>CM061067.1:18460549-19903568 GCA_030762895.1 Sophora flavescens
TGGATTTACTCCACTCCATTACTAACTATCTCTTCCAAACATAACCTAAAAGGAGAGTAATTAAAGTATCATTATTGGGGGGTGGGAGATTGGAAACATTGTTGGGATGGTTGATAGTTGTGTTTGATAAAGCCAAAGTTGAGTCATTCATTGCATGGGATGCTCAATAATGATGGAATGATGCGCCACGTCACGGGGTGAACAGTCAACAGCTGTACGAAATGATCAGGTGGGTCTCTAGGTTGCATTGGTGGCAGCTAGGTCTGGGTGGTACATTGAGCCTTTGACTTTTAGATTTGGGAAGCCAATCTGTGGCGATACTCAATACCAAAGCTTTGCAGATATAATATCATAAGGAGCTCCACATATATGGATTGGATGTCTGGTTGAGCGTTGTGTTGCATTGCACATTAGGGAAGATGATAGCATCTGCACCGAATGCACAACTAGTAATATTCCATTTCACAGGTTCACTAACCTGCCGGTCAGAAACGTCTTTAATCCTTGCGGCTCGCAGCTTTATCGTTCGTTTGTTGAGAGATAAAATAGAATAAGTTATTATATCATGTTTGAAACTATGGTTTAGTGATTCAGTAAAATAGCATAAAGTAATTCTATCATTTATCATATCATGTTAATCTAGTTAAAATACTATCATGAGGAAATGATTGGTTTATAACTCAACAAGATAGGATATGGTAATTTAAAGTATAATAAAATATAAAAATATTTTATATATAAAATAATTAAAATATAACATAATTACCAAAAAAAGGTATAATAAAATATAAGATATTTTAAATAATAAAAATATTAAAAATTAGTTTTAAAAATTAATTTTATTTTATCAAAAGGCTAATTTTGTTATTTTATATTATTTTAAAAAACTAAAAAATATAACAATTATTCTAATAATTTAACTATATGTAAAGTAAAAAATAAAAATGAATATTTAAAATTATAAAAATTAATTGAGTTTAAAAATATTTTAAAATTTTAAAATATTATATGTAATTTTATTACAAGGATAATTTTACCTTTTTATAAAATTTTAAAAAATAAAAATTATAAAAAAATCTAATAAAATATGAAAACATTTAAAATAAAATCAAATATTTTAAAATTCATACTAAAAGTATAGTAGTATCATATGATAATAACTTATCCTGCTCATATCATATCTTACTCCTATATACTCTTTTATTATATTCACCCATAACCAGCAAATGAATCCTTACAGTAAAAAAAATATCTTCCCAATGGGACGGATTCTCTTCGAAAAAAGTTTCGTGCAATGAGATCCTTATCCTTGAAAAAATAAAAGGTCAGAAGGTTTTGAATAAGAGTTTTCCTAAACTGACATCTATTTTTATAACACCGTATCGACATTTCTACCGTGTCTACGGATTGTGGATAGTTGGATCTATTGATCATCCTGATCTATCCATTCGTTTATTTTATTAATTAAAATTTTTATTAAATCTATTTTTCTGTCATATTCTTTGCAATCACAATATTCACAATGATATTCCATGTGTTTATTACATGTATCAGTGACTTCTTCTTTTAATTCTTGTACTAAGTCTTTTAATCTATTCTGATTTGTTAAATCTATCATACTTAGATAGTGAACAAATTTTTCTATGTATAGAGTACTCATTATTAATTAGCTAGTACTTGGCTCTGATACCAATTTCGGTACCACTCTATCTTTTCCCAGGTAGTGGTAGTAATTAGGCATAGTCTGGATGATTATTTTCATGCATAATTTGGGTTACTAATAATTCATACCCATAGTCCATTATAGATTCATCTATTTCCATTATATCTTTGATTAATTGATCTCGTTCTTCTTCACAAAATATCAATTGTACTCTTTGCACTATTTGTTTTAAATAGAGTTTTTCTTGCCAGTGTTGGTGTTTTATTTTATTAATTATTATTTGCTTGCAGTCTTTGGGTATTTTCATCACCAAAATACTTAATATTTCTTGATCCATTTAATCATCTAATAAATCACATTCTTCATATATATCAGATAATGATAGTCTATCATATTCAAAAGATAATCCTATTTCTTCCATATAGTTCCATTCTATATCTAACGAAATAATTGCAAGATAATAATCTTCTTGTCTAACTTGAGTCTTTATTTTTTCAATTATTAGTTGTTTACAATCAATAGGTAACTCCATTACTAGTACACTCATAATTTCATTTTCTGTTTGAATATCAAATTCAGAATATATTTCCATTTTAATTAGTATCTTCAAAAATTGGCGCTGTTATTTTAAAATAACTAGTTGATAATCGATCTGATTTTTTCGAAATCATTTCTTCTATTTTTTCTATTTTTTCTATTATTTGTTTTTTGTGTTTTTCTCTTTTATTTCTTATATTAATCAGTTCTTTTTCCTTTTCTATAATATATTTTTCCATCTGCTTTCGGTTTTTATCCTCCTTATTTCTTTTAAGATGATTATCATAAATATTCATAAAATCCTTTATGTTCTTTTTATCTTGATTTATTTTATTATAAGATTTTTCATAAATATTTCTTAATTCTTTTCCTTTCTTCATATTCTATTTCTCAAATATTGGGCTAGATCTCTTACTTGGTTTGATAATTTATTTGTATTTTCATCTTCCTTATTTTCTATTTCAGGGAAAGTAATTGGTTTAGGGGTCTGCCTAAAACTTAGTGATCCTGGATTTCTTATAGAAATTCCTAGTTCCGTTAAGTCATTTCTTTTAGGATAATAAATCTTTCCTATTTCCTCGAAAAGTCTTGGTATATCTATTCTGTCATTATTTCTAAAAGTAATGCTATGGTGTGAATTTGTTAGTGCATAGTTAACGTAATAAGTAATTGAGAATATCTTGTCTCCTGGTCTCATCAAGTTATTTCTTAAAAATATATGTTCCATAGTTAGAGATTGATCTAATCTTTGAGTATCTAATGGTATTCCAATATTTGGGTGAATTTCAAATTTTAGCTTGACATAGGCTAAATTTCCTTCGATTACTCATAATATTTTATCTTTAGGATCTGTTATTCTATCATCTTTTAGAATTAATTCAATAGGTGAATCTATTCCTTCTTGGAAGGTTGCCTTAATTAAGACTTGTATTGCTCCTATATGAATATAACCTATTTTCTTTCTATGTGATTCCTTTTTTAAATTTCTTTTTAACTCAATTAATTTCTTCTTATTCAATAATTGTATACAGGTGTTTCCCTGTGTTTCAGATATATCTATTGGTGTTTCGTTAATTATCTTTCCATAGTATATTATATTTTCTTTCTGATTGAAGCGTCTCATTATTCCTCCTAGTTTTTTCATATTTGCATCTTTAGATAAATTTAAGTCTTCCTTCTGGATCTTTTGAAAAAGTTTTGGATCTATTGAAATACTTCCTTCATAGATTCCGTCTTCTTCAGTAATTTGCAAGTGTTCTACATCAGTATTATCAATTATTTCTTTTTCTATTTCGGTCATGATTAATTCTTAGTATAAACTGAATGAAATGGTTTACGAGTCATACCTGATATGGTGTTTGAAGTGATTCTGGGTTCTTTGGGTCCACCGCAGCTTCCGTCTAAGTCAAGTTGAAATTTCGACGAGTAGTTGGAAGTAGTGAAAGTAGAGTAGTAATGAAGTAGAGGAATATATGAAAGTAGTTTTATTTATAATCAGTGGTTTGAGTACATAGAACTGGTGAATCCACACTCAAGGATTCGCTAAGCAAAGCTTAGAACTTCTCAGAGAGAAGAGAGAGATTGAAAATTTTCTTTTCAGATGCTCTGCCTTCCTTAGGACTGAGGAGTCTTATTTATGCACGTAAAGACACTATGTAAATTATAGAAAAGTCCTTATACTATTACGTTTTTCAATCAATCAGACACTTTAATCATTCACGATGACGTCACTGCTTACGTCATCCTTCCAATAATGCTTGATGACGTCAGTGCTTACGTCATTCTTCAATAATGGCTTCGTCTGAGTCCTTGTCATCTTGCCGACAGTCTTTCTGCTTTTCGCATCTTTCGCATGCGTGATTGCCATTTTCCTTAATCATTGAGCACAATAAGTCAAGGACAGCTGGTTGGTAATTCATTGAAAGTCCTTGTAGCGTGTAGAATGGTAATTCAAAGTTCGTCAGTAGTGCTAAGTCTCTTTCTCGAATCAATATTCCACTAGTTTTGCTGAGTAGCAAAGT
Source organism: Sophora flavescens (assembly GCA_030762895.1). Classification (NCBI taxonomy): domain Eukaryota; kingdom Viridiplantae; phylum Streptophyta; class Magnoliopsida; order Fabales; family Fabaceae; genus Sophora; species Sophora flavescens. The sequence continues at coordinate 18,464,771 of CM061067.1, forward strand.
ATGTGGACCTTTGTACATGGCTTTTATGAAAGAGTCTTTACCAATTATCTGACATTGAGTAAAGATGCTCGCTAGTTGGTTTGCTAGGATTGTGACAATCTTTTCTTCGCTGTATTCTTCTCCAGTAGGTTCGTCTCGCATAGAGAAAGTATTGTTACTTACTCCAATGAAGATTAAATTCTTTGTGGGTTGTTTAGTTGCAAAATCTGGGTAGGCTGAATAGAACTTCAGAAAAATAGTTCTATCCTTTGCGACATTCTTTTGATAGTTCTGGATGGCTTCCTTCAAATTATATGAAAATAATTTGATTTCTTCCAAGTCTTGGCTGAGGTAGAGACATTCAATAAGTCCAAACTGGAACATATTAAATGTAAAAATCGATGTTGCTCCAGGAGTAATTACGGCCTTCACTCCGAACATATTTCGGTTGACCATGTAAAAACAATTAAGCTTTTCTTTTTCGGACCAGTGGGTTAGTCTTTTTAGGTGTTCAAAAAATTTTTCCTTGGAAAATTGAACTTGAAGTTAATGATCTTTTCTTGAGGGAATTTGATAGTCATCGATGGAAGAAGGAATTCTTCCAAGTACTCTTAATGAAGTTTTTTGAACTGGTGGAGTCTTTATGGTTTCAGAAAAAGTCTTTGGGCCAAGATATACTTCTCTGCCCTTGTCTTGTTCTTTTTGGTAGTCGATCAAAGCCTTCTCTGCTTCTTCTTTGGTACGAAATCCTTTGTGATGGACTCCGGAGATTCCAATACAGTGAGGGGCTGCTTTGTGCCATTCATTGTAAACACCGGGGTGTGGTCCATTGAAGATAGTATACCATTTTTCATTAGTACTTTCCTGTACCTGCTGTTTAATATTTTTCATAGGGTCTTCTTTGATAGGTGTTCTTTGTAATTGAAATTTTAGTACTTCAATATTTGTTCTGATCAAGTCAAGTTCCATCATCTTTTGCTTCTCGAGCATTTCTTGATATTGAATCTGCTTCATTATGTCTTCAGTTGTTGATTGCTCCATTCTCTCGATAAAATATTTGCAAGAACATTTTTATCTCCCTTAATGTGAGAGATTGAGTAATTGTATTCGGCAAGTTTCATTTGCCATCTAATCAATCGTCCTTGTTTGTAAGTTCTTTTATGATTTAAGTTCTTAAAACCTGCAACATAAGTTGAGTCGGTTCGGACAATAAAGTCCTTATCCAGTATATAAATCCGATGTTTTTCCAACATACGGATCAAAGCCAATGTCTCTTTTTCATGAGTGGGATAATTAATCTCACTGTCTGAAAAAGTTCCTGACATATATCGGCATAGTAATTCATTTTTGTATCCAGGGGGTTTTGCTTTCATAACACCTCCCCAGCAGTCATTTGAGGCATCAGTCTCAATAATTATTATATCGTCATCCGATGGATGATATAGCTCAGGAAGATCCCGGCATTAGTCTTTCATTTTTATAATAAGTCTATCATCATCATCAGTCCATGTCCAGAGGGCATCCTTCTTTAGTTTTTGTTGAAGGATTCTTCTTTCTGCTGCAAGATTTTTGATAAAACCTTCATTTGAAATATATGTTAGAAGTCCAAGAAATCTTTGTAATTCCTTTTTATCTTTTAATGTTGTTGGAAAATTTTGAAGTTTCTCTAATACATGTCGTTGCATTATTATTTTCCCTTTTTCGATTTCTAATCCTAAATAATTAATTATATTCTGGGCTAGGATAACTTTTTTCTTGCTTAAGACTATTCCATATTCATAACATTTATTAAGAACGAATTCTATCTTTTTAAAGTGATCCTAATCCTTTGTTTGAAAAGATTAATATGTCGTCAATATAAATAAGACAAAAGTCTTTAAATTCCTTAAGAATTGAATCTACTCTTCGCTGGAAGATTCCAGGTGATTGCTTTAATCCCATTGGAAGTACATTCCATTCATATTGACCTTGGGGACAACTGAATGCTGTTAGTGCCTTAGATTCTTCAGTCAATCTAATTTGGTAAAAACCTGATTTACAATCAAAGGTACTAAACCAATCCATGTTTCTAATCCTTTCAATAATTAAATCTTTTCTTGGAAGAAAATAGGCATCTCCTTCCATGGCATCGTTAATTTGTTTGTAATTAATTACCATATTTCGTTTACCTCTTTTTATTTCATTATGATTTTCTACATAAAAAGCTGGTGCTGAGTGTTTACTATTTGATGGTCTGATTAGTCCTTTTTTACACATTTCATCAATGTCTTTTTCAAATTCATCTCTATCTTGTTTTGTGTAAATCATTGGCTTACATTTTACCTCTTTTGTGGGGTCTTTTAATTTTAATTCAACTAAATCAGTGTTTTTGTTAATTCTTGGGTCTAAAGGGTTTTCGCTACAAACCTTTTCTAACAATTCTTCGATATGAGCTGGTATTATTCTATTTGGTTCTAAATTTACTAATATATGGCGAATTTTTGTGCAAATTAAGCTAATAATCTCACCACGTTTCAGCTGTTGAAACTTTGATGAATAAGTACATGTAGAAGTATGGATAATTGGTATTTTGATAATCTCTCGTTTTTGTTTTTGATAAATATATGGAGTTCTTAAAGTAATATATGTTAAATATTGACAAAATGGTTGATATAATCGTAGGAAATTATTTCCAATAATTATATCTATTCCTGTTTCTTGTTTATATATTGTTGGTATTATAAATATTTTCTCTTGTATTATCAAAGTTATTCTTTTTGCTATCCAATACAACGAATGTATTGATCCATCAGCAATTTGTATTTTTAATGGTTTTTCCAATCTTTCCCAATTATCAATCAATGCTACTGTTGCAAGGCAAAGACTTGCTCCAGTATCTATATAGGCTTCTGTTATATTTTTACTTTTTTCTATCAATATTTTTATATAGGTACTATTCGAATTCTCCTTTTTCTGAAGATAATTCATTTTCTGTATATTCGTATATACTTATTTCCGAATCACTTAGTTCTTCTTCTAATGGTTCAAGTTCATATATCTGGAAAACTTGTTTTATTAATTTTGATTTTTCCTTAAAATTTTTTTCTTTCCTTTGAGGGCATTCATTAGCATAATGTCCTTCAATATTGCATATCCAACAGACACATTTCTTTTTTCCCTTTGGGCAATATTTTCTTGGTGTTGATTTCTTTCTTCTGAAATATTTCTTTTTATTATTCTTGTAATAATTTTTCTTTCTAGAATAAGTCTTTCGTAGATTTGGTCTTTTGTAATATTTTTTCTTTCTTTTTATTATTTTATCACAACCATATTTCCCTGGTTTTTTTTATCTCTGGGATGTCACAACAGATGACAGTACTTCTTCTATTTAATTGTCTAATTGTTTCTCTATTCAGACATTGTTCTCTTAGTTCTTGATATAAGAGTTTAATAATTCCTCCTAAAGTATTTACTGTTTCGTCGGGTTTTGATTCCCAAAGTTTATTAATTTTCGAATTTAATGGATATGGTAATTTGTCTATAAAGATATATTTATATATTTCTTTAGATTCTTCATCTAATTGATAGTAGTATTTTTGATATTCGCATATAAAACTTTCTATCTGACACATATCACATATTTGCATTCTATTAAGGTGTGACTTGACATTTTTAATTAGAGTTTTATTTGTTTTTTCTCTTTGTTCCATTAAATTATATCCTAAAAATTCCTGGTGTATTAGAGTCATTATTAATTTAACATAGTCTGCACTATTATCTACCATTCTTCCGAAGTTAATCCATTCTGCATCCTTAACACTTAATAAGAATTTTTGTACATTTCCTGTTGTTTTGAATGTCACAAAATTTTTAGTTTCTATAAAATTTAATTGTTTAAATCTTTCATCAGTTAGGATCATTAGAATTATTTCATTTGTCAATCTTAATAATACATCTTCTTTGTTTCTAATACAGTCAAGGTCAAGTATATTTCCTGTATTATGGTATCGGGGTTTAAATTCTTCTTGAACTTTTGTCCATTTATTATTATTTTTCCTTGCATATCCTTTATTATACATAGCTTCGTTTTCATATTTATCCCAAGCTCCTTCAGGTGTATATCTATATTTTTCCCATTTTCTTTTAGGGTTTTTTCCACTATATTCTCCTCTTTCCATTTTTATATGGTTTTCTTCAGATTCTGAAGAGGAACTATAATTTAAGATTATTTCCTCATTTTCTTTATTTTCTATGTCTTTTTTATCAATCTTTTCGATGTTGTGTATTTGATTATTTTCTTCTTCAACTATTTTGAGTTGTTCCAATAATTGTTGGATTTCTTCTAAATCATTTGATTTTCTTAGTGTTTCCATATATTCTTCTTTTATCCCCTCCATGAAGATACAGGTGTAGGTATCCATGAGGATTCTTGTTCTGGCTCTTGTTTAATTATTATTCCTTTCAATTTTCTGGATTCTAGAATTTCTTTTAGTTCACTTTTTGTTATACATCTATTATTTTCTTCATATTCTAATAGGTTTTCTAGTTGTTCCAAAATAATTTTTATTCTAATAATGTCCTCATTTTCCGTCTCTTTTTCTTTAGTAATATTATTTAAGGTTTCTCTAATATTTTCTATTCCATTTTTTCCTTTTTGTATTTTATTGTAAGTATAATTTGCAATTTTTTCTGTATTTTCCGCTAATTGAATAATATTTTTATTAAGTTCTTTCATGATTCTTTCCAATTCTTTGAATCCGGCTTGTATTTCTTCAGATAATCCCATTATCCTATACAATTTTCTAATTCTTGCTTTAATTTTCTTATTCTTTTTCTAACCAATTCTTGGTGGAAAATAATATATTCATTTTGTTCTAATGTTTCTAGTATGTTTAAGTATTTTCTTAACTCGTTAATGTCTTGTTTTAGTATTAAGATTCTATTCATTTTTAATAGTATTTCATAATAGTATTATACTATGTACGATGTTAGCGTAAGTGTTTAAAAATCTGTGTTCGTTTAGCATTAGCGTTTGAATAATGAAAAAAAACATTTATTTAATGATGAAGATCTAAAAACCGGAGGAAAAGTAGAGTGGAGAGCATCATTCCATCTAATAACCCACTTTGGAGTCAAATATTTATGTGGTGATGTTGCTTAACTGATTCGAGTTAAGAATATAAGTAGTTAAAGATTCAGGGTTTGAATATTGACAAAAAAAAACTAACATAATAATTAACATACTAATATTTTTTTATAAAAAAAATACATCCAATTCAATTGATGATGTTCTAACCATAATATCATCTCTCATCTCTCGTTATAAGACTAATCAGAGTTGTTTAACTTCTTTTTTTTTTTGTTACTGTGGATCTCTTATATATCATGATATTTTGGGCTTAGACTCCTTTTTTTCAAAAAAAATAAAATAATCATTTGTTAATTTTAAGTACTAACTAAACAATTGACATTGAAATTGCTTTAATTATATGAAATGATTTCCTTTATTTTTTTTTTGACGAAAAATGTAATGATTTCCTTTTTTTTTATTAAAAATAATCCTTTAGAAAACTCGTTTGAAATATTATAATTCTATGAAATTCAAATTTATAGGAGCTTTTCATTATTTATTTTTCAATTAATCATCAAACTTTACAAATACACTGAGTTTTCCACACTCGAAATTTTTTTTTTGTATATTTAGATTCGTACAATAATAAATACTTACACTCGAAAATGAGTATTGCAATCAGTGGCAGATCTTCACTAAAAATATTGGGGAGCCACTAAACACTAACTAATTTCAAGGTGGAGCTAGACAAGGGTGACCATTTGCGTCCGAAATGCTTCTTGGATGAAAAATACATTCAACACTTGTTAAAGCCTTGGTATGATGTTGTCATTATTAAATTGCTAGGTAACAAAGTTAGCTTCTTTGTAATGAGGGATCGATTGAAGGCCCTTTGGAAATTGGTGGGTGGCTTTGAAATCGGTGACATAGGACATGGGTTCTATATGGTTAAGTTCGATCTTGGTGCTAATAGAGAGAAATTGATCAATGATGGTCCTTGGATGCTCTTTGACCACTATCTCACTGTTCGACCTTGGACTCCAGATTTCATCCCCTCTAATGTCAAAATTGACAGTACTTTAGTCTGGATCCGATTCCCCTCCTTAGGGATGGAATATTATGACAAAAGCCTGCTAATGGCGCTAGCCTCCATTGTGGGTAGTCCAATCAAAGTTGATTTTAGAACCTTGGATGCTTCCAGAGGAAAATTCGCAGGAGTTTGTGTGGAAATCAATCTAAATCAACCAGTTGTGGGCCGCTTCTGGTTTAGAGGGAACTGGTTCAAGATTGAGTGTGAAGGCCTCCATTTGCTATGCAAGAATTGTGGTATTTATGGACATGTTGCCAGAAACTGTCCCACGAAGTGCCCTGTTAGGCAAGAAAATGATAAAGAAGAGTCTAAGGGTGATAAAGTAGAGCCTCAGGGTGTAGATTTGAATCAAGAACCTAGCAACTCTCCGACTCCAATGAATGAAACTCTAGAAATACAAAAGGAGGTCTGTGATTAGGAAAAAGATGATCTAGAAACACATGGGGATTGGATTGTTGTTGAAAAGAGAAAGAAACCTCAAAAACCAAGACAGCAAAAAGATCCAAATGTACAAGAAAGTCGAGATACTACAAGGCCTTCCAAGAAAAAGGATCATGCCGGGGGGCAAGAAAAAAACAAGGAGAAAGTGGTCGAGGGTCCTATTAATCAGCAAGTTATTTGTGTAAGTGACTCTGAATTTGATCAAGCAAACCCTCCCAAGAGGAAAAGAAGGTCCAGAAATGAGGTCAGAAAGGGTCCTAATCCAAGCAAGAACCCCAACTTACAACACAACAATCTAGGGTCGAAGGACAAGACACAAAGAATCAACCCTCCAAACCTCAAAGTGGATGGTAAAGCAAATTTGGAACAGCGTCATCAGGCTTCTGATGAAAATGCCACTAGCTCCATGGACACAGGGGAGCTTGAAGAGCATATGGTAACAGAAAATCAATTGAGCCAAATTCAGGGTCCTTGAATATGGCTCTCTATATCCTTTTATATAAAAAAGTTTTTAATGGATTTTCTTGTATGGAATTGTAGGGGGCAGGAGGGAATTTCTTTCCTGGCCTCATTAAAGACTGTACTAGGATTTATAGCCTTGATTTCATGGCTATTTTAGAACCCCGAATTAGCGGTGATCGTGCTGATACGGTGATCAATAGTCTTGGTTTTGATGGCACTGTTAAAGTAGATGCTATTGGTTTTTCGGGTGGCATTTGGTGCATTTGAAAAACTAATCATGTTGCTATTGAGGTTATTTCTACTTCTTCTTCTTGTATTCTTTTGCAGGTTAATCCTAGATCAGTTAATTCTTGGCTCTCAGCAGTCATCTATGGAAGTCCTCAGGAAAGGGGAAGGGATAGCTTATGAGAGGAACTCAGAACAATTAAGGAATCTTATGATTTACCTTGGTGTGCTCTTGGGACTTCAATGTTGTCCTTTATGGACATGAAAAGAGTGAGGGTGAACCTGTCAATAGAAGATCTTGTCTGAAGTTTGAACAATGTATAAATGATTGTCATTTACTAGACCTTGGTTTCAATGGTCCTGAGTTTACTTGGCATAGGGGAAACATGAGGGAAAGGTTGGATCGAGCCCTTGCAAATGCTAAGCGACTGGAGAACTTTCTTAACTGCTCAATTACAAATCTTCCTATCCAGAGTTCAGACCATACTGGATTGTGGGTTAGAATGCTTACTGATATCACTACCCTTCAAAGGCCCTATTTCAAGTTCCTAAGCCCTTGGTTGGAGCATGAGGATTTTCATCATCAGGTTGTTAATTCCTGGCGATCCCATGATCCTTGGGAAGTTAATATCCAAAGACTCTAAAGTAACTTGAGTCATTGGAACCATGAAACCTTTGGGAATATTTTTCGAAGAAAAAGAAGAATCATTGGTAGATTGGAAGGAATAGAGCGAGTTCTTTTGTCTAGAAACAATGAAAGGCTTACAGCTCTTAAAAAGGATCTGTGGAAAGAATACACCATCATCCTCAAGCAGGAAGAAGCTTTCTGGTATCATCAATCAAGAGCAAAATGGTTGAATTTGGGAGATAGAAATACAAGATATTTTCACCAATCAATTCTCATTAAACGCAGAAGAAACTAGATTGAGGTTTTAATGGATGAGAATGGTAATTGGATGCATGAGGACAGTGAGATCCGAGACCTTTTAGTAGCTTTCTATAACAATCTCTTCACCTCAGCTGGTCCAAGAGATGATCATTTGTTAACTCAGCATTCTTATGGTCGGTTATCTGTAAGTGAAAGGGAATCTATTGGTTGTTTAGTCAACAGTGAAGAAGTTAGAAGAGCTTTATTCAGCATGGCCAATTTCAAGGCCCCTGGCCCCGATGGTTTCCACCCTCTCTTCTTCAAAGCCAAATGGGACATACTAGGCAGCTCCATAGTGCAATTTGTCAAGGAGGTCTTCTCTAACCCTTCTCTTATTAGTTCAGTAAATCAAACTTTATTGACTCTGATCCCTAAAGGATTTTCTCCTGCTAAAGCCTCTGATTTTCGTCCTATTGCTTTATGTAATGTCATCTACAAAATAGTTACTAAAGTAATTGCTAATAGAATCAAAGGGCTGCTCCCAAAGGTTATTTTTGCTAATCAGAATAGCTTCGGTGCTGGGAGGAGCACCATTGACAACTCTATTATCCTCCAAGAAGTTATTCATTCAATGAATTCTACGAAGGGTAAGAGAGGTTTTATGGTTATCAAATTGTACCTAGAAAAAAGCCTATGATAGGATGGAATGGGACTTTATAGAAGACTCTCTAAACCTTTTAAATATTCCTCCAAACATTATCTCTGTCATTAAATCGTGTCTTGATTCCTCTAACATGAATATAAATTGGTGTGGGAGAACAACCCAAAGTTTCTCTCCCTCTATAGGTCTTTGGCAAGGAGACCCGATCTCCCCTTACCTCTCTGTTATTGCCATGGAAAGGTTAATCCATTTAATCCTTGATAATGTTGTTTCTGGTTTGTGGAAACTCATGAAATTTGGGAGATGAGACCTTGAGGTCTCCCTTCTTATGTTTGCTGATGATATTATCTTTATAGCTGAAGCTAATGTCTAGCAAGCAAATATCATAAAATCTATATGAGACTCTTTTTGCAGGTGCTCGGGTCAAAAGATAAAATCTAAGTAAATCTAAGATCATGTTCTCAAATAATACAAATGATAACTTAGTAGCACAAATCAGCAATATTATTGAGTTTGAAATTACTAATGATTTGTCTAGCTACTTGGGAGTCCCTATCATTTCAGGTCGTAAAGGAAAGGATGCTTATGCCTTTATTGTAGATAAAGTGAGAAGCAAACTTACCGGATGGAAACAAAACTTTATCCTTTGCAGGAAGAGTCACACTAGCTCAAAGTTGCATTATGAGCATTCCTATGTATGTAATGCAGGCGGATAGTCTTCCAGCTTCAATCTGTGATGAGGTAGAGAAACTTTGTAGAGTCTTTATATGGGGCTCAACAGCTGAATCCAGAAAGGTACATCTTGTCTCCTGGGACTCATTATGCAGACCAAAAGAAGATGGGGCCTTAGTTTTAGAAGCTCGAGGATGGTCAATACATGCTATATGATGAAGCTTGGTTGGGAAATTATAACCAATAGGGAAGCACTTTGGGTCAAAGTTGTGAGGGCTAAGTACAACCGTGGGAATCTTCTCATTCCTTCCATCAGGAGTGGATCAAGAGCTTCTCATATTTGGAAAGGCATAGTCAATGCTTGGAACTTGGTGGCCCAGAACACTTCGTGGGTTGTTAGAGATGGACAAAGTGTTAGGTTCTGGCAAGATGCTTGGGTCCCAGGTATTGGCCCCCCGAGTGAGCAAGTTTCGTCCTTTCCGGAGCACACTTGGAACTTCTCAGTTGTTACCTCTGCCTCAGTTAATGGGTGGAAATGGGAGGATCTTCAAGCAATTCTCCCTAGTCAAATCTGTCAGAAGATAGCAAGCATAAGACCCCCCTCCGCGGGTGGTGAATACTTCCCTGTATGGAATCATTCCTTAGATAGGTTCCCCAAGGATGCAATCTTTTCTCTAGAAGTTTGCCCATGGGAGGCTCATGACAAACGAAGAAAGATGCCACAGAAACATTGCTGAAGACCCTGTGTCCCCGATGCAAGGCTCATCCGGAAACGCTTGCTCATGTTTTCTGGGACTGTGAAGATGTGGCGGAGCTGTGGAACACTCTTGTTTCTAAAGAAAACTGGAGTTCTTTTTTTAGTAATGGCTTTGACCAATGGCTAGAAAATAACTTGTTTTTGAAGGACTTTTGCAATGGGCAGTGGGATTGGCCCCTCATCTTTGGAGTCATTCTCACCTCTTTGTGGCAATACCGCAACCAGCTGGTGTTCATTGGTACTCTCTCCAATGCTGAAGATATGGCACGTTCAATCTCCAATCAATTGGAGTTCATTCATCATGAAAGACGAAGCTCTGGTTCCCCATATGCCTTGACTTGCAAACACCCCGTGCGAATAAAATGGGTTCCCCCACCGCATAATGTTTTCAAGTTAAATATAGATGGGTCTCATAACCAATCAACTCATCTCTCTACCCGTGGTGGCCTAATCCGAAACAGCAAAGGCCAGTTTTTAGCTGGGTTCTTTTGCAATTTAGGAACATCAACTTCTGTCGTTGCTGAGCTTTGGGGGCTAGTAAATGGGCTTAGATTGGCAGAGTCTCTATTTCCATAAGATAATTGTGGAGCTTGATTGTGAAGTGGTGGTTAACATGATAATGTCCAAGCAAAGCAATTGTCTTTACCTGACTCCCCTTCTCGAAGAAGCAGTTCGCTTGGTTGAAGATGACAGTTAGGATGTGGTGGTCCAACACACCTTTCGTGAAGCCAACAGGAGCGCGGATTGCCTTGCAAACCTGGGACACTTTCGAGCCTTCACTTGTACCACTTTCTCAGTAGTCCCTCCCCAGTTGAAGTTGGTGCTTGAGGAAGATGCAAGGGGCTTTAGTATGCCTAGAAATGTTCTTTAGTTAGCTTTGTTTTTTCCTTTCCTTTGCAGTAAAAAATAAAAATAAAAATTGATGTATTCAAAATTTATAATGGATTATATATATAATTTGGTTTATTTTTTATGTATTATCAATATTTTTTTTACACTTTTATTTAATCATATTGATTGATAGCGTGTAACAATACATACAAATTAACAATACGATGATTTGTGATCTAAAACTCTTGAGGGAGAGCTTTGCCGCCCTTGTGGTCCTACCCGGCTCGAGGGATTAGTCTCCACAGTTGCGCGTGGAGGATACCCTGGGAAACTAAAAAAAAAATATTACACTAACATTTTATCAAAATTAAACTCTCCAATTTTATCAAAGTTTCAAAATAATATACATAATTAATTCTTTTGAAGTTGATATATTGAAGTTATATGATTTTCATCTTTATCAGGAGTTTTTTCTTAAAAAATGCATGAATCTTTTATGTTTAACCATTGTACTTTTTCAAGATAAAAGTATTACTCCTAAAATACCTAAAATTAATTACATAAAAATATTTTTAAGGATATTATAATAATTTATATATAAAAAAATATGATCCTACAATTTTGGGGGGGGCCACGGCTCCCTCTCGCCCTGTCCAAGATCCGCCTATGATTGCAATATTCTGAAAAGAATGTTGTCCAAAATTATTTTGATTTATATGAGCATAATTGTTGTATACTCAGTTACTAGTCACAATCACATTCTTCAATAATTAATCATATTCATAAATTTTTAAATACCCAAAAGTGAATGGCTATTTTGGAAGTGAATTGTGCCCATGACAAACTTTAGCTGTAAGGTCGAGGGTTCAAATTTTAGAGTCGTCAATTTGAAAAGAGTTTTATCTAACCGTCATCCCGGTTAGAAAGTTAGTCTGACAACTTTGCTTATGGGAATACTCGATCATAGAAAACAAAGGCTTAATTGCACTTTTAGTTCCACTACTATTGGTTATGTGCATTTTTTGTTCCTATGGTTCTTTTATAGGACATTTGATCCGTCTATTTTTTCAATTTGAAATGGGATCCTTCCGTTCAATGTACATCAAGTTTTTTAATAATCAATAGAGAGAAACTACTGCTCTGAGCGCAAATAACCTCTAGTTGAGTCTTTGTGGTAAAGGACCTTGTGGTGGAATAAAAAAATAATTATATAAAGGAGGATGAAATCGATAAATGGCACATGAACCATTGAATCATGTTAAGCGGAGATGCATAAGAGCGACAAGTTTAATCAGTTCTATATGCTTAGAGTAGTGATTCCTCATTGTTGACCATTGAAAAAATTGGCGGACATTAAATGAAAGAATCAAATTTGCAATAATAAAAAAATAGGGGGGCAAATATCCTACCAAAATATTGGGACCAAAATCATAATAACCGACAGTAAGGGAACCAAAAGTGTAATTAAAAAAATTTGTAATTTTATAAATAAATAAAAAACGGTAGTTAATTAATTGGAATTGTGAGTAGACAACCAGGAGTTACCTTTCCACTTTATCTTCAATTGTTTACTTTTTAAGTTATCATTATTAACATTGTAAACATGTATCAGAAATATTATTCATGTAAATACTTTAAAATTTTAAAATAAATATAAGAAAGATAAATGTAAATTCTTTTATTCTCCAATTAACCATTTTCAAACATTTATTAGTTTTTAATTATATGATTCTCATTCACTTCAAATACTTATTATTATTTTTTCTTGCATACATTACTAATATTATTTTATCTTGATAGATAAAATAAGATAAATGCACATAACTTAAACCGGTACGGCATCTATAATATATGTGTTTTTAGGTCACTGTTGTAGGTCTTTTTTACACGTGACGCTCAACCAGCAGTCCACTAAAAAAAAGCCATTTTGAAAATTTGCAGTTTAAGGAAATGAGCTGTATCACTTACATGATTTTTTTGGCCCAACGACTAAGGCCCAAATCAAGCTGGTTATTACAAACCATTCACAATGACAGATGTTGACCACTCATTGTTATTTTCAAATTTTGAATTTGAATTTGAGGGTTCATTCTCCAATGCATTAATTGTGAATGGTTACATTTTTTTCTCTACACACTTTTTCATATTTTTCCTCTCTGACCTTCATACTCATGCTTCTCTCTTTATGTCAAACCTTTTCTTCTTCCTTTCTGAACCTTATGGCTATTCTTTTCCCTTTCTCCTTCTCAGTCATGACCGCTACCGCTGCCAGGACACCGCCACCGCTACAAGGAGACCGCCGTCGCCGAGATGTCGTCTTCTATGTCAAGCTCCTTTCTATCTCTCTGAGGTACTTCTTCCTTTGTCTCTTCTCTATCTTGGTGTTATATTTGGAATCGAATCCTAATTTGAATTTAAACTGATCTTCAAGTTACCATTGCAAGTTTTGTTGTCCGTCTTGGGTTTTGGTGACCTTAGAAATCGAATTTTGCATACAGAAGTTTGTAAAGTTAGATCTAAATGGTGACAAGGACAAGGAGAAGGCTTTGGAGACAGTTCACAGTCTCAACATTTTCAGGTACCATATCAATGCACATGAGGTATTTGACAAAAGTTCATTTTTGTTCAATTTTTCCCCAAAAAATGTATGCAATTGGATTCCATTCTATCTTCAAAACACTATTGATTCTCCAAGATCACTGTTATCAAACTTTTCTTGCTATTATCAACATTAGATTCTTAACAATAGTGGCTACTGTGTTTGAGTAAAATTCTATTGTAACAATAGAAATTTTACTATTTTTTCTTTAATGGATATTTGCTACTTATTTAGATTTTTATGTCTTCATACCTTTGCAATATCCATTATTATTCCCCTATGGAGAAGATGGATTCAAAGAATACATGCATGCATATTCAACCTTTCTATGTAAAGTTTTGGCACTACTTGCTTGCCACATTTATATTTATATATACATGTAAAATAAGAGATATGTGTTGTTTTGGCTTCAACGACTCAAGAGGGGGGTGGATTGAGTTTTCAAAAATATTTCCCGCTTAAAAACTTTTCACAAAACTTTTTAAATTAGAGTTGCGGATTTGTGGCATCGGGATCTTTTACAAAATCGATGAAGGGTTTATATAAAATCTTTAATTGGAAGATGATGAAGATAAGAATGATTAATTCAGAAAGATTAACTCAGAACTCAATAATAACGAAATACAGAAATTGATTAAACCTTTAAAGATTAATAACAAGTTATGCAAGTTTCAGATACAAGCATTAACAATCAAGAACAAACTTGTAGGTTTCAGTTTCAGTTTCAGTTTTAGTTCGGTTTCAGCAATTAAGTGGTTTTTGATCAACTCAGTTTTGAATGCAGATAACACAGCCTTGATTACAAATAGACTCAGGTTTCAATACAGTTTATACAGATCAAGAACAAAAAATATATTTAACTTTAAACATCAAAATCACAGGTTCTTGATCATAAACAGAAAGTAAAGGAGTTTGAGTTTAGGGATACCACACAACCAGATTTATCCTGGTTCAGTCACCTCCACTGTGACCTACATTCAGTCCCCACTCCACCTGTGGGATTTCACACACTAACACACAAGCTTTATCCAGGTAGCTTGAAAAACCTTTACACCACAGAGCACTCCTTCACCTCGAGATACCACACTCTTGTGAAGAGCCTCAATCTTCTTCCTTAGGGATACCTCACCCTAATCACTCAGAGAGACTCTCTCTCTCTGTACAATCAAAATGTAAAACAAAAATTAATTCCTAACTCTAAATAGTCAGATAAACAAATTGAAGCACTTATGAGAATGAAACAATCTTTTTCACAATAAGCTCAAGAAATATGATGAATGATATGTGTATTGTATTCGATATGTTATTCATATGTGTTATGTAAAAAATGTTCCTTTGATCCTCTTTATATAGAAAACAAGTTATAGTCATTGGAATCAATCAAAACAGATTTGGATTTGATTTAACAGAATCTGTTTTTTTGATTCTGGTTCTTGAAATAAGATTCTGATAGTTCTTATAGAATTCGCGTCCATCTTGAAAATAACCGCATCCATCTAGCCATTAAGTTTTTACATTCGGACGGGCTAGTAGACGATCTCCATATGCCACGTCATTGGACGGATCTTCTCATTAAGATCTTAGCAAGTCCAAAGACTTGTGTGAACGAGCGCTTCATCACTTTATTGGATGAGCGCTTCTGTCACTTTAGTGGACGAGCGCTTGTATCACTTTAGTGGACGAGCGCTTGTATCACTTTAATGGACGAGTACTTCTGTCACTTCAGTGGACGAGCACTTCTGTCACTTTAGTGGACGAGCGCTTTTGTCACTTTAGTGGACGAGCGCTTGTATCACTTGTGTTGGACGAGTGCTTGTATCACTTGCGTTTGGACGAGCGCTTCTATTAATTTAGTGTTGGACGGGCGCTTCTATTGCTTCAGTGTTGGACGAGTGCTTGTACTACTTCAGTGTTGGACGGGCGCTTCTATTACTTCAGTGTTGGACGAGTGCTTGTATTACTTCAGTGTTGGACGAGCGCTTCTGTTTCTTATTTCCAAAAATAATTTTCATTAACGAAAACTTATTCCTTTTAATGCAGGTTATGAAATTTTTTTCTTCATGCATCTTTTCAAATGAGCTATTTGTGAATAAGAGATTTCATCTCTTACAAATCATCTAAGACTTAAATCTAATTTCTCCTTTAAGCTCTTGCCTTGATGATTCCTTGATCTTTGTCTTTTCTCTTTGATTCCTTCAAGTAGCTCTTTTGATTTCTTCAAGTTCTTCCTTGAATATTCTCCTTTAATTGCTCACTGAACTTGTTGATTACTGCTTGATACCTGTCTTTACAATTTGACACTAAAAAACACTTGCATACACATTAAGTTGAATTTGTCATATATCAAAATCTCTAAGTCATTGAGTCTAACAAACTCCCCCTTTTTGATTATGACAAATATTTTAACCAATTATAAGATCATAGTATAAGTGTAGCAGACGCTAAGTGGTTTTGACAGATTTATATCATGGTATCAGAGCAGAAGTATATTAGAGCAAAAAAAAAAAAAATTAACAGAGCAGAATTTGATTTACTCCCTATTAATCAGGTCAGCTTATTAGCTCCCCCTCAACATTTACATGTATAATTTGTTATTATCCCATTTCTCTATATCATACTTTTTCCTCCCCCTTTTGGCATTATCAAAAAGGTAAATAAAATAAACATTCAAAGCAATAGAGAAGGTAAGCATTTAAACATTCAAACGTAGCATATAAAATTGTTCATGATAGAGGGATAGGTGTAAGATATAGGATTGATCGATTATGCCCAATTCTATTCCAATGAAAAAGAAGCTTTCCTTGTTCAAAGGCTTGGTAAAGATATCAGCAAGTTGTTTAGTTGCATCAACATATTCTGTCTCAATTTCTCTATTCTGAATATGATCTCTAATGAAATGATGTCTGATTTCTATGTGTTTAGTTCTAGAGTGCATTATGGGTTTCTTAGTTAGGTTAATTGCATTTGTATTGTCACATCTAATAGGAACTTGGTTTAGTTGCACACCATAATCAACTAATTGTTGTTTCATCCATAAAACCTGTGCACAACAGCTACCAGCTGCTACATATTCAGCCTCTGCAATGGATAAAGCCACAGTAGATTGTTTCTTACTGAACCATGATACTAATGAGTTTCCTAGTAAATGACAAGTTCCACCGATACTCTTTCTGTCTAGTTGACAACCAGCAAAATCAGAGTCTTAATAGCTAATTAAAGTACATGTAGCTCCCTTGGGATACCATAATCCCATGTCTTTTGTTCCTAACAGATACTTAATTATCCTTTTAACTGTTGTTAAGTGTGATTCTTTTGGATTTGCTTGATACCTAGCACACATGCATACACTAAACATGATATCTGGTCTGCTAGCAGTAAGATAAAGTAGTGAGCCTATCATACCTCTGAATTTAGAAACATCAACAAGTCTACCTTGCTCATCCTTGTCTAGATAACAGGAGGTACTCATTGGAGTAGCCATCTCCTTAGTTTTTCCATGCCAAACTTCTCGATCAACTCATTGCAGTACTTGGTTTGGCTAACAAAGATTCCATTTTTAGTTTGTTTTATTTGCAGTCCAAGGAAAAAGTTTAGCTCACCCATCATTGAAATTTCAAACTCATTCTGCATAAGACTTGCAGACTCATTGCACAAATGCTCATTAGTGGCACCAAAAATTATATCATCCACCTATATTTGTACAAGTAAAATGTTGTGTGCCTTTTTCTTAGTGAACAAAGTTGTGTCAACTTTACCTCTTTTAAATCATTTTTCAATGAGAAAATTACTTAACCTTTCATACCAAGCTCTAGGAGCTTGCTTTAAGCCATACAGTGCTTTAGACAGTTTATAAACATGGTTAGGCAATTCATTATTTTCAAAACCAGGTGGTTGACCAACATACACTTCTTCTTGTATAAATCCATTTAAGAAAATACTCTTAATATCCATTTGATACAATTTACATCCCATTATGCAAGCATAAGCAAGTAGCATTCTTATAGCTTCTAATCTTGCTACTGGTGCATATGTTTCATCATAATCTATGCCTTCTTCTTGGTTATACCCTTTGGCTACCAATCTAGCCTTGTTCTTACAATTATACCATTTTCATCTATTTTATTCCTAAAAACCCATTTTGTACCTATTACTTGACAGTTCTTGGGTTTAGGCACTAGTTTCCAAACTTGGTTTCTTTCAAACTGGTTTAACTCATCTTGCTTAGCCATCATCCAATGTTCATCAATTATAGCATCATTTAAGTTCTTAGGCTCTACTTGAGACACAAATGCCATATGATTACAAACATTTCTAAGAGATTGTCTAGTAGTTACCCCCTTTGTAATTTCACCAATGATGTTATCAATTGGATGATTTCTGACAGTCCTCCATTCCTTTGGTAGGTCAGGCCGTTGTTCTGTTTGCTCCTGCTGCAGCAATTCATTCTTTAAGCTTTCATCTTCTTCATTGCCCTGTTTATCTTCTAAGAGATTTTTCTCAATTGAATCTGGAAGATCACCAATAACAGAATCCTTTCCCAACCTTTTGGGGGTAGACTCATCAAATGTCACATGCACAGATTCCTTAATAGTTTGTGTTCTCTTATTATATATTCTAAATGCTTTACTAGATAGGGAGTAACCTAAGAAAATTCATTCATCAGCCTTTGCATCAAATTTTCCAAGATTATTCTTTCAATTGTTAAGAACAAAGCATTTGCAACCAAAAACATGTAAATGTACTATATTTGGTTTTCTTCCTTTGTAAAGCTCATAAGGGGTTTTCTTTAAGATTGGTCTTATCAAGACTCTATTTAGCACATAGCAGGCTGTATTGACAGCATCTGCCCAAAAATGTTTTGGCAAGCTAGAGTCGTTCAACATAGTTCTTGCTATCTCCTCTAATGATCTATTCTTTCTTTCCACTACTCCATTTTGCTGTGGAGTTCTAGGAGCAGAAAAATTATGTTGAATGCCATGCTCATCACAAAAGTTTTCAAACACTTCCTTTTGAAATTTTCCCCCATGATCACTTCTTATAGAAACAATTTTCACGTCCTTTTCATTTTGTATGATTTTTGCCATTTTCTTAAATGCAGCAAATGAATCACTCTTATGAGATAGAAAATATGTCCATGTATATCTAAAGTAATCATCTACTATTACCAGTGCATACGAGTTACCACCAAAGCTTTTGGTTCTAGACGGACCAAATAAATCCATGTGTAAAAGTTGCAAGGGTCTAGTTGTTGAAACAATGTTCTTTGGTTTAAAAGAGACCTTAACTTGCTTTCCCTTTTGACATGCATCACATAGTCCATCTTTCACAAATTTCAGTTTAGGCAAGCCAACTACAAGATCTTTAAGAATCAATTTATTCAAGTAGTTCATGTGAATGTATGCAATTCTTCTATGCCAAAGCCAATTCTCTTCTTCTTTTGAAATAAGACAGCATGCAGTATTTGAAGAGATATTATCTAAATCAAGCATATAGATGTTATCTGTCCTATATCCAATTAATTTCAAATTTTCATCATGTTGATTTTCTATTAAGCAACTATTGGAATTGAATTTTACCTTGAAGCCTTTGTCACATAGTTGACTGATACTTAATAGGTTGTGTTTCAGTCCCTCAACATATAGTACATCCTCAATGATTGTTGTTGAGTCACTTCCAATGTTGCCAATGCCAAGTATTCTCCCTTTATTGTTGCCTACATAGGTAACACTACCACTCGACTTAGGGGTAAAGGAGATGAACTTGGTTTTGTCTCCAGTCATGTGCTTGAAATAGCCACTGTCAAGATACCATTTCACATTCTTGGCTTTTCAACACACCTACAAAACAGAACCATGTTTGTGTTTTAGGTACCCAAATCTGTTTGGGTCCTTTATGGTTAGTTGCAGCAATAGTTCATTTAGGAACCCATATATACTTAGATTTATTGTATGCTGATTTTCTGTATTGGTATATGAAAGCTATGTGACCTTTTCTAGCACAAAAATTGCATTTAACAAATGGTGTGTTTGATGTCTTAGGTGCAACAAAAAATTTCTTGAAAGATTTCTCATGTATCTTAGGTTTATAGCCTATTCCAGCCTTATCATAAACACACTTTTGCTATCCTAACAAAGCATTCAAGTTATCTCTACCATTTGTGAACTTGGCTAAGTCATTTTTCAGTTTTTCAACTTCTTTAGTCAATGTACAGCACTTAGAACAATTAAAGTTAGATTCAATCAAGACCTTATTCCTAGCTTCTAGTTCTCTTTCTTTCATTTTCAAGCATGCATAATCATCACGTTGTTTAGCAATTATTTTTCTAGATGAGACAAGTTGTTTAGCAATCTTAATATATTCAGCATGTAACTCATCAAATGCATCTTGCAATTCATCAAAAGTAGGTTGTGAATCAGAATTTACCTCACTCTCTGAATCACTGTTATTGCTGGTCATCAAGCACAAGTTTGCCTCCTCAAATTCAGATCCTTCAGTGTTTCTAGATCATTATCTTCCCAAGCAATGTAGGCCTTTCTTGGCTTTCTCCACTTCTTGTCCTTTGAGTCAAACTTTTCAGTTTTGTCCTTCTTTTGTAGCTTTTAACAGTCAAGCTTCATGTGGCCAATCTTTCCACATTCATAGCATGTGATGTTGTTGGAAGAGTTGTCACCTTTGCTGAAATTTCTCCTTTGAAAAATGGATGGCTTTCTTTTGAAGTTGCCTTTCTTCTTTAGGAACTTCTTGAAATTTCTAACTAGCATTCCCATTTATTCTTTAGATTCTGCCTCTTGTGCCGAATCATCATCACTGTCTTCTACTTCTTTGACTTATGATTTCAGAGCCAATCCCTTCTTTCTTTTATCAGTTTCTTCACTCTCATTTAGTCTATTCAACTCCAATTCATGTTCTTTCAGTTTTCCAAACAATGTGGCAATGGTAATTGATGAGAGGTCTCTAGATTCTGAGATTGCAGTGACTTTAGGTTGTCATTCTCTGCTCAAGCATCTCATTACTTTGTTAACTTGATCCTCGTTTGATATAGCTTTTCCAAGACCAGCCAATTGATTTACAATGTGTGTGAATCTCTTTTGCATTTCAGTCATAGGTTCTCCTCGATTCATTCTGAACAGCTCATACTCATGTGTGAGGGTGTTCATTCTTGCTATTTTGATGTTTGTGGTTCCTTCATGTGTTACTTGCAATGTATCCCACATCTCCTTTGCTGATTTGTAATTTGAAACCCTGAAAAACTCATCACGGCTTAAAGCAGATGTTATAATATTCTTAGCGTGTGCATTATATTGAACTCTTTTCTTATCATTCTCATTCCATTCAGTTTTAGGCTTATTTCTTGGAGCACCATTAACATCTACAGTAGAGGGGACAAATGGTCCATTTTCTACTGCATCCCATATGTCAACACCTGCTGCCTCAAGAAAGATTATCATTCTTTCCTTCCAATAGATATACTCAGATCCATTGAAGGCAGGAGGGCGTGCAAGGGAAGCCCCTTCATTCATACAGCCATTGGAAGCCAAACTCTTATAGCTATTAAGCCAAACTTAAGAGTTTAGCTTTGATGCCAATTGTTGTTTTGGCTTCAACGACTCAAGAGGGGGGTGAATTGAGTTTTCAAAAATAGTTCCCTCTTAAAAACTTTTCACAAAACTTTTCAAATCGGAGTTGCGGATTTGTGGCCTTGGGATCTTTTACAAAATCGATGAAGGGTTTATATAAAATCGTTAATTGGAAGATGATGGATATAAGAAAGATTAATTCAGAACTCAATAATAACGAAATACAGAAACTGATTAAACCTTTAAAGATTAATAACAAGTTATGCAAGTTTCAGATACAAGCATTAACAATCAAGAACAAACTTGCAGGTTTCAGTTTCAGTTTTAGTTCAGTTTCAGCAATCAAGAATGGTTTTTGATCAACTCAGTTTTGAACGCAGATAACACAGTCTTGATTACAATTAGACTCGGGTTTCAATACAGTTTATACAGATCAAGAACAGAAATTATATTGAACTTTAAATATTAAAATCACAGGTTCTTGATCATAAACAGAAAGTAAAGGAGTTTGAGTTTAGGGATACCACACAACCAGATTTATCCTGGTTCGGTCACCTCCACCGTGACCTACATCCAGTCCCCACTCCACCTGTGGGATTTCACACACTAACACACAAGCTTTAACGAGGTAGCTTGAAAAACCTTTACACCACAGAGCACTCCTGCACCTCGAGATACCACACTCTTGTGAAGAGCCTCAATGTTCTTCCTTAGGGATACCTCACCCTAATCACTCAGAGAGACTCCCTCTCTCTTTACAATCAAAATGTAAAACAAAAATTGATTCATAACTCTCAATAGTCAGATAAACAAATTGAAGCACTTATGAGAACGAAACACTCTTTTTCACAATAAGCTTAAGAAAGATGATGAATGATATGTGTATTGTATTCGATATGTTATTCATATGTGTTATGTAAAAAGTGTTCATTTGATCCCTCTTTATATAGAAAACAAGTTATAGTCGTTAGGATCAATCAAAACAGATTTGGATCTGATTTAACAGAATCTGTTTTCTTGATTCTGGTTCCTGAAATAAGATTCTGATAGTTCTTATAGAATTCGCATCCATCTTGAAAATAACCGCGTCCATCTAGCCATTAAGTTTTTACATTCGGACGGGCTAGTAGACGAGCTCCATATGCCACGTCATTGGACGGATCTTCTCATTAAGATCTTAGCAAGTCCAAAGACTTGTGTGGATGAGCGCTTCTGTCACCTTAGTGGATGAGCACTTCTGTCACTTTATTGGACGAGCGCTTCTGTCACTTTAGTGGACAAGCGCTTGTATAACTTTAGTGGACGAGCACTTCTGTCACTTTAGTGGAC
This sequence comes from Sophora flavescens, assembly GCA_030762895.1. Lineage (NCBI taxonomy): Eukaryota > Viridiplantae > Streptophyta > Magnoliopsida > Fabales > Fabaceae > Sophora > Sophora flavescens. The sequence continues at coordinate 18,487,312 of CM061067.1, forward strand.
GAGCACTGATGAGTGTGATTTCACCTCATTTTCCATGTACATTTCTGCATGCATTTGCATATAGTTAGGCCATTTTAGTATTTATTTTGTTTAGTTTTTCCTTTGGAACAGATAAGGTGGTATTGTGTGTTGTTTTGCAGATATTCATGATTAAATGCCCAAGAATTAGCAAGTATGAAGCTTGGATGACTTAGAGCTTTGAAAGATAAGAAATTGAGCCAAGCAGAGAGTATCACGGCCTAGCCGTGATGGTCCTCACGGCCGTGAGGAGCAAAGAGCTGAAGAAAGAATTGAACCAAAAGTCGGGAAGCTCATCACGGCCTAGCCGTGATGGCTATCACGGCCGTGACGTGTCAGTGTGCCAGATCTCCAAAAGTCGAGACGATCACGGCTTAGCCGTGATGGATATTACTGCCGTGATAAATCGGTTGGAAAAGTCGAGACGATCACGGCCTAGCCGTGATGTCTATCACTACCGTGACCTGTTTGTTGGAAAAGTCGAAAAGGATCACGGCCTGGCCGTGATGAGTATCAGTATCACGGCCGTGATGAATCGAGTAAATGAAGCGGTGCCAAGTCGGAAACCATCACGGCCTGGCCGTGATGGCTATCACGCCGTGACCGCCACGAGTACTAGAAAAAACTGAGCGAGAAATGTAAGAAGATTCATTCGGAGAAAACCCTAAAGAAAAATCATCTGCTGCTTGGTGGTCAGGGCATCATTCCATGGAGCTCTCCCCTTTGTTCATCTCTGTAATTATTCCTTTTGTTTTACTTTCAATTATGTGTAGCTAAACTCCCCTTTTGTTGGGGTTAGACTATTGCTATCTGAATTTGGTTGTAAAAATGATTTGATTTTAATACGCTTTCCTTGTTCTTTATGAGTGTTTGATTCCATGCTTAATGCTTTCTTAGGCTTGATCACCCTATGAATGATTAGTTGCTTTAATAGATAACTGGAAGGTTGGTGTTAGAGCTTGCTCATGAATCAAATCGTAATGGGTTTAAAAGATAGTATAGTGCGTCTGGATGTCGCTCTAAGGACTCGAGATATTACTTTTCCAAAAATAAGTTTTTGGGGGTTTGGATTGGATGCAATTAAGAACAAATAAAACAGGCAATCGAGACAAAGGGTGAAAAGGGTTTATCGGTTATCAAACAACGATTAATCTCATAAGAATTCCCAACTATCCCCGGTTAATGTAATCCCAAGCCCTAGCGGTTCTAATCCCCTTCCGGTTGTAATAGTTTTACGCGAAACTACGAATACATGTCCCTATTCCCGTTAAGCAAACGAGTTAAGCCCTTCGTGAACTGCGAACACGAAATGTACACACGCAAATTAGCGGATGCGATTAATTATAGGACATGATATCACCAGAGATAAATCAATACAATCGTACCCGATTAGCAAACGAATACAAAGTATGGTATTGAAAGGGAAAAGCAATTGAAATAGGGTTACATACCTCAGTATATAGGATCCTCAAACGGATTATCCTAGGACTTAGTGCTCCATGGCATCGAAATCCAAAGGAAATGTATTGAGTTAGATGAAAAAGTCCCTACAAAATATTCGCGCCTTTTATACATTCCGATTGAAGGCTCGCGGGCGAACAACCATTCGCGGGCGAATTTCATGAACTGTCGCCCTTGGCATTCTCGCGGGCGACCTCTCGCGGGCGAGGATATGAAGGTTTTCTCCTTCGCCCGTTGGCCATCGGCCCCAACCGTGATGCTCTCGACTTCCGGACTCGCGAGGCGTCTGCCGCGGGCGAGACTCTTCAACTTCAAACTGCCACGGCCATGACCTTCTTCACGGGCAGCCGTGATCGTCTCCCGACTTTTCGTGGGTGCTCGCGGGCGAGACCTTCTTGCGAGGCGACCCGGAGACTTAGCAATTTCTTGGACAACGGGCTCGGGTCGGGGCGAGCATGGCTTCGGGGCGATCCTTCTTTATTTTCTCCTTCTACTTAACCCGAAAACAAGGAAATAAGCATAAGTGTATTATTTTGCTTAAAACTTCTAAATTAACTTAACTACTCTGAGACTCAATACCTTGCTTGAGGACAATCTAATCTAATTTGGGTGAAAATACGATATAATTTGCACAAAACCCTGGTCATACTAGCTATAAAACTAGATGAGCCAGAGGCTTATCACAAACGCCGGGTAATTCATGAACCTAGGAATAGGTCTTGAGGTGCTTGCAATCTTATAAGTCTTTACTTAATGCAAAATCTCAAGTTAATCCACCTAAGGAATTAGGGTTTAATTTGGGATTTTAGGCTCAATGCACCTAAGGAATTAGGCTTGGGTATCTCTGAAAAGACTTGATTGTCATATTAGAACTAGGAACTGTGTTAGTTATCATTTCATAACAACCAAGGGAGGATTAGCTTAGTTTAACCCCAGCAATTCTATCTCATTGTTATTCATCTCTCTGTTTTCACGTTAACTGTTTGAGAAAAATCCAAAAAGAACAAAAATATTTTCTTCTTGTTTGTTTGCTAGATGTTAGAACAACCTTCAATCCAAAATCCGATCGCCTAGATAGTAGTCAAATTTGCGAAGTGGTAATTGTCCACGATCCCTGAGAACGATATCCGGTCTCACCGTTTTTATTACTTGCAACGAACCGGTACACTTGCCGAGTACGTGTCAAGTTTTTGGCGCCGTTGCCGGGGATCGGTGTGCCAATATCACGAGTACCAAAGGGGACTCCTAATTTAGGCATTTTATTTTTTTTTACTGTTTTCCTACTGTGTTTCGTTCTTAATTTCTATATCTCTGCTGTGAAATTCTGCAAGTGCTGTTTTTCTGTTTGTTCTGTGCTACTCCGTTTGTTCAGTGTATGCGAGGTACAATCGACCCGGTGAACTCCAATTCGAACCTGAGATCGAGAGACTCTGCGAAGGAATAGAAAGAGAACCAAGGCAAGACAGAACAGAGAAAGAGCATCTTCTAGTAGACAAGAGCAGCAAGTTGAGTTACCCAAAGGTGCAAGAACCACAAATTGAAATAGCAGCTGTCACCATGGCAGAAGAGAACGCACCAAGGAGAACAATGGGGGACTACACTTCCCCTAGAGTTGATAGATGTGGGACTCCGATTGTGAGACCTGCAGTGGCCTGCAATAATTTCGAAATCAAGGCCTCACTCCTCCACCTTGTGCAAAGAAACCAATTTGGAGGGTTGGAGAGTGAAGATCCTCATGCTCATATTGGTACCTTCATTGAGCTGTGTGACACCATCAAGTTAAATGGAGCTTCCGATGAGGCCATTCGGTTAAGGCTTTTCCCTTTCTCTTTGAGGGATAGAGCCAAGGCATGGCTTCAATCTCATCCTCATGGAAGCATCATCACCTGGAACGACTTAGTCAGCAAGTTTTTATCTCGATTCTTCCCTCCATCAAGAATGATTAAGCCGAGGTCGAGATCAATGCCTTTGCACGAGAGGGATGGTGAGTCACTATATGAAGCCTAGGGAGAGATTCAAGTCTTTACTCACAGCTTGTCCAAATCATGAACTGGAGACATGGCAAGCAGGTCGCAACTTTTGTTAATGGGCTCAACAGGAACTCAAGAAGTATGATTGAAGCGGCTGCAGGAGGTACATTGAGTCGAAAAACACCTAAGAAGCAAAGGACTTGATTGAGAACATGGCTAACAATGACTATCAAATGCCTAGTTCTCGGTCAATGGTCAATAGAGGTGTTCTAGAGCTGGATGAAATTGGTGCCCTCAAAGCACAAATGGCTATTCTTACCAAACAATCTGGGGTCGGTTCAACCGCAGAACTCTCAAGTACAAGCTGTTCAAGTTCAAGGTGCCTCAGTGTGTGATTTCTGTGGAGGCAACCATGCAAATGGAAACTGTGAGATCAATGTGGTTGGAAGCTCGGGACAAGAAGAGGTAAACTATATGGGCAACCAAGGGCCTAGAAATGATCCCTACTCCAACACCTACAATCCGGGGTGGCGCAATCATCCCAACTTCAGTTGGAGACAAGGACAAAGTTCAAATACTCAAGCAAAGCCTCCTCAAGAGAGTTCAAGCAAATTGGAGAACCTTCTAGGCCAGTTCATGCAAGTTACTCAAGAGACTATAAAGAATCAGAATGCTTCAATCAAGAACTTGGAGCATCAAATGGGCCAACTAGCAAGGCAGATGGCAGAGAGACCTCCAGGACAACTGCCTGGGGATACTGAGAAGAACCCAAGGGAAGATTGTAAGGCCATTGTTACAAGAAGTGGGAGAATGTTAAGTCCACAAGAAAAAGAGAAGGAAGAGAAGACAAGTGATGCTGGAATTGACAAGGGACAATTTGAAGAGGTAAACAATGAAGAACCCGGAACTTCCCAAGGTACTACCTCTAATCCTATTGATGTAGAAGCTGAAGAACCACAGAGGGAGAAACTGGTTGATGAAGAATTTGCGAAGAAGAAGACCAGAAGACAGATTCTGGAAGAGGCTGATAATCCCAAGGAGCTGCCCCCATATTTCAGAATCCCGTACCCCCAACGGTTGAAGAAAGAGGCAAAAGATCAGCAGCTTTCCAAGTTCCTGGATGTATTCAAAAAGCTACAAATAAACATCCCGTTTGTCTAAGCTCTCACAACAGATGCCTTCCTACGCAAAATTCATGAAGGAAATCCTTACAAACAAAAGAAGGTGGAAGGAGGAGACAGTTATGCTTATCAAGAGTGCAGCGCTATACTTCAAAGGAAGCTGCCAAGAAAAAAATGAAGGACCCGGGCAGTTTCACTATCCCATGCACGATTGGTCATCTGAACATAGGGAGAGCATTGCGCGATTTAGGGGCAAGTATTAATTTGATGCCGCTCTCCATTTTCAAGAAGCTGGGGATTGGTGAGGTAAAACCAACAGGAATTTCTCTTCAACTGGCAGACCGCTCAATTACATATCCCTATGGTGTTGTGGAGGATTTGTTGGTGAAGGTAGATAAATTTATTTTTCCAGCAGATTTTGTGGTGTTAGATATGGCTGAAGATGGTGATACTCCTCTGATTCTTGGGAGACCATTCCTAGCAACAGGTAGAGCCTTGATCGATGTCAATCAAGGGGAATTGGTGCTTCGGGTACAAGATGAAAAGGTCACTTTTAATGTGTTTGAGGCGATGAAACACCCAAGCGACAAGGACACATGCATGATAGTGGACCTCATTGATTCATTAGCTGACAAGAGTTTGCACCAGAAGTTTGAAGATTCGTTAGAAGCCGCTCTAATGGTAGAGGATGTAGAAGAAGGAGTATGTGCAGAAGAAGTTGATCTCATGATTAAATCTCTGGAGGCTTGTCTGGTTGTGAATACTGATGAAGACAAAGTGGTGGAAGATGTGAGAATTGAAGACAAGGGTGACCCACCGGTGCTAGAGTTGAAGGAATTGCCATCCCATCTCCGTTATGCCTTCCTAGGGATGAACTCTTCATTCCCAGTTATCATCAGTAGTCGGTTTAATTCCTTGTAAGAAGAGAAGCTGTTGAGGGTGCTTAGGGAGCACAAATCTGCAATTGGATGGTCTATGTCCGATTTGAAAGGGATAAGCCCCTCCTTCTGCATGCACAAAATCCGTGTGGAGGAAAAATTCAAGCCGGTTAGGCAACCGCAAAGAAGACTCAACCCGAATATGAAGGAAGTTGTGAGGAAGGAGATTGTGAAGTTGTTGGATGCGGGCATTATCTATCCCATCTCCGATAGTCCATGGGTGAGTCCGGTCCAAGTTGTGCCAAAGAAAGGGGGGATGACAGTGGTAGCGAATGAAAGGAATGAACTTATTCCCTCCAGGACCGTGTCTGGATGGAGGGTATGCATTGACTACAGAAGACTGAATGAGGCCACTAGAAAAGACCACTTTCCATTACCCTTCATTGATCAGATGCTAGAGAGGTTGGCGGGTCATGCTTTCTATTGTTTCCTTGATGGATACTCCGGGTATAACCAGATTGTGGTTGACCCGGAGGACCAAGAGAAGACCGCTTTCACCTGCCCTTATGGAGTCTATGCATACAGGAGAATGCCTTTCGGGTTGTGCAATGCACCCGCCACTTTTCAAAGGTGCATGCTCTCCATATTTTCTGATATGAATGAGAAGTTTATTGAGGTATTTATGGACGATTTTTATGTATTTGGTGATTCATTTGATAACTGTTTGAATAATCTTGCCTGTGTCCTAAAAAGGTGCCAAGAAACTAACCTCGTTTTAAATTGGGAAAAATGCCATTTCATGGTTAGGGAGGGTATAGTTCTTGGGCACAAAATTTCATCGAGGGGGATGGAGGTTGATAGAGCCAAAATTGAAGTGATTGAAAAACTTCCTCCTCCCTTAAATGTGAAAGGTGTTAGAAGCTTCCTAGGGCATGCGGGTTTTTATAGAAGGTTCATAAAAGATTTTTCAAAAATAGTGAAACCCTTATGCAAGCTTTTGGTAGCTGATACTCCTTTTATATTTGATGATGATTGCATGCATGCCTTCAAAATTTTGAAAGAAAAACTCACCACCGCACCAGTCATTGCTCCTCCAGTTGGAGTTTACCTTTTGAGCAAATGTGTGATGCAAGTGACTATGCGGTGGGAGCCATTTTGGGCCAAAGAAAAAACAAAGTGCTGCATGTCATTTACTATGCCAGTCGTGTGCTTAATGATGCCCAATTGAATTACACTACGACTGAAAAAGAGTTGCTTGCTGTGGTATTTGCTTTTGATAAATTTAGATCCTACTTGATTGGTTGTAAAACTACAGTCTACACTGATCATTCTGCTTTGAGATATCTGATGACTAAACAGGATGCTAAGCCAAGGCTTATTAGGTGGATACTGCTACTCCAAGAGTTTGATTTGGAAATAAAGGACAAGAAAGGAGTGGAGAATGTGGTAGCAGACCATTTGTCCAAGCTCCCACAAGCAGATGTCCAGGCAGAAGCAAAGTTGCCAATTCAAGAGGAATTTCCAGATGAACAGTTGTTTGTGGTGCAAGTGGCACCTTGGTTCGCGGATATTGCAAATTACAAGGCGGCCAATAAGATTCCTAAGGACTTCAATGCGCAGCAGAAGAAGAAGCTCATTCATGATGCCAAGTTCTACATTTGGGATGAGCCGTATCTTTTCAAAAGGGGTTCAGATGGAATTCTGAGGAGGTGCATACCTGAAGAAGAAATTAATGGGGTGTTGACCCACTGCCACAACTCACCCTATGGAGGACACTTTGGTGGTGAGAGGACCGCGATGAAGATTTTGCAAAGCGGGTTGTTTTGGCCCACCATTTTCAAGGACTCCCGAGCTTGGGTGATGAATTGTGATAAATGCCAGAGGACCGACAGTATTTCCAAGAGAAATGAGATGCCCTTGAAGGGTATATTGGAGGTAGAGCTCTTTGACGTATGGGGGATTGACTTCATGGGTCCTTTCCCGTCGTCTTACAACAACAAGTACATCCCGGTGGCAGTTGATTATGTGAGCAAGTGGGTGGAAGCCGTGCCAACTTTGAAGGATGATGCAAGAACTGTGATCAGTTTTGTGAGGAAGAATATTTTTACCCGGTTTGGGACCCCTAGGGCTATCATAAGTGATGGGGGTACCCACTTTTGCAATAAGGAGTTTAATGCAGTGCTTGCCAAGTTTGGGGTGAACCACAAAGTTACCACACCATACCATCCCCAAACCAGTGGGCAAGTGGAATTGTCCAACCGGGGAGTTGAAAAGAATTTTGGAAAAAACTGTGAACAATGCAAGGAAGGATTGGGCGAAGAAAGTTGATGATGCACTTTGGGCTTATCGGACTGCTTATAAGACGCCTATTGGTATGTCACCTTACCAATTGGTGTTCGGGAAATCATGTCATCTTCCTAGAGAGCTCCAACACCGTGCTTTTTGGGCAGTGAAGGCCCTAAACTTTGATACAAGGCTGGCCATGGACAAGAGGATGCTTCAATTGAATGAGTTAGATGAGTTCCGACTCTTGGCTTATGAGAGTGCCAGGATATACAAGGAAAGAACCAAGTTCTGGCATGATAAGTACATTCTTCCCAAGCAATTTGAAGAAGGCCAGTCAGTTTTGCTGTTCAACTCAAGACTCAAGTTTTTCCCGGGCAAATTGAGATCAAGATGGTCAGGCCCATTCTATGTCAAGTCAGTTTCTCCGTTTGGTTCAGTTGAATTGGAAAATCCATCATCAGGAAATACTTTCACTGTAAATGGGCACAGGCTCAAGCACTACCTTGGAGGAGATTTTAACCGTTAGGCAGTCTCCATCCCTCTTGAGGCACCATCTTAGAAATCATACGTCAAGCTAGTGACGTTAAAGAAGCGCTTATTGGGAGGCAACCCAATTTTTTTTTTTTATTTTTTTTTATTTTTTATTTTCATCTTCTCTTTTGTTTTTGATTTCCCCCTCTTGAATAATTTGAGAAGCTCAAGAGGTTTGTTAATAGTTTGTTGAGTGATTCCAGATTTTGAAGGAAGGAGGAGAAGAAGGGCATGAGGAAACAAGACCAGAAAGCATGTGATTCAGCACCACTACCACCTTGTGAGTCGTTCTAGTTTTCTCCCCTCTCTAAACTTAATTATTTACATTGAGGACAATGTAAGTCTTTAAGCTTGGGGTAGGGGTAATCTTTTAGCTTGCATTGTAACTATTGCATTCATATAGGCTCTAGTCTTGCATGATCACATGAATTAATTGCCCCCTGCTTAGATTGAGCATCTATTTGTGAGAGCTAAGTGCCAAGTTTTCTGTGATAGTGAATTTTTGGACCCTGATTTTATATTCTTGTGATATGGCTTCATTAAATATGCTTGAGATGTTCTTGGATAGTTGATGATTAGCATGTGTTTCTATGGATTTGTGTTCTCTCTGGTTCTTGAACTGATGAATGTGAGCTTTTGAGCCATTAGGGGGCACTCACTAAATCTGCCCCCGTTCTTTGTGTAGAGTGTTTTCCTCTTGGATTGTTTTTCTCTAGAACTTGACTTGAAACCATTTCGAAACTTGAAAATTTTTGAGAATATTTTTGAAAAGGATTGAGGCAATAGGTGTTTTTCTGGCCTTCTGAGCTTTGAATGAATAATGCTACCCTTAGTTGCCCAATTTTGAGCCTGAATGAATAGCATGCTTTTCTTGGTTCCCTAAAATGTTGTGTTAAATATGCTTATGAGGGACCTTCTAAAGTACTGTGCAAAAATGGGTTGGAAAATGTAGTTGAAAGTTTGGGATGATGAAAAGAAAAAAATGAATCTGAAAAAATTTTTACTTCTCTTGAATTGCAAAATCTTCCCTTCTCCAAACAAAAAAAAAAAAAAAAGAAATAAAAATGGGGAAGGGGATGACAAAAAGGAATGAGAAGTAAAAAGAAAAAGAAAAAAAAAATGAAAGAATGGTGGAAGAGTAAACTGAAACCCAAAGAAAGGTATTTTAGAAGGTCGTGCCTTGCAATGCTTGATTGTTTGTATAGCCTTTTGAAATTTCCTGTTTTTGAGATTCCCACCTGAAAATTGATCCCATGGCCTCATTACAACCAAAGAATAAGACCTCTTGATTCTTAGATGTTTTCATTAATAAAGTGAAGATTTGATTGATAGTCAAGCTTATGGTAGGAATCATTCTTTGAGGAAAATGGAGTGAAATGTCATATTCCCTTAACACTTGAGTGAGTGAGGCAAGAAAGAGAGCCAAGCAAATGAACAAGCTTGGGGTGAGCTGCAAGTGAGATAGAGTGCCCGAATTAGTGAGAATGTGAGTCTAGGGAAACTAAGCCCCTAATTGGACTTGAATTGATTGTCTCTTGCTGAAATAATTGACTGCCTGTTGCTTGGATCATTTTATTCGGGTTCTTAGTTCACTATCATTGTCCTGGTTGTTTTCATCTTATGGCCTTGGTTTTTGCTTGAGGACAAGCAAAGTCTTAAGCTTGGAGTGATTTGATGAGTGTGATTTCACCTCATTTTCCATGTACATTTCTGCATGCATTTGCATATAGTTAGGCCATTTTAGTATTTATTTTGTTTAGTTTTTCCTTTGGAACAGATAAGGTGGTATTGTGTGTTGTTTTGCAGATATTCATGATTAAATGCCCAAGAATTAGCAAGTATGAAGCTTGGATGACTTAGAGCTTTGAAAGATAAGAAATTGAGCCAAGCGAGAGAGTATCACGGCCTAGTGATGATGGTCCTCACTACCGTGAGGGAGCAATGAGTCGAAGAAAGAATTGAACCAAAAGTCGGAAGTCGTCACGGCCTAGCCGTGATGGCTATCACGGCCGTGACGTGTCAGGCTGTGCCGATCTCCAAAAGTCGAGAGACGATCACGGCCTAGCCGTGATGGATATTACGACCGTGATAAATCGGTTGGAAAAGTCGAGACGATCACGCCTAGCCGTGATGTCTATCACTACCGTGACTTTGTTTGTTGGAAAAGTCGAAAGGATCACGGCCTGGCCGTGATGAGTATCACTACCGTGATGAATCAGTAAATGAAGCGGTGCCAAGTCGAAACCATCACGGCCTGGCCGTGATGGCTATCACGCCGTGACCGGCCACGAGTACTAGAAAAACTGAAGCGAGCAAGAAGAAGATTCATTCGGAGAAAACCCTAAAGAAAAATCCTCTGCTTTCTGGGTGGTCAGGGGCATCATTCCATGGAGCTCTCCCCTTTGTTCATCTCTGTAATTATTCCTTTTGTTTTACTTTCAATTATGTGTAGCTAAACTCCCCTTTTGTTGGGGTTAGACTATTGCTATCTGAATTTGGTTGTAAAAATGATTTGATTTTAATACAGATTTCCTTGTTCTTTATGAGTGTTTGATTCCATGCTTAATGCTTTCTTAGGCTTGATCACCCTATGAATGATTAGTTGCTTTAATAGATAACTGGAAGGTTGGTGTTAGAGCTTGCTCATGAATCAAACGCCGGGTAATTCATGAACCTAGGAATAGGTCTTGAGGTGCTTGCAATCTTATAAGTCTTTACTTAATGCAAAATCTCAGGTTAATCCACCTAAGGAATTAGGGTTTAATTTGGGATTTTAGGCTCAATGCACCTAAGGAATTAGGCTTGGGTATCTCTGAAAAGACTTGATTGTCATATTAGAACTAGGAACTGTGTTAGTTATCATTTCATAACAACCAAGGGAGGATTAGCTTAGTTTAACCCCAGCAATTCTATCTCATTGTTATTCATCTCTCTGTTTTCACGTTAACTGTTTGAGAAAAATCCAAAAAGAACAAAAATATTTTCTTCTTGTTTGTTTGCTAGATGTTAGAACAACCTTCAATCCAAAATCCGATCGCCTAGATAGTAGTCAAATTTGCGAAGTGGTAATTGTCCACGATCCCTGAGAACGATATCCGGTCTCACCGTTTTTATTACTTGCAACGAACCGGTACACTTGCCGAGTACGTGTCAAGCACTTATGTCACTTTAGTGGATGAGCGCTTCTATCACTTTAGTGGACGAGCACTTCTGTCACTTTAGTGGACGAGTGCATGTATCACTTGTGTTGGACGAGCGCTTGTGTCACTTGCGTTTGGACGAGCGCTTCTATTACTTTAGTGTTGGACGGGTGCTTCTATTACTTCAGTGTTGGACGAGCGCTTGTATTACTTCAGTGTAGGACGGGCGCTTGTATTACTTCAGTGTTGGACGAGCGCTTGTATTACTTCAGTGTTGGACGAGCGCTTCTGTTTCTTATTTCCAAAAATCATTTTCATTAACGAAAACTTATTCATTTTAATGCAGGTTATGAAAATTGATTTTCTTCATGCATCTTTTCAAATGAGCTATTTGTGAATAAGAGATTTCATCTCTTACAAATCATCTCTAAGACTTAAATCTAATTTCTCCTTTAAGCTCTTATCTTGATGATTCCTTGATCTTTGTCTTTGCTCTTTGTTTCCTTCAAGTAGCACTTTTGATTTCTTCAAGTTCTTCCTTGAATATTCTCCTTTAATTGCTCACTGAACTTGTTGGTTACTGCCTGATACCTGTCTTTACAATTTGACACTAAAAAACACTTGCATACACATTAAGTTGTATTTGTCATATATCAAAATCTCTAAGTCATTGAGTCTAACAATATGAAGTGCGTTTTGTTGGGTGCTTTTCTAATGTACATTTACATACACATTATACTAATCTATGTATACTTTGTATAAGTTTGTTTAAGAAAAAAAAATGTTATTTAAACTTTTTATTGAAGAAAACCAATTATGATTATTTGGTTTCTGCATCTAGACTGTGTTTTTAATGTTTCCACTTGATTTTTGGATGTTTGCAGATGTTTAATGTTTAATAATGTGATTGAAGTTATCTGATCTGAGTTGGCTAGATCTCACGGTGAAGAAGAAGACTGATAAGCACAGACAAAAAGTGCTCCATTGTTATAGCCTGCTCCAGATAAAACCAATTTTTTTAGCCACAAAGATTTCTCCTTTTTACTTCGTCATTTCAATTCCCCTTCTTTACTCTAATTAATTTATGTTTTTTTTTTCTTCTTAAATTTTGTATAATAGAAGCATTTTCAAAAAGACATGGTCACGTGGCCATAAATAATAATATGATAGATGTCTTGCAAGATCAAAAGTGGGAGTCTGTACCATGGAAAATGTTAAAGGTTGGAGACATTATCAAGGTGATAGATTTCTTTGAGTTAATTGACATAGTTGTTATTCATATTACTCATATATTTCCCATTTGGCAGGTCTTATGCTAATAGTGAATGTCCTACCCAGCCATTGAGTCAATTACAGGAATGACTAGAGTAAGTGCGGAAGGTTTACTTCGAGTCATCGGATGAAGAAAAGTTGTTCTCTCAGAGAGTTTTGCACTCGATCTTTCTTACTAATGCAAGAGAATTCATTTTTGGAAGTAGTTTAGTTGTTTCATAGGTTTCTTAATTTTTTCTATGTAGTCTTTATTCATTTTTAATTAAGTATAACTAATTTCCTTCGCCCCAAAACTTAGTCATGTTTTGTTCAATGCTTTTTGTTCAAATAGATAATCCCTAGAGACAACCTTTGTTTAAACTTTTTGGGTAGCAATAACATCTACTTATTTTGGTACCTTATTTTGCATAGCATAGCTAGGCTTTGTTTTGTTACGATTCTTATATATGTTAATGCATTCATGTTTTTGACATCATTTTCAATTCACAGATTATGTCCTATTCTGATTTCAATGGAGCATTACTTACAGATCATCTCCCTCTCCCCTTATCTCTCTCTCTCTGTGTGTGTGTGTGTGTGTTTGTGTGTGTATGTGTGTATGCTTCAAGAATCTAATAGGAAGCATATGCAAATAGTTCAATTTTCAAAATTCAAGTCTTACGATCAAGATTCTTTGTTTTTGTACCTATCTTGATTTATGTGCTTTTTAGATGGAATTGTTGTTTTGATGGGGACTGATCTCCTCTCTGATAAAGCTTTGGCTAGTGTCCCTTTCCTTATCTTAGGAAACAAGATAGATATTCCATATACTGCCTCTGAAGAGGAGTTGTGTTGCCATTTGGGCATGATCAACTTCACCACAGGCAAGGGCAAGGTAAATTTGAAAAACTCAAATGACCAATGATTTCAAATGGCTTTCTCAGTATATCAATTAGACCATTAGTATGAGATGTCTTGGTATCTTACTTCTAGAAGTTTATTGCAATAGTTATGAATTAGAGGTGTTGTTAGTACAAATTGCTGTTAAGAAATTGCAGGATATTTCGATTTTATTTCTGGTAAATGACAGTAACCCCTTCTCCCCTCCTTGAGATATTGAGCAAATGCTACTGGTTTGTTGGTGATTGTTTCTGAAGTAAATGAAAGAAGCAAGTAGCTTTTATTTGCTAGATAGTTAAAATGACTAGACCGCTGTCGCTACTTTTCTTTTTATTTTATTCTCCAAGAAGTAGAATAAACTATCATTGTTTTTATGATGGGTTGATTCTGTATTTATAAATTCAAGCTTCGCATCTGAGTCATTAAAAGGATAGGTTGGTTGTTAAGAATACTTTAGCATAGCATGGAGTTGGATAAGGGAATTGATAGATATTTTAAAGGTTGATTCATTCTCAAAATTTGTTTACTCGAGCAAATATATAGAACAACCAATATTGCAACAATGTGTGGTTTAAGCAATTAGCTGGACAAGCTTTGTGAATCAGTTGAGGTGATCTTTTATATCGTACCATTTTGGTTTTATTATTTATATATTTTATATTCATTATTTTGTTATTATTATCAATTACTATATCAATTACTACCATGGTCATAGTCAATAATCTATGTGTGACCTGGTGTCAATAAAATGTAAATTTAATTATGGCCATTTGTAATGTCTAACCATATTTTTCTTTTTGAAAACATTTTTATTTATAACCATACAATGTTGTGATAGTTGAAATATGATGATTAGAAAAATCTCATGGATCTTGGACTTGCTGAGATGGAGAGAAACAAAAGGGTGGAGAATCTCATAGCCAGATGGAGTACTGGAATTGATTTTGCAACTTCAATGCTTATTCAAAAAATGCACCATTATTTGTCTTTCACTATAATTTGAAACCTCATAAATTAATATGGATATTAAAGCATAAATTTAAATTATTCAGTACTCTGTTTTATGATTTTGTAAGAGGGATGATAAACCATCATCTAACCTTTGTGCATCAATAGAACAGTTGAGAGTGAGATATTGTTCCCAGAAGATTAAGTACTCCTTTAATGTATTCTTAAATTCTTTCTAGTACTTTTTTTATGCTTCCAATTCTGTCAGTGAGTTTTTATTGGCCTTATATTTGCTTTCGTGAGATAGATTTGGCTTTTTGGTTTTCAGAATTGCATGATCTTTCTAAAGTTTACATATTTTTGATAATATTCAATTCTAGTTGTCATTTAAACCATTTTACATATCAGTTGTCACATAAAGGTAATTTACCATTTATTTTTCAGCATGACCAGGTATGAGCAGGATTTTACTCTCTTAGCATGGTAGGAAATTCCCTATGTTATAATGTTTGGATTAGTTTCTAGACGTTTGTTCCCATATTGGTTTTGCTGCTTATGAACTTTAGGAGTGGAATCAAAGCAAAGGGAGGCTCAAATGCACAACAGACAAGAAGGCTTTGCTTTGTTACCTATGCATTTCGCAACCTATGAATTTTATAGAGACTAAGATAACATATATTGATTTTGAATAAAAGTCATGTATATGCTAAATGGTTTTGCTCTGGCTATCATCCTCAACTTTTATAGCCTATTCACAAAGTCACAATTTTAGTGCATACATGCCGCTTGATGTCTATGTGAAAACTGAGAAGGAAAATCCATTTTCAAATTTCAAATCAGTTTAATTTTATGAATTCGGTGTTTTCTTCAAGTTCATGCAATTTATCCACCCAGTTCGATTTTTGAAGTATGATATTTATACATATCTGACTTCTGATATTTAAAAATGCAGGCTTGCAATTTGCTTACCAGCTTTTATACTTGTTGGATGTTACTGGATACTACTCGCTAGCACTGTATGTACTTAGGATTCATGTTTACCGAGCTACCGGGCAAGAGTTGGTGGAGATTTGGGATATTGCACTTTTAGAAATACATTTGTTATTATTTACTCTGCTTTTTTGATACAAAGTATATTGTCTTTTATCTTTGTTGTATGACATGAACACTAATGTAGTTCCTAACTTGTCATATATTGGAAGGCTCATTGTCAGTGTGAACACCCCATTTTGACCGGATCTTTTAGTCTTCACTAAAAATTTCAAAAAAAAAAAAATAATTGCAAAGAAAATAAAAATAATAAAAAGATTTTTAATTGGGTCAGGCTAGTTAAACCCATTTCACCCTCTTCCAACAAACCTAGCAACCACTTTATTTTGAATTTGAATCTATGGCCAAATCTCTTAATTTTGGCAGATAAGACTCGGCAATTTTGGTTCTATTTTAAATCTGAGATAAATTTTTTAAATCTTTAGCATATTTTTAAGATCAAAACCATAACAATTTAGCTTATAAAATCAGAATAGGGGTTAGGAAAAGAGAGGAAAAAAGGACGAATGGATTTTCACTGCTTTCTCGTTCTTCATTGAGTCTCAAGAGATCTATATCATCTTGTTTCTCTGTAAAACGGTACCTTCACTTTACCTTCACCATTGCAACATAAAGATTGTTCTAGCACATTGCCACTGTTCTGTCTTCTTCTACTTCGTGACCCGCCATCCATCATCTATGTCATTCATCGTCTTTGCCACATCGCGAGTCGCCGTGCTCAGTCGCGGTTCTAACCAGCAAATTCTTAGCGACTGTGCACGGACATAACAGTTCCTGTACGTTCCTCCGCGCCCCGCTGTCTCACCGTCGCATCGCCAGCCACGTTCGAGTCTGGCTGTCCAGACCTCCAGCCCCACCGTGTGCGAACCGCACCGCGTTCTGAGCCGGAATCGCTGCGTCGAGTCGCCACCTCCTTCCTCGTTTTCTCTGCTGCGTTTTGCCTCTGCAATTTCTGTGTTGTTTTGTTGTTAGAAGGTTCTGATTTTTCTTTTCCTTTTGTTTTTATTCTCTGTTTACTTATTCATTTTTATTTTATCTTTGTTTCTTTTTTTTTAGTCTGACCTAACCTTCTCTTTTGTAGTATTTGGGTTTGGTTTGAGTGCCTTGTTGGGCTAAATATGGTGTTGATCTTGATGTGAATATTTTAGTGGGCTGGTCACATGGCCCAAGTCAAAAAAATGCTATAAACACTTATATGAACTCAAACTTTATTTTTATTCTTTAATTTTCAATTCGTAAGCAATAAATTAAATAAAATAGAATGGTTCTTTTTAGAAAAATTTTGGATTACTTTGTGAGAGGTATCACATTTAATCCCTTAGGTTTAAGATCGTTCTGTGGACGTATGTGTCATGTTCTATCTCACTTAGGAGTTTTCGGTAATAAAATGAAATATATAAAAAACCCTTTTTTTAGACAAATTAAAATAAAAAAACCTTTTCATAAAATTCAAAATAAACCAACAAACAAAATATTTTCTATAAGAACTACGTGACTTTGAGTTTCCCGTCGAAGAAGAGAATACGTAGGAGCGGGATCAATCATCTCGTCAAGACAAAATTAATTTTTCCATCATTTTTGTGTTTTTTTTAATTTGTTTAATGTTGATAATTAGCTAATAATTTGCTTAATGTTTTTGGGTTGCTTTATGACAAGTGTCATGCTCAATCCCCTAGCTTTGAGGTTGCTCTATGGACTTACGGGCTATGTCCAACCTCATTTAGGATTTATCAATATTTTTTTTAAAATTTTTTTAAAAAATGCAAAAAAAAAGAAACATAAAAATAAAAAAATATAATTAAATAATTAAATAAATAAATTCTTCCTTGTAAATATTTTTGGGGTAAACAATAAATAATTTAACTTCGTGCAATTTATTTAAGGTATCATTCTTAGAATGGGCGGTGTAGGGTGCTTAACACCTTCCCTACTCGTAACCGACTCCCGAACTCAACTTGGTTCCGAAGGCCATTTTTTTAAAGGTTTTCCAATTTTTCCTAAATTAAATAAAATTGGTGGCGACTCTACATTTTCCTTAAAATATCTTTTTATCGTCGTCCACGTCGTAATTTTTGGTTGCGACAGATGGCGACTCCATTGGGGTCATTTCGAGAGTCAAGCCTAAGTAATGAGTTGCGCATTTTGGTATTTATTGTTTACCCCTTTTTATTGTTTTCTTTTATTTTACTTTTTTTTTTTTATATTTGATTCCTTTTTGCTTTAATAATTATTTTTACACTAGGATAGAGGACCATGGTATTTGTTGTTTGCTTGTCTTTCAGGTTCAAGTAGTTGTTTTAGGATTGTATGGGTTTGTATGCCTCCAGCACACACAACACCGACACTCATTTTCATACACTCTCAGCTCTATACCCGAGCTTGTGGGACCTTAAGGATTAGGTGGTGACTCAGCATTGTCATTGAAGGCCTAGTGCCTCTCTGATATTTGTTGACTCACCACTCGGATTGTTACTAGTGTCATGGACTAGTCATCCTGGAGGGTTTATCCTTACTTGTGATTAGGTTCATGACTAGGTCCTTGACAAGGGCAATCTGGGGACCATGACCTTTAGAAGTCTAGACACATCCTAAAGTTTATACACCTAAATTAACTTAGTGGCCGCTCGACTTAGAAGTTGCCATCATAGGTACCCTTGATTAGGTCCTACCTCTTAAGACAATTATAGGTGTACCATATCTCTCTTGTGTTTTTCTATCCATTTACTTATTTATTTGTTTTTTACTTCATTTCCCTTTGTTTTTTAACTAATGAATAATAAATAAATAAAATACATATTATATATACACATATATATATATATATTTATTTTTATTATTTTATTTTATTTTATTTTATTTTTGTAAAATAATATATTTTTTTAGGTGATTCTCTTTTGTGGAGGAAAGACACTATCTGTGTAGCAAGGAACGGAAATGTCTAACTCTAGCAATGCAATTGGCCTGAAGAAGAATATTAGAATTGACGTGAAAATCAATGATGTGAAGACTTCAATGGAAATCAGTCGCTTGATGCCAAAAGAAGTATGTTCAGAGTTTGCAAGTAAGTATGGGAAGATTTTGGACTTATTACACATACATGTAGATGCTTTGGGCTTGAGTGCTTTGGCCCAATATTGGAACCCGAATTTGAGGTGTTTCGAATTGCCGAATTTGGATACGACACCGACTATAGAAGAATATGCATACATGCTATGGATGCCTCTTCCAAGGGAGTTTCGTGTTTATTTCTATTATGGCCAGCATGTTAGTGATGGGAAGGTTGCAGAGCTGTTGGGAATTCTACCGAAGCCATTAGACAAAATGGAAAAAGGAGCTGTCAGAGGTCTGAGGCGAAGATTCCTTGAAGTCTATCTCCAGGAGCTAGCACGACAAAATAATTGGGTTATCTTCAAGCTGGTGTTAGCTTTAACCATTTATGGGCTGGTGCTTTTCCCCTTTATACCAGATATGGTGGATTATGCAGCCTTGGATGTCTACTACAAGGTCGAAGAATATACTGTGAGCCCTGTTCCCACAATTTTGGCAGAAACATTCCAATCATTGCAAGTTTGCCATGAAAATCAACAAGGCAAATTACGATGCTGTGCACAAATGTTGTATGTTTGGATCGTGACTCACATGTATGCTCGAAATTATGTCAGTGGGATTGATGACCCTTTGAGGAGATTCCATCACATTCCGATAAAGCCGCACAAACCCAACGAATGGAGACAAGAATTTGATGAGGTATTCGAAAGCTTTTTGCTGGATGTGTCCTTGGTATAAAGGAAATACAGTCATCTTCAGTTGTGAGAATTTCTCGAATATACCTTTGATGGGACCAAGGGGTTGCGTGTCATATTCTCCGGCACTTGTGATTCGTCAATTGAAATGGACTCAACAGGAACCACTTGAAGAAGTGTTAGGTGGAATTTCGTTCTTATATCAAGAATGCGAGGTTGTCAAGAATACAACAATAGCTGTTAGATCCGCCTGGAGCAACATCAGGGTACTAGGATCAAATGGTTGGGGAGACAAATTATTTCTCATACTAAAAATTACGAGGCATGGAGGAAAGCAAGGAAAAACAACCTTGTTATTTCGAAACCAATTCCGCATGAAGATGAAAATCCTCAAATGGAAGCAGAAATGTTAAAGAAGATCAAGATTATGATGGCCCAGATGGGAGTGCTAGAGGAAAAGAATGAAATAGATCAAATCACCATCGTCACACTCCAAAACCAAATCCAGAAGTTAAACATGAGGATAGAACATTTGAAAGATGAATGTGCCGATGCATATGAAGCCGCAGCTCCAACAAAGAGAGCAAGGAAGGGGAATATGAAAGAGTCAGAAGTTCGAGGATTACTAGCAAGGATAGAAGATCAAAAAAAGGCGTTGGCACAAATCTTCAAAGAAAAGAAGACTTGGGGGCAAAAATCGAAGTGCACGTTCAGACAATCCGGATGTTGGAGGAAAGCATAGATCTCTACAAGAAGCCTTAACTCATGCTGAGCGCTACTCTGATGAAGGTTGGAATGCAGCTGCAACTATACGCGAATCATTGAAAAAATCACAAGAGAAAGAGCAACAATTATGGATGAAGGTCCGGATGTTCGAAAGGGAGAAAAAACAGTATGAGGATGAGATCAGACAACAGGAAGAATGGCTAGAGAACTGGGAATCCGTGGCAAAAGATTTGAAGGCTGACAGAGATGCTTGGAGAAAAAGATATGAACACCTCTCAGGAAGTTTGCAATACCATACCTATCAATTTGTGGGTCACCTCGAGGAAGCATTAGTCCAAACTCGCATGTATGACGGATCTACAATACCTCCAAAAATAGCTCGCTTCATGAAGTATTGTAGGGGTTTTGCTAGAGGATTCAAAAGGAAGACTTTAAAACTTTTGATGTAATTCTGTTAGATGGGAGACATTGTATTTTCTCTTCAAAGAAATAAAAGCCATTTTTTAGGGTTACATCCATCAATGAATTCTTCTCTATCTTATGGTGTGTTACACGTAGGCCTGTATGATTGAATTGCTAGTGAATGATGCTGTCTATTGAGGGACACATGTTCCCATGGATTTATCATCAACCACGCATTAACCTAAGGGGGATGTGCCCCTAGAGTTATGTGTCGGGATGAAGTTGCTTGCTACAAAAATGGTCTTTCCTTTGCAAAAGAAAGAATTCATGGTCCTTTCGAAGCATACTTTTATCTTTCTTAATAATAAATAATAATGACAAGAAAAATTGTATATATATATATATATATTAAAAAAAAGGGTTACTGATTAGAATAATTGACGATTTTTCGTAACAGGGCTAAAAACACAAATTTGAGGGTTCGAGAATCATTGCGCGACCTAAGAAAGACAATACCAATCAAACCCGAGTTTACAACACAAGATCCCAGACCAGGATGGCTGCCAACAATCCTAAGACAGGAAGGAACTTGAGTTTAGAAGTAGACGAAGTGAGGGGAAGGGTGACTGAAATCTCTGAAACTCAAGCAAGGTTGGAGGCTATACTACAGGATATGAGGGAATCTCTTAGCAGGCTTAGTGCAAATAGAATTGGAAACGAAGATGACCCACATGTGAGCGTACAGCCGGCCCTCTCCATGGTAACGGCGCCAATGTTTTCAAACATAAACCATAGCTTTACTCAGGGAATGTCGGGCTACACAGAGCCCATAGTAATCCCCATCGGGGAAGGATATCGCCCCATCAAGAATGTGTATCATGAGGCTGCTGGCTATGCAGGACTTACATGGGAAAAACCCCATGCATCCATTACTGAACAATCAAGGGGAATTCAGTTTGGACCCGATAAGATGAAGGAAGAGTGGATGGAGAAGGTAGAAGAACAAATAAAAGAGATCAAGGGCTCAAATACTTATGGCCTTCTCAAGATTGAAGAACTTTGTCCTGCCACAAATGTCGTGATTCCTAAGGATTTCAAAATTCCTGATTTCTCCAAATATGACGGAAGTGGGAACCCACGATTCCATTTGATTAGCTATGCCACCAAAATGGCCATCTGGTCTAAGGATGACAAGTTCCTCATTGGCTTTTTCCATGAAAGTTTGACCGGAATCGCACTAGAGTGGTACTTTCAGTTAGACCATTCTAAGATCTCTCGGTGGACAGAATTAGCCGATTTGTTCATGGATCAATAGAAATTCAATTTGGACATAGCTCCCACCCGTGAACAGTTGACTACAATGCAGAAGAAGAGTGATGAATCCTTCATACAGTATGCACAAAGGTGGAGGAGTTTGGCTGTTCAGGTTCAGCCGCCGCTGATGTTGTCCAAAATATGCTCATACTTTTTGGGAACCCTGGGATCCCCCTTTATCGGAGCAATGGCAGGAGTAGCTTATAGGGATTTCTCTGACTTAATTGCTGCAGGGGAAAGAATTGAAATCCTAGCCAGAGTCGGGAAGTTGCCAATTGACATGGAAGGCAGTGCATCCAAGAAGGGGTTCCAGCCCAAGAAGAAGGAAGCAGAAGCAAATTATGTACAACACCAGCAAAACTTTAGACCTCGTCATGTCCCTTCATACCCAAGGTACCAAGTGCCACATCAGACCCAAACACCGTTTTACCCACCTCAACAGGCCTCGCCAACCATCACCCAGCCACAAAACCAAATAAATAACATCCCTACCCCTCAACCATACAACCCCACTCGCTCAACATATACTCATTATCCACCTGCACCTCAACAAAATCATCCAAGCTACCCTCGACCTCGCCCAAATTTTCCAAACCAGGGACGCTTCCAATATCAAAATCTGCCACCTTTCCCAAGACTGTCTATCTCCAACGCAGATTTGTTCAACAAACTATTTGATCGTCACCTAATGGCTGGAAACCCTGTACGGCCTCTGGAACCACCTTTCCCTGCTTGGTACAATCCAAACTTGACTTACAAGTATCACATGGATGCCCTGGGGCATTCCATCGAAGAATGTGAGGCCTTCAAGACAACCAACCAACTAACCAAGCTTTATCCCACTAGGTGGGGTCGGCTACATGGATCATACGGCGCCATAATGTTCTATCATGAATCATATTAATAGTTAAATCATTGGCCTCCAAATCTCTCTTAATAGTTTCTCCTATAGTTTTTCTTGGCCTACCTCTGCCTCTAGCTATTGGATTGCCCTCCACTTGGTCCACTCTCCTTACTACAGAATCTAAAGGTCTCTGGACGCGCTGTCGCGCACGCGCCAAAAAGCGAGCGGTTTGTAAAAATGTAGTTTAGGGAGCGACAACTCGAGTATCGTCTCACAAGGACTCTTGGGTTGTTGTTAACAGAAAAGTCAGTTTTTGGGGGTTTTGAGATTAAGGATGCAACTAAGAAAACAAAGCAGAAAAGCACTGCAAACTAAGTAATTACCAAATAAGCTAAAACAATTAACCTACTATTATCGGTTTCCCACTATCATCGGTTCATGTAAATTCCAAGACCTAAGCCGATTCTAATCCCCTTTCGGTTGTAGCAACAATTAACAAACGAAATCGCTACTACGAGATATATGTTCCTATTCCCGAATTAAACAAACGGGGTTAAGCCCTCATGAACTAAACGAACATGAACGAACACACGCGAATTAAACAAACGCGATTAAATATAGGAACATAACATCACTGAAATAAATCAACACAACACTATACACTCCTGAATTAAGCAAACAGAAATATATAGTATAGCATTGAAAAGGGAAAAGCATACAAAACAGGAATTACAAGACCTAAAGTGTGGTGGAAACCCATCGCAGTAGATTAATCAAGGAGACTAGTTCTCCATTACAAACATAAACTTAACCTAATTCGCAGCCGCCTATGAAAGAAAAGAAGAAAAGAAAAGAAAAGAAGATGATCAGTTCTGCCCCAAAACAGATATAAATACAGATTCTGGGTTGCGGTCGCTCGCGAGGCGAAACATGTTTCGCGAGGCGAATATTATGAACAGTCGCTTTCTCACAAGGCGAAACATGATTCGCGAGGCGAGCCAGAAAGGGTGACTGTTGTTGCTCATGCTGGTCTTCGGGCTCGCGAGGCGAGCATCCTCTCGCGAGGCGAATCCTCCAGAATTGCATTTTTTCCCTGTTTCTTTATTCCCTTAACTTCTAAGTTAACCTGAAAACAATGAAACAACCATAAGTGTTTTATTTGACTCAAAACTGGCTCAATTAACCTAAAACTACTTAAACGACTCAAAACGTTGCTTGAGGACAATCAAGTCTAATTTGGGTGAAAACGGGATATAAATAGCACAACACCATGGTCATACTAGTCGTAAAACTAGATGAGCCAGAGACTTATCAAAATACCCCAAACTTAAACTTTGCTTGTCCCCAAGCAAACTAAAACTCAAAAACTCAAAAAGACTCAAGACATGGCAAGCTTAAAAGATTCAATCAACTTCGCACAAATTTCAAGCAATTTCATCAAAACAGTTTTCTTCAATGTTCCCCCCTTTCAAACAAAGCAATCCCCACATGCATTCACTCTAAACAATTGAGAATTTCATCATTCAAGCAATCATTAATTTAAGCAAGGGATCCAAGTTACACACAAGAGGGAGATCACCAAATTCAAACAATCGCCTTCCTCACAAGGGCATTTAGTGTTTCACTCATTCGCTCAGTTTTTGTCAGGCAAACAACATTTCACTCAATTCACTTTTCAAGAACACTTCCCATAAATTTGATTTTCATCTCAAAATGGTTCCCACGGAAAACATGCATGCAACATCAAAAGGTCTTTTAAGGTTGTAATGGGGCCTGGCTAAGGGTAGGATATACAAAGGTACTGGGCTGAAGTCCCTAGGAACTAAGAGAGCATGAAACAGTTTTATACTTTGAATTTCCACTCAGTTTCCTTTTTTCATTTTTCTTTATGCTTTGGGTGACTACAACCTCTTTTTTTTTTTTCTTTTTTTTCCTTTTTTTCTTGCCTCTGGCTCCAACCTTTTATTATATTTTTTTCTTTTCTCAATCCCAAACAACACATCACACCTTGTAGCCACCCCAAACTTAGTTTCTTGCAGCCTTTGTCTTGCTAAGGATCCATGCTCTCCTAATCCTAAGATCGGGCTAACATGGTTTTTCAGATTTTAGGCTCATAACATAGGGTCAACAAGAAACAATAGGCTAATTAGGCTCAAAGGGGCTAACTAGGAAACATGCATTAGGGATGGTTATTTTAGGCCAAGTGGTTATTTACAAAGAAAATGCCTAAATCATTTGAAGCAAACACATAAACATGCAAACCAAAAAGAGATTCAAGCAAATTCGGGAAAGTGCAGTTCAAAAGTGATTCACACAGTTAAAAACATGTTGGAGGCTCAAATCCTCACCTGGACAATTTTGCAAATTGTTTGACCGAGATTCTATCCCTAGTGTGTGCTTCCCTTCACCCCAAACTTATCATAAATCATGCAATCATAACAAAATATCTCAAAGTTCAGTTTTCAATTTTTCATGGGGATCAATTTTTCAATTTCAAGACCTAGGGGGAAAATTGTCAACAGTCAAAACATATCATGCAATCAATCTATGCAAATTCAATCAATACCAATCAAGCTTGCCGACACAAGACTCAACACAGATACTCCTGATCTTCTCAAATTATTCAGGAGCTAAAAGAAAACAAAACAAAAACAAAGCAAGGAAAAGATAATTAAGAGGAAAGGGTTTAGAGAAAACTCATGGGGGTGGTTCCACCAGGATCCCACTGTCTGTGATACAGGGGCCACGGAATGCTCAATTTGCAATATGATCCTCCCGGATCCCATGGCCTGAAGCATAATGCCCAAATGATAGACAAGGGACGGAAGCTTGTTCCGTGGTCCCCTAACTTGCAGCCTTGATATGGAAGTGGGTGCTTGACAGTTATGGTGACCTCGCCCAGTGCGGCGGACTTCTCACTCCCTCTTAGGCCAAGGTTGACCTCCTTCTCAACAAAGTCCTCCCAATAAAATCGGGGTTCAACCTCTTGGACTGGCCATGGTGCAAAATCCAGAGGCTTGAACTCCATCGCTGGTGGTTCCACAGGGGGAGGTGGCAAATAGGTAGAGAGTGTTACTGGTGTTGCTTCAACTTCTGCACGTTCTTCATTCACTGCAATCTGAGCAAGAAGTTTAATGACTGCGAAGCCCGATACATGGCAATTGAAAAGACTTGTTGTGCATTGGTATGGACCTCCAAGAGACTCAGGCAATACATGTTATACTACACCACTTGGTTAATCTCTCGAATGGACCCTTTGAAGTACATCTTTGAAAGTCCTCACATATCATTAAGGGTCTCAAAGTGGCAAATGATATTATCAGAATTCGATATTAAGTATGTGACCCGAAAATTCGTTAAGGGAAGTGCAATTGCTGATCACTTAGCTGAAAACCCTCTTGAGGGAGGAAAACCAATTATATCCGAGTTCCCTGATGGAGAGATACTGTCATTGGAAGAAGGTGAAACAAAGGAAAATGATATGTGGAAGATGTATTTTGATGGAGCAGTTAATATGCATGGAAGCGGCATAGGAGCGGTGGTTGTTTCTCCGGAGGGCAAGCAATACCCAGTGGCTGTTAAGCTTGAATTTGAATGCACCAACAATATTGCTGAGTATGAAGCATGTGCAAGTGGATTACAAGCAGCAATTGATCTTGGAATAAAACAGCTAAAGGTCTTTGGAGATGCAGCCTTAATCATTTATCAAGTCAACGGCGAATGGCAAACTAAAGATCCCAAGCTTATCTCGTATCAGAAATACTTGACTCAGTTAGTTGCGAAGTTTGATGAGATTACTTTCTCGCACTTGACTCGAGACAAGAATCAATTTGCGGACGCTTTAGCCATATTAGCCGCTATGACCAAGCTGGGTCTCCATACCACCGTCCAGCCTATTCAAGTGAAGGTACAAGATGAGCCCGCATACTGTGCACATGTGGAAGAAGAGCTCGATGGTAATCCTTGGTATCACAACATCAAGCAATATATGAAGAGTAGAACGTACCCAGCTGGAGCAAATGAAGTAAACAAGAGGATGATTCGTAGATTATCAATGTCCTTTTACTTAGATGGCGAAATTCTATATAAGAGGAACTATGATGGGGTCCTCATAAGATGTGTTGATGCTCGTGAAGCTCGGACTATCATGACAGAAGTTCACGAAGAGATGTGTGGAACACATGCCAATGGTCACATGATGGCACGCAAGATCCTACGAAATGGTCACTATTGGCTAACAATGGAAGCCGATTGTCTGGAGTATGTCCGAAAATGCCGTAAATGCCAAATATATGCAGATCAGATCAAAGCTCCACCGTTCCAACTACACAATCTGGTGTCTCCATGGCCATTTTCTATGTGGGGAATAGACGTCATTGGACCAATCAATCCCAAGGCTTCAAACGGACATCGCTTCATCCTGGTTGCAATAGATTACTTCACTAAGTGGGTAGAAGCAGCATCATATGCCAATATAACTCAAAAGGTGTTTACCAAGTTCCTAAAAAGAGATATTATTTGTCGCTATGGAATATCAGAAAGAATCATTACAGATAATGCTACCAATCTTAATGGGGCGGATGTAAAGAAGTTATTAGAGACTTTTAAAATCAAGCACCATAATTCCATCCCATATAGACCTCAGATGAACGGGGCGGTAGAAGCGGCCAACAAGAATGTCAAGAAAATTGGGTTGCTAAAATGGTCGTAAATTATAAGGATTGGCATGAAATGTTGCCATACGCTTTGCACGCGTATCGCACCAATATACGATCAAGTACCGGGGCAACACCTTTCTCATTGGTGTATGGAATGGAAGCTGTTTCTCCTATAGAAGTTGAAATCCCTTCATTAAGAGTGCTGATGGAAGATGACTTGGAAGAATCAGAATGGGTGAAAGCTCGATATGATCAGTTAAACATGATTGAGGAAAAAAGACTGGTGGCCCTTTGTCATGGACAACTATATCAAAGAAGAATGGCTAAAGCCTTTAATAAGAAAGTCCGCCATAGAGAGTTTCAACCAGGTGATTTGGTGTTAAAGAAAATACTTCCCAACCAAGAAGATGCCCGAGGAAAATGGGCACCCAATTATGAAGGGCCATATATAGTAAAGCAGGCATATGCAGGCGGAGCCTTGGTCCTAACAGATGAAAACGGACGAGAGCTATGTTGATTCACCGACAAGTGTACCGGGTCGTCGCAAGTAATAAAATAACAAGGTAAGAATTTACCGAGGTCGAACTCAGGGATTGGGCTACCAATTTCACTAATCCACGGGAAATCATATACGTTTAGTCAAGCGAGGAAAGTGGTTGAGAGAGAGAGATTAAGACCGCAATTCAAATAACAAATCAAATAACGCTAAGGTATTAAAAATCAGGAATTAAAATATCTAGGGTCTCAAATCCACCTACCCAATCATGCATAGTACCCAAGTGATGATGAATTCCTCCCTAAGTTCAATTACAATGTCAACTGGGACCTCCAAATTCTCCTATATCCACTTTCGTGCTCAATAGGACGTATTCGAAGATTGGATTAATTACTTACTAGGTCTCATAATCCTAATCATCAAATTCTATTAAATCTTGTTCCCTATACGGTTGCACCGATCTCCTACTCACTCTCGTGTAATATTTGATCGATGATCCCAATTCAAGTTCTAAAACGCGAATCGCCTCTCAGCCTCAACACGTTTAACTAGTCGATCACGCATGCATATAATCTACACAATGAAATCAGAATTGGAAAATAAGAATTGAATTAAAGGGGAGAAAAACATACATCACATGAACACTATACCGCCATGGGTGGCTTCATTGATCCCCTAGACGAGGGGATTAGTTCCTCATGCCCGTTACGACAAACGAACAATCGGCAATAATCTCCATAATAAAATAAGAAAAGAAAAGAGAAGAGAGACGCAGCTCCAGAAACAAGGATTCGTAACTAAACTCTCTAAACAAGTGGAAAAACCCAAAAGTCCCTCAATCTGATCTGAAACAGCCTATAAATAGGGATTCTGGTTCTCGGACGCTCGCGGGGCGAACCATATTTCGCGAGGCGAACATTAGTTTTGGCGCGCTTTCAATTTGGATTCTCGCGAGGCGAGCCTGTGTTCGCGGGGCGAGTCTTCAAACTTCAATCTCTCACAGTCGTGACCTTCATCACGGCTAGGACGTGATGGTCTCTGACTTCCAGGGTCTTCAAACTCTCGCGGGGCGAGATGCTTATCGCGGGGCGAGACTTCAAACCTTAATCTGTCACAGCCGTGACCTTCATCACGGCTTAGCCGTGATGGTCTCTGTCTTGCAGGTCTTCATGATTCGCGAGGCGAGAATATTCTCGCGGGGCGAGCCAGAATTGATGACGTTGCTGCTTAGCTGATCTTCAGACTCGCGAGGCGAGCATCAACTCGTGGGGCGAGTATCTCCAGAATGGCAATTTCCACTATTTCTTGACTTTCCTTGACTCCCGGAGCTTCACTTCTAACCCGAAACAATAAAAAGACACAAAAAGCGTAATTCTATTCAAAATAGACTAAAAACTACTAAAAATGCCTAGAACGAGTAAAAGTCTACTCAGGAACAAAACAAGGCCAACTTTGGGCGAAAACGAGATTGAACTCGAATAATTTGCACAAAAACCACAGTCCATCTAGTTATAAAACTAGATAAGCCAAAGGCTTATCAAGCTACCGAGACCTGTAAACACTGATACCGTGAAAAAGTTCTATGCCTGATAAAAAAAAAAAGAAAAAAGAAAGGGAGAGCCCGTTAGGTTGAAAACCCGCAAGGGCGACCTAAGCAAAAGTTAGGGCATGAATAAAATAAAATAAAAAGAAGTCCGTTAGGTTGAAACGTAAGGGTGACCTAAGCAAAAGTTAGGGCATAAATAAAATAAAATAAAAAGAAGTCCGTTAGGTCGAAAACCCGCGAGGGCGACCTAAGCAAAAGTTAGGGCATTAAAAAAAAAGAGAGAAAGAGAGAAGTCCGTTAGGTTGAAAACCCGAAAGGACGACCTAAGCAAAAATTAGGACAAAGAAACCGAATCTTAGTCTGAAAACCCGCAAGGGCAGTTTAAGAGATATCTTAATATTCACCACATTGGGACAATTTTGCTCATAACTTGCTACACTGGGACAATTTTGTTTGTGACTGGCTACAATAAGGCAAAGAAAATCATGGAAATGTCAATGAAAGGATGTATGTGGAAGCTGAGACCAGGATCTGCGACGTCAAACGGTTGTTGGGAATCAGTTAAGAGGATCAAGGAACCAATACTGGTGTCTCCACGAGTCCCAGTCTTGAAGGAAATAATCACCCTACGTGTCTCCACCGCTTTGAAAAAAAGCCCCTCTAATCGAAAGACCCTGACTCAGAGTTGTTGATAAACAAAGGTTTGATTGGTCGAAGTCTTTTAATGGAGTGTGTGGTTCAGTTGTAATTGAGACAAAGGTAAAGAAAAGTTTTTTAAGAGAAAGCAAATTACTAATTTTATACTTGGGATTTGAGGCCCACTGCATTTTTCAAGCTCTGAGGCTCACTACTAATTTTATATTTGGGATCTGAGACCCACTGCAATTTATTTTTCGAGCTCTGAGGCTCACTATAAATTTACTTTTGGGATCTGAGCCCGCTGCAAATTTATTTTTTGAGCTCTGAGGCTCACTACTAATTTTATATTTGGGATCTGAGGCCCGCTGCAATTTATTTTTTGAGCTCCAAGGCTCACTGCAAATTTACTTTTGGGATCTGAGGCCCGCTGCAAATTTATTTTTTGAGCTCTAAGGCTCACTACTAATTTTATATTTGGGATCTGAGGCCCACTGCAATTTATTTTTCGAGCTCTGAGGCTCACTGTAAGTTTATTTTTGGGATCTGAGGCCTGGTGCAATTTATTTTCGAGCTCTGAGGCTCACTACTAATTTTATATTTGGGATCTGAGGCCCACCGCAATTTATTTTTCGAGCTCTGAGGCTCACTGCAAATTTATTTTTGGGATCTGAGGCCCGCTGTAATTTTATCTTCGAGCTGAGGCTCACTGCTAATTTGGGATCTGAGGCCCACTGCATTTCGGGATCTGAGGCCCACAGTCGTTTTTATTTTCCAAGCTCTAAAACTTAATTTTCTCCAGCCTGTTTCCCATCCCGGCTAAAATGTGAGTTCATTTTCTTTACTAGTTCCTTACTACTATCACATGAAAAATCATTCTTTCTTCATGTATTCTAGTAATGAACAAGTAAAGAGGGGCAACTGTGAACACCTCATTTTGACCGGGTCTTTTAGTCTTCACTAAAAATTTCAAAAAAACAAAAATAATAATAAAAATTGCAAAGAAAATAAAAATAATAAAAATAAAAAAAATATTTTTAATTGGGTCAGGCCAGTTAAACCCATTTCATCATCTTCCAACAAACCTAGCAACCACTTTATTTTGAATTTGAATCTATGGGCAAATCTCTTAATTTTGGCAGATAAGACTCAGCAGTTTGGGTTCTATTTTAAATCTGAGATAAAAATTTTAAATCTTTAGCATATTTTTAGGATCAAAACCATAACAATTTAGCTTATAAAATCAGAATAGGGGTTAGGAAAAAAGGACGAATGGGTTTTCACTGCTTTCTCGTTCTTCATTGAGTCTCAAGAGATCTATATCATCTTGTTTCTCTGTAAAACGGTACCTTCACTTTACCTTCACCATTGCAACATAAAGATTGTTCTAGCACATTGCCACTGTTCTGTCTTCTTCTACTTCGTGACCCGCCATCCATCATCTCTGTCATTCACTGCCTTTGCCACATCGTGAGTCGCCGTGCTCAGTCGCGGTTCTAACCAGCAAATTCTTAGTGACTGTGCACGGACATAACAGTTCCTGTACGTTCCTCCGCGCCCCGCTGTCTCATCGTCGCATCGCTAGCCACGTCCGAGTCTGGCTGTCCAGACCTCCAGCCCCACCGTGTGCAAACCGCACCGCGTTCTGAGCCGGAATCGCCGCGTCGCGTCGCCACCTCCTTCCTCGTTTTCTCTGCTCCGTTTTGCCTATGCAATTTCTGTGTTGTTTTGTTGTTAGAAGGTTCTGATTTTTCTTTTCCTTTTGTTTTTATTCTCTGTTTATTTATTCATTTTTATTTTATCTTTGTTTCTTTTTTTTAGTCTGACCTAACCTTCTCTTTTGTAGTATTTGGGTTTGGTTTGAGTGCCTTGTTGGGCTAAATATGGTGTTGATCTTGATGTGAGTATTTTAGTGGGCTGGTCACATGGCCCAAGTCAAAAAAAATGCTATAAACACTTATATGAAGTCAAACTTTATTTTTATTCTTTAATTTTCAATTCGTAAGCAATAAATTAAATAAAATAGAATGGTTCTTTCTAGAAAATTTTTGGATTACTTTATGAGAGGTATCACATTTAATCCCTTAGGTTTAAGATCGTTCTGTGAACGTATGTGCCATGTTCTATCTCACTTAGTAGTTTACGATAATAAAATGAAATATATAAAAAACCCTTTTTTTTAGACAAATTAAAATAAAAAAAAACTTTTCATAAAATTCAAAATAAACCAACAAACAAAATATTTTCTATAAGAATTGCGTGACTTTGAGTTTTCCGTCGAAGCAGGGAATACGTAGGAGCGGGATCAATCATCTCGTCAAGCCAAAATTAATTTTTCCATTATTTTTGTGTTTTTTTTAATTTGTTTAATGTTGATAATTAGCTAATAATTTGTTTAATGTTTTTGGGTTGCTCTATGACAAGTGTCATGCTCAATCCCCTAGCTTTGAGGTTGCTCTATGGACTTACGGGCTATGTCCAACCTCAATTAGGATTTATCAATATTTTTTTTTAATTTTTTTTTAAAAATGCAAAAAAAATAATAATAAAGAAACATAAAAATAAAAAAATATAAATAAATAAATAAATTCTTCCTTGTAAATATTTTT
The DNA here is from genome assembly GCA_030762895.1 of Sophora flavescens. Lineage (NCBI taxonomy): Eukaryota > Viridiplantae > Streptophyta > Magnoliopsida > Fabales > Fabaceae > Sophora > Sophora flavescens. The sequence goes on from CM061067.1 coordinate 18,519,840, forward strand.
GGGGTAAACAATAAATAATTTAACTTCATGCAATTTATTTAAGGTATCATTCTTAGAATGGGCGGTGTAGGGTGCTTAACACCTTCCCTACTCGTAACCGACTCCCGAACTCAACTTGGTTCCAAAGGCCATTTCTTTAAAGGTTTTCCAATTTTTCCTAAATTAAATAAAATTGATGGCGACTCTACTTTTTCCTTAAACTATCTTTTTATCGTCGTTCACGTCATAATTTTTGGTTGCGACAGTCAGCCCATACAGTTTGAGTCCCATATGTAATAAGGTAACATCTTTCCACCGTGCCACAGTTGTCATATGTTCAGTGTTTGTATAATGGGTGTTGGTGAATGAATCCATTTGTTTTCATGTCGTTTGTGAGCTTTGTTTTGAAGTTTAAGAACTCTCTAATTTCTTAGCAAATACCACAAAATAAATTTGTCATATTGATTTTGTATGTTACTCCTTTCATGTAAAAAAAAATGGAGATTGAATATTTTGTATGAAAAACTTCTAAATTATTATCATTGATCATTTTAAAAGAAACATTTTAACATAAAAAAAATTATTTTTTACTATATCTCATGCGGAGCCCGAGCTATAGATGTATTGTTGTTACTAAAAATGGTTATCATGCACCAGACAAAGAGAGCAAATAAATAAAATAGATATTCAAAAGAGAAGATAAAAAATATAATATATAAATATATAAATATATTTTTTTTAAATGGTTAACTTGCACGATGAGAAACAAATCAAATTGATTTTCAAGAGAGAAGAAAAAATATATTTATTAGATAAATATATTTTTTTAAAATGGTTAACTTGCACAGGAAAAAAAGAAAAATCAAATACTTTTCTACGAGAGAAAAAGAAAAATACAGTGATGGATAAATATATTTTCGAAAAGTGGTTAACTTACACGGGAAAAGAGAAAAAATAAATCAAATAGATTTCTAAGAGAGAAGAAAAAATATGATTGATAAATATATTTTCTAAAAATGTTAACTTGCACCGGACAAATGGAACAAATAAATGAAATAGATTTTTAAGAGAGGAGAAAAATAATATAATTGATAAATATAAATATGGTTAACTTACACGGGAAAATAGGATAAATAAATCAAATAGTTTTTCAAATGAGAAAAAAAAACATAATATAATGGATAAATATATTTTTCTAAAAAAAGGTTAACATTCGCAAGAAAAGAGGAGAGATAAATCAAACGAATTTTTCACAGAGAATGTTCATAAATCAAATAGAAGATTTATTTTTATATTTTACATAACGACATTATCAAATATTTTTCCCTCAAAAATTTAAAATTATAGTACCATTAAAATTGTTTGACTTTTATGATAAGTATTTTAAAAATCACACATATGATGATTTGTGATTAAATTGATATGCGCCACTAGTGTAAAGTTTAGAAATCATAACATTTGTAACTTTGAAGATCTTTAGAATAAGAATAATACTTTTTTTTATTAACATATCAATTTATAATTAGTTAACAATACAAAAAATATTTACACTTACAATACATGTCAATTAAATCCATATAATTATTTAATATATAATCTAATAATAAAAATTATATATATAATTTTAGATTATATAATATATCTTATGCTATATTTTTTTTGACAGATTATGCTATATCTTATAATTATGTAATATAGTATATCATGATATATATTAGATTTTTTTTTTGACAAGTATGATGATGATGATGATAATAATAATAATAATAATAATAATAATAATAATAATAATAATAATAAAAAATAAATAAATAAATAAATAAATAATACAATAATATATAACACAAAACACCAAAATAACTTGTAAAAAAATATAAAACATAACCCGTGCATTGCACGGGTGTAGATACTAGTTAGTGAAAAGCAAGAGTATTTTGTTTATGAGAATGCAGTATGGATAAAACCACTTCAGGGTTTTGTTAAATTGAATGTTGATGGCTCTCACTGGAATTTCATCCAAAGTTCGGTATGTGGAGGTCTCCTAAGGGATGAATCTGGTTCATTCATCAAGGGCTTCTTCCGCAAAATCTCCTCTAGCAACGCACTCTGGGCAGAACTATGGGGCATGATCTCGGCTGTGAAGATTGCACGAGAAATGAGGATTCGAAGACTTTAGGTGGAGGTGGACTCGAAGATCCTAGTTGACATCTTCAACAAGGGAAGTGCAAAAAATAAATATCTGCAAGTTCTCTTGGATGAACTAAAGATGCTGGTCAGAATGAAAGATTGGATTTGTACCAATACTTACATACCTAGATCATTTAATAAATGTGCTGATAGTCTTGTTCAAAATGGTCATGTTGGCCCATTTTCTATTACTTTGGTTGATAATCCCTGTCCTTAATTTGGTAGGGATCTTGTTACAGGATGATGTTAGGGGTTTTATGTCAATATCATAATGTGGGCAGATATCAGTAATTAATTATATTAGTTATTTATCTCTTAGGGGCCTTAATTAATATGTAATCAAATTAAGAGATAAGGTCAATCAGATTTCTTATTTGATAATTAATTATATCATTAATTATCTAATATGGGCAAAATATGAGTGGATGTTACCGATGACCAATTTTGAAATAATGGGAACCCTAATTGGTCATCACCCTACATATAGGCTATAGTCCCCAATACACCGGACACAATGCATACCGCCCCTTGTCCCCATCTAAAGAGCGATTAAGGCATAAGGAGTCTCGCATGATGTAGATACTAGGTTTTGTGGTGTTTTGCTCTAGGGTGTATGCATCTAGTTATGTATGCTTTAAAGAATAAAAAAAATAAAGAATCAAGAACCAAATGATTAAGTCTAACATTTTAATCCCTGTATTGATTTGAATTAATAAATTTTGATGTTTATATAAAAAATAATAATTATAGTTACTACTCGATTTATATTTAAATATTTTGTTATTTAAAGTGAGTTTGGTAAAATGAGTACATTTGAATAGTGTTTTTTTACTGCTACTGATTTGAATAGTGTTAATTACTCAAAATTTTAGGTACTATGTGATAACTAGATCGAGATTCAATTTTTTCATGGACAAGAAAAATTCAAATTTATTTCAAAAGTTATGAACTTTGAAGAATGAGTAAGTATTTGTTTGTCCATTTAAGAGTAGTTAGTAAAAATTCAAACTGACTTTTGGTGAACAAAAATAAATAATTTATCACTTCTCCTTCAAATAAGATTTGAGTTTTAAATCTGTCAAAAAAAAAAAAGAAGAAAAGATTTGAGTTTTAAATATATAATTTAAGGTAACTGACTTTACATATTAAATGTATTGAAAAAATGTAAAACTGAATTTAATTAAAAGCCAAACGCATATTTAATAATTAAGAGTTATATTTTTCCTTCTTTACTATGAAAATTTGAATCTTTTTTTTTTATCAGACGAAAATTTGAATCTTAAGGTAGTATTTAAAATATTTATTTCCTCTAAATGGAGAAGCAAAAGTTAAACTGAAAATAAATTTGTCATATCATATAAGAAAGTGATTAACCCAAGAGCGTTAACTACAATAGTGTTGAGTGGCCCAAGTAATCATGGGTGCAGACCCTCCTCCTTCGTAGGTCGAACCCAGAGTCTTTTTTTTCTTCTTTCCGATTTTTGTTCTCTGATCCCATTTTAGGTTTTAGGGTTCATTCGCATTTTCGAACTTTTTGTCTCCTCACAGTCACATTTAATTGGTTTAATTTCTATGTACGATTAGTGTAAAGAATTTTTATACAGACATCTAAAAATATCTTGACAAATCAGCATCATATGTCAAAATGTTAGTGAATGCTAATATAAAATTTTTACATTAACAATATACTGCTTTAATTGTTAATGTTCTTCTCTAATCATAATTTATCCAGAGTCATTTTCACTAATGCATTTTGTTCTGGGAGAGGCCAAGACTAAAACTTTAGAGGTCTAGTATTGAAATTGGGCCCGTGCTGGTGTGACCCAATTCTTGATCTTGAGACTCGTGACTGGAAACTTGAATTCAACATCTTCTTCTTCCTTGCTTCTCTGGCTGGACCGGATGAGCTGTGTACATGTGAAGATACTTCGATGCATGTAACATCCCTGACTGCTTTATGGATCGACAACTGTCCTCACAAACCAACACGAGTCTTTTCAGCGTGCTTTGTCCTCACTCACACGCTTCCCGGGAAAACTTCCCAGGAGGTCACCCATCCCAGAATCGCTCCAAGTCAAGCTCGCTTAACTGTGGAGTTCTTAAGTAATGGGCTACCGAAAAGAGGATGCATCTTGTTAGTATAGGTAGTACCAATCAATTCATATAAGCCTTCCTCAACTGTATAGTCTCATACCTACACAGTCTCAGGATCCCTCTCATTCGGGTGTGTTATCGGTTCATTCATGTGTCCCTCCGCCTAGAAGCCTGTCAGGAGCCGCTCCTTGTCTGCGCCTTCTTGCATCGGCGACCACTCCCCGCCCTCGTCGGCACTCGGGTGTTACAATGCATATGTCAACAAGGATGTTTGCAGATAATATATGTATGTTATAATGAGATCATACCTTAGTCTCTCACTCTATGATCTTTTATAGTGATGTCCTCAGGTAGGAATAAGCATGATTGCAACGCAAGGCCTTTCTTACTGGAAGGCATGTGATACTAAAACAATTGTTGTTGCCCATGCTTAGGAGGTGTTTTGGTCAGCTGAGATGTAGGGTGATGGTGATTAGAGGGGTCGCGTGTGCAGGGGCGACCCATACCTCATGTATTGTTGGGTAGGTAGGGGGCCTTTCCCTAGGAAAGGTAAGTCGACTCCTTCCTGATACGAGTTTTGGCTTAAGGGCCGATAGTTTTTCTCGACCGAGGGTGACTCGTCCCGCTCTTAGGATCTTTTGGGGCCTTATTCGGTTGAGTTTCATGTGGACCATATATCAGAATGTGGGCTGCTATAATTCAATCCACAACACATTTAATTAATATCCTTTTGCACTTACTTTTTTAAGGGACCTATAGTCATTTTTCTATTTCTTTCTTTAACATACTTACCATTAAGTACTCTTCTCAATCATTTATTATATTTAATAATAAATCTAATATTATTTTTTAAGGTGCATCGTATACTCTCTTATAAGGTATGTTCAAGTTATCACTCTTAATGTTTGAGCATTTTATTCATTAGAAAAAAGTTCGATATAATAAATATTATTTTGATAGTATTAATTAAATTAACTTTTAAATATTTAGTTTCCAAATTAACATGTAATATGAACATTGAAAATGTAACGTCCCTCGTTGCATTAGTAACCGAACAAAAAAGTGTAATAAAATTCTTTAAAACATTTAGCAAGGCATAAAACTCCAATAAAAGTTTCACAAATTATATATGTCTGAAAATAACTCAATAATTTTAAAATAAACATTGACAGGATAGTCCTTACATAAATAAAATTAATTGCCTCAAAACTCGGGAGTCTTCTAAAAATAACCCAACAATAAAAATAAAATAATACGGTTCTAGTCACAAATGACTCCTTATTGAACATAATACTAACCAGATATAATAAATATATAAAATCAAGTACTAAGTCTTCAAGTCTCCTCAGTCTCAAAAGTGACGTCTTCTTGCTCTGAAAACACACTTTTATTGAGATTTATAATCCCAGTGAATAAAATCAATTTAATAAAAATGTTTGCAAATAGTGTTGTTCTCAGCCGGCGCGGTAACCGGAAAATCAACCATGGTACCCGCAAAAATTATACATAATAATCCCTTTAAAAATAAGCAAAAACTATTCCAAATCACATACAATTAAAAGAATAACTCAGCAGTCAAAAGATTCACATATCAAGCTTTTAATCATGTCAATCATGCATACTATATCCCATAATCACTTGACTTGACTCTTTGGTTTCCAGAACCGATGTGAATCCCAGATCCACTAAGGTCTATGAGCTTATATCCATGCAATGACATCCCACTGCCTTCCCCATCCCAGATGGAGATATCTCATATCCCATCCCAGATGTGGACATTTTCAATAATTTGATATCCCATCCTAGATGGTGATATCTCTCATCCTATTCCCGGAATAGAATGTATACCGTCATCCCTTCCCGGAAGGTGATGACCAACTCATGCATAATGCAATATGTCATCCCAGATGACCACTAAATAGGTTCTCAGACTCCACGTATCACTAACAATGATATAATGTCATGCCGAGGTAATACTGTAACTTCATATAACATAATAGAGCATGTCATAGCAACACTATAATATCATATAACATAATAGAGCATGTCACAACAACAAGATAACATCATATAACATAACAAAGCATGTTACGGCAACACTATCACATCATATAACATAACAAAGCATGTCACGACAATACTATAACATCATATAACATATAAATGCATCAATCAACCATAAACTCGAACCAATTTCATATATAATCACATAATTCATATTAATAATCACTTAATTTAATAATAATTTCGTTTTTATACAAAACCCCCAATTTAGAAAATAGGATTTGATCAACTATTGGTTCTTGCATTCAAAACTCTATAAAAATCATAATTTAAATTAAAAACTCAGTTTCCCCAAATCGTTTGCACCATGGAAGGTTGAGAAAATGTTGTTTTTACTCACCTCTTAAAGACCTCCAAATTGCTCTAAGTGCTTCCTACGGTGAATCCTAACCTTTGTCAAGAGTTATCATCATCTTCCTCTTCCTAGACTCCCTCTTCCACAACTCTTTCTTCTTGATCATTGAATTTCTCATCTTCTTAGCTGTTTGAGTTTCTAGGTGTAATTATGGTTCAAAAACGCACCCTAAGAGTGTTACGATTCTATTTATAGAGTCCCCCCAATAGCGTAAAATGTGTAAAAACGTCTCAGAACACAATGTTGTATTTTGAACATATCTTGAGTTATAGACATCCGAAAATTATGAAATTTATATCCTTGGAAAGCTAAAGGAAATATCTATAACTGATGAAGACCATAAAATCTTAAACGGACGTTTAAATAGTCAAAACTGGGATAGAAGTTAGTATTACACTATGCAATTTACATGCAGTAGCATTCTGCTCATTGATGTAATAAAGTAGTTAGCTCAAGTTAGTTACATATTTCTGTCACATGTCATAATAGTTGTTATGTTAGTTACAGTTAGTTAGTGCCAAGCTGTTATGAGCTGTAGTAACTTGCACCCCAAGCTATACAGCTTCAGCTTCACTTCTCTTGTATATAAATACCGAGTGGCATCAGTTAATAAACAAGAGGAATCATTTGCAAACTTTGATGTTTTGATCTTCTTCATTTCTCTAAATATCTTCCATAGTTTCTGTGTTGGTTTTATGGTATCAAAGCTCCTTGTGAGCTTCATTGCTTTGTTCAACCATAATGAGAAACAACAACAATTCGAATTTCGGTCATGTGCAAGTAAATCTTGTAGAAGATCCAACTCAAAATCCTGCAAGCCCCTACTATGTTCATCATGGTTAGAATACCAGTGTTTCACTCGTGAATCCAGTCCTGAATAGGAAGAATTACCATACCTTGGTGAAGATGATGAAATGAGCACTGATTTCGAAGAACAAATGGAAATTTCTTGGTGGTTCATTACCTATGCCAGATCGATTTGATCCAAGCTTCAATGCTTGGGAGAGGTGCAACAATATGATCCATACTTGGCTAGTTAGCTCAGTTGCTGCTTCGATTGCTCCATCAATTGTTCATATGGAGCTGGCGATTAAGGTTTGGAACAATCTGAAAGAGAGGTTTTCTCAAGGAGATATGGTGAGAATTTCATATCTACAAGTTGAATTGCATGCTTTCAAGCAAGGTAACCTTTCGGTAACCGATTTCTTCACTGAGCTCACAATGTTTTGGGAAGAAGTTGAAAATTATAGGCCTATAATTGATTGCAATTGTAGTAAATATAGAGATGCAGACTATGTGATGAGATTTTTGACTTGATTAAATGAGTGCTATTCAGTAGTTAAGACTCATATCCTTATGATGGTGCCTTTGCCACCACTTACTCGTGTGTTCTCTATGATTTTGCAACATGAAAGATAACTCGGATTAGATGATAATGGTGAGAATATGCCTATCATTAATATTGCTGAAGGAAAAAGATTTTACAAAGGAAAGAATTCAAGTGGAAAAGTTTGTACTTACTGTGGCAGAAATGGCCATACAGCAGAAACATGTTTTCGAAAACATGGCTTTCCTCCAGGTTTCAGCTTCAAACCGAAAGGAAATGGAGGCTTTGTCCATAATGTAGCTGCTGATGGAGAAGAATTTGATGAGAGGACTGAAACAAACAGTAACAATGACAAGGAACTGGTCATTTCAGGACTCATCAGTGAAGAATGCAGGAATCTGATAAACCTACTGCAGAAGACTAATGTTCAAAGACCTGGAAGTGTTTCTGACCAGCAGAATGCTCGGATCAATCAAGCAAATGTTGGCAGGGCTAGCTCAAGCTAAATGAAACAAAATGAAGGTACATAATGTGTCTTTTCTTGTACAACTATGAATGATGACCAATTATGGATAGTGGTCTCAAGGGCAACTGCTCATATATGCACTTCTATGATCTGGTTTGATGATTATAACACAATTGATCCCATTCCAGTAACTTTGCCAAATGGCAATGTTGTAATGGCACAGTTAGGAGGTGATGTAAATCTGTCAGATGCACTAGTCCTTAGAAATGCTCTATTCTTGCCTGAATTCAACATTAACATAGTGTCAATTTCCAAATTAGCCAAGACTGCTCACTGCAAGTTTATATTCACTAATGGCACTTGTTCAATTCAGGACTTATCAACGAGGAGGATTGGTTTGGCTGAGCTACATGGTGGACTTTACTACTTAAACGTTCCTGGTAAAGGTAGAATTAGCATGACTGATGTAGGTTTACACAGCAGCAATAATAATGTTGTTTCTAATTCAGTTAGCATCCCTAAGACAACTCTATGGCATTTTAGATTTGGCCTTGTGTCCTCTGAAAAATTAAACATGCTTTGTAAGGACTTTCCTATGATTCATAGAAATAAAGGTGAAGTGTGTGATGTTTGCCACTTTGCGAGACAAAGGAAACTTCCTTACAGCATTAGCTCAAGTAGGGCTAGCACGGTTTTTGAAATGCTGCACATGGACATCAGGGGTCGATATTCACTTCCTTCTATACACAAGCACAAATACTTATTGACCATTGTTGATGATCACAGCAGATTCACTTGGGTGTGTATGTTGAAAGGCAAGTTTTGGGTGCAGTCTTTGGTTCAAAACTTCATTATTTTTATTGAGAAACAACATAATGCACAAGTGAAGGTGATTAGGTCAGATAATGGACCTGAATTTGCATTAAGAAGTTTCTATAGTGAAAAAGGCATTCTGCATCAGACAAGTTGTGTGGAGACTCCACAGAAAAATGCAAGAGATGAAATGAAGCACCAGTTTATTTTGAACATTGCTAGAGCAGTGATGATCCAATCCTCATTACCAAAATTTCCGTGGAGCTATGTAGTGCAGGATGCTATTTTTCTAATGAATAGAGTGCCCTCCAATGTGCTAGAAGGAAAGACACCCTACCAGGTGATGCATAACTCACTACCTGACTTGAGTATGTTGAAAGTGTTTGGTTCTCTTTGCTATTTTTCAACACTTTCTAATCACAGAGGAAAACTAGATGATAGAGCTAGAAAATGTGCTTTCTTGGGATTCAAAACTGGAATGAAGGGCTATGTAGGGTATGATTTGAACTCCAAGGAGATATTAGTGTCCAGGAATGTAGTGTTCTATGAACACATCTTCCCATGCACTTCACAACACAATAAAGCAACTGGAGCTCCATGGCAATGTGTGAGTTCCAACTCAGAAACATAGTTACAGTTCACAAATTCTGTGCATGATACAAATATGTATACCATCGAGCCTACTGATGCAGTAATCACTGAGAACACTAATGGTTCTGTTTCTGCACTAGAAGCACCTGAGCATGAACCTAATGCATCTACAGAAGTTCCTATACAAGTCACTGAGACTACTCTTATTGATGCCACACCAGAATCCACCATTGAAACTCTGGGTGATGCTGCAGAAATCCCTGCAGCAGAACTGGGAGTCAAAGGTGAACCTGTTCCTAGAAGGTCCAACATATCAAGGAAAACACCATCATATCTGCAGGGATACCACTGCTCACACTCAAGAGCTGACACTGATTCATCCAAGTGCATCTATCCAGTAAGCTCTTATGTATCTTTTTCTTCCTTGTCCACTCAACACAAGAATTATGCCATGTCCTTGTCCACCATCACTGAACCTACCACTTACAATCAAGCAATAAAATACAATTACTGGATTGAGGCTATGAATGCAGAATTAAAGGCCTTGGAAATGAATCACACTTGGGAAATAGTTGAGCAACCACCAGGAGTGCATCCTATTGGAAGCAAATGGGTCTACAAGATCAAGAGAAAGTCGGATGGAACTATTGAAAGGTACAAGGCAAGATTGGTTGCCAAGGGGTACACACAGACTGAGGGTGTGGACATCTTTGGTACTTTTTCTCCAGTAGCCAAGCTGGCCACTGTTAGGTTACTCCTTGCACTTACATCTGCACAAAATTGGCTTGTTCACCAACTTGATGTGAACAATGCCTTTCTTCATGGAGAGTTACAAGAAGATGTTTATATGCAAGTTCCAGAGGGTGTACATTGTGAAAGCAGCAATAGAGTTTGCAAGCTTCTAAAGTCCTTATATGGCTGGAAGCAAGCCAGTCGAAAGTGGTATGAAAAGCTGTCTAGCTTGCTTATGAAACTAGGATACAAGCAAGCCACAACAGATTATTCCTTGTTCACAAAGTCCACTCCTGCATATTTCACAGCTTTGCTCATCTATGTAGATGACATTGTGTTGGCTGGAAATTCCATTGATGAGATAAACTTCATCAAATCTACTTTGGACAAACACTTTGGCATAAAGGACTTAGGTGTGTTAAAGTACTTCTTGGGGCTTGAGGCTGCACATTCACCCAAGGGAATTTCCCTTTGTCAAAGACAATATTGTCTTGACCTCCTAGCTGACACAGGAGTATCTGGAAGCAAACCTGTTGCTACTCCCATTGAGCCAAAAACAAGGTTGCATCAAGATAGTAGTCCAGCTTATAGTGATGTGGAAGGTTATAGAAGATTGGTTGGCCGACTGTTGTACCTCACAACTACATGCCCTGATATCAGTTTTGCAGTGCAACAATTGAGCCGATTCCTCACTCAACCTACCATGATACACTTTCAAGCAGCCCAGCGAGTGTTGAAGTATCTCAAGGGTAGTCCTGGATAGGGTCTTTTCTTCCCTCGTCCCTCGTCACTGCAGCTCCTTGGCTTTGTTGATGCGGATCTTCCTTGGAGACTCATTGGTGTGTTGGAGGTCTAACAAGCAACTCACTGTTGCTAAATCCTCTAGTGAGGCAGAGTACAGAGCTCTTGGTTCTACCACTTGTGAGTTGCAGTGGTTGCGTTACCTTCTGCAGGATCTGAACATTCAGTGTGCTCGACAATCAGTAATTTACTGTCACAATCAGAGTGCACTGCACATTGCAGCTAACCCTGTGTTCCATGAACGCACAAAGCATTTGGAGATAGATTGCCACATTGTCAGAGAGAAGAGCATGGCAGGGTTGATGAAGCTACTTCCTATTACTTCACATAGTCAAACTGTAGATGTGTTCACTAAGGGACTGCACCCTTCTCATTTTCGAAAACTCATCTCCAAGCTAGGATTGTTAGACATATACCATCCTTGGCTTGCGGGGGAGTATTACACTTTGCAATTTACATGCAGTAGCATTCTGCTAATTGATGTAATAAAGTAGTTAGCTCAAGTTAGTTACATATTTCTATCACATGTCATAACTTGAGCTACAAGAATCCAATTTGGATGAATTAGGTGTCTATGATAAGCTAAGAGACAGAGCTATATTTCTTATGAAGATCTCAAATCCATAAAAATTCATATTGGCTACTAAATATCCATCTGAAGTTAGTGCCGGGTCATAAAAAGTGTATTATGCGAAATTGGGCCTAAAATATTCAAAATTATCTATTTAATTTCTTTAGAGTCACGTATGAGATTTTAACCACTTCTATATTTAAATATAATAATTCTAATAATCAATTTCCTATAAAATTAACTAGTAGCCAATTTTTGGGATGTTATGGAAAAGATGAGTAAATAATCAATCTTTAAAAAGTAATATAATTTAATAGCTAAAAACTCAAACTGAGTTTTGATAAATTGAAAAGTGAATTTTGTTTTTTCCCCTTAAATCAAGATTTGAAGTTTAAACCTAATCATAATTCACTAACTTCCGAGACAATCTTAAAAAAATTTAAACCAAGATTAAACTCTCCAAACATGGATTATAAGCCGTCTGACCTGGCAACTATACGTATATAGAGATAGCAATGTGTCAGGATGGTGGTAATCCTCGCCACCTGTCCCTGTGATGACCCGAATTTTTAGACCATGACCGACCGAAAGAGAAACCTTTTCTTTCCCCTCCGCAGCCTCATAAGAATACATGAATTCATCTCATCCAAAGTATAACAAAAATAACATTCAATAATATCTCATAAGATTGAATAATATCATCGGAGTCTAACAAAAATAAACCTAACCAATTACAAAGTCCTGAATAAAAAAAAAACTACTTTACCACCTTTAACAATGTACAAATACTCAAAACATAAAACCTTCCCCCACATGGACATCGAGGATCCGAGCAACTCCTAAAAATGAGGTGGTCCAGCTTGGTTTGTACCTGTTCCTACAACATAATAACCCGAGGGGTGAGTTTTAGTGAGGGTCCCCACACACAAAACATATATCACATAATATCTCGTAAACTTACCAATTGAATAATATGTTACATAAAATACATAAGACCCTTTTTGTCCTCTTATAAATTACCTGTGGAATGACTTGCAAACTCATAACATGACATAGGTCTCATCTCAAGGGATAAAGTATAATCATGGACACAATCATTATTTGAGCCTTTGGGTTTCCTAGGAGGTGAGTTCTCTGAGGACCTCCTATCCCGACGATTTTAATTTCATATCCTGGGGATACCGCTCCCTCCGACCATCAAACCCTCCTCAACTCCAGGGTTGTTGACGAGGTCCCTAACCCGACGATGTTATTTATATCCCGGAGCCTCCTGTTTCTTCAGTCGGCTACCCAAAGATTCATAATACACCAATCCATTCCACAAGTATTATATCATCAATCACAATAATTAACAACATCAACATTTTATCATAATTATCTAAACATAATCATATTGCATATTATTTTCTAATAATTATATATGTGTGTGTGTGTGTTTAGTCCCTAGAAAATGAGCAGATTTTGGTTTTGGTCCCTGTAAAAAAAATTCTTTGTTTTTCATCCCTCTAAAATATGAAATTACTAATCTTGGTCCCTATAAAATGAGCAAATTTTGGTTTTAATCCCTGTAAATTATTTTTCTTTGGTTTTAATCCCTCTAAAATTTGATATCATCATTTTTAGCCCATAACATTCATTTTAGAAAAGATAAATCTAATTCATTTTCGAATTCAAGGAAAATTTTAGGGTAATCATGTATTTGTTAGTTGAGTTTTAAGCGAATTTTATGAATATATGCAAATATTTACATATATTTGTAGATATCTATTAAATTAAAAATTTTAAAAATATGTAAAAATAAGCTTAAAATAAAATAATTTTTTTTACCACATAATAATAAAGAGATATTTTTCCAATTATTTGACTAATTGTGATTATATATTACATATATGTACTGAAATGGGGGACCAGAATTGGAATAGCTCTTTGAAATTCAAATTTTTATGTTTGAAAATCGTTTTAGAATTAAATTCATAATTTCAAGTATCAATTCTATGTAATTAAAATATAACTAACTTAATATAATGAGTGTGACTCAGTTGGTTGTGCAGACTGAATTTGTGGTGGATGGTGTCGGTTCTAGCCTTACAGAACACATTCTTGAAAAGGTAAAAACCCTAATTACGGTTACTTCCTGCCAAAAAAATAAATAAATAACCTCCACCCAAAGAATTATCGATTCCACAACAGTCAGGCATCGCGGTACCGCCATTGTTGCCACTACCATTACTTTCGTTGCCGTCACTACTGTCAATTCTAAAAAAGTGAATTCAGAATTGTAATTTCACGCACTAATTTGTGCACTTTTTAAATATAAAATTTGTGATTCTAGACCAAATTTATTTTTGACAGAATTGGAATTGAAGTCTCTTTGAGGCCAGCTTTATCGGCTAGGCTGCAAAATTGTGAGTCACGAGTTCAAACCTGCAATGCACTAAACTCCTTGCTCATTTTCTTTTCCTTTTTTCTCCCTCCGCATGTAGGTCTTATATGAGTCTCTTATTGGACAAGAAAATTGGAATTTAAGTTAAAGTTCTAAATTACATTTTCAATTCAGTCGTTTAAATTAATTCTTACCTTATTTTTTACTTCCATAATCTTTACGTCTCAAAAAATATTAGTTTATATGTTGACACATACCAAAAGTAAGTTTTCAATAAGTTTTATTTATTTTAATTTTTTAAATTCCAACTGATTTGTTTTTTTTTTAAAAACTTTACCTTTTTTTTCTGTTTAATTTACTTTAAAAATTGTATTGTTCACTAAAAACCAATACATGAGACACCCCGCTTTGCCCCGAGGTTTTATTAGCTTAAAACCTTATTAATCTATTCCTTAATCGCTCACTTAACGGGAAAAAACTTAAAAATTAAAACTTATATAATAATCATATAACTTCTGCAAATTAAACACATCAACGTTGTAATATATAAATACACACGTATTTATTTATTACATTACCAAAACACAGCTGAGGGTATCCTCTCAGTAGGAGCCCTCACAGGCATAAACTTAAAATAAAAGTCATACTTAGCGAAAACATATAAAAATTAGTTCTTAGACACACTGGCCATACTATATATACTCTAATCACCATGGATCACAGCTCGATCTCCAACGTCTGGTTCGTAAGGAGTTCTATTCAACTCCTCAACAATCTCCGTTTCATACAGAATTCCGTCCAGCTCCTCACCAACATAATCCTCCATCGGGTCTTCTAATGTAAATAAAGTAACCCACAAAAATACAGAAATATAGGGGATAAGAAATAGTTCTATCATCAAAAAGCGGAAAAGAGTAATAGTAAATTGTACAGTAATTGTCACAGACATAACATCATTCAACACCTAACTAACAAAGCATCCTCAAATTAATGTACCATCCTCTACCCCAAACTCATACAACTAGACTTTCATACTGACGTGGCCACTACTGATTTCTTTCACTCATTCCTCTCGGGGAATGTCAGTCAGATGTTCAAGCGACATGTTCCAAATTCCCGGTGCACATTCTCTTCCATGGTGAGAACGCTCACACTAAGCATGACACTATAGCTGCACGATGCTCCCGGTGCACACCCCTTCCACTCCCAGGGATGCTCAATGAAATTCAATGACACCATAGTTGCACAACTTATTTCTAAGGTGGAATGGTCTAGCGATAACTCTTGACCTTGTGTATTATATTACCAATACATGGTTGTGAACAACAACACCGACCTCGTGTATTATATTATCAATACACATGAATCTCACCAACCCATTTTAACAACATCCTAATGCCTTAACCTTCCACTAGAACTCAACGGAATCTCACCAACCCATTTTAACAACATCCTAATGCCTTAACCTTCCACTAGAACTCAACGCATATTCTAAGTCACCACACCTCATAACAATACATCATCTAGGTTAGGCACCTCTAAGTTACCATTATCCTCACACCCAAAACCAACAACTATCTCTGGAACAACATATATTTCTTTGCTTAAAATCCACTAAGCACAATACTAACAACCAGGCAGATCATGCATAACATAACATCATAAAATATTCAAACACCAAAAATAACACGTCACATGCAGGTGGAATACCTCAATCAGCATATCACAGTAAAATCAATATCATAAAGTCAGACTCTGTCACGACCTTACCGTGATGGCCATCACGGCCGTGACATACATAAAATGCAAGAATTCTACAAGTCAGAACCTGTCACGGTCTGGCCATGACAACCATCACTGTCGTGACAGAAATTCTCCATCTCAATATCACAAGATTAACCTATGCCGATAAACATACAATCCCCGAATCACCATTGGTTTTACAGAAAAGGTTTCCATGTGATTTTGGTCTTATCGATTACTCGACTACTTGTAGGGTTTAGGTCACCCTACACAATTGTCATATAATCTACTACTTATTGATCCTGATGATAGGTTGATTCCTTCCCCCACCTAAGTTATCACTGAAAACTCGAAAACGATGATCCTCGTTATCCCGCCACGAGTTACCAAAACCACCTTCAACCAAATCAACAATAAAACAAATTAATCAACAAATCTAAATATGGACATATGGTGCTAGGTTCGGCCAACTCATCCAAATGAGGCTAGGGTTATATTCTTAATCTAATCTTTTAGGTACTAGTTCCTAGAGCATTAACTAGCATAGATTAAGTGTTAATAGTTAAAATTATGAAACAAAATCCTCTAACCAACTAGGTTAGGGTTTCAGCCTCAATGAACCAAAATAGGTTAGAAAATTCCTTTTGATTCAAGCTTTTGGACTTAGATAACATGCATACTAGAGAGCTTACTTCAAGCATTAGATTTCACAATAGAAGCAAAAACACCAAACCCATTTTTCATGAAAGTTACGGCCTTGAGAAGAACAATAGGAAAGAAGATGTTTTTGCTTACAAGCTCTTAGATGATGATAGTAGTGATTATAACTAGATCATAGAAATTGGTTTCACATTTTTAGGATTTTTCTACAATTTTCTAGAATTCTTTAAAGTTCTAAATCTAAGAAATGGAAACTCAAGAAATATGAAGAACAAGAGCTTAAAAAGACAGGAGATGATCATGTTACCTAAGTTAAGAAAGTAGAAGAAGAATTGATGATGATCTTGGCAAGCTTGTTAATGAAAAACACTTGAAGTTCTTGAAGATCAACAATGAAGTTTAGTGAGTTTTTTGTGAAGAAAAGCAAGAAGATGAAGTGAGGAAATGGGGAAGGGAGTCACGTCCTCATTGGGTTTTATAGGGGAAGGCTTATGCCTTGTTTGGCATATTAAGCTTTGATTAATAGGTTTTAGGAATATAATACTATATAATGATTAACTACAGTTAATAATTGACTTGACTCGGGTTATTTGGCTAATCATAATTAATAATATGTGGCTCACAATTAAGGTAGATGTGGTTGCCCCTTGTCCACACAAATTAACCATGGTTCCTTAACCATGGCTAGAAATTAACCAAACTTAGGTTAGGTTAAGTTAAAAGGGCATTTTGATAATTTCGCTTAAAAATTCATATTTTTTTTATCATTAATTGCATCATAAAATCTTGATGAGTCATCCCATAGCCCAACTCCTCTGGTGTCCCGTTCTATCTATGTAATTCCGTGCTGATTCCGTCAATTTCCCGATTAAGGTTTTACGCCCGAATAAAAGCGTAATATTTCGTTTTTGGTTTAAAATTTTCAAACTAACCAGACTCGTTGGAAATATGATATAAATACAAACCATTTCGTTCCCGAGTCAAAATGAGGTTTTCTGATCGTTAAAATCTTATTGTCAGTGAAAACACCAACCGTTTTCCATTCGAACTTTTACCAAAATTCGTCCGAATAAACATAATATTTTAATTTTTATCAAAAATTTGGAAAGTAGAATTCCTCACGGACAAAATATAAAAAATCCACAAAGTTCAGTTTTGGGTCAAATTAGGGTTTTCTTCTGGTATAAAATTATACTGTCAGTTAAAAAACGCAGACCGGTTTCCGTCTGAGTTTTAATCCCAAATTTTAACCAGAGCTTCCTACCGTAGAGTAGGTTCTATATATGATTTGTTTTATCCAAAATCATTTCCTAAGTCTTAAATAAAAATATAAATAAATATATTTTTACTGTTAAAACAGCGTAATTAAAAACAGGTTGTCACAATACAAATCATGGATACTCACTATTCATGTAAAATGTAAGAGTAAAGACTCAAATTGGTCCCTGAAAAATTTAGGGGAGTCACTTTTGGTCCCTGAAAAAATAAATCAACCATTTAGTCCATCAAATTTACAAACCGGGGCACATTAGTCCCTCCTTCCACTTCGAATGTTCGTTTACTTGCCTATGTATCCCGTTAACCATCATACCTGACTCTTTAGTGATTATGCATAACCTATGACAAATTTCCACCGTGTAAAACGAATAAAAAGTGAGAAACATGCACAATTTTCACGTACCTGGGTTTTAATTTTTTGCACAGTTTTTACACTTTTGTTCATTTTCTCACGATAAAAATTTGTCATAGGCCATGCAATAGCACTAACGAGTCAGACAGGATGATTAACACGACATATATGCAAGTAAACGGATATTGAAAGTGGAGGGAAAACTAATGTGTCAGCATTTGTAAATTTAAGTGACTAAATATTTAATTTTTTTTTTCAGGAACCAAAAGTGGATCCCTAGATTTTTCAGGAACTAACTTATGCCTTTACTCAAAATTAATGAATATTAATATTTGAATAACCAAACGGTGACCTTTGATTTTTTTGATGTATTGTTATGCAATGACCAAAACTTGATATCAATACATACGAACAATTGGGAATTTCTTTACTCAAAATTAATGAATATTGATATTTGAATAACCAAATGGCGATCCTTTGATTTTTTTGATGTATTGTTATGCAGGGGCCAAAACTTGATATCAATACACATTAACAATTGTGACTTCTTTTTGCTACTGTTCCTATAATAATATAATGTGTTGTCAACTTATGGATTTTTTTGATTATTATAAACACTTTATTTATTTAACAAAACATTACTTTATTTATTTAATCAATCATTACACTTTACCAAGTCAAGTTATGTTTACTGTTTGGCTCAAAAAAAAGTTTTACTCACTGTAACACGACAGCTAGCTGCCTGTGTCACATTTTGTTTTTTTACATTATTTTATTCTTAGTGCTTGAGAGTTATCTATATTTATTTATTATTTATATTTTATTTTATCTCCTTTTTCATCAGCAAGTCAAACACGCAAAGCTTTCTCACACTCTCCTTTTCTGCTTCTCTTTCTTCCTCTCCCAATCTCCACTCTCTTCCTCCGCCTCTCTCGCCAGAACCAGAAGGTACGAGGAACCCGCAAGAAGAAAAAACACAACCATTGACCTTTAGCAAACAATCTAAACACTCAATATCGTTCGAAATTTCAGACAAAGCAAATCCCATATTACATGGGAATTAATTTGGAGAGTCCTCTTAAATCTATATAAAGAAGCTTAAGGGATGTTAACTAAACACACTAATCCTCACTAAGAGAGAGTGAGAGAAAATAGAGAGAGAACCTCACAAGAGAGAGTGAGAGAAAAATAGAGAGATCCTTAGAGAGTTTTCTCAGAAAGAAAAATAGAAAGTCAATTTATGAGAGTGTTATCCACAAATTGAGGATACAATATTCTTGTATTTTTGTATTCTCATTATTGTTATAATGGAAGTTTAAGCGGCCTACGGGTCCCGTGATTTTTTTCCTTGCTCACATTGAGGAGGTTTTTCCACGCTAAAAATTGCCCGGTGTTATTACACTTATTTTTACGCTTCCGCTTAGTACCTATTTTTGAGTTCACAAAGGAGGGAAATTATGCTAGTATTTTCCAACAGTGGTATCAGAGCTCTCAGAGCTCTGGAATACCAGGTGCCGGATTTATAAGAAAATTTTTAGTATGCTCCGTGGCTGCAGCATTGTCTGATCTTCCATATCATAAAAGAATTATTCTTGTTGCTGGAAATAAAGTGTGGTAGTGTGAGAGTGCATGCCTAGAAAAGTTCTGGCTAGGAAAAACTTGGTATTTAAGTGTGTCTATTGACCCACCTCTCTTTCCTAGGAACTTCCTTGGTATGTACTGTTCACGAACTATAGTAATTTTCAGCATTCGGTACAAGTCACATATACGACACTATTCACGTATAGTGTTTTTTTTTATCAAAACCCACCTGGTTGGAGGAGCTATTGGACTGTGTAACTCAAGATGGAGGGACCTGTCACTCATGATGGAGACATGTTCAAGTTAACTGTAGATAACTACTCATATTGGAAGCCGATGATGGAAGATCATCTATACTGCAAAGATTTGTATTTGCCAATTACTCAGAAGGATATGTCGGATGTGAAGACTGACAAAGATTGGGAGCTTCAAAATCGGAAAGCAGTGGCTATGATCCGGAAATATATTGATCGAAACTTGTTCGAGCATGTATCAACTTATACCAATGCGTATGAGTTGTGGACAAAACTTGAATCCTTGATTCAAAAGAAGACGCCCAGGAACAAAGCCCACCTTGTCAGACGATTGGTAAAGTTGGAGTACATGAACGGTCAAAATATGATCGATTATCTGAACACTTTCAAAGGCATTGTTAATCAATTAACAAAGACAGGCATGAGTGTTGATGATGAGTTGCAAACTCTTCTACTCCTCAGTTCTCTACCTGAGATTTGGGACACTCTAGTTGTCACTCTCGGCAACTCTGCTCCAGACGGAAAGCTTAGCATGGATTCTGTTACATACTGTTTGCTAAATGAAGAGTTAAGACGGAGGGAAAGAGGTTTGAACAATCAGTTTGAAGCCAATGTTGTTGAAAATAGAGGAAGGAGTAAGAATCGTGGAAAAGGATGTCGTGGAAAATCACAAGGTAGGTCCAAATCTCGAACCAGACTAAATTGTTATTACTGTGGCAAACTAGGACACGTAAAGCCTGAGTGTAGATTCTTGAAAATAGACCAACAAGCTGGAACAGTCCACCCTGACCAGATTGACCCAAAGAAGAAGAAAGAAGATGGAACAACTACTGCAGTGGCCTCGAATGATGACAATATATTTCTTGTCGGAGAAGAAAATTATCTAAATGTTGCATCAGATGATTGCATATGGATAATTGACTCAGGAGCATCCTTCCACGTCACACCTCATGAAGAATTCTTCTCATCATACCAAAAAGGAGAATTTAGTACGGTGAAGTTGGGAAACCATGTCACAAGTAAAATCATCGGTATTGGCGAAATAACTTTGATGACTGAGAATGGAAATAAGCTTGTGCTAAAGGAGGTCAGACATGTACCCGAGATGCGTCTGAACCTTATGTCAGTGGGAAAGCTAGATGAAGCCGGGATGATAAACCAATTTGGTAGCGGCAGATGGAAACTCAGCCGAGGAAGCATGACTATTGCTCGTGGCAGAAAGGAAAGCTCTCTGTACATTATGTAGGGAAAGATATACAAGGGGGAGACGAATGTTGCTCAAGACGCAACCAAAGAACTGTGGCATAGACGACTGGGCCACTTGAGCGAGAAGGGTCTAGAGATCCTTGCAAAAGATCATCTCCCAAACATAAAAGGGCAGCCACTTGAATCATGTGAAGACTGTCTAGCAGGCAAACAACACAGAGTATCTTTTAAAAGATCAGATGATGCAAGAAGAAGAGAGCAGATTCTGGATCTTGTTCATTCAGATGTTTGCTCAACGTCTGAAAGGTCTGTTGGTGGTGCTCGATACTTTGTTACCTTCATTGATGATCACTCTAGGAAGGTGTGGGTGTATCCATTGAAGACGAAAGATCAAGTTCTTCAAGCTTTCAAGGAGTTTCATGCTTCTGTAGAACGAGCATATGAAAGAAAACTGAAATGCTTGAGAAGTGATAATGGCGGAGAATACATAGGTCTGCTTGAGACATATTGCAAAACTCATGGGATAAGACATGAGAAAGTTCCTCCCAAGACACCTCAGATGAATGGAGTAGCTGAAAGGATGAACAGAACGATCGCAGAGAAAGTCAGAAG
This sequence comes from Sophora flavescens, assembly GCA_030762895.1. Lineage (NCBI taxonomy): Eukaryota > Viridiplantae > Streptophyta > Magnoliopsida > Fabales > Fabaceae > Sophora > Sophora flavescens. The sequence continues at coordinate 18,541,889 of CM061067.1, forward strand.
CATGCTTTCTCAAGTAAAACTTCCCAAATCATTTTGGGGCGAAGCAATGAAAACTGCAGTTGATCTAATAAATATGTCTCCTTCAAGACCTTTAAATGGAGAGATTCCAGATGAAGTATGGACTCGAAAGAAAGCCTCTTAGGCTCACTTGAGAGTCTTTGGGTGTAGGGCATTTGTCCACATTCCTAAAGATGAAAGATCAAAGCTAGATGCAAAGACGAAGGAATGCATATACCTTGGTTCACCAAGAGATGAACTTGGTTTCAGATTATGGGATCCTGCACACAAGAAGATTGTTCGAAGAAGGGATGTGGTGTTCTTTGAAGATCAAACGATCCAAGACATTAAGCAATATGAGAAGCCAAAGCACAAAGTGATTTCTGATTCAAGTCCTGTTGTGATAAACAATTCAGGGGGAGAGAATCCTCAAAGGAATGATGAACATGATCAGGATGAACAATCTGATCAGACAGAACAACCTGACCAGATATAACAAAGTCAGGATCAGAAGATGGAGATTGATGAGACAGAAGAAGAATCTCAAGTAAGACGATCCAGAAGAGTCAGACAACCATCAAGAAGATATTATTCAGATGAATATGTCAATCTCACTGATGAAGGAGAACCTCAAAGCTTCATAGAAGCAATTGAGACGAATGATAAGGAGAAATGGTTGCAAGCCATGGAAGAAGAAATGCAGTCCCTGAAAGAGAATCAGACGTATGACCTGGTGAGATTACCAGATGGACGAAAGGCGTTGAAAAACAAATGGGTGTTCAAGCTCAAGACGGAAGAGAACAACCCAAACCCCAGGTACAAAGCAAGAATTGTTGTAAAGGGGCGCAACCAGAAGAAAGGCATAGATTTCGAAGAAATCTTCTCACCAGTGGTGAAGATGACATCTATTATTGCAATTCTCGGTCTAACTGCAAAACTAGACTTGTAGATTGAACAACTTGATGTAAAAACAGCATTCCTACATGGAGACCTAGAGGAGGAAATCTATATGGAGCAACCAGAAGGTTTTATAGAACCAGGCAAGGAACACCTAGTGTGTCGTCTGAAGAAAAGCCTCTGATGCAGAAGCAAGCTCCAAGGCAATGGTACAAGAAGTTTGATCTCTTCATGACCCAACACAATTTCAAGAAGACCTCCGCAGACCATTGTGTGTTTGTGAAGAACTATGAGAATGGTGAATCCATCATACTTCTGTTGTATGTTGATGATATGCTAATTATTGGGAAAGATAAGGCGAAAATAGCTGCTCTCAAGAAGGCATTGAGCAAGTCTTTTGCCATGAAAGATCTGGGTGCAGTGAAGAAGATTCTTGGAATGAAGATAACTAGAGATCGTTCTAGAAGGATGTTGTGGATGTCACAAGAAGACTATATCCAGAAAGTTCTTGAAAGGTTCAACATGCATAATGCCAAACCTGTGCATGTTCCATTACCTGGTCATCTCAAACTGAGTAAGACGCAATGTCCAGGGAATGAAGAAGAAAAGGAAGAAATGAACAAGGTGCCATATTCTTCTGCAGTGGGTAGTCTTATGTATGCAATGGTCTGTACAAGACCAGACATTGCTTATGCTGTCGGAGTTGTGAGTATATTCCTATCAAATCCAGGAAAGGAACACTGGAAAGTAGTGAAATGGATACTACAATATCTGAGAGGAACTTCCAAAAGCTGCTTGTGTTTTGGCAATGGAAATTTAAAGCTTCTTGGGTATTCAGATGCTGATATGGCAGGAGATGTGGATTCAAGAAAGTCTACAACATGATATCTAATTACTTTTGCAGGGGGAGCTATCTCATGGCAGTCAAGACTACAAAAATTCATTGCTTTAAGCACTACAGAAGCAGAAGAAGGTTGCAAAGAGATCTTGTGGATGAAGAAGTTCCTACAAGAGTTAGGACAGGATCGGGAAAGTTATATTCTCTATTGCGACAGTCAGAGTGCAATCCATCTCAGCAAGAACTCAACATTTCATTCAAGTTCGAAACACATCGACGTAAGGTATCACTGGATCCGTGATGTGTTGGAAAGTAAACTGCTGCAGATTGAGAAAATACACACAAAAGATAACGGGGCGGATATGATGACAAAAGCTCTACCAAAAGAGAAGATAGAAGTCTGTAAAGAAATTGCAGGCTTAGCATCAACCCCAAACTGATTCAAGGATATTTTCCCTTTGGCTGGAGGGGGAGATTTGTTGGAAATTTCAGCCAAAACAAGTCCCACATTGTATGGGAGATAACTTGGAGAGCCCCCTTAAACCTATATAAAGAAGCTTAAGGGGTGCTAACTAAACACACCAATCCTCACCAAGAGAGAGTGAGAGAAAATAGAGAGAGAGCCTCACAAGAGAGAGTGAGAGAAAAATAGAGAGATCCTTAGAGAGAGTTTTCTCAGAGAGAAAAATAGTGAGCCAATTTGTGAGAGTGTTATCCACAAATTGAGGATACAATATTCTTGTATTTTTGTATTCCCATTATTGTTATAGTGGAAGTTTAAGCGGCCTACGGGTCCCGTGGTTTTTTTCCTTGCTCACATTGAGGAGGTTTTTCCATGCTAAAAATTGTCCGGTGTTATTACACTTATTTTTACGCTTCCGCTTAGTGCCTATTTTTGAGTTCACGGAGGAGGGAAATTATGTTGGTATTTCCCAACAATTATGCCATGTTTCATATCATACCCCTTTCCTATTTTCTCTCTTCTCTTTCTCTGTCTACTTTGTCTTCACCCTTGCAAAAACCTATCCTTTCCCCTCTTTATGTATTTTAAGGTTAGCTTTTTTTAAAAAAAATATCCTCTGTATTAGCCGAGGACTAAAACTCGGCCTCCGAGATTGGACGCACAATCCAATAAATCTGGAAAAGATAAGATCTTGATATTATCTCAAATAACTTTATCTGGTTAACAGAGATAAATCCCACCGTCACAATGAAGATTTAAGAGATAAGAAGAGATAAATCCAAATCTCTAAAAGATAATGGGATCCTATTATAAAAGAGGAGGACCCTAAGAGAAGGACTCGCCTTTTAACTAACCTAAGTGAATCTCCCTTAAGCGTATTAGAGAAACCAGCTTGACCAAGAGATTATTGAAGAGTCCTTGCTCGTTGGTATTCATTATATACAAATTAGGGGATTGAGATCACTGTATGACCAATGGATGAACTAAGAACTACGTCTAGCTTTGATTCCCATTGGGATACGTAGGACCGGAATCCAATATTCTGTAAAGCCATAATCTAAAACAACCCCGGTGTTTACTCTTGCAAATTTAAAATACACCAACTTTAACATATATAAATACATACCTAATGGTTCATTACAATGCCAAAACACTGTTGAGGGTATCCTCTAAGTAGGATCCCTCACCGGCATAAACTTAATAACAGGCATACTTAGCGGAAATATAAAATACTCATTAGACACAGTGACCAAAATGTCTATACTCTAATCATCATGGATCACAGCTCGATCTCCAACGTCTGGTTCGTAAGGAGTTCCATCCAACTCCTCAGCAATCTCTGTTTCATACAGAGTTCCGTCCAGCTCCTCAGCAACATAACTCTCCATCGGGTCTTCTAACGTAAACCAAAGTAACCCACAAAAATACAGAAACATAGGGGATAAGAAGCAATTCTATCATCAAAAAGCAGAAAAGAGTCAAAGTAAATTATACAGTAATTGACACAGATAAACAACACACATAACTAACAGATCATCCTCAAGTTAATATATCATCCTCTACCCCCAATCTCATTCTACTCAAAGACACCATAGTTGCACACCTATTCCCTAAGGTGGAAGTGGTCTTGCGAGAACTCTTGATTTTACGTGTATTATATTACCAATACACGGTGTATTATATTACCAATACACATAAGTGTTTTACGTGTATTATATTACCAATACACAAAAGTATTTTACATCTATTATATTACCAATACACGGTATATTATATTACCAATACACAGATGTCCTTGCATATTATATTACCAATACACATTTGTCCTTGTGTATTATATTACCAATACACTTTTGTCCTTGTGTATTATATTACCAATACACAGTTGTGGACAACAACACCCATATTTGAATCTCACCAACCCGTTTTAACAACATCCTAGTGCCTTAACCTTCCATTAGAACTTGACACATATTCTATGCCATAACACCTCTTTAACATACATCATCTAGGTTAGGCACTTCTAAATCATTATTATCCTCACACCCAAAACAATAATCTATTAGACAACATATATATCTTTGCTTAAAAACCACTAAGCATAAAAATACAAACCAGGCAGATCATGCATAACACAATATCAATCAAAATATTCCCATATCACCAACATAGCACAAAATCAATTCAATAAAGGTAATAAATCAAATCAACCATCAACAAAATAAAATCAACCTAATATCGATAAACCTACAATCCCCGAATCGCCATTGGTTTTTCAGAAAAGGTTTCCAATGTGATTTTGGTCTTGTCGATTACTCGACTACTAGTAGGGTTTAGGTCACACTACACAATTATTATATCATCTACTACTTATCCATTCCGACGATATGTTGGTTCTTTCCCCCATCGGGTTATTACCGAACTCCCGAATTCGAAGCTCCTTGTTGTCACACCACAAATTACTAACTCCACCTTCAACCAATCAACATAATAACCAATAAATCAAACAAACTCATCTATGTTCTCTTTAGGCTAGGTTTGGCCATTTAATTCAAATAAGAGTTAGGATTCTTTTGCCAACATAAGCCTTTGGATACTTATCACTTAGGTTCTAGGTAACTTAGATAAATTGCTATAACTTGAAGATATGGAATAAAAATCATCCAACCACTTAGGGTAGGTTTCGGCCTTGTATTACAAAATAGGCTAGAAATCTTTAAACTTTCCAATCTCTTAGACTTAGCATCCAAACATAGTAAGGAGCTCAAAACCAAGATAATTTTCGAAAATGAAAAACAAAGTATCCTAGGTCCATAACCTTCTAGGTTTGGCCTTCTTAGGATTTATAGGCTAGAAATATCTAAACTCTCCAATCTCTTTGACTTAGCATCCAAATATCTTATGGAGCTCAAGTCCATGATCATTTTGGAAAACAATGGAAACTTAAACATTCCAATCTCTTAGACTTGACATCCAAATATCTTATGGAGCTCAAGTCCATGATCATTTTGGAAAATGAAAAACAAAGTATCCTAGGTCCATAACCTTCTAGGTTTGGCCTTCATAGGATTTATAGGCCTGAAATCTCTAAACTCTCAAATCTCTTAGACTTAGAATCCAAATATCTTATAGAGCTCAAGTCCATGATCATTTTGGAAAACAATGGAAACTTAAACATTCCAATCTCTCAGGCTTAGCATCCAAATATCTTATGAAGCTCAAGTCCATGATCATTTGGGAAAATAAGCAATAACATATCCTATGTTCAATAACATAGAATAAACAAGTTAGAAATCCTTAAAATTTCCAATCTCTTAGACTTAACATCCTTCTATATCAAGGAGCCTTAGTCATGATCATTTTGGAAAATGAAACTTAAACATCCTTGCTCTAAAACATTTAAGTTTCGGCCTACGTAGGATAATGAGGAAAAATATTCTTTGTTTGATAACAACTCTTAGGTTTAGAATCACAAGGTATTAAGAGTTCTAAATCCATGATCATACTTGGAAAGTTGAAACATAGTATCCTAGGCATACTTATACATATTTTCGGTCATCATAGGAAAACAAGCTATCAAACCTTTCAAGAGTTATAGATTTAAGATCAAGGAATAGTTAGAAACTTAAACACATGATCATATTCCAAAAGTTGAAGCAAAAACCTCCTAGGCCACATATGCTTAGCATTCGGCCTTCATAGGAAGAGATAGGTAGAGATTTTTATTTTCCACAACCTCCTAGTATGTGAAAATATAAGTGAATACAAGACTGTAGAAAGTAGTTTCAACTAAAAAGGAGTTTTCTACCATTTTAGAGAGATTTTAGAAGTTTAAAGAATATAAATAACACATAAAGCACCCTAAGAAATAAAAGATGAAACTTGCAAAAAGATTCATATGGGAGCATTACCCTTAGTATAAGGAATAACTTTAATGAAGAACTCAAGTGAAAAAGACTAATAAAAATGGAAGCTTTAAGTGTTTGAAAAAAAAAAAAAGAAATGAAAGAAGTTGAAGAAGTATGAAGATGGAGGAAGAAAATGAGAGAATGAAGATGAGTGATGATTATATAGAGGAGGGAGAGGGGAGAACGAAATTTTGGAGAGAGGATGAGCTTGGAGAGCAAGTTTTGTCTTTAAGACTTGTTTGGTTGAAGAGGAAAGAGAAAAAAATAGGTTTTTAGAATATAACATGATATAATTTGAAAAGTGTCATCATGACCACTTTTTAGGATATGACTTAGGGCATCCCCCTAGTATGTCACTTCACTCTCATATGTCACCTCATCACTTTTGTGCTCCCTACTCTGCTCCATTACGTATCCGGTTCAAATTTTCGATCGTATTTCGCCCGGAATAAATATTATATTTTATTTTTGAACTCGAATTTTCGAAAATTTCCAATATCATACAAAACATCACAAAAACACTAACCGATTCGTTCACGGTTCAAAATTAGGTTTTCTGCTTTGTAAACTTGTACCGTCAGTGAAAACGCAGACCGACTTTCGTCTGAATTCTCAAGCGAAAATTTTACCGTAACCCTATACCACAAAGTAGACTATGAATGTAATTTTATTTTAATAAAAAACACTTTCTAACTCTCAAATTAAAATATAATTAATTATATTTTAACCGGTTGAACAACATAATTAAAATATAGGCTATTACATTACTACCCCTCTTAAAAGAAAATTTCGTCCTCGAAATTTACGTACCTTAGAAAATATGTGGATATTGTTGTTTCATATCCTCCTCTAAAATCATCTTCCTAAGTTCTGCATCCTCTGGCACACATATTCTATCTCTAAATCTTAACACACCATCCGTTCCTCTACTGAACTCTGAAATTTTACCTTCATTGATTCCTCTACTTACTTCCTGGAGGTATAGATCCTGAACTTGTTTAGCTTTAAGATTTTTCATAAAATCACTACTAATAGTGATAATACTTAAGCAAATATTATTCTCAACCAATTCCATTCCTAAGTTCAAATCCCTGAATTATTCAAGCAATTCTAACTCCTTAAACACCATTGCAGACACATGCAAGGACTTCCTGCTTAAAGCATCCGCTACCACATTTTCCTTCCCAGGATGGTACAGTAATTCAAAATCATAATCTTTGATAAACTCCATCCACCTTCGCTGTATCATATTCAATTTTTTTTATCGAATAGATACTTCAGGCTCTTGTGGTCACTGAAAACATTAAACTTTGCTCCATACAAAAAGTGTCACCATATCTTTAATGCGAACACTATTGCTGCTAACTCCAAATCATGAGTTGGATAATTTCTCTCATGAATTCTCAACTGTCGGGAAGCATAAGCCACAACTCTTCCCTCTTGCATCAGGACACAACCTAAACCTTGGTATGACACATCACAGTATACGTCAAACTGTCCTAGTGGGTCTGGTAAGGTCAACACGGGTGATGTAGTCAACCTGTCCTTTGGCTTTTGAAAACTTTGTTCACACTTGTCCATCGATACAAAAGCTATATTTTTCCTCGTTAACTGCGTCATAGGCAACGCAATCTTCGAGAATCCCTCTATGAACCTCCGATAATATCCATCTAGTCCTAGGAAACTCCGTACTTCACTTGCTGACTTAGGTCGTTCCCACTTAAGAACTGACTCAACCTTAGCTGGGTCTACGGCTATTCCTTCTTTATTAAACACATGACCTAGGAACTGTACTTCTTCAAGCCAAAACTCACCCTTGGAAAGTTTGGCATAAAGCTGCTTATCCTTCAAAACTCGCAACACCAATCTCAAATGTTCCTCATGCTCTTCCCGCGTACGTGAATAGATAAGAATATCATCGATGAACACATCAACAAACTTATCGAGGAATGGTCTGAAAATTATGTTCATATAATCCATGAACACGCCTGGCGCATTAGTTACACCGAAAGGCATAACTAAATACTCATAGTGCCCGTACCTCGTCCTAAAAGCCGTCTTGGGTATATCTTCCTTTCTTACTCTGGTCTGACGGTACCCAGATCTTAAATCAATCTTAGAGACACTACTGCTCCTTTCAACTGATCCATCAAATCATCTATCCAAGGCAACGAATACTTATTCTTAATCATCACTTTATTCAACTGCCTATAATCCGTGCACAACCTAACACTTCCATCCTTCTTCTTAACAAATAACACCGGTGCTCCCCATGGTGAAACACTCGGTTTGATAAATTTTTTTCCTAACATGTCATCCAATTGTTTCTTCAACTCTGCCAACTCAACCGGTGACATTCGATAAGGTGCTATAGATATAGGCCCTGTCCCTGGTACGAGATCTATAGTGAATTCTACTTCTCTTTCCGGTGGCAAACCTAGAACGTCTGGAGGGAAAACTTCAGGAAAATCTCTCACAATAGGCATGGAATCTATGCTGGGAGTCTCATTAGCCTCCACTGCGAAAAAAATCACAAACTGTTGAGATACTACACTAAAAAAATCACTCCTTCATTGGCAGATACTACACTAAAAGGTTCAAGAAATGATAAAGTCTTGCTAGAACAATCTAGCACTACATGGTTAGCTGAAAGCCAATCCATGCCAAGAATAACATCTATCTGTTGCATAGGCAAACAAATAAGATCTACAATAAATGTCATATTCTCAACAACGATAGGACACTGTAAACAAACAGACATAGTAGTCAAAGGATTTCTGATTGGAGTAGTTACTGTGAGGGTATAAGGTAACTTGGAAATAGTTAAGTTCAAATGATCCACACACTCAGGCGAAATAAAAGAATGTGTAGCAACTGAGTCAAACAACACATACGAGAGTCTACCAGCTATCAAACATATACCTTGTATAAGATCAGCAAATTGAGAGGATTAAGCTCCCCTCACGGTAAACACTCTTCCAGTGGCTTTAGGTTTGGCCACTTGTGGTCTTGCTGCTGGGACTCCTCTTCCAGCTCCACCTCTATTGTCTCCAGTTCCTCTTCCGGCAGCTGTCGGTTGTTGCATAACCCTTTGTCTGCAATCTCGTACCACATGACCTGGTTTCCCACAGTTGAAACAGCTAGGCCTATTTGTACAGTCTCTTACATAATGCGATCCTCCACATCTGAAGCAAACTAAGCCTTGCGGTTGCTGACCCGTTCTAGTCACTGGTGCTTGTGCCAGCTAGTTCTAGGAAATACTGTATGTCCAGAGACACTACAGCCCTCTGCAGCTCATCTCCGAGTCCTTCCTCAAATCTTCTACATTGCCTGTCCTCACTTGGAAACCTCTGATAGAATTCTGAAAACTTGATCAAAGCCTCAAAACGTGATGCATACTCACCAATAGACATGTTTCCTTGTTTGAGGTTTGTAAATTCCCTTTCCTTCTCGCGTCGAACCAGACGCGAAAAATATTTTTCGAAAAAGTAATCAGTGAATAACTTCCAGTTAATGTTCCTATCCTCAGCTTCCAACAGTCTTTTCTTTCCCTTCCACCAGAATTCTGCTCCTTCGATTAACCTGAAGGCAGCATAGGTCACTTTCTTCTCCTCGCTGCAGTGCATAGTAGCAAATATCTTTTTGATCTCTTGTATCCACCATTCCGCCTTCTCCGGGTCATACTCTCCTCGGAATTGAGGTGGTTTTCCGTTCATAAAATCAGTCAATCCTGCATCTTCAGCTGCTACCACCTTTCTCTGATTCTTAATTTGTAGCTGCTCTTTGTTCATCTGCAACATCTCAGCATTCTACTGGGTTTACAATAGCATAGCAGCAGCTAGGGTTTCCATTGCACTTGGAGTCGAAGATGATCCTCCTCCATTCTTAGTATTGTCGGCATTACCATTGACAGCTCCAATAATCCTTTCTGGAGTTCCTTCACCACTGTTAGATGGACGTCCTCTTCCGCGAGCCATGATTCTGTTAAAAGAAATCATCCGCTCTTATTAGTATGACATATAAGACTACATAGGCAAGTATATAAATACCATATGCCAGACTAATATTAACCTCTCAAGTCAGATTCGGGCACACTACCCAACTTCTAAGCATAGTCAAAATCCGATGTGGATTCAACTAGACACGGCCAATAACAACATCCTAAACCTCACAATTCTTGATTCCGATCGGACATAATCCACAGTCCGTTTTAGAACCAAACTGCTCTGATACCAAAATGAGACACCCCGTTGTGCCCCGGTGTTTTATTAGATTAATTACCTTAAATCAATTCTTAATCGTGCGTTTAACGTGAAAATACGTAAAAATTAAAACTTATTTAATTATCATATAACTTCTGCAGATTTAAAACACACCAACTTTAACATATATAAATACACACCTAATGATTCATTACAATGCCAAAACACTGTTGAGGGTATCCTATTAGTAGGATCCCTCACAGGCATAAACTTAATAACAGACATACTTAGCGGAAATATAAAATACTCCTTAGACACACAGGCCATAAGGTCTATACTCTAATCGCCATGGATCACAGCTCAACCTCCAGTGTCTGGTTCATAAGGAGTTCCATCCAACTCCTCAGCAATCTCTGTTTCATACAGAGTTCCGTCCAGCTCCTCAGTAACATAACCCTCCATCGGGTATTCTAATGTAAACCAAAGTAACCCACAAAAATACAGAAACATAGGGGATAAGAAGCAGTTCTATCATCAAAAAGCGGAAAAGAGTCATAGTAAATTACAGAGTAATTGTCACAGATAAACAACACACATAACTAACAGATCATCCTCAAGTTAATATATCATCCTCTACCCCCAATCTCATGCTATGCAAAGACACCATAGTTGCACACCTATTCCCTAAGGTGGAAGTGGTCTCGCGAGAACTCTTGATTTTACGTGTATTATATTACCAATACATGGTGTATTGGGTGTCTAAGATATGATTGTTTTGGGTGTGAGGATAATAATGATTTAGAATTGCCTAACCTAGATGATGTATGTTAAAGAGGTATTATGGCATAGAATATGTGTCAAGTTCTAATGGAAGGTTAATGCACTAGGATGTTGTTAAAACGGGTTGGTGAGATTCAAGTATAGGTGTTGTTGTCCACAACCGTGAATTGGTAATATAATACACGAGGACAAAAGTGTATTGGTAATATAATACACAAAGACAAAAGTGTATTGGTAATATAATACACAAAGACAAAAGTGTATTGGTAATATAATATGCAAGGATATCTGTGTATTGGTAATATAATACACCGTGTATTGGTAATATAATACACGTAAAACACTTCTGTGTATTGGTAATATAACACGCGTAAAATCAAGAGTTCTTGCGAGACCACTTCCACCTTAGGAAACGGGGGTGGAACACCTTAACGGGAATGGGTGTGGAACACCTTAATAGGAATTGAGGTGTACACTAGGCGGAACGTCCTAACGGGAATGAGGGTGTGCCCCGATGCAAATGAGGGATAGTGACAGGAGTGGTAGTGGCCTGATAACGTAAAGACATGGTGACAGGATTAGAGAGGTTACGTTAAAATAAAGTGTTAGATTGCTTGAGAGTAAAGGTAGAGGATGATATATATTAACTTGAGGATGATTCGTTAGTTATGTATGTTGATTGTCTGTGACAATTACTGTATAATTTACTATGACTCTTTTCCGGTTTTTGATGATAGAACTATTTCTTATCCCCTGTATATTTCTGTATGTTGTATTTTATCTCCTTGTGGAATCGTACGAGAATACCCTATGGATGAGCGTAACCAGGAGGAGTTGGATGGAACTCCCTACAAACCAGAGGCTTGAGGACGAGCTGTGACCCATGGTGATTAGGGTCTAGTTAGTTATGGCCAGTGCGTCTCGTGAGGCATATTTTTATTATGTTTTCCGCTGTTTATCTTTTTGTCTAAGTATATGCCTGTGAGAGATCCTACTGATAGGATATCCTCAACAGTGTTTTGTAATATGCATAATATACTTATATTGTGATATGCCATTCTATATGAAGTTGTATACTTTATAAGTTAAGTTTTAATCTTTACGTATTTTCACGTTAAGCGTGCGATTAAGTAATAAAATAATGAGGTTTTAATCTAATGACACAAATAGGCACAGCGGGGTGTATCACCAATCCACAAAGGGCCCAAAAGAGCATCGAAAAGGGGTTCTCAGAGAGGCAACCCAGGTACTTGTCCTATACATCGCTAAACCGATCCCAAGCAACCATTCTCCAGGAAGCGGCAACACCGAGTTACTCACCTTACCTCGGCCGTCTAAAATTGTAGTCAATGCTGACAGAAGTAAAGAGTGTAAGTGGCATCAAAACTATGGTCACTCAACTGAAGACTGTAAAACAGACCAGGAAAAAATTGAGGACTTGGTACAAGCACGCCATCTTGACCGGTTCATTTGCCGAGATGATAATGGAGGCGGATGAGTTGGTCGACGATGAGGAAGACGCGGTTATGACAATCATAACCGAGATGCCAACCAACAAGGTAACAATCAGAATGAAGATCAGGTGCATAATCAAAGGGCTCCTACTGATGAAGCAGAAAGAGGAGTCAGAGGGGTCATTAATACAATCTCAGGAGGTTTTTGCAGGTGGAGGAACAACGAGTTCAGCTCGGAGGCATCATGTAAAAGCCATCCGATCTGTCAACTCGGTGTCCAGAAAACCTACAAGGCCGAGACCTCCCATAACTTTCTCAGATGATGACTTCCAAGGGCTGGATCCTAATCAAGATGACCCAATGGTAATAACGGTCGAATTAGCCAACTACTCGGTCAAACAAACACTTGTTGATCAGGGCAGCTCGTCTGATATTTTGTACCTGGTAACCTTTAAAAAGCTTGGAATTCCAGAAAAATTGATAAAGGAACAGGCGGACAAGCTAGTAGGGTTAATCGGAGAGCAGGTAAAGACCCGAGGCTACATAGACCTCTTGACAACATTTGGTGAAGGCAAGCTTGCCCGAACCATATCAGTCAGGTATGTTATCGTGGATGCCAACACATTGTACAACATCCTCATCGGAAGACCAACTCTGAATGAACTCGGAGCAATTGTCTCAACCCCCCACATCACCATGAAATTTCCAAATGACTCGGGAGAGATAACTACCGTCCGAGCTAAACAGAGGATGGTAAGACAGTGTTATGTGAACAGTTTCAAGGTGACCAGAGACCTAGATATCACAGAAAATGCTAAAGATGATAAAGCAGAAGTGGTAAGTTCAGTCAGTTCAGTTAGCTCGGCAAGCTCGATCAGCATGTTCGAATTGGATACAAGGATGGAGATGTATGAGTCCCGAGCTGAACCAACAGAGTCTTTGGAGAAGTTCCAACTTGGAGCCCAAGCCGAACAGTGCACGAAGGTTGGCAGCCAGCTCGACCCCTTGCTCAAACAACAGATTCAAGCTGTTCTAAGGAATAATACCGACTTATTTGCTTGTAAGACATCAGATATGCCTGGCATAGACCCCAATTTTTTGTGCCATAGGCTATCCATATGTCCGGAGGCCAAGCCTGTAGCTCAGAAAAAGGAAGCTCGGCGACGAAAGGCGTAAGGCAGTGATGTGAGCTGCGGCGCGCGTGTGGTCGAGCGCGACGCTCTCCTGCGATTCCGGCAAGTGTACCGGATTGCCGTCAAGTAATAAAAGATATCGATCCCACAGAGACTGTGTTCCCGAATCGCAATTAATTTCGAATTGAGTGAATCTGGACTTTGTAAAAAGGATTTTTATATTTTGAGTGAAAAGGGGTTTTGAATTTGAAATTAAAAGAGAGATGAGCAGAAAACAATTAAAACAAAAAACAAATCTTTTTGGGGTTTTGATCTAAATGGATTCCTAGGGATTTGGGTTACTTTTGAGGCTGTTTATGTTACTAATCTGATTTACCTTTGTTGATTACCGAAATTGCCTTGAAGGCGAGTTTATCCTCTGATAGCTTAAGCTCCCTCTCGGGTTACAAAAGCCGTGCCCAATTGACCCGACCCCTACTCTCGTGGTAGTCGATCCCAGATTGGACCCTTTGCGCTTCGTGACAACTCGTTGCTCCTCGAGGGACGGCTTCTAACTCTCGTGATTTCAGTCCCTAGTCTGACTTCTATAGGTCCGACACCTAGGTTCACCGCTAGGTTCCTCCTTAGAATGTCTCAGTCATGCAAATAACCTAAGTTCACCGCTAGGTTCCTCCTTAGAATATCTGCATCTCGCAGATAAGCGGCCGCCGGACTTTACGAGTGAAACACACCGCTAGGTTCCTCCTTAGAACGTCTACGTCACGCAAATAAGCGGTCACCGAATTTACGAGTGATTAACACACTAGAAATCAGATCTAAAACAATACGAAATCAACAACGATTTTACATCAAATCAACAACATTTACAAAACTCGGGCAGAGCCACAATCCCTAGAAACAAACTACTACCCCAGTCTTGCCATGGAGATGACAAGCTGGGTTGACAACATAATGAAAAATACAAAAATCAGAGAAGAGAGGAGGAGAGGAGAAGAGAGATCTATGCCTAAGTCCTTGTGTACAAGTCTAGATATGATAGATGATGGATTCCCCTTCTGCATCTGCCTGGTCCATATTTATAGAAATTGGGAAGTTAGAGTCCCAAACCAACTCAAAATCTGATCTATTTCGGTTTCTTCAGGTCCAAGTAATGCGCGTCACGGCCGTGATGGCCATCACGGGCTGGCCGTGACGGTCTCTGTTTCTGGCAGTTCTGCAAAATCCAGTCTTCTCGCGAGGCGAGAATGAGCTCGCGTCGTGAGCCTTCATTTTGTGGCCGTGATGTATATCACGGCTATGGCCGTGATGTGCTCTGACTTGTGGTGATTTTGGGTCACGACCATGATGGCTATCACGGCCAGGCCGTGACAGACTCTGACTTCAGCCTTTCTTCTTTTTCAGTTTTGCTCGATCATGGCCGTGATGGTCATCACGGCTAGGCCGTGATGGGATCTGTTTGGCCCATTTTCTGCACTTTTAAAGCCCTATCTTCATCCAAACTTCATCATGGTTGATCTTGAGCATTTTACCCTTGATTTCTGCAAAACAACACACGAAAACCGCCTTACCCGTTCCAAAGGAAAATTAACCTAAAATCAAATGAAAATATGCCTAAACTACATGAAAATGCATGCAAAATGATAGACAAAGATGATGTGAAATCACACTCATCAAATCACCCCAAGCTTAAAACTTTGCTTGTCCTCAAGTAATTACTCAGGCCATAAGATATAAATCATTCAAAGCATGGATAGTGAACCAAAAACCCTAGAAGCTAATCCAAGTGATAGGCATATTCAATAAGCACTTAAGAGACAATCAATTTCAAGTCCAATTAGAAGCTTAGGTTCTTCAAGTTCATATTCTCACTGATTTGGGCACTCATCTCACCTCACTCAAGTATTTTAGGGTATATGACAATGCACTCCATTTCCTCAAGGAAAGTACTCTACCATAGGCTTGACTATTAACCAAATCTCTACTTTATTAATGAAAACACTTAAGAATCAAGAGGTCTTTTCCTTTGGTTGTAATGTGGCCATGGGATTTATTGTTAGGTGGGAAAATCAAGGAAAGGGAATTTCAAGAAGGCTAGACAAATCATCAAACATTGCAAAGCATGACACCTTCTAAAATACCCCTTTTTTGGGCTTTGGTTTACTTTTCCACCTTTCTTCCTTCTATATTTTTTTTCTTTTTCTCTTTCTTTTCTTTTCATTTCTCACTTTCTTTGTCATCCCCTTCTCCATTTTTTTTTCTTTTGTTTATTTCATTTTTATTTATTTGGAGAAGGGGAGATTTATAGCTCAAGAGAAATTATTTTCTAGTTTTTTTTTCATCCCATACTTTTTCAAACTACCAATTACCCTTTTTGTAATACTTTAAAAGGTGTCATTCCAAGCATTATTTCTCAAAGTAATTCAAGGTACCAAGAAAAGTATTTTTTTTTTAGGCTCAAAACTGGGCAACTAAGGGGTAGCATTTAAACATTCAAAGCTCGAGAGGCCGGACAAATACCTAGTGCCTCAATCATTTTCAAAAATGTTTTCAAAAATTTTTAAGTTTCAAAATGGTTTCAAGTCAAGTTCTAGAAAATACAATCCAAGAGGAATTAAATCACTCTATCACAAGAAATGGGGTAGATTTAGTGAATACCCCTTTTGGCTCAATGTCTTACATTTAGTAGTTCAAAAATCAGTGAGGTACACAAATATAAAGAACCATATGCTAATTATTAACTATCAAATGATCATCTCAAGAATTTTTATTTTTAGCCATATCACAAGAATAATGAAAAATTGGGTTCAAAATTCACTATCTCAATTCATTTGGCACCAAGTTCTTACATTTGGATGCATGTTCTAAGTGAGGGGCAATCTAAAGAATGTGATCATATCAATCTATGCCTATGTGAATGCAATGTGAATGCAACAATGCAAATGCAAAAATAATGCAAAAATACCCCTACCCCAAGCTTGATTACTTACATTGTCTCCAATGTAAATAATCAAGTCGGAGAGAGGAGAAAAATTGGAACAACTTACCGAGTCGGTAGCGGGTGTTGGCTCACATTCCAGTCAAAACTTGGGCGGAAATTGTATCACGGCCGTGAGGCTCATCACGGGTAGGCCGTGATCGTTTCTGGTCCTCAGGAGTTACCCTGTCACGGCCGTGATCTACATCACGGCAAGGCCATGATGCTCTCTGATCTTGGCATCCTACTCATCACGCCCGTGATGTGTATCACGGCTAGGCCGTGATCCTTTCTGTGCTCTTGCATTAGTTCATCACGGCCGTGACCACTGTCACGGCCAGGGCGTGATGGCTTATGACTCTATTTTTTTTTTTTTCTGCTCTTCTTCCCTTTCTCAACCTGAAAACACTAGACAAACCTATTAATGATATTTTTGCCTCTTGATCTTCTCAAATTATTCAAGAGGTTAAATCAAAACAAAAGGAAAAAGGGAAAGAAAACTTGGGTTGCCTCCCAAGAAGCGCTTATTTATGGTCTTAAGCTTGACCATACTTCCTTCAGTTAACCAGGGTCGGCTGGGCGTAGATGTGCCGGAACACTTCTCTTCCATGGAGCTCCTTCAAACAGCCGTTTCTGCTCATACGGCCAATAACGCTTCCGCTTCGCTCTTTTCTCTCGGAGCTTCCTAGCCTTCCTCCCTTCCGGCGGAAGTTTTGTTTTTGCATGGACAGCAACTCCAATTCCATCACTGCTGGGTGCATCATCAACCATGCATATCCTTGGGGTTGCTTCCATGCTAAGTTCTTTCTCTACCGCTGGAGACGTTGTATCAATTCTGCACACATGGCTCTCAAAAGGAGGGTTGTTATAAGAGTTAGTCAAATGAAAATCGATCCTACCTTCCTCTACAGTTAGAGAGAGTTTCCCATTCCTTACGTCTATTACTGCTCCAGCGGTTGCCAAGAATGGCCTTCCTAAAATGATGGGGAATTCAGAATTCCCTTTCATGTCCAATACTAGGAAGTCGGTAGGGATGAAGAATTTCCCTACCTTCACAGGGACATTCTCTAGTATGCCTAGAGGAGTCCTAGTTGAGCCATCCGCAAATTGTAAGGAGAATTTGAATGGTCTCAACTCTTTGCTTTCCAACCTTTCCATGATAGTGAGGGGCATCAAGCTCGCACTAGCCCCTAAGTCACACAAGGCTCGGTCTATTTCCACTTTTTCAATCGAGCAAGCGATAGAGAAACTACCTGGGTCCTTCAGTTTAGTAGGCAATTTAGTCTCTACATCTACTTGCTTTTTCCTGACCAACCTTTGTGGGAAAGGTATCGGGGGTTGGTACGGTGGTGGAGGGACATACTTCGGTTATGGATCTTCCTTTTCGCTCGTGTCCTCCTCTAGTTCCACGTCCTCTTCAGTTACCCCCACCCCAAGCTTATCATCCCTCAAGTGTAGGACATTACAATGCTCAATGGGATTTGCTTCGGGTTGCCCCGGGAATGTACCCTTAGGTCTCGAGTACGTACTGGCTTGTTGGGCAATCTGGGTTTCTAGCATCTTGTTATGAGTTGCTAAGTTGTCTACCTTAGATGCTAGCTCCTTTATTGCTTCACTCACTGCCCTTCCTTGTTGTCTAAACTCCTCATTCTGTTTTGTCTGAGTTTCAACAAAACTTTCAAATAAAGTCTCGAGTTTAGATCTTTGTACCTGAGGATACCCCGGTGCTGCTCTCTTATTACCTTGACCTTCTTGGAACTCATGGTTGAGCGTGTTGCTGTAGTTGCCGTAGGAGAGGTAAGGGCTGTTCCTTCTTTGGTTGTAGGGATTTGGGGGAGCATAGTTGGGCAGCTTCGGGTTCGTATCGTAGAAGTTGTGACAAGAGTTCACTTGTTCACCCGAAGCACCGGATCCATGTAGGCATTCCATCATGTCATGTCCCTGCATTCCACAAATCTCACAAACAAGGTTAGTAGCACCTAATGCACTCACATTAGCTCTTTCAAGCCGATCAAAACGTTTATTAAGTGAGTCTATCTTTGACATCATAAGATCTGTGCTATTTACCTCAAACTTACCCCCCGAAATCTTGTTCGGGTTATTACCTCTTTCGGACCCCCATTGGTGGTAGTTGGTGGCGACATTCTCGATGATGTTGAATGCCTCAGTCAGAGGCCTATTCATAAACGCTCCACCGACTGCAGAATCAAGTGACACCTTCGAAGAGTAATCCAATCCGTTATAGAAGGTGTGCACTATTAACCACCTCTCGAGTCCGTGATGTGGGCACGACTCCAGCAGTCCCTTGTAGCGATCCCGAGCTTCTGATAATGATTCTCCGTCTTTCTGGAAGAAGCCGGTGATCTGGGTTCTTATGTAGGCCGTCTTGGATGGAGGGAAGAATTTCTCCAAGAACACCTGCTCCAGTTGGTCCCAAGTGGTCAAAGTGTTAGCGGGGATTTGCTTAAGCCAGGCCTTCGCCTTTCCAGTGAGAGATGAGGGGAACAGTCTCAAACGTACAACATCGACTGAGGCTCCATTAATCCTGATTGCATCGGTGAACTCTAAGAATGTCTCTATGTGATCGGTTGGGTCCTCCGAAGGCAATCCTCCGAATTGATGTTGCCTAATCATGTTGATTAACATGGGCGGTATAGTGTAGTTCTCCGCCTCAATCTCTGGCCTTGCAATCCCAGTTCGCAAGCCTCTCGCATTTGGGGCTGCGTAGTCCTTCAAAGGTTTTGTATCCGGTTGATTCGCCATGAGTGGGATGGGAATCGACCTTTCTCCCTCTCTTTGTAGTCTTCTACGTCTGTGGAAGGTCCTCTCGATCTCCGGATCAACTTCACTAAGGCTCCCAAGACTTAGGGATCTTTGCATATAACACGCAGAGAGATGGATACAATAGAAGGAAAAGAATTTTTTTTATCAGAAATTAAAATCAAATAAAACGAAAAGGGTCCAGAAAAATCAATTTAAAAACTAATTGAAATTCGAAAAGGCACAGTCCCCGGCAACGGCGCCAAAAACTTGATGTGAGCTGCGGCGCGCGTGTGGTCGAGGGCGACGCTCTCCTGCGATTCCGGCAAGTGTACCGGATTGCCGTCAAGTAATAAAAGATATCGATCCCACAGAGACTGTGTTCCCGAATCGCAATTAATTTCGAATTGAGTGAATCTGGACTTTGTAAAAAGGATTTTTATATTTTGAGTGAAAAGGGGTTTTGAATTTGAAATTAAAAGAGAGATGAGCAGAAAACAATTAAAACAGAAAACAAATCTTTTTGGGGTTTTGATCTAAATGGATTCCTAGGGATTTGGGTTACTTTTGAGGCTGTTTATGTTACTAATCTGATTTACCTTTGTTGATTACCGAAATTGCCTTGAAGGCGAGTTTATCCTCTGATAGCTTAAGCTCCCTCTCGGGTTACAAAAGCCGTGCCCAATTGACCCGACCCCTACTCTCGTGGTAGTCGATCCCAGATTGGACCCTTTGCGGCCGCTTATCTGCGAGATGCGGATATTCTAAGGAGGAACCTAGCGGTGAACTTAGGTTATTTACATGACTGAGACATTCTAAGGAGGAACCTAGCGGTGAACTTAGGTGTCGGACCTATAGAAGTCAGACTAGGGACTGAAATCACGAGAGTTAGAAGCCGTCCCTCGAGGAGCAACGAGTTGTCACGAAGCGTAAAGGGTCCAATCTGGGATCGACTACCACGAGAGTAGGGGTCGGGTCAATTGGGCACGGCTTTTGTAACCCGAGAGGGAGCTTAAGCTATCAGAGGATAAACTCGCCTTCAAGGCAATTTCGGTAATCAACAAAGGTAAATCAGATTAGTAACATAAACAGCCTCAAAGGTAACCTAAATCCCTAGGAATCCATTTAGATCAAAACCCCAAAAAGATTTGTTTTCTGTTTTAATTGTTTTCTGCTCATCTCTCTTTAAATTTCAAATTCAAAACCCCTTTTCACTCAAAATATAAAAATCCTTTTTACAAAGTCCAGATTCACTCAATTCGAAATTAATTGCGATTCGGGAACACAGTCTCTGTGGGATCGATATCTTTTATTACTTGACGATAATCCGGTACACTTGCCGGAATCGCAGGAGAGCGTCGTGCTCGACCACACACGCGCCGCAGCTCACATCAAGTTTTTGATGGTTGTCACGGTTGGGCCGTGATGGGATCTGTTTGGCCCATTTTCTGCACTTTTAAAGCCCTATCTTCATCCAAACTTCATCATGGTTGATCTTGAGCATTTTACCCTTGATTTCTGCAAAACAACACACGAAAACCGCCTTACCCGTTCCAAAGGAAAATTAACCTAAAATCAAATGAAAATATGCCTAAACTACATGAAAATGCATGCAAAATGATAGACAAAGATGATGTGAAATCACACTCATCAGGCAGTAGCCGAGGAAACTACGAAGCTGATTAAAGCAAATTTCATCAAAGAGGTGAAATAGACTACTTGGCTAGCTAACGTGGTGTTGGTAAGAAAGGCCAACAGCAAATAGGGGATGTGTACCGACTACACCGATCTCAACAAAGCGTGTCCAAAGGATTCTTATCCTCTTCCTGATATTGACAGATTGGTGGACGAAGCTTCAGGTTACAGAATCTTGACTTTCTTGGATGCATATTCAGGTTATAATTAGATAAGGATGTATCCACCCGAGGAAGAAAAAATGACATTTATGACTGATGGGGCAAATTACTGTTACCGAGTAATGCCTTTCGGTTTAAAAAATGCTGGTGCAACATATCATAGGATAATTTACAAAGTGTTTGTCAATCAAATCGGAAAGAATCTAGAAGTTTATATTGATGATATGGTGGTAAAGTCCAATAACCCAAAGCAACACCCAGTCGACCTCGAAGAAATTTTGGGCAACTCGGAATGTACAACATGAGGTTGAATCCAGAAAAATGCTCGTTTGGTGTAGGAGGGAAGTTCTTGGGATATATGCTAACACATATAGGAATTGAAGCTAATCCTGATAAGTGCAAAGCTGTCATTGAAATGCGGAGCCCGCAGAGTGTGAAAGAGATACAAAGGCTAGCTGGTTGATTAGCCTCTCTATGACGCTTTCTCCCAAAGTCTGCAGAAAAATCAAAACCCTTCTTTCAGCTTCTGAAAAAACCAAAAGAGTTCACTTGGACCGAGGAGTGTGAAAAGGCCTTTGAAGATTTGAAACTTTTTCTGGCCTCTCCCCCGATCCTAACTCGGCCACAGCTCGGCAAGGATCTATATTTGTATCTGTCTGCCAATGATTATGCAATCAGTGCAGTAATCATCCAAGAAGAAGAAAAACAATAGATGCCGGTGTATTACGTTAGTAGAATTTTGAAAGATGCGGAAACACAATATCAAGTAATTGAAAAGCTCGCTCTTGCTTTAGTCATGGCAGCTCGGAGGTTACAACCTTACTTCCAGTCACTCCAAGTTATAGTCAAAACAGACCATCCAATAAAGCAAGTGCTTAGAAAACCTGATTTGGCAGGATGAATGATAATCTGGTCAGTCAAGTTATCAGAGTTCGGTTTGCAATATGAGCCTAGGGGATCCATGAAAGCACAACGTCACTCCGGCTTCATTGCCGAACTTTCTTCAAAGCTGAATTCAGAATCTTTCATCTGGCTTCTATATGTTAATGGCTCATCCAACTTGAAAGGAAGCAGAGATGGAATAATTCTTGAAGGTCCTGATGATCTAGTCCTGGAGCAATCCATGAAGTTTGGGTTTACTGCTTCAAACATCCCAGCGGAATATGAAGCCTTTATTGCAGCACTGGTGCTAGCTAAAGAAGTTGGAGTCAAAGAGTTGAAATGCCGAAGTGACTCACAACTTGTAACAGGACAAGTCTCGGGTGATTATCAAACAAAGGATCTCCAATTAACGAGGTATCTTTGTAAAGTTAATAGTTTAATTTCAAAATTTGATAATTTTACTATTGAACATATACCTCACAAGGAAAATACCAGGGTAGATCTGCTGTCTAAGTTGACTAGCACCAAAAAAGCTGGCCAGCTAAGAACTTTCATTCAAGAGAATCTCCCTAAGCCAACCATAAAGAGTGCCGAGGTAATAATGTGCGAGCACTATGATCGGGGTTGGATGACACCTATTTGGGAATATTTAGCCTCGTACAAATTGCCCAATGATCCTAAAGAGGCAAGGAAAATCCGTCTAAAATCTTGCCATTACACTATCCGAGATGGAGAGCTATACAGAAGAGGATTCTGCATGCCTTTCCTAAAGTGAATAACAAAGGAGCAATCCGAGTACGTAATGGACGAGATGCATCGAGGAATATATGGAATGCATTCAGGTGGACAATATCTAGCAGCTCGGGTCCTACGAGCGGGGTTTATTGGACGACCATGAGATCAGACTGTGCTGACTGGACCAAAAAGTGTGAACCGTGCCAGAAGTTCGCCAATGTTGCACGAGTGGCAGGAGAAGAGCTCCATTCCATGTTCTTCCCATGGCCTTTTACTATGTGGAGGATGGATATAGTTGGTCCCTTCTCGGTTGCTAAAGGTCAAGTCAAATCCTTGCTAGTAGGGGTTGATTACTTCATTAAGTGGATTGCGGCTGAACCAGTAGCTACCATAATAGCTAAAAAGGTTCAGATTTTTGTGTGGAAAAACATCATATGCATGCATGGCCTACCTTACGCAATTGTCACAGATAATGGAAAGCAGTTCACTGATAAAGGGCTCAGAGTTCTACACCCAACCTTGGAATCAAGCATAAGGTAACCTCGGTTGAGCATCCACAAACCAACGACCAAGCCGAAGCAGCCAACAAAGTCATTTTGAACGAGTTCAAGAAAAGGTTAGGCCAATTAAAGGGAGCATGGGCCGAAGAATTATCGAGCATCCTCTGGGCTAACCATTGCTCACCACAGTCATCAACTGGTAAAACACCATTCAGGTTGACCTATGGAACTGATGCAATGATTCCAGTTGAGCTCGGTGAACTTTCTTTCCCAAGGTAGCATCATGACCAAAATAAGAACGAGGAAGAAGTCCGAGTTGAGCTTGACATGGTTGAAGAAGTCCGAGATGAGGCAAGAATAAAGGAAGAGCTATGCAAGCAGAAAGCAACTCGGAAATACAACTCAAGGTTGCAGCCAAGGGAATACGTGCAAGGTGACTTAGTGCTGAGACTACAAAATGATGCAAGAAAAGACTCCAAAGAAGGTAAACTCGCAGCAAACTGGGCGGGCTGATAAGCCTCTGGCTTATCTAGTTTTATAGCTAGTGAGGCCACGGTTTTTGTGCTAAATGTTCGAGTTTAATCTCGTTTTCGCCCAAATTTGGTTTTAATTTTCTTCGAGTAAGATTTTGAGTCTCTTATGTAGTTTTTAGGATATTTTAGATAATTTTTAGTCAAATAAAGCATTTAATGCTATTTTATATTTTCAGGTTAAAAGTGAAGCTCAAGGGAATTTGGAAAATTGAAGAAAATAAGAAAAAGGGAAATTTCAAGGTCTCGCCCCGCAGGACAGATGCTCGCCCTGCGAGTCAGAGCTGCATCTGATCAGAAAATTAAAGGACTTTCAGGCTCGCCCTGCGAGCCAGACACAGGAAATCTGAGAGCTTTCTGTCTCGCCCCGCGAGGCAATCTTCAGCCTGCGAATAGTTAAATCTGCTTGCAGCCAAAGTCACTAAAATTATGCAGGAGCCCACATGATGGTTTTGAAGTCCAAATCAATTTGGATTTGAATTATTATGATTAAAAGATAATTAAATTGGCATTAAGATAAAAGATTGGATCCAAATCAATTTGGATTTGGTTAATAATTACCTATCACAACAATAAAGAAAAATGGATTTGAAAAGTCAAATTGGCTAAACAATTATTTGCAGGTCCCACATGAACTTCTATTTTTGGAAGAAATTGGAACTAAAATCACGTGCAGATCATGAGAGGACAAGTTTGAAACAAATGGAGATTAGAATTGAATATAATATTTGGCAATTGGCATGAAGCAAAGGATCAGGGCCATCAACGTGAAGCAAGTCCTGCAAGGGTCCCACGTGAAATGTCAAACTTGAAAAGATAAGAATTTGCCAATTAAAAGATAAGATTTGCATAAGAATTGTCACAAAACAACGTGATAAAAGAATTGGCAGGGGCCCACGCATTTGATCCTAATTAAATTAGGAGATTGACTGATTGAAAATTATAATATATATAGCCACAACACAGAGGAGCAGAGGGGCAGTACCACGAGTCCCAGTACCACAGTATCATCTTTTTTTTTCCCTTGTTTCTCTGGGAGCTGCGTCTCCATTAGTTTAGGATTATTTTATGTTCTCTTTTCATTTATTTTATTATGAACGTGATGAGGAGCTGATCCCCTTTTCTAAGGGATCGATGAAGCCACCTTTGATGGCATAGTGAATTCAAGTAATATTTTCTTATACCCTTGTCTCTTTTCTTGTTTCTTAATTCTGATGTGTTTGCGTTAATCATAAAGGCCTGTGGTTAACTAGTCTAGCGCGTTGAGGCTGGGAAGCGATTCGTGCTTAGGACTTGAATTAAGAACACCGTTTGAATATTACTTGGGATAGAATAGGAAAGCGGTGCAATCACTATAGGGAACCAAGAACTTAATAAATCTAGTTGTGGGTTGAATCAATTGGGAAATTGACGACTTGCAATTGTAGGTAGTTCCTTTTGAAAATCGGAAGTGACATTAGGATAGTTGAGGGTTCCCGGTTGACAAGAAATTAAATTGAACATAGGGATAAGGAGATAAATACTTGGGCAACTTGCTTGATAAGGTAGGTGGATTCGTGACCTTAGAGCTCATTATCATAATCTAAATAATTGATTAGATAACTCTTTTTATCCTGCTTTAATTTGTAAATGTTTTAGATAATTAATTAATCCCAACGAACTCTCTCCATCTATCTCATGTTAGACTTGGTCAATTATTAGTTATCTTATTCAAATCTAGATAAATTGGTCTTCCAATTCTTGTGTTCGACCTCGATATTTACTTACCGTGTTTTTATTACTTTCAACGAAACAGTACATTTGCCGGATCGTCAACAAGTTTTTGACGCCGTTGTCGGGGATTGGTCTAACCAATTTTATTTATTTGGAGAAAAAAATTATTTTTGAACAAGTAAAAAAAAAATATTTATTTTAGTTTTCATTATTATTTTTCTTTTAAATTTCTTTGATTTCACTTGGTCTTGTTAGTTTTTGTTGTATGCAAGGTACTCTTCTAGCCGGGAGATTTGCTATACAACCCAGAAAGTCGTAGGACCAAAAAAAAAAAAAAAAGAGTCACACATGGATCGTATCTTCTTCAATCAAAACCGGGAAGCTCAAATTGATTGGATTGTGTATGATGGCATTATTAAGGAGCATGTGAAGGTAGACTCCAAGGAAGATTGGAGAGCCTATTTGTTATTCTTGCTGTTGGAACCAAAGTGGTTTTGGATTTAATTATCTATAAGTTTTGATGCTAACAAAAGGATTGAATTTACTTGGCAAAGTGTTAGTTGAGTTATAACATGTGCTTTCAGTTATGCAGGAATATTTACATATAAGAAACATAGGATAAGTTTCAAATTGAAAAATACGCGTCCACCCCTATAGATGGGCTGCTCAAATACTTTGGTAAAGTTACTTAGTCATTTAATTAAGTAGACTGGTTTCTTCAGTAGACGAGGCTTTAAATATTTTCTAGATAAATACCTAAATAACTTGTTAGGCACTACAAGTCCAAAGACTTGATAATAAGTGCGTCCATCTTGCCACGTAAGCAGATGAAAGTAATTGGTTGAAATAAACAAACTAAAACACAAAGTAATCTAGTAGACGAGCTCTAACAGTCACATCACTAGATGGAGATCTTTATAACTCATTAAGAAATAGCTAGTCCGAAGACTTTATAGATAAGAGGACATGCCACATCATCAAACGAGCTAAGTAAAATATAGAACAGACTTGGACTCTCATATGAATGAGTAGACGGAGTTTCTTTTCAGACGAGCTCCATCTTTGAATAAATTAAATGCAATCTGAATCTCTTATATTTATTTGAAATGATTGATATTTATTTCAATAGAATATTTGTTCTTCACATTTGTTTTATATGCTTTAATATTTCAACTTGTTGTAAAAGAAACATAGTACAAATAAGAAATGCAAAAAGCATAATCGTACATTAAGATACTGCAAAACGATATGTACGATGACAACTTTATGACTGAAAAAGTTGTATTACACACAAAAGAGGAACAACAAGTGTTCAAGCTGCAATACTCAGAGGAGTGAACCTCCAAATTCATGCTACCTCGATAACCCAGAGTATTATTCAGCATTGCTACAATCAATTTTGGGAAATAAACGGGATTATTCAAAGTAATCTTTGAAGAAATACAAGAAAAGAAGAAGGTCACTATAAATTGAAGACCTCAGATACTGAAGAAATTACTTTTGCCTGCACAATCTTGCTAGCTGAACTTTTTCCATTTATAATCATTCATTTCATTATTATTTGAAGAGCAAGAGTCTGTATCCTTTAGTTTGAATATTGTTGTAATATTCAACTGATCTTAAATTGTCATATTCTCACACATAGTGAGTTAAGAAGATCAAACATTAAATCTTTTTGTTAAAGTTAGAGCCTGAAGAGGCTTGGTAAGAAAGGAATACTTGTAGCTTGGAGAGGTGTTGAATACTTGGTTGTAATCTATTTTGGGAAATAATGGATAAATCCTTCATGTCGAAGGGACTGGACGTAGCTCTTGGTTGGAAGAGAGTGAACCAGGATAAAATCTCTTGCGTGAATCTTCTATCCCTAAGCTCTTCACTTTTATTTACTTTTACTAACTGTGGGATTTTGATATTGCTTTTGTTAAAGTCTTTTAAAAAGGATCTTTGTCTTTGTGTGTGTTTCTGTTTCAAATCTCTTTGAGTGCAAAAACTGTTTTAAAAGGTTGTTTTCGAAAATTATTAACAAACACAATTCAACCTCCCTTCTTGTGTTTGCCCGTGTCAACTTAAGTTGGTATCAGAGTTCAGCCTCGAAAGGGTTGAGCAGCTAACAAGTGCTGAGGGAGTACGATCCAACAACCATGGATGCAGAAGGTCAAGCTGTCAACAAACCTCCTCTCTTTGATGGTTCTGATTATGACTATTGGAAGAAGAGGATGATGGCCTTTTTGGATGCACAAAGTCTAGACATCTGGGAGCTCATAGAAACTAGTTACACTCAACCCAGAAATGAAAATGGAGCTGTTGTTGCTAGAGCAGACTGGACAGCGGATCAAAAGGCAAAGCATCAACTCAATATTAAAGCTAAGCATTATTTGATGTGTGTCATCACCAGATCTGAACATGACAAAGTTCACAGCTGCAATACTGCTAAAGAAATCTGGGATACTCTTGCCCTAGCTCATGTGGGTTTCTCACAAGTTAAGGAATCCAAGATCAGCATGATGGTTCATCAGTATGAGCTGTTCAAGATGGGTGAACATGAAACAATTGTCCAAATGTTTGGAAGATTCCAAACCATCACCAACAGTCTCAGATCTCTTGGAAAAATCTATGAAAATAGAGATCTTGTCATAAAAATCCTGAGAAGTCTATCCAAGCAATAGAGACCCAAAGTAACTGCTATTCAGGAAGCAAAAAACCTGAATACACTCTCTTTGGAAGAACTTCTTGGATCTCTCAAGGTTCATGAACTTGAACTCAATGAAGAATAAAATTCCAGAAAATGAAAGTCTATTGCCCTAAAGGCAAAGAAAGCAAGTTCGTCAAAAGTCCTCAAAGCTACTGAGTCATCTGATGATAATGAAGGATCAGATGATGATGAATTATCCTTTATCTCCAGGAAGATTCAACATATGTGGAGAAATAAAGGTGGTTTCAGAAGGAAGCAACTCAATAAAAAGTTTTCTAAGTAGAAGTCAGACTCCAAGGAAAAAGTTCCGCCCTTGTGCTTTGAATGCAAGAAACCTGGTCATTTCAAAGCTGACTGTCCTGAGCT
Organism: Sophora flavescens; assembly: GCA_030762895.1. Lineage (NCBI taxonomy): Eukaryota > Viridiplantae > Streptophyta > Magnoliopsida > Fabales > Fabaceae > Sophora > Sophora flavescens. The sequence continues at coordinate 18,570,569 of CM061067.1, forward strand.
AAAGGACAAAAAGAAATTCTTCAAAAAGAAGAAAGGTTTAATGGCTACATGGGAGGATCTTGATCTGTCATCTTCAGATGAAGAAAATGAAGCTGAGGAAGAGGTAAATATCTGTCTCATGGCAGACACTGCATCAGAAAGTGAATACACTGATGCTGAGGTAATGGACTCTGACCCGTCCACTCTTCAAAATGCTTTTGATTAATAGGTGCATGAGTCATCTATATACTATCACGATAATATAAGAGTCTCAAAAAGAAGTTTTCTAAAATATCTAAAGAATGTGATAGGGTCTGCATTTAGAAACAAAACCTCAAAAATGAAAACGACATACTAAAATCAATGAATTTCAGTCTAGCTGACAAAATGGCGTGTGAACCTGATGTTTCTTGTGAAGTTGCAAAACTAAAACAAGATGTAACAAATCTAACTGATTCTCTGTCAAAGTTTGTAGGTGGCTCAGATAAGCTTAGTCTCATTTTAAGGTATTCTAGGTCACCTTATGATAAATCTGGTCATGGTTATGACAAAGAGAAGCAAGACACATCTCACAAAAAGTCAAAACCACTTAAACAGCATAGAGATTCAAAAGTTCCAAATAAACATACCAAAGCCAAGTCTAGCTCGTCTAACACCTTTTTTAAAGTATGTGAAAAAAATGGGCATATTACATCTAGATGCATACACAATAAATATGCTAAGCATACTCGTCCAGTGACAACTAACAAGAAAGAACCCAAGTCAGTTTGGGTACCTAAAGATAAGATGATACCTGTTGTAGATTTGCTTAACAATAGGAAGAAAACAGTTGTCTTGGTACTTGGACAGTGGCTGCTCACGACACATGATGGGAGAAAGGTCTATGTTCCAAAACTTTAAGCCCAAAGATGGTGACTGGGTCACATTTGGAGGAAATCAGAAAGGGAAATTCATTGGTATAGGTAAATTTGGTAAACATTATTTTCCCTCCATTGATAATGTTCTTTTAGTAAATGGCTTGAAGTACAATCTACTGAGCATAAGTGAATTATGTGACAGTTGATATGAAGTGTCTTTTGATAAGAACATGTGTACTGTCAAGAAAGATGATGGATCACTTTTATTCACTGCAAAAAGGCAAAACAATCTCTACAAGATTCACTTGGAGGACCTCTCAAATCAAAGTGTCTCATGTTTAGTGTCCATTGAAGATGAGCGATGGATTTGACACAAAAGGCTAGGTCATGCAAGCTTGAAATTAATTTCAAAGCTAAACATGCATAACCTCGTGAGAGGACTACCAAACCTTAAGTTCAAATCTGATGCTCTCTGCGATGCATGTTAAAAGGGAAAACAAGTCAAAGGTTCTTTTGAATCTAAGAATGTTGTTAGTACCAATAGACCACTAGAGTTGCTACATCTCGATCTTTTTGGTCCAACAAGGACTGCCTCTTTCAGTGGTAAGAAATATGGTCTTGTCATAGTAGACGATTACACTAGATGGACATGGGTTATGTTCCTAACTCACAAGGATGAGTCTTTTAAGGTCTTTTATGTATTCTGCAAACGTGTACAGAATGAAAAAGGCATGTGTATCACATCAATCAGAAGTGACCATGGGGGAGAGTTTGAAAATGAGCTATTTCATAAGTTCTGTGAAGGGAGTGGTATCCTTCACAACTTCTCAATACATAGAACACCAAAGCAAAATGGTGTGGTAGAGATAAAGAACAGATCTCTTCAAGAGATGGCTAGGACTATGCTCAATGACAACTCTGTCCCTATACACTTTTGGGCTGAAGCTATTAATACTGTCTGTTACATTCATAACAGAATATACGTTAGACATATCCTGAATAAGACTCCTTATGAACCGTGGAAAGAAAGAAAACCCAACATATCTTATTTTCACCCATTTGGTTGTAAATGCTATATACTGAATACTAAAGATCAACTTGGTAAGTTTGATGCTAAAACAGATAGTGGAATTCTATTAGGATATTCTGAAACATCTAAAGGCTTTAGAGTTTATAATTCTAGGAATCTGATAGTAGAAGAAAGTATTCATGTCAAGTTTGATGACAAACAGCCTGATAAGAAATTATCAAAGCTAGATGAAGATTTTGCAGATCTTGATCTATGCACTTCAGGAGACTCACCTGAGATAAAAGTTGATGATCAAGAAGATGGCCCCACTCAACAACCAGAAACTTCCACTTCTCAAAATGATACAGTTCAAAAATCTTGGTACTTCAAGAATTATCATCCATAAGATCAGATCATTGGAAACCCCAATGACAAGCTAAGAACCAGATCAACCTTTAGAGAACAAGACAATTCTGCACTAGTCTCTTAGTTGGAACCAAAGACAGTAGACAAGGCTCTGCTGGACGATGGTTGGATTCTAGCTATGCAAGAAGAACTCAATCACTTTGAAAGAAGTGATGTTTGGACTCTGGTTCCACTGCCCAAAGACAAATCGGTGATTGCAACAAAGTGGGTTTACAAAAACAAACTTGATGAAAATGGTAAGGTAATCAGAATCAAAGCAAGACTTGTTACTCAGGATTTCTCCCAAGAAGAAGGTATAGATTATACTGAAACCTTTGCACCTATTGCTAGATTATAGCTACTTAAATTCTACTTTCATTCGCTGCACATCATAGTATTATGCTTTTTCAGATGGATGTTAAGAGTGATTTTCTAAATGGCTTTATTAATGAAGAAGTCTATGTTACGCAACCTCTGGGTTTTGAGTGTGAAACCCATCCTGAACATGTATATAAGCTTAAGAAAGCTTTGTACGGTCTTAAGAAAGCTCCTAGAGCTTGGTATGATAGACTAAGTTCATTTCTAATGGAAAATGGATTCAATAGAGGAAAGGTTGATACAACCTTATTTAGAAAATCCATTAAGTCTAATTTCATAGTTGTACAGATATATGTTGATTATATTATTTTTGGTAGTACTAATGAATCTCTGTACAAAGAATTCTCTAAGTTAATGCGGAAAGACTTTGAAATGAGCATGATGGGAGAACTCAAAATCTTCCTTGGACTTCAAGTAAAACAAACCATGGACGAGGTGCTCATCCACCAAACTAAGTATACAAAAGAACTTCTGAAGAAGTTTAAGATGGATGACTGTAAATCAATGAATACTCCTATGCACCCCACCTCCATACTGAACAAAGGTGATAAAGAGAAAAAGGTAGACCAAAAAGTATACAGAGGTATGATAGGATCTCTCTTATATTTTACTGTGTCTAGGCCTGATGAGCCTCTGGTTGACTGGTTTTATAACTAATAAAGACCATGGCTTTGTGCTAATTTTATATCATTTTCACCCAAATTAGACTTGATTGTCTCTAAGCAGTATTTTGAGTCTGTAAAGTATTTTTAGGTTAATTTAGTTGTTTTAGAGTTAAATAAAGCACTTATGCTATTTTCTGTTTTCAGGTGAATAAAAGGAAATAAATCTGGATTTTTCGCCCCGCGAGAAGGCATTCGCCTCGCGAACCAGAAGGTGACTGTTCCAGAAATTTGCCAACCATTCTGTCTCGCCCCGCGAACACTTGACTCACCTCGCGAGTAATCCAGCCTTGGAAGACCAGAAGCCATCACGACTTAACCATGTTGAAGGTCACGGACGTTACAGTTTGGAATTTGAAGAGTTTCGCCTCGCGAAGATAAGCTCGCCTCGCGAGCTCGCCACTCACTGAAGACTGTTCGCATTATTCGTCTCGCGAATGTGTGCTCGCCTCGCGAGTCCGCGTAGTCCAGAAGTTGTATATAAGTCTGTGTTAGACAGAACTGAAGAGTAGGCTAGTTGGCTAGTTGTTAGCCAGTCTTAGGCAGTAGTAGTAGTTTTCAGTAGTTTATTTCTTTTCTTTTGTGTTTATTTCTGTAATGGAGAACTAGTCTCCTAGATTAATCTACTGTGATTGGTTTCCATTTACACTTGAGGTTCTGTATTCCTGTTTTCATTTGCTATTCTCTTTTCAATACCATGCTATACATTTCTGTTTGTTATTTCAGGAGTGTATAGTGTTGTGTTGATTCATTTCGGTGATGTTATGTTTCTATACTTAATCGCGTTTGTTATTTCGCGTGTGTTCGTTCATGTTCGTTTGTTCATGAGGGCTTAACCCCGTTTGTTATTTCGGGAATAGGAACATATATCCGTAGTAGCGATTGCGTTGTTAATTGTTGCTACAACTGAAAGGGGATTAGAATCTGCTTAGGGCTTGGATTTATATGAACCGATGATAGTGGGAAACCGAGAGCAGTAGGTTAATCGTCTTTAGTTTATTTGATAATCTCTTTAACTGCTTTGTCTTATTGCTCTGTTTCTGTTTTCATTGTTTTATTTTCTTTGATTGCATCCAAACAACCCCCCAAAATTGATTTTCTGTTAATAATAACAACCTAAGAGTCCTTGTGAGACGATACTCGAGTTGTCGCTTCCCTATCTACATTATTTTGTAAACGCTCGTTCTTTTTGGCGCGTGGCGACAACGCGACCAAAAATTGGCACCGTTGCCGGGGACTCTTGTTGTGTTATTAGCAGAAAATAGATAAATAATAAAACAAAAACCTTTTGCATTCCTGAATTAGTTCTGTCTGCTTTGTCTGGTTGTGAATTTTAGTATGCCCCATGGATAACTGTATGCAAAATTATGTGCCTAATGGTTATTATGAGCAACCTTGCATGTATTATCCTGATTTTAGTGAACCACCACCATGCACAAATTATCCTAACTTTGCTGGAAGTTATGAGTTTAGCAGTAATTTTGACATGTTTGGAGTGAACAATTATCCTAGCCAAGCGACCACCTCTGCACCTTCCGGACCTTCACTAGAGGACCTGTTCAAACAGATGACTGCACAGATAGCTGCACAAATGGAAGGAATGATACAGCAAATGGCAGAGGAAAATCAACGAATGGCAGAACAAAGTCTTGAAAGCCATAAGAGGAGCGAAGCTGAATCTCAGAAGTTGTCCATTCTAATTGATCAAATAGTTGCCAACTCGGCTGCACTGCTAACTCCACAACCCCTTGAAGAACATACAGAGTCACAAGTTATTCTTGAAGATACTTCTGAGGATAATTTTGATGATAATACTTCTGTTGATGAACTGTGTGTTGAATCCCCTGATTCTAATGCATGTGCTGATTGTACTGACATTGCTTTGTGTATAGAATGTTATGCAGGTTTATTCTTCTCAGGAAACATAGAAAATGAGGATCAGGAGGATCAGGAGGACATCTGCTTCCCCGTGCTTGAGGATGATGAAGAACCTTTGGAAGTAGATGATTCAATTAAATCAAATGCATGTGTTGAGAGTGATGGGATGGATGAATTGAGTGCTGAATTTCCAGACATTCAGAACTTTACTGATTCAGTTTATTGTGATATATGTACTGACTCTACTAACACTAACATTTGTGTGGTGTGTGCTGAAATTTCTGCATGTATAGCAGGTGATAACTTTGTTATTGCAGTGAATGAAGAAAATGCAGAAGTTGAAGCAGCACCAGTAACCCCAGCTAATTGCTTGCCACCTCCCACTGTGGAACCACCGGTAATGGAGTTCAAGCCACTGGATCTTGCACCATGGCCAGTCCAAGGGGTTGAATCCCAATTTTATTGGGAGGATTTTGTTGAGAAAGCGGTCATCTTTGACCCAAAAGGGAGTGAGAAGTCCGCCGCACTGGAAGGAGTCACCATAACTGTCAAGCACTCACTCCCATATCAAGGCTGCAAGTTATAGAAGCATGGAATGAACTCCCACCCTTTGGCTATCACTTGGGCCTTATGTTACAAGCAATGGGATCCTGGTGGAACCGCCCCAATAAGTTTTTCTGAACCTTGCTCTTTTTAATTTTCTTTGCCTTTACTTTATTTTTCTGCTTTGTTTTCAATAAAGCTCCTGAATAATTTGAGAAGCTCAGGAGTTGTGTTAAGTCTAGTGTTGGTAAGTTTGATGGGATTTGATTAATTTTTGCATAGATGGATTGCATGTTATGTGCTGACTGTTTTCCCCCTAGGACTTGAAAATTTGAAAAAGTGATCCCCATGTGATTGAAAACTGAACTTTGAGATTTTATTGTGATTGCTTGATTTATGATAAGTTTGGGGTGATAGGAAGCACACACTACGGATAGAATCTCTGTCAAACAATTTGCAAAAATATCCAGGTGAGGATTTGAGCCTCCAACATGTTTTTGACTGCGTGAAAATCACTTTTTTAAGTTGCACTTTCCCGAATTTGCTTGAGTCTCTTTATGGTTTGCATGTTTATGTGTTTGCTTCAAATGATTTAGGCATTTTCTTTGTAAATAGCTACTTAGCCTAAAATAACCATCCCTAATGCATGTTCCCTAGTTAGCCCCATTGAGCCTGATTAGCCTATTGTTAATTCTTGTTAACCTTATGTTATGAGCAAAAATCTGAAAAACCATGTTAACCCGATCTTAGGATTAGGAGAGCATGGAATTTTAGCAAGAGAGTGGTTGCAAGAAACTAAGTTTGGGGTGGCTACAAGGTGATGTGTTGTTTGGGATTGAGAAAAAGAAAAAAAATATATACAATAAAAAGGTTGGAGCCAAGAAAAGAAAAGCAGAAAAAAAAGGGAAGAAGAAAAAGAAATAAAAAAAATAAAAATAAAAAATAAAAAGTGCAAAAATGTCAAAACATGCTATATGAATAAAAAGGCTGTAGTCACCCAAGGCAAAAAGAAAAATGAGAAAAGGAACTTGAATGGAATTTCAATGTTTTGAAGTGTTTCATGCTCTCTTAGTTCCTAGGGTCTTCAGCCTAGTTCCTTGTATATATCCTACCCTTAGCCAGGCCCCATTACAACCCATAAAAGACCTTTTGATGTTGCATGCATGTTTTCTGTGGGAATCATTGGGAGATGAAAATCAAATTTATGGGAAGTGTTCTTGAAAAGTGAAATTGAGTGCAATGTTGTTAACCTGACAAACTGAGCGATTGAGTGAACACTAAATGCCCTTGTGAGGAAGGCAGTTGTTTGAATTTGGTGATCTCCCTCTTGTGTGTAACTTGGATCCCCTGCTTAGATTAATGATTGTTTGAATGATGAAATTCTCAATTGTTTAGAATGAATGATTGTGGGGATTGCTTTATTTGAAAGGAGGGAACATTAAAGGAAAAATTGTTTTGATGAATTACTTGAAATTTGTGCAAAGTTGATTAAATCCTTAAGCTTGCCATGTCTTGAGTCTTTTTAAGTTTTTGAGTTTTAGTTTGCTTGGGGACAAGCAAAGTTTAAGTTTGGGGTAAGGCCTGATATTATGTTCAGTTATGTTTATGTGCTCGATTTCAATCTGATCCTAGAGAATCTCACTTATCAGCGGTTAAGAGAATTTTTAGATATTTAAAAGGTACTACTAATCTTGGTTTGTGCTTTAAGAAAAATGAAGATTATAGATTAGTTGGTTTCTATGATGCTGACTATGCTAGAGATATAATTGAAAGAAAAAGCACTAGTGGAGGATGTCACTTCATTCGAGGTAATCTTGTCTCATGGTCAAGCAAAAGACAAAGCACCATTGCTTTATCAACTGCTTAAGCTGAGTATATATCATCTGCAAGTTGCTGCTCACAACTTCTCTAGATCAAACATCAATTGAAGGACTACAATGTATTTGTAAGTAGTATTCCGCTTATGTGTGATAATACTGCTGCAATAAATCTATCTAAGAACCCAATTTTGCATTCTAGAGCTAAGCACATAGAGATTAAACATCATTTTATTAGGGATTATGTGCAAAAAGGTGTGATTGATATTCAATTTGTAGATACTGACCATCAATGAACAAATATCTTTATTAAACCTCTTGCAGAGGACAGGTATATCTTTATTAGGAAGCATCTTAATATGATATGTGTGGATTAGTGTAGGCGTTCAGCCTAGAAAAAATTTGTTTTGCTAATTCTGCGTCTATTACCTATGCTCGTCTAATACATATTTAAAGTTGTGCGTCTATTGCATAATGTATTGCACGCGTCCACTAATATTGATAATCGCGTCCATTGTATAGTTTCAAACGAGTTCACATCTGCCTATGATTAAAAATATTCTTTTTGTGTGTTAATAAATGCATTTATTTTGTCACAAGACAAATTTTTCCTTTATTCTCTTTGTTGAGTCAGTACTTCCATCAATTCGATCAAGACCTTTTTATGGTCCCAAGTTACCAATACCGTTTTATCATAATGACATGTCATGTCAAAAGTTTTTTTTTTAAACCTTTGATATTCAAAATTCCTTTAAAACAAATCTTTTCCCTCTGAGAAAAACTTTACGCTTCCATAATCTCTCAAGCTATCTCTCTCTCTACCTCTCTCTGCTTTCCAAACCCTAAGCTCTTTGATCATCTATAATGGCATCTTCAAACTTCAACGTGGACAAACTCAACTTAGCTATAGAGCATAATTTCAACCTTAGTATGCTGAAAGACTACAATCTTGACATAAGCAAATATGTCAATGCAGCTGGCTGGGAATGACTCTTCGCGGAGAAAGTCTCTGTCTTCCCCAATCTAGTCAGGGATTTTTGGAGAAACATCCAACTGACAGAAATTGACTTATACTCAACAGTATTAAGAAAGAAGATTACAGTTTCGGAGAAGACTATTGCAGAAGCAATCTTCTGTGCTCAGGAAGGTCTCGTTTTCACTGAGTCATGGGAAGAAGACTTGGGCGGCTCTGAGACCATAGAAGTCTGTCTCATGAAGGAGGACACGGTTAGGACTCACTCTTGGAAGGCTGTTGAAATGAAGGACATCGTTCGTATCCTTCACCAGTTTCTCAACAAAGTGGTGCTTCACAAGGTTGGATCAAAGGACAACCTCTCATCTCTTCACAAATTCTGTCTCTGCCATCTTTTCACAGAGACAAGAATCAATCTTCCAAGAATCCTGTATGGAAGATTCAGAGATGCTGTGATGAACAAGAAAAGACTCTCTGCACTTCCTTTCTGCCATCTTCTCTCAAATATTTTCAAGGCTCAAGGAGTACATGAGTTTCTTGCTGCTAAGACTCCTGAGGAGCAAGCTAGGTTATTAACTGATAAACCAATGTCTGCTGCAGACTTTGGATAGATGAACATAGCCAACACGAACCTCAGTACCTATGTTGTTGCTGCAATGGCCAAGATTGGGGAATTAATGATGGCTAAAGAAGAGATTATTGAACAAAATAATGTTGAATTCCTAGGGGTTAAAAGGGTAACCAGGTAGAAGACAACTGCTACAAGGAAGCCTGCCCCCAAGAGACCAGCAAGTGGGATTGCTATCAGGGAGCCTTCTGATGCCCCTGCAGCAAAGAGACCAAGAAAAATTATCCTCTCTCATAATGAAGATGACGAAGCTGATGAGGATAACATTCCTATCAATTCTATTCTGAAGAAGCAGAAGACCTCTGCTGCTGCTGCTGAGGCCGTTGTGCCTGTTCCATCAATTGTACCAACAAAACCAAGGAGGCAACCAACAAGAAAAGCTAGGTCAACTAAAACTCCTAAGGTAACCATCTCTGCTAATGATCCTGTTCAATTAGCAGTAGATGACCTAGTGTCTAGTTTAGAAACTAGGATAGATGATATGCATGTCCCCTCTTCAAATGATGTATACATTCCCACACCTCTTTCACCCCAACCAACACAAACAACCACTTAACAAGTCGATGATCCCTGGTTAAATCAACCAGATGAAGGCATTTTCCCTGGTGCACCTTTCCCCAAACCTCTGAGAACCCTATTTCCTTCCCTCACCCCAACTTTTGTCCTTTACAATGGCAAATCTGAGGATTGGGCGAAATTAAAAAGGGAATGGAATATTCTGTTTCATTATCACCAATCTGAACCAGAACACATTCCAGACAGATGGTATCCTCTTCCTGAGTATGAGGAAGAAGTTAGCCAATCTGTTGTACCCCTCTACTTACCTCACCCTGAGTGTCAATCAATCAAGAATGTGCCTTCTCAAATGCACAATGTTCTAGGGCCATAGTCAGTCACCTACCCTTAACCAAATCCCCCCCCCCCCCCCCCCGAAAAATTTACCCAAAACTTGTCAAACCTCCTCCATTCATACCGCTTACTGATGGAGTTGAGAGACACATTATACCCGTCTGGGAGACTGACCCCAAGAGAAAAAATCTTCCTACTTTACCTGAGAAAAGAGCAAGATCATCTAAGAATGTCCCCATGATCATGCCAAGGGACACAAAATGGATGTCCTTTGAGCATCCCAGAATCTATGGGAGGGCTGCTGACTTGTTTCTGGATCAGCTCTACTATGATATGCTGAAATGGGAGTTCAGTCAATATAGAGTTGATAGAGCTGCAAATTTTGTTCCTCCATCCTAGCTGAGGCATAAGGAAGCAATCAGGATTGGAATCAAGCCCTACAGGATCCGTCCGAGATTTCCAATGCTGGATCTTAATAAGGACAAGGACTTGAAGAACAGAAGATTCAAGGGAGTAATGCCTGAAGCTGAGTCAGCATTGCTTGACCTTGATCAAGAGACTTTTGATTACTCAATGTTGGATTTCCTTCTAAATACTGAATCCATTGAGTTGATCAATGAGCACAGAGCTGCTGAATTCTGGAAGTCTCACATAATTCACTGCACCAGAGAGGCATCTTCCTCTGGTTTATCTAAAGAAGAAAAGGAAGATATTCCTAAGGTCAGAGGAAAGTGTGGTCTCTCACACTTTAGATATATGATATATAAAGATCTCTTGGGACTTCCAATAAACAACATGAATGTGTAGTTTATCTATCCTGTTAGATGGGCAAAGGAAATCACAGTTAAACCCAAACCTACTCAAAGCTCATCACAGATGAACTTGTTGTTGAGGAAAATGGTCAAATTGTCGTCGCTGATAGTTTAGAAGATTTTGCTGAATCCTGTCACCAACAGATCTCATCAGAAAAACAATCTTCTCAACCTTTGGCACTAGTTGTAATGCACCTTGAAGATCAGTTAAGAACTCTGAGCACTTTTCAAGAATCTGCAGAAAGCTCAAGGCAACAGACTCTGCCATCAAATATTGAAGAAGTTCTGGGAAAACTGGTTGACGAAAGGGTTGGTTAGTTGGTAGATGAAAAGGTCGACAAGATTGTTGAGAAGATCAAGGAGGATGTTCATCAGCAGGTTCAAACCTCAATGGCTCCAACCTTAGAGATTGTGAATAAAATGCTTGAATTTCTCATGACTTCAAGAAGAGTCAAACTCAGAACCCTCCTCCTCCACCACCTCCATATGCTTAGCCCTTATTATTTCTTTCCTTTTTTTGTACTGACAATGATGGTCCTCTCCTTTTACGTTTTTGGCTGATGACAGAAAGGGGGAGAAATGAAAGAAAAGAGAATTATATATATATAAAGTCTATTTTCTTTGAAAAGCTCTTATGTGTTTGCATGTGCATATTCTTGTCTACTTGTTATACTGCTCTGATACTTGTGTTTGCTTATTTGCTTTGATATCTGCTGCTCTGTTACTTGTGTTTATATAGATTCTAAGTCTGCTTAAGTATTTGAATGCTTTGTCTTAGGGGGAGCCCTGCAAGCTCTCTTCGACTTTGCTTTTCAAACTTAATTAGTTTTGTCATCATCAAAGAGGGGGAGATTGTTGGAACCAAAGTGGTTTTGGATTTAATTATCTCTAAGTTTTGATGCTAACAAAAGGAATAAATTTGCTTGGCAAAGTGTTAGTTAAGATCTAACATGTGCTATCAGTTATGCAGGAATATTTACATATAAGAAACATGGGATAAGTTTCAAATTGAAAAATACGCGTCCACCCCTGTAGACGGGCTGCTCAAATACTTTGGTAAAGTTATTTAGTCATTTAATTAAGTAGACTAGTTTTCTTTAGTAGACGAGGATTTAAATATTTGCTAGATAAATACCTAAATAACTTGTTAGGTACTGCAAGTCCAAAGACTCGATAATAAGCACGTCCATCTTACCACGTAAACAGACGGAAGTAATTAGTAACTAAAACACAAAGTAATCTAGTAGACGAGCTCTAACCGCCACGTCACTAGACGGAGATCTTTATAACTCATTAAGAAATAGCAAGTCCGAATACTTGATAGATAAGAGGACATGCCACGTCATCAGACGAGCTAAGTAAAATATAGAACAGACTTGGACTCTCATATGAATGAGTAGACAGAGTTTCTTTTCAGACGAGCTCCATATTTGAATGAATTAAATGCAATCCGAATATCTTATATTTATTTCAAATTATTTATATTTATTTCAATAGAATATTTGTTCTTCACATTTGTTTTATCTGTTTTAATATTTCAACTTGTAAAAAAAACATAGTACAATCAAGAAATGCAAAAAGCAGAATCGTACATTAAGATACTGCAAAACGATATGTACGATGACAACTTTATGATTGAAAAAGATGTATTATACACAAAAGAGGAACAACAAGTGCTCAAGCTGCAATACTCAAAGGAGTGAACCTCCAAATTCATACTACCTCGATAACCAAGAGTACTATTCAGTATTGCTACAATCAAGCTATCAGTCACAACGGATATCATGCATTAAATGCTATCTCTAAACGGGATTATTCAAAGTAACCGTTGAAGAAATACAAGAGAAGAAGAAGGTCACTATAAATTGAAGACCCCAGATACTGAAGAAATAACTCTTCCTGCACAATCTTTCTAGCTGAACTTTTTCCATTTGATAATCATTCATTTCATTATTCTTTCAAGAGCAAGAGTCTGTATCCTTTAGTTTGAATATTGTTGTAATATTCAACTGTTCTTAAACTGTCATATTCTCACACATAGTGAGTTAAGAAGATCAAACATTAAATCTTTTTATTAGAGTTAGAGCCTGAAGAGGCTTGGTAAGAAAGGAATATTTGTAGCCTGGAGAGGTGTTGAATACTTGGTTGTAATCTATTTGGAGAAATAGTGGATAAATCCTTCAAGTCGAAGGTACTGGACGTAGCTCTTGGTTGGAAGAGAGTGAACCAGGATAAAATCTCTTGCGTGAATCTTCTATCCCTAAACTCTTCAATTTTATTTGCTTTTACTAACTGTGGGGTTTTGATATTGCTTTTGTTAAAGTCTTTTAAAAAGGATCTTTGTCTTTGTGTGTGTTTCTGTTTCAAATCTCTTTGAGTTCAAAAACTATTTTAAAAGGTTGTTTTGAAAAATTATTAACAAACACAATTCAACCCCCCCCCCCCGGTCTTGTGTTTGCCTGTGGCTAAAGTTTCTTTGGGATATAGAGCCAGAGCATAGAGCGTTTGAAGGAAGAAGCAAGTGACATGATTCAGAGGCATAAAATGCTTAAGGTACGACGTTCTCAAGAGCTAGCGCTGCAACTCCATTAGTTTAGGATTATTTTCTGTTATCTTTTCATTTATTTTATTATGAACGTGATGATGAGATAATCCCTTTTTCTAAGGGATCAATAAAGCCACCTTTGATGGCAGAGTGAATTCAAGTAATATTTTCTTATACCTTTGTCTCTTTTCTTGTTTCTTAATTCTGATGTGTTTGCGTTAATCATAAAGGCTTATGGTTAACTAGTCTAGTGCGTTGAGACTAGGAAGCGATTCGTTCTTAGGACTTGAATTAAGAACACTGTTTGAACATTACTAGGGATATAATAGGAAAGCGGTGCAATCGCTATAGGGAACCAATAACTTAATAAATCTAGTTGTGGGTTGAATAAATTGGGAAATTGACGAGTTGCAATTGTAGATAGTTCCTTTTGAAAATCGGAAGTGACATTAGGATAATTGAGGGTTTCTGGTTGACAAGAAATTAAATTGAACATATGGATAAGGAGATAAACACTTGGGTAACTTGCTTGATAAGGTAGGTGGATTCGTGACTTTAGATCTCACTATCATAATATAAATAATTGATTAGATAACTCTTTTTATCTTGCTTTAATTTGTATTTGTTTTAGATAATTAATTTATCCCAACGAACTCTCTCATTCTCTCTCATATTAGACTTGGTCAATTATTAGTTATCTTCTTCAAATCTAGATAAAATGGTCTTTCAATCCTTGTGTTCGACCTCGGTATTTACTTACCGTGTTTTTATTACTTTCAACGAAATGGTACACTTGCCGGATCGTCAATAAGTTTTTGGCGCCGTTGTCGGGGATTGACTTAACCAATTTTATTTATTTGGAGAAAAAAATTATTTTTGAACAAGTCAAAAAAAAATTTCTTTGTTTTCATTATTATTTTTCTTTTTTATTTCTTTGATTTCACTTGATCTTGTGAGTTTTTGTTGTATGCAAGGTACTCTTCTAGCCGGGAGATTTGCTATACAAATCAGAAAGTCGTAGGACCCAAAAAATAAAAAGAAAAAGAAAAAGAAAAAGAAAAAAAAAGGAATTGGATAAGTATGTTGGTTTGCATGCATGTGTGGATATAACAAAGTTGGTGCCTTCTATGCGTCTACCACAATTTGTGAAAATACCAATTTTGGAGATCAAGTCATTGCCTGAGCATTATGAGTTTTCATCAATAGCGGCAAAGGCTCTAAGATCGCCTCAAGAAGTTAAGGTTTTAGTGCTTCAAGGAGAAACTATTTACATAAAGGTCATTCTTGGAGTAGGTGACTTACCATTTGACCCAGGAGGAAGTGAGCTCATCTTAGCAATTAAAGAAGTCAAAGGAAACTCCCCAAACTTGCTTCTTCCATCTTCACTCCACAAGCCATGGGATCCGGGAGGAAGGTCTTACATCTTGGGGATCTCTTGGTCTTTGTACAACATGCTATGTGATCCGTGTGGAAGCGCCTTTAATGAGTTTTTCTAAACCCTTCTCTTTTAATTAGGTTTCTTTTCTTTGCTTGAGTTATATGTGTGTGAGTCTTGTGTTAGTAAGCTTGAAGGGATTTTATTGAATTTTGCATAAATGGTTTGCATGAAAATTGTTGATTTTTAATGATTTCCCCTAATGATTTGAAATTCTGAAAATTGATTCCCATGTGAAAAATTGAAAAAATAAACTTTGAGAAATTTTATTATGAATGCATGATTTATGACAAGTTTGGGGTGAAGGGGTGCACACATTAGGGATGTATCTCGGTCAAACAATTTGCAAAAATGTCCGGGTGAGGAATTTGAGCCTCCAACATTGTTTTTAATTGTGTGAATCACTTTTAAGTTGTACTTTCCCGGATTTCCTTGAATCTCTTCATGGTTTGCATGTTTATATGTTTGCATCAAATGATTTAGGCAATTTTCTTTGAAATAGCTACTTGGCCTGAATTGAACCAACCTTGATGCATGATCTCTAGTTAGCCACATTAAGCCTTAAAGCCTATTGTTCTTAATAACCTTACAAAACAAGCCATAAATCTGGAAAAACATGTTAGCCCAATCTTAGGATTTAGGAGAGCATGGAAACTTAGCAATATATGTGTTGTTTGGAAACTAAGTTTGGGGTGGCTTCAATGAGGTATCATGTTACTTGGGTTGAGAAAAAGAAAAAAAAATAGAAGGTTGAAGCCAAAGATTATATAAAAAAATGCAAACATGCCAAAAAGGGGCAAAAATGAAGAAAGGGGTGTAAAAGGGAAAAAAGGTTGTAGCCACCCAAAATAAGAAAAATAGAAAAATATAAAAAGAAATGAGTTAAGATCAAAAATTGCAATTTCCAAATTTCATGCTCTCGTAAATATTAGGGTCTTAGCCTTTTACCTTTGAATATCCTACCATTAGCCAGGCCCCATTACAACCTATAAAATACCTTTTGATGTTGCATACATGTTTTTGTGGGAACTTTATTTTTGAGATGAAAATCAAATCCATGGAAGGTGATCTTAAAATTTGAAATTGAGGGAAAATTTATAGCCTAGACAATTGAGTGAATGAGTGAAATAATAAATGCCCTTGTGAGGAAGCCAATTGTTTGAAATTGGTAATTTCCCTTTTATGTGTAACTTGGATCCTTTGCTTAGATTAATTATGGCATGAATGATGAATTTTTCTTTGTTTAAAGTAAATAAATGTGGGAATTGCATTGATGAAAAGGGGGAAACATTAAATAAAAAGAAAATTGAATTGATAAAATTACATGAAATTTATGCGGAAATAATTGAGTCCTTCGAGCTTACCTGATTTTGAGTTTTAGTTTGCTTGGGGACAAGCAAAGTTTAAGTTTGGGGTATTTTGATAAGCCTCTGGCTTATATATTTTTATAGCTAGTAAGGCCACAGTTTTGGTGCTAAATGTTCGAGTTTAATCTCGTTTTCACCCAAATTTGGTTTTAATTGTCCTCGAGTAACATTTTGAGTCTCTTAAGTAGTTTTAAGGATATTTTAGTTAATTTTGAGTCAAATAAAACATTTAATGCTATTTTATATTTTTCAGGTTAAAAGTGAAGCTTAAGGAAATTTGGAAAATTGAAGATAATAAGAAAAATGGAAATTTCAAGGTCTCGCCCCGCGGGCCAGAGTCGCAACTGATCAGAAAATTAAAAGACTTTCAGGCTCGCCCCGCAAGCAAAAATTCACCTCGCGAGCCAGACACAGGAAATCTGAGAGCTTTCTGTCTCGCCTCGCGAGACAATCTTCACCCCGTGAATAGTTCAATCTGCTTGCAGCCAAAGTCACTAAAATTATGCAGGAGCCCACATAATGATTTTGAAGTCCAAATCAATTTGGATTTGAATTATTATGATTAAAAGATAATTCAATTGGCATTAAGATAAAAGATTGGATCCAAATCAATTTGGATTTGGTTAATAATTTCCTATCACAACAATAAAGGATAATGGGTTTGAAAAGTCAAATTGGCTAAACAATTATTTACAGGTCCCACATGAACTTCTATTTTTGGAAGAAATTGGAACTAAAATCACGTGCATATCATGAGAGGACAAGTTTGAAACAAATGGAGATTAGAATTGAATATAAGATTTGGCAATTGGCATGAAGCAAAGGATCAGGGCCACCAACGTGAAGCAAGTCTTGCAAGGGTCCCACGTGAAATGTCAAACTTGAAAAGATAAGAATTTGCCAATTAAAAGATAAGATTTGCATTAGAATTGTCACAAAGCAACATGATAAAAGAATTGGCAGGGGCCCACGTGTTTAATCCTAATTAAATTAGGAGATTGACTGATTGAAAGTTACAATATATAAAGCCACGGCGCAGAGGAGCAGGGGGCAGTACCACGAGTCCCAAGACCACAGTATCATCTTCTTTTTCTTTTCCTTGTTTCTCTTGGAGCTGCGTCTCCATTAGTTTAGGATTATTTTCTGTTCTCTATTCATTTATTTTATTATGAACGTGATGAGGAGCTAATCCCTTTTTCTAAGCGATCGATGATTCACATTTGATGGCACGGTGAATTCAAGTAATATTTTCTTATACCGTTGTCTCTTTTCTTGTTTCTTAATTCTGATGTGTTTGCATTAATCATAAAGGACTATGATTAACTAGTCTAGTGCATTGAGGCTGGGAAGCGATTCGTGCTTAGGACTTGAATTAAGAACACTGTTTGAACATTACTAGGGATAGAATAGGAAAGCGGTGCAATCGCTATAAGGAACCAAGAACTTAATAAATCTAGTTGTGGGTTGAATCAATTGGGAAATTGACGACTTGCAATTGTATATAGTTCCTTTTGAAAATCGGAAGTGACATTAGGATAATTGAGGGTTCCAGGTTGACAAGAAATTAAATTGAACATAGGGATAAGGAGATAAACACTTGGGTAACTTGCTTGATAGGGTAGGTGGATTCGTGACCTTAGAGCTCACTATCATAATCTAAATAATTGATTAGATAACTCTTTTTATCTTGCTTTAATTTGTATTTGTTTTAGATAATTAATTTATCCCAATGAACTCTCTCCTTCTCTCTCATATTAGACTATTAGTTATCTTCTTCAAATCTAGATAAATTGGTCTTCAAATACTTGTGTTCGACCTCGGTATTTACTTACCGTGTTTTTATTACTTGCAACGAAACGGTATACTTGCCAGATCGTCAACACGGGTCTATTCAGAATAGTTGAAAGTCTAGGAAATGGTGCTTACAGGCTAGAATGGTTGTCGGGAAAGGCCGTTCCAAGAACTTGGAACACCACCCACCTTAAGTTTTACTTTAGTTAAAGTTATGTAAATAGGTGATGTACTCTTTTTCCTACCCCCGATCTTTTTCCCATGAGGTTTTGGCCGGGAAGGTTTTAACGAGGCACACCAGGAATAAATAAATAAATAAATAAAATCTATTTCAGTTGCATTATTTGGCAAGAATACTGTTATATGGTTAAAAGTTTAATGAAAAATGTCGAGCCTAAGAAGGTTGATCGTGCTAAAATCGACCGAGTTGAGGTCGAAACGCCGAACCTAAAGAGGCAAAAACTAAAGAACTAAGAAGGTTGATCGTTCTAAAATCAACCGAGTTAAGGTCGAAATACCGAACCTAAAAGAGGCAAAAACTAAAGACCTAAGAAGGTTGACCAAGCTAAAATCGATCGAGTTGAGGTCGAAATGCAGAACCTAAAAGAGGCAAAAACTAAAGACCTAAGAAGTTTGACCAAGCTAAAATCGACCGAGTTGAGGTCGAAACGCCGAACCTAAAGAGGTAAACAATGCCTAAAAAGGTAATTAAAAACCTAAAGAGGTAATCCGAGCTAAAATCGAAATGCTATGCCAAAATGGCTGATCGAGCTAAAATTGAAAGGCCAAGCCTAAAAAGGTAAATAAAAAACCTACGGAGGCTAATCAAGTTAATGATTAAAGGCTGAGTCTAGACGGAAACCAACGACCCATGGTGTCCAAAAACCTTAGGAGGCTAAATTTAAAGTGACCGAGCTCCAAAAGCTCAAATAGGCCGAGTAAAAGACCAAGCATAAAACCGAGTACTAACTCAGAAAAAAAGTTAGCAACTTAAATAAGTTAAAGAACCGGGTCCAAGACGATAACAACTTAAGGAAATTAGCTGTGTAATTTCAAATACACGGTTGAAGACCATAGGTAAAAATCTGAGTTCCAAAAGACAGCCGAGTTACAACATAAATCATACAAGACAAAGTATGAACATTTAAAAACTTAGAAAATTTTCTAAGTTAAAACGCAACTCGTGATCCAGAAACAAACACATAATGACATTAATTAAAGGGGCAAAGCCCAAGAGTACAAAAGGTTCCAAAATAAAAAGGGCATTGCCCCGGGAACAAACTAAAAAGAAATTATTTTCCTAAGTAACTCATAGGCATCCCCATGAGCAATGGTTCCAGCAGGAGTAGAGTTGATGTCATCCTCAACACCCGAAGGAACAGCAAAAGATAGATCAGGTAAAGCCATTTCACCTTCCCCGGCAGCTTGCTCCTCAACTTCCTCCTCTTCCCGGTCTGCCTCTTCTTCATCCTCGAGCTCGGACATAGGAACAAGGATTCCATCTTTATTAAAGTCCTTGTCTATATCAACAACGGAGAAGTCCGCGTTCGGGTTAAAGCGTTGAAGCTGCTTCACAGCTCGGGAGAAACCACTGACGTGCTCCTTCATGATGGTGGTTTCGGCTTCACTCAGATCAGCTTGAAGCTTGCGGTTACCTTCCCTCTCAACCTCCAAAGATTGTTGCAATTGAGCACATGAAGCATGAGAGTTTTCAACGGCCTTCTGCAAGCTGGCCTTATCTTCCTTCTCTCTATCCGGCTCGGACTGAAGAGAAGCCTTATTTTTCTCAAGCTCGGTCTTTTAAGCCTTTAGCTGGCCAACAGCCTGAACTTGCTCCTCATATTTATCCACAGCTTGAGCCAACTCGTCCCTCACCCTCAGGGCATGATATGATCCTGATGTTCCTATCAGGGCACGAGCCGCATCGACCTTCATCATCTCCATCTTCTTTACGTTCTTGAAAAATTGGTGACTCTAGAAACGACTAAGGAGGCGATCCGAAGGGCATAGGCAGAAGCAGCCTCCATGCTTTCACTAGGCCCTTGCTCCAACAAAAGTCGGACATCAGCAGGCTTGAGCACCTGGCCGTCGATAATCAAACTAGGGCTAAACCCATTACCCCAAAGTGAGACGAAGCCCGGGTTGCAGCTTTCGTTGTACCATTTGGTGTCCGATGTTAGATCGGTCACCACAGGAGCCTTGCCAGACCTCCTTTCAGCAGCAGGAGTTTCTTAAACCATCAATAGGGGAGAAGGATTTCTCCTCGGAACCTCAGACTGCAAGTCTTCCCGGGTCCTTTTATGGAGGCGAATATTAGGGTCTGAAGCATCAGTAGCCTTCTTCCTTTTCCCTTTGGCTTCAGGAAAAGGAGCTGACCAACCAGTGGTTTGGTGCGCCGAATTCTTCATTAAAGGTTTATAGTTGAACTTCTCCATTATCACTGTAAAAGCAAATTGGTCAGATACAAGTATGCTGCAAAGTAAATAAAATACCCACTAAAAAGCTACTTACAATCAAAATTGGCTTGCCGAGTTGATGATTTGGGAAGCAATAAAAGTTTCCCACAAGGCAGTGGCCGAGGATAAAGCCTAAGGAGCTCAACGTAGGTTCTTTCTTGAGTTGTCATGCAACTGACATCGAAGCTAGAAAAGTTGGTGGGGTGGGGTTTCCAGTAGAAAGGAAATTTAGGGTTTCCAGTCGAGTCAAAAAAGAAAGACTCATTACCCTCAGTAGGTCAGACTTTGAAGAAATCCGACTTGAAAAACTTATACGAGCTTTTATATAGCCCGATGATCCCCCTCTTCTCAACCCCACTCAAGGAGATCCAGCCAACTCAGTCCCCGAACCGAACTTTGTAAAAGTAAAGAAACTTAGGAGCAGTGGCCTCTATCCCTATCTGGACACACAAAATTTGGAAGGCTTTCAGGAAGGCCTAACTATTCGGGTGAAGTTGGGTAGGAGCGACGTTCATACCTCTCAGGACTTCGCACTCGAATGGGGTGAAGGGGATGGTGATACCAATTAGTTCAAAAAAGGTCTTGTACACATATGTAAAATGTGGCTCATCAGAAGGGGGACGAAGAAAAACATGTTCATCTTCTGCATAAGGAAGGCATTCTATAGTACCACATGAAGCAGCAACCTTGTTTTTTATGGTTTGGAGGGATTCAAGGTCCCTGAAGTTAGATTGAAAGGCTCCCGCATCTGGCTTTATCCAGAAATATCGAGGAATAGTAATATCCGGGTATGGGACTCTAGGCACCCTCTGGGTGCGCTTACGGCGCTTAGGGGTGGTTATGGCATCAGGAGTAGTGAAGCTACTCTCATCAGAAGAGGAAGAGGCACCGTTGGCACCTCCACCACCATGAGAGGAAGACGGAGAAGGATGAGTAGAGCCCCCAATCAGATTGATTTCGGGCTCTACGATCTGAACCCCAGAAAAGGCACTCTGGGATACCTTGAATGAAGTCTCCATAGAAAAAAAAGAATGAAACAAGAGAAATGATGAAGGCGTACCTGGAACATAAAAGGGAATGCAGAAACTTGAAGGAGAAGAGCTTGAAGAAAGGTTTATGAAAGGAGGACGAGGCAAAATGAGATCCTTGGCAAAGTTCCACTCAATTTATAGAGACCTTGATGCTTCGAAAGAAAACAAATCCTAACGTTACTTTTGAAAGTCATAATGACAGACGCCGTGTGAGGAAAGGGAGCGTCTCTTCAATTCTGCGCAAATTCGGCTCACTAATGATGAAGTTACACGTGGCAAAGACATCGGAATACATGCTGCAACGACTAAGGGCTTCAAACACGCAAACAGAGAAGCATGCCTCGGAAATAATGCCATAAAGGCCACACGTCACAACTCAGCCCTGCCTTAATAACAAAGGCAACGTCTCCTTTCATCTCGGGAACTAGGAAACTCTGGTCATAATGTAAAACTAAAACGACTACCCCCGTCTTGCCTAGGCTCGACCCCTTCAAAGAAGCTTCCACGCTTTAAAAGCTTAAAGCTTGGGGGGCTGGGGGGACTTGTATATGGGCTGAGATGTAAAGCTCCGCACCGAGTGCTCCGAGTCGAGGTGTAAAGCTCCGCACCGAGTCCACCGAGGAGTAAAGCTCAGCCACTTACCTCGCCAACTTGAAAGGATATATGGACTGGGGTTTTAAGCTCAGTCACTTGAGGTTGTGGGTAGGTCGAAGTATAAAATCGGTCACTGAGACTATGGTAAAAAGGGGAAAAAGAATCTACACCATAAAACTTAGATTCTCCAAAACAACTTTTTTAAGGCCAAGCTCGGCTCCTATCATGAAAACTTTTACGCTCTTTTTAGCTCAAAGCTTGGGGGGCTTGTGTACTGGTCGAGGAGTAAAACTCAGCCACCGAGCTTGGATGCATAATCCGATAAAGGCGGGAAAGATAAGATCTTGATATTATTTCAAATAACCTTATCTGGTTAAAAGAGATAAATCCCACCAATTAAGGAAATCATATATCCCAAAGAAGATTTAAGAGATAAGAAGAGATAAATCCAAATCGCTAAAAGATAACGGGACTATTATAAAAAGAGGATCATCTTTTAACTAACCTAAGTGAATCTCACTTAAGCGTATTAGAGAAACCAGCTTGATCAAGAGATTATTGAAGAGTCCTTGCTCGTTGGTATTCATTAGATACAAAATTAGGGGATTGAGATCACTGTATGACCAATGGTGGAACTAAGAACTACGTCTGGTTTTGATTCCTATTGGAGTACGTAGGACCGGAATCCAATATTCTATCAAGCCATAATCTAAAACAATCCCGATGTTCACGTTCTACGACGAGATTCCGACAGGTCGGATCTCAACAGGAACACCCTTTACCTTATTTTGTCTACTTTGCTCTCTTCATTACCTAAGTTACGTTTTTTGATGAAATGTGTGTGTGGCTTTTTTTTCCTTTTTTTTTCTTTCAAATCTGGGTTTCTTTTTTAGATGGTGGTGAACTTTTTGATGAGAGATGATTATGAGAGATGCTCCGAACTCGGCATTTGATGAGGAAACAAAAAGTTGATCCGAAAGCCTTCTTGATGGGTGAAGAGTTCGTCTAACCTTTCATTTATATTCTCTCTTTCTTTTATTTTATTACAAATTACAAATATAATGGTGGTTGAATGTTGACTGTTTCACTCCTTCCCACATTCTTTTGTTAGTTTGGCATGGTTAGTTTTGGGAGTGAAGGCTCCATAACTTTGTGGTTTTGGATAGTCGGGATTTGGGGTTGATTGGGATATTTGTCTGTGTAGGAAATTGTTTTAACTTTTAAGGTATATATATTCTTTTTATTTTTGGTTGGTGGTGTATTCTTTTGTTCACCATTTATCAAGCTTCAGAATGTCTAGAGATTATCAAACATAGCTTATTTTTTCTCTATTTTATTTTATTACATTTTTATTTTGGAAAAACATTCATGTGTGATTTGATTTTACATGCACGGAGTAAAATATTAACAAGTGGCATTTCGTGCTTTAACTGTTTGATAAAACTACCCAACAAGAGTATTGAATTTTTTAAGAGGTACAAATATGCATTTTCATTTCTGTTTGATGGTGTATTGGTTGGATTCAATATCTTTGTGTTTTTTAGTTGGTATTCTAGAAACATTATTGTGGTTCAAGATTTAAGTCTCTCCATATTAAGAATGTGCTGAATAGAAAATTTTGCTTGCAATTATTATCTTTCTGTCATGCAATATGTGGCATTTGAACAACATTTTAAGTTCTCATGATGTTAAACACTAAATTTACTATGCATTTTGTTTTAAATTAATCCACTACCAGTAGATGCATTTTGATACATGTCAGTATGCATTTTATGCATTTATTTCAGTATAGGACAGGGTGGTTGCATTTTGTTTTCTCTATCTTTATTTTTGTGATTAGTTTTTGAAATGGACATTACCTTTCTGTCTCATCTTGCCATTCTTACAATACAAATTTTCTTTGCTGCAATATATATATATATATATATATATATATATATATATATATATATATATATATATATACTCTTCAATTCTTCATATGTGGGTACTCCATTTTGGATTACCAAATATCTTATTAGGAAATGACACAAACTACTTTATTTATTCGATGAAATCTGAATATGTTCCAGTGTTTCCTATACAAATTTCTGAAAACGGGAAACAGAATGAAAACAAGGTGGCAGTTTTGTAATTATTTCTGAAAACAAGTAATGAAAACAAGAAAGTGGAAACAAAGCAAACAGCCCTTGATGTTTCAAGTAGTGATATATACTTAACCTATTGTTAATAGAATAATTTCAAATTCTTGACAGAAATAATTCTGACAGGATGACAGAAGAAGTGAAGAGGGAATTGTCAAGATAACCACCATAAAGGAGAGTCGAATTCAGCAGAATCGACGATTTGGAAAATTGACAAG
The DNA here is from genome assembly GCA_030762895.1 of Sophora flavescens. Lineage (NCBI taxonomy): Eukaryota > Viridiplantae > Streptophyta > Magnoliopsida > Fabales > Fabaceae > Sophora > Sophora flavescens. The sequence continues at coordinate 18,594,940 of CM061067.1, forward strand.
AGTTGGTATGTCAGACAGACAAGGCCGTCAAGAAAGCAAAATGAGGTACACATTTGTCAAGAGTAAAATTTCCGACGGGTATATTTAGCTGACTGACGAAGGAATCGAAGTAATGACAGGAAAATTAAAAATCCAGCTTCTGACAAGAGTGGTAACAAGAATTGTCGAACGTACAAAAAGGGGTGGAAATGGATAAGTCTTCAAGGATGACAGCATCAGCAAGATAAGCCGTCAAACGACCAGACCGTAGACAACAAGCAAGTTGGCATAAAACGGTTCAAAGAAATAAGCAGTTAGGAAAGTTTGCTTGTCAAATAGTTTGAATTTGAACATAGCAAAACTGCCATACAGGTGGCAATCTTAAGAATAGGAAGTTATCTTTAGGTAGTTATTTTATTTGCTTATAAATACTATTAATCACGATGTAATGGAGGAGGTTACTTGATACAATATCCTACATATCGCGATCACATAGCAGATTCACTACAAAAAAACAATTGTTTAGCGACCGTAATTTTCGGTCGCTAAACAGTGTAAATCGGTCACTATTTATTTTAGCGACCGAATCAGAGACCGATTTATGGTGGTGGCTGAATATTAGCGACCGAATTAATATTTCGGTCGCTAATTAGCGACCGTAAATTCGGTCGCTAAATAATAATAAACGGTCGCTATTAGGTTGGTCGCATTTTTGGGGTAACCATTTCTAACGATCGATAATCGGTTGCTAATTCGATCGCTAATTTTGGTTATTGTTAACCTATATTAGCGATGGATTTCCGGTCGCTATACCTCATCTGTAAATGTTAAATAAAGTTTAGCGACCGAATTATTGGTTTCCAATTCGGTCGCTAAACTGGTTATTATTTTTTAAAAAAAATTTAAATTTTTAAAATAATTTTTTTTTCTGGTTTTCTTTAAACGTTAGCAAACTTACTAATAAAACACACCAAATTACTTATGAAATATACAATCATAAGAAAGAATAAATATATATAAAAAGAATAATCCAAAATGTCGTACAAGAATCGTTTAAAGTCAAAAATATGGAGAAAAAAACCAGTCATGATGAGGGGGAGATGGAGGAATCCAATCATCCTCAGTGTCCGTACCACCACCGTCTGCTAGCTGATCGTCCTCTAGAGTAGCAGCATCAGTAGCTGGCGGCGGAACTGGAGGAGCGGCAGCAGGCGGCACAACAGTCAGAGCATCATCCTGAGCAACTGGAGTCTGGATCCTCATCTGCTCCAACACCAGCCGCAATGTCTGGCCCTGCTCGATGCTCGCCTGCATCAGCTGCTGGTGTGCCTGAGTCAACTGTGCAATCTGGTTCGCCATCTGCTGCCCTCTCTCGTTCTTCTCCCGAAGCTCCGCGTTCAGCTGCATGATGGTGTCCTGCATTTGGTGGAACTGCTCCTGAGGGACGGTATCGACGCGGGAAGGAGAAGGCGTGCCGGATGATGAAGCGATGAACTCGGCTCCCAGGTGTCCGAGGCCATACACGTGCCCCTTCTTGTTCCTGCCCCCGACGACCTCCAAATAAATGGCATTATCATCGACGGAGATAGGAGAGCAGGGCCCATCACCAGTCAAAGCCTCATCTTGTGACTGTGAGGCACGTGATATGGCATCGTCCTTCTTCTCGTTGAAGCCCACCTACAAAGTATAGTTGAAGAGATTTAGTTAAAATTATATCCAATATTAACAAATCATTTATAATAAATTAAAAGTAAACACTAAATTATTTTTTTGCTTATAGCATAGTTACGGGCCTTGTCGTTGACCCATGTCCTCGACTTCAACTTCTTCGTCCTCTCCACCAACTCCATAGCAGTCGGGGCCCGTTGTTTCTGTGCTTTCTGCACAGAAAAATATAATATTAAATTCATAAGAATAATTAAAAATAAAAACTAATTAATTAAATAGTATATTAAGTCAAAAGTTTAATGTATTACCAGCTCGTCGTAGTGGGCGGCGGCTGATTTAGACCCACCGGTCCAAGCACATGCGCCACCATCAGAAGCTCGATTACGCCGAGCTGTGGCCTGGATCTCCTGGAACTTCTCAGTAGCCCAGTACTGGTCCAACTGTCTCTTGATCTCAGGATCCACCCACCTCCCCTTATTATGACCCTTCCTCAGCTTGTTCATCAGATTCTTCATGACCAGTGAGCCTTTATGCTCAAATATGTCCCTGACGAGAACCTCTAAAGCTAAGTCCCACCTATACTCTTTCTGCAACTTACAGTTGTTAGGAAATTCGTGTGTACATATATATAATGTAAATTTAATTTAAAAAACTTAATAAATTGTTACCTTAAACTCTAGAAACAACTGATCCCTATGGCCCAGTGGGATGGCCTTCCATGTAGGCCATGGACCATCAAACTTGCGTCGCAGGATCTTCGATATCGAATCAGAAGGGCCCTTCGCGGGCAGAAAGCTGCAGCAAAATTAGAGCATTAATAAATGTTATAATTAAATTAAAAAAACAAGTAAATAGAAATTAATGATACTTTATATATTAAAAAATTAAATTAGCATACTCGTTATCCCCCCTGGGGATAAGAAGAATCCTCCTGTCGGATGGACCACGACTCTCATGTCCCGATGATGATGACGGTCCTATCGTCTTAGGTGTGGATGATGAGGGTGCAGCCTGTGTCCCGACCACATGAGGCTGGGTGGGGGGTGCAACTCCATCACCCTGAGGTGTCCCGTCCACAGAGGTGCTGGTAGGGTAGTCTCGATCTGAAGGCTGTGGGTCGACCGGCGAAGGGACTCTCGCAGCACGACCTCCACGACGACCTCCACGACGACCCCTACCTCTAGAGGAATCTGCCATCTGTGAAAAAAATGAAAAGATGATTACACAACAATGTAAATAATACAAAAAATAAATTACCTAATTAGTAGAATGACATTCACACAATGAATTACGACATAAATAAATCACCTAAGTAGAATCTCCGTCACTAAATTCACCCTCACTCTCATCAGTATCACTTGATCGGAATGTACCTTCGCTAGATGCGTCCAACTCGGATTGATCCATTAACTCTCTTTCAACTTCTTCCCCATTTCCGGAAATGTCCGCCAGAGAATTAACAATAATGTCCGGCGTAATTTGCAACGGTACGTGGGGTCTTGAAAACTCATCATCTTGGTACGGAGCATCTTTTTCAGGCTGGTTGATTACATTATCAGTAATTATAATGCGAGCCTTTATCTTAATAACACCCAACCAGCCATGATGTCCTTCGGGATATGGCGAGTAATAAACCTGCTCTACCTGTTGTGAAAAAATGAATGGGTCGTACGCCTTATTATACCTTCGAGACAGCCTAACTTGAACAATGCCATAATTTTTATCTATTTTTATCCCTACGTCAAGAGTAGGATCAAACCAATCACACTTGAAGATAACTAATTTCATCACGGGGAAACCGGTATAATCGAGTTCAAGGATGTCAGTTAGAACCCCATAGAAATCATCCTCTACATTGCCATCAGTGGCTCGCACACAAACACCATAGTTACACGTCTGCATTCCTTCATTCCATGTTTTGTGTTAAATTTATATCCATTTACAATATAAGTATTCCATGATGTAACCCATCTATTAGGCCCCCATGCCAAATTTGTCAACAATGGATTTTGAACATTGTTTTCTGGATCTAGTACCTAAAAAATCAAATATTATATTATTCTTATACATGCTACATATTTAAGGAGATAAAATGTATTTCAACAAATGAAGATGCTTAACCTACATATTTACTGAACCACGTAGCAAAGTGAGAAGTAATTTCTCGATCGACCTGATCGTTTGAAATGTCAGGTTGGAGATCCCTTAGAAAATTGTCGTACATCCTACATATGGGAGATTAACAGAAGGACGATTAATAATCATAAATGTCAATTGAACTTATTAAAGACGTTGTAGAAACTTACTCTAAATATGGCGTCACTTCTTCACAATTTTGAAGGATATACAGATGAGAAGCATTAATGTCTCGCTGCTCCAAGAAATATCCTTTTGATTTGCCACTAAATCTGCCCGGATAGTTGAATATTGATATAGGAGGACTAGTTGAACATCCTTCGCCCGAATCAACGTTTCTAGGCATCCTTGTCCTTCTCGTGTTAACTTCGTCCGGATAGTAATAAGAGGCAAAAGTGGAAGTCTCCTCTACTAAGTATGCTTCACAAATGGAACCCTCCACGCGTGCCTTGTTCTTGACTTTGTGTTTAAGGGAGTGCAGGAACCTATTACAGAGGGATACATACAAATAATTACTAGTTTTAGGGAAAGCTAAACTACGCTCTCGTGTTCGTGAATTTCATATGTATTAAGTAAAATAGTTGATGTTGTTTACCTCTCAAATGGATACATCCAGCGGTATTGGACTGGGCCACCAACTCTTGCTTCGTAAGGTAGATGAACTGGCAGGTGTTCCATGGAATCAAAGAAACTCGACGGGAAGATTTGCTTCAGGTTACATAACAAAACGGGTATCTTGACTTCCATATCCTTTAATTGATTCACATATTATGTTGTCGATGTAAACTCCCTGAAAAAGTGGCTAAGCTCAACAAGTGGGTTCCAAATTTGCTTCGGTAATGCGTCGAACGCAATTGGAAGCAACTGTTGCATGAACACGTGGCAATCATGACTCTTCATTCCATGTAACTTTGCTTCCTTAATGTCAACACATCTACCCAGATTGGAAGCATACCCATCTGGTAACTTTAGTTCTTTAACCCACTTACAGACGGCCACTTTCTGTGCTTTGCTTAGTGTATAACTTGCCTTCGGTTTGATAAGTCTGCCATGACCACCATCCTGCAACTCAAGCTCCTTCTGATTACAAATGTCAGCTAGGTCCAATCGGGCTTTATTTGTATCCTTTGTCCTCCCCTTGATGTCCATCACAGTGTCAAACACATTCCTCTCAGTATGCATGACATCAATATTGTGACGGAGTAGCTGCGTCCTCCAATACGGCAACCTCCAAAATATACTTTGTTTTGTCCAATTATGGTTGACGCCATAATCAGGAATATGTTCTCCTTGGGTTTCATGGACGAGCAGTAAGTATTGTACTCTGCGCCATACATTAAGACCAGTCAAACGTGGTGGAGGCGGTGTTCTCTCCGCACAACGCTTCTTGAATGCATTCTTGTTCCGCCTATAAGGATGATCTTCTGGAAGGAATTGACGATGACAATCAAAATATGAGATCTTTCAATTGTTTTTAAGCGTGAATGCCTTCGATCGCTCCATACATATTGGGCATCCAAGCTTCCCCGCAGTCATCCAACCCGACATCATCCCATAAGCAGGAAAGTCGTTGATCGTCCACATTACGGCTGCTTTCATGATGAAATTCTGCCTCAAAGATATGTCATATGTCAACACACCATCATTCCACAACATTGTCAACTCATCTATCAGCGGCTGCAAGTACACATCAATCTTACCTTTCGGATTAGACGGACCCGGAATTATGACTGTTAGGAACATAAACTCCCGCTTCATGCACATCCCCGGGGGAAGATTGTACGGAGTCAGGACAACCGGCCAACAAGAGTATGCATTTCCAGACTGCCCAAAAGGATTAAATCCATCAGCAGATAACCCCAATCGGACATTGCGAGGGTCCTGCGAAAATGCCATATGAACCCTATCAAAATGCTTCCAAGCTTCTCCATCAGATGGATGACACAAGATATCTTGCTCCCTCTCATGCTCACTATGCCACCTCATGTGAGCTGCAGTGGCCATCGAAGAGTACAATCTTGTAAGTCTTGGCACGAGAGGAAAGTACCACATCTTTTTTAGCGACCTCTTCTTCTCAATGCCCATCCTAGTGGTTGTCTTATACCGATCCGCACCACAAAATCGACAACATGTTATGCTTTCCGCTGAATCATCCTTATAGTACAACATACATCCATTCGGGCAACAATCAATTTTCAAACACCCCAGACCCAAATTTTCCACGGACTTCTTAGCATGATAAAAACTTGTAGGCATCCGATTGCCTTCTGGCAACGCCTTGGACACTGACCTGGTGAGGCGATTAAAACAACCTTCTTACATATTGTGGTCAGATTTGATACTCAACCATTCCATGCACATCGACAACTCCGTGTACTCCCGACATCCTTCCCACAATGGAGATCGTGCAACACTCAGCATATCATAGAATCTTTGAGCTTCGGGATTTGGATTCTCCTCTATGTATTGGGAACCCATTCCGCCATCTTCTCCCCCATCTTCTTCTAGTACAACACCAACCGATGGTCCAGCATGATCCATTATCATATGCTCGTATGGATTCAATTCTTCTCTCCCGTCACCACTTCCATAGTACGAACCTTCAGCCACAATCGGGTTTAAGTCAGGCAACGTCTCACCATGGTTACTCCACCAATAGTAATCAGGCATGAAGCCCTTCTCATAAAGATCGGCTACAACTCCATCCACGCTTTTGAAAGATTGACACTTGCATCTTTTGCAAGGACACCTCAATTGATCACCGCCCAGCCGTATAAATCTCTCCTGGCTAACAACAAACTCTATAAACTCACCCACTCCAACTCTATACTCTTCCCTAAGACGTTTATTCCGATCCAACCTACGATACATCCATTTCCGATTCTCCGGAATATCCATTGCTGGCAATTAAATAGCCTGACCAATCCTACAATAACACTTATATATTACGGTGCATTCTAATAACTCCATCAATCTCGTTCTTATGACAAGGTATGAACCTATCCCATTCGAGAAGAAACCTTTGCCACACTCGGCTACTAATAGTTATTCCCATATTCAAATACCTTATACTTGACAAAATTTCGGCAGTATTTCCCATCGGTCTCCAAGTTACACGACTCGAGCACGGTCAGAATCACCGCGATCAAGTATGCATCAGGAGAACAAAAGGAAATGCATCAGACCGAGATTTCAACAAGTATATAAGGCATTTGAACATTGAAATGACTATTGTACGAGTGTGAAAAAGGTTTTTTCCCAAACTGTCCCACTTGGACAATTCAAGATTCAATACAATGAGCATGCATACCTTGATAAGTTACGTATGCTCATTAATATTGAATCTCAAATAGGAAACTAAGGCTTTCGTAAATTAATTATTAACTCTAACAGAAAATAAAACCATTAACCTATAAATATTGCAACATTGTTGAGCTTATATAAATTGCAGCGTAAATCAATACAAACTTAGATTAAATATTGTAGCAAACATCCTATTGAGCTCCGCTCTCCACTAACAAGTAGCAGTTAATTGTCAAACACATGCATAATTTCTAAATTATCAAGACACACAACCAGCATCCCGCCTTTCTGGACGAGGATCACATCCTATTGAGCTCCGCTCTCCACTAACAAACAACACATATTGACAAACACATGCATAAACATTAAATTATCGACATACAATCGACAAGATCACATCCTATTGAGCTCCGCTCTCCACTAACAAACAACACATATTGACAAACACATGCATAAACATTAAATTATCAAAGATACAATCGAGACAAGATCACATCCTATTGAGCTCAGCTCTCCACTACCAAACAAGACGATAATTCACATAATACATTACACTGAGTGTTCAGAGAACTGACCTGAGAGAGAAAACACAACCGAGCAAGGATAAGGGGAGGAGCCGGAGCCAACAGAGAGTAGAAGAATATGACAACAAGGACCTATCGTGCATAAATGAAATTATTCATTTCAAATCAAATCACTATTCTATATATACAGAATCCAGTACAACTATTTATAAGACTAGAAACACATAAATTAATATAAAATAGAATCAACAATATACGGTTACAAATTTATAACAACTTGCAAAGGTGAAACAACATACATTATTAAAATAAATAAAAATAAATATAAATAAATAAATTTATATCTAATCAAATATAAATTACCTAAGCGACAAAATCTACCAAGATGAATTTTTTCATCTTCTATGTTAAATTGTTATACCTAAATAATTTATCTCATGAATATCTAGTGGTAAAGCATGTGCTCACGAAAAAATAATCAATGAAGCATAAAAAATAATAAGAAAACGTATGATTATATTTCCCTGAATCAATAGTAAATTATAAAACATCATAGGGCATACCAATTATTCTCCAACGTTAAAATCATTCAAATTAATATAATGGCTGCAGAATGGTGTAGTAGATCCTACACTGGATAATTGCAATTTAAATTCCAATCTGAAAAGAAGATTCCTATTTTCTTTCCCATGTGAAAATTTCAACACTAAAAGTTAGGAACTGCAATCCGAATATACCATTTAGTGTAGGCCATTTAGTGTACCATACTTTAAGACAATGAATGAAAGATTGATCTACTTTTCACATTGGCTTTTATGCAAGATATAGTTTGGAATCAATGTAATTTGGATCTTGTATTTTGGGGATATTATGATACTTTTAATAAATTGGTTTGTTTAAGGTTTTTAGTCATTTAGGATTTCTTGGTTATCAAGTTGGTTTTGCCTATTTAAGGATTGATAAGTACTTAGAGAAAGAGAGATGATTTATGAATTGAATTTGTTCTTGAGGTTGTATTTCTCCCTTCTCAGTCCTCATTGGTACTACTTCCTATTGTTTTTATATACATCTCTGCCTCTCAGACCCCCTCTTCCTTAAATACTTCTTTCCTTCCATTTTCCCCTCATATGTTCCACATCTCTACTAAACAAAAATAACTAAATTCGAAATGGCCTATAATCCAAATTACCTAGACTATTTTACAGTTAAGCAGCTAGCAAGAATATGGAAAGCAATTTACCAGACTGTAAACATTATTTACCAAAAACCATCGCCCTACAATGCCATTCACATAACAGTTACATGACATGCCAACAAGTTTGAAAAGAACAAGTCAGGTGGGACATAATAGTGAGAAGAAACAACAACTGAAACAAGACAAAACTAACAGAAATGGTAGAGATAGAGAAAAAGAAAATGCAGGCATTGGTCTATAAATGGTAGTGAGACAGAGAGAGATGCGAGAGAAACAGAGACAGAGAGAGAGATGGAGTAGAGGAGAGCTTACCTGAGCAGAGGGGATGATGGTGGTGACAGGAGGTGTCTTGTGGTGGCTGGAGCGCGCGGCTAGGAAAAGAGAAACAGTGAGACAGAGAGAGATATATGCGAGAGAAATAGAGACAGAGAGATGGAGTAGAGGAGAGCTTACCTGAGCAGAGGGGAGATGACGGTGGTGACAGGAGGTGTCTTGGGGTGTTGAGGTGACCGGAGCGCGCGCCGTAGAAGAGAGAAACAGTGGGTGGGAGAGAGAAATGCGACGGAAAAAATGAGGAAGAAGGAGGTTCTGTCGAATTTAGGGATTTCAGTTTTATCGACCGAATTAATTCGGTCGCTAATATGGTTAGTTTTAATTTGAATTTGTAATTTTAGAGACCGATTTAAATTTCGGTCGCTAACACGCACAATTTTATTTTTTTAACGCGCCTTTTAGCGACCGAATTAATATCGGTCGCAAATATAAATAAAGTTTAAAATGTGAATTCATAAATTTAGCGACGGATTTCTAAATCGGTCGCTAATATAAACACAGTTTGACCATTGCATTTAATTCGGTCGACATTTCGGTCGCTAACAATTCATAAATTTCTGACTTTTACTTTCCTTTGTTTAGCGACCGAAGTAGCGACCGATATCTCTGCTACGCTCTATTTCGGTCGCTATTTCGGTCGCTATTTCGGTCGCAGAATCAACTCTAACCAGTGTTTCATGTAGATCCTACAATCGGTCGCTATTTCGGTCGCAAAAAGGAACCTAAAAATTCGGTCACTATTTTCGGTCGCTAAATGACCTTTTTTTGTAGTGATTGAAGGATTATACTCAAGTATTCCATCCATCCTTTTTTCATTTCCAGTTCAATTTACAATACAGTACTGGTTATTTCATTTCTTTTTACATGTTCTTCATTACTTTCAGCATTTCTTTCATGTTCTTCATTTAAGTTCTTTTATTGCAGAATTTATTCAAGTCTTTTTACATGTTCTTCTTTACTTTCAACCTTTCTTTCATGTTCTTTATTCAAGTTCTATTATTTTATTGCATTCAGTAATCATTTAATCACGCTTTTTACAAAATGCCCTTTTAAATTACTTTTATTCCTGTCTTTAAATTATTGCTTTTCGTAGAGTCATGCAACTACAAAGTATCTTTTGTTTAAGAAACTGATGTTTTCCTTTCAAATCAGAAATTCATTCATACTTCTATCACAAAACCAAGTCCTTGCCAGTATTTACTAGATTTGACTAATTTGTCAAATTCGTACTTGGCAGACAAACACACAAATCCTGACGAGATTACCGCATAACTCATTCGTCCCCACACTCGTCTGATTCTTTAAATTATTTGTAACAAGGATTTTGGACACCAACCAAAAACCAGCGTTAACAAATTGGCACGCCCGGTGGGACGAGTTTAGAGTAACTCGTACAGTGTCACAAATTTGACATACAAATTTATTTGTATGCGTTTACGGAGCGGAAAGGTGGTTCAAACATCATCTATTTCCCAGAATTCTGTAAATATGAGCAGTGCAAGTGATGCAGGCGTAGTAGACACTAACGCCGCTGTGTCAACAGTGGATGCTATTGCACCAGTTGACAATATTCCTGCAAACGGGGCTAATGTTACTAATGCAGAGGTAAATGGCACTAATGGTTTAGGTGCAAGAAGAGGCGTTTCTTACGCCCAAGTGGTCAATAGATTTGACGAAGTTGGTCAAGGAACACTCCCGTCACCAACTTCCCCAGTTTTACAACAAGTAAATACATTAACTACTGGATTGTCGTCACGAAGTGTTGTGAATTCAAACCCAAGAGGGACTACACAGCCTCTCTCACAACCTTTGTATGGGATGCCTTATGGGTCAACAACCGTCAATCCAAATACCCCATTTGCATACATACCATATCCAAATAGAATGACGATGACTGCCCATACATCTAGACAGGCAGGACCATCGACTGGGATGCAAATTCCCAGTCATGAAAATGGGATAACGGGGTCAATGATAATTACCCATTCTCGACAAGAACAACCGGTAGAAAGGCCACATATATCTCCATTGAGACAACTCCCACAAAGTATTGTTGGTCTGTCGGAGGCTACATTAGCCAATGTCCGACAACAGATTGATTCTAGTAACCATGACATGGTGAATACATTTACTCAACAAATGAGTACAGTAATTACGCCATTAATGGAATGCACAAACAATGCATGTTTGGCATTGACAAATGAGATACGTAGGTTAAATAAAGCCTTAGGTGTTGTAACCCCAGGTGAAAACCAAAATACTGGTAGAAATCTTAATACCAATGTCAACAGGAATAATCAACCACAGGTTGAACCGCAAGTTATACAACTTGACGGATTTGAACAAGATGACGAGCGGCAACAGCCCCATCGTCGGATTCCTTTGAGACGTGGAAATGTACATATTCTACGACCAGAGGAAGACGAAGATTTGGTTATAAAACAGGGTGCTTTTGGAGCATTTCGTCAAAACGTTTTAAATCAAAACGTCAATCAAGTTGTTGAGCAAGCATTAAATAGGTTTGGCTTTAACATAGATTATGCCAATCAACCATTTTTTGCATCAGCATTTCCTGATTGGGTCCAACAGGCAGAAATGCCTCGAGGATATAAAATACCCAAATTGTCAAAATTCTCAGGAGAGAGTGGAGAATCAACAGTCGAGCATATTGGCCGATATACCATCGAGTTGGGAGATTTGGCTTTAGAGGAGGGATTAAAAATGAAGTTCTTCCCTAGCTCGTTAACTAAGAATTCTTTTTCTTGGTTTTCAACCCTAAGGCCTAATTTTATCCACTCTTGGAATCAATTAGAAAGAAGTTTTCATGACCAATTCTTCAGCGGTGATTTGAAAATAGGGTTGACAGATTTATTTGGAATTAAAAGAATGAATAACGAATCTGTTGACGATTACCTTGCTCGAGTCCGTCAAATGAGGAGTCGGTGCTTCACCCCCATCCCAGAGGTAGAAATTGTAAAAATTGCTGCCGGAGGTTTAGACTACCATATTAGAAAGAAATTGGTCGATCAACATTTGATAGATCTTGCCCAGTTAGGGGATAAGGTCCGTCAAATTGAACAATTAAAAGCTGAAAAAGTTTTCAAGCAAAAGAGATTCATTAAGAGAGAGAGGATTAACTTTGTCGGATGCAATGAATCCGACGAAGAGAGTAATGATTCTGAGGAGTATGAGGTAGATTATGTCGAACTAAAAAATGGTCCACCTTATATATGCCAAGCTTTGAAGCCTGCGAGGGCCAAAGAAAGAATCCCTTTTATTAATAAGAAAGTGTATACATTTGATGTGACCAAGGCCGATCAAATATTTGACATATTACTTAAAGATAAGCAATTAAAGTTGTCAGATGATCATAGGCTTTTGAAAGCCCATGAGATTAAAGATCGGAAATACTGTAAGTATCATAATACTTTTGGTCATGTGACAAACGATTGTATGCATTTCAGGGATATCATTCAAAAAGGTTTGACGGACGGAAGATTGAAGTTTTCAGACAAGAAATCAGAAATGAAGACCGGATATCATTCAAGGCAGACCGCCAAGTCCCTCTGGGAGTAGCCATGGTCAACATCACGGCCGGACAAAATATCCAAATGGATTTGTCAGACCCATTTGATATTTATCCGAAGCCAGGAGAACCACTTGTCGACTATATGGCACACAAGAAATCTGAGGGCATAATTAAAGTTTGCCCAAGATGTGAAGCGTTTTATGATGAAGTAGCCGCCAAGAAAGCCAGGGGGCAGAAACCACCACCGTATCATCCACGAGGCAGGACTGAGCCTCGCAATGGTGGTAATCAAGGCGGGTTTTCACACTCAAATAGCCATGCTGGGTCCAACAGTATACATAGAAGTGTTGCATCCAATAGCCATCAACAACATGTGTACCAGGCAAGACCCGGACAACACCATACTAGAGGTTGGCTTGAAGAGACAATCAGAAGATCAGCAGTAGGTAACTCTGCTAGTGGCCGATTTAATCCTATCAAGACCCGGACACCCCCATCCAACGTAATGGTGGATCAGTGGGTGAGGAATTCGGCCATGGCACAGTACCCAGAATTGCAAAAACAGACATGGACCAGGAAAAACAAGTTCAGTGATCGTGGACCACCCTTCTGGAATGAAAATTACCGAAAGGGCCAATTGGCTCAAAATGCTCAAATGGTAGGGCCTGGTCTGTCAGGGCCCTCGAATCAATTGGCTATCTGTAAGGGCCAAAAGAGGAGGTTGCAGAGGATCCGACAGGCTCAGAAAAAGAAGCTTTCCAGGCAAGGAGGTGTCATCATAAAAGAGATGCCTTCCCATGATACTGGTTGCTTGGTTGTAACAGATGACAACAAAGTCGACAAGAGAGGAGATACCAAGATGAAGAGCGTAATAGTCAACCACCCCATGGAAACTGATGTGAAGAAACCCAGTAATCAAATCAGGCAAAATAAACCTGCTTCCCAGGTTTTCATAGAAAAGAAGAAGGTTTCAGGCCAAACATCCTCACCAGTAAAGCCCACTGGCAAATGGCCTGTCGGGCTGACAGAAGTGGAGAAGGTTGCAGGACTCGAGAAAAATGTTGAGACCAGAATAGAAAAACAACAACTAACAACGTTCAAGCCAGAATGCAATTTAACTAAAGAGGAAATGTCATTCGATGCTTTCATTGAAGCACTGAATGATCCGAATGATGATATGAACATAAGCGGAGCCATGGATACAGACGGCCAGAATGAGTATTGGGCCGACATCATAGAGGCACTAGACAACTGTGGCGCAGGGATTGCCCGACCTCTTTCAGATAGGTCAGGGTCAGATGACGAAAGTGATTTAAAAAGAAATCACGGCAGAACGGTCGGAGGTGCATTCTTGGATGCGGATCCAGACAATGAAATGATATTAGAGCCTGGGATGAGAATGAAGATAGGATTGATTTCATTTATTCCGGCAGAATACAAGGGATATCTTGAAATTAATGTCCCTGACGGCGAGGATGATGTCGTTAGTAATACAGGAGACCCAGGTGATTGCTGGATGTGTGTCCAGGAGAATTTAGTTACCGTATTTGACAATGTAGCTCAGTTGGAGAAGCCTACTGATGAGCAGAAAAACCATTTAAGGCCTCTACATGTGAAGGCCATAATAGATGGAAGACCTACCAACAGAGTCTTAATTGACGGAGGAGCTGCTGTAAACCTAATGCCGAGAGCGATGTTCAAAAAATTAGGAAAGGACCAGTCAGATCTAATTCCGACAAATATGGTTGTCACTGACTTCAGTGGCAAAATTTCTCCGTCAGATGGCGACACTTTATTGAACATACAAGTTGGCACTGTTGAAAGGATGACACTGTTCGTAATAATTCTAGCTAAGTCAAGCTACAACATTTTGCTTGGCAGGGATTGGATTCACGCTGTAGGAGCAGTTCCGTCAACAGTGCATCAAAAGGTGATTTTATGGAATGAACAGGATCAAGTAGAAATTGTGGAGGCAGATGACAGTGCTTGCTATGCACAGCAATCACATGTTGACTTCCGGGTGTATTCTCCAAATGTCAGGCCTATAACTGCCAATGAAGGGGTCATTGACAAGGACACTTTGGAAGCAAGCCTTCTCAGCCAATTTGGAGTTAAGATAAAGGGCGAGGCCGATAAAACTCAGCCAGAAACTGACAATGAGCCTTGAAACCCACTTGAAAAGATCGTCGGTTCATCTGGCTGACAGGGAAGTACACACTCAAGAAAGTGTGTTGACGGATTGTATAATTGATGACGGCCTTTGGGTTTTGAAAAAGGAGCCGAAGCCAAGCAAAACGTGGAAGTAGAGGATCCTCTAGAAGAGATAAATTTGGGGACGGAGGAAAAGAAAAGGCCCATTTTTATCAGTGCTTTTCTTCCAGAGGATTATAAACAAAAACTTGTCGGATTAATAGTAGAGTACAAAGATTGTTTTGCATGGGACTATGATGAAATGCCTGGTTTAAGCAGGGATCTTGTCGAACACCGATTGCCACTTAGGGAGGATTGCAAACCTGTCAACCAAGCCAGTAGAAGGTTTGCTCCAGAAGTGGTACATAAAATCAAGGAGGAAGTACAAAGACTGCTTAAAGCAAAGTTCATTTGAACGACCAGGGTATAATCAAATCTTTATAGCCGAAGAAGATGTGTCAAAGACTGCCTTCAAATGTCCAGGAGCAATTGGGACGTATGAATGGATTGTCATGCCTTTCGGTTTAAAGAATGCAGGGGCCACCTACCAACGAGCAATGAATACAATTTTCCATGATGTTATTGGAAAATTTGTAGAAGTATATATTGATGATGTGGTCGTTAAGTCCGAAATCAAAGATGACCATTTGGAGCATCTGAAGCAAGGATTTGAGAGAATGAGAAAGCATAACCTCAAAATGAACCCAGAGAAGTGTAGCTTCGGAGTGTCGGCTGCCAAATTCCTAGGATTCTTGGTCCACAAAAAAGGAATTGAGGTAGACAAGAATAAAGCCAAAGTAGTCATGGAAGCCTCGGCACCGACAAATAAGAAAGAACTACAATCTTTTTTTGGGAAGGTTAACTTTCTAAGAAGATTCATATCAAATCTGTCAGGGAGGACAAGAGTATTTGCACCATTGGTCAAGTTGAAATCAGAACAAAGCTTCCCATGGGAGCCTTGTCACCAAGAAGCTTTTGACCAGATCAAACAGTATCTAATTAATCCACCGGTCATGATGCCTGCAGTGCCTCGTCGACCGTTGAAGTTGTACATATTGGCATCTGAGGACACTATAGGGTGTTTATTAGCCCAGGATGATGATGACAATGTTGAAAGGGCTGTGTATTATCTAAGTAGAGTCCTAAATGATGCTGAAACAGGATATAGTGCAATAGAGAAGTTATGTCTAGCATTATATTTTTCTTGTACAAAACTTAAATATTATATGATGCCATGTCATGTATTAGTTATTTCCAAAACTGATGTGATAAAGTATATGTTGTCAAAACCAGTCCTTAATGGACGTATTGGTAAATGGACCATTGCCTTATCAGAGTATTCTTTACAATACGTACCAGCTAAAGTCACAAAGGACAAAAGAAGGATCGATTTTTGGTAGAACATCCAGGACTGGATGTACCGGAAATAAATGTTGTCAATTTACAACCCTGGAAACTCTATTTTGACGGATCAAGGCATCAAGGAGGTAGTGGAGTAGGAGTTTTAATCGTGAATCCACAAGGAACTCCTACTAAGTTCATGTTTGAACTTAAGTATCCATGTTCCAACAATGAAGCTGAATACGAAGCTTTGATTGTCGGATTGGAAATTTTGACAGAGTTAAAAGCACGAAATGTGCATATTTTTGGGGATTCTCAATGTCATCAAACAACTTACACAAGAATACAAGTGTGTCAGCTACAATTTGACAAAGTATTGTATCGTGGCTAACAAGTTGATGAAAAAATTTGATGACGTAAGTGTCGAATATATTCCCAGAAATTTAAATCAAGAGGCTAATGAGTTAGCTCAGATAGCCTCAGGATATAAAATATCTCAAAAGACTCTGTCGACACTAATGGAAATCAGAGAATTGTTGTATCCATTAGAAGAAAGAGATATTTTAGTTAATGATGTAATTCTACCTAATGATTGGAGACTGCCAATAATCAAATATTTGGAAAATCCAAGTCATAATGTAGATAAAAAAAACAAAATATAAAGCATTGAATTACACGATGCAAGGAGGACTATTATACATAAAATCTGTTGGCGGGACTCTAATCAAATGCCTGAGTGAGCAAGATGCTTATTTAGCTCTATCAGAAGTCCATGAGGGCATATGTGGAGCTCATCAGGCAGGTGATAAAATGAAATGGGTTATACGAAGAAGTTTGTATTATTGGCCAACTATGGTTAAAGATTGTATTTTATTTGCCAAGTCTTGTGAACAATGTCAGAAACATGGCTATATACAAAACGTGCCGGCTGGCGAGTTACATTCTATTGTCAAGCCTTGGCCATTTAGAGGATGGGCTCTAGATTTAATTGGACAGATACATCCCTCTTCTTCAAAAGGATATCAGTTCATTTTAGTTGGAGTTGACTATTTTACCAAATGGGTAGAGGCAATTTGCCTCAAAGCAGTCACCCAACAAGACGTAATTGATTTTATTGAAAACCACATCATTTGTCGGTTCGGCATACCCCAGACTCTGACAACAGATCAAGGATCAGTATTTGTCGGCAAGAAAGTTGTGGAATATGCTAGTTCTAGGCATATAAAAATGCTCACATCTACACCATATTATGCGCAAGTAAATGGCCAAGTTGAGGCCATAAATAAGATTATTATTAATCTTATTAAAAAAGCATGTGAGCAGACAACCTAAGAGTTTGCATAATACCCTTGATCAAATATTATGGGCATATAGAAATTCACCCAGACAGTCGACAGGAACTTCTCCATATTGGCTAACTTATGGGCACGATCCTGTACTACCTGTTGAAATCAATCTCCAATCCACTCGCATTCAGAGGCAAGATGAATTGCCTATTGACCAGTATTGGAATGCAATGTTAGACGAATTGGATGAATTGAGTGATGAAAGATTGATTGCGTTGGAAAATTTGATTCGGCAAAAAGAAAGAATTGCAAGATTTTATGATGGCCGGGTTAAGTTCAAAGCATTTAAGGTAGATGATTTAGTGTGGAAAGTCATATTGCCCATGGATAAAAGTTGTCGAGAATATGGAAAATGGTCACCTAAATGGGAAGGGCCATTTAGAATTGATAAAGTATTTTCTGGAAATGCCTATGCGCTTGTCAATATTAATACTGGCTTGATAGTCAAGTCAATTAATGGCAAGTACTTGAAAAAATATAAACCGACAATGTTGGAAGTAAGAATTGACAACAAATGAAGGGAATAAGCATATTCACTAAACTGGCAATACAATGAAATATTGTCATTTGCTAGTAGAAATCAAGTTGTCGAGTAAAGTTAATCTAATCCTAGAATACAAGGCAGTGCGTCAGTAACTTTATTTTCCTTCAACAGTAGAGGTAAAACTCAATTTGTTGAAACTTCATTTCCCATTTGATGAGGTTTCAGTTGCCTCATTTGTCGAGAATGCATCAAGAAAGGGATGAGCACGAGCAGATCTCACCATCATTTCACTTAGAAGGTGGTTGTTGCTATGGTGTAGTAAAGATGACACCAGAGAAAAACCACTACCTTCTAGGATGAAGATGATGGAACTAGAGCGAGATGCACTCGTTCTGTATCAAGATCAGCTTTTCCCCAGATGTGCAGTAAGGTCAGTTTTGAATGTTATATTGGTTACTGACCTTCACTACATGTTTTACATTGGTTATTGACCTTCACTGAGGATATGACCATTAAGACAGAAACCTTGGTATGAAATTTTAAGATGAATAAAGTCAGATTCCCATGAAGGAAGAAAGAAGAATAGGTGGAGGCCTTTTGTAAGGGAAAGCATGTTATGTGAAAAGTTCAACTATGAAATCGTGGAGTTATAGATCACATTATTTATAGTTGATTTCGAAAGACATTTATTGTGGTTTGGTTTTTCGAAGTCTCGAGATTTATTATGACATTTATGTTGATTTGATAAAGCATGAGTTACGAGGCTGGTTGGAAACATACAGTCAAATCAAATAGATAAACGTGCAAAAGGAAACATTTATTATTATTCAATGACTGTCGTTAAAGGTTGACAAGGACAAGAGTTACAATTGTCAGTTTTGACTTAAATTGAAGATAATTGATCCCATGCAAGGGAAAGGTTAGTTTTGTCGGCAATAGCAGCTTCATAATCAGGTTGCAACGTACGAAGTTTGCTGACTACGCTTTCAGCTTTCTGACCAAATTGGACAGATTCATTGTCAATAGCTTTGACTTTATCCTTGCTATTTTCTAACGCTTTGTCAAACTTGGCACATTTTTGGTCCGTCAATTCAACCTCGGCCAACAGTTTCTTCCGATACTCCAGTAAGCTCTCTTTAGTTCGAGTCACGATGGAGATAAGATCAAGTTCCTTTTGTTTAGAGGATTCAAGATCTTGAAATCGAACTAAGAGATCATCCTTGGTTTTTTCTTCCTCTTCGTAAGAAGGAATGACAGAAGTCATCCTTTCTAATTTACTGGAGTGTCGTTCCCAAAATGTCTAAATAGAGATAAAAAGCGTACGGCTCGATAAGGGAAGATTAGAATGAAGAGGAGTGATTTCCTTGATAAGTCGAGACAGTTCTTTTTGAATCCTGACATCAGACAAAAGTTCATCAAAAGGATTGGCCAGAAGAGCTTGGAGATCATACATGAGGGTGATGACTTGAGAATCACTGGAGTCATGTTGAGTCGATGAAGAGGTGGCAGAGAAGGATGACTCTTTCCGGCTTACTTCTGACAGCATATTAATCCACGTGTTAAAGTGTTGGGCCGGTTTGGGGTCAGGAGACTTCATAGTAGGAGGTCTGATAGCAGGTGGAGAAGGAATGACAGGAGTTGTTTCAGCCAGTAAGGCCTCCATGTCAATATCTTCGTCCGGAATTTCAATCATGACAGGATTCCTCTCTTGGTTTATCAACTATTGGGATTGGAATGATTGAAGTCGGATGATGAGTGCTGGGAGGCATTTCCGGATGAGATTCGAGAACCTGGAGATCACTTGTCAAACTCCTAGTACCGACAAGAATACCTCCTACATTTCTGTCAGCATGCAGCTCCAAATCAGATACATTCACTGGCTCGACAGTTGTGAGAATCTCCTGGATGGTCATCGAATCATCAAATTGAGGAGATTTTTCCTGACATGAAAAATAAATAAGATATATACATGTATATAAAAGAAAATGACAAGGTCAATGGAAGTACCAGATTAGAATCTGAAGACATCAAGTCGACATCAACACTTGCCTTCTCGGTAACCAGAATAGTCTCAACGGATTTGTTTTTCTGTCAATAATAGAAGGCATGTGAGCAAAAAGTTGTAACTTGACAGATTAAATTAAACTGTTACCTTGGATTGGTTGGAGGGCGAAGTGTTGGAGGAACTAGTCATAACATCTTGGACTTTAGAGCCAGTGTAGACTTTGGCGGCATCACATGCTGTCACAATTGAAAGACTCTTGGTAGAATTTGATTTCTTGGAGAGGGGGTCAGAAGGAGCCGTTTTCTCTTTTCTTTTTCTGGATCCTTTTGACTGAGGATCAGAAACAGAAGCTTTGGTTGGCCGTGAGCTCTTTTTGACAGTTTTGGCCACCAAAGGGATTACGGGTTCATCTTCATCGTCATCTTCAGGAGCTTCTCCCGACAGTACATCAGAGGACTTACCAGGGAGAGGTTTGTCAAGAGGAATAGATGTCAATAGTGACGTAAATAAGTTGATTGTCAGCCAAAAGGAAAAGAAAAAAATAAGTTGTTTGATAAATGAATACCTGAATTACAAGTTAGAATTCTTGAATGGAATCCAAAGTCGTCATCAGATTGAAGAAACCGACGAGTGAAGGTAACTGGATTTGGTTTTTCAAAAGGGTCAACGTAAGCACTCACGCTGTCCAAAAAGAAAAAGTTACCTCCTTTCGATGGTTTTCCTGGATGTGAATCAGCTAAACCAAAAGGGGCACAAGGAATAGGCACTGGCTTAGGAAAAGGGGCCTTTAAACTGTCAAAGTATTCCCTGGTCATATTGGGAATACTCCTATACATGGCAAGCCTTTCAGATTCCTTATTATCATGCTTCCTTTTGGCTTCAGCTAAAACATTATTGACATGACGAACCATATCAAATGGTCTCAAGGTATTCCACTTGATTTTTTAAAAATTTTCAAAGGCTTGAATTTCTTTTTGAAGTTCACCTCGAGTTTTGGTTGCCGGATCCTGTTCCTGCAGGGGAGAATCATCACTGTTACCCACGGTGTCTTCAATACAACTCAAGCAAGTCTTTAAACTTAGACGGTGGTTGGAGTAGTATTCATCCCACCAGTCAAGAAAGCTTTGAGTAACTCCGTGGAAGGCAGAAAATGAAATAGGTTGTAAAAAAGTCCCACGAACTTTGTCCTCATCACTGATGCCGACAATATGCTCATATGTTGGGGCTTTGGCGCCAATAAAATTCTCGTCAGGATCTGATGAATAAGGAGCAGGGATAGCTTGGCAAAAGCCGAGCTGACAAGCAACGGTGTTGGGCAAATGAAGATAGATCGTATGGGTTTTGAAACTAGGACCATCAACAAAAAGAATTTTCTGGCAAATAAATTTGGTCCAAATGGATTTATTGGATTTAGAGATGGTAGTGCTTAGTTTCGTAAACCATTCTGGACCGTATTTCCGGTCGGAGAAAGGAGAAAAGTTGATCTATGAAGATGTAGATGAAAGCGAATGAAAAATTTTGAAGTAAAACTTGAAGTTCGCAGTTTCATCTCTTGAAAAAGACTCGGCAGACACATAGCAGAGATAGGAGCCATAAGTGTCAATTGACAAATCTGCAGGAGCTTTGTATGAAAATTGACGCTCCAAGACAGCATTTAACCATAGTTGGAGAAGCCAAAGAGGCCCTCCTATATTGGTTTTCTTTTTAGACTTGACAGTATCAACTAGCATGCTCATACTGTCATAAAGATTGGCTAAAACACATTGTCCCAATGCTACTCTTTTACCAGTTGACAAAAGATTGGCTAGAGGAACATACGAAGCAATCAAAGAAGCAGATTTGCTACAAAAGACATAAGCACATAGCCAAAGAAACAAAAAGGCTACGTGCTCAGTATCCGTCACAGGATCATGAGCTCCTCCTATAAAATCTGCTATGTATTTAGAGAAAGAACACTTTGGCACATAGACATCAATTTGATTTTCAATTTCTACATCAGAATGCATGGTGGGGCCATCCGGGCGAAGGCGATGTAATAGCCAAACATGTCAAACAAAGTCGGACCCATCATCCCATAAGGAAAGTGAAAATTATTTGTTGTTTTATTCCAAAAGAAAATTGATGCTCCTATTAAAGAAAAATCTACCAGTTTAACGTGACGAGAAAGTTGAATGAACTCAAAGATTCCAGCTTCCTCCCACACACTGCATTTTTCAGCCTGAACTCGGTCAAGCCAACTAATGTAAGCATCGAACCAAGTGGCAGGGGGCATTCTGAAAATCCTATTGCTCTTTTTAAAGATATGGTTGGGGATAGGAGTAAAAGAAGATAAAATAGCTTCATTTGAATTAGCGAAGGAAAGGAGCAGGCGTAAACCCTCAGAAATTTCATTTTTGGCTACAAAAGGACCCAAGAAAGCAGCAGGAGGACTTAAAGCAACAAAAGAATCAGGAATAGGGTAAATTACCTTGGATTCTTGCCATAACTTAGATTCCTCCAGAAGTGGGTCTTGGACCACTGCTCTAGGAGGAACGACTGTAGAATGAGGTACTGAGGTCGGCATCCTGGAAGATGTGGCCATAGAGACTAAATGAAGTGAGGAAGAAAGGATTTTTTCCTTCAGAAAGGGTTTTCGCGAGGGGAGAGGAAAAGATTTTCTCTAGAAAAGGTTTTTGTTAGGGGAGAAGGAAAGATAAAGAGAAAAAAGTCAATACTGATGTGATAGCAATTTAAAGAAGAATGAAAGCTTTTTGTTCGAATTCCAAGAAACCTGCGGCGTTATGATTATCCCTATTAAGTATGGATGAAATTAAAGCAAGTTTTAATTAACGGATAAGAACACAAAATTAAGATAATTTGGTAGCAATTCGAAATTCAAATTTTGCTATTCTATCGGGCAAAGCCGTCGAAAAGCAAAATTTGGGGGGCATCTGTTAATAGAATAATTTCAAATTCTTGACAGAAATAATTCTGACAGGATGACAGAAGAAGTGAAGAGGGAATTGTCAAGATAACCACCATAAAGGAGAGTCGAATTCAGCAGAATCGACGATTTGGAAAATTGACAAGAGTTGGTATGTCGGAGGAGGACAAGGTCGTCAAGAAAGCAAAATGAGGACACATTTGTCAAGAGTAAAATTTCGTGGGTATATTTAGGATCGATGGTGAAGGAATTGAAGTAATGACAGGAAAATTAAAAATCCGACTTCGACAAGAGTGGTAACAAGAATTGTCGAGCGTATAAAAAAGGGGTGGAAATGGCTAAGTCTTCAAGGATGATAGCATCATCAAGATAAGCCGTCAAACGACCAGACCGTAGACAACAAGCAAGTTGGCATAAAACGGTTCAAAGAAATAAGCAGTTAGGAAAGTTTGCTTGTCAAATAGTTTGAATTTGAACATAGCAAAACTGTCATACAGGTGGCAATCTTAAGAATAGGAAGTTATCTTTAGGTAGTTATTTTATTTGCTTATAAATACTATTAATCACGATGTAATGGAGGAGGTTACTTGATACAATATCCTACATATCGCGATCACATAGCAGATTGAAGGATTATACTCAAGTATTTCCTCCATCCTTTTTTCATTTCCAGTTCAATTTACAATACAGTACTGGTTATTTCATTTCTTTTTACATGTTCTTCATTACTTTCAGCATTTCTTTCATGTTCTTCATTTAAGTTCTTTTATTGCAGAATTTATTCAAGTCTTTTTACTTGTTCTTCTTTACTTTCAACCTTTCTTTCATGTTCTTTATTCAAGTTGTTATTTTATTGCATTCAGTAATCATTTAATCACGTTTTTTACAAATTATCCTTTTAAATTACTTTTATTCCTGTCTTTAAATTATTGTTTTTCGTAGAGTCATGCAACTACAAAGTATATTTTGTTTAAGAAACTGATGTTTTCCTTTCAAATCAGAAATTCATTCATACTTCTATCACAAAATCAAGTCATTACCAGTATTTACTAGATTTGACTAATTTGTCAAATTCGTACTTAGCAGACAAACACACAAATCCTGACGAGATTACCGCATAACTCGTTCGTCCCCACACTCGTCTGATTCTTTAAATTATTTGTAACAAGGATTTTGGACACCAACCAAAAACCAGCGTTAACACCTATATAGCATATTTGATGTAATATTAGTTTTTGCTTTAATGTTTTAATTAGTAAAAAATTATCAATGTATTTTTGTATGAAAGTTTTTATCACAATTATCAATATTAATTAATATTTAACCAATTTTATTTTAATGTAAAACTTACTCATACGTTTCGCACGGGTCCAAGAATTATATATCTGATCCTATTTATTGATACCCATGCGCTTATTGATAACCTGAGTGTACAGAGAGTGGGCAGAATAGAATTATATATCTGATCCTATACTTAGACTTATTAGTTAGAGCATTCATACAATCATACTTGCTGCAAGAATTCTTGTGTTTTCTTCTTGCTTTCACAATTGAAATATATAAAGTCGTCTAAACAAGCCATTGTATCGATGTCAATGCTTCTTATCATGTAAATTTTGGTTTTATCCATAGTCCGTCTATGGTTTCACAAAGGCAATAGCAATTAGCCCTTTCTTTAGACACTTCTATTACTATTAATAAAACAAAGTATGATTATCAATGTTCCAATTGCATTGCATTGTCGTTATCATCCGGACATTTTACTTAATATTGGTACAATTTCTAAATTTAGTTTTCCTTTATTTGAAGTTTATATTTGCATGGAGAGATGGACGTGAACTGTGTTAGCAATTATAGCTTGGGGAAGCTGATGCAATTATTTCTTTGTAACACTCTCTCTTCCTTTCCCTTTTCTTTAATATTCTACATCAGTTCTTGATTCCTTGTGCTGCAATTTACTTGGATGTTTGAAAGAATGGGTTTTTGACTTTCTGAGGTGTTTTCTTGGTACTGATAGGGATACAAAGAAATATGGTTTTATTGGATGGAATTTTAGTTCTTTATTAAGGTTTAGTTCTTTTGTGTCATATGGTCCCTGATTAACAACAATAGGTGATATTTTTCTTGGAGCTTTATATGATTATCTCACTCTAACCATTGGACTCAAAAAACCTTTGCACTATCATCTGTTGTACATTAATTGTAATATCAGAAAGTTATTATCACTTCTAAAATATATTGTTTCTGGCATAGCCCAATGAGAAAGGTTCAGACTCACCATAACCTATACATTTGTTCATGTTGATTCATTGAGATTAACACACTAATTTAGATATTTTTTGTTTGCTTTTTGGTTAAGTTGTGTACATTTAATGCTTTGTATTTTGCTTGTGTTGTTTCTTCATAGGAACCACATTTGATTCCAGGGGCATGTATGCTGTGAAGGCACACTAGATCATGTTATACACATCTCTTGGTAACATGAAATTTGTCTATTGAGGTTTTCGTTTTGTATTTTGTGATTGTGCTGACTTAGGTTCTTTGTTTATAAGCATTCAGTATTTTATTTTGTCATTTCAAGTCAATGGAGGCCTTAGGTATAATGAATGTGGTACTTTATACTAGATGTGGTGTCCTTGGAACGCAAGGGGTTGGAATGTATCATATACTTTATTCTGTGACCATGTCATTGATGAATTGTTGGGCCTAAACTTCATCCTTTTGGATTCACTATGATTTGTCTACTCCCAACTTACTTCATTAATTAGTTGATATTTGGTGAATACATAAGTCGGGCACACGTTTGTTTACCGTCCATAGCGGGAGAAGAAATGGTTACTACGAATTTATGATTTTTCTTTGTTTGCAGTGTACAATCATTATCACTATTGTTTTTGTTATTAATTATTTATAAATTCCAACTATATTTACTCCCTACTCTACTAGCCATTTATGTACTTGGAAGATTTTGTGTATTTTCAAGATATTTCAATTTAATTCTATTATAAGGATATATATGGAAAAAATGGTCAAATATGTCTTGGGTTTATAAAACAGTCATCGTTTTGAAACAAAAACAAATAGCTAAAATTACCCAAGAAAAGAAACGGATGGAGTATTTGTGTATGTTCTAACTTTTTACATGAATGATGTTTATATTTAAAAGATGTGTGCTATTTATACAACTCAAATCAACACCAACACCGTATAAATGTATTCTCCATGTCTCTTTTTATTTTTTCTCTTAATTTTTTATGCAACCCAATAAAATGCTCACTTCCATAAAATACGGTGTCTATAAGATATATTATACTTGGATGTTCAAATAATTTTTCCGTATTTAAAATCATAATATTCATTCTTCTCTTTTTTTTCTCAAGATGCAAACAACTTTTTAAATTTTTTAACCATTTTAAATAATCATAAATCATTTATCATCTAAAAAATAAATTTATTAGTTCAATGTTATTCTAATTTATAGTATGTACTTAAAATTTAATGTTAAGAAAAATGTTATTTTTTATCCTGTTATTAACATGAAACTGTCACTTTAAATATGTTGATAATTATAATTATAATTATAATTATAATTATAATATATAGTCATGATATCATTAATTTTATATTTTAATTTTAATAAAAATATTATATAATTATATTTCAAGATAAAAAAATAATTATAAATAAAAAATTAAAATAAATATTATAACATTCTATTTTTATTGAAAACTAGGCGTGCGTACAGAAATAACAAACTCAAAATATAAAATCTCCTTTTTTGCACTTTACACAGTACGGTATGGGCTATCAATACTTTCGCAGAAGGGAAGGGGACAGAAAAGTAAAGAAAAGAAATAAAAGGAAGGGCACGTGTCGAGAGACGGGTTTTGCCGTATTAGGTATATATATATATCGTCAATATAATTCAAATCAGAAGTCTTTTATGACAGCACGGACCTCCCATATCTCTTCGCTGCCAGAGATAATCACCAGTGATTTATGTTCTGGAATCGGGACTGTACACGTGGTGCATTCAGATGTTTGACTTGACCTCAAAAAGTTAGTCAAATCGCACAAGCGTAAGATTATGGGAATGAGAATGCTGCACCACAATTTCCATGTGTGTGCGGTGTAGCTTGGTAATATCTCATTATCTTGAAATACAAAGCAAATGAGTACTACTTGTGTTGGTGGTGACGTGTGATTTCTGGATGCATAGGATGTAATGATGCGTTGAAGGAAGAAAAAGAAACTCGACACATGTCACTCATGTGTTAGAGAAAAACTTTTATTTTATTATTATCGATTATGGATTATTGATCACTCATAAATTATCATTTAATTTTATGGTGTTATTGAAAATTATACATTCAAATTTTTGAGAAGCGTTGTCTCTCATTTCTCAATAAATTTTTTTTTTAATTTCTTAATCAATATTCTTATGACACTCGTTAGTAAGATCCAATAATAAATATATTTAAAAATTTTACTAACCAATGCTTAAAGAATATTGGTTAAAAAGTCAATAAAAAATGTTTTAATATTAAAAAGTTAAGTATATTATTCTTTTTATTCAAAACTCATCCTAATTAGTCATTTGAAACGAGTGATTCACCAGAGTATCCCTAACTTTGATCTTTCCAATGGAATTAATTACTGATTCGTCTAATCGAGCAGAGTTTTATCATTTAAGCGGAGCATACCACTTTTTTTCTATGTAATAAATACATCTTCAAAAATTGCATTTGTTGATTCCTTAGCTAATAATGTGTCGATTTACAAATGATTATAAGTTTAAAAATATATTATATTTTAGACAAAGTTTTTTACATTTTCAATTAATTAAAAATTATCTTATATATTAATTTTAATATAATTATGATAAAGTAAAATATTTATAACAATATAAAAATTTATTATTTAACAATAATGAAATTTAAACCATATGTATAAAAATAAAATATATGAGTAGAGTTATTACTTTTTTTTTTTTTAAAAGACGGTTCTACTTAAAAGAAATATGTATGTGTCGGGTGGGAGAGTATGAGAGGTCTTCTACTCCCCTTGTGGTGTTTTCATCTCTAAACTGATTCATCATATATATTCTTGAGAGAGGGGGAGAGAGAGTGATACGAGGACGGAGATGAAGGATGGAACTCGAGCTCTGGTGAATAGTAATGGTAACTTTGGGGAAATCTCCAGCTCTAGGCTCTCCCTGCTTGCTTCCAAAGATCGTGATTTTCTACTCTCTCCAACCGGGACACAGGTATCTCTCTCTCTCTCTCACACACCACTCTTTCCCATCTCTCTCCCCCTAGTTTTTGTGTGGATCAATCTGAACGTCCATTGGGTAATAGCTTATAGCTGAAAACATGTCATGTATAGTATATATGCTCGTTCAAGCTAGGTGTGTGTACTATATATGGTAGCCACTGGTCAGTTCCCTCCACCCCACGGCCTTTTTAATCTCCATATTATTTTGATCTGCTTGCTATTATTTAGTTGTGAAGCATGCTTTATATACATCTTGGCTAGACTTGTCGTGACCGTCCAACTTTTGTACTTAGCCGGTAAACAACAAAAGCTTCCTAAGAAATTAAATATGATAATACCCAATATCAAGTTGTTTCTAGTAGTAATATATGATATAGGATTATATATATACAAATCATATGTAGTTCGTTTAATTCTCCTCCAGCTTTCCTTTATTTGCAGCACTTATTTAGGCTTCGATCTGTTCTAGTTTTGGTAAGGATCGTCTGTCTTGCAAATTTTTTTTTTATTTCTTGTACAAAAATAATTTTGTTTCGTGGGTTGCTCAGCGGTGGCCGGTGCTGGGTGGCCTTATTAGTTATTATGTCCAATCACGTTTAGTAAATACGATTTTATTTTTTATTTTTATGTTATGAATATTGGTTGCTCTTATATCTTTAAATTTCTTCATATTCATATATTTGTAGACGTACATAAATTTATATTAAGCAAGTATCTTGCTAATTAAAAAGACCCCGGAATTATGAAGAGGTTTTTGGTACAATCTTCTAGATTTGTATATTCACACTATATGCATATAATTGAAGCATTTGCAACCGAAAATCAAGAAGAGGATGCCTCTAGGAGAGCCTGTGAGGTCTGTGTCTTCCATCTAAGATTAAGTTTCTAGGGTTTTGAAAATTTATTAGTTTAACCTTGTTGAAAAGATTCAAAAAGCTATAACTCTGATTTTGATCTCTGGTCAGCTGCAAACGAACGTATAGAAGATGTATTTTATACGGGGTTCATCAACCTATTCAAACCGAAAATCAAAAAAATCGAAAACCGAAAAAACTGTATTTTTTCATTGGATTTGATCGGATTTTGCATCCCCCAGTGAAATCCAATCCAAACCGATCTACTATATATATATACTATTATTTTTGAAATCATAGTATTACTCATATTTAAGCATTGTTTTTCATACTTTTATGTCCCTCATTTTCTTTAATATTTTTGTTGGAATGACATATATGAGATTATTTAGAATACATATTAATGTCCTGATGTATATTTTGCTAAATTTTTTGATACATAATATATATATATATATACTTGATTGAGTAAACATGAAAAATAGGAAATCAATTAAGTAAATTTGAAAAATAAATTAACTACACTTTATTTGTAGCCATTTCAAGGAAAATAATAGGATAAGTGGGAGCAAATATAAAAAATTAATATAAAAGAATATTTAACATAAAAGAACATGCTAAAAATAACAATAATTATTTTTTATCAAACCCCCAAATTAAAAGTTTGTCAATAATTCTCTAGAATTTTTCTCACTGTCCATCAAATCAAATAATGGTTAATATAAGGAACAAATAATTGCTACCTTTCATAAAGGTTATAATGTTTTAATATAAAGAGAGGTTAAAATAAGTATTGAGCACCCTAAACCAACTCACTTAAATGAAGATTATCTTTTATTCACTATTAAATAAGTTGAAATGACATTTGACATAAAAAAAATAAAGTATGATAAAAATAGAATGATCCAATTCAATCCAAACCGTATTTGATTTGATTGGATCGAATCGGATTTTTTTAAGGAAACAAACCGACCCAATTCAAATCAAATGTTGTTTTCATCATCGGATCGGATGTTTTTTAGTTCAAAATCGATCCGATCCAATCCGCGAACACCCCGTATTTTATATATTTTATGCTTTAATATCTGAATCACTTTTGAGATAGGTAAAATTCATTTCCTGATCCATCATGAAACAAGCCGAAGGTAAGAAGCCGGCCCATCTGAGTCCTTTCTCCGCCCAAACAAACTTTAGGTATTTAATTTTTCAATAGGAATAAAATATATGTAACAATTAGTTAATGAAATTATATAATACCCACTTCCAGAAAATAATTGCATTCATTTTGTTAATGAAGCAAGTTTGTTTATTACCCAGCATTTTGTTAAATCTTGCGGTCTTTAAATTGTTCACAGTAATTTCGCTTCTTTTGAAGTGATTATGAATTGAAGTTGAACGATGGTGAAATTCTTGTTAGCTAAGGAGATGCTTAATTAGTTTGATCATAGGTGCCAAGCATTCACGAGCTACACATGCTTGATGTTTGCAGTCCCTTTCAGTATGTGATGATGTGTCCCCCTGTGGTAGTTGTCGTGGAGGATCAAGCATCCCAAGCGAAAGACAAGTGTCGCCTAAACCATTCCTCTAGCCTAGTCCTAGCATTGATGCTTTGCGTCGTACACGTGGCCCAATATTTCCTACAAATAGTGGGCCATTTCGGTGGCCCGTCCCTTTCATGGTTTTGGTTTTGGATAGAATCTGGATTCGCTTCTGTTCTTGATGCCTACCACTTTTATATCATTATGTACTCCTTTGTCGGTGAAATTCAAGCTCTATAAGTATTTCGAATTAATATGGAGTCTTCAACTTATACGTATCATAATCGTTTTGGAGAAATAAGAATTTGCGTGTATCTTCTTTTTTAAAGAACCAAGTATGCTCCTTTGGGAATCGGATCCTCTCCCGTCTCTCGAGAATTGGACAATTCCAGTTAATGTGGACCATACACGTGGCAGATAAAGTAATCAATGGTTGGGATTTTTTGAATTTATTTTATTATTAAATTTAAACACAAATTAAAAAAAAACCTCAATTCTCTCCCTCTCCCCCAAACCTTCGACATTCCCTCCCCCCATTCAAAATACACACCCATCTTCGGCGGCCACTGTTGCACCTCCCAAGGCCAGGGCCGGCCCTTTTCTGCCACCGCCCCCCACCCCCAAGCCTCCGCAGCACCACCTGCCTCCGCCGCCGTCCCCCATTCGACCCTCCACCCCCTCATTTTTTCGCCACGAAGACGCTGCCGCCACCACGCTTGCCACCATCTCGGACGTCGCTGAAATAGACAAGTATAAACACGAGAAGGGGGGTTGAATTGTGTTTATCAGAATTTAAGCAAAGTTGAAATCTTTTCGTAAACAGAAGCTAAATTTGGACGAGTGGAAGAATACGGGGATGGACTGGTGACTTTTGCAAACACACCACTTGATAAACGTAAGAAAACTAAAGCAATTAAAGAGTTTAAGGAAAGAGAGATTGACACAGTTATTTATCCTGGTTCACTCTTCAAAGCAAAAAGCTACGTCCAGTCCTTAGCAGCACCAAGATTTATCCACTATAACTGATCAGGTTACAGACTCAAGTATTATTTGCACACTAGCCTCTTCAGGCTCAAAGACAAGTATTCTTTGCACACCTGGTCTCTTCAGGCTCAAGACAAGTATTGTTTGCACACCTAGCCTCTTCAGGCTCAAAGATAAGTATTCTTTGCAAACCTAGCCTCTTCAGGCTCACTCGGGTTTGTTTGAGAGATTTGGTTTGTAATGAATACAACTTAGACAGACAGAAATTTCACTAACACTCAGAGAGTGGTTTAAATGTAAAGCTTAGGAAAGTCTGCGTAATAACTTCAAATGATTGAAGAATAAAGAATGAAAGAAATGAAGAAATTAATGCGCAGAGTAATGGCTTTTTAATGCAATGTGTATTCTCTGTTTCTTTATCTTCAATGACTTTTGTATTTATGGTCTTCAAGCATTTAGGATTCGTAAGAAACATTCCCTCAGATGTTAGCTTCAAGCAGAACTTCATTAAATGCAATAGAGTCGTTCTGGGCAGCCATTAATGCAATAGAGTCGTTGGATGTACTCTAACATGAAGGATCATGGCTTTATGCATCGTGATACAGCCATATCAGAGTTGTGCAGAGAGCTTTTTGTATTTTGCTGAGCACACTTCCTTTTCGTGTAAGGACCAGAGGTACTAGGGAATAAAGCATGTTGGAAGCATTCTTTAACTGGTCTTTGGTTCTGATTATCCAAGGTTGCTTGAGAGAGTAACTTCTGACTTTTCTTGATAATCGTGAAACTGAGTAGGAGAGAAGGCTTCAAGTCTCTTTCTGGTTCTTGAAATACGATTCTGATAATCCTTATAGAACTCGCGTGTATAAGATAAGTGCTTCCATCTTGAAAATAGTCGCATCTATCTAGCAATTTGAGTTTTCATTCGGGCTAGTAGACGAGCTCCATATTAAGGACTCAGCAAGTCCAAAGACTAGTGTGGACGAGCGCTTATGTCACCTTTAGTGAATGAGCACTTCTTACTTTAGTGGACGAGAGCCTCTGTTAATTTAGTGGGCCGAGCCTCTGTTACTTTAGTAGACGAGCTCCATATGCCACGTCATTGGACGAGTCATTCTGATTCCTTAATGGACGAGCTCCATCTGCCACGTCATTGGTCGAGGGCTTCTGATACCTTAATGGACGAGATCCAGATGCCACGTTATTGGACGAGCCATTCTGATACTTTAATGGACGAGCTATTCTGATACCTTTATGGACGAGCTCCATCTGCCACGTCATTGGACGGACCATTCTGATACCTTAAGTAGACGAGCGCCTCTGTCACTTTAGTAGACACTGACTTTCATTACTTTGGTGGATGCAAGTTTCTATCTCTTGCGTTTTGGACGTGCGCTTCAATCACTACAGTGTTGGACGTTTGTTTCAATCACTTGTGTGGTGGACGTGAGCTTCTATTACTTGTGTTGGACGTGAGCTTCTATCACTACACTGTTGGACGTGAGCTTCTATTACTTGTGTTGGACGTATGATTCTCTTATTTAATCTGCACACTCGATAGACAGGTTAGCAACCAATATGAAGGTTAACTAAATCATTAATCAATGTTTAGTTCTCATCAAAACTTAGAGAAATGCACATCAGACATTTTAGAGACTTAACAGTCGCGCACCACCATCTTCCTTGCTGCAGAACCACCTGCCTCCGTCGTTGTCCCCCATTCGACCCTCCACCCACTCATAGAGGACATGAGAGCATAACAAGCAACCTGCAGAGTTTGAAATGTGGAGTCTTTGGTTGGAAAACTCAGCGGCGGAGTGACCGAACGGAGAGGGTTAAGGCGGTTCTGCGGTGTGTAACACCCGGGTGCCGGTGAAAGAAAGCACGGACAAGGAGCGGCTCCTGGTAGGCTTCTAGGCGGAGGGACACATGAATGAACTGATTACACACCCGAATGAGCGGGATCCTGAGATTGTGTAGGTATGAGACTATACAGTTGAGGAAGGCTTATATGAATTGATTGGTACTACCTATACAAACAAGATGCATCTACTTTTCGGGATCCCTTCACTTAAGAACTCCACGGTTAAGCGTGCTTGACTTGGAGCAATTATGGGATGGGTGACCTCCTGGGAAGTTTTCCTAGGAAACGTGTGAGTGAGGACAAAGCACGCTGAAAAGACCCGTTTCCAGGAGGTGATACCCAGACCTTCGAATAGTGGCAGTGGCGGGAGATGGCGTCTCGGCTGGGTTGTGGCGGTTGACAGCAGAACCGATCCGATCTGGGGCAGAGCAACGCGGAACAGTGGGGCGCCAGAGTTTGGTGGAACTTTGAAAGGGGGAGAGGGAAAATGTCGAAGGGTTTGGGGAGAGGGAAAGAAAATAGGGATTTAATTGATTTTTGTTTTAATTAAATATTAAAATAAATCAAAAATTGACAGGCATTGATTTCCCCCCTTGCCATGTGTACGACTGAGATCTCAAGGACTGGAATCCTCCATTTTTCCAAGTAATGGAGAGGATCCGGTTCCCTAATTTTGGTGGTGCTAATTAACGTCATACTTTTTTCCTTACGAAGTCACCTTTGTTATTGTTGTGAGTTAACACCATTGCCAGCTCATGATAAACGTATAAGGATCTGCTATCTTCTGTTTTCTAGTTTCTTTTTAATTTCCTGTTTTCAAAAATAATTATAAAATTGTCACCTTGTTTTCATCATGTTTCCTATTTTCATAATTTTGTACAGGAAATACTGAAAATAAATTTTTTTTTCTGTTTTTATTGTTTCCTATACAAATCTTCAAAAACAGGAAATAGAATAAAAACAAGGTTATTAGAAAACATGCCCTTATTTTCTTATCACATTTCAATCAATATTATGTTGCCACGTTAGTTAAAAATTTATATAATATTAGAAAAATGGTGGGAATATAATATGTGACACGACAAAAAAACATTTATTTATTCATAAAGATACATTAAATATCTTCGCAACTTTTTTCTTAAAAAAAAAAAAAACAATTGGTTACCAATGTCGTTTTTAGTTAGACGTCGCAAATAAAATTAAAGGATTGTACTCGACTCGATGATAAATGTGGTTGGAATTGAAGCGTGCAACTGTTTGAGTTAATTATTTTTGCTAATGCAGTAAGTAGTTGTAAATCGTGAGTGCAGGTAAAAGTTTCTGATCTTGAAGGGAAAGTAGTGGGTCTCTTATTCGCTGCCAACTGGTACCCACCATGCCGTGGATTCACCCAAATGTTAGTTGGTATCTACGAGGAGCTGAAAAGCAGTGTCCCTCAATTTGAGATTGTCTATGTGTCCTCCGATGAGGATTTAGATGCTTTTAATAGCTTCTATGGAAACATGCCGTGGCTTGCAATTCCGTTCTCTGATTTGGAAACAAAGAAAGCACTGAACAGAAAGTATGAGGTGGAAGGTATTCCATGCTTAATTATGTTGCAACCTGATGATAATAAAGAGGATGCAATGCTTCGCGATGGGGTTGAGCTTATTCATCGGTATGGAACCCAAGCTTATCCGTTTAGTAAGGCGAGGTTGGAGCAGCTGCATGAGGCAGAAAGAGAGAAGCGTGACAACCAGACCCTCACTAATTTGCTAGCAAACCACCATAGAGACTATGTTTTGAGTCACGCGGGACTCAGAAAGGTAATCGCTCAAATTAATACCCTCATCTCGCTTGCATGTGTTGTTAATTGTGTTTTGCTAACGTTCATTCATATAGTAAAATTTTACAGTGTCAGATAACGTTATTCTTTTATAGAACCGAGCGGGTTGGGTAGAAGTAGACTCAAACATTCAAAGAATAACTAGATTCTATAAAGTAAAATTTGGTCTAAACATCCAGCATTGGAGATCCATGTAAAACTTTCAACGACATCAATAATATTTTGATAAATCGATTTTATTGTTGTTTTTCTCTGTTGGTTATAAAATTAAAAGTACATATGTCAAAATATTTGTGGATATCCATGTACAACTTTTTACTGTAACAATATATACTGTTTTAATATTTATCTTTAATTTTTATAGTTAGCCAAGTCTTGTAAATGCCTTTTCAATTTCATCCTTAGTGGGTGGGTATACTCTGTATTTTCCTCTGTTTGATACGGGTTTAGGATACCCCAGTACTTTTTGCAATATAGGTTTGGCTAGTAAAAAAAAAAATTATTGGGACCCGTAACATGATGGTCACAACTTTGAGGATCCGGATCCCCTACATTTGAGGATCAAGTTAGGCAAAATTGTATCAAGTAAGTTTTAGAGTCAAATTTGTTGAGTGGGTAATAAAGACAAAAACACCCTCAAAATTTACCTTAAGTAGGAACTTTAGGGAAATAACTTTAGAATCCAAATCCCAACTTCGACCATACATGAATACACATTGCTGACACGATTCACTAATTACATTTTAAAATTTTTGTATCTTTCTGTTTCAGAAATCTTCTACCCAGAAACTTTATCGTTTGTTGGGACTTGGAAAGTGTAACTTCAACTAACCGGTATTGCTCCTGTACAGGTACCTGTTGCTTCTTTAGTGGGCAAGACTATTGGACTATACTTCTCAGCCGAATGGTGCGTCCCATGCGTGAAGTTCACTCCCAAACTGATTTCGATTTATCAGAAGATCAAGCAGGAGCTAGCTGAAAAAGGAGAGGAGGACTTTGAAATTGTGTTGGCTTCCTGCGACCGTGAGAAAGCATCTTTTGAAACCTATTACAGTAAAATGCCTTGGTTGGCATTGCCCTTTGGAGACCCAGAGATCAAGAACCTTGCTAGGCACTTTGATGTGCAAGGGATACCCTGCTTGGTAATCATAGGTCCTGATGGTAAAACAATAACCGAACACGGAAGGAACTTAATAAACTTGTACCAAGAAAATGCCTTCCCTTTCACTGATACCAAAGTAGAGCTGCTAGAGAAACAACTTGAAGAAGAGGCAAAGGGGCTTCCAAGATTGGTGTATCATGAAGGGCATCCCCATGACTTGAATTTGGTGTCGGATGGCAATGGTGGAGGGCCCTTTATCTGTTGTGTATGTGACGAGCAAGGGTCCAGCTGGGCATACCAGTGTCTTGAATGTGGCTATGAAGTGCACCCAAAGTGTGTCAGAACTGTAGATCGATCGTGGTAATGTGATCTTGATGGGCAGGTGATTACCTTATGCTGTTAAAGTGCTTATAGGAGTAATTAGTTTCCTATGCTAATTAATTAACTGAATGTCCTATGATAGTTGCCAAGAGGACCGAACCTCAGTTATCTATCCCAATCTAGACCAGGGATGGAATCCCCTTTAGCATTATTAATATATATATAAATCTATATGGGTGACTTTTTATTGATGCTATTTCATGAGTATAAGAGGAGGAGAGTGACAGAGAGAATAGAGATGAAGAAATTAATCGTGACCTCGATATTTATAATCAGTGGAAATTTGATAAATTTATTTAAAGAACAATATTAGAGTTTATAATTGAAAATTGTTTTTTATGTAAAAATAGACAAATAGCACAAGACATTCCTTTTTTTTTTTAATTGATTAATAATGTTGATAATTTTTCTACCCTTTATACGAAATTATTGCATTATCGTGCTGGACTACCTATGTGTTTGGAGCTGCGTCCTAAGAGATGTGGACGCAGAAGCTCTTATATGTAGCTTCGACGTTCAAACACATTAGGCGTGAAAATATTTACTATTTTGCCACCGCTAACTTGATTATGAGAAGACTACCGCCAAACCAAACATATTGTACTTTGTAATATTCAGTTGACGGTTAGAGTATAAATCCTACAAATATCGCTGGTGGCTTAAACAACGATGGAAAACAAAAATCCAGCGCGCATCTTTTTGAGCTCTTTTCAATTATGCCAGTAAAAATTGGCAGTTTACAAAGTACAAACACGTTCACTGAAAATAAGATTAGGAATTTTATGATGTTTTTACAATGAATAAAGATTGATAGTAGGAAGACGAATTCGCATGGAATTTTTCTTCAATTTTTATTGGATGGTTTCCCTACATTTTTGCTAGGTTTCCTATGCTTTTCTCTCTCCTCAGTAATTTTGGCTTGTTGGTCGAATTTCGTACAAACTTCCTTCACACTTTATAGCATCACTCTTTTACAATACAGCAGGAATGAAAGCATGGTAAAACGGTCAATGAACTTGAAGAATGGACGACTTGTTCACTATCAAGTATCAACTTTTATTCGGTAGTATTTTTTTTTTTTAATAAAATGGTGACAAGTGAGCCATCACTTCGCACCGGGTCGGCCAATTAAAGGCAAAGTATTACCTCGCGTTATCGTTCCGTTTTCAAAGATTGAACACACAATCACTTGATCAAGGGATGAGGTGTCGAACCATGATGCCAACAACGTTGGGTTCTATTTGGTAGTATTTGATAGAGGTGTGAAGAACACAATAGAATATATGGATTCTATTTTATGTTTATTGTATTTGAAATTAAAGTTCTGTTCTATCTCTATGCCAGCATGTTGTATTTTTTTTTTATCGGATTTACATCCACCACTTTGTATGAAATATCATAGTAGACCATGTACGCCGGGAAAAGAAATGCAAGAAATGAAGATATTCAATCTTTAAGATGAACTCCATTCATATATTTCCCTCTTAGATGTAATGCGCAGGTCGAAGGAATCTGATGAGTGGTATCTTACTAAATACATTAAATTAATTAATCATTCATATAACTCTAAGCATGTGATCATCAAAGAAATATTATAATACATAGAATCATCATATTTCCCCATGAAGACCCAAGGCATCTCTTCATGAAATTTTTTTCCTGATTGTTATACACGGCAAGCATTTACCGTAGAAATTATAAGAGCTTAATCAGAGTTGGGAACGATCAATCAGTATAGTATAGGCATCTTCAGTTAACGCTCGGCAACAATCTTATGTTCCAGGTTAGGCCCAACCCAAGTAGTTAACGGTTTTTCTTTTTCTTGGTCTTGACCCAGGCCCAACCCAAGTAACACGTTATAGTTTCAAATTTATAACCATCGTTTTTATTCAGTTGGGGGATGAAAAAGAGTGAACAGTAGAAAAGAAATGCTATCGCTTCACTCTAGTGGATGTTGCCGTATTTCCACTTCAAGACCTTCACCTTCGCTCTTCTTCTTCTCAGCTTCGAACTATAAATTTCGTTTTGGCATTACGAGAACAATTATTAGTTGTTCTGGTTTCGCCGGAGACTCAAACTCCGATGTAGAGCAAGAACAAGATGGCGACAGGAGAGGGAATTACGGTGGTGTGCGGTTGGAGGAGGCGGTGGATAACGGAAACAGATCTGGAAGACTGAGACTGGATAATTGGATCTCGTCTCGCATCAGCGGCATCAGTAGGGCTCGCGTGCAATCAAGTATTAGAGCAGGGCTCGTTCATGTCAATGGCCGTGTGGTTGATAAGGTAATGTCAATGCGTTTGATTCGTGAGCTGTTTTTTTGCATTAACTTTGCATGTTACTGCGAGAAATTGCTATTACGTTTATGTGAGTAACTCGGTTGGAAGGTGTTTCTCCTAAAATGAATTTCCGAGATAATTAAATCTTACTGAAACTAAGCTTAATTAGAGCACTACTATAAATCCACATCATTCAGTCCTGGAATATTTTCCTGTTTTTGTATGGTTTGTTTGATGAATGTGAAATGTTCTTAGTATTAAGAATTCATAAAATATTTTAAATATTTAGATGATGTTCATAAATTGGAGGTGTTTCCTTGTGGAATTGCTCTACTAGTTGAAACTACATCTGTGATGATGCCTTTCTTTGTGGCACGCAGAGACTTCGACATACCACCATTACTTAGGATACTCAGGCCATTAAGCTGTTGATTGATATCAAATATTATGATTTATGAGTCTAATAGCGGCCGGCTCTTTCAGAATCTGCAGACAAAAGGCTGTATTGAATAATTGATGTATATTCAAAAGGGGGAAAATGATTTAGTGATTCCAAGAGGATGCTTAAACATGTAGTTAACTGTATTTCCCATGATCTGCTTTGTCTTTGGTTATTTCAAGAATTGAAGCATCAAAAAGAGCTTTGTGTTTTGATGATAATTGCTGCGAGGAAAACAATGCTTAAGGAATCAGTGAATCGAAGATTTTTTTTATTTGAAATAACTTGGGTCCTTTATCTCTTGGTAGGTGTTAATCCTGTCTCTATCTTTGAGCAATGAGCAGTAACATTTTTGTTAATGCTTGAGCAGGTTTCTTTCAATGTCAAAGCTGGGGATGAGATCAAGTGCACAATCACAGAGTTGCAGAAGTTGAGAGCTGTGCCAGAAAATATACCTTTGGATATAGTTTATGAAGATGAACATGTTATAGTCATAAATAAACCTGCACACATGGTAATTCCAAGCCAGTAGCTCTAATGGTTCTACCCCTGTCCCCTTTTTATTATATTTGTGTATATTGAGGTGCATGCTTTCTGTTTTTAATTTGATTTCTCTTGATTGTTAAACTATCGGCAGTTCTGTACTTCATAGTTTCATCAATTTCGTAGCTTTCTCTCAGACATTGTGCCTGAAGTATGTCTATGCTTTATCTTCAAATGGACCAACTGGATGCAAAAGCTGGTCTTATGTGCATGGCTCAATTTGTCTTTCCACTTATCCGTCCTGTTATTTGTACAACATACTTGGACCACATTTGAGATAACAACATATTTGCATACATTTTTCTATTCTACATCGAAACATGTGATATCTCAATGTTCACCCACACAAAAATTATATGTTGTCTAGAAATGTTGTAGGAAAAAAAATTCTCTCAATTTATTTGTTACTTCCTCATTTCCCACGCTTCATAGCACTCCCCCTAAAGAGAAAAGAAAAAGAAAAAGAAGTGAAGCAAAAGGAGGAGGAAAGTTGGATAACCTTAGGAAAATTCCGAGCTTTAGAATTTGTGCAGTTTTACTATCTGCTAGTTTTGTACACCAATATCTATCTTTTCTACTCCAAGGTTCTAATCACGTAAGAAATGTTCAGAAGGCATAGTTAATGCCTGTTAACTCAATACTGATTGAAAATTACATCATTTGGTCTCCAACCTAGGTTGTGCATCCAGCACCTGGGAATACATCTGGCACACTCGTCAATGGCATTCTTCACCATTGCGACCTTCCAAATGTTGAATTATCTAATGAGGAAGCTCTTCCAGATACTG
Source organism: Sophora flavescens (assembly GCA_030762895.1). Classification (NCBI taxonomy): domain Eukaryota; kingdom Viridiplantae; phylum Streptophyta; class Magnoliopsida; order Fabales; family Fabaceae; genus Sophora; species Sophora flavescens. Next base: position 18,635,764 of record CM061067.1, read on the forward strand.
AAGATTCTGATGATGAGTTCAATAGCCTCTGCTCTGATGCAAGTTCTTGTGAAGGGTTACATTCTAGACTGCCAGTGGCATCAATACGCCCTGGGATTGTACACAGATTGGACAAAGGCACGACTGGGTTACTCGTCGTTGCAAAGGTGTTTCTCAGAACTTATCACAAATTGCCATTGCCATTTTAGCGAAGAATGGAAATTCTTGTTCATACTTCAAAAGATTAACAATTAGTTTTGTGTCCGTTATTTATACCCTTCAATATCAGGATGAAGTTTCTCATATGAAATTGTCAGAACAATTCAAGCTACGTACTATCAAGAGGGTTTATGTTAGTCTTACTGCCGGGGTACCCAGCCCAGTAGCTGGGCGTGTTGAAGTTCCAGTTGGCCGTGATCTCAATAACCGGATTCGCATGACTGCTGTAGTTGGACCAGTTAATTCTAAGAAGGCCCGTCATGCTGCTAGTAGGTGATTTATGGTCCTTTCACTTCATTTATATTTACCGAGTAATATGAATTATATTGGTTGCTTCTGGTCATATACCGATATATGACTATTGCAAATTTTGAACGAGTTAAAATATTGATATAAATGTATAATTTTAACGTATGTGTAAGCATAATATGAAATTTGAGTCTTTTTATTCATTCCAGGTGATCTTGGCAATTAACTTTGTAGTGGAATCTGTTTAACTCAGCTGCTATCAATTATCTTGACAAATACGTAGCTATAAGATATTTCATCCTTTGGTTTTTTCCATCTTATAATCAGATGGACAAAACTGAAGGGAACAGTTGAATATCTCACCTTGTGTAACCCATTTAAGTCGTTGGCCATTATGCTAGTTGTGCTTTCTTTCTTCCATTTGGTCAAATGCCCACAAGAGATATTTAAGGTTTCATAGCAAGAGCTACACTAAGGGCATGTATTCATCTAAAAGTTAATTACTAATACTCAACATCATCAGGTACAAAGTAATTGAGATACTTGCTGGGGGCAGTTGTGCATTGGTTGAGTGGAAGTTGGAAACTGGACGCACTCATCAGGTACTTCATGGTACATAACTTAGAAACTCTATAGAAACGAACGATATTTTTGCAGTCACGCTATATTGTGAGTCAGATTTTTGAATGATCAAATTTAATTAGATTCAATTACTGTCTATCTGCAATGCAAAATTTCTATTCGGGTTTTTCTTTTCCCAGGCGGTGGCTCTCTGCACCACCGCCACCTCTCACCTCCTTCTAGATCTGGCCCACCCCCACAACTACCCTCACCCCATGGTGCCTATTGGACGGCACCATCACACTATATTGTGAATCAGATTTCTAGGCACCTACTGAACTTTGTTGAAATGATAATTTTGGTCTGCCCTTGATATTGGATTGAAGTATCTGAAGAATTTTTACTCACTTATTGGATTTTGGCTTTGCCTTGATTGTTCAGGCTATTTTTGGATAAATTATAGCAATTTAATTGTGGAATGATAAACAATGCCTTTTCTTTTTTTATGTGTAAATTACATTTTATTTCCCTGAAGATCTCGTAAATTCAACAATAGTTTTCCAAGTTCGAAACCTCATATTTTCCCAGTCAACTCACTCTACATATAAATATAATTAGGGTCATGCTAACTAGCTTTTTAAGGAATTGAAAAACAAATTTTCATTGGAAAGATAAGTATCTCTCTCTTCGAAATTTTAAATACAACAATTCCCAATATTTTTTTCTTAATTCCTTAACCAGTGCCTAGCATTCTCCATATATAATTAACCCTCTGAAGTTCTAGGCCCTGTTTGGTTCAAAGGAGGGGAGGGGAAATAACTCTATCTGTTTGGTTCATAGGGGGAGAGGAGAATTTAAAACTAATGTAATTTTATATCTTTATAATTTTGGATTTCAAAATATAAGTAAGGATATTTTAGTCAATATATTAAATTGTTTTAAAGTTTAAACCCCCTCATTTTCAAATTCTCCCTATATTGGAGGGGAGCCTAAATTGAGTAAGGAAGGATTTTGGTCTCCCTCATTTCTCTCCCTTCCTCTCCAAAATGTTGAGCAAAACAAGAAAGACTTATAAAATCCCCCTCCCCATTCCTTCCCCTCCATTTTCCACCAACCATTAGAGACTTTACATGTAATCATCTAAAACATACGAATCTTCTCAAGCTGCATAGGAATATGGGAGTCTGTTTTGTGGGTAAACTGAACAGTTACTGGTAGAGGTTGGAGAAAACAAAGTGGGTAGGGTTGTGTGTTCTCAATGTGAGTTGATGATATATATGATTATTATATTAGTTTATCATGTAATTTTACATTTTGAACTATGGTTTGTAATCGGGAATTATTGTATTAGTCTGTCTTCTTTTTTATGGCCACATTATCCTTTTGCATAATATACAACAGTATTTGTTCTAGACGAAGGATAGATACCAATATGGCAATATCTTGAAAGAATTTCATCAAATGTTAACTTATAATTACCTCCCCAAAATACCCCCATTTTTCTTGTTTTGTAGATCCGTGCACATGCCAAGTATCTTGGAGTTCCTTTGCTAGGTGATGAGGTGTATGGAGCGACGAAGAACATGGTCTTGTCACTGCTTCGGCCCAGAACACCCCCGAGTTTGCATGGTAAAATTGCAAAATTGGTTTCTGGGCTAGATAGGCCTTGCCTTCATGCTTTGACACTCGGGTGAGACTGAAAGGATAAAAGCCTGTTTACTCTCCATGCTCAATCTTGGGTTCTCATTCTATTTCTTATTATTCATGAAAGTTTATGACGCCATTGATTTCGTCTATTGTTTTGCAGGTTTGAGCATCCCCATACAGGGGAGCAGGTGCACTTTTCATGCGAACCCCCTGTAGACTTTGATGAGATTTTGAGCCAGCTTCGCAGAATTGGTAGTGAGAGGGTATCTTTCAAAGCAGCAGTTTAGATAGAGGTTTTGCCTTCTTACCAAACTTCTTTGTCAAACCTCTTTCTTACCTCTAATTAATTATAATAGAATGCCAAAGTGATAGTTAATGCAGTTTGTTCTATTTCATAAACTCCATAACATCTTGGAGTTTCTGAAAAATAAATTTGACAGACATCTTGTTGCCTTTTCTTAGACCTAGACTTATCGAATCTAGTTTTTTCTTTTTTCGAAAAATCTGTCTGTCTCTTTGAGTATAAACAATACTTACTTCTTAATTCACTATATATTTATAAGTGACTAAAGCATAACAAAATTATACGCTAATTTGATATATGGACATCTCATTGTCTGCAAATTAGTATGACAATACCAGTTTGTTCTAATATTCTTCAGCATTCTATGCATATTCTACATGATTTTCAAATCAATCAGATGAAAATCTTGATTTATTGAACATTTGGAATATTCAGGTATTTTGCACTGACCAATGCCTGGCATGCCGCCTCATGAATGAAGGCAACGGAGTAGCAGTTGGATGATAGTGTATTTTGGGCAAAAGTAGACATTGACTGCCACTACCATTGCCACAGCAACTGTTCTTCGCAGCTTCAAGGAAAATTCAGGAATATTAAACCAAATTATGATTCAATTTGGGGAATACGATCAGTTGCATATTCATGGGATTTAGATGGTCTGGATCTGGATTCCCTCCATCAGTTTCCCTTCCATCATCCCTCCATCATCTTTTTTCTCGCTTAACTCTATTCTCTCTCTTCATTATTTATTATTTTCTCTCTCATGATCCCAAACCCCCTTTTTAATTTTTTTGCTGGACTGCCTCCATCGCTGGAGGCAATCCTGATTGTATAATCTTGATCCCAAGTACATGGTAAGTTATAAGCATGTAAGAGGAATCTGAACTAATTAATTTTTCCATCAATAAATATCAACTTCATTTGCTGATCAAAAAAATATATCAACTTCATTTCGGAGTATCTCTATTGATCCGCAGCCAATGTACACGACTTAAACGTAGACCTTTTAAAGTATGTGTTTAAACTAGCTTTATTTGTTCATCTCTATTTATAATCAAAATCCTATTGGGAAATAAATGAAAAAAAAAAGCAATACATGAATCAATGATAATTTTTTGTTATACAAGTGCTTGTAGTGCTAAAACAAGAAGTGTAATAATTTATCAATGAAAATATATCGAAACAGTGTTACACCTGAAAAACAGTACCCAGAGTAAAAAAAAATCAATTCTCCAAGTGTTTTTCTTTCTTCTGTGAAAAATAACAATACTTAAAAAAACTTATCTATGCTTGCCTTTTGGTATGTTAAATTACAAATATCTCTAGCTGTCTTCAACATAAAGCAAGCCTCTTGAGAAAGCCAGAAAGGCCATCTTCGTTTGAAACTACCAAATATAACGACTCAGATAGCAACCAAAAGTACACTACATTTCCTCTTCCCAACGGGGTTTTTAAGGGATATATTTTTCTACTGGTGAAAAAAAATGCCGGCGCACCTCTTGAGCAAAAGGAAAATGTAACTAGGTACAGGTACCGTAAGGTGTTAATAGAAATGAATTGAACCTGTTTCTCCATCCAAAATGCTATGAATTACTCACCCTATTAGCAATCCATGCGAATCCTGCGAACATAAAATCATCAGATGCTCAATGATATTTTATATAAATATGTAAACCGAGGAAGTCCAATGATCCATTTGGTAACAAGAAAGAAACGTCGTTAGGAAAACAGAAAAATACAGAAATGGAGCAAGATATTCGCATATTTAAGCCTAAATACAAAGTCACAATTACCTGAATCAGTTTTGGTAACCCCTTAGAATTGAAAACGGAACGTTTATGGATAAATTTCTCATTCAATTTTTCATATAAAAGTCATCTTTAAATACTTTAGCCCTTATTTTAAGAGAACAATAGCCTGGTCTTTCGTCTCTAGAAGTACCTTAACACGGTGACTTAAACCTTGTACTCCTCAAGATGCATCCACTTTGTTGAAGACCATTTGTTTCCTCTAATAACTGGGCAACCGCCTGGAAGCAGAGATAAATTAATTTACTTTACCAATCACAACTTTCCTGGAAAGAAGAGAAATCAAAAGTACAAAACGAAATGTCGATATGGCTTTTAATTGCCATTGGAAAAAAGAAAATGAGAAAAAAGGACAAAATAACATGGCAAGAACATTCTCGACATAAGGTCCATACTTCTAAAATTTTACAATTTTCCCACAGTGCCGAATAAGAGCAAGCATGTCTAGATTAAATAGCAGCAGTAAATATATCGACCAATCTGAACTTAAATGTAGAAAGATGATTCATCATAATAAAACAGAAATAGATTGAAGAACTATTCCCTGTTTGATTACTACTTGCAGAATAAGGAAATACTTACAACTGGTATTTGCCTTGGACAGTAGCTACATTAAAAGGAAATAAAGAGAAAGAAGATAACCAATAGAAAACTCCCGTGCAAGATAAATCTTGCCCCAAGCGATTAGCCAGAATCAGATCAAAAATCATATTTCCCTCCAAATCCCATCACTTTCCTATTTAACAACCTCCTGCAAAACCTCTCTTTGCAAATGCAGTTAAAGCAATTGCTTCAACAGCTAAAATTAGGAAATGTCATGGAAATGACACTAATTTGGGACAACCAAACTGCTTTACATATTGCTTCTAACTTCATGAAAGAACCAAACATATAGAGGTTGAGTGCCAGAGAAAAAGTTTATTCAGGCGAGATCACAACTAGCTTTGTCAACTCCAATGAACCGTTAGCCAATATAGTTACTAAGTCCCTCTTAATGGTCTTGGGGTTGTTTTATTTGTAACAAGCTTGGCACATATGACATACATGCTCCACAATATGAAGCTTTAATCATCACCTTGTCATAGTTGACTCAGCTGATTAATAGAAATTGTAATATGTAGTTATAGGACAAGTGTCTATAATTAATGTTTTTATTTAGTGCTGCCATTACTAATCTATATATAAATACCAAATTATTTGTGTGTTTACACACAATTTCCTCATAAGCTCTCCTAATTCTATACTAACCATGTAGACTTGAAGGATCTAGTGAAGCATCTGGCCTCATGCTCCAAAACAGCAGAGCATCACCCATTTTTGGTTTAACCGAGAGACCCTTTCTAGCACATTCTGACAAATCATTCCACCATGGCACAGAACTAAAATTTGCCTTGGTAGCAGGAAATACTGTCTCACCACCTTCTTCAACATCTGAACTGCATGAAGAGTAGAAAAGAATGGAGGTAACTACTTCTAAACAAAATCCATCACAAAGCACAATGCAAAACCATGATTTGGAAAGAGGGAGCTTACAGGTACATAAGAACAGTAGCAATACGTTGGCCTCCATTCTTAGTGTTGAAATCATCAAGGAAGTAATCATAGTGAGGCTCATATTTCTGCCCAACCTCATAGTGAAGAACCTGAAGCCCTTCTCCATTCTCTGCATATTTTAAAGTTATTCATTAGTAACTCAGAAAAATACACAAGTATTCAATCATGGCCATAAATAGGAAGTGCTATTGCACAACATAAACTATTTGACAAATACACGGGCTTAAAGCCACTTAAGCATTGTGCATTATGTATTAACTATGAATACAAATGGGCCTTTGGCACAATGGTTGCTGCCAGTGCCATTAGACTTGCAGTTCTGCAGGGTCCTGTGTTCAAACCCCAACAAAACTCCCATGCGATGTTCCCCTTCCCTTTATGGAGAGACCCTATATCCCTATTCCCACCAAGTCAAAGATCTCAAATTGTAACCAAAAAAAAAAATTACTAATAGAAAACAACTGAACATTTATCTGTGGAAATAATTGAGAAATAAGAATTATCCAAATTCTCCTTTAATATATTATGACTCCATAGAAGGCTAGCATTTTTATGTTGAACTCGACTCCTTTATCATGCAAACAACTTCGCTGTAAGTTAGATTTATTTACAAGAACCAAAGTAGAAAATCCTTGCGTAAATGCTCTCTCCAGAAATTATTTAAAAGAACACACGAATAAGTATTCCACCAACTTTATTATCATTGGCTCTTGCCAAGTAATAAAGAATCCCCAGAATTTATAACAATCTAAAATGTTGTGTTTCTCTTATTTTCTTGTGCACGGATTAATTGCCTTTTGGTGCTATATTATCTTACTTTTCCACATCAAACCTCCAAGGCATTAAAATAACTTCTTCAAAATAAGAAAATAGTCCAGCTCCATTGTTTATTTTTTTATTTCTAAAATAATGTAGATAGCTGAATATTTAGAATCCTTTTCTAAACGGGGAAAACCTCTAGAAGAACTTTTCTAACAAATTCTATTTCTTCTCAATGTGAAATGCTAACAATTAGCTGCATATGCATATCTTTTGTAGGGCTTTTGAACATATCAAGCTTATAAATTAAAACCAAAGAACAAAATATGAAAGATAAACAGGTAGACATAAGTACCGTACAAAAATCATACCTACTGGTATGAAGGTAAAGTCTGCAATTCTTTTTTCTATATTATGGATAATTTTGTCCCTTCCTCTCTTCAGAAACATTCCTGAACTGGTTCGAACCCTGCAGGCAGGGGATGTTAGAGTCTTACAATAGTCGGAAACTTTATGAAAACACAAGACAGAGCCAAACCTGCTCTCTGTACTCTGTCCAGTCTTGCTATCAACAACACTTGATTTCACCATATGAGGTTTGGCAAGATTGATCAAGTATTCACATTCTTCTTTTGACTGTTCCAAATGATGGGAAGAATTAACATTCTCAAACAATATATATTTCAACAATTAACTACTGCAATAATCTAAACTCTAAAGAATTAAAAATAAGATCTCTAACTCTTAACTCAACCTCTTCAGTCTTTCATCAAGTTCAAGTTGACCAGAGTTTGGATAGTCCATGCATGAATACCTTTGTTTATTTATTTATTTTATCATGAACTACTCAGAAAAACCTTGATCTTAATATAATCCAGTTTACCCTGAGCTTAGCCTATGCTTAGTTGCTTATAGAAGTTTCAAGTGTAATTCTATGCTTTCCCTTGACAAAGATGCAGTATTATAGATGTAGCACTCTATTCTACACTTGATGAGCATAATCATATATAAAAACATATAAGGAACAAAAATTCCCAATCTCAACGGTTAAAAAAACTTATCGAGCTAGAAACCACAGCGTTGCATCAAACTACATCTATCTAATAAGTATAAAACAATTCAATTCATAGACGCAAAATCTCAAGCTATCTCCAAAAAAATCAAGAATCAGCATATGCAGATGCACAGGTAGATCACGAAAACTGACCAGGAAATTGTGATATATGAAAGCTCTTGGCTCCCAGGAGAGAATTTCAGTCCACTGCTTCTGTTTTTCTTCTAAACCGTCGTCTCTTCGAAACGCAACATTCATGAAAGATTAAACAAATTTTAGTTCGAAAAACCACGAGCGCACACTTCATGGACATGCAAATCAAAATCAAACAGAATGTTAAAGCTACCTTTCAGAGGTCTTGCGCCTGAAGGCACTGAGATCCGTGGTAAGAGAATCGTCGGTGGTAGAAGGTAGATAAACAATTCCGAGAGCAAGGAGCACTAGGAGGATAAGTGTGAGCATGAAAAAAGTGGTAAAAAGCAGCGTAAACGTCGACCATTTCTTCCCCTGTGCCCGTGTATGAGGATACTTTCCTTTTGCCATGCTTGAAATGACGTTGAATTGAATCCGATACAAACCCTAGGCGATAAACCAGCGATTTACTCAGTCATGTTCAAAGTTCAAACAAACAAATCCAGAATCCTGTAGTGATGACTTCATTTCATTGACTCCAGTCTATACCCTCTAAGGCTCTACCTAACCAAATATTTCGCGGCGTCTGGCTTGGTATCTTTGCTATTTGGTTATCGCTTTTCTTTAAAAAATTCAAATGTTAGATTACTTTTTTCGTCTGAATTCTTAAATAAGTCCCCGTAGTTTAAATTTTTTATAATTAGATTTGTAAAATTTAAAATGTAATTAAAAAAATAAAACTGTAAATACTTATCTAAAAATCAGGAAAAATTATACAGACAAAAAATTTAATTCAAATAAATTAAAAAATATAAAATCAAATTTCAAAGGCGTTTTTTTACTCATCAAAAGCATTGTTGTTATTAATTTTCTTAAATTATATTTATTCATTAGCACACCCTTTTAACCTAGAGTCGTCTTTCTCTCTCAACATTTCATTTACTCATCTTTTCCTTGTTCCTTATCCATCGGAAGGGATGGTTTTTGGGCATTTTTTGGCCTGGAAACACCTATCTACATCGTTTTTTCTCTCATTTTATCTAAATAAGTGGTTTTTCCACAAAGATCTGGTTTTTCTTTCGTGTTTTTCTGTGTTTTCGTCATCTATGTGAGGCGGTATTTTGTTCGTCGTCTTGTTGCGACATCGTTTGGTTTCCTGTCTTGTTGCGGTGTTCGTTTGGTTCAGATTGGCAGATCAGCTTCGATTCATTACAGATTCAATCAAGACTTACGCGTCAATGTTACGTATCCGGAGGCATGGCTATTCCGATCACTTTGATTTTATCACATTTGTAGACATTTTGCCGTGTTATGCTATTAACCTGGGTGCTGTGAGTTTGTTCGCAGATTCATCCTTTTTCAATTTTTAGCGATGTTGAATTTGTGTTGTTTTCGATGTATTTTACCAATTCGAATGAATGAATATTTTTTTTAGTAAAAAAAAACGTTGTTAATGTTATAAATAGAAAACAAAATAGGGAGATGAAGACAATAACAATATAGACTCAAAGACTAGTTCTTCAGGAACTAGAATTCAGATGCCGGTTCTTCAGGAACTAGCTATGATATTTGTATTGATATGATTGAGTGAATACAAGAGTAAAATATAAGGTCCTATTTATAGAGGTAAATGGACCACTAATTATGAACCAAATCAACAGCCATAAATAAGAAATAAATACATAATAATGGTAAAGATATTGTAAGATAATAAATTGATATAGTCATCCATAATAATATATAAATATTTATAACACTTCCCCTTGGATGACTATACATTATGAATATTGTCTCGTTAAAACATTGATATGAAAAACCCGGTAGGATAAAAACTTAGCGAAGGAAAAAGAGTACAATGTTCATAATAACTTACTTCCCCTCGAGACTACAATTATGAAAATCCTTTAGTTGACACATCCCAATGTTATGCACATGTTTCTTGAAAACTGAAGTTGGCATTGCCTTCGTGAATTGATTTGTTGGGTTGTCACTTGAACGAATTTTGCAAACATCAATGTCGCCTTTCTTCATACAATGTTGTTGGCTTGACCTCTTCTTTCATCTATCCACATGCTCCTCTAATGTATTTGATCATAGTTCTTAGCCATATCCACTCACGACTTGCTTCATGAATAGAAAATATCTCTGAATGATTTGATGAGCTAGTTGTGATTATTTGCTTCACATATCATTATGAGAGTAGTTTCTCACGGAGAGAACGGAAAACATGTTTGACTTTTATCCAATGTCTTCAGGTTGATGTTGAACTAAATCTTGATAATAAGTCCACTGCAAAAGCTATATCTAGTCTATTCTATTTGCAAGATACAAAAGTACTAAGATATGGTACTTCATGACCAAGAATTTCTTCATCATCTTCTCATTGACGAAAAAGGGTCCTTTTTCACATCAAGTGAATGAACAATCATTGGAGTGTTTAATGGATATGCTTTATCCATATAAAAATATATATAAGAAGATTGATGAATAAGTATTCCACTCGCAAAATGTTCAACTTGAAATTCAAGACAAAAACTCGTTTTTCCAAAATCCTTCATTTGAAAACTCATTTTGTAAGTACTCTTCTTTAAGATCTCTTCAGGAGTCCCTATTATGTTTAAGTCATCAACATAAACAGCAACTATTGCAAATCCAGAATTTGTTTTCTTGATTAAAACACAAGGGCATATAGGATTATTCTCATACATATTTTTCAATAAATAGTCACTCAAACGAGTGTACCACATTTGTCTTGATTGCTTTTGTAACGCCCTTCGTCACATTAGTAACCCAAATTAATTTCAATAAAAATCCTTCAAAACATTTAATTAAAAAAAATGCAAGTCATAAATTTTTTCTCAAATAACTAAGTATGAAAATACCTCGTATTAAATAAAATAGTAGTATTTACGAAGTATTGAAAAATATTATTAAATCCAATCATTTGAATAAAAACTAAAAGCCTCAAAACCGGCCGTCTAATTACAATCTGAGGAAAATAATATATAAACCAAAGAACGTCGTCTGCATAATACTCTAAACCATACTACATTACTAACCAACTGTTAGAAACTGAGCAAGAACAGAAAGAATAGAGAAGAGAGAAGAATACAGAGTGATTTTTCTGAAATGAATTCTTCATTCAGTTAATGACTTGATACAAGAATGAGCTATTTATAGAAGATAAATGTAATTGCCTCTAACTACCTCTAACAGACTCCCTCTAACTGCCTCTAATAGAATGGGCTGAGATCAGTTGAGGCATAACTATAGTAAGCTTAGCTTACTCTAACATACCCCCTTTTAAACACAAGGTGGGTTTACAACCATTACTAACATACCCCTTTTGAAACTAAGGTGGTTTTACAAGAGCTAGATGATCTAGAACTCCTAGATTGCTTCTCAGTTCTTCAAATCTGGTCTGTGAGAGTGGTTTGGTAAGAAGGTCAGTCACTTGATCAATTCCAGGTAGATGATAGACAGTGAGTGACTTGTTTAGGACCTTTTCTCTTACAAAGAAAATATCTAGCTCCATGTGTTTTGTCCTTGAGTGAAGAACAAGATTATGGGACAGCGAGACAGTGCTCAGATTATCACAATACACCACTGGTGTTTGGGACTTGATGTGCAGCTCCTTCAATAGAGATTGGATCCAAAGGACTTGGTTGTAGTTCTTGCCGCCCCTCTCTACTGCTTCTGTACTAGATCTTGCTACTAAATGTTGTTTGCGAGACCACCAAGATACTAGATTGGGTCCAAAGTAGATGCAGGAGCCTGATGTTGACCTTCGGTCATCCAGATCTACTGCCCAGTCAGCATCAGTGAATGCTTGAATGGAAAAGGGTGCAGCAGGATTTGCAGGTTTTAGGACTAGGCCATGAGTAATAGTACTTCTTAGATACCTTAGGATGCGCTTCACTGCCTTCCAATGATCCTCTAGAGGTTGGGAAAGATACTGACAGACCTTGCTTACACTGTAACAAATTTCTGGCCGAGTTATGGTGGCATACTGTAATGCCCCTACAATGGATCTGTACAGTGTGGGATCATTCATGTAGTTGGCTCCAAATTTAGTTAACTTGATGTTGCTAACCATAGGTGTGGGTGATCCTTTTGCATTGCTCATGTTGGTCTTGGCAAGTAAGTCCCTGATGTACTTGGACTGAGACAAAAGAATGCCCTTATTGTGAGCCAAGTGCAGTCTAGAGTTCCAAGTTGCTTGAAAGCAAAGGTGGAGCTGAGTTTTTGAATAATAGCTGAGATATGTGCAAGAGATGAGCCTGTGACTATAATGTCATCAACATAAACTAAAATGTAAGTGCAGTGGCCAGCATGTGTATGGATAAAGAGAGATGGGTCACACCTACTAGTTTGAAACCCAAACTGTACAAGTGCCTTGTTAGTCTCTCAAACCATGCTCTTGGGGCTTGTTTAAGCCCATAGATGGCACGATTCAGCCTGCATACCTGAGCAGAATTAGAGCTTTTGAGCCCAATAGGTTGCTCCATGTATACTTCTTCAGACAATAATCCATTTAAGAATGCATTATTAATGTCCAGCTGCTGTATGGACCAGCTGTAGGTGACTGCAAGAGTTAGAATTATTATGACCGTGACAGGTTTGACCACAGGGGAGAATGTCTCTGAGTAGTCTCTTCCTAACTGCTGATGAAAACCTTTTGCAACCAGCCTAGCCTTGTACTTGTTTATAGTGCCATCTGGGTTCTCTTTGACCCTGAACACCCACTTACAACCAATGGCCTTTTTGTTAGGTGGGAGATCAACTAGTGTCCATGTGTTGTTGTGCAATAATGCATTGTATTCCTGCTGCATTGCCTCAAACCAGTGAGGAATGGTCAAGGCTTCAATAGGAGAATGAGGTTCTACATGTGTCAGTAATAAAGTTGGAGCTAGCAAGCCAGCTTTAGACCTAGTGATCATGGGATGGGCATTAAGAGGTGCAGGTGCTGAGCTAGAGGATCTACCAGACAGATGAGAGGAACCACTAGGTGTTAACCCACAATGAAGAGAAGATAAGGAGTGCGGGTCTGTATGATGAGAGGAGTGACTAGACACAGGAGGAGAAGCTTGATTAAGAGGTGTAACTAGAAAGGGAGACTGATTTGAACCATTTGGACTTGGTGGAAACATAGGAGCAGAACTAGGAATGGCAGGGATAATCACGAGAGGAGTGTTACTAGGACTGGTGGATGTTACTGAATTTGTTGGTTTGAGAACCTCTTTTGCAAATGGGAATTCATGTTCATTAAATTGGACATCTTTAGAAATATACATGCGGCCATCTTTAGCTAGACATTTGTTGCCCTTGTGAGAGGTAGAATAACCAAGAAAGGTGCACTCTCTAGTTCTGAATTCAAGCTTATTTTTATTGTAGGGTCTAAGGCATGGGTAGCATGCACAACCAAACACCTTTAACATGGAGTAGTCAGGTTCAGATTTGTATAGAATGAAGTAGGGTGTTTGATTTGAAAGAACAGGTGTAGGGAGACGATTAATGAGGAAGGTTGCTGTGCAGAAGGCATGATCCCAATAAGACATAGGAAGTGAGGCGTGTGCAAGTAAAGCTAGGCCAGTTTCAACTATGTGACGATGCTTACGCTCAATAGAGCCATTTTGATGGTGGGTGTGGGGGCAAATAACTCTATGTTGGACACCCAAATCAGCCAAGAACCTAGTAAAGGGTCTGAATTCCCCACCCCAGTCAGACTGAACAGCCTTAATGCATGCACCAAATTGTAAATTTACGACCCGCCCGAAACCGACCGACCCGTTGTAGGGGTGATCATAAATTTACGACCCGCCCGAAACCGACCGACCCGTTGTAATTTTTTATGTAACGGTCGGTTTTAATCGGGTTGGCGGGTTGGGCGGGTGGGAAAACTGGTTTGATATGGATATATGATCAGCCGCTGGCTCATCTAGTTTTATGGCTAGTATGACCGTGGTTTTGTGCTAATTATATCGCATTTTCGCCCAAATTAGACTTGATTGTCTTTAAGCAACATTTTGAGTCTGTAAAGTATTTTTAGGCTAATTTAGTTAGTTTTGAGTCAAATAAAGCATTCACTGCTATTTCCTATTGTTTCAGGTTAGAATAAAGCACTTAGAGCCAAGGGAATGAAGAAAATAATGAAAAAATGCAATTCTGGAGGATTCGCCTCGCGAGCCCGAAGACCAGCACGATTAGCAACAGTCACCCTCTCTGGCTCGCCTCGCGAAACCTGTTTCGCCTCGCGAAAGAGCGACTGTTCATAAGATTCGCCTCGCGAAACCTGTTTCGCCTCGCTAGCGACCGCAACCCAGAATCTATATTTATAGTCTGTTTAGGGCAGAACTGAGGGATCTTCTCTTATCTTCTTCTTTTCTTTTCATAGGCGGCTACGAAATTAGGTGTAGGTTTATGTTTGTAATGGAGAGCTAGTCTCCTTTGATTAATCTACTGCGATTGGGTTCCATTTACGCTTGAGGTTTTGTAATTTCTGAACTTTATGCTATTCTCTTTCAATACTTGTTTTATATATTTCTGTTTGCTTAATTCAGGAGTGTATAGAATTTGTGTTGATTTGTTTCGATGATGTTATGTTCCTATACTTAATCGCGTTTGCTTAATTCGCGTGTGTTCGTTCATGTTCGCTTAGTTCATGAGTGCTTCACCCCGTTTGCTTAATTCGGGAATAGGAACATATGTCTCGTAGCATTGATTTCGCTTGTTAATTGATGTTACAATCGAAAAGAGAGTAGAATCCGCTTAGGGCTTGGAATTATATGAACCGATGATAGTGGGAACCCGAACAGAGGGGTTAATCGCTTTAGCTTATTTGGTAATTGTTTAGTTTTCATTGTCTTTCTGCTTTGTTTTCTTTATTCAATTCCAAATCCAAAACCCCCCAAAAACTGACTTTTCTGATAATAACAACCCAAGAGTCCTTGTGAGATGATACTCGAGTTGTCGCTCCCTATCTACATATTTTTGTAAACCGCTCACCTTTTGGCGCGTGCGCGACAGCGCGACCAAAAAATTGGCGCCGTTACCGGGGACTCTTGTTTGTTATTAACAGAAAATTAAATTAAAAAAAATTGCTGAATTTGTCTGGTTATGAATCTTAGTACTGCTATGGATAATTTCCCAGACATTCGAGCCTTTTCTAAATCTGATTTTCCATTTGTTTCTGGCTTTGATGATATTTATTCATGTACTGACTGTACTGACACTAACCCGTGTGCTGTTTGTGCTGAGTTTCTTGATTCTACTTTGCAAGGTGATAGTGTGAGTGAAGTTGTCCGTTCAGCCGAAGTTCTTGACATCATGGCTACTCCAAAAACACCATCCATTGAGCAGCCACCCTCCTTAGAGCTCAAGCCACTTCCAGACATTCAGACCTTTACTGATTCAGTTTATTGTAATATATCTACTGACTGTACTAACACTAACCTTTGTGTGGTGTGTACTGAGATTTCTGCAGGTTTAGCAGGTGATGGATTTATTAGCGCAGTGAATGAAGAACATGCAGAAGTTGAAGCAGCACCGGAGACCTCAGCTACCTATTTGTCACCTTCCACTGTAGAACAATCGGTGATGGAGTTCAAGCCTCTGGATTTTGCACCATGGCCAGTCCAAGAGGTTGAACCCCGATTTTATTGGGAGGACTTTATTGAGAAAGAGGTCAACTGTGACCCAAGAGGGAGTGAGAAGTCTGCCGCACTTGGCGAAGTCACCATAACTGTCAAGCACTCACTTCCATATCAAGGCTGCAAGTTAGGGGACCATGGAACAAGCTTCCGTCCCTTGTCTATTACGTGGGCATTATGCTGCATGCCATGGGATCCGGGAGGATCATACTGCAATTTGGGCATTCCGTGGCCGCTGTATCACAGACAGTGGGATCCCGGTGGAACCGCCTCCATGAGTTTCTCTAAACCCTCTTCTTTTTAATTTTCTTTTCCTTGCTTTGTTTTAGTTTTGTTTTCTTTTAGCTCCTGAATAATTTGAGAAGATCAGGAGTATTTGTGTGTTGAGTCTTGTGTCAGCAAGCTTGATTAGAATTTGATTGAATTTTACATAGATGGATTGCATGTTATGTGTTGACTGTTTCCCCCTAGATTTTAAAAATTGAAAATTTGATCCCCATGTAATTGAAAACTGAACTTTGAGATATTTTATTGTGATGGCATGATTTATGATAAGTTTGGGGTGAAGGGAAGCACACACTAGGGATAGAATCTCTGTCAAACAATTTGCAAAATTGTCCAGGTGAGGATTTGAGCCTCCAGCACGCTTTTAATTGTGTGAATCACTTTTGAGCTGCACTTTCCCGAATTTGCTTGAGTCTCTACTTGGTTTGCATGCTTATGTGTTTGCATCAAATGATTTAGGCAGAATTTTCTTTGTAAATAGCTACTTGACTAAATTGAACCCTTCCTAATGCATGTTCCCTAGTTAGCCCCTTTGAGCCTAATTAGCCTGTTAATTCTTGATAACCTTATGTTATGAGCCTAGAATCTGGAAAAAACATGTAAACCCAATCTTAGGATTAGGAGAGCATGGATCCTTAGCAAGAGAATGGTTGCAAGAAACTAAGTTTGGGGTGGCTACAAGGATGTGACATGTCATTCTGGGATTGAGAAAAAGAAAAAATATAATAAAAAGGTTGAAAAAAAAAGGGGAAAGAAAAGAAAAGCAGAAAAAGAAAAAAAAAAGAAAAGAAAGAAAAGAAAAAAAGAAAAGTGTAAAAATGTTAAAAATAAAAGTATTAGAAAAAAAGAGGCTGTAGTTACCCAAGGCATAAAGAAAAATGAAGAAAGGAATCTGAGTGGAAATTCAAAGTATCAAATGCTAATGCTCTCTTAGTGCCTAGGGTCTTCAGCCTAGTTCCTTTGTAAATCCTACCCTTAGCCAGGCCTCATTACAACCTATAAAAGACCTTTTGATGTTGCATGCATGTTTTCTGTGGGAACCATTTTGAGATGAAAATCAAATTTATGGGAAGTGCTCTTAAAAGTGAAATTGAGTGAAATGTTGTTAGCCTGACAAAAACTGAGCGATTGAGTGAACACTAAATGCCCTTGTGAGGAAGGCAGTTGTTTGAATTTGGTGATCTCCCTCTTGTGTGTAACTTGGATCCCCTGCCTAGATTAATGAATGTTTGAATGATGAAATTCTCAATTGTTTAGAGTGAATGCATGTGGGGATTACATTGTTGAAAAGGGGGAAAACATTCAAGGAAAATTGTTTTGTTCGCTTGAAATTTGTGCAAAGTTGATTGAATCCCTTAAGCTTGCCATGTTTTGAGTCTTTTAAAGTTTTTGAGTTTTAGTTTGCTTGGGGACAAGCAAAGTTTAAGTTTGGGGTATTTTGATCAGCCGCTGGCTCATCTAGTTTTATGGCTAGTATGACCGTGGTTTTGTGCTAATTATATCGCATTTTCACCCAAATTAGACTTTATTGTCTTTAAGCAACATTTTGAGTCTGTAAAGTATTTTTAGGCTAATTTAGTTAGTTTTGAGTCAAATAAAGCATTCACTGCTATTTCCTATTGTTTCAGGTTAGAATAAAGCACTTAGAACCAAGGGAATGAAGAAAATAATGAAAAAATTCAATTCTGGAGGATTCGCCTCGCGAGAGGATGCTTGCCTCGCGAGCCCGAAGACCAGCACGATTAGCAACAGTCACCCTCTCTGGCTCGCCTCGCGAAACCTGTTTCGCCTCGCGAAAGAGCGACTGTTCATAAGATTCGCCTCGTGAAACATGTTTCGCCTCGCGAGCGACCGCAACCCAGAATCTGTATTTATAGTCTGTTTAGGGCAGAACTGAGGGATCTTCTTTTATCTTCTTCTTTTCTTTTCATAGGCGGCTACGAAATTAGGTGTAGGTTTATGTTTGTAATGGAGAGCTAGTCTCCTTTGATTAATCTACTGCGATTGGGTTCCATTTACGGTTTAGGTTTTGTAATTTCTGAACTTTATGCTAGTCTCTTTCAATACTTGCTTTATATATTTCTGTTTGCTTAATTCAGGAGTGTATAGAATTTGTGTTGATTTGTTTCGATGATGTTATTTTCCTATACTTAATCGCGTTTGCTTAATTCGCGTGTGTTCGTTCATGTTCGCTTAGTTCATGAGTGCTTCACCCCGTTTGCTTAATTCGGGAATAGGAACATATGTCTCGTAGCATTGATTTCGCTTGTTAATTGATGTTACAATCGAAAAGAGAGTAGAATCCGCTTAGGGCTTGGAATTATATGAACCGATGATAGTGGGAACCCGAGAACAGTAGGTTAATCGCTTTAGCTTATTTGGTAATTGTTTAGTTTACATTGTCTTTCTGCTTTGTTTTCTTTATTCAATTCCAAATCCAAAACCCCCCAAAAACTGACTTTTCTGATAATAACAACCCAAGAGTCCTTGTGAGACGATACTCAAGTTGTCGCTCCCTATCTACATATTTTTGTAAATCGCTCGCTTTTTGGCGCGTGCGCGACAGCGCGACCAATATACACGGTCGGTTTCGGGTCTGGGTTATGTCACTCATCGGTACCCGAACCAACCCGCTCATAACAAAAAATATTTATCCAGCTTTCTCTACCATGGGCTGCCATTCGCCCATTCCTGCCAAGCCCAACCCCTCACATTCACTCACCAAGGCCCAAGTCACCCACTCACCCCAACCCTTCACATTCACTCAGACACTCACTGACTCACACTCACTCTCACTCAGACACTCGAAGACTCTCGAAGAAGTGAGTCAAAGAGATACTGAGAACATAGAAGTCTTTGAAAGTGAAACCCTAAACCTAAAGTGGTTCCTTACTTCCTTAGTCCTTGCCTCCTTGGCTCCGTGGCCACTCGCAGAGCAGCAGTGCAGCACGACGCACGACGCAGCGTTCAGCGGCGGTAGCGAAAGCGAACTGCACAGAAGGCCACGGATCTGCGGTCACCGTTCCAGGTATCCTCTTTTCGTTCCTTTTCCTTCTATCTCTACTTATTTTCCCTCCTTCCATAACCATATGTTAATTTTACTTCCATTTTTGGTATGGGTTCTATTTTTTTTCAGATCTGCGGTCTTCCCTTATGAATGCGCTCCGATCTTAGTGATTCTCAGTATTCCTTTCCTTTATTTGGTTATTCTCTCTAATGAGTAGAGTTTTTTTCAGGTTAACAACTCATTTTCTCAGATCTGTTCATCATTTCAAGCACAGAAGGCCACGGATAACGATTAATATAAAAAGAAGGTATCAACATTGTAAGCCTCATTCCAGTATCAGATAATGTGTCATAAGTTGTTATCCAAAATCAACCCAACCCTAAATAAAGTTCTAAAAAAAAAAGTTGTTCAGCTTCATCAACTATGATTAGTTTCCTGTAGTATCAGCTTGTGACTTCTGAGCCTGTGGTGCATGGACATAAACTTCTGTTTGTATACATCTATGCACATCTGTGTGTTTGCTTCAAATGTTACACATACATAGATGTGTTACATCCTTGTACCGAAGTTAAAACAAACAATTTCTGACTATGAATATGCATTTGTGTTCAACATCACTATATTTATTATTTGAAAAAACACCTTCTCATGACATGTAAATTTAAACTGAGGTAAACTTATGATAAATGTATAAGTTTAGCTTTGTTTAAATTTTAATAACATGCATTTTTAATTGATGAACCCTAGCTTTTTTACAAGGACATATAAATTTCTATTTCAATTCTATCTGTTTAAGGAATCTTGTGAAGATACAAGTGTAATATATGGAAGCCAGCCAGCCCATAGGAGGCCAGCCCACTAACCAGCCAAGAATGTAAATGAAGGCTGCAGTGTTGATCCCACTCTTCTTCCTCCTAAAAATACAAGGAAGAGGAAGCCTAATGCTAGTGGTCTTAGGAGAACATCAACTGCATGGGACCATTTCACCAAAGTACCTGAAAATGAAGCCAAAGACCCAACTGCAGCATGTAAGTATTGTGGTAAAAGATATCTAGCTGACACCAAAACTCATGGAACATCAAATATGCTTGCTCATCTAAAAATGTGTCCAAAATATACATATGCTATCAACACTGACCCCAACCAAACAGTTATTACCTTTTCACCTGGTAGGAGTGGAGAGGGTACTGATTTGACTGCAGCTAGCCATAGATTTAATGTTGAGGCTTGTAGGAAGGCCTTGGCTATGTTCATCACCTTAGATGAACAACCCTTCCGGGTAGTTGAGGGTGAGGGTTTCAAGGTTCTTTGCAAACAGTTACAGCCACAACTTGCAATCCCTTCAAGACATACAATGGCTAGAGATTGTTTTAAGCTCTATTTAGATGAAAAAGGCCGCTTAAAAGCTTTGTTCAAATCTGAATGTGGTAGGGTTGCACTCACCACTGATTGTTGGACATCCATCCAGAACCTCAATTATTTAACCCTTACAACTCATTTTATTGACAAGGAGTGGAAGTATCAAAAGAGAATAATCAGCTTCTCAATAGTTCCCAACCATAGAGGTGAGACCATTGGTAGGAATGTTGAAGAGGTCTTAAGAGAGTGGGGGCTTAGAAATGTATCCACAATCACAGTAGATAATGCATCATCAAATGATGTGGCTGTGGCATACTTGAAAAAACGATTCAAGAACATGAATGGGTTGGTGGTAGATGGAGAGTTCTTACACATGAGGTGTTGTGCGCACATCTTGAACCTAGTAGTCAATGATGGTTTGAAGGACCTACATCATTCCATTACAAGTATTCGCAATGCTGATAGGTTTGTGAGGTCTTCACCTCAAAGACTTGCTAAGTTTAAGGAGTGCATAGAGTTTGCTAGAATTTCATCTCAAAAACTTGTGTGTCTTGATGTTCCTACTAGATGGAACTCAACATACATGATGCTGGATTCTGCGGAGAGGTTTCAAGCTACATTCGAAAAGCTTGAATTTGAGGATACAAGCTATATGGAATACTTTGGGCCTGATGGCCCCCTTTCTAGTATAGATTGGGAGAATGCAAGAGCCTTTGTGAAATTTCTTAAGATCTTCCATGAGGCCACTAAGATATTCTCATCTTCTTTGCATGTGAACATACATTCTGCATTCCACCAATTGGCTTCAATCCATTATGAACTTAGCCAATCCATCAAGAATACCAATTCTGTTTTGAGTAGTATGGGCTTAGAAATGAAGAAAAAATATGACAAGTATTGGGGAAACATTATAAATATCAATCAACTGCTTTATTTTGGTGTCATTCTTGACCCTCGTTATAAGTTTAGGTATGTTGAGTGGTCATTTCAAGACATGTACAAAGATGACTTAGATTTTTCCAATAAACTGACAACTAGTATTAAGCACAACTTGTCCAGTATGTATGATTGGTATGATACAGCTCATGAGCAACAAAATAGGCCTAGTCAAACTTCTCATGGTCCATTGGAGGGTAGTTCATCTGCAGAAACCTCTAGCCCTGCTGAAATTTCAACACATTGGGCAAGGGCTGATGCTTTCAAGAAGCATCTTAAGGAAAAAAATCTATTGATCAGAAAAATGAACTTGAGAGGTACTTGGCCGAATCTTGTGTGGATGGAGATGACAAAATTGACTTGCTTTTGTGGTGGAAGCAAAATTCCTCTCGGTTTCCCATACTCTCAACCTTGGCCAGGGATGTTTTGTCCACTTCTGTTTCCACCGTGGCTTCAGAAAGTGCTTTTAGTGCTGGTGGAAGGGTGTTAGACACCTTTAGAAGCTCTCTAACCCCAGAAATGGCAGAGGCACTGATTTGCGCTCAGAATTGGTTGAGGCCTTCTCTCTACCAATTTAAAGACCTCAATCTAAATGAGGAATTTGAGACATCTGAGAAAATTGTTTCGGGTACATGTTTCTCTATTATTTTATACCTTTGAACCCCTTTGTGTATGTATTTCTGTATGTAAGCTAATTCAGTCTGTTTTTATCAATGTTTTCAAGAATTTCATCGCGGATCAACAGATTTTGGGAGGAGTGGAGGAGCAACATTAAGAGCTGGAATTACATCTGGTGCTGGTTCATCATCTCAATCACAGTCAATGAATATTGGTTGTGACTGAAAGTTATTAAGGTTTTGTTCCTTGTTTTTGCCTTGCTGAATTTTGTATGATTTGTTACTTATTATTATGTTATGTACTAAATTTTGTATTTTATCCTGCTTTGTAGAACTGAACTTTTTGCTTTTTTGGAGTCATATGTGAAACATGACTCATCACAATCTACTTGGTATATATATCAACTGTTAGCCTCTTAGGACTGTTTTGTTATCAGGTGCCATGCTACTCTATTTTTGGCCTTGCTACTACTATGAACTTGAAAGGTACTTTCGGTTACCTTTACAACACTGTAATATTGGATTGTCTTTCCATTAATCTTAGCATGATATTTTTTGTTTTGTTTTGTTTTGTAGGAATTAGGAAGTATTTAAGGTTCACTCTAAGTCCACAAAAGTATCATTTTGGAACAATCCTCAAGGTACTTTCAGTTATCTTTACAGCACTATCATATTAGATTGTTTTTCCATTAATCTTAACATGATATTTTTTGCTTTGTTTTGTAGGAACTAGGAAGTATTTAAGGTGAATTCTAAGTCCACAAAAGTATCATTTTGGAACATGTTATTTGTGAGTTATTTAGTTCTACATTTTCAATTATGATAGACAGACTCTTCCATTCTCTAGAGAAATACTAGATCTTTTCTCAACTTTTGTTGTTAATTTGTCTTCTAATTTGCAGAACTGAACTCTGTAACGAGAGAGATCTGCAAACTTCCCTCATTTTTCTCCACTGCCCTTTTCAGAAAGATTGATATCAATTTTATTGGAACCGTAACAAGGTACTGAATTTCTTGTTGAGTCATCAAATCTAAATTTATTTCTGTATCAGATGAAGCATTCTGAATTTTATAGTAGATCTAACACTAAATTTTTATATATTATTTATGCTACATTTAATTTGTAAATAACAAGAAAATAGAGCTGTCAGATGTTTGTTGATAGAGTGAGCTGTTGAAAGATGTTTACTTTCTGGGTGAATGGGTTATGCTTCTTGGGGGTCAAATGACGGAAGTTTAGGTTTATAGTACTTCCATCCCTTCCCTGCACCAGAAGCGCGGACCTCTTTCCGCTTTGTCTCCTGTTATGTGCATAATGTATGGTTCAGATTTGGAAACCAGGCCTCGCAATTTTTTGCATTGCTTGGTTGCGAAGTTCCTTTGGAATAGGTTGTTTGGTATCTCTGCAGAGTCTTGAATCGGTCCTAGGGACTTTTCTCCTCACTAACTTTAGAGGTTTTGACCTAAGATTCTGTGTCAGTGCTTTGTTTTTGAAGTGCTTTGGTGTATATTGCTTAAAAGGAATAGTAGATTGTTTGATGTGTCAAAATCTTCAATTATTAGGGATTGGTTGACATGAACAAACCACAAAAAATGATCCCTGCTGGTTTGGTGTATTAAAATGGTAGAATTCATTTTCTCATGATGTGGCATACTCTTGTTTATTCTGTTTTAATTACCACAATCATTGTATTGCCTGTGTGTGGATTGGTTTAGTAATCCTCTCAAGTGTCTGAATTTGGTAGATGAAAGCTTTGCCCTCTGATGAATATCTTTTGAATGGGGGAGCAGACTTAATGTTGCTGTAAATGGGTAAAATTCAATGGTCAGAGTTTCCTTGAAGCAAAAGGTATATGGATTCTTTCATGTGTTTGTTGTTGTTTTATGTGGTTGTGCAAGTACTGCATAAGATTTCAACCCTATCTTTTATATTGCAGGTTTCTTGTAAAAAATGTTGATAGAGATGAGTTCATGGCTACCTTGTTTGAAGAATCAGCGGGCTACCTTGTTTCAAGAATCAGAAGATTATGATTTTATTATGTTATAAACCTTGTTTTCTTATGTATTTGTACCTGTGTATTTCTAAACTATCGACTTCTAGGCTTCTCTATCTTTGTTTTTAATTAGTATGCATGGAGTGAAACATTGAACATTCCATCTTTCATGATGAGGGTTCACAGTGACCCAATGTATGAATTAAGGCCCAATTGTGTATTTAGATGGTAAAATTAACCCAAAATTAGAAAAAAAACACTCAAAAATTAAGTTTGGCCCAAAAACTGAATCTGGCCCACCCATACCCATGTCAACCCGCCCGATCATCCGCTCAACCCGACCTAACCGCCGCCCGACCAAACCGAACAACAATTGGGCGGAAATGGGCCATAAAATTGAATGGTCCGTTTACAGCGGATTGGGCTTTTTGAGCCCGAAACCGACCGAAACTGACCACTGCTCACCCCTAGTTCAAAGAACTGTTTGAAGGTGTTTAGAGTGTCTTATTTTTGTTTTAACAAAAATATCCAAGTAAATTTTGAGCATGCATCCATGATTGAAAAATAGTATTGATATCCCATAGAGGATTTAACAGGTGCTGGCCCCCACAAGTCAAGAAAGAGTAAATCAAAAGGATGCGCATAAGTAGTCAGGGATGAGTGAGAGGGAAGCCTATGAGACTTGGCAAAACAACAAGCAGTACAAAAGTCCAAAGTATTTTTATTAATATGAGAGAGATTACATTTTTGGAGTATAGATTTCATTGCCACATCATTGGCATGTCCTAGTCTATAGTGCCAAATGTAATGGGATGTGGGCACTTTATTTACATCACCTAAAGTAGAATTGGAAGAAATACACTTTGTCAAGGGAGTGGGGGAAGAAACACTCAGACAAGCAGGGAAACTTGACAGACCAGCAGCACTTGGTTGAGACTTTGAGACTATGGTGAACTGATGAAACACATATAAACCTGCAGAGTTCACAGAACCTTCTAGAAGAACTTTATGATCATCCTGTGATTTAACAAAACAAAGATGAGGAAGGAACTCAAAGTAGACATTGTCATCTGTTGAAAAACGACTAACACTCAACAGATTTTTGGTTATAGTTGGAACATAAAGAATGTTAGAAAGGTTTAATGTGCGGGTGTGATCAAAAGGTGACCTAACACATGCAGTTCCTATTGAGAGTATAGATAGGCCAAGACCATTACCCATGTAAATCTGGTCAATACCACTTGGTGCAACAGGTTGATTCAAGTTGTTGAGATCTGCAGTAACGTGGTGTGTTGCCCCACTATCAACAAACCAGGCACTAGAATCTGAACCAGGGTTGGAGGCCATCATAGCCATAGGGTTCTGTTGCTGCTGATTGCTGCTGACTTGGCCATTAGGGTGAGGCATATGCACATTATTGGACTGCCATGGGAGAGGCAACAGAGGCTGTTGCTGAACAGGAAGCTGAGGCATAGGAGGAGGCATGAAATTTTGTGCTGATTGTCCTGAAGCATAGTGATAATTGGCATGAGGAGCATGTTGATGATACTGATTCGAAGAGGATTGGCCACGATACTGGCCTCTACCATAAGAGCCAAAGGAATTAGCACTAGGAGGTGGTGCTGTGTAATCTTCATTGAATCTATAGTAACAATCAAGAGCATTGTGATTGTTACGACCACAAATCTGACACTCGGCTCCATTGCCAAACCTTCCATAGTTATATCTGCCACCTCTACCACGGTCACGACGTCCTCCGCGTCCACCTCGAAAACCATTGCCAAAATTGGATGAGGGATTGTACTGTTGATAGCCTCCATTATTTGGAAATGAGGAGGAACCTTGCTGAAAGTTAGAGACTGAGGTAGAATTCACTTGATTAGTGCCATTCAGGGAAGGAATTTGACGAGGCATGGAATTAGGGTTAGGATTGGAACTGCTTTGAGCCAGATTGGCTGAGAACACCTTTGTAACAACATTTTTGGACTTCAACCTCTCCAATCGAGACTCATGCGACAACAATAGGGATTCGATTACAGCAATTGAGTATGGTTCAATTTTGCTCTCAATTGTAGGGAAGAGGATGTGATAATCATCGGGCAAACCTTCCAAGATTGCATCCATATGCTCCTGACGAGTAACCGGGTTCCCAATCGAGATCAAAGCATCCACCAGTGCCTTGATTCGCAGCAAGTATTCTCCAATGGTGCGATCTCCTTTAACAATGTGACGAAGCTCGGCGCGAAGCTGTGTGCTACGCGCCTTCGTCTGCGAGTTGAAGTAGTTGTGTAATTCATCCCACAACTCCCACGCATGTGTACAACCGACAACACGCGCATGAATCGTATCAGAAATCGAGTTCAAGAGCCATATGAACAGGTACTGGTCATGTGCTTCCCAAGCCTGGTACTCTAGATTCACTCGATCGTTCGCTCGATCATCCTCGTTGAGATATCGAACTGGAACCCTAAGACACGCCACGTATTTTTCGAGTTGATTAGCTCGAATTACAGCCTCAACGATTTGGCGCCAGTGGAGAAAATTCTTGTCCGTTAGCTTCGTCGTAAGCACAGTGTTTAGGTTTGGTGTTGGCACCGCTGGTGCAGGCGGTGGCGGCGGCGGGGGAGGAGGAGGAGGTGGCGGTGGAACGTCATCATCATTGAGCGCGGAAGCCATGGCCGAGTTTCAAGCTCGAGATACCATGTTAGAAACTGAGCAAGAACAGAAAGAACAGAGAAGAGAGAAGAATACAGAGTGATTTTTCTGAAATGAATTCTTCATTCAGTTAATGACTTGATACAAGAATGAGCTATTTATATAAGATAAATGTAACTGCCTCTAACTACCTCTAACAGACTCTCCTCTAACTGCCTTTAACAGAATGGGCTGAGATCAGCTGAGGCATAACTATAGTAAGCTTAGCTTACGCTAACACCAACTAGCTAATCAAAGACAACTCTTCAGATCTCTGGATCCTCGACAGCGATGTCCTCGGGCTCTGAAAACAACACTTATAATGAGATATAAAATCCCAGTGCACAACAATACATTTATAAAATGTTTCGAAAATAGTGTCGGTCTCAGCCGGTGCGGTAACCGGAAAAATTGTCCATGGTATCCGCCAACTTCCAAAATAATATAAAAATATATATACTTTTAATAACAACAAAAATTTCATCAAGTCAAATGCATATAGCATAAGATCAACACGTCTCAATGTATCACATTCCACATACCAAGTAAATTCTAAATTAATCCAAGAGACTCGAAGGCCTCACAACTAAACTAGTCTCTTGCCGGCATGCCAAAATCTCGCACATCACATAACAATGGCATCTCATTGCCCACCCCTACTCTTGTCGGGGACATTTCTATTTCGATACCTCCCATGTGCACATGGCGGTATTTCTCCCTTTTCGATACCCCAACGTGTGGCGGTGTTACTTTCGATACCCCTTTTTAGACGGTATTGCTCTTTTTCGACATCCCAATTATATGGGGATGTTACTTTCGATACCCCATTACGGTGGTATTACTTTTCGATACCCCTATCATAGGTGGTATTGCGGCAAACATCATACAACATGTTATAACTCAAATATGTCATGTCTCATGCATGTAACAAACTATTTCCCTCAATTTTAAACATATAAACTTTCACCAATAACAAACAATCATCATGAATAAGCACGTTACAACATCAATTAATCAATTAATTCCCCTTTTTAAACAAAGCCCCAACTTTAGAATTTAGGTTACTAACAATATGCTCAAGTCAATTAAAGACTCCCAAAACCACATGGTAATCCCTTATCAACAAAAACAATCATATATACCATGGAAATGGTTCATAAAAAATATTGTTACTCACCTCTCGAAGACCTTCAAAATACTCTAAAAATTATCTATGATAAAAATTAGTGCTTTCCTAAAAAAATTTCTCTCCTTTACTGGTGTTCTTCAATCCGTGTGCTGGTATGGTTGCACTGCCATAGAAAGAATCGCCTCCCAAAATGTTCTCCCTCGCAACTTTCACTGTGCGGCGCATGGAAAGAAACCCTGATGTGACTATCTTTTAAATTAGTATACTTATTTTTATTATTTTATCTTTTTAAGAATTCTATTAATTATCATCTGCACATAATCCTAATCATATAACACTGCACGTGAACTATAAGATTCTCATGGTTTTTCTCATTTTGTTTTATTTATTTATCTAGTTTTATACTTTTTAATTGTTAAATAATTTAAATAAATTCTTATATTAACAAATCTTTCACACTAAAACTCATACTAACTTATTCTTTTTATTAAAAAGACTATTTTGAATTTTTAGGATGTTACATTTCTCCCCTTCTTAGAGAATTTCGCCATCGAAATTCATCCCATACTTACGTACCTATTTTAACATATGTCATAAACCTAACATAAAGGTTACCTTACATTAAACAACAAGACCTGGGTATTGACGTACAATGTCCTCCTCCATCTCTCAAGTAGTCTCCTCATGTGTCAATCCTCTCCATAATACTTTCACTAAAGGAATCGTCTTTTTCCTCATAGTCTTAGTGCTCTTGTCCACATTTTAACTAGGTTTGGGCTTATGGATCAGATTATCTATCAATTGTACAGACTCAGGAGCTATCACGTGAGAATCATCCGACACATATTTTCTGAGTTGCGATACATAGAAAACATCGTGAAGGTTTGCCAAATGTGGCGGAAGAACCAATTGATAAGCATTAGGTCCGACTCTTTTACGAATTTGGAAAGGGACCCATCAAACAAAGAATTAGTTTTTCGAATGACATTTACCTCCCCATCCCAAACTTAGGAGTGACTTTCAAGATTATCCTCTTCCTAAAATTCTAAATGCTTTCTTTTCATGTCGGCGTAACACTTTTTATTTATTACGTGCAATGTGCATCTTTCCCTCAATTACTAATCCTAATTGCGATCTCTTAAATTAAATCGGGTCCTAACAAGATATTCTCGCCTACTTCTCACTAACATAAAGGGGACCTACCTTTTCTAATTACATCCTATATTATATATATATATATATATATATATATATATATATATATATATATATATATATATATAGTCAGTAGCAATTTTCACCAGATAATAAGCGTACAATTCATGACACCTTAACTAAAAAAATATATGTTATTTTATTAAAATAAAAGTCAATAATAATATTTATAAGATATAGAATCATGCACATAAGGATTTGTTTATGTTCATCTGCCTATAACTATAAGCATTCTCACAAATTAAATTTATAACAAACAATCCACAAAAGAAAAGGAAGTAATGTTTTATACCATCCATACGTGGATATAATAGTCTCTTACAAACCCTACACCAAATTTCTCATATTATTCACATAACGGAGGAATTTTATAAATAAAATAAAGAAAGGAGAAGTGGTAGCAACATCCATGTATTAATTCTCATCTTAGCCCAAGATAATAATTTCACAAGAAAAAGAAATAGTTTCACCTACAGTTGATAAGAAGATTTAACTTAAAAGAAATGTGATAACAAAATGGAGAGTAAGATTTAATAAACTTGCAATTAAATTGTGTAGGAACAACTATAAAAATATACACCACAGTATTACTAAGAAATCAATTCCATCTTGATCTTTGAGTATGCACATACAAATAAAAAAATAATATTTTTAACTTTTGATAAAAAAAAATATAAGTTTGTTAGGATTAGACATGTCATTAATTATGTAAAAATAAATCCTATGGGTATTTTAATCGCGATAAATATTTGGTCACTTGGGAAGTAATTTGAAATTTCAAGGAAATTGATTCTAAAATATATATATATATATATATATATATATATATATATATATATATATATATATATATATATATATATATAACAAAATTACAACATAATAATAAAAGTTGAGCATATATATAACTTATCCAATACAACATCCATTTTTATTCTCGTCCACCACTACATCTTTAAATCTTGATACATTTTGGTTATTCCTAGATGTATGGCTATCATTTCATGGTATTTCATCTTGAAGGCTCCCCTCCTTAAGAACAATGATCCTATTCTTAAACAACACTAGATCGTTATCAAATAAACATAATTCTCTTGATCCAAAACAGATTGCAGTTCTTGGTCTAAAAACTACACTTGTTTAATATATTTTCTAAGGTCATTATAAATCTTCAACCTATTAATTTTCAAACTTAAAGGCTTAAAAGGACATCCAAATCCATATCTCTAGGCTTTTCTATTAGGTTCATCTCTTGCAACCTTAAGCTAGACATGTGCGAAAATTTCCTACTCAGAGCACCGACTACTACATTGGTTTTTCCTGGACTGTACTTCAACTCAAAAAATCATAATTCCTAGGAAATTGTATCCACCTTCTTTCCCTTATATTTAACTTTCTCTCCCCCTCTCTCTCCTTTTTTTTTGACAACTATTTAAGGCTCTTATGATCATAAAAAAAACTTCGAACTTTATCCCGTACAAGAGATTTTCCTTTCTTAGTCAGCTTGGTGAGAGGTAAGGTTAGTCTAGAGAACCCATTTATAAATTTCTATAATACTCCTCCAATTCCAGGAAACTTCTCTCATATGTCACTATCTTAGGCTTCTCTTATTCCATCTATAGATCTACCTTACTAACATCAATCGTCACTCTATTCAACGATCTAAGGTCATCTATCACATGCAAACGATACATATACCTAATGGTTACTTTGTCCAATTGCATATTGTCCACACACAACCTCATACTCCAATAAATTTATTCCACTAAAATCACTCAAACGTTATTACAAAATCAAACATATTTCTTACCATTGACTAAAGTGGAATTTGATTCATACTATAATTAAAAAAAAATTAATTAGGATCCGATAAAAATCACTACAGAGTGAAGCCGTGCGTCAGTATACATGAGCAAATTGTGATTCCAAATAAGTCTAATTTGAATTTAGCAAAGTGAAACTAATTCAAACGTTAGTGACTTGACAAAGCGAAGCAGTGCTTCCAAATATGAAATAGAAAAATCAATTCAAGTGAGATTTACGATTTTGTCATCAAACAAAAAGAAAAAGTTAATTCAAGTAGCATAAACACAAATGAGATAGGCCTGCACATTTTGCACGAAAATAAAACTAAGGGGCCACATATACACCACAACAAAAGAAACAAAACCACAATTAAAAGAATCTTTAAAAAAATTTAAAAAATTATCAGATTAATTCATCAAATAACATTAAAACATTTTAAGAATCCCAAATCAATAATCAAGAATCTCAAAACCTCGACTCTTCATATTAGACAAATATACACGTGAAAACCTCAATTTCCACATTAAAAAAAATCAAAACAAATTAAGAGATCACATCCTTCAATAATTCATTCCATTAAGGTTTTAAGAAAGTGTTTTACTCACATGCTATGAGTATTACTGTTACGTCACTGTAAATTCCCACCTTACCAGAAAACTAGAGTATGTATCGATCATTGAGTTCCTCAACTAAGCACTTATTAGAAGAAACAACCAATACAATAAGGGTTGACACCGAAGAAAAATCGATAGACATTGGTTGTGAAGAGATATCAAAAATAAAAATAGTTCTATTAGAGTACTTTATGACAACGAGTCTAAAGGACAATCACTCCTTACCAAGAATAGCATCTAACCCAGACATAGATAACAAATAAGATCGAAGGCATAAGGCACGTACCGATGCACAAGAAAACAATTTAAAGAACTGGAAGAAATAAGATTATTCCCCATAGAAGTAGAAACACGTGGATCAAAGGACAAAAGAAATATAGGTAACTCCAAATTTCACACATGAAGGATATATAAAAGAATGTGTTGCTCCTGAACCAAACAATAGAGTAACTTTTCTCCTGTACGAGTTGAAGAAATTCAGCCTCCTTCGGATCTAAGCTGCCTCGTAATGATGGCGGGTTGTCCTTCTTGAATTCGGAAAGTCACACGTGCTAAGGGTCCTAGGTTGCCACCACTCCATTAGTGATTGGCCTCCATTCCCATTCAGTTGACGGAGAGTCCCCGCCCGTGCTTGCATAACTCTGGCTATACAATCCAAAGCTGGTGCAAGTGCAACGTTCGTCCCTCGCCTATTAATCGCCATAAATCTTCTCACTACCAATGAAATACTGGGTTGATCAGGTCCAATATCCCAAAGAATAACATGCAGCATTTATAACTCTAACAAGCATCATATGCCCCCAAGTTTTGTTTTATAAAAGTCCCAATGCCACGGTCTGATTTAGAATCGAACTGCTCTGATACCATAAATGTAACGCCCTTCGTCACATTAGTAACCCAAATTAATTTCAATAAAAATCCTTCAAAACATTTAATTAAAAAAAATACAAGTCATAAAATTTTTCCGAAATAACTAAGTATGAAAATACCTCGTATTAAATAAAATAGTAGTATTTACAAAGTATTGAAAAATATTATTAAATCCAATCATTTGAATAAAAACTAAAAGCCTCAAAATCGGGCATCTAATTAAAATATGAGGAAAATAATATGTAAACCAAAGAACGTCGTCCGCATAATACTCTAAACCATACTACATTACTAACCAACTAGCTAATCAAAGATAACTTTTTAGATATCTGGATCCTCAATAGCGATGTCATCGAACTCTGAAAACAACACTTATAATGAGATATAAAATCCCAGTGCACAACAATATATTTATAAAATGTTTCGAAAATAGTGTTGGTCTCAGCCGGTGCGGTAACCGGAAAAACTGTCCATGGTATCCGCTAACTTCCAAAATAATATATATATATAAAATACTTTTAATAACAACAAAAATTTCATCAAGTCAAATGCATATAGCATAAAATCAACTCGTCTCAATGCATCACATTTCATATACCAAGTAAATTCTAAATTAATCCAAGAGGCTCGAAGGCCTCATAACTAAATTAGTCTCTTGCCGGCATGCCATAAATCTCACACATCACATGACAATGGCGTCCCATTGCCCACCCCTACTCATGAGGAATGTTTCGATGTCAGCCTCCTGTCGGGGACATTTCTATTTCGATACCTCCCATGTGCACATGGCGTTATTTCTCCCTTTTCGACACCCCAACGTGTGACGGTGTTACTTTCGATACCCCTTTTAGGCGGTATTGCTCTTTTTCGACATCCCAATTATATTGGGATGTTACTTTCGATACCCCATTACGGTGGTATTACTTTTCGATACCCCTATCATAGGTGGTATTGCGGCAAACATCATACAATATGTTGTAACTCAAATATGTCATGTCTCATGTATGTAACAAACTATTTCCCTCAATTTTAAACATATAAACTTCCACCAATAACAAACAATCATGAATATCACAACATATCATATATGAATAAGCACGTTACAACATCAATTAATCAATTAATTCCCCTTTTTAAACAAAACCCCAACTTTAGAATTTAGGTTACTAACAATATGCATCAAGTCAATTAAAGACTCCCAAAACCACATGGTAATTCCTTATCAACAAAAACAATCATATATACCATGGAAAGGGTTCGTAAAAAGTATTGTTACTCACCTTCCGGAGACATCCAAAATGCTCTAAAAATTATCTATGATAAAAATTAGTGTTTCCCTAAGAATGTTTTTTCCCTTTACTGGTGTTCTTGCATCCGTGTGCTGGTATGGTTGCGCTGCCATAGAAAGAATCGCCTCCCGGAATGTTCTCCCTCGCAACTTTCACTGTGCGGCGCATGGAAAGAAACCCTGACGTGACTATCTTTTAAATTAGTATACTTATTTTTATTATTTTATCTTTTTAAGAATTCTATTAATTATCATCTGCACATAATCCTAATCATATAACACTGCACGTGAACTGTAAGATTCTCATGGTTTTTCTCATTTTGTTTTATTTATTTATCTAGTTTTATACTTTTTAATTGTTAAATAATTTAAATAAATTCTTATATTAACAAATCTTTCGCACTAAAACTCATACTAGCTTATTCTTTTTATTAAAAAGACTATTTTGAATTTTTAGGATGTTACAGTTATAATCCATACAATGATCTTTACAATTTAACATAGTACATTTGTCGAGGTCTTGAATTACATGTTTCAGATATTTTCACACACAGACACACACACACATATATATTGTTCCTGCCGAGATCTGGTTTATCGGAGCTCCGCCGTGAACGTTGAATCAATGATGAATATTGGGGTTGTTTTAGGATTTGGCTTGACAGAATTCGGTGATTCCGGTCCTACGTATCCCGAAGGGAATCAAAGCCGGACGTAGTTCTTGATTCAACCCTTGGCCGTGGTGATCTCGATCTCTTAATTTTGTATCGGACGAATACTAGGTAGCAAGGACTCTCTGATGGTCTCTTGGTCGGCACTAGTTTCTCTAATACGCTTAAGAGAGTCACCTCTGTTCAGTGAAAGTGAGTTTCTTATGATGGGTACTCCTCCTTTTATAATAGGATTCCCCTATCTCTTAGAGATCTGATTTATCTCTTAATATCTTTTAGAGATTTGATTTATCTCTTAATATCTCTTAGAGATTTGATTTATCTCTTAATATCTCTTTGAGATATGATTCCTTAATTTAAGGGATATTAGCTCTTTTAACCAGATAAGGTTATTTTGGATAATATCATGATTTAATGTTAATATCTTATTCATTTAATTAAGTGATCTTTGATTTATTATCCTTACTTTTCGGACTGGGCCGGGTACTTGAGCTTGGTGGCCGGGTTAGTAACCTCGGCCCGTACACAAGCCTCCCAAGCTTTGAGCTGATGAAGTGTAAAAGCTTTCATGACGCTAGCCGAGCTCAGGAACTCGGTTTCATTTTTTGTCTTTTAGTCGAGGTGAGGCCTTTGGCTGAGCTTCACATTCCTTGGCCGAGCTTCACATTCTGTCCATATATATGCGTCCTCCAGCTCGGTGAGCGGTTTTGGTGGCCGAGCTTATGTCACTCTGCATCTCGGCTCATACATAAGCCCCCCAAGCTTCGAGCCAACGGCGTGGGAGCTTTCTGTTGGAGCCGAGGTTAGTCGCGGTGGAAGTGATTGCTTTGTGCTGACGCCATGTCTTCTCAAGCCCCGAGATGGAGAAGAAACGTTACCTGTGTGACACGTGGCCCTCGTTGTACTGTTCCCGAGATTTTTTGATTATGGCATGCTTCTTGGCGTGCTCCTAGTTTCTCGTGAGGGCGGTTTAGTACCCTGACATTACTGCCACGTGTGGCCTTCCCATTCGGTTGGCGAATTTGGTCAGAGATACGAGGGGACGTTTCCCTGCCCTCGCCCAACTACCCTCATTAATGCAAGGGGGAGGTGTTGTCCTCGTCTTTCATAAATTAGGGCGAGGCCATAGGTAAAGGTGCTTCTGTGAACCCTAGACCTTTTTCTCGTGTCATTTCTAACCCGAGCGTTCATACTTTCCTTCTACTGCAGGTACGCCCTATTCCTCTCTTTCAAGTTCCCTGACTTTTTATTTCTTGATTACTCCTCCATGTAATCTTCTTTTGAGGTATCCCAGGATGTCTCTTCTGGGATTCAGGTTGTTGAACCTGAAATCCTTCTAATTGGGGGCTCTCCCCATTCTTCCCCATCCTCTTCTCATGGTGGCGGCGGTGCCGCTGGTGACTCTTCCTCCTCCGATGGGAGCAGCTCAGCCACTGCTGACGCGGCTCCCATCCCCAAACGTCGCAGGCGTACTACCAGAGCGCCCAGGGTGCCATACCCTGATATCGTCATTCCTGGGTATTTATGGGTGAGGCCCGATGTAGGGGCTTTTCACTCCAACTTTAGGAACTTTGAATCCCTCTTTCCATTACAAAACAAAATCTCTTCCCTCGAGGGCGGCGTTCAGTGTCTTCCATGTACTTGGAATGAACATGTCTTCCTTCATCCTTCTCCAGGGGAGCCCTCTTTCACTTATGTATACAAGACCTTATTTGCACAAATTGGAGTTCGTCTTCCTTTTTCCCAGTTTGAGTGCGATGTCTTAAAAATTATGAATGTTGCTCCTACCCAGCTTCACCCGAACAGCTGGGCCTTTTTAAAGGCCTTCCAGATCCTGTGTGAGCAGATAGGCATAGTGGCCACTGCTCCCATCTTTCTTTATTTTTATAAGGTCAGGTTTGGGGACCGGGTCGGTTGGATCTCCCTCAGTGGGGCCGAGTCGGGGGGTATTATCGGACTCTACAAGAGTTCGTATAAGTTCTTCAAGTCGGACTTCTTCAAAGTCCGGCCCACTGCCGGGCACGAGTCTTTATTTTATGACTCGGATGGAGTCTCCAGATTTCCCTTTCTTTGCAACCCCACCCCACCAAATTCAATAGTTATGATGTCGGCTGCATGACAGCGCAGGAGAGAGCCGACGTTGAGTTCTTAAAACTCTATCCTCGGCCATTGCCCTGTGGTAGACTTTTGTTGCTTCCTAAGTCATCAACTCGGCAAGCCGATTTTGAGTGTAAGTAGTAGCTGTTGGGTGCCTTACTTATTTAACCATACGTTTGTA
Organism: Sophora flavescens; assembly: GCA_030762895.1. NCBI lineage: Eukaryota > Viridiplantae > Streptophyta > Magnoliopsida > Fabales > Fabaceae > Sophora > Sophora flavescens. Next base: position 18,672,442 of record CM061067.1, read on the forward strand.
TCTAACTCCGCTCATCTCTTTGCGGTGATAATGGGCAAGTTCAACTACAAAGCTTTGGTGAAGAAGTCAGGTTTCAGCGGCGAATCACCGCTCTCCGCCAATATTAAGGGGAAAAAGAAGAAGTCTCATCAAGCTTCCGAGGCTTAATACTCGTCCTCCGAAGAGGACAAGAGCTGATCCGGGAACCCGAGGTGCCAACCGGAAACTCTCCCCGCAATCGATGATCGGGAGACTCCTCCTTCCGGAATCCGGCCGAGCGGCCTCCCTTGGTGACCGACCTTACCGGACACCAAGTGGTACAATGGTAATTGTAACCCGGGGATCAGCTCTTCGGGCAACGAGTGCGATCTGGTGGCCTGATCGGTGACCCAGTGCTAAAGCCATCCGATGCCCTTCTTTGCTAGAACAGGCCCCGAGGGAAGTATGGAGGCGGCTGGTGCCTATGCTCTCCGTATTGCTTCCATTACACGCTTCTGGAGCCAGCACCTTGCTGATAATGCGAAGAAGATAGAGGCGATGAGGGTGGATGCAGCCCGAGCCTTGAGGGTGAGAGATGAGCTTACTCAGGCTATGGCCAAGTGTGAGGAACAAAGTCGGGTCATCGGCCGCCAAGGCCCAGAAGATGCAGCTGGAAGAAAGCCGAGCTACTCTTACAGCCGAGTTAGAAGTGGAAAGAGCTGACCGACTCAATCTTCAGAATATGGTGAAAGGGCTGGAAGCCGAGAAAGAAGCCATCCCAGAGTTGCGGAAGTTGCTGGAGGACGAGAAGGAGGCGAATCAGAGGCTCCGTGCTGATTTAGCTGAAGCTGAGACTTCAATCATGAGGGAGCATATTAACGGTTTCTCTCGAGCCATGAAGCAACTTCAGCATTTCAACCCTACTGCCGACTTCTCCAGCGCCGACGTGGATAAGGATTTCAACCAAGATGGGATACTTGTGCCATTGGCCGAGCTGGAGGATGAGGATGAGGAGGCCGCAACTCATGTAGAAGAGGGCGAGGACCAATTGGACGAGGAAGGTGAAGTGGGCCGACCTGGCCAGATGGACCTGATTGCTCCTGATGTTGAGGTGGACCTCGAGCCATGTTGTTGTATAAGTAGTTTAAGGATTTTTTTTTTTACTTATGTATTCGGGGACTTCCCCCTTTACCTTAATGAAATTTCTTCTCATATTTTTGGATCTATTTATATTTTGGCAATTTTTCTGATGTCTTATGGGTTCGGTTCGTTAACCTTGATTGATTAATGTTACCTGATACATCTTTACAGGCTCGGCACTTTGATCTTAATTGGTCGAATGTGGCTCTTGCTTAGGAGTCAAGTAGTTTTTTCTCTTGCTTAGGAGTCAAGTGCCTGCTTAGGCTTTATCTCCTGCTTAGGAGTCGAGTAGTTTTTTCTCTTACTTAGGAGTCAAGTGCCTGCTTAGGCTTTATCTCCTGCTTAGGAGTCGAGTAGTTTTTTTCTCTTACTTAGGAGTCAAGTGCCTGCTTAGGCTTTATCTCCTGCTTAGGAGTCGAGTAGTTTTTTCTCTTACTTAGGAGTCATGTACCTGTAGAGGCTTCGGTTGGCCTCTTCAGGGTTTAGCACCTGCTTAGGTGTTATCTCCTGCTTAGGAGTGAAGTAATATAATAGCTCAATTGAAGGAAAATAGAATTTTTATTCATTAATTTTTCCTAGTGTGCCTCATTAAAACCTTCTCGGCCAAAACCTCGTGGGAAAAAGACCGAGATAGGAAAAAGAGTGCATCACTTCTAACTTTAGCTAAAATAAAATTTGAGATGGGAAGTGTTCCAAGTCCTAGGAATCAACTTTCCTGACAATTCTTCAAGCCTGTAGGCACCATTTCCTAGATTTTCTGCTATCTTGAATGGTCCTGACCAATTTGCCGCGAGCTTACCCTCCCTGGAGTCTTTTCTCGTGTCGCTTTGCAGTCTTAGCACCAAGTCGCCCTGCACAAATTCCCTTGGGCGCAGCCTTGAGTTGTACTTCCGAGTTGCCTTTTGCTTGCACAGCTCGTCCCTTATCCTTGCTGCATCTCGGACTTCTTCGACCATGTCGAGCTCTACTCGGAGTTGTTCATTATTTTGGCTTTCATTGTAGTGCTGTCTTCGAAATGAGAGCTCACCGAGTTCCACTGGAATCATGGCATCGGTTCCATAGGTTAGTTTGAACGGTGTCTCTCCCGTTGAGGATTGTGGCGAGCAATGGTAAGCCCACAGAATGCTTGGCAACTGCTCAACCCAAGCTCCTTTTGATTGTCCCAGCCTTCTTTTGAGCTCGTGTAGAATAACCTTATTGGCTGCCTTTGCCTGGCCATTTGTTTGCGGATGCTCAACCGAGGTTACTTTGTGTTTAATTCCGAGGTTGGAATAGAACTCTCTGAGCTCCTTATCGGTGAATTGCTTCCCGTTATCTGTAACAACTGCATAGGGAAGGCCATGCCTGCATATAATATTTTTCCATACAAAATCCTAGACCTTCTTAGCGGTTATCGTAGCCAATGGCTTTGCTTCAATCCACTTGGTGAAGTAATCTACTCCTACCAAGAGGAACCTGACTTGACCCTTAGCCACTGGGAAGGGACCAACTATGTCCATCCCCCACATGGTAAAGGGCCACGGCGAGAACATGGAGTGGAGTTCCTCTCCTGGAGCACGGGCTATGTTGGCGAACTTCTGACAAGGGTCACACTTATTGGTCCAGTTCGAACAATCGAGTCTCATGGTTGGCCAATAGAACCCTGCTCGCAAGATCCGAGCTGCCAGAGATCGGCCGCCTGAATGCAATCCGCAGATTCCTCGATGCATCTCATCCATTACATACTCGGATTGCTCCTTTGTGAGGCATTTTAGTAACGGCCTGGAGAATCCCCTTTTGTATAGTTCTCCGTCGAGGACGGTGTAGTGACAAGATTTCAGACGGATCCTTCTTGCCTCCCTTTGGTCGTCCGGTAGTTTGTCCGAGGTAAGGTACTCCCAGATCGGAGTCATCCAGCCCCGGTCAAGGTGCTCGGTCACTGTCACTTCGGCACTTTTGATGCTCGGCTCGAGGAGGCTTTCTTGAATAAAAGTCTTGAGTTGGCCAGCCTTCTTTGTGCTCGCTAATTTGGAAAGCAGATCTGCTCTGGAGTTTTCTTCTCGAGGTATGTGCTCAATGGAGAAATACTCAAACTCGGAGATAGGGGTGGGCAAACTCGTGTGACCCGACCGAGACCCGATATAACCGGACAGGAAAATGGAAAACGGGCGGGTCTGAGCGATTGGGCGGGTCCATCGGATGAAAAAATTGGGTTCATGCGGGCTGCAACGGTCGGGTCTGGGTGTAAAAAAATAAATCCATTGATACCCGAACCCGACCGAATGTATCAAGATATTTTAATTTTTTTATATTTGGTTCACCTTCAATCCTATTGGCTACCCAATATTTCCCTTCAATCTTATTGGTTATCACATGTCACATCTTATCCTTATCTGTTAACTTAAAAAACAAATCTTATCCTCAAATTTTTCATATTCCCTCATTAATCGTTACTCTTTCCCAACCCACTAATTTCTCTTCTCGAAATCTCTGAACCACTCACCTCTAACTATCGTTCAACTTCACTCACCTCAGCCTCTCTCAAGTTTCAATCTCTCATTCCCAACAAGAACCCTTACGCCAGTCGCCCCTCTCTCAGCCTCTCTTAATCTCTAGTTCAAACTTTTGTTTTCTCTTCTACAGTCCGGCAACGCGCCTTCCGGGATGGCGTCGTTCTCTGAGGAGAGAATAGATCGAAGGCTGAGATTTCGGAGGAGGGGAAGAGATCGAAGGTTGACCCAACTAGGTCCTGCTCCGCCGCTCCATCGAACCTGACTCACGGCCTCCGCTCCACCGAACACCATGCACGGCCTCTGCTCCACCGCACCAGCATCTTCCAGCCGCTGCGACGCTGTATACCGCGATCCCTTCTTTCACCCAGATCTGTAATGTGTTCAAATTTTTTCCTTTCAATCAAATTTGTAACTGTAATGTGTTATTGTGTTAAAGTTACAACCTTTTTTTGGGTTTTTGTTCAAAAATTGTTATTTTTATGTTTTTGTTTGTCTTCCTTGTGTTTTTACCTTTCTGGTTTTCTCATCTCTGTTCTAGTTATTTGTTTCTGGTTGTGATTTTTTTATTCAAAACCGAGATAACCGACTCGTCCTAATCCGAACCCGCTCAAACCGAAGCTTCAATCGGACGGGAATGGGTCACATATTTTGATGTCCAAAACCGACCAAACCCGAAATGGTTCATCCGAAACCGACCATACCCGACCGATGCCCACCCCTACTCGGAGATGAGACTATTGACCTTGCAGAGATATCTGGTTAATTGGGGGTCCTTTGTCTGATAATTGCCGGCGACTTGTCCCGTTACGAGCTGTGAGTCACTTCGGCACTTTAGTTCTCGAACTCCGACTTCTTTGGCTAACAATAGCCCAGCTATGAGGGCTTCATACTCTGCTTGGTTGTTTGAAGCAGTGAACCCAAACTTCAACGATTGCTCAAGGACTAGATCATCGGGCCCTTCGAGAATTATTCCAGCCTCGCTTCCTTTCTGGTTAGATGATCCATCAACGTACAGGAGCCAGAGGAAGGATTCCGACCTTGGTTTGGAAGAAAGTTCGGCAATAAAATCTGAGAGGCACTGGGCTTTCATTGGCCCCCTCGGTTCATACCGTAGGCCGAACTCTGACAACTCCACTGACCAAGTTATCATTCGTCCGGCTAGGTCAGGTTTCCTGAGTACCTGCTTTATCGGTTGATCCGTCTTGACGATGACTTGATGAGATTGGAAGTAGGGCCGTAACTTCCGAGCTGCCATCACTAAGGCGAGAGCCAGTTTTTCAATCACTTGGTATCGCGTTTCCGCGTCTTTCAAGATTCTACTGACATAGTATACCGTCATCTGTTGCTCTTCCTCTTCCTGGGTAATTACCGCACTGATTGCATAATCATTGACGGAAAGGTATAGGTACAGATCCTTGCCGATAGGGGTGGAAATAGGCCAGGCCAGGCCAGGCTTTGATTAAATAGGCCTGGCCTGTTTGAAAAATTAAAAGCCTAAGCCTGACCTGTTACCTGTCAAAGGCTTTTTTTTAAGCCTGGCCTGGCCTTTTTAAAAGCCTAGCCTGGCCTGTTAGCCTTTTTAAGGGCCTATCTAATTTTATTAAAAGATACCCAATTGCTCTCTATTTATAGAATGATGGTCTGCTTCACATGTATAGTTTTAGCAATGTGGGACTAGTGAAGAAAACATGGGCTATCAACTCTGCCTTCATGGCCTTCTATGCTTTTGCATCCGTTCTCCTTCACTGGGTTGCCCTTGAACCTCATCTCCTTCACTAGCTCCCTTGCCTTACTTAAATCCCCTGCCACACATAAGGCACCCAGTAAAGTATTGAAAGTAACCACATTCGGTTTGCAGCCTAACTCTTCCATAGAAGTCACAATCTTAAGCGCCTCATCTACCTTATTCTGCTTACACATACCATTTATGTACACATTATAAGTATAAACATCAGGAACGAGTCCAAACACAAGTATTTCATCAAATAGTTCATCTAACTTCACATAATCCCCTTCTGCAACAATCCCACTCAAAATAATAGTATAACAAACAATGTAAGGCTTAATTCCACCTTCTTTCATCTGGTTCAGAATATTCAGAGCATCCATACCCCTCCCTTTATTCACCAAAAACCTAATCATATTCGTATAATCCATGATATCAGGACAAAATCCTAGTTTCCTCATATCTCCCCAAACGACCAAAGCCTCAACACTGCTCAAATCCATTTGTTCACACAATGATGATACTATCAAAGAACATATCTTCACATCCAAACCATACCCATCTTCTAACATACAATTCAGTATCTTAATGGCATAATCCACCCTCTTAATTCTACACAAGGCCTTGATCAAAACCCGAAAAGTTGATTCCTCAATGCGAATGGGTACGTGTGTGCATTTTCTATAAAGTCTAGATCATGGAAAATACCAAACCGAAAACGGACACTTGCATCTTCAGGAGTTGCTGGTTTTACTGCAGCATAATGGGTACGAGTGTGCATTTTCTATAAAGTCTCACATCTCTTAAAGTATACATGTGGAGCAAACCAACATTCTATAAATAAAGAACAAATTGCATCTCTTTAAATTATATAAATCATATTATATATATATATAATAAAAAATAATTTTATTTTTAATATTATTTATTTATTTATTTATTTATTATTTATAAATAGGTCGGCCTATCAGGTTTCGTAGGCTTTTTCTGAAGCTCAAGCCTGGCCTATTTATCTAAAAAGGCTTTTGAAAAAGCCTTTACCCGGCCTTTTTATTAAATAGACCAGGCCAGACCAGGACATAAACAGGCCAGGCCGTAGGCCCCTGTCAGGCGGCCTGGCCTACTTCCACCCCTACTTGCTGAGCTGAGGCCGAGTAAGAATTGGGGGAGAAGCCAAGAAAAGTTTCAGATCTTCGAATGGCTTCTCACACTCTTTAGTCCAAATGAAATCCTTCGGCTTCTTCAGGAGCTGGAAAAAAGGTCGTGCCTTTTCTGCGGACTTCGGTAGAAAGCGGGATATGGAGGCTAATCGGCCTGCCAGCCTTTGAATTTCCTTCACATTCCGAGGACTTCGCATTTCCATGACGGCCCTGCATTTATCTGGACTGGCTTCGATGCCTCGATGGGTTAGCATATACCCCAAGAATTTTCCTCCCTGCACACCAAAAGAGCACTTCTCTGGATTCAGCCTCATATTGTACTTCTCGAGCTGTCCGAAGATTTCCTCGAGGTCGGCTGGGTGCTGACTCGGATCATCGGATTTTACTACCATGTCATCAACATACACTTCTAAGTTCTTTCCGATTTGATCTGCGAAAACCTTGTCCATAAGCCTCTGATATGTTGCCCCGACATTTTTTAGGCCGAAAGGCATTACTCGGTAACAATAATTAGCCCCATCGGTCATGAACGCTGTTTTTTCCTCGTCGGGGGGGTACATCCTGATCTGGTTGTAACCGGAATATGCATCCAAGAAGGACAAAACCTTATAACCTGAGGCCCCATCCACCAGCCTGTCAATGTTGGGTAAGGGATAGGAATCCTTTGGGCACGCCTTGTTGAGGTCGGTATAGTCGGTGCACATGCCCCACTTTCCATTGGCCTTTTTGACTAATACCACGTTGGCTAACCAAGTGGTGTATTTCACCTCGCGGATGAAATTAGCTTTGAGTAGTTTAGAGGTCTCCTCGGCCATAGCTCGGCGCCTTTCTTCACCCAGCTTCCTTTTTCTCCGAGTCACTGGTTTAGCTTCGAGACATATAGATAGCCTATGGCACATAAAGTTAGGATCTATGCCTGGCATGTCCGATGTCTTCCAGGCGAACAGGTCAGCATTCTTTATTAGTACCATGTGAACCTTCTCTCTGAGTGAGGGGTCAAACTGACTACCGACGTGGGTGCACTATTCAGGATGGACTCCCAACTGGAACCTCTCTAAGGACTCCGTTGGTTCGGCTCTGGTCTCATACATCTCTGCCCTTGGGTCCAGCTCAAACATACTGTCTATACTTGCTGAATTTACCGAGCTGACCGAGCTTACCAGCTCTGCTTTTCCTTCCTCTGTTTTCTTCGGGCCGTCCTGGTGACGGGAAACCTTCAGGCTGTCAACATCGCACTGCCTTGCCAATTTTTGGTCAGCTCGGACTGAAACTATCTCCCCTGAGTCGGCTGGGAACTTCATTGTCAGGTGTGGGGTAGAGACAATTGCCCCGAGCTCATTCAACGTCGGTCTTCCGATTAGAATATTATACGACGTGGTGGCGTCTACGATGACATACCTGACAGATACAGACTTGGAGAGTCTGCCTTCCCCGAATGTTGTTAAGAGATCTATATATCCTCGAGTCTTGACTTGTTCCCCAGCAAATCCCACCAGCTTGTTCTCCTGTTCTTTAATCAGCTTTTCGGGGATGCCGAGCTTCTTGAAGGTCACCAGGTAGAGAATGTCGGCCGAGCTTCCCTGATCAATAAGCGTTCGTCTGACCGAGAAGTTGGCCAGCTCGACCGTTATCACCATCGGGTCATCCTGGTTGGGGTCTACCCCTTGGAAGTCATCATCTGTGAATGTTATGGGGGGCCTTGCTCTTGGAGGTCTTCCAGACACTGTGCTAACAGATCGGAGAGCCTTGACATGCCGCTTCCGAGCTGAGCTAGTTGCTCCTCCTCCTGCAAATCCCCCCGAGATTGTATTGATGACCCCCCTGATTCCTCCATCCGATTCTTCTACCGGGGGCCTTTGGTTGTTCTGGCGATCTCCGCCCTGATGATTTCTTCGATTGTTTGTGTCTCGATCTCGGTCATCATTACCCTGTCTTCGTGGTCTCCGACCGAATCGTCCGCCACCATTGCCATCTCGGCGGACGAATCGGTCAAGACGGCCTGCTCGCACTAACTCCTCAATCTTTCTCTGGAGTGTTTTGCACTCTTCAGTGGAGTGTCCATAGTTCTGATGCCACGCACATTCCTTGATTCTGTCAGCATTGTCCATTGTTTTGGACGGTTCAGGTAAGGTAAGCAATTCTGTTCTGCACACCTCCTGCAGGATGGCTGCCCGAGATCGGTTCAGCGGAGTGAAAGATGGATACCTGGAATGCCTCTGCGGGGACTCTCTGGTCCTTCGTGAGTCCGACCCCCTGTTTCTGTCTTTGTTGGAGGCTGAGTTCTTGTCCTCGTAACCTCTTTCTCTCCTTTTAAATTCTAGCATCTCTTCTGAGTTCATGAACCCTGTAGCCTTTTCCTGTAGCTCCTCAAAATTTCTCGGTGGTTTTCGAGACAGGTACTCGAAGAATGGCCCTGGCTTGAGACCCGCCATAACGGTGTGGAGGCAGAGTTCTGAGCTCATATTAGGAATCAGGATCTGCTTTGCATTGAAGCGGACCATGTAATCCCTGAGTGATTCATTTCTTTCTTGCTTGAAATTTACCAGTGAGACGGAGTGCCTCCTGTGCCTTCGGCTTGTCGCAAATTGTGCCGTGAACTTGGTTATGAGGGCATCAAAAGAGTCAATTGACTGAGGCGGCAGATTCGTTAACCAGGTCAGGGCTGGACCTTGCAGGGTAGTCGGAAAAACCTTACACATGACGGCCTCTGAATCAGTCACCAAGTAAATTGAGGATATAAAGGATTCTACATGCTCGGTTGGATCAGTGGTGCCATTGAATTTGTCTATGTTAAGGGGCTTAAAATGGGTTGGCACGTTTGCCTCATTAATGTCCTCGGTGAAGGGGAGCCTTGGACGTCGGTCTGATATTCTTTCTTTCTGGCTAGTCCTCTCTGCGTGGGACTTGACTTCCGATGCCCCAGGAGGGGGTTTGGTCTTGGATGCTCGGTTAGTGCCCCGAGGAGAGTGCGTCGGAGGATCCTTGCTGGCCTCGGGTGAGGATTGTTCTCCGTCTGAAGGTGTCAGGGACCTTCCTCTCTTTCGGGCTTTCAAAAGCTTCTGATTTTGCGCCCGTATCTCCTCGTTCTCCTTCCGAAGCTGCTTGAGTTGCTCCATAATTTCCTCCAACCGAGGATTACCTTCACTGAGGGGAGAGAAAAGATGATTGTCATGGTTCTGGGCATCCGAGGCCTCCTGGCCCTCGTGATTCACGCTGCTCCCCCCTCCCCGCAATCCATTGCGTGTAGTCACCATCGAGCTTTTCTTGCGGAACCGGGGAAAGTTTCACCTCTGCCCCACGGTGGCTGCCAAATGTTCCTGCCGAGATCCGGTTTACCGGAGCTCCGCCGTGAACGTTGAACCAAGGATGAATACTGGGGTTGTTTTAGGATTTGGCTTGACAGAATTCGGTGATTCCGGTCCTACGTATCCCGAAGGGAATCAAAGCCGAACGTAGTTCTTGATTCAACCCTTGGCCGTGGTGATCTCGATCTCTTAATTTTGTATCGGACGAATACTAGGGAGCAAGGACTCTCTGATGGTCTCTTGGTCGGCACTAGTTTCTCTAATACGCTTAAGAGAGAGTCACCTCTGTTCAGTGAAAGTGAGTTTCTTATGAGGGGTACTCCTCCTTTTATAATAGGATTCCCCTATCTCTTAGAGATCTGATTTATCTCTTAACATCTTTTAGAGATTTGATTTATCTCTTAATATCTCTTAGAGATTTGATTTATCTCTTAATTTCTCTTTGAGATATGATTCCTTAATTTAAGGGATATTATCTCTTTTAACCAGATAAGGTTATTTTGGATAATATCAGGATTTAATGTTAATATCTTATTCATTTAATTAAGTGATCTTTGATTTATTATCCTTACTTTTCGGACTGGGCCGGGTACTTGAGCTCGGTGGCCGGGTTAGTAACCTCGGCCCGTACATATATATATGTGTGTGTGAGTGTGATTATCTAATGAGCTATAAAAGTAAGTTGTCATTACTTCTATTAAGTGTGTGCCAAGTCCTTAGGGACTATCAAACTAATCAACAATTTAAATATAATTGCATTCATAACTAAAAATGACAACTTCAGGTGTCTGGACTACTAGTCCAAATGCTTTAGTTTGGCTAATAACTATAGCTCATCTTACATTATTCCTTTCAAAAAAAAAAAAAAAATTGGACTCAAACTTTTGAAACATGTATACAAGAATTTTTACCTTGAAAAGATATCACAGAAAAATCGTTGCACCGTCAGAGACTTGATCGTGCTGATAACGTATTATAAATAGAAAATAAAATAGGGAGATGAAGACAATAACAATATAGACTCAAAGACTAGTTCTTCAACAACTATGATTTAGAGGCTAGTTCTTCAGAAATTAGCTATGATCTTTGTATTGATATGATTGAATGAGTAAAACCTAATGTTCTATTTATAGAAATAAATGAACCACTAATCCTTGACCAAAACAACAGTCATAAATAAGAAATAAATATATAGTAATGATAAAGATAATAAATTGATATAATCATCCATAATAGTATCTAAATATTTACATCAGTTAGTAGTAAATAAAAAAAAAAAAACCGTGTAAGTAAATAGTAATAATGCAATGGAGTTACATTTTTTTTCTTTGGAAATTAAAACACTATTCAGTAATAATTGGTTTTTGTGTAAAAAAAAAGTAGTAATAATTGTTGTTTTTTTACAGAAAGTAATAATTGGTTTTTGTATCATTTGTACAAATCAATGATTATTTTACTTTTCTCCCAATGATTCCGATGTTTTGATTTCCACGAAACGTGCTTTTCGTTACTTTCTTCCATCTTTTTCTATGATAATTTTATTTATTTTTTTTATTCTAAAATAATGAATCTTTTATAAATCCAAGATATATTTGATATTTTTTTTCATATATATTCTTATCATTGAATTAAATTGAAATGTCTTAAAAATATATTAAATATTTCATACTTAAATTCAACCATAAATGTTGTATGTTCCAAAACAAAAGTGACACATATCAATACACCCTGCATTTTACCAAATAAAATATGTACCTTGATGCTTATTTAACGTTGTATATACTTCTTTTCAAGGTACATAAATGGCTAGTAGAGTGTGGAGAAAATATGGTTAGAATTTGCAAGTAATTAATGATACTATAAATAAGGGTATTTTGGTACAAATGTAAACAAATTAATGATTTCTTAATATGTGTGTAGAAACCTTAAATTACGATAGAAAAAGAATGAAGGGAGTTGTTTTTTTTTTTGAGTTGTGTTATTTGAACATTAAATTTTAGGTATCTTATATATTTATTTTTATCTCTTACATACTTTTTATTATTTTTTTATACACACATCTCGAAAATACATAAAAAACAGTAGTTTTTTTCCACGAATGCTTTTTGTTAGTTTTTTTATAGGCAAAGTTTTTTTTTTGGTTTTTTTCCATTTTTTAGGGGAGGGGGATCGAATTGTGTCACTGAGTGTTGTGATTCACACAATTATAGGACTTAATTATAAGCAAAATTAACTATTTTTTTATTTTTTAAGGAAGTTATTTAATTTAGTTTAATTGTTTTGATTTATGTAAAAAAATTAGTTACAATTACTAAACTACCCTTTAATTGTCTCAGGAGTGTGTAATGCTCTTGGAAAAGTAAATATAATTGAATTGATTGGTTTTTGCTTATACTTGAGTCCACAAGATATAAGTACTTTTTTTTCTTATAATTAAATCCAGAGGGAGTACTATTCATGCTAAATAGCACTACTCTTTTTTTGTGAACATTTAAGTCGTAGTTATTTGAAACAGAGGAGTGCTAGCAATACAGTTTCCAACATACTACCTCCTATTGATTGAAATTCATGTGGGTCTCACTTGAATTTTGAAGGACCCACATGAATTTCAACCAATAGAAAAAATGTGTTAAAAAGTATGTGTTAGAGAGTGTGTTGTTAGCATTTCTCCTTGAAATATGATATCGAGATGAAATTTTTCACACATTAACACATAATGCATTAACTTTATCTTGGAATGTGGTAGTTGCACACGACGCGACAAATTTGAAGCCATCAGATGCTGTGAAAATATTTTGGATGGTGTAGATTAATTCAATGCTACTGGCTGGGTGGGTTCGTGAGGAAAGAAAAATTGATGGTCGATGCGTTAGTGGAGATGCAGCGCTGCCGGTGCTGATGGAGATGCCGATAGGAAACGTGTAACATGTTCTCCAAACACCATTCTATCACAACAACATCAACCCCTTCCACTTCCAATTCAACCATGTTATGAAGCCACTGATAACGATTTACTTGTCTTCCTCCTCCGACTCCTCTGTGGATCTTCCTCATCCAGACTTCGCCTCCCTACACTTCTTCTCCTCCCCTGGCACCTCTTAACTGTTAGTAGTTTTTAGTTATGCCTTGCTTAAAATAGTTAGTTGTGGATTAATCAGTTAGTTAGTTGCAACTAACTCTGTTTACACTTGTATTAGGCTATATATGCCAAATCTGAAAAGTAATACAGAGGAGATTTTTGAAGTGCAAATATTCTCTACCAGCAAACTTAACAGCTGGTATCAGAGCTCCATCTAGGGGCCTGATACAGAAACTGCAGTGTTCTGTGTGAGTAAAAGTGAGAAGAGTGAGAAAGAAACTGAGAGCTATGGCAGACAATAGCAACTTTGTGCAGCCGGCGATTCCACGGTTCGATGGTCACTATGATCATTGGGCAATGTTGATGGAGAACCTCCTTCGATCAAAGGAGTATTGGAGCTTGGTGGAGAATGGAATTCCAGCACTTCCAGCTGGGGCGAACCAAGAACAATCGAAGCTAGTTGAAGAAAGCAAACTGAAAGACCTAAAGTGTAAGAACTATCTCTTTCAAGCTATTGATAGGGGAATATTGGAGACAATCTTGAATAAAGAAACTTCGAAGGACATTTGGGATTCTCTGAAACAGAAATATCAGGGATCCACAAAGGTCAAGGGAGCTCAATTGCAAGCTCTAAGAAAGGAATTTGAGATTCTTTCCATGAAAGAAGGAGAAACAGTTGATGAATATTTTGCAAGGACTCTTACAATTGCAAACAAGATGAAGATCCATGGTGAAAGGATGGAGCAATCGGTAATTGTTGAAAAAATTCTTCGCTCTATGACATCAAAGTTTAACTATGTAGTGTGTTCTATAGAGGAGTCCAACAATGTGATCACTATGTCCATTGAGGAACTCCAAAGCAGTTTGTTGGTGCATGAGCAGAGAATGAGAGGTCAAAAAGAAGAGGAACATGCTCTCAAAGTCACAAATACAGGAAAAACTGGAAGTAGAGGAAGGGGTCGTGGAGGCTCTCGGGGTGGAAGAGGAAGAGGGAGGCAACCCTTCAATAAAGATCTGGTCGAGTGTTACAAATGTCATAAATTGGGGCATTTCCAAAATGAATGCCCTGAGTGGGAGGAAAATGTTAATTTTGCAGAATTCAATGAAGAAGAGGAGCTTCTTCTTATGGCACATTCAGATGAAAAAAACTCCTCTAAAGCAAAGGTATGGTTTCTTGATAGTGGATGCAGTAATCACATGAGTGGAAACAAAGAATGGTTCTTTGATCTTGATGAAAGATTCAGAGAATCAGTAAAGCTCGGGGACAACTCAAAGATGGTGGTCATGGGAAAGGGAAGTGTCAAGCTGAGAATCAATGGGATAATACAAGTAATTAGTGATGTGTATTATATCCCTGAATTGAGAAACAACCTTCTGAGCATTGGTCAACTCCAGCAGAAGAACTTGACAGTTGTGTTCAAGGATGATAGGTGCAGTGTGTATCATGATGAGAAAGGGCTTATAATCTCCAGCAAAATGTCATCTAACAGAATATTTGCAATTCTAGCCCCTGCAATCACAGCTTCTTGTATGCAAGTAACTGGTGAAGACAGTACACAATTGTGGCATTGCAGGTATGGACACCTCAGTATCAAAGGTCTAAGGACCTTGGCTCAGAAGGAAATGGTTAAAGGCCTGCCAAGATTGAAGGAGACATCTCAGGTTTGCTCTGACTGCATGATTGGAAAGCAGCATAAGGAATCCATTCCAAAGGCAAGTTCTTGGAGAGCCTCACAAACACTTGAATTGATTCAGTCAGACATATGTGGACCAATCAAGCCTGAATCAAATAGTCACAAGAGGTACTTCATTACCTTCATTGATGACCATAGTAGGAAAAGTTGGATTTATTTCTTGTCAGAAAAATCTGCTGCACTTGATGTTTTTAAAAGATTTAAAGCCATGGTTGAAAAGGAGTCTGGAAAATCTATATGCTGTTTAAGAATTGATAGAGGAGGAGAGTTTACTTCCACTGAATTTGACAATTTCTGCAGCACAAATGGAATTAAAAGACAACTCACTGCTGCATACACCCCACAGCAGAATGGTGTTGCAGAAAGGAAGAACAGAACAATAATGAATATGGTGAGAAGCATGCTTGCACAAAAGGAAGTTCCAAAGGAATTTTGGCCAGAAGCAGTGAATTGGGCAGTCTATGTGCTGAATAGAAGCCCCACCCTAGCAGTGCAAGATGTTACACCTGAGGAGGCTTGGAGTGGAGTCAAGCCATCTGTGAATCACTTTCGAATATTTGGTTGCATTGCTCATGTTCATATTCCTGACCAATAGAGAAAAAAGCTAGATAACAAGAGCATTAAGTGTGTCTTGTTAGGAGTAAGTGAAGAATCCAAGGCGTATAGACTCTTTGATCCTGTTTCAAGGAAAGTAATAGTCAGCAGAGATGTTATCTTTGCTGAATCTGACAAGTGGCCATGGAAGGAAAGAGAGGCAACACATGGAGGAAATGATATGCAGACTGAAAATAGTGATGATGAAGCAGAAAAAGGAACTGAAACCAATCAAAGTCCAGTTGAGAATTCGGTTCTGCAGAATTACTGAAAATGAACAGAAAAACAAACAATGAAGCAACACCAAATGACAAGAAAGAAATAGAAGAAGGCCAACATGGCTTGATGATTATGAAACAAATGATATTGAATGTGCTTGAGGATGAACTGCATAATCGGCAATCTTTAGCTCTCCGGAAGATCCTGTTTCCTATAAGGAGGCAAGAAAAGCATACTTGTATGGAGGAAGGCCATGGACAATGAGATTAGTGCAATTGAAAGAAACAACACATGGGAACTAGCAAGTCTTCCATCTGATGCCAAGAAGATAGGGGTGAAGTGGATCTACAAAACAAAATACAATAAGAATGGGAAGATTGAAAAGCACAAGGCTAGGCTTGTTGCAAAAGGGTATTCCCAACAACATGGCATTGACTTCAATGAAGTGTTTGCACCTGTAGCTAGATGGGATACTATCAGAACTATTTTGGCCCTTGCTGCAATAAGAAGGTGGAGAGTGTTTCAGCTTGATGTCAAGAGTGCCTTTCTGCATGGTGAGCTGAATGAAGTTGTCTTTATAGAACAACCTCAAGGTTATCAGAAAAGGGGAGAGGAAGACAAGGTGTACAAACTCAAGAAGGCTCTATATGGTTTGAGGCAAGCTCCACGGGCATGGTACAACAAAATTGAGTCCTATTTCAGCAAAGAAGGATTCCAAAAATGCTCTCATGAACACACATTGTTTGTGAAAACAGCAGAAGGTAATAGATTGTTGATTGTAAGCTTGTATGTGGATGATCTCATTTTCACTGGCAATGATGAAAATATGTTTGAAAGATTCAAGGAGTCAATGAAAAGGGAATTTGATATGACTGATCTAGGAAAAATGAGATACTTCTTAGGCATAGAGGTAAGTCAAACTGACAAAGGGATTTTCATTTGTCAAACCAAATATGCAAAAGAAGTATTGGAAAGGTTTGGAATGGAGAACAACAACATGGTGAAAAGTCCAATTGTCCCAGGGTGCAAGCTTTCTAAAGATGAAGATGGAAAGATGGTAGATGCTACAGGTTATAAACAGATGGTGGGCAACTTAATGTATTTGACTGCCACTAGACCAGATTTGATGTATGATGTCTGCTTGATAAGCAGATACATGGAGAGGCCTACAGAAATGCACTTGGCAGCAGTAAAAAGAATCCTTAGATACTTAAAGGGAACCTTGGAGTTGGGAATTATGTACAAAAAGGGAGGAACAGAGAACCTCATTGCCTACTCTGACAGTGACTATGCGGGGGATGTGAATGATAGAAAAAGCACCTCTAGTTATGTGTTTATGTTTGGGTCAGGTGCAGTGTCTTGGTCATCTAAAAAGTAGTCGGTTGTGACACTGTCAACCACAAGCAGAATTTATAGCTGCAGCTTCATGTGCATGTCAAAGTGTATGGCTCAGAAGAATACTGGAACAACTTGGTCACAGTCAAAGGGAGGCTACAACCATTCTGTGTGATAATAGCTCCACTATCAAGCTCTCTAAAAACCCTGTTCTCCATGGCCGAAGCAAGCACATAGATGTAAGGTTCCATTTCCTTCGTGATCTGTGCAAGGAGGGAGTCATTGAACTTGTCCATTGTGGCACTCAGGAGCAGCTGGCTGATTGCATGACTAAACCAGTAAAACTTGATTCTTTTGCAGAATTTAGGAATTGTTTGGGAATGTGTAGATTGCTTGATTAAACTGATTGCCTGTTGCAAGTCAGTTTAAGGGAGGATTTGTTAGTAGTTTTTAGTTATGCCTTGCTTAAAATAGTTAGTTGTGGATTAATCAGTTAGTTAGTTGCAACTAACTCTGTTTAGACTTGTATTAGGCTATATATGCCAAATCTGAAAAGTAATACAGAGGAGATTTTTGAAGTGCAAATATTCTCTACCAGTAAACTTAACATTAACTCCACCATAGAGTCCTCTGACACCCGCCCCCTACAACTCTCACAACAACAACGACGACACGATGTTGATACCAAGAGGTGTAGTGTGAGGGTACCCAAGGACCCTCTGATCATTCGCTGCTTCATCATCATCCCCTGCAACTCACCGCCACCACTCTTCCCATGCACCCTCCTCCATCGATCTCGATCTCGATCTCGATCTCAACCTGAATGTTAATCACCCTGAGGTCCCATACGCCACATCCCACCCTAATTTCGATGCACCCAACTGCTTCCCATGCAAGGTGTTTGATGTGGTTTCTGACAGCCGGAAATTTTGGACCGGGAGAAGAATATAAAACCTGCTATAACCAGTAAATTTTGGTTGTGCACCATGAGTGACTACCCTAGAATTTGCCTGTAAGCTGGTAGAAACTAAAAGCTCCCGGTTTCACCATTTTGACCTTTCTGGCGCGCACATCATATTGGTTTTGTTTCTTTTTGAAAAACAGCCCAATGAATAGAAACTAGAGTCAAGAAACATGAACAGCAGAACAGGTTAAGCTCTAATGCGCTATTTTAATAATTATAAGCCAAAACTAACGATGCTTGTCAGAAAACAAAAGCTAATCCACAAAATAAACACATTATCCATAAAAAAGCATAAAATTTACAATCAATTTGCGAGGTAGCGTGCCTATAAAAAAATTTGCGAGGCATGTTTCTAATTAACAATTTTAGTACAATTTCTTTTTATTATGTTATAACATTCTTCTAATCATGATATTCATATATTTAGGTCATCAAACCTTCTCAAAACCAAAAGCAGATATGCTCTTCGTTCCTTTCTTTCTCTATTCCTCTGTCACCGCCATTCATTGAGCACTGTTGGCACTTGGCATATATACATAATTTCAGAATACCCTAGAAGGAAAATCACTTCAAAACAGAAACTTGACATTATAAAGCAAGTAATCTTACACTGGTAATTGTCATCAATCATGTATTTCGTTGGGCCGTTCCCAAATATCCTATCCTTCATAATCCCAAGAGTACTACACTACCACATTTCTATTGTTAAATAAAAATTGTCTTCAAGGTGGCACGAACACAGGAACAAAGCAGCAACAAGTCACGAACACACGAACTAATCTCAACAGCCTGAGGCGTGTGAAATCACACTGTCCTCAAGGGTTTATCCGCGTGGTGCGCAAACCCCCAGGATACAACATGCCCTTCCCGACAAATAAACCGAGGAAACAAAACAGCAAGAAAATAATATAGATCAAGTAAGCAATGTAACCCAGGAACAACCTTAATAAAAGAGATAATCTTTTTGGAACAAGAAGAATGTACTCTCAAAAGTTAAGCACGTAAGGCACTATGTATATATATATATATCAAACGGAAGGGTATGTTGTTAAGGTTCTAAAATCTATCTTTTTCTAACTTGGATAAGATTGGATAGATAATGATATATTGCAAAATGAACGTGCAAAATATAACTGGTCAAGTGTGATCATAGTGCCATGGACGTTGGAGCATATTAAGGAAGGTGTGAAGCTTATTATGCAACAAGATTTTTCTGGATAAAATCAAAACAAATTCTTTTAACTAACCAACTTAACATTGCACATGCGATTAAAGTTGTTAAAGACGTGGTCAAAACTGTTAGTTCAATCAAGTTTAAATCAAGTATGACTAAGTCAAAATAAAATATACTTTCTCAAATATAATATTATTTTTACAAAAAATAATTTGACAAAATAATAAAAAATTAACCAAATTTGTTGTGTATTAATAACACAACCAAAATCAAATATTTAACTTTGAAATATCTCAAAATATCCAACAATTCCCCACATATTTCAAAAGTTAAAGAAAACATTTAAGAGATTAAAAAAAAAAAAATTCCTGGGTTAACATCTTGAATGTAATGCGTCGGATCTGTATAACAAGCTATGAAACCAGACCTAGACTAATAAACTTAACACATAGTGAATTGGTGTAGCAAACTATGGAATCCAAGACACTTAATATGTGTTAGAGGTCTATCAATCACACTACACCCCCACAATTCTTGCTGTTACGCCGTTTTGCGCTAATAGGCCATGCGCGCTCCCGGTATTCATGAGTGTTCTAGAGATTTCGCCACGATCTCATGCAAGCGGCCCCACTTGACACTCATATAGGTGACTTCATCAAGTGTATGCTGCAAATCATACACCATCCATAAGGGATATGAAAATCATTAAAAGCTTTACAAGCTTATCCTCTCAATAATGCAGTATCTAGCACTTTCTCAATTACACCATAGGAAAGAGACACAAAACAAAACAATATTAGTTTTATGTGCTAGCAGAACTAACAAGTGACTTGTTCTTACCCATTGAACCTTCTTCATGGGATCTCCAATCACAAAGGTTGGGTTCCCATCACTCTTAATTTCAATTTGGCTTAAGTCTCATTCCCCTCGATGTTTCATTCACAAAGTTTTGCTTTTTGTGAGAAAATCGGTCAAATTAATTTTTGACCTCCCAATAATTAGGCCTCATCGTTCAGTAACTACTTTTCAGGATTGTAACACATACATATGTCTATAGAATATATTCATTTTGCCACCTGACAATCACAACATATAACCACATAAGGAGTTAATTTAACTCACATAAATATTTGCTAAAAGGTTTTTCAACCACTCAACCTCATTATCAGCCATTTTCAGAGTAATAACTCTAACCACATTGTATATTTAACAACAAATTTCATTTGACTGATCTCCAAGTAATTAAACCACCACAAAGGGTGAACACATAACTTGAGTTCCAAATTATCATCATTGCATCTATATAATACAATGGGAAATTCATAATAGGATATCACAATACATCTCCTACAAAGTGTAGGAGGGAAAAACATTTTAATTTGCACAAATATTATTATTATTTATAGCCTCAAAGTCTAGCATCCACTATTTCACATTTGTCAAGAAATGACCACAACATATATCATCTCTTTAAACCAATTTTGCCTTCAGTCTAGGAGGATAGTCATTCCTCTATACACATATGCATTAAAAGGCACAATAAAATGACTTTACACTTACAAATTATAACCCCCAGATCAAAATATCGTATATTTGTCATTAACAATAATTGAACCATAATCACAAACATCTTAGCCTTTTCATTTACACAACAAAACAGTTTCAGCATAGCACATCCCTTTTGATATATGCTCATATCAAACTTCATACAAGAGTACTCTATAACACACACCCCAAAGCGAGGAAGGCATGTATTTACCATGGCCAGATTTGTGCCAACATTACCCTATAATAGGTTCTTCCCCAAACCTACCAAAAAAGTATGACTGTAAATATGATCATAAAAATCTGACAACGAAAACCATTGTCCAGGCTTGATCATTAGGATTCGGTTTGAACAAGGATGTTACATTTGGTATTAAAATCTCAAAAATTATTAAAGCATTTTAATTTTTCCAATAGAAATGTTAGCTAAATCTCGCACAGAGCAGATGCTAAAAATGTATGTATTAGATAGAAAATAGACTCCAGTCAATTTTCATTGTGGAGAATCAAATCTTGCATTTGAAGTAACTGTCCTAGGTCAAATATAAAGGGCATATCTAAATGACTAAATCTTCCATAGTATTTGCTTGTATGTTTGTGGAACTCAATGTATATAGTACATATATTCCTATAAAACAGCAGAGAAAACCCAAAAATGATTCCCTCTTTCCCTAAACATTTTTTGTGTGTCAGTATATTAGGTATTTCAAATGGCAAAAGTGTAAGTTATCTCGTCAATATTTGAATATTTGAAACAAGCATACAACATATTTACAACAGAAGACATCATCTTACAGACTACACTCACTGAGATACCTCCAGGTGAAATGAACTGCATGTTAATATCCAAAGGTTTAAAGAACTTGTAGAACCAAAGTTTCAACCATTTGTTTGGTAAAATATCTTAAATTGCAGACTCCAAACCACCACAAATCAAATGAGTGGAGCTGCCTCATATCTATAGACCACATTTTTTCTTTATTTTCCTTTATTGTTTAGTAGCCCAGATTTAGGGAAAAGGCAAAGTGTAAATACCATGAAGTGGTGACATCTAGCAAGAGTCAAGACATTAAATTAAAGGACTCACAAGTAGAAGAGTATTCAAGCTACGAATTGAGGTAGTCAGGGTTTATTCTATAGAAAAAGAAAATGTGACTGGGAAATGGCACCTTATCATTTCTCTTGAACTGCCAAGTGCCAGAGTCCAGACCAGCCAAGACTGAAAATAACAAGATTAAGGATTTAAGGGGAGGTTTGTCCCTTGTCTAATTTTGGTCTGTCCTGAAAACCTTCAAATTTTAGTAATGTGAATGTGAATATTCGATTGATATTATTCTTCACCGTCAAGATTTATGACTCATTGAGTTAACATAACAATTCCTGCTGTCAGAAATAAGGAAACAGGGATTTCAAAGCTAGACCATTCTTTTGCATTATTGACTAGTTCGTGCTCAAAATCAAGCCCAAAACTAATCAAACAGCTACCAATATCCAGACAGTTCAAAGACAGGGATCGGGATTCGAATTAGATAAACTGCTAACACTAAAAGTATAGAGAACAAAAAAGTATGCAGTTTCAAAGCCATTTGAGCACAAGGGAAACTGGTACACAACAACCACAACCAAAGCCTTTTCCTACTAAGTAGGATTGATTATATGTATCAAACAAAGCCAAGATTAAAAATCAAATCTTCGTAGTGGCTGAGTAAAACTAGAACACGAATGCTTCTTGTTTCAAAAAAAAAAAAAAAAACTAGAACACCAACAAAGAATGTAAGTATCAGTCCAAAGTGCAAAGTTGCACCAATGAAGGGCTCATCAGAAGTCAATTTACGCTTTCAGTACAACAGATCGGATAACTAGCTTAGTATTACAGAAGAAACATTGAGAAAGGAATTTCGTTCAAAATCAGAAAAAAAAAAAAGGGAGATAACTCCATACTTTTCAATTCGAGGTCTTACTTTTTTTAGCTAAGACATTCGTATTCGCTATTAAAAATTATCAATTAAAAAAAAAAAGTTCCATTACCTTTAGAAGATTATTACCGCATAACAATATTCATGAGTTTCAATTACATCCTTCAGATAACAATGATCCATTAAATCAGCTTTGACCACCGCCACCGCCACCGCCACGTTCCTTCTCAACCTGTTGCCTCTGCTTCTCAACGAGCTTATCAAGGGCCGAGTGCACAGCCTCACGGCCACCAATGAGCAACCGGGTCACGATTTCAGGATCAGTCTCGAACCTGGCCTCTTCGAATTCTCTTCTAGCGTTATTTCTGAGAATATCACGCCAGATGACGCCCCTGGAATCGGGCCACGTGAAGAACCGGGTGGCCCGAATAATGTCACGGTAGAGACTGAGTGCTTCTCTTCGAGTGCTGGTGAGTTTCCTCCGATTCAACAACTCCTCGTCGTCGTCGTTTAGGGACTTTACCTTTTCCTTCTTCACTAAATGCCTATCCAGAAGCTCCTCTAACGTGTCTGGGCCATCGTGCAAGAACCGCTGCCAGCTTGCGGAGATGGAGCCCAAAGGAGTTGCGCGTTTTACAGAAACTGATCTGAACCCGATACGCATCGCCATATTTGCAGCTCGCTGATCATTTCTCCTGGGAAAATTGAAATGGTTATCTCCGTCCCTCTCGTCTTTATATGAATTGGGTCCTTTGCTATGCTTATTTCAGGCCAGCCCGATCACTTGCAATATTGCATAATATGGGCTTTATCGAGCCCAACTTGCTGTTGTATTAGCCCTGGTCCACAATTCTCACCTTTCTCTTTATTGTTTCGTTTTGGAATCCACCGCCTTTGGTTTTGCAGTGGGTTTACATAGTATTCCACAAACTTCGATCATTTAGACCCGTTATTTAACTAATTTTCGAGTCACACCCATTTGGGTACCTCTCTCTTTATTTATGATCAAACTTCAATTTACATTTCAGAGAGAAAAACAAATATGTGAATTTGAAATTATACCAAAAAAGAATG
The DNA here is from genome assembly GCA_030762895.1 of Sophora flavescens. Taxonomy (NCBI): domain Eukaryota; kingdom Viridiplantae; phylum Streptophyta; class Magnoliopsida; order Fabales; family Fabaceae; genus Sophora; species Sophora flavescens. Next base: position 18,695,817 of record CM061067.1, read on the forward strand.
TTGTTCACATAAAATGAAGCTAAAATGTGTACTCATTAACCAATTATAGTACTATTTCTGAATGACTTGCTCTCTTCTTCCCCTGTGTCGTCTTTTATAGCCTCGGGTATCAACAACTCCTCTATTATAAGCAATTATTCAGCAGTGATTCTCTCCCTTCGTCTTAACGGCTTTAAAGCCAAATCAATGACTTTTAGGGGTTACTTCCATTATAAAAACGTGCTAGGCATATTCGAATATTCCAACATTAACTCGGCCCCTCAACTGTGCTCGTTGGTTTTGGGCCGAGTTGAAGTTATTATTTAGCTTATGGCTTATAGCTTATTGATTTGTTATCTCATTTTTACCCCCGTCCATTTAATGAAATTTTCATTTTATCATGTCTATCATAAATATGTTATTTTATATCATTTTATATTTATAAATTAGTTCAACAACTAATTTTAACAAACACTTCAAATTCAACTAGGTAGTTTTTCAGCTATAAGCTATCTGCTAAAAATTAACTTATCAGCTATCAGTTAGATTATCAATTATTTTTGCCAAACTGAACCTTAATAGGTGAAAATGGTTTGATAAAAATAAGATGATTCATATTTCAAGTTGAATAAATTGGATTTAAAAAATAAATTCAAATTTTGAATTGTCCAATTTTTTTTTTCATGTTAGTTTCAATATATTGATGGCAGAGCAATTTGAATACAGGGAATAGACCCGAGGCGTGCTGACTCATTTTGACACCGTGCCGCCAATAACACCACCCGGGAAGCCCTTCTTCACTTTCAAAAGTCACTGGAGGAGACGAACCGTGCACCAGCGGCGTTGTTGTCATCCTGGTTTATGCCCTTTCTCGTGAGATTGAGTTGAAGCCGAGTGTCACGAACAGCCCTTCATTCATGGCCTTCATCAAATCAAGGCTACGCTTTCACCAATCTCTCTTACCACGCACCTTCAAACTATATTATTCTTCTTCTTCAGCTTCGATTTCAGTTTCAGAAGCTCAGCTCCAACACGACTTGAACGAAACTACCGAAAATACCCAAAACACTGATCTATCTCCCGAAGAAACCCTTATAGCCGACAGATTTCACACTATGATCAAAGACCACTACCGCAAAAACCCTAACCCTAACGCCACTCCACCCACACCCAATCTTACCATACCCGATCTCTCCATTGAGTTTGCTAAGATCTCCGCCACTCGCGCAATCTCCCCCTCCATAGCCCGCAGGGTCATTGAGAAATGCGGTGGGGTCCACCACGGCATCCCCTTCCTCCAATCATTGGGCTTTTTCAACTGGGCCACCACTCTCGAGGGCTTCCCCTCCTCCCCCGAGCCCTACAACGAGATGATCGACCTTACCGGAAAGCTCAGACATTTCGATTTAGCCTGGCATTTAATCGATTTGATGAAATCTCGCGGCGTTCAAATAACCATTGGCACGTTCTCTGTTCTCGTCCGGCGATACGTGAGAGGCGGATTGGCCGCGGAGGCGGTGCACGCGTTCAATCGTATGGAGGATTATGGTTGCACTCCTGATAAGGTAGCATTTTCAATTGTGATTAGTAGCTTATGTAGGAAGAGAAGGGCAAGTGAAGCTCAATCATTTTTTGATAGCCTCAAGCATAGGTTTGAGTCTGATGTTATAGTGTACACTAGCTTAGTTCATGGATGGTGCCGCGCTGGGAATATATCGAAAGCTGAAGAGGTATTCAGGGATATGAAGATGGCTGGAATCAAGCCTAATGTTTATACTTACAGCATTGTCATTGACTCACTGTGTCGGTGTCGTCAGATAATTCGTGCGCACGATGTTTTATCAGAGATGATAGATGAAGGTTGTGATCCTAATGTGGTTACTTTTAATAGTCTCATGCGTGTTCATGTGAAGGCTGGGAAGACTGAAAAGGTCTTGCAAGTTTTCAATCAGATGAAGAGGCTTGGCTGTCCTGCTGATACAATTAGCTATAAATGCCTAATTGAGTGTCATTGTAGAGACGAGAATCTCGAAGAAGCTGTGAAAGTTCTCAATTTAATGGTTAAGAAAGGTTTTTCTACTAATGTGTACACATTCAATTCAATTTTTGGATGCATAGCCAAGTTACATGATGTAAATGGTGCTCATAGGATGTATGCTAAAATGAAGGAACTGAAGTGCCAGCCTAGTACATTGACGTATAATATATTGATGAGAATGTTTGCTGAATCAAAATCTACTGATATGGTTCTGAAAATGAAGAAGGAAATGGATGAGAATCAAGTTGAACCTAATGTGAATACGTATCGGGTTTTGATTACATTGTATTGTGATATGGGGCACTGGAACAATGCCTACAAGTTAACGAAGGAGATGGTAGTAGAAAAAGGCCTAAATCCAAATCTATCGGTTTATAAAATGGTTCTAGAGCAGCTGAGGAAGGCAGGACAGCTAAAGATGCATGAGGAGTTGGTGGAAAAGATGGTTGCCAGGGGATTTGTCTCTCGCCCTTTGTAGAAGAAGAATGTGAGCTGAATAAGAGAACTTCCAAATAGGAGTGGTGTAAAACAGTGGTGTAATTTGTGAGTTGCAATAGGTGACACTAATCACATGCCTTAGTCTTTTTTTATTAGAGGCTCAAATGGTCATCCAGGTGCTAGTGTGGAATGTTGGTTTAGCTGGTTAACGTCTCCGATGGAGTTCTTTCTTAATTTGATTAACTTGTGATGGCCGTGATTTATAATTTGATGTATGACTGGAATTTTAGGTGTTTTTGAAAGAAATGGCGCAAATGTTGTTTGAAGTACTTCATTGAGCTTGAGCACTCGTTCTCTAATTGCAAGTTTGCTAAACTTATAAGGTGTTAAGTAAATATGGGGCATCCATAACTGCGAAGGTGTCAACTTTTGTTTCCTCACTCATTATCTCTACTGCCCCTGCTATTTATTTTTCTTTGGTGCTAAATTTTGCTGTAGAAGCTATGGGAAGTTGGATCGAAAGAAGCATGTCTGCTATCAAGATTTGGTGTGTTGAATGAGACTGATATACTCTTACATGTAGGTGTAGTTAATGTCATCAGTGTGATGTGAACTAGTTCCTCAATCTTTGCCCAAATTTTGTGCTACCCAAGTCCCCATCATTTTGGTAGTGATGGATAAATGACACGGATGAAGATGGTGCTTTAACTGGGTTGATAAAGTCATTTATAATTCTTTGGTAGCAAACTGCGAATGTTTCTTGAAGCTAAGCAAGCTGCGATGTCTTAGCTGCTTTTAAGACTCGACTTGCCTGTTTATCTGGTTCATTCTAAAAATCGTGTCTTCCCTGGATTGCCAAGAAAATGTTTCATGATTTTATTCCAAGGCTATGTTTGAGAGTTTTGAAGGGAATGGAGTGGAGTGGTTAGTAATAGAGTGATTTATGATGAAATGAAGTGGAGTGGTGAAAATAAATCATAATATTGTTTGGAAGTTTAATGAGAAAATCTCAAACTCCCAATTTAGGTGGGATGGAGTGGTTTGGATTACTATCCCAAACCATCTCACTTCATTACTTAATAAATTCCCAAATAATAAGTTAATACCTATTAATCACTCCATTCTATTACACTAACCATACCATCCCATCCCACCCTCTCATCCTAAACATAGCCTAATATTTAGATGGCGGTTAAGTTCTCTGCTTTTCTGCCTCTCTCGTATACGGCTTCTGTATTTTTTTTTCGTGCTATTTATTTTTTTCTTATTATGTTGATTTGGATTTATCCATTAGTCCAGATTCTCTGGATCCTGTCAAATTAATGATATTATTAAGGGTGCTTCTATGATGCAACAGCAAAAAAAAAAAAAAAAAAACGGGTGCAATCATGCACCATTTTGACTAAATAATTTAGATCAATAAAATTGCCAACTAGATTCATCTTTTACTCTCTTTTTTTACACGGTCAAATGTTATGTATTCTTTTTGTATTTACAATATTATACTTCCTCCGCTTCATGATATAAGAAACAAAATCTTAAAACACACGGATCAAGAAAATAAATTGGAATGAGTTAATTGTAATTAATACTCATATAAATTTTCAAAAACATCCCTTCTAATTTTAATTAATATTATGATGGCCTATAATTAATGACATTAATTAATAAGGGCAATATTGGAAATTAATATTTAATATATGTGAAAATCGATACATGTTTTTTATATTTGGGACCAAAAAAATTGACCCATTTGTTTTTTACATTGTGGAACATGGGGTAATTATTTGTCAAAAGTTATGTATTCTTTTTGTATTTGCAACACATACAAAATTAAAATAGACTAAACCTCCAATTTGGTCCCTGAGAAAGACACTCGGGTATGAAATAGTCCCTATCCAAAATAAATTATCCATGTAATGTAAATACCGGGACATGTTGGTCCCTTGACCACCTTTGACTTCCGGTTTCCAGCTGATGTGGCACCCGTTTTTGCTGACTTGTCAGTTACTCTGTCGTACTAAAATTCCATCATGGAAAATAACATAAAAATAATTTTAATTTAATATTTTTTTTATTCCAGAAAAATAAATATTAAAAAACTCTTCAACACCCTTCCCTTTCCCTCATCACCGACACCATCCTCCACTACCTCCCTCCTCTGCTCCTCAATCACCCTCCTCCTCTACTTCACCATCGCCTCCATGCTCTTTCCATTTCTGGTTTCAAAATTGTGTTCCTGTAAATTCAAAATCTAATCTAAAATATCACCCTTTTCCTTTCTCATTTCATTATGATCTCACTGTAAATTTAGGTTTCCACTCAATTGTTCTTCTTCTATGTGACATATTCTGATCCATAGTTCTACACCTATCATAGTCAACACTAACATTCCCAAATTCAAATTCAGGTTCATCAAGTTGCTGCTGCGAGTCCTATGCGGATTAGGCAGAACCTGTTGAATTTCTCTATTGAGGGAAATCTGATTGAACAACACGAATTTAAGATCTTCGTTAGTGGAATTGGAATTAAGGGTTGAGTTCTAAACGTAGAGAAGCCCTAATTGCTGTTTGCATAAGAGATAAAGGGCTTGCAATTCGAATTATCTGGTTAGGTCTTTGAGGAAATTGGAATTGAATAGGAGAGAGGAGAGGTTAGGGGTGGAGAAGAGGGAGTGGGTGGAATCGGGGGTGAAGTAGAAGAAGATGAGGATGAAGAGAAGGAGAATGACGAAAAGGTACCTCTTTTGGAACTTGAATTTGAAATTGAAACGTTGGAATCGTGAAGTGAAATCTTTGATGTGGAAGGTGGAAGAAGAAGGGGGAGGAGGATGAGTTGGGGGTTTTCTCTCGTTGTGTTCGATGAGGTTGTGGCGATCGTCTTCTTCGTCTGACGATGAGTCCCTCTGCATTTCTTGATTGGACATGGCGGAGACTAAGTCAGAGAACGAGTGAGTGAGCGTGACATAGTGGTGGAAGCAACAGAAGCACAAGTGACACTTGACAGGGGTGGTGGTGAAGTAGAGGAGGGCGATGGAGGAGTAGAGGAGGGAGGTGGTGGAGGAGGATGTCAGTGATGAGGGAGAGGGAAGGGTGATGAAGAGTCCCTGAGAAATTATTTTTATGTTATTTTCCATGCTGGAATTTTAGTAGGACAGTGTAATTGACAACTCAGCAAAAACGGGCACCACATCAGCTGGAAACCGGAAGTCAAAGGTGGTCAACCATAGGAGGGACCAACATGTCCCGATAATTACATTCTTAAGGATTATATTGATAATTTATTTTGGATAGGGACTATTTCAGACCCGAGTGTTTTTCTCAGGGACCAAATTGGGGGTTTAGTCATTAAAATATTTCATTAACTGATCTTCGGTTCTTCACCGAATCACTGTCATCCCCAAATCCCTAACCCTTCTCAACTTTCCATCACCTCTAATATTCGCTATTAGATTGAACGCGACTAGGTCAGATCTGGGATCTCAGAGATGAATTTGTTGCAGCTTGAGGGAGATGGTAGTGACTGGTGGAGTGGAGCGGAGCGGACGGCGGCGTTGGGCGGCGAACGACGAAGTCGCGATAACGGAGTAGCTTTGTCCGTGGATCTGTCGGTGTAACGTCGGAGAAGAACGACATGGTGGCCAGATTCGTTGTTGGACATTGTTGCTCAAGGTGTTAACTTTGGCTTCCAAATCCCCTCACATCTGTCAGTGTGAACGTTGCAGAGAAACTTTGGCTCCCAAATCCCCTCAGATCTGTTAAGTTTCTTTCCCTTTTTCTTTTTTTATTCTTTATTTCTCCCACTTCTTTTCCACCCAAAACTTCGGCTGCCGCCGCGCTACACTGGTATGAAGTTCTACTTTGGAACATCGATCTTCTATGGCGGAGGAATTGGTGGAATTTGGGCATATGATGAGAGAAATCAGTAACTTTGCATCGAACTATCTTGCAAAGAGGGGAGCTAAGGGTGTTGAACCTTTTCTCTCCCTCTGCGTTTTGTATGTTTTTTTATCAGTTTGGTGTGTGGAAGGAGACGCACAGTTACAATGGAAAGGTGAAGGTGGGTGGGGAAAGAACGTGGGATATGCTCCGGATTCAACAAGTGTCTGGATTCGTCGTCAAGTAATAAAAAGATCGATCCCACAAAGATCGTGATCTCAAATAACAACTAATTATTAAACCAATTAAACTGGACTATGTAAAAAAAATGATTTTGAAAAGATTTGATTTTTTAAATAAGAATTAGCTAGGAAAATCAGATATTTAAGAATGCAATCAATTAAAACAGGAAAGTAAATCAATTAGGGGTTTTTCAGATCAAAAGGGATTCCTAGGAATTGGGTTACCAACAAGATTGTTCATGTTACCAAATTGACTACCCCTTGTTAATTACCAAATTTGCTTTGAAGACGAATTTATCCTCAATAAGTTAATGCTCCCTCTCGGGTTACAAAAACCGTGCCCAATTAAACCAACCCATACTCTCGTGGTAATTGAATTTAAATTGAACCCTTTAAGTTCTGTGACAATTCGTGAACCCTCGAAGGACCGCTTATAACTCTCGTGATTTATGTCCTAAGTTTGATTCCTATAGATCCGATACCTAAGTTCATCGCTAGGTTCCTCCTTAGTTTATCTACGATATGCAAATAAGTGCGCACCAGATTCACAAGTAATTCATGCGATAGAAACCAAATCGAAAGCGAATTGAAATTAACAAAGGGAAAACATCAATTCATAACATAAAACAGATCTTGGGCGTAGCCCTAATCAATAGAAATAAAGCTACTACTCAAGCATGGCCATGGTCATGGAAAGCTTGACTAACAAAAACATGAATGAAAACCTAAGAGATGATAAGAAGAAGAAGAAGAGAAAATCCTAATTTTGCCTAAGGTAGCAGCCCCAAAAAGTCCCTAAGTGTCTCCCTATTTTCGAGCCTAAGTGCTCTATTTATAGATTAGGGTAACTTCAATCCCAAGCAATCACAAATTCAGATCAAATCAGTTTCTAAAGATCCATATATTGCGCGTCACGGCCGTGATAGTCATCACGGCCAGGCCGTGACGGATTCTGCCTTGGAGGTTGCTTCACCGGTTGGTCTGTCACGACCGTGATCACCATCACGGCCTGGCCGTGATCAGTTCTGCCTGTGAGGGTCTGGTTCAGCTGACATGTCACGGGCGTGATGGGCATCACGGCCTAGCCGTGATCAGTTCTGACTTTTCCATTCTTTCTTTTCATCTCTACTCGATCATGGCCGTGATGCTCATCACGTCTAGGCCGTGATGGGCTCTGTTTGGCTCATTTTCTTCAGTTTTCAACCCCTATCTTCATGCAAGCTCCATCATGGTTAATCTTGAGCATTTTAATCCTTAATTCCTGCACAACAACACCACAAAACCGCCTTACCCGTTCCAAGGTAAAAACTAACAAAAATCAAATTAGAGATGCCTAAACCATATGAAAATGCATGCAAAATTTCAATGAAATATGAGGTGAAATAACACTCATCAAACTACCCCAAGTTTAAGATTTTGCTTGTCCTCAAGCAATCACTAAGGCCAGACAAGATAAACAATCAGAGCATGGACAGTGAACCAAGATCCCGAGTAACTAATCCAAGTGACAGGCATGTTCAAATAAGAAACCAAGGGACAATCAATTTCAAGTCCAATTAGAAGCTTAGGTTTTCTAAATTCATATCTCTGACTAATTCGGGCACTCTTCTCACCTCACTCAAGTGTTTAAGGGTATATGACAATTCGCTCAATTTCCTCAAGGAAGGTATTCTACCATAAGCTTGACTATTAACCAAATCTATACTTTATTAATGAAAACACATAAGAATCAAGAGGTCTTTTATTTTGGTTGTAATGGGGCCATGAGATTAATTGTTAGGTGGGGAAATCAAGAAAAGGAAAATTCAAGAAGGCTAAACAAAACATCAAACAGTGCAAAGCATGACAACCTTCTAAAATACATTTTTGGGCTTTAGTTCACTTTTCCACCTTTCTTTCTTCCTTCCTTTTTATTTTTAATTTTTTTTTATTTCTCACTTTCTTTTTCTCATCCCCTTCTCCATTTTTATTTTATTTATTTGAAGAAGGGGAGATTTTCAACTTAAGAGAAATATTTTTCTAACTTTTTCATCCCACAATTTATTTTTCAAACTACATTTTTACCCTTTTTGCAATACTTTAAAAGGTGTCATACCAAGCATCATAAAATAAATCAAGCTACCAAGAAAAGTATTTTATTCTTTTAGGCTCAAAATTGGGAACCTAAGGGGTAACATTTAATCAATCAAAGTTCAGAAGGCCAGAAAAATACCTAGTGCCTCAATCATTTTCAAATATGTTTTAAAAAAATTTTAAGTTTCAAAACGGTTTCAAGTCAAGTTCTAGACAATACAATCCAAGAGGAATACAACACTCAATCACAAAGAATGGGGCAAATTTAGCGAGTACCCCTTTTTGGCTCAAAAATCTCACATTTAGTAGTTTAAAATCAATGAGAAACACAAATCTAAGGGACCACATGCTAATTATCAACTATCAAAAGATCATCTCAAGCATTTTTATTTTTAGCCTATCACAAGAATACAAAAATTGGGTTCAAAAATTCACCGTCTCAATTCATTTGGCACAAGGTTCTCACAATTGGATGCATACTCTAAGCAAGGGGGCAATCTAAACATGTGATCATGCAAAACTATGCCTATATGAATGCAACATGAAAAATGCAAAAATACCCCTACCCCAAGCTTAAAAACTTACATTGTCCCCAATGTAAATAATCAAGTCGGAGAGAGGAGAAAAATGGAACAACTCACCGACGTGGTAGAGGGCGCTGGCTCACAAGCCAGTCAAAGAGATGCTGGAAAATGTGTCACAGCCGTGATGCTCATCACGTCTAGGCCGTGATCAATTCTGGTCTTTAGGAGCTGGCCTGTCACGGTCGTGAGTTCCATCACGGCTAAGCCGTGATACATTCTGATCTTCAAGGTCCTTCTCATCACACCCGTGATGGATATCACGGCTGGGCCTTGATCCTTTCTAATCTTCTTTGGTTAGCTAATCACGGCCGTGACCACCGTCACGGCCTGGGCGTGATGACTTCTGACTTTATTTTTCCTTACCTTTTTGCTCTTACTGATTTCATAACCTGAAAATGCTTGCAAAGCCATCAATTAGTGATCTTTCTTCTCTTAATCTCCTCAAATTATTCAAAAACAAAATTCAAAAACAAATGGAAAAGGGAAATAAAACTTGGGTTGCCTCCCAAGAAGCGCTTATTTACGGTCTTAAGCTTGACCATACTTCTTTCAATCAACCGGGGTCAGCTGGGCGTGGAGGTGAAAGAACACCTCTCTTCCAAGGGACTCCTTCAAAGAGCCTATTTTATTCATATGGCCAATTGAGCTTTCGCTTTGCTCTTTTCACTCTGAGTTTCATGGCCTTACTTCCTCCCGGCGGAAGTTTTATCTCCACATGAGGAGCAACTCCAACTTCATCACCATTTGGTGCATCATTCGTCATGCAAAGTTTGGGAGTTGCTTCCATATTAGGCTCTTCCTTCACCTATGGAGGCATTATCTCGATCCTGCACACATGACTCTCAAAAGGAGGGTTGTTATATGAGTTAGTCAAATCAAAATCTACCCTACCTTCCTCTACATTCAGAGAGAGCTTGTCATTCTTTACATCTATTATTGCTCCAGCTGTGGCCAAGAATGGCCTTCCAAGAATGATAGGGAATTTAGAATTCCCGTTCATATCCAACACCATGAAATCGGTAGAAATGAAAATTTTCCCTACCCTTATGGGAACATTCTCTAGTATGCCTAGGGGAGTTTTAGTTGAGCCATACGCAAATTGTAAAGAGGACTTGGATGGACTCAATTTCTTGGTTCCTAACCTCTCAAAGATAGTGAGCGGCATCAAACTCGCACTAGCCCCTAAGTCACATAAGGCTTGGTCTATTTTTAATTCTCCAATTGAGCAAGCAATAGAGAAACTTCCTGGATCTTTTAGTTTAGGGGGCATATTAGTTTTTATCATGGCATCCTGCTCCTCAAATAAGCTCTTAGTTTCTATTTCTACTTGCTTTCTCTTGACTAACCTTTGTGGAAAAGGTATTGGGGGTTGGTAAGGTGGTGGAGGGACATACTTTGGCTCTATCTCTTCATGTTTACTCATGTCCTCCTCATATTCCACATCCTTTTCAATTACCCCAAGCTTATCATCCCTTAAGTATATAGCATTACAGTGCTCATTGGGATTAACTTCGGGTTTTCCTGGGAATGTACCCTTAGTTCTGGTATATGTACTAGTTTGTTGGGCAATATGAGTTTCTAACATCTTATTATGGATGGCTAGGTTATCTACCTTAGATGCTAACTCTTTTATTGCCTCATTGACTGCCCTACCTTGTTGTCTAAACTCTTCATTTTGTTTTGTTTGAGTTTCAACAAAATTTTCCAAGAGAGGCTCAAGTCTAGACTTTTGTACCTGAGGATACCCCGATGCGGGTTTCCTATTACCTCGGCCTTCCTAGAATTCGTGGTTCAACGTGTTGTTGTAGTTCCCGTAGGAGAGGTAAGGGCTATTCTTCCTTCCTTGGTTGTAAGAATTTGGGGGAGCGTAGTTTGGTAACTTCAGGTTCGTGTCATAGAAGTTGAAAGAGTTCACTTGTTCCCCCGAAGCACCGGATCCATGAGCAATACCATGTGGGCACTCCATTATATCATGTCCCTGCATTCCACAAATCTCACAAACAATATTAGTAGCACCTATTGAACTCACATTAGCCTTTTCAAGCTTATCAAAGCGTTTATTCAATGAGTCAAAATTTAGACATAATTAGATCAGTGCTATTCATTTCAAACTTACCCCCCGAAAGCTTTTTCGGGTTATTAACTCTTTCTGAACCGCATTGGTGGTAGTTGGTGGCTACGTTTTCAATGAGATTGAATGATTCGGTCAGAGGTCTATTCATAAAGGCTCCACCAACTGCGGAGTCAAGTGACACCTTCGAAGAGTAATCCAATCCGTTGTAGAAGGTATGCACTAATAGCCACCTCTCGAGTCCATGATGTGGGCAAGACTCTAGCAATCCCTTGTAGCAATCCCAAGCTTCGGATAAGCATTCTCCATCCTTTTGGAAGAAGTCGGTGATCTGAGTTCGTAGGTAAGCCATCTTGGATGGAGGGAAGAGTTTCTCCAAGAATTCCTGCTCCAGTTGGTCCCAAGTTGACAACGTATTAGCGGGCACTTGCTTCAACCAAGCTTTCGTCTTCCCAGTCAGAGAGGAGGCGAATAACCTCAAGCGTATAGCATCGATCGGGGCACCTTGAATCCTTATTGCATCGGTGAATTCCAAGAATGTCTCCACATAATCAGTAGGGTCCTCCGAGGGCAATCCTCTAAATTGATGTTACCTAATCATGCTAATTAGCATAGGCGGTATAGTTTAGTTCTCCGCCTTGATTTCTGGCCTAGCAATCCCAGTTCGCAAACCCCTAGCATTTGGGGCCGCGTAGTCCTTCAGTGGTTTTGTATCCGGTAGATTCGCCATGAGTGAAATGGGAATCAACCTCTCCCTCTTTCTTTGTAGTCTCCTACGTCTATGAAAGGTCCTTTCGATTTCGGGGTCAACTTCAATAAGGTTTCCAAGACTTAGGGATTTTTGCATAAAAGTTAAAACACAGAGATAGATACTCTAGAAAGTAAAAGAGATAAATGAATTTTTTTAAAATATATAAAAAAGAAAAAGAAAAAGAAAAAGTCCAGAAAAATCAATTTAAAAATTAAATTGAGATTCAAGAAAGCACAGTCCCTGGCAACGACGCCAAAAACTTGATATGCTCCGGATTCCGGCAAGTGTACCAGATTCGTCGTCAAGTAATAAAAAGATAGATCCCACAGAGACCGTGATCTCAAATAACAACTAATTATTAAACCAATTAAACTGGACTATGTAAAAAAAAGGATTTTGAAAAGATTTGATTTTTGAAATAAGAATTAGCTAGGAAAATCAGATATTTAAGAATGCAATCAATTAAAACAGGAAAGCTAATCAATTAGGGGGTTTTCAGATCAAAAGGGATTCCTAGGAATTGGGTTACCAACAAGATTGTTCATGTTACCAAATTGACTACCCCTTGTTAATTACCAAAATTGCTTTGAAGGCGAATTTATCCTCAATAAGTTAATGCTCCCTCTCGGGTTACAAAAACCATGCCCAATTAAACCAACCCCTACTCTCGTGGTAATTGAATTTAAATTGAACCCTTTAAGTTTTGTGACAATTCGTGAACCCTCAAAGGACCGCTTCTAACTCTCGTGATTTAAGTCCTAAGTTTGATTCCTATAGATTCGATACCTAAGTTCACCGCTAGGTTCCTCCTTAGAGTATCTACGACATGCAAATAAGTGCGCACCAGATTCACAAGTAATTCATGCAATAGAAACCAAATCGAAAGCGAATTGAAATTAACAAAGGGAAAACATCAATTCATAACATAAAACAGATCTTGGGCATAGCCCCAATCCCTAGAAATAAAGCTACTACTCAAGCATGGCCATGGTCATGGCAAGCTTGACTAACAAAAACTGTTACAAAATGGGATATGGATCTGCAACAAAGAAGAAGAAAACAATGGTAATGCGCAATCTCCAGGGCGTGTAGGAACACTAGGCTTTAGGTTCGATTCGCCCCCACCAATCTCTCCTCGTAGATTGGATGCAACAGGTAAAATGACGAATCCCCTTCAGGATACAATGGAGTAACCTTGGTTTGGTTTGCACACCCTAAACCAAGCATATCGTCAATGGCAGTTTACAGAACAATAATCTTCCTAACTCTCTCTACGCACAAGGGAGAAAAGAAGGTGATTTGGAGTGAAGAATGGTTTGGGAAATTCTAAGGTTTTCGTATCCATTACTGCTTGCAGATGGTCCTATTTATAAACCAACTCATGTCACTTGGTGAAGCAAAACAACCCTTCAAAGGATTCAGTAACTGCCAAATTTGTTACTTAAGTAACAATAGCAATTACATACTAACATATAATACTCGTTAGCCTAGCAGCTAACAGGTCTGTCCCTTGCGTGCATAGGTCTTGGGTTCGAATCCGCACAATGGTGGTTTGCCATTTTAATTTTTTCCCTGTCCGTTGAATAACGGTCACATTACTCAACAAAAATGTTGCAAGCAGGAATCGAACTCGCACCAACTCAACAAATATGTAAAGTCACGACCGCTGGGCCATTTAATCGTATTATGATAGTTGTGCGTTGTTATATTCTTTTAACCATTTTCCAGATTTTTGAAAATCTCTCACAATTCCCCACCATTTTCAAAATAAATCCAAATCCTATTATTCCGGAAATCACATGCTTTCAGACAAAGGTATCTTGGGGATTTGAACCTTTGCTTAGTAAGCCATGGGTTCCACTCATCCCCGAATAATTTGGTAGACAAGTTTTGAACCAAATATTCATTAGAACAAGCGTGCATGCTTACACATGAAATCTCGGTACCATTGAAGGACGTGGTAGTGTGACACATTTGGTAAGGCCTTGTGTCGTGTATCCTTTTCATGAGAGCTTACAGAGTCAAGCCCAACTCTAAGAAGTGGCCCCACTTCACTCTCATATAGGTGGTCTTTACCAAAAGCACCCCATAAGTTGGGAACCTTAGCACATATACGCTATAGGTCCATTAAGAGCAAAAGCTCACCCTTCTTCTTTTTGTCCTTATGGTTTCCAAGTACTTTTAAACCTTGGGATGTATCTATTCGTCAAGTACTTGCAATCACTCTCATAGTGTACTTTGGCCATATTGAACTCAAGACTTGATGCTACTCAAGTGTGAGTTGGGTTTCCACCATTGGTGATCATGTAGATATGGGCTTGATTCCCATCCCTAATGATGTTTTTCCACATCATATCACTTGTCAGTCCTTTCGTCAAAGGATGCAAGATTTCTTTCCGTCTTATAAAGACCTTGGATATTACTCCATTTGTAATTAGTTCCTCGACATGACTATGTCTTAGCCCAATGTTCCTGGACTTTCCATTATAAACCTGGCTATATGCATGATAGTGTTTACTAACTATCCCATTGTATGGATACTGACGTCATTAAAATTGGTATCTCATACAACATGTTTCTAAGCCATTTAATCTCAATGTTAAATGCTGCCAATGCTATGAATTCTATAGTCATGGTGGAACCGGAAATGCCGACTTATTTCTTGAAACCCCAAGAAATAGCACCCCCACCAATTGTCAAAACTCAACTTCTTGTTAAAGCATGATCTTCTTGTATAAGTCACCCAACTGACATCCATGTACCTTTCTAATATCGAAGGATACCCATTATAGTTTAAACTATAGTTCTTGTCCCCCACAAGTATTTCAATACTCTTGGACAACATGCCAATGGTCTTTTCTTGGATTACTTTGTATACCTACTTAGTCTCCTATAACATATGCAATGTATGACCGGGTACATGTCATGACATACATTAGACATCCAATTACTTTTGAGTATTCAAGTTGTGCTACCAGACTACCTTTGTTTGGTACTAAATTAATGTTATGATCATAGGGAGTAGTGATAGGTTGACAATCAAAGTGATTAAATTTCTTTAATACCTTTTCTATATAGTGAGGTTGGGGTAAACCTACATTCTCACCATCTCTTATTATTCTAATCCCTAGAATCATATCAGCTACTCCTAAGCCTTTCATATCAAAATTTCTGGATAATAACCTCTCGGTTTCTTCTACCTAATCTAGATCAGTACCAAATATTAATATATCATCAACATATAGGCAAATCATGTCCCATTTTCCTCCATGGAATTTACTATAAATACCCTTGTTAGATTTATTTATTTTATATCCATTAGCTAGCACAACTTGATCAAACTTTTCATGTCATTGCTTAGGAACTTGTTTTAGTCCATACAATGACTTCTTCAATTTACACACTTTCTTTTCTTGACTATTAAACACAATCCCTTCATGTTGCCACAGGTGCATATGTATCAAAATAGTCAATACCCTCCTTTTGTGTAAATTCCTTAGCAACTAATCTTGCCTTAAACTTATCCATGGTTCCGTCAACCTTGGTTTTCCTTTGAAAATCCACTTTCAACCTATTGGTTTGGAACCAGGTGGGAGGTCTACTTGTTTTTCACATTTTATTCCCCATTACTGAGTCCATTTCCTCTTGTATAGCTTTCATCCAGAAAGCGGGATCTTGAGACTTATTGTCTCTTTAAATGTGTCTGGATCACTTTCTGTATTCTAACAGATTGGCCTATAACTGTCTATGGACTCTCTTATTCCTTCAACAAGGAACATGAAAAACCTTGGTCTGTAAGTTTTCTCTTTTCTAGCTCTCTGACTTCCCCTAAGTTCTAAACCCACCAAAGTATCTTTATTAGATACATTGTTTTCCGGATCATGTGCATTACTAAGAACATTATCCTTGTGACTTGAAATTGAGTTAAACCTATCTTTTTGAAGGATTACATCTCTGGACTCAATCACTATATTTACAGGATGAGTCACTAGATTCCATAACCATGAATCTATATGCTTTGCTAATTTTAGCATAGCCCGGTAAAACACATTCAATTCCCCTTTCACATAATTTATTTCTTCTGGTTCAAGAACTTTCACTATTGCCCTACAACCTCAAACTTTGAAAATTTTGAGAATGATTTTCCTATTTTCCAGATCTAATATGGGGTTATCTTGTTCCTTCTTTTGGAACCCTATTTACTATCTAAAAAGCCTTCAACATGACCTCTCTCCAATATCATTTTGTCAGACCAACCTAGGATACCATGGCTTTTACCATTTCTTCTTATATCCTAATTTTCTTTTCAATTCTACTAATTTGTTATGGGGAATAAGGTGCAGTTGTTTGGTCAACCATTCTAGTTGACTCAAAGTAATAATTAGGATAATAAACTTTTCCTATTCTATTACACTTAAGACATTTAATAAATATCTAATAGCAACCAACTTCAATTTACCCACCACTATATAATTACATACATAATCATCAAAACTCCTGGGTAATTGAAAATACTTTAAAATTTTTCTTAAATTTGTTAACTAACAAACCATTCATAACATGTTATAAATATAGCATTCAAAATGTAATCATGAGATAAATAACTCCAAATGACAACAAATTTCAACTGCAGCGATTGGCTTGATGGTAAATTCCCTTGTTCGTTAGTCGTTGGCCGAGTTCGAATCCCATGGTAGCAATTTTCCATATGTTTTGTCAATTCCGTTTTGTTTAAAAACAGTTGAAAAAATGTTCAAAATATCAAAATACAGATTTGAACCCACAACCTAACCGTGTAAGACCAAGTGCATCTACCACCATACCAACACAACTATTAATGTAAACTGACAACCGTTATTACTATTTGAATCAAATAAACGTTTGGCACCACACCTGTATGGATCACCCAGACCCGTTTTGCAGGAAACCGGGTTCCCACAACCCATTCGTGAACCACAACCCACCCTCATGCGTAGAGTGGGCCTGGGTCCAATTCCCAGATTGCCTGCAAAATCCGGCTTTGACACCATATTAAATATGCTTGGATCTCAATCCCAGAAGCTAGCTCAAAGGATGAGGGTGCTCAAGCATATATAAGTATTGCACAGCCCAAGAACCTTGGCAATGTGGGATACAAATGCAACTTCAATACATTCTAACAACTTAGAACACTCCAAAACATTTTTAATTTCTAAATAAACAAGAAACAATTCTCATCTTATATTCACAAAGTTATGCACTCGTAATATAAGATATTCTACTCTAAAATTAATTGGTTCTTACATGGATCTGATCAAATCCGCTAATGCATGCACATGATATAATCATTCATATATTAGACTATTCTATCAAAATAGAGCAACATAATTGCATGCATAATAAATCAAACATATTCATGTTCATCAAAATTCACATACTTGATTTTATTCTAAATCATGCATATAAGGCTCTAATACCACATGTTAATTTTAACATAAATAAAGAATGCCTTTATGATTGTACACACATATATTTAGAATACCAAGTATAACATAGACATGAAAGTAATTGTGTACCTTTCACCATGGTCAGAAATAAACATTTTTAATGAAGCATGTGAGTACTCATCTCTCCTTGCTTGTAAAAAGACCATGCATCACTTTCTACCAACGAGCGGAGTTTTCACCCTTGAACCTCTCCACTTTGACAATGTCAAAATGTCATCTCCCTAAATGTTGCAACCATTTTTATAAAACAAAAATCGAACCTAAATATTGTTAGAAAATGGGGTATGGATCTGCAACAAAGAAGAAAACAATGGTAATGCGCAATCTCCAAGGCGTATAGGAACACTAGACTTTAGTTTCGACTCGCCCCCACCAATCTTTCCTCGTAGATTGGATGCAATAGGTAAAACCGGTGAATCCCCTTCAGGATACAATGGAGTAACCTTGGTTTGGTTTGCACACCCTAAACCAAGTGTATCGTCAATGGCAGTTTATAGAACAATAGTCTTCCTAACTCTCTCTGTGCACAAGGGAGAAAAGAATGTGATTTGGAGTGAAGAATGGTTTGGGAAATTCTGAGGTTTTCGTATCCATTACTGCATGCAGATGGTCCTATTTATAGACCAACTCATGTCACTTGGTGAAGCAAAACAACCCTTCAAAGGATTCAGTAACTGCCAAATTTGTTACTTAAGTAACAATAGCGATTACATACTGACATATAATACTCGTTAGCCTAGCGGCCAATAGGCGTGTCCCTTACGTGCATAGGTCTCGGGTTCCAATTTGCACAATGGCGGTTTGCCATTTTAATTTTTTCCTGTCCGTTGAATAATGGTCATATTACTCAACAAAAATGTTGCAAGTAGGAATCGAACTCGCACCAACTCAACAAATATGTAAAGTCACGACCGCTGGGCCATTTAATCGTATTATGATAGTTGTGCGTTGTTATATGCTTTTAACCATTTTCCAGATTTTTGAAAATCTCTCACAAAAACATGAATGAAAACCTAAGAGTGGAGAAGAAGAAGAAGAGAAAATCCTAATTTTGCCTAAGGTAGTAGCCCCAAAAAGTCCCGAAGTGTCTCCCTATTTTCGAGCCTAAGTGCTCTATTTATAGATTAGGGTAACTTGAATCCCAAGCAATCACAAATTCAGATCAAAACAGTTTCTAAAGATCCATATATTGCGTGTCACGACCGTGATGGCCATCACGGCCAGGCCGTGACGGATTCTGCCTTGGAGGTTGCTTCACTGGTTGGTCTGTCACGACCGTGATCACCATCACGGCCTGGCCGTGATCAGTTCTGCCTGTGAGGGTCTGGTTCAGCTGACATGTCATGACTGTGATGGGCATCACGGCCTGGCCGTGGTCAGTTCTGACTTTTCCATTCTTTCTTTTCAGCTCTACTCGATCATGGCCGTGATGCTCATCACGTCTAGGCCGTGATGGGCTATGTTTGGCTCATTTTCTTCACTTTTCAACCCCCATCTTCATGCAAGCTCCATCATGGTTAATCTTGAGCATTTTAATCCTTAATTCCTGCACAACAACACCACAAAACCGTCTTACCCGTTCCAAGGTAAAAACTAACAAAAATCAAATTAGAGATGCATAAACTATATGAAAATGCATGCAAAATGCAATGAAATATGAGGTGAAATCACACTCATCAGAGAAAGAAAGAAATAATAAAAAGAAAAATACAGTGGAATACAAAAACTATAAGGACATATACTAGTTGATAAATACTCTGATTCAAAAAAGGTGGCGTCTAGAGTTAACCATTACACTATGTGGTCCATGGTGGACCATTTGTTTTAGCCTTTGGATTCATCTCATCCCACCATAATACCATACACCCTCCACACCAGATTTATCCCCTCCAACTCCCTCCATCGTCCTACACTTCTTCTTCCCCCACCATCCAAGAACCCTCCGCCGCTGCCATCTTCCCCTCCACCCCCGTCTCAATCACCATTTGTCATCACCAACGTGCTGCCGCCGTCATCACTCCTCTTTCTTAGGGGTGGACAGATTGGACCAACCCGACCCGAAACCGAGTAACCCGAACAAAAAAAGATAAACGGACGAGCTCGTACGGGCCAGCGGGTCCATCGGGTGGAATTTTCAGTTTTATACGGTTTCCTTCGATCGGGTCTGGGTATGAAAAATTAGACCCATCGGTACCCGGACCCGACCAAATTAATAGTTTTAAAGATATCTATTTTTATGCCATTATTATTACTTCCAGAATTTTGTTAGTCGACCTAACCCATTTCGTCGCTCACAATACAAAGAGTCAAAGAACCCTGATTCCATTAGTTCATTTGTTGCTTCAGAAACCCTAGCATAGTGCCTCCCTCCCTCTCTCCCTCTTTCGAGTTTCGACGCTTCCTCTCTGAGTCTGACTCAAACCTTAGCATAGCGCCACCATTCTCGAATCTCCCTAGCTTTCTCCTTTCTCCACTCTCAGAGACACATACTCATACTCTGCGTCTCTCTCGCTCGTCTTTGATCTGCCTTTCTCTCACGGTGACTTCCACTTCGCGAGCGTCTCTGAAACGCTCATCACCGAGGTAAGGGTTTACAGATTTATGGCTTTGTGCTTTGATTGTTGTCACTTTTGGGTTAAGATTTTTGGTTCTGGTTTCATATGATTCAAACCCTAAAATTTGAAAACCCTAACATTATGAACCATCATTTTATTTTATTGTTTTTTAATTATCTTTTATTTTACTGTTTCAACTTTTAATGATGAAAAATTATAGTAGTCTACCAAAAAATTGAATAAATTATAGTAATGCGTCTACTGAAAATGCATGTTCATGTCAAGAAAATAAAAAAATATATAAAATGCATGCTTTTTATTATTATATGCATAAATGTTAAACAATAATTCGTTACTTTATGCATGCTTGGTAAATGCTCGATTACTTGGTCCCAATTTTGTGATTACTTTTACTGAAGAAAAGTTTAAAGTATTGTTATTTAATTTAATTCTAAAGGCCTACCTTCTGCATACTTCTATTCTAAGTTCTAACCATTTTGGATGGAGAAGAGATTATCTTTTTGTTGTGTCCAGATTTTGTGGGTAGTGACTGATAAAAATATCTTGTTATTGTAGTTTAATTTCACTGGCCTTCCTCATTGCTTTGTGCTTTTATTTTTCCTTGGAGCAAGAAAGGGGAAATCAGTTTAGCAAGCAAAGGCATGGCTTTCAACTATTTGCTTTGTGCTGATTTACCTTATTAAATGTATTGATTTATATGCTTACATAGTCTCTGCTTATTCATGATTTGTCTCCTTAAATGTGTTGATTTGTTACATTTGTATGCTTAAAATGTCATGCTTGAATCTGCAATTTGCATGCTTGAATCTGCAATTTACTAAATTGTATGGTTGTTTTGTATTTATTGTGACTGAACTGTAAACTGTAATCACCATGAATGGGATTGTAGTCATGCAAATTTGACATGATTAAATCACCATGTTCCTTTAGTTCTTGTTCTTTGTGTGCCTAACTATGTAAACTGTTTTGCATGCTTAATGTGCATACTTGTATGCTTGTATGCATGATTTGATTTGTCTGCTTAATGTGCATGCTTTGTATGATTGATTTGTATGCTTAATGTGAATGCTTGTATGCCTGAATCCATAATGTGCATGCTTGTATGCATGTATCTGTAAACTGTTTTTTTTTTGTTGCTAATTTGCATGCATGCTTGATTTATCCGATCTGTTATGGAAAATCGTAAAAATGTAAGTGCATGCTCATGTTTCACCTCCCATTGCTTAATACTTGGGAAAACTTTTAGGTTTCAAAACTTTAAAGAAATCAGATAATTCTCCCGATTGATAAACTTAAAAGCTTTAAGAAAATTATAGCAAATTTAAATCAAACATATAGAATAATGTTAGAAAATTATAAAATAGATCCAGCCAATGAGTGCTTATAGAATAATGTGGTTGGCAGTAGTTGACTATGGCTTCTTCATTGTCTCAGTGACGGAGCAATCTAGTCAAGATCTGTCTCCTACGTTAACCCCACATATGGCAACACTAACTGGTACTCAGGGGGCTATAAACCCCACCAATTCTGCACAATTAACAGGATGTGGTGGTGGATCTCTGCACACTAAACAGGCAGCATCTACAATGGAAGCTGCTGGACCTGCCACCACTGATTCACTTCCAAAAAATTCAAAGATGAGACCTAATGCGAGTGGTCCTAGGAGAACTTACGCTGCCTGGGACCACTTCATAAAATTAGGTGTAAATGAAGCAAAGGAGCCAACTGCAGCTTGCAAATATTGTGATAAAAAATATATGGCTGACACAAAGCAACATGGCACTTCTAAATTACTTTCTCACTTGAAAAACTGCCCCAAGTATCCGAGTGCTATAATTAATGACCCCAATCAAACTGCCCTTACTTTTAAGAATGGAGAAGGTGGTAGCTTAGGGACTGCCAGTTGCAGATTTGATATAAAAGCTTGTAGGAAGGCACTGGCCCTTTTTGTCACAGTAAATGAACAAACCTTCAGGGTGGTAGAGGGGGAAGGGTTTAAGCACCTTTGTAGACAGTTGCAGCCCCAATTTACTATCTCGTCAATGCGTATTGTTGCTAGAGACTGTTTTCAAATGTACCTTGATGAGAAATTGAGGTTGAAGGCATTTTTTAGATCTGATTGCAGTAGGGTAGCCCTCACTACAGACTGTTGGACTTCTGTCCAGAATCTTAATTATATGACCCTCACTGCACACTTTATTGATAATGAGTGGAAATACCAAAACAGAATAATTAGCTTATCCTTAGTTCCCAACCACAAAGGTGAGACGATTGGTAGGAAAATTGAGGAGGTTCTAAGGGATTGGGGTCTAAGAAATGTGTCGACAATCACAGTTGAGAATGCATCTTCCAATGATGTGGTCATTTGCATATTTGAAGAAGCAAATAAAAAATATGAATGGTTTAATGGTGGATGGGGAATTCTTTCATATGAGATGTTGTGCTCATATACTTGAATTTGGTAGTCAATGATGGCCTAAAAGACATGAAAGCCGTATTTCCAGCATTCGAAATGCTGTTAGATTTGTAAGGTCTTCGCCACAAAGGTCCACTAAATTTAAGGAATGCATAGAATTTTCTAGAATCACATGTAAGAAGCAAGTATGTCTTGATGTTCCAACAAGGTGGAACTCGACATACAGGATGTTAGATCTTTGCGAGAAAATTTCAAGCAGCATTGGAGAAGATTGAAGATGAGGAATCTAGCTATGTTGACATCTTTGAGGATTCTGGTCCCCCCAATGCATTTGATTGGGAGAATGTTCGTGCATTCATGAGGTTTCTCAAGATTTTCTATGAGGCAACCAAGGTGTTTTCGTCATCACAGCAAGTGAGATTGCATCATGCTTTTCATCAATTGGCCTCCATTCTTTGTGAGCTTAAGAAGTCCTCAACGAATGAAAATACGATTTTGGCAACAATGGGATTCGAAATGAAACTGAAATACAACAAGTATTGGGGTGATGTGGTAAAGATAAACCAATTTCTTTATTTTGGTGTTATCTTTGATCCACGGTGGAAGTTGAGATTTGTGGATTGGTCATTTAGTGAAATGTATAGTGATCAGCCTAATTTTGCAAATGAGCTGTCCACCACTTTAAAGGACAATCTTTTTAAAAATTACAATTGGTACAAGGCGGCTTATAACCAACAAAACAATTTTGGGCAGTCTGGTCCATTAGAGGGTGTTCCTCAAGGTGAAACATCTTCTCTTGCTAAAGCTCCATCACACTTGGTAAGAGCGGAATTATTTAAGCAACACTTAAGAGAAAAAGACTTAATTGATAAAAAGAATGAACTAGAGAGGTACCTTAGTGAACCTTGTATTGATGAAGGTGACAAATTTGAGATTCTTGGTTGGTGGAAGAATAACTCAGCTCGGTACCCCATATTTTCTACCATAGTTAGAGATCTCATGGCCACGCCCGTTTCCACAGTGGCTTCAGAAAGTGCCTTCAGCACGGGGGGAAGGGTTTTAGACACATTTAGAAGCTCCTTAAACCCCACCATGGTAGAAGCATTGATTTGTGCTCAAAACTGGTTGAGGCCTTCCCTTAGCCAATTCAAGGATCTCAATCTCAATGAGGAGTTTGAGATATCTGAAAATATTGTAACAGGTGACTAATTTCCTTTTTCAGTTAGTAGCATCTGAAATCCTCAATCTTTGTATATAAGTTAAATCCCTAATTTTTATTGAATGTTCCATAGAATTTCAAGGAGGACAAACTAGTTTTGGAGGGGTGGGTGGATCAGCAACAGTTGCTCATCTCTAATTTTTATTGGCTGTGATTGAGAAATTTCTCAGGTTCTGTACCTTAATTTTCCACCGACCTGCTCATATCCATATTGCTAAATCTGATTTACCTTTGTATTAATTGAGTATTGTTGTGAAATCTTTAAAGTTGTTACACTTTTTACTTTTTGGGAGTCATCTGTAAGACATGACTCAATCTGGATTTGGCATATCAATTTTTTGAGGTAGTTATGAATTTTGTTGTATTTCAGCCCATTTTGTGTTGCTGTTTTTTTTTTTTACTTTACTCTTCTTTGCAGTGTTGTGGCATTGTGACTCTGATTGGAAATCCAAAATTATTGAGGACCTTGAAGCCCGTCTCAGACTCTCCCCTGTTACTGACACCTTCCCTGATGATGCTACTATGCCTTTTACCTCCTGTCTCAAAATGAGGATCCTTGGTTTGACTTTGTTTGTCTTGTGCATTAACATTGATTTATGTATCACATGTAATTGATATATGTTTTATTTTCTTTCAGCAGCTAGATGTGAACAACATCTTGAATCCAATTGTGAATGATACTGATCATGCTTTAGGCAAAGATTGTAGTAGTGTTGATTCAAATATAATCATAAAGGAGGAAGCAAAACAACTCAATGGAACTTCAAAAAATTCTAAAAGCTCATAACTTCTTTTGGAGCTTCATGAAAAGAGATCACATGATGCTGAAACTATTAAGGTTGAGAAAGCTATTACTATACGTTTTTAGCTTACATTAGCAATTATTTTCTCTTCGTGCTAGTGTTAATGTTAAAACTTTAGAGCTTGAGGTGAACATCAATGCTTATTTTATGTGTTTCTTTAATGATTGATTAACATGTCTACTTGATGCATATACAGTACACTACAGATTAAACTGACTTCTGACATTATCAACCTGAATTCAACATTGAAACCTGAGGTAAAGCTAGTAAACATAGGGCCAAGTTTGCAGTAGGTCATTGCTAATTTGCATTGTTTTATTTATTATTTATTTTGATTTTTCTGTGAAGGTCTAAGCTTGCCAACCATTTTTCTACATGATAATTGGTAATCATCCTTCGTCTGAGGAATGGTATGGATACATTAATGACAATGACAAAATGCTTCTAAAGTACGCTTTATTCATCCTTTTTTTGAATTTAATTTTACTATGAAGAGGTTGCTTCATAGCTGTAATTACTAAATTTTGTTTTCTGTTGATTCTGATTGCAGCTCCTGAGGATTTTTGGCCAGGGAGGGAGGTGTTTTGCTCACTCACAGAGCAGGTGTATTGCTGAGTTACTCGTGGCTTGAAGTTAAAGACTGTCCAAGGAACCTCATTAAAAACATTTAGTTCTGAAAATTACTAATTGGACTCATCATAAGCTTTTGTAAATTAGATTAAGCATTGGTGCACAAAAACTATCAAATTGATATGCCCATTTCCTTATCTGTTTATCTATCACTAATTTCATTTTTAAGTTGGCCATGATCAATATGAAGTAGGCTTTCCGTAATCTCTGTAATTTTATAAATTGATTGTATGGAAGCCCCATTTGATGTTATTGTATTGGGCTAAAACTGGAATTTTAACATAGGCTTTTTGTAATCTTGATGGCCCATTTTATCGTAGTATTTACTCTTTAAGAAATGGAATGAATTTTTAACAATCATTGGCCATTACAATTGAAATTTAACTAGATCATTTAGTATATATGATGAGCGTGGACTCCTCCAACAAGTGTACTGGATTTGTCGTCAAGTATTAAAAAGATCGATCCCATAGAGACCGTGATCTCAAATAATAATTAATTATTAAATCAATTAAACTGGACTATATAAAAAAAGGATTTTGAAAAGATTTTGATTTTTGAAATAAGAATCAAGTAACAATCAAATTTAAAATTGCAATTAAACAAAATAGGAAAGTAAATCAATTTGGGGTTTTTCAAATCTAAAGAGATTCCTAGGAATTGGGTTTCCAACAAGATTGTTCGTGTTACCAAATTGACCACCCCTTGTTAATTATCAAAATTGCCTTGAAGGCGAATTTATCCTAAATAAGTTAATGCTCCCTCTCGGGTTACAAAAACCGTGCCCAATTAAACCAACCCCTACTCTCGTGGTAGTTGAATTTAGATTGAACTCTTTAAGCTTTGTGACAATTCGTTAACCCTTGAAGGACCGCTTCTAACTCTCGTGATTTAAGTCCTAAGTCTGATTATATAGATCCGATACCTAAGTTCACCGCGAGGTTCCTCCTTAGAGTATCTACGACACGCAAATAAGTGGCCACCGAATTTACGAGTAATTAAAACAATAGAAACCAGATCTATAGCAAAATCGAAATTAACAAAGGTAAAACATCAATTCATAAGATAAATCAGATCTTGGGCATAACCCCAATTCCTAGAAATAAAACTACTACTCAAGCATTACCATGGTGATGGCAAGCTTGATTAACGTAAACATAAATGAAAACCTAAGAGAAGGGAAGGAGAAGGAGAAGAGAATCCTAATTGGTGGCAGCCCAAAAGTCTCCAAAGAGTCCCCTATTTTCGAGCCTAAGTGCTCTATTTATAGATTAGGATAACTTGAATCCCAAGCAACCATAATTTCAGATCAAATCACTTTCCAAAGATCCATATATCACGCGTCACGGCCGTGATGGCCATCACGACCAGGCCGTGACGGGTTCTGCCTTGGAGGTTGCTTCACTGGGTGGTCTGTCACGACCGTGACCACCATCACAGCTAGGTCGTGATCAGTTCTGCCTGTGAGGGTCTGGTTCAGCTGACATGTCACGGTCGTGATGGACATCACGGTCTAGCCGTGACCAGTTCTGAGTTTTCCTTTCTTTCTTTTCAGCTCTTCTCGATCATGGCCGTGATGGCTGTCACGGCTAGGCCGTGATGGGCTCTGTTTGGCTCATTTTCTTCGCTTTTCAAGTCCCATATTCATGCAAGCTCCATCATGGTTAATCTTGAGTATTTTAATCCTTAATCCCTGCACATTAACACCACAAAACCGCCTTACCCGTTCCAAGGTAAAAACTAACAAAAATCAAATTAAATATACCTAAGCTATATGAAAATGCATGCAAAATGTCAATGAAATATGAGGTGAAATCACACTCATCAATATACATGTTATTTAGACTTATTCAATTAAATTATATTACAAATTGAATAAAGTCTCTTAAAAAAAGGGGTCAGACAAGGTTTTTTTTTTCAAAAATGTCACTGGACCCAATTGTGACCCAAACCGAATTAACCCAACCGAATTAACCCATAACCCGACTAAACTGAACCCGACTAAACCGACATGTTCAGCGGACAGAATTGGGCCAGATAATGCACACATTGGTTTGGGCCGGATTGGGGTTTTTGGGCCCGAACCCGCCCGATGTCCAGCCCTACTCTTTCCTTCATGCCGTCATCACCCCTCTTCCTTCAACCCAGATCTGATTTCAGATCTGCTTTGACATTCACCCGTGCAGGTCGCGATGGATAAAGATGATGAGACGGAGAGGCCGAGAGAGATGGAGAGACAACGATGTATGGTGGTCCTTGCGGTCGAGATGGCCGACCTTCATCGTTGTCTTTTTTTGAACCAAGGTCAAGCCGCCCAAACATTCATCTACCCCAAGAGTACACACTACCATCCCCTGCAATCAAAATTCTCCCCCTTTCAGAAAATACACAAATTTCTCAAACATACAGTTTTTGAGATTTCAATTTACATGAATTGTTGATTTGACGTCTCTTCTCTTGAATCTTGAATGGACTTACCAATTAGAACGGGAGTGTGTGCTTCCCCCGCAGTGACGGCAACCACCTTATGTGATAGGATGCCGGAGTTTGGAAAACTCCCGGCATCCTCCAAAGCCTCCCATGAGTAAAAGACCCAAAACCGGAAAACTCTATTTATGCAACAATAACAAGATAAGATAATCATAAATATGAGGAGGAAACATACAATATTAGAGGCGTGGAGGAGTAATACTCAAATGTTAGGATATATGTTATTTGGGTAGAGTTCAATGGTCACTTTGTTACTCGAATGGATTAGTTTTACAAAATGAATTTTTCTTTGTATGAAGATGAGTGAGAGTTTCTGGTTTTGGCATCAACAGTTCCATCGCATCATGATAAGCCTCTGGCTCATCTAGTTTTATGGCTAGTATGACCAGGGTTTTGTGCAAATTATATCCTATTTTCACCCAAATTAGATTAGATTGTCTTCAAGCAAGGTTTTGAGTCTTTAAAGTAGTTTTAGGTTAATTTAGCCAGTTTTGAGTCAACTAAAGCACTTATGGCTATTTTGTTGTTTTCAGGTTAAGTTAGAAGTCAAGGGAATAAAAAAACAGAGGAAATTTCAAGTCTGGAGGTGTTCGCCTTGCGAGAGTCTTCTCGCCTCGCGAACCTGAAAGCCACCGAACAAGAAAAAATGTCATCCTCTCTGGTTCGCCCCGCGAACAACACCTCGCCTCGCGACCCTGATAGCTGACTGTTCCAGAGAAATGCAACCCGTTCTGTGTCGTCTCGCGGATCCATGTCTCGCCTCGCGAGACTGAAGACCAGAAGCCATGACTTTTCCATTCCTCGCCACGCGAGCAGTACTTCGCCCCGCGAGAAGACCAAACGTTGCAGACTCTTCAGGATATTTGCCTCGCGAGTGGGCTCAGTTTCTGAATAGTATAAATTGTTGTTCTAGACAGATTGGAAGAACTTTTGCTTCTCCATTGTTTTTACATTTTTTTGTGTTTCGTTTTTCCATGGAGAACTAAACTTTCTTGGATTAATCTATTGTAATCGATTTCCACTACACTTGAGGTTCTTGTATTTCCTGTTTTGTATGCTTTTCCCTTTTCAATGCCATGCTATATATTTCTGTTTTCTTAATTCAGGAGTATATTGTGTTGTGTTGATTTATTTTCGGTGATGTTATGTTCCTATATTTAATCGCGTTTGCTTAATTCGCGTGTGTTCAATTCGTGTTTGCTTAGTTCACGAAGGGCTTAACCCCGTTTGCTTAATTCGGAATAGGAACATATATATGTAGTAGTGATTTCGCTTGTAAATTGTTGCTACAACCGGGAGGGGATTAGAATCTGCTTAGGGCTTGGAAATTGCATGAACCGATGATAGTTGGGAAATCGAGAACAGTAGATTAATCGTCTTTAGCTATTTGATAATCTTTTCAACTGCTCTGTTTTCATTGCTTTGTTTCTTATTTGCATTCCAATCCAAACCCCCCCCCCAAAAAAAAAAAAAACTGATTTTTGTGGTAAATAACAAGTCAAGAGTCCTTGTGAGACGACATCCGAGTTGTCGCTCCCTATCTACATTTTTATAAACCGCTCGTTCTTTTTGGCGCGTGCGCGACAGCGCGACCAAAAATTGGCGTCGTTGCCGGGGACTCTGGTTTGTTATTTTCACATTTTTTTTCTCTTTTTCTTTTTCTTTTATTTTCGTTTTTGTTTTGAATTGGTCTGGCTACTAGGTCTACTTGCCCTGAATTGTGTGATTTTGATCCTGAAATTGAAAGAACACTGCACACACGCCGTAGAGAAATTCGGGCTAGCACTAGTGGTGATTCTAATTCTAAAACTGTTTTTGACAATATGGGTGACCAAAGGACATTAAGACAGCTTGCTACCCCTGATATTAATTATAATGGCTTGTGTATTGCATATCCTGGTGCTGATACTCCTTTTGAATTAAAATCTGGTTTCATTCACTTGTTGCCAAAGTTTAATGGTCTTGCAGGTGAGGATCCACACAAGCATTTGAAGGAATTCCAGGTCGTCTGCTCCACAACCTTGAGATCAGAGGGAGTAACTGAGGATAACATCAAGCTAAAAGCCTTTCCGTTCTCACTCCAGGGCGCTGCAAAGGATTGGCTGTTATATCTTGAGCCAAACTCTATTACCACCTGGAACGATTTGAAGAAGGTTTTCTTAGAGAAATATTTTCCTGCCTCCAGAGCTGCATCAATCAGGAAGGAAATATGTGGCATCAGACAAGGAAATGAGTCATTGGCTGAATATTGGGAGAGATTCAAGCATTTGGTATCCAAATGCCCTCAAGATCGAGTTTCTGAGCAACTTCTTATCCAGTATTTTTATGAAGGGTTACTACCGATGGATAGGAATATTTTGGATGCTGCTAGTGGGGGAGCACTTGTTGACAAGACTCTGGCTGCTGCCAAGCAATTAATTGAAAATATGTCACTGAACTACCAGCAGTTTACATCCAGGAGAAATTCTGTTGAGACAAGAGGTGTGAATGAGGTCCATAGCTCTTCTTCCATCCAGGCCCTCGAGAATAGAATGGATGAGCTCACTTCTTTTGTAAGGCAATTGGCAATAGATAGGGTTCAGCCTGCAAGGTTGTGTGGCATATGCAGTTCTCCTGAGCACCCGTATGATGCATGCCCCATCCAGAAAGAAGAGTTCGTCATTGAAGCGCCTCAAGCTTATACAGTAAATCCCTATAATCAAGGCAACAATCAGCATCGGTACAGCACTCCTAACCTCTCCACAAATAGGTGCCATCCCAATTGGAGGAATCATCCTAACCTTCGGTATGGGAACTCATCCCAACAACAACAACCGATGGCAGCACCACAGAATCCTCCTCAAGTGACCACTTCTGCACCTTCTGGACCTTCATTAGAAGACTTGGTCAAGCAATTGACTGTACAAAACCTTCAGTCTCAGCAACGAATGGATGCTAGCATTCAGGCCTTGCAGACACAGATTGGACAGCTTGCCACTTCCATAAATAACATACAGCAAGCTCAAGGGTCAAACCAACTACCTGCACAGACAGTGATGAATCCCAATGCATCCAATCCTAATGTGAGTGCCATTTCTCTGAGATCTGGAAGAGTTGTTGAGGCAGCCTCTGGAAAAGATGAAGAAACTATTGAGGTAACTCCTGAGCCTTCAGTTGATGTTGAAGCTGAGAAGGTATACATACCACCAATCCCCTTCCCACACAGAGTTCAGAAAAATAAGAAGATTGGTGGTGACGATAAGGAGAGGGAAATCTTAGATGTGTTCAGAAAGGTAGCTGTGAATATTCGCCTTCTAGATGTGATCAAGCAGGTGCCCAAGTATGCAAAATTTCTGAAGGATTTATGCACCAACAAGAGGAAGTTGAAGAGTAATGAGAGAGTTAATTTGGGAAGAAATGTCTCAGCTCTTATCCAGTCTAAGCCTGCACTGAAAAGAGTTCTTTGTTTTAGCCCCCACTCAGGCACTACCA
Organism: Sophora flavescens; assembly: GCA_030762895.1. NCBI lineage: Eukaryota > Viridiplantae > Streptophyta > Magnoliopsida > Fabales > Fabaceae > Sophora > Sophora flavescens. Next base: position 18,726,962 of record CM061067.1, read on the forward strand.
CAAAAGTGCAAGGATCCAGGCACTTTTACTATTCAATGCACTATTGGGGACAGGAAATTTGAAAATTGCATGTTGGATTTGGGAGCCTCCATAAATGTCATGCCCACCTCTATTTTTAATAACCTTGATCTTGGTCCCTTGCAGTATACAGGTCTCACTATCCAGTTGGCCAACAGGACCAGTGCCCGCCCCATGGGAATGGTAGAAGATGTGCTGATACAAGTTGATGAGCTGATTTTCCCTGCTGACTTCTACATCCTAGACATGGCAGGAGAGACAAATTCCAGTAGATCACCAATAATCTTGGGCGACCATTCATGAAGACAATAAGACTAAGATTGATGTTAATGATGGGACTATGTCTATGGAGTTTGGTGATATTGTGGCAAAGTTCAACATCTTTGATGCAATGAAACATCCATTGGAGGAGCACTTTGTTTTCCAATTAGAGTTGCTTTCTGAGATTATTGAGGACTTTGTTTCTGATTTTCCATTCATTTCTGGTTTTGATGATTTATATTCTTGTACTGACTGTACTGACACTAACCCGTGTGCTGTTTGTGCTGAGTTTCTTGATTCAACTTTGCACGGTGATAGTGATAGTGAAGCTGTCTGTTCAGTAGAAGTCCTTGACATCATGGCTACTCCAAATGTACCATCCATTGAGCAGCCACCCTCCTTAGAGCTCAAGCCACTTCCTGGGAACCTGAAGTATGCCTACTTGGAGACAAATGAAAAACTTCCAGTCATTATTTCCTCTAGCCTTGACTCTGACCAGGAAGCAAAACTATTGGAGGTTCTGAAGAAGCACAAGAAGGCGATTGGGTGGACCCTAGCTGACATTCCAGGAATTAGCCCCTCCAGATGTATGCACATAATTCTATTGGAGGATGGGGCTAAACCAGTTAGACAGGCCCAAAGGCGGCTCAATCCATTGATTCTGGATGTGGTGAAGAAAGAGGTGACTAAACTTCTGCAGGCAGGTATTATATACCCCATCTCTGATAGTACTTGGGTAAGTCCAGTACAAGTTGTACCCAAGAAATCTGGCCTCACTGTGGTAAGAAATGATAATAATGATCTTGTACCCACTAGAGTCCAGAATAGCTGGCGAGTCTGTATAGATTATAGGAAGTTGAACCAGGCCACCAGAAAGGATCACTTTCCTTTGCCGTTCATAGATCAGATGCTGGAACGGCTGGATGGTAAATCTCATTACTGTTTTCTTGATGGCTTTTCCGGGTACTTCCAGATCCATATTGCCCCAGAGGATCAGGAAAAGACCACTTTCACGTGCCCCTTCGGCACGTTTGCCTATAGGAGGATGCCATTTGGCCTTTGTAATGCTCCTGGCACCTTCCAAAGATGCATGCTTAACATTTTTACTGAATTTATTGAAAATTGCATGGAGGTGTTCATGGATGACTTCACTGTATATGGCTCCTCATTTGATGCATGTTTGCATAGTCTGAGTTTAGTTCTAGAAAGATGCATTGAGACTGATCTGATTTTGAACTATGAAAAATGTCACTTTATGGTAGAACAGGGGATTGTTTTGGGTCATGTTATTTCTAAAGAGGGTATTTCAGTAGATCCTGCAAAAATTGATGTGATTTCTTCATCGCCTTACCCATCTTGCGTACGCGAGATCCGTTCTTTTCTTGGACATGCAGGTTTCTATAGGCGCTTCATTAAGGACTTCAGCAAGATAGCTCTGCCATCGTCAAACCTGCTGAATAATGATGCCATGTTCCATTTTGATGACAACTGCAAGAAGGCATTTGACTACCTGAAAAGAGCATTGACCTCTACCCCCATCATCCAGCCCCCTGACTGGACCCTACCTTTTGAACTCATGTGTGATGCTTCTAATTTTGCTGTGGGAGCGGTTCTGGCACAAAGGGTGGGCAAGGCTTCCCATGTCATTCATTATGCTTCTAGGACATTAGATGCTGCACAATCAAATTACACCACCACTGAAAAAGAACTGCTAGCTGTTGTGTTTGCACTTGATAAATTTAGGTCATATTTGCTAGGTTCTAGGGTTATTGTTTTCACTGACCATGAAGCTCTGAAATACCTGTTAAAGAAACCAGAAGCGAAGCCAAGACTGATTAGGTGGATGCTTTTGCTCCAAGAGTTCAATGTGGAGATAAAAGACAGGAGTGGAGCTGAAAATTTGGTAGCCGATCACTTGAGCCGAATAGCAAGGGATGAGGATCCTTCTCCCATCCAGGATGATTTTCCGGATGAACAGCTTCTAAATCTGTATGGGGTAACACCTTGGTTTGCTGACATTGTTAACTTTCTTGTTGCTGGTGTTGTTCCTGCAGGTACAAGTAGATCCAAGATCCACAAGCTCAAGAGTGATTGCAAGTACTATGTGTAGGATGACCCGTACCTTTGGAAGTTTTGCAGTGATCAGGTGATTCGGAGGTGTGTCCCGGATTATGAGACAGAGTCCATCCTACACTTTTCTCATGCCTCTCAAGTAGGAGGACATTTTGGACCTTAGAGGACGACAAGAAAAGTCCTGGATTCTGGGTTCTACTGGCCCACAATTTTTAGAGATGCCTATGAGGTCTACAGGAATTGTAAGGAATGTCAAACAACAGGCCCTGCCATCACTCGTAGGAGTGAGATGCCTCAGCAGCCCATGCTTTTTTGCGAGGTTTTTGATGTGTGGGGGATCGACTTTATGGGTCCTTTCCCTGCTTCTTTTGGTTTTCTGTACATTCTTTTGGCTGTTGACTATGTTTCAAAGTGGGTGGAAGCAATCCCCACTAGGATTAACGATGCTAAAGTTGTTTCAAAATTTGTTAGGTCCAACATTTTTTGCAGGTTTGGCATACCTAGGGCTATCATCAGTGACCAGGGCACTCACTTCTGCAACCGCACAATGGAAGCCTTACTCAGGAAATATGGAGTTGTGCATAGAGTTTCCACTGCTTATCATCCCCAGACCAATGGCCAGGCTGAGATATCAAACAGGGAGATCAAGCAGATTTTAGAGAAAATGGTGCAGCCGAATAGGAAGGACTGGAGCCGCCGTCTGGAAGACGCACTGTGGGCTCATAGGACCGCTTTCAAGACGCCAATAGGGATGTCCCCCTTTAGGCTTGTATTTGGTAAGGCATGTCACCTCCCGGTGGAAGTTGAGCACCGTGCATATTGGGCAGTCAAGTGCTGTAACTTGGAAATGAAGAAAGCTGGTATTGAGAGGAAACTCCAGTTGAAGCAGCTTGAGGAGCTTTGGCTAGAAGCCTATGAAAGCTCCCGGATTTATAAAGAGAAAACAAAACTTTTTCATGATAGGATGATTGCTAGAAAAGAATTTTCTGTGGGTCAACAGGTCTTACTGTTTAACTCCCGCCTGAAATTGATGACTGGGAAACTTAGGTCCAAATGGGATGGCCCCTTTGTTGTTACTAACGTTTTTCCTTATGGTGCAGTAGAGATTAAAAGTGCAGGTACCAACAAGTCATTCAAAGTTAACGGGCAGAGGCTAAAGCCATTCCATGGTGTGGATGCTGGTGTTCCTGTGGATGCTAATGTTGAGGAGCTCTCCTTGGAAGCTCCCACCTATACTGCCACTTGATCAGGGAGTACCCTTTCCTTTCCCTCACTCTGATTTTATAGTTATGTTGTTTCATTGGGGACAATGTATGTTTTAAGTGTGGGGGAGGGAACTAGTTGTAGTTTTGTTTTGTCTTGTCTTTCTTTTAGCTCTTGAATAAATTGTATGAGTCTTTGGTCGGTGAGCTTGATTGATTTTGCACAGATTGATTGCATGATTGATGTGATGATTCCCTCTAGGCTGAAAAAATTTTTGTTTTTGAAAAGTGATCCCCATGTGATTGAAAACTGAACTTTGACATTTTGTTGTGATGGCATGATTTATGATAAGTTTGGGGTGAAGGGAAGCACACACTAGGGATAGAATCTCTGTCAAACAATTTGCAAAAAAATGTCCAGGTGAGGATTTGAGCCTCCAACATGTTTTTAACTGTGTGAAATCACTTTTAAGTTGCACTTTCCTGAATTTGCTTGAATCTCTTCTTGGTTTGCATGTTTATGTGTTTGCTTCAGATGATTTAGGCATTTTCTTTGTAAATAGCTACTTAGCCTAAAATAACCATCCCTAATGCATGTTCCTTAGTTATCCCCTTTGAGCCTGATTAGCCTGTTAGTTCTTGACAACCTGATGTTTGAGCCTAAAATCTGGAAAAACCATGTTAGCCCAATCCTAGGATTAGGAGAGCATGGAATCTTAGCAAGAGAATGTTTGCAAGAAACTAAGTTTGGGGTGGCTACAAGGATGTGATGTGTTGTTTGGGATTGAGAAAAAGAAAAAAAGTATAATAAAAAGGTTGAAAAAAAAAGGAAAAACAGAAAAAAAAAGAAGAAAAAAAAAAGAGAAAAGTGTAAAAAATGAAAAATAAAATAAAATAAAAGTATTAGAAGAAAAGGCTGTAGTCATCCAAAGCATAAAGAAAAATGAGAAAAGGAACTTGAGTGGAATTTCAATGTTTTGAAGTGTTTCATGCTCTCTTAGTTCCTAGGGTCTTAAGCCTAGTTCCTTTGTATATCCTACCCTTAGCCAGGCCCCATTACAACCATAAAAGACCTTTTGATGTTGCATGCATGTTTTCTGTGGGAACCATTTTTGAGATGAAAATCAAATGTATGGGAAGTGCTCTTAAAGGTGAAATTGAGTGAATTGTTGATAGCCTAGACAAACTGAGCGGTTGAGTGAACACTAAATGCCCTTGTGAGGAAGGCAGTTGTTTGAATTTGGTGATCTCCCTCTTGTGTGTAACTTGGATCCCCTTCTTAGATTAATGATTGTTTGAATGATGAAATTCTCAATTGTTTGGAATGAATGATTGTGGGGGTTGCTTTGTTTGAAAGGGGGGACATTGAAGAAAACTGCTTTGATGTATTGCTTGAAATTTGTGCAAGGTTGATTGAATCTTTTAAGCTTGCCATGTCTTGAGTCTATTTGATTTTTGAGTTGTAGTTTGCTTGGGGACAAGCAAAGTTTAAGTTTGGGGTATTTTGATAAGCCTCTGGCTCATCTAGTTTTATGGCTAGTATGACCAGGGTTTTGTGCAAATTATATCCTATTTTCACCCAAATTATATTAGATTGTCCTCAAGCAAGGTTTTGAGTCTTTAAAGTAGTTTTAGGTTAATTTAGCCAGTTTTGAGTCAAATAAAGCACTTATGGCTATTTTGTTGTTTTCAGGTTAAGTTAGAAGTCAAGGGAATAAAAAAACAGAGGAAATTTCAAGTCTGGAGGTGTTCGCCTCGCGAGAGTCTTCTCGCCTCGCGAACCTGAAAGCCAGCTGAACAGTAAAAATGTCATCCTCTCTGGTTCGCCCCGCGAACAACACCTCGCCTCGCGACCCTGATAGCTGATCGTTCTGCAGAGAAATGCAACCTGCTTACGTGTCGCCTTGCGGATCCATGTCTCGCCTCGCAATACTGAAGACCAGAAGCCATGACTTTTCCATTCCTCGCCACGCGAGCAGTACTTCACCTCGCGAGAAGACCAAACGTTGCAGACTCTTGAGGATATTCGCCTCGCGAATGAGGGTTCGCCTCGCGAGTGGGCTCAGTTTCTGAATACTATAAATTGCTGTTCTAGACAGATTGGAAGAACTTTTGCTTCTCCATTGTTTTTACATTTTTTTGTGTTTCGTTTTTCCATGGAGAACTAAACTTTCTTGGATTAATCTATTGTAATCGATTTCCACTACACCTGAGGTTCTTGTATTTCCTGTTTTGTATGCTTTTCCCTTTTCAATGCCATGCTATATATTTCTGTTTGCTTAATTCAGGAGTGTTCCGTCCAAATACCTCGGATGAGAGAAACTCGGCCGAAGACAGCTTAGTGGGAGTGTTTTGGAATGTGCTTGACAGAATGGAAATTCTGCTCCTACGTATCCAAATGGGAATCAAAGCAAACGTAGTTCTGAATGAGGGGGTAAGCCCCCTATTTATAGAGATCTTTCAAGATCAAGCTCCAAGATATACTGAGAGATATTAGGATCAAGCTCCGAGATATACGGAGAGATATTAGGATCAGGTTTCTGATTATGCGGAGTGATATTCAGACCAGTCATTTATGACTGATCCGCAAGGGACCGAGATGCACTTCCATGGAAGGGTAAGTTTGAGTATGTATCCTCGGCTGGCCCGGTGTGCTGATATGTCCTCGGCCTTGGAGGAGCTTGGGCTACGGCCCATAGCCGGGGTAAGCTCGGTCAATCCAAAATATAGACGAGTCCTCGACCTTACCTTCTCGGCCGGTACACAAGCCCCCCAAGCTCCGAGCTTGAATAAGCGAGAGAGCTGATAAGCATGTAACCGAGCTTATTCTTCGGCTACACAGGCACCCGCATTCCCAGCTGTCATTTCAATCAAGTCTTCTCTCTCTGTCATAGAAAGCAATCATTCTCCCTAGTACTTCTGCGGCACGCTTCGGGTAAGAAACCCTAGAGTTCCACGCCCATTTAATGGGGGGAAAATCAAAAGTCGCGCCTTTTGGGTTGGACGGGACGTGGGCCATTGATCGCGCCATCACCCGCAACAACTATAAATATCCCCAAGTCTCCCTTTATTCCCCCTCTCAGCCTACTTCTCTTCACTCTTCAGCTTTGTCTTTCCAGCCTCTGCGACTATCTTTCTGCCTCTCACTCTCCAGGTACGCCCAGCCTCCTTCCTTCTTTTAAAGTTTATCTTTGAATTCCGGTCATGAGTTCGTCTGATTCCACCGAATCAAACACCTCTCCTCTGGTGGAACGGGAGGTTTCCCCCATTGGGGGCTCTCCTTCCGCCTCTCCTATTTCTCCCCAGGGGCCGAACGCCGGTCCGGTGGGGTCATCCTCCTCCGGGTCGTCTTCTTCCGGGTCTGGTTCTTCTTCCCCACAAATCTCCCAACCCACCACGCGCAAACGGCGCCAGCGGGTTCCGAAAGATCCTGTACCCGATATTACCCTCCCTGGGTACACTTGGGTCAAGGGCGAAGTTGGCGCTTACCTTTCTAGTTACCAGACTTTGGACCCAATCGCTCATCTTCGATCCCAGATTGCCATTTCGACCTCTGGGGACGAGTCCGAGTTCATCTGTTCTCCATGCTCAGATACCGAGTATGTTTTCCTCCGGGCTCGTCCTTCCGAGCCTCCTTTTACGTATATGTACAAAGCACTTGTCTCTCACCTGCGTGTCTCTCTTCCTTTTATTGACTTCGAGTGTGACATTCTGAGGACTATGAACGTCGCGCCTACTCAGCTTCACCCCAATAGTTGGGCTTTTCTGAAAGCCTTTCAAGTTTTGTGTGCATACATCGGGATGGAGCCTACTACTCCCAAATTTTTGTGTTTTTATCAAACAAGGTTTGGCTAGAAAACAGGATGGATCTCCCTCAACGGTCTGAACCGAAGGGGGTTGCTCAGTTTGTTTAAATCTTCGTACAAGGACTTTAAGGTTGGTTTCTTCCGAGTTCGTCCCTCAGATTCTCACCGTTCTTACTTTTTTGATGAGGATGGGTGTGCTAAGTTCCCCTTGTATTGGCAATCGTCTCCCACCAAATTCGTCGGTTTCGAATATGAGTCCCTTCCTGCCGAGGAGAAAAGGGATATAGACACCCTAGAGAAACTTCCTCGGCCTCTCCCTTGCGGACGTCTCCTGAAACTCCCCTTCTCCTCCACCCCAAGGGCCGACCTTAAAAGTAAGTGCTCGGTTTTTTAGTTTTTTGAATATTTTCTGTATGCGTTCTTTGTACTAACAACTCTTTCTTTTTTGCAGAATTATGGGAAAATTCGACTTCTCCAAACTTGTAAAGGTCGCTGCAAAAAGAGGGTCAGGGCCCTCCTCAACTAAGAAGAAGAAAAGACCTCCTCCAGCCAAGGCCTCTGCGAAGGGGGCTTCATCATCAGCCCCTCAAAAAGGAAGAGGGTGGAGGTTGTGGTAGACATCGAAGATTCCCCCCGTCCTCGCCCCCGGTCCCCACACCCGACTACCCAGGCAACGGGGATCGCCGGGCGAGAACAACCCCTCCTCCCCCCACCGAGCTGAAATGGTACAATACTTCTCTGAAGGCTAGGACTTCATCTCTCTGGGGTGAAGACTTCAACCCCTTCCCTTCTTTCGATTTGAACTTCTTAAAGCCCGCCGATCTCCGGCTAATTAAGCAGCAGGGGTCCCGATCTAGCATGGAGGCCCTCTCGGCCCATCGCCTTGGCCGCCGCTGCGGCTCGTTTTGTAGCCGAGAGTTAACAGAGACCGAGAGGAAGTCCCAGCGAGCTTGCAATCTGAATTTGTTGCAATTGAGAGGTCAAGGGGGATCTCACCCGGATTTCCTCCGAGCGAGGATCTGCCCGCAGAACGAACGCCCGATCGCCACCCTTGCCGAGATTAATACTCGAACTCCGAGCTAGATTCTCGAGCGAAATCGGGCTGAGGAAGACAAAGCTCGGGTTGAAGGGGACAAGGCTCGCGCTAAGGAAAAGCTCAAAGAAGCTCAGGGCTGAAATTGAGCGACTCAAAGCTGCCTTGGAGGCCGAGACCAAGGCTAAGCTGGAGCTCCAGGAGGATGTGAAAGAGGCCACAAGCTGCATTATTATCGAGCACCGGAAGGGTTTCGACAAGGCCATTGCTCAGGTTGAGGTTCTAGCCCCTGGCGTTGATCTTTCTGGGAGCCGATGTAAATAAGGAGGTGGTGAATGGGGAACTTGTCCCCATCATTCCTGAGGAGGAAGAAGAGGTAGACGTGGTGGGGGATTCTCCCGAGGGTCACATTGAGGCCGAGGAAAGTCATAGGGGCGAGTAACTTAGATTTTTGTTTTTCTTTATCCCTTGTACTGGGCTTGTGCCCCTGTAACTTGACTTTACTTAATGAAAACTGTTACCGTTTTGATGACTTTCCGTTGTCTTGTAGCCTCTTGTTTGGCCGAGATACACTTGTGTCTGGCCCGTTTGAGCAAATCCTCGGTTAGGACCGAGGTAATCAACCGTCTATGTTAAAAATGGACGGTGGTGAAACACATGTTTCACGCCTTACGCATGCATTCACGCATTATGCGCTTTGGAAAACTCACGTATTTACTACTTCTTGTAGAGTTCCAAGATTTATGCTTTTCAATGTGTCATTTTCCAACGAATATCAGTTTTTTCCATACGTCTATTCCCCGCGTGCCATTACTCCTTTCACTATCCTTTTCTCCTTATAAATAGGACTGCTCATTTGTTTCCCTTCTTCATTCTTCATCCTCTTGATCTACCAAGCTCGTTCTTGTGTGACACGAGTAACCTTCACCCCGAATACTTCCACAATGCCACCAGGGGTTTACGTTCCTATCTCCCAGTTAACATCCTTTTTTGAGCTCAATAGCTGCCAAAAAGGATGTAATTGGGAGATAGGATCCAGAATTCCTTCCACACTTTAATCCAACAAAAAGGATGTTACCTGGGAGAAAAACAGGCTTCGGGAGTGGAGAAAGGGGTAGAGACCGTCTACTCCCGGATCCAGCCGAGCACCTCATCATCCAGCTCTCTCAGGGGGGAGTGACTACATCCTCCCTTAAGAGAGAGTCGCGACGTTCGATTGGGGGGACTGGGGCCCGACTGGACTTGCTACAGTTTCGCCGAACGACCCTTATTTTCAATTTCAGCGCTGTGCTCGGTTCCCTTAATGTCTTCACTTGTTTGTACTTTTTAAGAGTCAAACATGGCCTTATTTTTGCTTTGCGCATTGTACTCGGTTTCCTTAATAAAATAACGGCTCGTACTCGGCCTTTGTATTGAAGTTTTGATTATTCGAACTTGACTTTTAAACCTTAATTGACTCGCACTCGGCCACCTGGCTCAAACTTGGCCTTAGAAATTTAACTGGCTCGACTTCGGCCACCGTGCCCAAACTTGGCCTTTAAAAATTTAATGGCTCGAACTCCTGCCACCGTGGCTCAAACTTGGCCTTTAAAAATTTAATGGCTCGAACTCGGCCACCAGGCTCATACTTGGCTTTTAAAATTTGATTGGCTCGTACTCGGCCACCAGGCCCAAACTTGGCCTTTAAAAATTTAATGGCTCGAACTCGGCCACCAGGCTCAAACTTGGCCTTTACAAATTTAATGGCTCGAACTCGGCCACCAGGCTCAGACTTGGCTTTTAAAATTTGATTGACTCATACTCGCCACCGGGTCCAAACTTGGCCTTAGAAATTTAACTGGCTCGTACTCGGCCACCGGGTTCAAACTTGGCCTCTAAAATTTGATTGGCTCGTGATTCGCCACCAGGCTCAAATTTGGCCTTTAAAAATTTAATGGCTCGAACTCGGCCACTGGGCTCAAACTTGACCTTTAAGAATTTAATGGCTCGAACTCGGCCACCGGGCTCAAACTTGGCCTTTAAGAATTTAATGGCTCGAACTCGGCCACCAGGCTCAAACTTGGCCTTTAAGAATTTAATGGCTCGAACTCGGCCACCAGGCTCAAACTTGGCCTTTAAAATTTGATTGGCTCGTACTCGGCCTCCAGGCTCAAACTTGGCCTTTAAAATTTGATGGCTCGTACTCAGCCTCCAGGCTCAAACTTGGCCTTTAGAAATTTGACTGGCGCGTGGAGCACATACATCGGCTAATTAGGAAGACATAACAATATTCATAATAATTTATTTTATTGGATGGAGTCTGCGGTGTGCCTCGTTAAAACCTCCCCGGTCAAAACCCTTTTTGGGACAAAATACCGAGGTAGGAAAAAGAGTACATCACCCGACTATATACATCAACTGTAATAAAACTTTAAATGAGAAGCATTCCAAGTCCTCGGGATAGGCTTCCCTGACAACTCTTCTAACCTATATGCCCCGTTCCCCAGGTTTTCCACTAACCCCGGCAACGGCGCCAATTTGACGCGCTGTCGCGCACGCGTCAAAAGAAGAGCGGTTAGTAAAAATGTAGTTTAGTGTGCGACAACTCGGGTATCGTCTCACAAGGACTCTTAGGTTGTTGTTAACAGAAAAAGTCAGAACGGGGGGGTTTTGGAATTCAAGTTAAACAAGGAAAACAAAACAGAAAAATAATGCAAACTAAACAATTACCAAATAAACTAAGAACGATCAACCTACTGCTCTCGGTTTCCCACTATCATCGGTTCATGTAATTCCATGCCCTAAGCGGAGTCTAATCCCTTTTCGATTGTAGCATCGATTAACAAGCGAAACCGACGCTACGGGACATATATTCCTAATTCCGAATTAAGCAAACGGATGAAGCCCTTCGTGAATTAAGCAAACACGAATTGAACGCACGCGAATTAAGCAAACGCGATTAAGTTTAGGAATACACAATCATCGAAACAAGTCAATACCCATTCGATACAAACTGAATTAAGCAAACAGAGAATATAGAATAGATATTGAAAGAGAGTAGCAATTAAATCGGGAATTACATAACCTCAAGCGGCAGTGCGAACCGATTACAGCAGATTGATCAAGGAGACTAGTTCTCCATTAAAAACGCAATACAACCAAAGAATTTCGAAAACAAGGATTAGCCAAAAAAGATGATCCTTCTGTTCTGCCCTAAACAGCTATTTATAACATTCAGAAACTGCGCATTCTCGCGAGGCGAGTGACCTCTCGCGAGGCGAATATTAAAATGGCGCCTTCTTGAATTTGTATTCTCGCGAGGCGAGCGTGATTCTCGCGAGGCGAGTCTTCAAAACCTGGGTTGTCACAGCCGTGATGCCTATCACGGCCAGACTGTGATGGTCTCTGTCTTCAGGGGTTTCTCTTCACGCCCGTGATGGGTGTCACGGGATGACCGTAATGCTTGCTGACTTCAGGCTCGCGAGGCGAGCTATAGCTCGCGGGGCGAGGCAGAGAACATGACTTTTCTGGCACTGGCTGGTCCTCACTCTTCGCGGGGCGAGTATCTGCTCGCGTGGCGAGTGTTTCCAGATTGCAATTTCCATTGTTTCCTTCATTCCTTGGACTCTAAGTCAACCTGAAAACATGAAATAGCCATAAGTGCTTTATTTGACTCGAAAACTGGCTAAATAACCCTAAAACTACTTAAGGGACTCAAAACCTTGCTTGAGGACAATCAGGCCTAATTTGGGTGAAAACGAGATATAATCGGCACAAAACCACGGTCATAATAGTCATAAAACTAGATGAGCCAGAGGCTGATCAAAATACCCCAAACTTGAACTTTGCTTGTCCCCAAGCAAACTAAAACTCAAAACGACTCAAGACTTGGCAAGCTAGAAGGATTTCAACCAATTCCGCACAAATTTCAAGCAATTCATCAAAACAATTTCCCTTCAATGTTTCCCCCTTTTCAACAATGTAATCCCCACAATCATCTATTCTGAACATCTGAGAATTTCATCATTCAAACAATCATTAATCTAAGTAGGGGATCTAAGTTACACACAAGAGGGAGATCACCAAATTCAAACAATCGCCTTCCTCACAAAGGGGTTTAATGTTCACTCAATCTCTCAGTTTGTCTAGGCTAACAACATTTCACTCAGTTTCACTTTTAAGAGCACTTCCCATGAATTTGATTTTCATCTCAAAATGGTTCCCACGGAAAATATGCATGCAACATCAAAAGGTCTTTCAAGGTTGTAATGGGGCTCGGCTAAGGGAAGGATATACAAAGGTATTGGTGAAGTGCCTAGGAACTAAGAGAGCATGAAGCTGTTTACACATTGAATTTCCTACTCAAGTTCCTATTCTTATTCTTCTTTTTGCCTTGGGTGGCTAAAGCCCTTTTCTTCTAATACCCTTCTTGACATTTTGCTTTTTTTTTTTTTTTTTTTTTTTTTTAGAGAGATTTATTTTTGCCCTTTGGCTCCAACCTTTATTTTTTTTTTTCTTTTTCTCAATCCCCAACAACACATCATATCACTGTAGCCACCCCAAACTTAGTTTCTTGCAACCATTCTCTTGCTAAGCTTCCATGCTCTCCTAATCCTAAGATCGGGTTAACATGGTTTTTCCAGATTTAGGCTCATAACATAAGGTCAACATGAAACGATAGGCTAATTAGGCTCAAAGGGGCTAACTAGGGAACATGCATTAGGGACTGGTTCAATTTAGGTCAAGTAGTTAATTCAAAGAAAATTGCCTAAATCATTTGATGCAAACACATAGACATGCAAACCATGAAGAGATTCAAGCAAATTCGGGAAAGTGCAACTTGAAAGTGATTCACACAATCAAAAACATGTTGGAGGCTCAAATCCTCACCCGGACATTCATGGAAATTGTTTGACCGAGATTCTATTCCTAGTGTGTGCACCCTATCACCCCAAACTTATCATAAATCATGCTCTCACAACAAAATATCTCAAAGTTCAGTTTTCAATTTTTCAAATGGGGATCACAATTTCCAAATTTCAAAAACCTAGGGGGGAATCATCAACATAAATCATGCCATCAATCTGTGCTAAATCAACCAAAACCTACCAAGCTTGCCGACACAAGACACACACACATGCTCTTGAGCTTCTCAAATTATTCAGGAGCTTTATTGAAAACAAAACAGAAATAAAGCAAGGAAAAGAAAATTTAAAAGGAGAAAGGGTTAAGAAAACTCATTGAGGCGGTTCCACCAGGATCCCACTGTCTGTAGCATAAGGCCCACGTGGTAGCCAAAGGTCTGAAGTTTGTTCCATGCTTCCCTAACTCGCAGCCTTGATACGGAGGTGAGCGCTTGACAATCATGATGACCTCGCCGAGTACGGCGGACTTCTCACTACCTCTCGGGTCACAGTTGACCTCTTTATCTACAAAGTCTCCCCAATAAAAGTGGCGCTCAACCTCTTGGACTGGCCATGGTGCAAAATCCAAAAGCTTAAACTCCATCACTGGTGGCTTCTCTGGGGGAGGTGGCAAATAGGACACTGGTGTCTCCGGTGCTGCTTCAGCTTCTGCATTTTCTTCATTCACTGCACTAACAAATTTATCACCTGCTATACATGCAGATATTTCAGCACACACCACACAAAGGTTAGTGTTAGTTGAGTCATTACATTTATCACATGTAACTGAATCAGTAAAGGTCCGAATGTCTGGAAATTCAGCACTCAATTCATCCACCCTATCACTCTCAACACATGCATTTGATTTAATTGAATCATCTACTTCCAAAGGTTCTTCATCATCCTCAAGCATGGTGGAGCAGATGCCCTCCTGATCCTCCTGATCCTCATTTTCTACGTTTCCTGAAAAGAATAAACCTTCATAACATTCTATACACAAAGCAGTGTCGCACAATCAGCACATGCATTAGAATCAGGGGGATTCAACACACAGTTCATCAACAAAGTATTATCAAAATCATCCTCGGAGGTATTGTCAAGAATAACTTGTGAATCAGTATGTTCTTCAAGGGGTGTGGAGTTAGCAATGCAAGCAGAGTTGGCGACAATTTGATCAATTAGAATGGACAACTTCCGAGACTCAGCTTCTCCTCTCCGATGGCTTTCAAGACTTTGTTCTGTCATTCGTTGAAGATTTGCTTGAAATTCTATCATATGTTGTTGCATCAGAGAAGCCAACTCATCCAGGCTGGGTTGGACTTCATTTACTCCAATCATGCCAAAACCACTACTAGACTCATAGCCTTCAGCAAAGTTAGGATAATATATGCATGGTGGTGGTTCATAATCAACATAAGGCATATAACCTTGCATGTAATTATCCATGGCAGTACTAAGATTCATAACCAGACAAAGCAGCCATAACTAATTCAGCAATGAATTATATTTTTATTTTTTTTTTATTTTTTTATTTTCTGTTAATAACAACAAGAGTCCCCGGCAACGGCGCCAATTTGACGCGCTGTCGCGCACGCGTCAAAAGAAGAGCGGTTAGTAAAAATGTAGTTTAGTGTGCGACAACTCGGGTATCGTCTCACAAGGACTCTTAGGTTGTTGTTAACAGAAAAAGTCAGAACGGGGGGGGTTTTGGAATTCAAGTTAAACAAGGAAAACAAAACAGAAAAATAATGCAAACTAAACAATTACCAAATAAACTAAGAACGATCAACCTACTGCTCTCGGTTTCCCACTATCATCGGTTCATGTAATTCCATGCCCTAAGCGGAGTCTAATCCCTTTTCGATTGTAGCATCGATTAACACGCGAAACCGACGCTACGGGACATATATTCCTAATTCCGAATTAAGCAAACGGATGAAGCCCTTCGTGAATTAAGCAAACACGAATTGAACGCACGCGAATTAAGCAAACGCGATTAAGTTTAGGAATACACAATCATCGAAACAAGTCAATACCCATTCGATACAAACTGAATTAAGCAAACAGAGAATATAGAATAGATATTGAAAGAGAGTAGCAATTAAATCGGGAATTACATAACCTCAAGCGGCAGTGCGAACCGACATAAAGATTGATCAAGGAGACTAGTTCTCCATTAAAAACGCAATACAACCAAAGAATTTCGAAAACAAGGATTAGCCAAAAAAGATGATCCTTCTGTTCTGCCCTAAACAGCTATTTATAACATTCAGAAACTGCGCATTCTCGCGAGGCGAGTGACCTCTCGCGAGGCGAATATTAAAATGGCGCCTTCTTGAATTTGTATTCTCGCGAGGCGAGCGTGATTCTCGCGAGGCGAGTCTTCAAAACCTGGGTTGTCACAGCCGTGATGCCTATCACGGCCAGACTGTGATGGTCTCTGTCTTCAGGGGTTTCTCTTCACGCCCGTGATGGGTGTCACGGGATGACCGTAATGCTTGCTGACTTCAGGCTCGCGAGGCGAGCTATAGCTCGCGGGGCGAGGCAGAGAACATGACTTTTCTGGCACTGGCTGGTCCTCACTCTTCGCGGGGCGAGTATCTGCTCGCGTGGCGAGTGTTTCCAGATTGCAATTTCCATTGTTTCCTTCATTCCTTGGACTCTAAGTCAACCTGAAAACATGAAATAGCCATAAGTGCTTTATTTGACTCGAAAACTGGCTAAATAACCCTAAAACTACTTAAGGGACTCAAAACCTTGCTTGAGGACAATCAGGCCTAATTTGGGTGAAAACGAGATATAATCGGCACAAAACCACGGTCATAATAGTCATAAAACTAGATGAGCCAGAGGCTGATCAATGGCCCTCCCCAATTTGCTGCCAACTTGCCTTCCGTGTGATCCTTCCTTGCCTCTCCTTTTATTCTCAATACCAAGTCCCCACGCAGGAAACTCCTCGGCTTCACTCTTAAATTGTATCTCCTAGTTGCTCTCTGTTTGCAAGCCTCCTCTCTGATTTTGGCCCCATCCCTGATCTCCTATACCAAGTCAAGTTCGACCCTCAAATTGCTTTCATTGTCATTCGGTTCATGTTGCATACGCCGGAAAGACGGCTCACCGACCTCAACAGGGATCATGGCGTCTGTTCCATATGTCAGCCTAAAGGGTGTTTCTTGAGTGGCAGATTGGGGCGTGCAGTGGTAGGCCCAGAGGATGCTTGGTAACTCTTCTACCCAAGCTCCTTTGGATCTTCCCACCCTCTTCTTTAGTTCGCCGAGAATGACCTTGTTGGCTGCTTCGGCTTGCCCATTGGTCTGGGGGTGTTTGACCGATGTAACGTGGTGCTTGACACCGAGGTTGTCATAGAATTCCCGTAATGTCTTATCTATAAACTGTCTTCCGTTGTCTGTGATGATTGCGAAGGGAATCCCGTGCCTACAGATGAGGTTCTTCCACACAAACTTCTGTACTTTGTCGGTAGTAATCTTCGCCAAAGGCTCCGCTTCAATCCATTTTGTGAAGTAGTCCACTGCTACTAGCAGGAATTTGACTTGACCTTTGGCCACAGGGAACGGCCCCAGTATATCCATTCCCCACATAGCAAACGGCCAAGGCGAGTTTAATGTGTGGAGTCCTTCAGGAGGGGTACGATTTATGTTGGAAAATCTTTGGCACTCATCACACTGCTTCGTCCAATCCATGCAATCAGCTCGGATGGTAGGCCAATAATACTGATGTGCGTCGTGCGTCGCGCGTGTGTTGCGCGCCGCGCTCTGCGATTCCGGCAAGTGTACCAGATTGCCGTCAAGTAATAAAAGATATCGAACCCACAGAGACTGTGTTCCCGAATCGCAATCAATTCTAAGATCGAGTGAATCTGGACTTTGTAAACAGGATTTTTATGTTTTGAGTGAAAAGGGTTTTTGAATTTGAAATTAAAAGATAGATGAGAAGAAAACGATTAAAACAGAAAACAAATGTTTTTGGGGTTTTAGATTTAAACGGATTCCTAGGGATTTGGGTTACCTTTGAGGCTGTTTATGTTGCTAATCTGATTTACCTTTGTTGATTACCGAAATTGCCTTGAAGGCGAGTTTATCCTCTGATAGCTTAAGCTCCCTCTCGGGTTACAAAAGCCGTGCCCAATTGACTCGACCCTACTCTCGTGGTAGTCGATCCCAGATTGGACCCTTTGCGCTTCGTGACAACTCGTTGCTCCTCGAGGGACGGCTTCTAACTCTCGTGATTTCAGTCCCAAGTCTGACTTCTATAAGTCCGACACCTAAGTTCACCGCTAGGTTCCTCCTTAGAATGTCTCAGTCATGCAAATAACCTAAGTTCACCGCTAGGTTCCTCCTTAGAATATCCGCATCTCGCAGATAAGCGGCACACGGACTTTACGAGTGAAACACACTAGAAATCCTAAGTTCACCGCTAGGTTCCTCCTTAGAACGTCTACGTCACGCAAATAAGCGGTCACCAAATTTACGAGTGATTAACACACTAGAAATCAGATCTTAAACAATAACGAAATCAACAACGATTTTACATCAAATCAACAACATTTACAAAACTCGGGCAGAGCCCCAATCCCTAGAAACTAAGCTACTACTCCAGTCTTGCCATGGAGATGACAAGCTGGGTTGACAACATAATGAAAATACAAAAAAAATCAGAGAAGAAAGGAGGAGAGGAGAAGAGAGATCTATGCCTAAGTCCTTGTGTACAAGGCTAGATATGATCCTTCATGATATGATCTGATGCCTTGATCCTTATTTATAGAAATTGGGAAGTTAGAGTCCCAATCCAACTCAAAATCTGATCTATTTCGGTTTCTTCAGGTCCAAGTAATGCGCGTCACGGCCGTGATGGCCATCATGGCCAGGCCGTGACGGTCTCTGTTTCTGGCTCTTCTGGAATTTTCAGTTTCTCGCGTGGAGAGCCCATGCTCGCATCGCGAGTCTCCCCTTCACGGCCGTGATAAGAATTACGGCTGTGGCCGTTATGGGCTCTGACTTGTGGTGGTTTTGGATCACGGCCGTGACAGACTCTGACTTCAGCCTTTGTTCCTTTTTAGTTTTGCTCGATCATGGCCGTGATGGGCATCACGGCTAGGCCGTGATGGGCTCTGTTTGGCTCATTTTCTGCACTTTTAAAGCTCCATCTTCATCCAAATTTCATCATGGTTGATCTTGAGCATTTTACCCTTGATTTCTGCAAAACAACACACAAAAACCGCCTTACCCGTTCCAAAGGAAAAATAACCAAAAATAAAATGAAAATATGCCTAAACTACATGAAAATGCATGCAAAATGATGGACAAAGATGAGGTGAAATCACACTCATCAAATACCCTGCTCGGACTACCTTGGAGGCCATTGATCTGCCCCCGCAGTGAAAACCACAGATTCCTCGGTGAACTTCCTCCATGACGTACTTGGATTGTGCCTTCATTATACATTTTAGCAACGGTACCGAGAATCCCCGTTTATACAACTCTCCGGAGATGATAACAAAGTGACTTGCCCTGAGCCTGATTTTTCTGGCTTCGGCCTGATCCGAGGGCAGAGTCTCTGAGGATAAGTAATCCCATATGGGTGTCATCCACTCTCGGTCAACCAGCTCGCTGGCCATCACTTCTTCTGACCTGATGCTCGGTTCATTGAGGGTTTCTTGAATAACCGTTCTATGGTGACCCGGTTTCTTTGTACTGGCTAGCTTGGACAGCAAATCAGCCCGAGTGTTTTCTTCTCGGGGGATGTGCTCAATAGCGAATTTTTCAAAGCTGGAAATTAATTGGTTGACCTTGCACAAGTACCTAGTGAGCTAAGGCTCCTTCGTTTGATACCCTCCAGATATTTGCCCAGTGACAAGTTGTGAATCACTCCGGCATCTAACAGCCTTCGCCCCCATTTCCTTCGCCAGCATTAATCTTGCAATCAGAGCTTCATATTCGGCTTGATTATTTGAGGTCCTGAACTCAAACTTTAGCGACTGCTCCAGGATCAGATCTCCCGGGCCTTCCAGAATCACCCCAGCTCCACTGCCCCTGACATTCGAGGATCCATCAACTTACAAATTCCACCATACATCCTCGGGTATCGGCTGCGGGTAGAGCTCGGCTATAAAGTCAGAGAGACATTGAGCTTTCAAAGGGCCTCTCAACTCGTATCTTAGGCCGAACTCGGATAACTCGACCGACCACACAATCATGCGTCCTGCCAATTTGGGCTTTTTGAGGATCTGCTTAATCGGGTGATCAGTCTTGACAATCACCCGGTGACTTTGGAAGTACGGACGCAATCGCCGAGCTGCGGTTACCAGGGCCAAGACCAGCTTTTCAATGACTTGATACCGAGTTTCGGCATCATGAAGTACCCTGCTGATGAAGTACACCAGCATTTGAACTTTCTCTGTTTCCTGTACAATGACTGCGCTGATGGCATTCTCGGAGGCAGACAGATATAAGTACAACTCTTTCCCTGGGATGGGTCGAGTTAATATCGGCGGTGAAGACAAAAAGGCCTTGAAATCGACGAAGGCCTTCTCGCATTCCACGGTCCACGCGAAGGTTTGGGGCTTCTTTAGTAATCTAAAGAAAGGCCGAGCTTTCTCTGCAGATTTGGGCAGGAACCGAGATAATGATGCGAGCCGTCCTGCAAGTCTTTGCACTTCTTTAACGTTCTATGGGCTTCTCATCTCAATCACAGCCCGACATTTATCGAGATTGGCCTCGATTCCCGGTGCGGCCAAAGATGAAGCCGAGAAATTTTCCACCCTGGACACCGAAAACACACTTCTCCGGATTCAATCTCATGTTGTACTTCCTCAGCTGCTGAAAAATTTCCTCCAGATCTTTTGGGTGGTTGCTGGGGTCATCGGATTTCACCACCATGTCATCCACATAAACTTCCATAGTTCTGCCGATTTGTTTTTCAAATACCCGGTCCATGAGCCTTTGGTATGTAGCTCCAGCATTTTTCAGTCCAAACGGCATCACTCGATAACAGTAATTCGAGCCCTCAGTAATGAAAGCTGTTTTCTCCTCATCTGGGGGGTACATTCGGATCTGATTGTACCCCGAGTATGCGTCCAAGAAGCTCAGAATCCTGTATCCGGATGCTCCATCCACCAGTCTGTCAATACTCGGCAAAGGATAGGAATCCTTCGGGCAAGCTTTATTCGGATCTGTGTAATCGGTGCACATGCGCCACTTACCGTTTGCTTTTTTGACAAGAACAACGTTGGCCAGCCAGGTAGTGTACTCTACTTCTCGGATAAAATTGGCCTCGACCAACTTCGCTGTTTCCTCTTCCACGACTTTTCTCCTTTCTTCCCCCAGTCTCCTCTTCCTCTGGGCCACCGGTTTCGCTTCGGGACAAATTGCCAGTTTGTGGCATAAGAAGTCGAGATCAATTCCCGGCATATCGGATGTGGTCCAGGCGAACAAATCGGCGTTGCTGCGAAGCACTTGCTTTATTTTCTTCTTCAAATTCGGCTCAAGGTGACCGCCGAGCTTGGTGCACTGATCAGGCTGTGAACCGAGCTGGAACTTTTCTAATTCCTCCATAGGTTGTGGACGCTGCTCTTGCATGTCCATTCTCAGATCCAGTTCGACAGAGTTAACGGAACTCACCGACTTGCCTTTCGCCCTGTCTAGGGTTTCTGCAGGTGTAGGTTTAAGTCTGCTCACACGCAAACTATCAGCATAGCATTGTCTGACCATCCTCTGATCGGCCCGGACAGCAACAATGTCTCCCGTGTTGGAAGGGAATTTCATCGTGAGGTGGGGAGTAGAGACCACAGCTCCTAGCTCGTTCAAAGACGGTCTTCCGATCAGGATATTGTTTGATGTAACAGCATTGACTAACACATACCTGACCATGATAGTCTTGGATGCTCTGCCATCCCCAAAAGTAGTCAGGAGGTCAATGTATCCCCGTGTATCAACTTGTTCCCCTGCGAAGCCGACGAGCTTACTGTCGTACGGTT
The DNA here is from genome assembly GCA_030762895.1 of Sophora flavescens. NCBI lineage: Eukaryota > Viridiplantae > Streptophyta > Magnoliopsida > Fabales > Fabaceae > Sophora > Sophora flavescens. The sequence continues at coordinate 18,748,231 of CM061067.1, forward strand.
GAACAGATTTCTCTGGGATGCCGAGCTTCTGAAATGTTGAGTAATATAAAATATCTGTCGAGCTCCCCTGGTCAATAAGGGTTCTTTTGACCGAGAAATTGGCCAACTGTACGGTAATTACCATGGGGTCATCTTGATTAGGATCCACCCCTACAAAGTCTTCATCAGAAAAGATAATGGGTGGATAATTTCTCAGGGGTTTGCCGGATACCGAGTTGACAGCCCGAATGGCCCGCAGGTGCTTTCTCCGAGCTGAACTTGTTGTGCCTCCCCCTGCGAATCCACCCGAAATGGTGTTTATCACACCTCGGATCACATTATCCTCCTCTCGTCTTTCGTTCTGCCCCTCTCTGGTGTCTGTTCTTTCATTATTTCGTTGACCGCCTCCCCTCCTCGGGCTTTGGTCACCTTCTCTCCTTCTATTTCTGCCACGCCTCTCACCGTTATTGTGGTTCCTCCGGACAAAATTATTGAGATGACCAGCTTGTACCAGTTCTTCAATCTTATCCCGCAGGACCCAGCACTCCTCGGTTGTATGGTCATAATTACAATGATACCGACAATGTTTTTGTCGATCAGCATTCTGGGGGGTGTGGCCACGATTAGGGAGCTGCAAAAGTTCCGCATTGTATGCTTCCTCGAACACCCGAGCTCGGTTTGTGTTGAGGGGAGTATAATGCTTGTACTTCGGTCCCCTCTGGAAATGCTCGGACGGGCTTTTGAATTTCGGCCTATCACCTCTGGCCCTCTTCTTCTCTCTTCCTTCTCGTTTTTCAAAGATCATCAGCTCTCTCCCTTTTCTTTGATTCCTCGACCTCCTCCATATTGATGAATCCCTGCACTTTTTCTCCTCAACTCATCCATACTGGTTGGTGGCTTCCGAGCCAAGTGTCTGGCGAAAGGGCCAGGCCTTAACCCGGTCAAGATGGTGTGTAGTGCAACATCGGCACTGAGATTCCGGATGAGGACTGTCTCCCTGCTGAATCTGGCCATGAAATCGCGCAGGGACTCATTCTTTTCTTGCCTAAAGTTTACCAATGAGGCCGAGGTTTTTTGGTGAGCCCGGCTGGTGGCAAACTGAGCATTGAACTTAGCCATGAATGTGTCGAAGGAATCAACTGACGCTGGGGGTAACTGGGTATACCAGGTCAACGCGACATCCTTCAGAGTAGTCGGAAAGACTTTACACATGACAGAATCGTCGTCGGTAAAGAGGTACATCTGAGTGGTGAAAGCGTCCAAGTGGCGCTCGGGGTCTGAGGTGCCATCATATTTGTCAATGCTGATTGGCTTGTAGTTGGCTGGTAGGGGAACATCCATGATAGCGTTTGTGAAGGGATGTCTCGGCTTCCGCACGCTGGCCCTTTCATTAAGTCTATTTGCCCGCAGTGACAGTTCGGGGGCCTGCCTAGGAAATTCTTCCTCATCTACTCGGTCCATATGATGAGAAGCCTGAAGTTGTGGGCCTCCTTCTCTCAGGCGAAGTTTACGACCCCTCATTCTCAAGCGTCTGACGCTCTCTCTCAGGAGGAGATGAGACGGACCTTTCTCTGCTCTGCCCTGGTTCGCGACGGCTGTTCTGTCGCCTAATCTCCTCATTCTCCCTTCTCAATGTGGCAATCTGTGCAAGAAGTTCCTGGATAAGGGGGTTGTCGGTCGTCATAGCCGGGTTCGTGGACCGTTCCCCATTATCTCCATTGTCAGCATTTTCTGGCTCCTCTCTCCTGCAGTTTCCGCTGCTTGTTCTCACCATGATTTGTGGTATGGGAAAGTTTTGCTTCAATTCCCACAGACGGCGCCAAATGTTCCATCCAAATACCTCGGATGAGAGATACTCGGCCGAAGACAGCTTAGTGGGAGTGTTTTGGAATGTGCTTGACAGAATGGAAATTCTGCTCCTACGTATCCAAATGGGAATCAAAGCAAACGTAGTTCTGAATGAGGGGGTAAGCCCCCTATTTATAGAGATCTTTCAGGATCAAGCTCCGAGATATACGGAGAGATATTAGGATCAAGCTCCGAGATATATGGAGAAATATTAGGATCAGGTTCCTGATTATGCGGAGTGATATTCGGACCAATCATTTATGACTGATCCGCAAGGGACCGAGATGCACTTCCATGGAAGGGTAAGTCCGAGTATGTATCCTCGGCTGGCCCGGTGTGCTGATATGTCCTCGGCCTTTGAGGAGCTTGGGCTACGGCCCATAGCCGGGGTAAGCTCGATCAATCCAAAATATAGACGAGTCCTCGGCCTTACCTTCTCGGCCGGTACAAGGAGTATATTGTGTTGTGTTGATTTATTTTCGGTGATGTTATGTTCCTATATTTAATTGCGTTCGCTTAATTTGCGTGTGTTCAATTCGTGTTCTCTTAGTTCACGAAGGGCTTAACCCCATTTGCTTAATTTGGGAATAGGAACATATATCTGTAGTAGTGATTTCGCTTGTAAATTGTTTCTACAACCAGGAGGGGATTAGAATCTGCTTAGGGCTTGGAAATTGCATGAACCGATGATAGTTGGGAAATCGAGAACAGTAGATTAATCGTCTTTAGCTATTTGATAATCTTTTCAACTGCTCTGTTTTTATTGTTTTGTTTCTTATTTGCATTCCAATCCAACCCCCCCCCCCCCCCCCCCCCCAAAACTGATTTTTGTGGTAAATAACAAGTCAATAGTCCTTGTGAGATGACATCCGAGTTGTCGCTCCCTATCTACATTTTTATAAACCGCTCGTTCTTTTTGGCGCGTGCGCGCGACAGCGACCACATCACACCACACCTGTCTCGCCGTATGCGGCATCGTGTAACATCCTAAAAATTCACAGATATTTATTTTAATAAAAAAGGGTAGTATAAGAGTTTATTATAATTATTTTCTTTATAATAAAAATCCAAAGGGGTTCTACAATAATGTAAAATTGATTTAAAAAAATAAAATAAAATAAGGATAAGAACCTACCATAGACTAAATTAATGCGGCAATAATGATAGGAAACATAAGCATATCAAGGCCCAAGCTGTGTTACCCATTATAAATAGATAGTTTGAGTGTTTTAAGCACAATTTCGCATAATATGACTAGATACCTAACTTCATATGGATATTTCGTAACCGAAGAGAACTTGTTTGAATTCAAAATTTGCATAAGAAATATAGCCCTGTCTCTTAGCTTTCCATAGACACTAAATTCGGTCGAAATTGGATTCTTGTAGCTCAAGTTATGACCAAATTCGTACACACTATTCATGTTCCATGCGAAACCATTTTTTTAAAAATTCTATCCACGTTTTGAATATCTAAACGTTGGTTTCAGATTCTGTGGTCTTCATAACAGTTGTAGACAATTATTTTATCTTTCCAACGATATAAAATTTATAATTTTTGAATGTCTATAACTCAAGATATGTACGAAATACAACACCATATGCAGAGTAAGCGGGCTTAGCATGTTTTTACACGTTTTGGGCTATTGGAGGCTCTATAAATAGAATTTTAACACTCTTAGGGTACGTTTTTGAACCCTAATTACACCTAGAAACTCAAACGGCTAAGAAGAGAAGAAATTCAAGGATTAAGAAGAGGTAGTTGTGGAAGAGGGAGTCTAGGAAGAGGAAGATGATGATAACTCTTGGCAAACGTTAGGATTTCTTAGTAGGAAACGCTTAGAGTTATTTGGAGGTCTTCAAGAGGTGAGTAACAATACTTTTACGAACCCTTTACATGGTATATATGATTGTTTGTGTTGACAATGAATTACCATATGAAATTGGGAGTTTTTAATTGATTTGTTGCATATTGCCAGTAACCTAATTTCTAAAATTGGGGGTTTTTGTTAAAAGGGGAATAAGTTGATTAATCGATGTTTTAAGATGCTTATTCATGTATGATATATTTTGATATTCGTGATTGCTTGTTGTTGGGAGAAATTTATTTGTTTAATTCGTGGAAAATAGTTTGTTACATGCATGAGACATGTCATATTAGAGTTATAATATGTTGGATGATGTTTGCTATAATACCACTTATGATAGGGGTATCGAAAAGTAATACCACCGTAATTGGGTATCGAAAGTAACATCCCCATATAATTGGGATGTGGAAAAAGAGCAATACCGCCTAAAAAGGGGTATCGAAAGTAACACTGCCACACGTTGGGGTGTCGAAAAGGGAGGAATTCTGTCATGTGCACATGGGAGGTATCGAAATAGAAATGTCCCCGACAGGAGGGTGACATCGAAACATTCCTCATGAGTAGGGGTGGGCAATGAGACGCCATTGTCGTGTGATGTGTGAGATTTATGGCATGCTGGCAATAGACCAATTTAGTTATGAGGCCTTCGAGCCACTTGGATTAATTTAGAATTTACTTGGTATGTGGAATGTGATACATTGAGATAAGTTGTTGTTACGTTATATGCTATTGAGTTGATGAGATTTTTGTTGTTATTAAAAGTTTTCTTTTTATATATTATTTTGGAAAATTAGCGGGTACCATGGACAATTTTTCTGGTTACCGCACCGGCTGAGAACAACACTATTTTTCGAAACATTTTATAAATGTATTGTTGTGCACTAGGATTTTATATCTCATTATAAGTGTTGTTTTCAGAGCCCGAGGACATCGCTGTTGAGGATCCAGAGATTTGAAGAGTTATCTTTGATTAGCTAGTTGGATAGTAATGTAGTATGGTTTAGAGTATTATGCGGACGACGTTCTTTGGTTTACATACTATTTTTCTCAGATTATAATTAGACGCCCGGTTTTGAGGCTTTTAGTTTTTATTCAAATGATTGGATTTAATAATATTTTTCAATACTTTGTAAATACTATTATTTTATTTAATACGAGGTATTTTCATACTTAGTTATTTGAGAAAAAATTTATGACCCGTGTTTTTTAATTAAATATTTTGAAGGATTTTTATTGAAATTAATTTGGGTTACTAATGTAACGAAGGCATTACATTTATGGTACCGGAGCGGCTCGATTCTAAATCGGGCTGTGGTAGTGGGGCTTTTTCTAAAACAAAACTTGGGCGCATAGGATGCTTGTTAGAGTTATAAATACTGCATGTTATTCTTTGGGATATTGGACATGATCAACCCAATATTTCATAGGTAGTGAGCAGATTTATATGACTAATAGGCGATGGACGAACATTGTACTTGCAGCATCTTTGCTTTGTATGATCAGAGCTACGCAAGGGCAGACGGAGACTCTCCGTCAACTGTAGGGGAATAGAGGCCAATCACTGATGGAGTGGTGGCTACGTAGGACCCTTAGCACGTGGGATTTTTCGAATTCAAGAAGAATGGTACGCTATTATTCTGAGGCAGCTTAGAATCCGAAGGAGACTTGATTTCTTTAACACGTATAGGGGAAGAAGTTACTATATTGTTTGATTCAGGAGCAGCACTTTCTTTGATATATCCTTCAAGTGTGAAATTTGAGTTGCCTATCTTTCGTTTGTCCTTTGAGTCATGTGTTTCTACTTCTATGGGGATAATCTTATTGCTTCTAGTGCTTGTTTAAATCGTCTTCCTATGCATCGGGATGTTCCTTATGCCATCGATCTTATTTGTTATCTATACCTGGAGTCTGAGAGTAAAAATAAAATTTGCTTACCTTTCCTTGGTACGTTTAATTTTGGATTTTTACACATAGGTTAGTCTACAATAAAATAAAATAAAAAATTTAAAATTTTTGTAATTTAGGGTACTTGATTCTTTATATGAGATTTTTGAATGTTGATGATGAATTGATTTTAATAAATTTATTTTCCTTGAATCTATAAGGAATTATTACTAATGGTAGTTTTGTATGTGCGTTCATGCTGGTCCTTTCTTGTTTACACTATTCTCATCATCTATACTCCTGGCAACACTGTCAAGACCCATTCCCATATCTAATTGAAATGTCCTATTAATTTTTTTTAATTCCTTCTGTGCGTGAAGTTCACCTCCATTGCATCGAGGCCAATTTATTGAATTGTAATTACATTTCTAACTTCCTCTGACTCATGGATTTAATTGTGGCATGAATTCTATTTTTTGTTAGTTTGAATCAAATTATATATGTAATATTTATATTAAATTATGGTTCACTTTATAAATTTTAAAAATATGTTTGATTTTGTATTAAGTTTTGAGTGCTTTTAGTGGGAAAAGATGATGGGAGTATGAGATTATATGTGGACAATATGTAATTGAACAAAGTAACTATTATGGATAGGTATCTTTTACCTAGGATAGATGGGCTTAGATCAATGGAGTATAGTAGTGGTTGATTCTAGTAAAGTAGATGCAGGGATAGGGTGAGAGAAGTCTAAGACAATGACAAGTGTGAGAAGTTTCCTAGAATTGGATAAGTATTATAGGAAGTTATAAACGAGTTCTCTAGACTAGCCTTACCTCTCACTAAGCTGATTAGGAAGGGAAAATCTCTTGTATAGGATACAACTTGAAGTTTTTAATGATCAGTAGAGCCTTAAACAGTTGTTAAGAGATAGAGATAGAGATAGAGACATAGACGAAGAGCTAAATATAAGGAAAAGAAAGTGGATGAATTTTCTTAGGAACTATAATTTTGAGTTGAAGTATAGTCCCGGGAAGGCTAATGCAGTGGTCGATACTCAGAGTAGGAAATTTCCGCACAAGTCTAACTTGAAGTTGCAAGAGATGAACCTAATAGAAGAGTCTAGAGACATGAATTTGAATATTTTTTAAGGCTTAAAACTTGGAATTGAATAGGTTGAAAATTTGTAGTGACCTTAGAAAATAGATTAAGCGAGTGTAGTTTTTTAAACTAGGATTTGAAATCTCTTTTGGATCAAGAGAATTATGTGTTATATAATAATGGTGTAGTGTTGTTTAAGAATAGGATTATTGTCCCTAAGGAGGGGAGCCTTAGAGGAAAAAAAAATGTTAGAAGAGACACATAAAAGAACGTTAACCATGTGTCTAGGAATAACCAAGGAGTATCAAGATTTAAAGAAGTATTAGTGGACGGGAATAAAAATGGAAGTGAGATTAAAGAATTTTATATATATGTTCAAATTTTATTATAATGTTGTAATTTTGTTATATAATTTTTAGAGGATCACTTTCCTGGAAATTTCAAATTACTTCTCAAGTAACAAAGTATTAATCGCGATTGATATTCCCCTATGATTTGTTTTCCATATAGATTAATGGCATGTCTAATCCTAACAAACTTATATTTCTTAACAAAAGTGAAAAAATGTTATTTCTTATTTGTATGTGCCTACTCAAGGATTGAGATTTGTAACATCCTAGAAATTTTATTATAATTAAGTTGATAAAAAAATGTTGATTATTAAAATGTATAGTACAAATAAAATATAATTGAGAAGTTTAGTGTAAAAAAATCTAATAGTATAAGGATTTATTGAAATTACTTAATTATTTTAAAAGAATAATATATATATAAGGAAACGACGTACAAGCCCAGGTAGCCTTTTAGTCACTTTGGATTTTGCCTAAAAAACAACAACAATTCATATAGGTTTTAAAATATATAAATACATATCTAATGAAAATAAAAAGGGGAACGCGTCAGGGCCTAGGGGTTTTCGTATATGAACGTAAGCGTGAGGATCCAACACTGCGCCACACAGCACATAACTTGGACTCTTGGAGAAGCCGCATAGTGAGTTTGGAGAGGGAGAGGTTCTCGAGACGCGTTTCTTTTCTTTGGTAGTGCAATCGTGACACTGAAGGGAAGAAGATTTTTTTTTACAGAAACATTAGTTTTATCATACAAAAATTTTAGAGCACTTTGGAGGCATTCGAGAGGTGAGTAACAGTACCTTTTGCGAACACTTTCCATGGTATAATTGTTTGTATGTGTGTGGGAGGGTCTACCTTATAGTTTTTTTTGGAATTTGGTTTGGATGTGTGATTGATATCACCACTCTACATTTTAAAATCGGGGGTTTTCAATTAAAATAAAAATATGTTAAATTGAGTATTTACTCTTGTTGTTGATGGCATGAAATACATGATTGATATTTGTACTAGTTGAATGATATGCTTTATGCCATATGTTTTGTCTTGATGTTCGTGATTGTCATAGTGTAGTTAAAAAAAATTTACTTGGTGACATGATATGAGTCTAGTTGGTATGCATGATAAGATTAAATATTTAATTTATGGTAAATGAGTTGTTACATGTATGAGACATGAAATTTATACCTTATGATGAGTTGTATGATGTTTGCCGCAATACCACCTATGATAGGGGTATCGAAGAGTAATACCGCCTTAATGGGGTATCGAAAGTAACATCACCATGTGGTTGGGATGTCGAAAATGGGTAATACTACCTAAAAAGGAGTATCGAAAGTAACACCGCCACAGGTTGGGGTGTCGAAAAAGGAGAAATACCACCATGTGCACATGGGAGGTATCGAAATGGAAATGTACCCGACAGGAGGGTGACATCGAAACACTCCTCGTGAGTAGGGGTGGGCAATGGGACGCCATTGTCGTGTGATGTGTGAATTTATGGCATGTCGGGAGGAGACCAATTTAATTAGGAGGTCTTCGGGCCGCTTGGATTAATCTTGAATTTATTTGGTAAATGGAATGTGATGTATTGAGATGAGTTATTTTTACGTTATATGCTATTGAGTTGATGATATTATTATTGATATTAAAAGTATTTTCTTTTCATATATTATTTTGGAAAACTAGCGGGTGCCATGGACAGTTTTTCCGGTTATCGCGCCGGCTGAGAACAATACTATTTTCGAAAATATTTTATAAAACTGTATTGTTGATCACCGGGATTTTATATATCATTTTAAGTATTGTTTTCAGAGACCGATGACACCAGTTGAGGACCCAGAGACCTGAGGAGTTATCTTCTCATCACTCAGTTGGTTAGTAATGCAGTATGGTTGAGGGTGCTGACGACGTTCTTTTTTTGTTTACGTATTTTTTTCTCGGATTGTAACTAGATGCCCAGTTTTGAGGCTTGTGGTTTTTTTTCATTTATATTTATATTCATTACATTGATATTTTATTACTATATTATTTAATAGGAGGTATTTTCAAACTTTAAATATCTTTTTTTTTTAAAAATTCTTTATGAGATAGATGTTTTAATTAAATGTTAAAAATGATTTTTATTGATTTTATCTTGGGATTACTAATGTAACAAAGGGTGTTACATTTATGGTATTAGAGCAGTTCGATTCTAAATCGGACTGTGGTAGTGGGGCTTTTTCAAAAAAACAAAACTTGGGCGCATAGGATGCTTGTTAGAGTCATAATTCTGCATTCTATTCTTTTGGATATTGGACTTGATCAACCCACTGTTTGATTTGTGGTATGCAGATTATGGCAGTGAACAGGCGAGGGAGAAATGTTGCACTTGCAGCGACCTTGACTCGAATGGCCAAGGTTATGCAGGAGCAGACGGAGACTCTCCGTCAGATGAGGGATAAAGGGGATGTGCTTAACGTGGTGCCGGTTGCAGCTCCAGATCCATGGTACAGGGGTCTGTTAGAGTTCAGGAATAATAATCCACCAGCTTTTGAGGGACCACCGACCCTATTGAGGCTGAGGAATGGTTACTGAAATTAGAGAAGATCTTTCGGGTCATGGGGTGCTCTGATGCTCAGAAGGTGGATTTTGCCACCTATATGTTAGAGTCGGATGCAGAGCACTGGTGGAACTGTGCTAGGGGCGGGTTACTTGCTTCGGGTGCCCCTGTCACGTGGGACAGATTCAAGGAGGTATTTCTGGAGAAGTACTTTCCGCACAGTGTCCGGATACAGAAAGATATGAAGTTTCTACATCTTCGTCAGGGGAGTATGACGGTAGCGGAATATGTGGCCAAGTTCGAGAGGCTTGCAAGGTTCTCCACACAGGTGATGGATAATCCTGATGGTCCATGGAAAGCAATTAAGTTCGAGTAGGGTTTGAAGCCAGAGCTGCAGAGCCTTATTGGGCTCCTAGAGATTCGAGACTACCCCACTTTAGTGAACAAGTGTAGGGTGGCAGAGCAGAATATGCAAGTTGTGCTGGCTGAGAGGTCGAAGGAGAAGAGCTTCAGTGACGACAAGAGGTTCCACGGGAAAGGGGGTAATTTCCAGAAGAACCTATGACCTGTGCCCACAATCACGAAGGGTAAGCAAGTCCAAGGTACTCAAGGTGAGAAGGGGACTGTATGTTACAAGTGTGGGTGGCAGCATGGAGATCGTGTGTGCCCGGCGGCACAAACCACTTGCCACAAATGCGGGAAGATGGGACACTTTGCTAGGATGTGCAAGTCATGAGGACAATCTCAAACCAGATCATTGAACCACGGAAGGGTCTTTACCATCCAAGGAGAGGAGGTGAAGGAGTCCGACGGTTTGATCCAAGGTAAGGGTTTTATTAAAGGTCATGATGTTATCATATTGTTCGATTCGGGAGCAACACATTCATTCATTTCATTTAAATGTGCTCAATTCTTAGAGTTACATGTTACTAAACTGTCATATGATTTGTGTGTTTCTACTCCTGCTAAAGATAGATTGATTACTTCTTCTGTCTGCCTGCAATGTCCTTTATTGTTTCAAGACCTGACTTATATTGTTGATCTGATATGTTTACCTATGTCTGGTCTGGATATTATTTTAGGCATGGACTGGTTGTCTCGTAATAATGCTATTATTGATTGTGCTAGTCGAACTATTTCTTTCATTCCACAGTCCATGTCTGTTGACTCTCCTGGGACGGAACACCTTATCTCTGCTGCCTTATGTCATAAGTGCTTAGTTGAGGGAGCTCAGGGATATATACTTCTCTTTTCTGCTAAGATAGAGGCTGAGAGTGATATGGCGGTGTTGGCTATTGTGTGTGAGTTCCCAGATGTGTTTCCTACAGATGTCTCTAGTTTACCTCCAGATAGAGAGATTGAGTTTACCATAGATCTAGTAACTGGGAGTGGACCTGTATCAGTAGCACCCTATAGGATGGCACCTCTAGAGTTGAACGAGCTCAAGAAACAGATAGAGGATATGTTACAAAAGGGGTTCATTAGGCCTAGTGTGTCACCTTGGGGCGCACCGGTACTTCTAGTGAAGAAAAAAGATGGGAGTATGAGGTTATGTGTTGATTACAGGCAACTGAATAAGGTGACCATCAAGAACAAATATCCCTTTCCTAGGATAGATGATCTCTTAGATCAGTTAAGGGGAGCGTCAGTGTTTTCCAAAATAGATCTAAGATCGGGATACCATCAAATTAGAGTTAGAAGCGAGGACATCCCTAAGACAGCCTTCAGGACAAGGTATGGGCACTATGAGTATGTGGTGATGCCCTTTGATGTGACCAACGCCCCAACCGTTTTCATGGACTACATGAATTGGATCTTTAGGACCTTTTTGGATAGGTTTGTGGTGGTTTTCATAGATGATATTTTAATATACTATAGGACGCCAGAAGAACATGGAGAACACTTAAGGTTAGTGTTGCAGATCTTGAGGGACGAGCGTCTTTATGCCAAACCGGAGAAGTGTGAGTTTTGGCTAGACGAGGTAAAGTTTTTAGGACACACAATCTCAAAGGATGGTGTAGCGGTTGATTCCTCTAAAGTTGATGCGGTGTTGGGATGGGAACAACCTAAGACAGTAACCGGAGTGAGAAGTTTCTTAGGCTTAGCTGGTTACTATAGGAAGTTCATAGAGGGGTTCTCTAGATTAGCCTTACCTTTGACCCAGTTGACTAGGAAGGGGAAACCTTTTGTGTGGGACCAGGAGTGTGAGGACGGGTTCCAAGAGCTTAAGAGGAGATTGGTGTCATCACCAGTCTTAACTATACCTGATCCCTTAGTGAGTTTTGTGGTATACTGCGACGCATCTAAGAATGGCTTGGGATGTGTCTTAATGCAGGAGGGCAAGGTGGTAGCATATGCCTTTAGGCAGCTTAGGCCACATGAGGGGAATTACCCTACCCATGACCTAGAGCTAGCAGCTGTGGTTTTTGCCTTTAAGATTTGGAGGCATTACCTTTATGGGGCGAAGTTTGAAGTTTTTAGTGACCATAAAAGCCTTAAATATCTGTTCGACTAGAAGGAGTTGAACATGAGACAACGAAGGTGGATGGAGTTCCTTAAGGACTATGACTTCGAGTTGAAGTACCATCCGGGAAAAGACAATGTGGTGGCAGATGCTTTGAGTAGGAAGTCCCTACACGTGTCAAGCTTGATGGTGCAAGAACTGAACCTCATGGAGGAGTTTAGGGACATGAATCTGGAGGTGTTAGATGTGTCCTTAAATGTCTTAAGTTTGAAGTTGAATAGGTTGGAAATTAATAGTGACCTTAGAGATGAGGTTAGGCGGGAACAACTTTTAGACCAGGAGTTGCAGTCTCGGTTAGGACAAGAGGGTTATGAGTTGTCAGTTGATGGGCTAGTGAAGTTTAAGAATAGGACCGTTGTTCCTAAGGAGGGGAGCCTTAGAGAGAAGATATTAGAGGAAGCTCATAAAGGAAAGTTTACCATACATCCTGGAATAACTAAGATGTACCAAGACCTTAAGAGGATGTATTGGTGGCCAGGAATGAAAATGGATGTGACTAGCTTCGTGACTAGGTGTTTAGTGTGCCAAAAGGTTAAGATAGAACATCAGAAGCCTTCGGGGTTTTGCAGTCCTTGGAGATTCCAGAATGGAAGTGGGAGAGAATTTCTATGGACTTTGTGATGGGTTTACCTAAGACACGTTTGGGCTTAGACGCCATTTGGGTGATAGTGGATAGGTTGACCAAGTCTGCCCACTTCTTGCCAATTAAGGCAACCTATAGCTTAGACAAGTTGGCATACCTCTATACCAAGGAAATAGTCAAGCTTCATGGGATACCCACATCTATAGTGTCGGATAGAGACCCGAGGTTTACCTCTAGATTTTGGAGAGCTTTTCAGCAAGCCTTTGGGACTAAGTTGAACCTTAGCACGGCCTATCATACCCAAACGGATGGTCAATCAGACCCTTGAGGACATGCTTAGAGCGTGTGTCCTGGATGAAGGAGGGAGTTGGGATAGATTCCTACCTCTCATTGAGTTTGCGTATAACAATAGTTATCACGCTAGTATAGGCATGGCACACTATGAGGCCCTATATGGGAGAAAGTGTAGGTCCCCTTTATGTTGGTGTGAGGTAGGTGAGAAAACCTTGATAGGACCTGAATTGGTCCAATAAAACCTCTGAGAGAATAAAAATGATTAGGGAGGGGATGCGCACGGTGCAAAGTAGACAAAAGAACTATGCCGACAAAAGGAGAAAGCCTCTAGAATTCCAGGAAAGTGAGCATGTATTTTTGAGAGTCACTCCTAAGACGGGGGTAGGGAGGTCGATGAAGGTCCGCAAGCTAAATCATCGTTTCATGGGACCTTTCCAAATCCTTAAAAGAGGCGGGCCAGTTGCTTATCAATTGGCTCTTCCGCCACAGTTGACAAACCTTCATGATGTTTTCCATGTGTCACAACTCAAAATATGTGCCTGATGAATCTCATGTGATAGCTCCTGAGTCTGTACAATTGAAGGATAATTTGATCTATAAGCCAAAGCCAAGTCAAATCATGGACAAGAACACTAAGACTCTGAGGAATAAGACAATTCCATTAGTGAAGGTGTTATGGGAAGGATTGACTCCTGAGGAAGTCACTTGGGAGATGGAGGAGGACATCGTACGTCAATATCCATATTTTATTATCTAAGGTATGGTAACCTTTTTGTTTTAAATATGACATGTTAAAATGAGTGTGTAAGTATGAGACGAATTTCGGGGACGAAATTCTTTAAGGAGGGGAGAAAATGTAACATCCTAGAAATTTTATTATAATTAAGTTGATAAAAAAATGTTGATTATTAAAATGTATAGTACAAATAAAATATAATTGAGAAGTTTAGTGTAAAAAAATCTAATAGTATAAGGATTTATTGAAATTACTTAATTATTTTAAAAGAAATATATATATATATATATATATATATATATATATATATATATATAAGGAAACGACGTATAGGCCCAGGTAGCCTTTTAGTCACTTTGGATTTTGCCAAAAAAAAATTCATATAGGTTTTAAAATATATAAATACATATCTAATGAAAAGAAAAAGGGGAATGCGTCAGGGCCTAGGGGTTTTCGTATATGAACGTAAGCGTGAGGATCCAACACTGCGCCGCACAACACATAACTTGGACTCTTGGAGAAGCCACATAGTGACTTTAGAGAGGGAGAGGTTCTTGAGACGCGTTTCTTTTCTTTGGTAGTGCAATCGTGACACTGAAGGGAAGAAGATTTTTTTTACAGAAACATTAGTTTTATCATACAAAAATTTTAGAGCACTTTGGAGGCATTCGAGAGGCGAGTAACAGTACCTTTTGCGAACACTTTCCATGGTATAATTGTTTGTATGTGTGTGGGAGGGTCTACCTTATAGTTTTTTTTGGAATTTGGTTTGAATGTGTGATTGATATCACCACTCTACATTTTAAAATCGGGGGTTTTTAATTAAAATAAAAATATGTTAAATTGAGTATTTACTCTTGTTGTTGATGACATGAAATACATGATTGATATTTGTACTAGTTGAATGATATGCTTTATGCCATATGTTATGTCTTGATGTTCGTTATTGTCATAGTGTAGTTAAAAAAAAATTACTTGGTGACATGATATGAGTCTAGTTGATATGCATGATAAGATTAAATATTTAATTTATGGTAAATGAGTTGTTACATGTATGAGACATGAAATTTATACCTTATGATGAGTTGTATGATGTTTGCCGCAATACCACCTATGATAGGGGTATCGAAGAGTAATACCGCCTTAATGGGGTATCGAAAGTAACATCGCCATGTGGTTGGGATGTCTAAAATGGGTAATACTACCTAAAAAGGAGTATCGAAAGTAACACCGCCACAGGTTGGGGTGTCGAAAAAGGAGAAATACCACCATGTGCACATGGGAGGTATCGAAATGGAAATGTACCCGACAGGAGGGTGACATCGAAACACTCCTCGTGAGTAGGGGTGGGCAATGGGACGCCATTGTCGTGTGATGTGTGAATTTATGGCATGCCGGGAGGAGACCAATTTAATTAGGAGGTCTTCGGGCCGCTTGGATTAATCTAGAATTTATTTGGTATATGGAATGTGATGTATTGAGATGAGTTATTGTTACGTTATATGCTATCGAGTTGATGAGATTATTATTGATATTAAAAGTATTTTCTTTTAATATATTATTTTGGAAAACTAGCGGGTGCCATGGACAGTTTTTCTGGTTATCGCGCCGGCTGAGAACAATGCTATTTTCGAAAATATTTTATAAAACTGTATTGTTGATCACTGGGATTTTATATCTCATTATAAGTATTGTTTTCAGAGACCGATGACACCGTCGTTGAGGACCCAGAGACCTAAGGAGTTATCTTCTCATCACTCAGTTGGTTAGTAATGCAGTATGGTTGAGGGTGCTGACGACGTTCTTTTTTTGTTTACGTATTTTTTTCTCGGATTGTAATTAGACGCCCTGTTTTGAGGCTTGTGGTTTTTTTTTTCATTTATATTTATATTCATTACATGGATATTTTATTACTATATTAATTAATAGGTGGTATTTTCAGACTTTAAATATCTTTTTTTTAATTTTTCTTTATGAGATATGTGTTTTAATTAAATGTTAAAAATTATTTTTATTGATTTTATCTTGGGATTACTAATGTAACAAAGGGCGTTACAAGATTGAATTGGTTTCTTATACTATTGTGGTGTTAATTTTTACAGTTGTTTTTGTATAATGTCTGCACAGTTTAATTGTAATTTTGTTAAACATTATTCTCCATTTTGTTATCACGTATTTTTTGTTAGTAAGATCTTCTTATCAACATAAAGTGAAAATATTTCTTCCTCTTTTGAAATTATCATTTTGGGATAGCTAAAAATTAGTATGTGAACTTGTTGCTGCTTCACATTTCTTTATTTATAAAATTTATAATATTCCTCAGTTCTGTGTAGAATATAATTAGAAATTTGGTATAGTGTTCGTAAGAGATATTATGTCTACGTGTCGATGATATAAAATATTACATCAATTTCTTTTATGGATTGTTTGTTAAATTTAATTTGTGAGAATGCTTATAAAGATGAAATGCAAGTGAATGTGTTCTAATTATAGGCGGATGGATAGAAACAAATGCTTAAGTGCATGATTTTATTATATAAATGTTATTATTGACTTCATTTTAAAATTAAATTTTTTTTATTTTAAAAAAATAATTTTTTTTAAAGTTAAGGGGCCGTGAATTGTACATTTATTATCTAGTGAAATATTTAATGACTATACACACACACACACATATATATATATATATATATATATATTAATGATGTGATTAGGAATGTAGATCCCCTTTTATGATAGTGTGAAGTAGGTGGGAAGATATTGTTAAGATCAGATTTAATAAAAGAGATCGCAATTAGGATTAATAATTGAGGGAATGATGCACATTGCGCAGAATAGATAAAAAGTGTTATGTCGACAAGAAAAGAAAGCATTTAGAATTTTAGGAAGAGGAACATGTAATCTTGAGAGGCACTCTAAAGTTTTGGATGGGGAGGTCGATGTCATTCAGAAAACCGACTCTTTGTTTCATGGTACCTTTCCCAATTCTCGAAAGAGTCATGCTCATTGCTTACCAATTGGCTCTTCTGCCAAAATTGGCAAATCTTCATGATGTTTTCCATGTGTTGCAACTTAGAAAATATGTACCTGATGAGTCTCATGTGATAGCTCCTGAGTCTTTACAATTGAAGGATAATTTGATCTATAAGCCTAGGCCTAGTCAAATCTTGGACAAGGGCACAAAGACTCTATGGAACAAGATAATTCCATTGGTGAAAGTGTTATGGGAAAGGATTAACTTCGAAGGAAACTACTTGAAAGATGGAAGAGGACATCGTATGTCAATACCCAGATCTTGTTGTTTAAGCTAAGGTAACATTTATGTTTGGTTTTCAGCATATGTTACAATATGTGTGTTAGTATGTGATGAATTTCGGGGACGAAATTCTCTAAGGAGGGGAGAAATATAACATCCTAAAAATTCAAATATAATTATTTTAATAAAAAAAGGTAGTATAAGAGTTTATTATAATTGTTTTCTTTATAATAAAAATCCAGTGGGTTCCAAAATAATGTAAAATTGATTTAAAAAAATAAAATAAAAATAAGGATAAGAACCTACCCTGGACTAAATTAATGCGGCAATAATGATAGGAAACATAAGCATATCAAGGCCCATATTTTTATTATAATTGTTTTCTTTATAATAAAAATCCAGTGGGTTCCACAATAATGTAAAATTGATTTAAAAAAATAAAATAAAATATGGATAAGAACCTACCCTGGACTAAATTAATGCGGCAATAATGATAGGAAACATAAGCATATCAAGGCCCATATTTAAGGTAAGGTAACCTTTATGTTTGGTTTTCAGCATATGTTACAATATGTGTGTGAGTATGTGATGAATTTCGGGGACAAATTCTCTAAGGAGGGGAGAAATATAACATCCTAAAAATTCAAATATAATTATTTTAATAAAAAAAGGGTAGTATAAGTGTTTATTATAATTGTTTTCTTTATAATAAAAATCCACTGGGTTCCACAATAATGTAAAATTGATTTAAAAAATAAAATAAAAATAAAGATAAGAACCTACCCTGGACTAAATTAGTGCGGCAATAATGATAGGAAACATAAGCATATCAAGGCCCATGCTGTGTTACCCATTATAAATAGATAGTTTGAGTGTTTTAAGTCCAATTTCGCATAATATGACTAGATACCTAACTTCAGATGGATATTTCGTAACCAAAGATAACTTGTTTGAATTCTAGATCTGCAAAAGAAATATAGCCCTGTCTCTTAGCTTTTCATAGACACCAAATTCGTCCAAATTGGATTCTTGTAGCTCAAGTTATGACCAAATTCGTACACACTATTCATGTTCCAGCGCCAGAACCGTTTTTTTAAATTCTATCCATATTTTGACTATCTAAACGTCGGTTTCAGATTTTGTGGTATTCATAACAGTTGTAGACAATTATTTTATCTTTCCAACGATATTTTGAATGTCTATAACTCAAGATATGTGCGAAATACAACACCATATGCAGAGTAAGCGGGCTTAGCACGTTTTTACACGTTTTGAGCTATTGGGGGCTCTATAAATAGAATCTTAACACTCTTAGGGTGCGTTTCTGAACCCTAATTACACCTAGAAACTCAGAAACTGCTAAGAAGAGAAGAAATTCAAGGATTAAGAAGATATAGTTGTGGAAGAGGGAGTCTAGGAAGAGGAAGATGATGATAACTCTTGGTAAACGTTAGGATTCGCAGTATGAAACGCTTAGAGCTATTTGGAGGTCTTCAAGAGGTGAGTAACAATACTTTTTACGAACCCTTTCCATGGTATATATGATTGTTTGTGTTGACAATAAATTACCATATGAAATTGGGAGTTTTTAATTGATTTGTTGCATATTTCCAGTAACCTAATTTCTAAAATTGGGGGTTTTTGTTAAAAGGGGAATAAGTTGATTAATCGATGTTGTAAGATGCTTATTCATGTATGATATATTTTGATATTCGTGATTGCTTGTTGTTGGGAGAAATTTATTTGTTTAATTCGTGGAAAATAGTTTGTTACATGCATGAGACATGTCATATTAGAGTTATAATATGTTGGATGATGTTTGCTATAATACCACTTATGATAGGGGTATCGAAAAGTAATACCACCGTAATGGGGTATCGAAAGTAACATCCCCATATAATTGGGATGTCGAAAAAGAGCAATACCGCCTAAAAAGGGGTATCGAAAGTAACACTGCCACACGTTGGGGTGTCGAAAAGGGAGGAATACTATCATGTGCACATGGGAGGTATCGAAATAGAAATGTCCCCGACAGGAGGGTGACATCGAAACATTCCTCATGAGTGGGGGTGGGCAATGAGACGCCATTGTCGTGTGATGTGTGAGATTTATGGCATGCTGTCAATAGACCAATTTAGTTATGAGACCTTCGAGCCACTTGGATTAATTTAGAATTTACTTGGTATGTGGAATGTGATACATTGAGATAAGTTGTTGTTACGTTATATGCTATTGAGTTGATGAGATTTTTGTTGTTATTAAAAGTTTTCTTTTTATATATTATTTTGGAAAATTAGCGGGTACCATGGACAGTTTTTCCGGTTACCGTACCGACTGAGAACAACACTATTTTTCGAAACATTTTATAAATGTATTGTTGTGCACTGAGATTTTATATCTCATTATAAGTGTTGTTTTCAGAGCCCGAGGACATCGCTGTTGAGGATCCAGAGATTTGAAGAGTTATCTTTGATTAGCTAGTTGGATAGTAATGTAGTATGGTTTAGAGTATTATGCAGACGACGTTCTTTGATTTACCTACTATTTTTCTTAGATTGTAATTAGACGCCCGGTTTTGAGGCTTTTAGTTTTTATTCAAATGATTGGATTTAATAATATTTTTCAATACTTTGTAAATACTATTATTTTATTTAATACAAGGTATTTTCATACTTAGTTATTTGATAAAAAATTTATGACCTATGTTTTTTAATTAAATGTTTTGAAGGATTTTTATTGAAATTAATTTGGGTTACTAATGTAACGAATGACGTTACACATCGCCACCCTGTACGGCATCGCCGATGGAGGGAAGAAGAAGGGCAGGGCGATGGAGGGAGTTGGGGGGATAAATCTAGTGTGGAGGGTGTATGATATTATGGTGGGATGAGATGAATCCAAAGGCTAAAACAAATGGTCCACCATGGACCACATGGTGTAATGGTTCACTCTAGATGCCACCTTCAAAAAAATACTAGTTGATAAATACATTTAATGTTTTGACCATACTTTTAATGGTCAACAAGTAAAAATCATGTGTCAAAAGGAGATGTTTTGATTGGTACACCTAGCTGGTGCAAGGTTGCTCCACTTTTACTGCTGGAGCACTTAGACAGAACCATTATTAAGCTACAATTTATCAAACCAATTTACATTTTTAAAAGAGCAATTTACCATTAGAGCACTTGAGTTGACAAAAACCATGTGTAAATCTCACATTGGATAAGGAATTTTATGTGGAAGTGCATTACTCATTGCCTGATAATTGTTTTGTGATTTAATGACTTGTGTCATTTCAATCTCTTGGGAGTCTTTCTATTGATTCTTCTTCCGTGCATTCTGGGTTTAACCAGCATCAAAATTAAACTTTATAAAAACAATAATGATATTTGGACACAAATTTTGACATCATGTATGGACATCGTATAGCTGATGAGGTGTTTTGGGAGTGATAAAATATATGATAAGATAGAATAAAACAATAAATAATTGATGAAGAGTATTTGTATACGTGTTTGATATCATTTTTGTGTCCAAATATCGTTACTCTTATAAAAAATTGTTAGGATTAAAGTCAAACATTTTCAATGATGTGTTACTTTATGATTGGTTGATAATATAAAATATTTACGTTGAGGGTGTATACTAATTATATCCTAAAATAATTGTTTAAAATTAATATAATATTATTTTTAAACAGTAGAGAATACAATTTAAACGCGTGTCAAGTGTCACCAACAACTAATTTAAAATTCGATTTCGCACTTTTTCTTTCATTAAAAGCCACGTTTAAGTAGCAAGTCTAGTTGTTGTCTTATTTTATATCTTACTAAAACACTTTGTTCTCCTTAGGCATGGCAAGCAAATCCGAACCCGTGGGTACCCACCCAACCTCGCCCCTATTTTGATGGGGAAACCCCGCTTTTATTGGGTTCGGGGAAAACCCGATTCTCATAATGCCCTTACTTTTATATAAATAGTTGCTTACCTAGGGTTTTTTGGCCTCACCCTCACTCAGTCTTCGCTGGCTGCTCACACCACACCAGTCGCAAGTCACTTCTCATCTCCCATCTCCCTCACTCTCTGCAGCCGCGCGATGGTGCTAGCTCAGGCGCAAGCTCCGGTGCATCTGCCATGCGGTCCTCCCCTCCACCACCGCCAACTCCCTCTCATCTCTTCAGCTTCTCTTTCTCGGTTCCCACTATCATCTCCTCAGCTTCTCAAAGGTAAAACACAGAACATCCTTACAACCCCTCTCATATGAAATTTCGTTTTTATTTCTGGGTTATAATCTTTCTATTTTAGGTTGTTTCCCTCTCTAGTCTGTCTATTTTAGGTTGTTTCCCTCTCTCATCTGTGAACCCTGACATCATTGCGTCTGCGTTCTTTGTTATAAGCCGTCGTCTTCATCCTCTGCTTCCGGCCGCCGTCTTCATCCTCTGCTAGGGCCGCCTCCTTTCAATTGGTAGAGTACTCTTCATCTTCCATAAGAAGTTGGTGATTCAAAAAGTATGTAATGTTGGTTGGATACTTGTGAAATTTGGTTTTGGTTTTGTATTTTACAATTTTATTACTTATTATTATGTTTGAGTTAACATGCAACATTGTCCTTGGTTTCCTAGTTATTTTTGTTTAAGTATTTGTACTTTTTTTTTGGGTTATTTTTGTGTCTTTATATATATATATATATATATATATATATATATATATATATATATATATATATATATAAGGTGTGTTCTTTTACTGCAGCAATTTTATTTGTTTTTTGTTAATCTTAACACATCCATCTCCATCTATTTATTTCTTAACAGGATATAGATATAATGGCTAATGCTAATAATTCTCAACAACCCGTGTCACAAGCTACTGAAGCTATGTCACATCCACCAACTGCAGAATGAATTAATAACCCTTCACCTAATTGTCCCACGACTACAGAATCTTTAACACCTATTGCCGTGATAGGTGATAATATGGAGGCTGAAACATAGACCGGAGCGGGTAGGCAAAAAAGTATCATATGGAAGCACTTTACAAAGATCAAAGTTAATGGAGAGGACAAGGCCCAATGTGATTATTGTAAGAAATTACTTGGTGGGAAAACGAAAAATGGAACTAACCACTTGCACGGACATATGAATATATGCAATCAACGCAAGATTAGTATGAGAGGGAAAAAAGGGCAGTCATTTCTTATGCCTAAGGTCATGCAAGGCAAGCAAGAGTTGGGTACCGGAATATATGAAGCAGAAAATTCAAGGAAGGAGCTTGCAAACGCAATTATTATGCATGAATATCCATTTTCAATAGTGGATCATCTTGGATTTAAGAGATACTCAGTTGTTCTCCAACCGTTATTTCAAGTTCCTTCTAGAAATACCATCAAGAAAGAGATATTTAGAGTCTATGATGATGAAAGAATGATAGCTTTGAAATTGTTAGAAAGTCTTGAAGGAAGAGTGGCAATTACATCTGGCATGTGGACAACGAGCAATCAAAAAAGAGGGTATATGGCTGTCACTGCCCATTATATTGATAACTCTTGGACTTTGCATAGTCACATTTTGAGGTAATATAAATTCTTATTTGATGTTTTACATTACTTAGCCTTTCTATATGATAAAGTGATTGAATGTGAATTTTATTATGTTAGGTTCATTTATGTTCCATCTCCTCACTCAAGTGATAGACTTTGCACTACACTAGTTGAATGTTTGATGGATTGGAACATTGATTCTAAATTGTCCACTATCACTCTAGATAATTGTAGCACAAATGATGCTATGATTGAGAAAATCAAGGATAAGTTGCAGTTAAGCACATTGTTGAGGGATGGGTCTTTACTTCACATGCGTTGTTGTGCACATATCCTAAATCTGATAGTAAAAGATGGGTTAGAAGTTGTGAAAGATGGGGTTGAGAAAATTCGGGATGGTGTAGCTTTTTGGACAGCAACACCTAAGAGGAAGGAAAAATTTGAAGAGACGGCTAAACACTTGAGAATTCCTTGCACTAGAATGTTAATTTTAGATTGTCCAACTAGATGGAATTCAACATTCAAGATGCTTGAAATTTCTATATCTTATGAGGATGTATTTAGTCGATTAAAGCAACGTGAGTCTCAATACACTTGCTTGCCAACTAGTTCGCAATGCCAATTTGCAAAGGATATTTGTGGAAGATTAAAATTGTTCAATACTATCACTGAGATGATTTCTGGCACTAAATATCCGACTGCTAATATGTACTTTCCCAAGATTTGTGAGATCAAGTTGGCAATATCTCATTGGGTTAATTCTCCTAATGTATTGATTCAGAAAATGGCAGAAAAGATGTTGGGCAAATTTGATAAATATTGAAGTGTGATTCATGACATAATAGGGGTTGCCACTGTTTTGGATCCTAGGTACAAGATGGAGCTGCTTGAACACTATCATGAGAAATTGTATGAACATGACTCTTTTGGTCAAGTTAGGATGATCGGTCAGCTATGTTATGATTTGGTTTCTGATTATCAATAAAAAATGAATGGAGACTCTGTTGTTGAAAGATCATTGTTGGATGGTAGTAATGTTAATGATGATGAATTAAGTGATTATGATAGATATATTCTGAGGAAAAAAAGAAGTATAACTTCATGTGTTAAATCAGAGATGGATCATTACTTAGAGGAGGATGTTTTGCCAAGAACTTCAGACTTTGACGTTCTATTGTGGTGGAAGTTGAATGGAGTCAAGTACCCAACACTCCAAGCAATTGCAAAGGATATATTAGCTATTCTTATCTCTACTGTAGCTTCTGAATCTGCATTCAGCACTGGTGGTCAAATATTAAGCCCTCATTATAGTCCACTTCGTTGGAATACTTTAGAGGCATTGATGTGTGCTAGAAGCTGGTTATGGAGTGCTAAGAATACTGATAATATTTTAATTCTTCATTAGAATATATTATGAAATGACTAATAATATTTGTATATTTTAACTAATCAATCTTTTTGTTGTTTTATGATTGATATTTATAGGTTCTTCGAATTCTAAAGTACTACATGAATATGCTACTTTACTTGATGAGATGGAATCAGATGATGAAGGTAGTTGTTGAAATTGTATACTTTTTACTGTTTTTATTCAATTTTAATATTTAACAAGTAATGTGTTGTTTTGCTTAATACGGGAGGAATGTTGGCTAGTGGTGTTGCTTCGCAAGTGGAACATAATCAATAGATGATTTGATAAATACTTAGTGGTGTTTTTTGATAAATATTTTGTGGTGTTTTTTGGTAAATACTTTGTGGTGTACTTTGTGGACTTGGTTTTTGAAGGTACTTAATTGAAATTGTATATTTTTTACTGTTTTTTATTCAATTTTAATATTTAACAAGTAATGTGTTGTTTTGTTTAATACAGGAGGAATGTTGGCTGGTGGTGCACTGGTGTTGCTTCGCAAGTGGAACATAATCAATAGATGATTTGATAAATACTTAGTGGTGTTTTTTGATAAATATTTTGTGGTGTTTTTTGGTAAATGCTTTTTGGTGTACTTTGTGGACTTGGTTTTTGATAAATACTATGGTGGTGTTATTTCAGGGTGATGTTTAATTTGGTATTGATTTTTTGCACCCTGTTTATGGTTTATGGTTATGGTGCATGTTCCTCTTTTTGATAAATATATTGTGCAACTTTTGATTGCAGTTTAATAATGAAGTTTTAGCTTATACATACATTATAAAGTTTTAGTTTTATAATGAAGTTTTAGCTTATAAATACATAGTGCAGCGTTTGATAAATGCATTATGCAGTTTTAGCTCTAAATTAATGAAGTATCGCTAATATATATATATATATATATATATATATATATATATATATATATATATATATATATAGTTAATACATCATTATTGTTGATTTAGTTATTTTTAGAGATAGTTAGAAATTACTTTTAATTATTCTTATTGTTTCAATTTATATTTTTTTAACATTTTCTTTTAAAAAGTATTGTAATTAAAAAATTTATCACATCTTCAAAAGGATGAAAAAAATACTACAAAATATGACTTGCATAACTGTAGCAGGAGGGCGAGGGCGGGGGTTGGGGCGAATTTCCCACACCTAGCGGGGGGGCGGGGAATTAAAAGGGTTTCAGGGGTGGGGCTGGGGAAGGCAAAAACTGCCCCTACCCCGTCCCGTTGCCATGCCTAGTTCTCCTTGTCTTGTTTTATTTTAGAAACCATGTGTCATGTGATCAAAACAAGTCAGAGAAGTACACGGAATTAAGTCCAAGTAGAAGGTTATTTATTTTTATTTTTTGTAACTATGACATAAGTAGGAAGTATCCACCACCATAACTAATTTTCGTCGGGAACCTGTTGGGCACACAAGGTGGGTTCTCCCCTCCTAACCAAGTTTTCTCCATACACAAGAGTCAGGATTCAAACCTCTGACCACTTGCTTAAGGTGCCCAAATCCCTTAACACTTGGACCAACCATATGTTAGTAAGTAGAAGGTTATTTGGTAAATTGGAATTAATTTATGAAATTCATAAGAGTTTTTGCTAATTAATGCACATTCGTTTATAAATTAAAAAATCTTATTAATCAGTCTTAATTAAGAAAATTATTTTTATGAAAAAAAATATATATTATTAATATATTAAATACAATATTTCTACATAAAAACTTAGTTTTTTAATTTATTTCTTAACTAGTTGTTAAAAGCATTAGTTGGCGTTTATCGAGATAATTTTTAAACTTTTAATATATTAAATATATCTCTTTTTAGAATAATTTTTTTTATTTTCAATTTCTTGGTCAACATTTGCTCATTCGAATAATACCCTGTACCTGGTAGTGACGAAGAAAACAACCACATCCGGCAGTTCGGCATCAACCGCGACCTGTTTGTTTTCTCTCTCTTTTTTGTGTTTTTTTTTGTTTTTGTTTTTGTTTACCTGTTTGTTTTCTTTATTACCAAAAATTAAAAATTAAATTGGCCCAAGCTGTTTCATACTTGTAATTAATTATAGTTAGTTTACTTGCATTTATTGGACGAAACGAAGAGCGTTTTCCCTCCGTGTCACACCGTTTTTATTTGACCAAACCCATTCTCCGTCTCCAACCTTTCTTGACAAAATCAAATATATATCAACTAATTTAATATCAACCATATGGTCCATATCCGTTTCTTAAGACGTGGTAGTTTCACCCTTTATCCTTCATCAAGAACCCAACATATATAAAGATAGTTCACCCGATCAGAACATACACAATATCATACTCCAAACCCTTTTGCTAGCTAGCTTCTACTTATCTCTCACATCACAAACTAGTTCGTGTCATGGAGAAACAGCTTAAGCTAAAGAACAAGATCTTGAAGATACTTCCAAAAGCAGCTGCAGCAGTCAATGTGATGAGATTCGAAAACCCTTTCAGCCCAGTTAGGGATCACAAATCAAGACAAGAGAACGCAAGGCTTAGGACTCATCATGGGGTGAAAGGTTTCTCTGGCCCTATCGTATCTATGATTCCAGATGAAGCTAGAAGAAAGCCCAACCATGCTGGAGGCAATATTGGCATCGATTATCAAGAACCAACTTCACCAAAAATCTCGTGCATGGGACAGATCAAGCACAAGAAGAAACAGATCAAGAAAGCCAAGACCAAGGACATAGAGATAAAGAAGCACGTGCCCACGTTTCAAAAGATGTTATTTTATGCTGCAAAGCCAAAATCTGCGGGGAGAAAATCTGATGCTTCAGCGCCTCAGTCTTATAAGGATGCGCTTGTGAGTCAGAATCAGATGAAGCGTTTTGCAAGTGGACGTGACACTTTTGCTAATTTTGATTGGAAGGCTCAGGTGGCGGCGGAGGAAATAGATTGTTGCTATTCGGATGAAGATCACACATTGGAGAGTGATGGTGAAGAAGAGGAAGATCATGTCATAATCCCTTTCTCTGCACCTATATTGGTTGGTGATGGATGTATGCTTAATTTGAAGCCACGAAAAGAAATTAATCTATGGAAGAGAAGAACCATGGAACGACCAATCCCTCTTCAAATCATTAGAGCAAACTGAGTCTTTCCTCATTAAAATGAAGATCTGTTCTTTTGAATTTTTTTTATTGCTTTATTTGTTTTCGTTTATTGGATCATTTTGCTGTGCAGGACTGTAAATAGATTCGGTACAAACATGTAATTGGCTACATGGCGTCATGGACGACATGTATTTTATATGTATAGAATATAAGTTTAATTTCTATGTACCGTGAGTTGTGACTTACAATCAATTAATAATCATTGAATTAATGATTTTTAAGGTGGTTAGGAAAAGAATCAAAAATTTATAATTATATATTTGTTAACAGTCTAAAAAACTTTATAATGTCAATATATATAAATTAAATCCACGTAAGATATATTGTTAAAGTTAAAATTATATTCAAGTCCGCCCAAAAATTTAAATATATGTCAACTTGGAATTTGCTTGTTCAAGCTTCATAGATCCAACTTATAGGGGTTTCGATTCCCTGCAATTATTTATACCGTTATTTAAATATAAATCATGTTTGATTTCAAAAAATCATGCACGGTTTTCAGAAATTATGTAGTGACTACAATGATTGCATCACGAAATGACGGTAGAGAAATCCAAGGGTTCATGAAAAAATATACTCAGCCGATCCATAATATAAGAAACAAAATTCTAAAACACACAGATCAAGAACATATATTGAAATAAGTTAATTATAATTAATATTCATATGAATTTCCAAAAACATCTCTTCTAATTCTAATTAATATTCTAATGGCCTATAATTAATTATGGTAATTAATAATGGCAATGTTAGAAATTAATATTTAATATGTGTGAAAATTGATACATGTTTTTTATATTTTGGAAGAAAAAAAAAGACCTATTTACTTCTTATATTGTGGACCCGAGGGAGTATTTGAATGAATCAAAATCCAACATTCTACTTATTGAGCAAAAAAATGTGGAGATGGAAGATTGAAATCCCATTAATGTCATTAACAATTCTAATTATTACTTAACAAAATACAATGGTTCTGTTTGGTATGTCCAATAAGCTAGCTTATAACTTATTTGACTGGTTTATTAGCTTGTTTGACTGAAGCAGAAGTGTTTGGTAAACAAGCTTATCTCATTAGCTTATAGAGTTTCTTCATAAGCTAATTTATTTAGCTTATGGCTAGTAGCTTATAACTTATTGTCTTTTATCTCGTTTTTACCCCATTAATTTAATGAAATTCTCGCTTTACCATGTCTATCATAAATATATCCTTTTATGTCATTTTATATTTATAAGTCAGTTCAACAGCTGATTTTATCAAATACTTCAAATTCTATCAGCTAGCTTTTCAACTATCAATTATGAGTTATAAATTATCAGTTAAAAATTAGCTTATTAGCTATCAGCTATTTTTACCGGAGCCTATGTTTTAACCCGCTCCTAACTGTTTAATTTACTCAATGCAGATGATTTGATGTTGAAAAATAGTGTATATATAAATATTAAATAATAAATCTCCTCTCTCTTTAACAAAGTATCAAATACCATTCTTAGACAAACCCATCTCTTAAATATATTGTTATTTAATTAATTAATAAATAAATAAATATTTGATCGAGTTATCAGCTTCACTTGCTGGCTTGGCTAGATGTTGATCTAAAGTCCTCCTCATGCCAGCTGCCGCAGTTAATTACAAATTCGTAGAGGTGGACGCGGAAAGTGGTTACAACTTACAAGGTCACTTCAATTTTTGTTGCAATTTGCAAAGTCCAACTTGTCATAATTGCAACGTGCTCAATTCACTTCTTCGAAAGAGAACTAAACATAACACATGCCCGTAAAACCCTGAGAGCCTTTCGGCTCTGCTAGAGTTTTATCCCTCCATGCGTCGCCATGGTCTTATTTCTTCCCTTTGTGGAGGCTTGCTTCCCTAATAGTGGGGCCTTGCTGATCGAAGCCCAGGCTTTCTTCCTATTGCTCCTCAGCCCCGTTGTAAAATCCCCTTTGTTCTCTCATGTCAACCCCCAACCTCCCCACCGCTCTTCCGCCTCATCCTTTCGTTGCCAACCGTGAGTCTCTTTCCACCTGTCACCGGAGTTCGCTGCCACCTCCATATCTCAGATCCTTCACCCATGCTCCACCTCACCCATGTCAAGCCATTTTTCACAGATCCGGGTTTTAACCTGCCTCAACCAACCCCACGGCTTGGTTTAGGTCTCTTATTGGAGACTGACTTAGTCGTCGGCGATCTGCCCTCCACCACTTCCCCACTGTCTCTGGATCCCATCAAAGGGTCTCCCATCATCGCATCGTTCTCTTCACCGGCGGTGCGACCACCACCCGAACCATCGCCGCAGGACAGACTCAGAACTCTGATGGAAACAGATGGTCACTGTCGCAACCAAAAATTACGGCAGGGACGACGATAAAAAGAAATTTTAAGGAAAAGTAGAGTCGCCACCAATTTTATTCACTACTAGAAATCCATCTTTTTCGGACAGAATTTCAGACGGATTTCGGACGAAAATTGGACAAATTTCAGACGGATAATTCATTTCGGACGGAATGGCACCCGTCTGAAAAAGCCTCGTGGGAAATTATAAAATCCGTCCCAAATTCTGTCCGAAAATATTTACGGACGGATTGCGGACGGAATATGGACAACGTGGAAATCCGGATTTTGGTTATTGTTCGGACGGATTTCGGACAGATTTATTTTTTGTTTTCCAACGGATTTGGGACGGATGTTGTGATTTTGTTGGTTATTGTTCGGACGGATTTCGGACAGATTTATTTTTGTTTTCCAACGGATTTGGGACGGATTTCCCACAGAAGAATGAAAAGTCATAATATATCACGGCCGTGACATGTCAACTCGAGTCGCACCCTTCTAGGCGTAAATCGTCACTACCGTGACGCACCATTTAGTCAAGCGTTCAAGGCGTAGCTGTCATCACGGCTAGGTCGTGATGCCCATCACTACCCGTGACATGTCAATTGAGCCGGACCCTTTCTAGGCGTAATCTGTCACGGCCAGGTCGTGGATACCCATCACGGCCGTGATGCACCATTTAGTGAAGCAACATTCAAGCGCGTAAGTCGTCACGGCCAGGCCGTGATGCCCATCACTACTGTGTGACGGATCACTTCACATACATTACGCTTTCACTATCTATGCGAATTATATGGCACCGATCACTAACATTTGCGCTTTCACATTCAATCACAAAATCATGAATTTGACTATTGTTACAAAATACAGCCTTGGTGCCATACAACTTCTAAAAATCAAATACCAATTGCTTTGCATGCAATCCAAAAGTCATGACTTAAAAACTATCGAAGATCAAGCCATCGGGAACTGTGGAAGGTCATGTAATGAACCAAACAAAAAAATAAATAAAGTTGCCGGAAGAACTATGTGACCCACTTGAGTACTGCCTTGTCATGTTCTCTCGGTTTGAAAGTTCAGCACCTGCTCTTGCAGCCATGCTTGCAAGTTCTGCAGATCTCGCAGCGGCCTCTGCAAAGCAGAGGCAAGATCTTTGAATTCCATGTTCCTATTCCGCTTACCCATAGGAAAGGCACTCCTATTTTCGTAACTCGAATCTCTAAAATCCATTTATTGTCTTCCGGTTCCTATAAGAAAGAATCCCAAATATTCAGGCAATAGAAAGAACAAAAGCCCCAAATTCATTTGCAATTACTCGTCTTCAAAAATTTACCTAATGTCTGGTTTCTGGATTAGACACCCCTGATGCCGTTGACTGATTGCCACCGGCCTTTCTAGAGGTACCACTTGCATTCTGCTCATATGAATATGTAGATACATCATCCATCGGTCTAAGTTGTGAGGAAGCACCTATGTTGGGAGGAGCCTTTTCATCATGAACAGATGGAACATGGCCTTGAGAAGATTCTGGATAAGTAGCCTTCTCAACAGTATTTGGCCCAACCTTAAAATTCCGTCTGAAAATTCAAGCTTTCTAGTAGTGATTTAATTTAGGAAATATTGGAAAACCTTTAAAAATGATCTTTGGAACCAAGTTGAGTTCGGGAGTCGGTTACGAGTAGGGAAGGTGTTAAGCACCCTACATCGCCCATTTTAAGAATGATACATTAAATAAATTGCACGAAATTAAATTAGTTATTGTTTACCCCAAAAATATTTTACAAGGAAGAATTTATTTATTTATTAATATTTTTTTATTTTTGTTTCTTTTTTTTTTTTTTTGCATTCTATTTTTTAAAAAAAAAAAAATATTATTCATAAATCCTAAATGAGGTTGAACATGGCACGTAAGTCCATAAGGTAACCTTAAAACTAGGGGATTGAATATGACACTTGTCATAGAGCAACCCAAAAACATTAAATACATGATTAATTAATTAGCCCCATTAAATAAATTAAAAAGAACACAAAAATAAAGAAAAATTAATTTTGGCTTGACGAGATGATTGATCTCGCTCCTACGTATTCCCTGCTTCGATGGGAAACTCAAAGCCACATTGTTCTTGTAGAAAATATTTTATTTGTTGGTTTATTTTAAATTTTATGAAAAAAAGTTTTTATTTTATTTTATTTAAAAAAAAAGGTTTTTTATATATCTCATTTTTATTATCGAAAACTCCTAAGTGAGATAGAACATGGCACAAACGTCCACAGAACGATCTTAGACCTAAGGGATTAAATGTGATACCTCTCACAAAGTAATCCTAAAATTTATTTATAAAGAAACATTCTATTTTATTTATTTTATTGCTTACGAATTGAAAATTAAAGAATAAAAATAAAGTTTGACTTCATATGAGTGTTTATAACATTTTTTGACTTGGGCCAAGTGACCAGCCCACTAAAATACTCACATCAAGATCAACATTATATTTAGCCCAACAAGACACTCAAACCAAGCCCATATACTACAAAATAGAAGGTTAGGTAAGACTATAAAAAAAAAAGAAACAAAGGTAAAATTAAAAAAAAAAGAAAAAAAATAAAATAAAAAAGCATAAAACAAAAGGGGAAGGAGAACCAGAACCTTCTCCTAACAAGAACAACGCAGAACCGGCAGGGGCAAGATGCCGCAGAGCAACCGAGGAATGAGGTGACGGCTTGGGATCCGACGCGGCGGTTCCGGCTCAGAACGGCAGCGTGATTCGCACACGGTGGGGTTGGAAGTCCTGGCGGTGGGCTCGAGGCCGGATCTGAGTGGAGCGCCGACGATTCGTGCGTGGTGGTTTCGTGCGATGGTAAAGCCGCAGTGACTGGCAGGCGGCTGCGAGGGAGGCGGCGTACCAGTGGAGTTCGTGGCTGAGACAGTAGTGGAGCGGCGGATTTGGATCTTGATACGCGACTCAGGCCTGCATCCTTGAACGAAACGGTGGTGGAGCGAGACGCGGCTGATACGGTGGTGCGACTAGCAGAGGTGGTGGAGACGGGCAGTGGTGTGGTTCTGAGCGGTGGTGGCGGAGTACTATGGTTGGAAGGTATACTGACAGTGGTGCCTCCCTCTCCTCCTTGTTTGTATTTTTTTTATTTTTCTCTCTTTCCTCTATTGATTTTTCTGCTCTCAATATTGTTTCAGAGACATTTTTGGAATTTTTTTCCTCTCACTGCCGTGGTTTCTTTTTTTCATCCCCTTTCTGTAACCCCTGTTGTGATTTTATAATGCCAATTCCTCCGATCTTGATCCTAAAATTCTGCCAAGATTAAGATTTATATCTGATCTTGATCCTAAAAATCTGCCAAGATTAAGATTTCTATCTCTGATTTGAAATAGAATCAAAACTGTCGAGCCTCATCTACAAAAATTAAGGGATTTACCAGCTAGATTCAAATTCAAAATAAAGTGGTTGCTAGGGTTTGTTGGAGGAGGATGAAATGGGTTTAACTGGCCTGGCCCAATTGAAAATATTTTTATTATTTTTTATTATTTTTATTTTCTTTGCAATTTTTTTATTTTTTTTTTGAAATTTTTAGTGAAGACTAAAAGACCCGGTCAAAATGGGGTGTTCACAGTTGCCCCTCTTTACTTGTTCATCACTAGAATACATGAAGAAAGAACGATTTTTCATGTGAGAGTAGTGACGCGCTGTCGCGCACGCGTCAAAAGATGAGCGGTTAATAAAAATGTAGTTTAGAATGCGACAACTCGGGTATCGTATCACAAGGACTCTTGTAGTGCTATTATCGCAGAAAATCAGTTTTCTTGGGGGGGTGTTTGGTAGGGGTGTTCATCAACCGATCCAATCCAATGCCAACCGCACTAACCGAACCGAAAAACCGAAAACCGAAATAGCCGAAAACCGAAAAAACCGCAAACCGAATTTGTTCATTGGATTGGATCGGATTTCGGATCCTATATGTAAAACCGATCCAATCCAAACCGAATCGAAATTATTTAGTTCAATGAAAATAATTTGATCTTTATATTATAAAAGTAATTATTAGTCTTTATATTTTTATAAGTTATCAACTAGTCCTTATATTAGAGAGTTTAATTGGAATGTAAATATAATTTTAGTGTAAAAACTTTTATACTGTTAACCAATTATAAATCATGTTATGAGTAACTTTTAATATATTTAGGACAATAATCAAACATTTATAATGATTTAACAATTTATAATTAGTTGATAGTGTAAAATATCTTTACACATGAGAGTGCATATCAATTCATGTATATCCCGTTAAAACACTTATTAGAAATTGTCAATATAATATTTTAAAATTAATTTTTATTTTAAATAAGTAACAAATTCATATGACTCTTTAAATACACAATCAAATCCAAATCGAACCGAAATATTGGATGTTCTTTGATGTAAATAACTATGTAAATATGTATCGATAAAAAACGAATTATCCAATCCAATCCAAACCGCATTTGATTGGATCGGATCGGATCGGATTTTTTGAAGGAAGCAAATCGATCCAATCCAAACCGCATGTTGTTTTTATCATTGGATGGGATGACTTTTTTGCTCAAAACCGATCCAATCCAATCCGCGAACACCCCTAGTGTTTGGTTTGAAATTGATTGGAAAACATAATGAAAACAGCATAAAAAACAGAGCAAATTACGTGATTATCAAATAAGACTAAGACGATCGATCTTCTGTTTCGTTTCCCACTATCATCGGTTCATGTAATTCCATGCCCTAAGCGGATTCTAATCCCTTTTCGATTGTAGCATCGATTAACAAGCGAAACCGACGCTACGGGACATATATTCCTAATTCCGAATTAAGCAAACGGATGAGGCCCTTCGTGAATTAAGCAAACACGAATTGAACGCACGCGAATTAAGCAAACGCGATTAAGTTTAGGAATATAAAATCACCGAAAATAAATCAACACTAATTCGATACAAACTGAATTAAGCAAACAGAGAATAACGAATAGCATTGAAAGAGAGAAGAGAATTAAATCAGGAATTACAAGACCTCAAGTGTTGGCGGAAGCCGATTACAGCAGATCAACCTAGGGAGATTAGTTCTCCATCAAAAACGCAAAACAACCAGAGAAATTTGAAAACAAGGATTTGCCAAAAGATCCTTCTGTTCTGCCCTAAACAACTATTTATAACATTCAGAAACTGCGCATTCTCGCGAGGCGAGTGGCCTCTCGCGAGGCGAATATTAAAATGGCGCCAGTTTGGATTTGTAATCTCGCGAGGCGAGTGTAATTCTCGCGAGGCGAGTCTTCAAAATCTGGGTTGTTATAGCCGTGATGGTCTCTGTCTTCGGGTGCTTATCTGTCATGGCCGTGACCTTCATCACGGCCAGGCCGTGATGGTCTCTGTCTTCCAGGGGTTTCTCTTCACGCCCGTGATGGGTGTCACGGGATGACCGTGATGCTTGCTGACTTCAAGCTCGCGAGGCGAGCTATAGTTCGGGGGGTGAAGTAGAGAACATGAGTTTTCTGGCACATGCTGGTCTTCAATCTCGCAAGGCGAGTAACCTCTCGCGGGGCGAGTGCTTCCAGGATTGCAATTTCCATTGTTTCCCTCATTCCTTGGACTCTAAGTCAACCTGAAAACATGAAAAAGCCATAAGTGCTTTATTTGACTCGAAACTCAGCTAAATAACCCTAAAACTACTTAAGGGACTCAAAACCTTGCTTGAGGACAATCAAGCCTAATTTGGGTGAAAACGAGATATAATTGGCACAAAACCACGGTCATACTAGTCATAAAACTAGATGAGCCAGAGGCTTATCAAGTAGTAAGGAACTAGTAAAGAAAATGAACTGACATTTTAGCCGGGATGGGAAACAGGCTGGAGAAAATTAAGTTTTAGAGCTTGGAAAATAAAAACGACTGTGGGCCTCAGATCCCGAAATGCAGTGGGCCTCAGATCCCAAATTAGCAGTGAGCCTCAGAGCTCGAAGATAAATTTGCAGCGGGCCTCTTATCCCAAAAATAAATTTGCAGTGAGCCTCAGAGCTCGAAAAATAAATTACAGTGGGCCTCAGATCCCAAATATAAAATTAGTAGTGAGCCTCAGAGCTCGAAAAATAAATTGCAGTGGGACTTAGATCCCAAATATAAAATTAGTAGTGAGCCTCAGATCTCGGAAAATAAATTTGCAGTGGGCCTCAGATCCCAAAAATAAATTTGTAGTGAGCCTCGAGCTCAAAAATAAATTGCAAGTGGGCCTCAAATCCCAAATATCAAATTAGTAGTGAGCCTCAGAGCTCGAAAAATAAATTTGCAGCGGGCCTCAGATCCCAAAAGTAAATTTGCAGTGAGCCTCAGAGCTCGAAAAATAAATTGCCGTGGGCCTCAGATCCCAAATATAAAATTAGTAGTGAGGCTCTGCTCGAAAAATAAATTTGCAGCGGGCCTCAGATCCCAAAAATAAATTTGCAGTGAGCCTCAAAGCTCAAAATATAAATCGCAGTGGGCCTCAGATCCCAAAAATAAAATGATGGTAATTTGCTTTCTCTTAAAAAACTTTTCTTGACCTTTGTCTCAATTACAACTGAACCACACGCTCCATTAAAAGACTTCGACCAATCAAACCTTTGTTTATCAACAGCTCTATGTCAGGGTCTTTCGATTAGAGGGGCTTCTTTTTTCGAAGCGGTGGAGACATGTAGAGTGACTATTTCCTTCAAGACTAGGACTCGTGGAGACTTTCATTATTGCTTTTCTTTTCTCCTCATTGTGCACCGTTGTCTCCCTTATTGACTTTGAAATGCTGGGCTTTCTTTGGTTCAAACCATTCATTGAAGTAACCATTAGAATTATCCAATCATACTTTTAAACTTAAATTTACTTAAACTGAGACATGATTTCAATGCGCAAGCATGACTTAAGCACAATAGGGAAAAATGGATGAATAAAACCCTTGCCTTAATATGAGAATTTATATTGCACACAAGGAAATTGGAAAGAAAAAGGGGAAATACAAAGGGGTTTATGGGAATTGTATGAAAAGGGATAATGGAACGAAAGAAAACCGCATAAAAATTTGCCCCAGTATTGGTTCCTTGATCCTCTTAACTGATTCCCAACAACTGTTTGACGTCGCAAATCCTAGTCTTAGCTTCCACATACATCCTTTCATTAACATTTCAATGATTTTCTTTTCCCCATTGTAGCCGGTCACAAACAAAATTGCCCCAGTGTAGCAAGTCATGAGTAAAATTGCCCCATTGTGGTGAATATTAAGATATCTCTTAAACTGCCCTTGCGGGTTTTCAGACTAAGATTCAGTTTCTTTGTCCTAATTTTTACTTAGGCCGCCCTTTCGGGTTTTCAACCTAACGGACTTCTCTCTCTCTCTCCCTCTCTCTCTTTTTTTTAATGCCCTAACTTTTGCTTAGGCCGCCCTCGCGGGTTTTCGACCTAACGGACTTCTTTTTATTTTATTTATGCCCTAACTTTTGCTTAGGTCGCCCTTGCGGGTTTTCAACCTAACAGGCTCTCCGTTTTTATTCTTTCTTTTTATCAGGCATAGAACTTTTTCACGGCATTAGAATTTACAGGTCTCGGTAGCTCTCGTCCGTTTTCATCTGTTAGGACCAAGGCTCCACCTGAGTATACCTGCTTTACTATATATGGCCCTTCATAATTGGGTGCCCATTTTCCTCGGGCATCTTCTTGGTTGGGAAGTATTTTCTTTAACACCAAATCACCTGGTTGAAACTCTCTATGACAGACTTTCTTATTAAAGGCTTTAGCCATTCTTCTCTGATATAGTTGTCCATGACAAAGGGCCACCAGTCTTTTTTCCTCAATCATGTTTAACTGATCATATTGAGCTTTCACCCATTCTGATTCTTCCAAGTCAGCTTCCATCAGCACTCTTAATGAAGGGATTTCAACTTCTATAGGAGAAACAGCTTCCATTCCATACACCAATGAGAAAGGTGTTTCCCCAGTACTTGATCGTATATTGGTACGATATGCGTGCAAAGCGTATGGCAACATTTCATGCCAATCCTTATAATTTACGACCATTTTAGCAACAATTTTCTTGACATTCTTGTTGGCCGCTTCTACCGCCCTTTTCATCTGAGGTCTATATGGGGCGGAATTATGGTGCTTGATTTTAAAAGACTCTAATAACTTCTTTACATCCACCCCATTAAGATTGGCAGCATTATCTGTAATGATTCTTTCTGGTATTCCATAGCGACAAAAAATATCCCTTTTTAGGAACTTGGTAAACACCTTTTGAGTTATATTGGCATATGATGTTGCTTCCATCCACTTAGTGAAGTAATCTATTGTAACCATGATGAAGCGATGTCCGTTTGAAGCCTTGGGATTGATTGGTCGAATGACGTCTATCCCCCACATAGAAAATGGCCATGGAGACACCAGATTGTGTAGTTGGAACGGTGGAGCTTTGATATGATCTGCATATATTTGGCATTTACGGCATTTTCGGACATACTCCAGACAATCGGCTTCCATTGTTAGCCAATAGTGAACATTTCGTAGAATCTTGCGTGCCATCATATGACCATTGGCATGTGTTCCACATATCCCTTCGTGAACTTCTATCATGATAGTCCGAGCTTCACGAGCATCAACACATCTTATGAGGACCCCATCATAGTTCCTCTTATATAGAATTTCACCATCTAAGTAAAAGGACATTGATAATCTACGAATCATTCTCTTGTTCACTTCATTTGCTCCAGCTGGGTACGTTCTATTCTTCATATATTGCTTGATGTTGTGATACCAAGGATTACCGTCGAGCTCTTCTTCCACATATGCACAGTATGCTGGCTCATCTTGTACCATCACTTGAATAGGCTGGACGGTGGTATGGAGACCCAACTTGGTCATAGCGGCTAATGTGGCTAAAGCATCCGCAAATTGATTCTTGTCTCGAGTCACGTGCGAGAAAGTAATCTCATCGAACTTCGCAACTAACTGAGTCAAGTATTTCTGATACGGGATAAGCTTGTGATCTTTAGTTTGCCATTTGCCGTTGACTTGATAAATGATTAAGGCTGCATCTCCAAAGACCTTTAGCTGTTTTATTCCAAGATCAATTGCTGCTTGTAATCCACTTGCACATGCTTCATACTCCGCAATATTGTTGGTGCATTCAAATTCAAGCCTAACAGCCACCGGGTATTGCTTGCCCTCTCGAGAGAAACAACCACCGCTCCTCCGCCACTTCCATGCATATTAACTGCTCCATCAAAATACATCTTCCACATATCATCTTCCTCTGTTTCATCTCCTTCCAATGACAGTATCTCTCCATCAGGGAACTCAGATATAATTGGTTGTCCTCCCTCAAGAGGGTTTTTAGCTAAGTGATCAGCAATTGCACTTCCCTTAATGGATTTCCGGGTCACATACTTAATATCGAATTCTGATAATATCATTTTCCACTTTGAGACCCTTAATGATATGTGAGGACTTTCAAAGGGTCCATTTGAGAGATTAACCAAGTGGTGTAGTATAACATGTATTGCCTGAGTCTCTTGGAGGTCCATGCCAATGCACAACAAGTCTTCTCAATTGCCATGTATCGGGCTTCGCAGTCATTAAACTTCTTGCTCAGATAATAAATTGCATGTTCCCTCTTGCCAGACTCATCATGTTGCCCCAACATTGCCCCCATTGAGGTTGGGAGGATCGTGAGATACAGTATCAAATGATGACCTTGAGTGGGCGGCACCAACACTGGCGGGTTTAATAGGTATGCCTTTATTTTGTCAAAGGCTTCCTGACATTCCTCATTCCATCTCCCCAGATTATTCTTCTTTAATAGCTTAAAAATAGGCTCACACGTGCTTGTCAAGTTAGCAATGAATCGGGTAATGTAATTTAATCTCCCTAGAAAACCCCTTACTTCTCGTTCATTCTTGGGAGTTGGCATGTCCCTCACTACAAGAATAAGGTTAATTAGCGACGGAAATTTTGCGACGGTCTCAAATCCGTCGCTAATTTTATGTTTTGCGGCGGCTTAAGCCGTCCGCAAATGGTAGAGGAAATTATCGACGGAAGTTCCGTCGCAAATCTGTCGATAACGTTCCCGCCATTTTACGCGAAATGTTGGCGCCAATTTGCGACGGGCATGGCCGCCGCTAATGTGCGACGGATGGTAATTTTGCGACGGTCATTCACGCTTTGCGGCGAATCGTAATTTGCGGCGGCCTAGCCGTCGCTAATATTAAAAGGCCGTCGCTAATTTCCAATATGTAACTCGAACAGCTTTTCTTCCTCCCTCGCTTGTCTTCTTCGCTGCGCGCGTTTCGCTCTCGATTCGCAGTCCGACGCAACAAAAATGGCGGTTTGTTCACTTCTTATTTCTACTTTGTTCATTTTTCTTTCAAAATATTACACTACCTTCCCTCATTTCTTCTTTCTAATTTGTTCATCTTCTCTTTACGATTTTGCAGGCGTAAAATACTAAGGATTGTTACTTATGCTTCACAGTACAATTGGATAGCTCCGGAACAGGTGTGAAATATTATTCATACAACAATATATCTCTGTACTTTAGTTCTTTTGTAGGGGTCAGCTCAAAAATGAAGCTGTAGTTTATACGAGTCTTTCTCCATGCAATAATGTTGCAGCCATAAAGAAAGAAATGTAGAAACATAAGGATGAACATGCTACAAAAATAATAAAACATAGCATTAGCTTATTAATATTCAAGTGCTATCCAAATATGAATGGAATCTGCTGTAACCAAAAGCAGGTTTTCTTACCTAAGCATAGGGTAAACTATTTCCATGTAAACTGAATGTTGTTGTGGTCTATACAGACCAGTTACATAAAAAAAATCGCTTGTGTGCTTGTGTTTTCTGACTCCACATGGCAGCAAGGTGGTGGTATGATCTAGATTAGTTGGTGATATATATGAATTAGACCCATGTAATTTATAAAATGTGGATGAGATAATTGGGATTGTGAATTTTGTTATATTGTGAGGGATATGTACTACATGGTATGGTTATGATGTTTTCTGTCATCTTGACCTATGGATGTGTATTTTTAAGTAACTAGAGATGCTAAGGCACAAGTACATTTTACACTTGAGTTGATGCACAATTTTATACTTCGGTAAATTCATGTTTTCTGTTTTAACTTTCTTCTTTATACTATGATTTTGTTCATCTAGTATATAGAAAGATGGCAAGTTTGTTATAAAAAGAATAAAAGAATGGTTTTACCATTATGAGATTGAGTTGATCATTGGTTTTGTAGATAGTGACTATCTGAGGTGATCATGCTCACCTTTTGATAAATCTCTATGCACTGTATCTATATAGTAATCAAGAAAACTTCATTATTATGCCAAGGTTAAGGAAAGGTAAAGGGAAAAATAAATATCATGAGTGTTCATTGGAATGACTACATGATAAATCATCATGTCAATCTCGTGCAATTAATTTTACCAATTGGATTTTGTTTCATCTCTGTTATTTCAAGTATTCTACAGAATTTGTTTTTCATATTTGGTTTCTCCACACAAAAAAAAATTTGAGATGGATTTATATTAGAGGGAAACAACTCTGCTTTGGGAGATTTCATGGATTGATTTTTTTATGTAGGAAACGTACATGTATGTGAAATTTAAGTGATTGTGAAGCTCTTTTCTTCTTATTTGAGTTGGTATGTGGATGTGCAATTGAGGAACATGTAGGAGGCATTCTCCTCACTGGCATGACACAACATCAATGTTAGTTGTTCCTTTTGTAGTAGAGAAAATAAATAGCAGTTTTTACATAATCATGTAATAGACCTTGACAGATGGATCACATAGAAGGATATTAACTATTTTTTTTCTTTCTTTCCTCAACTAAATATAGTTAGAGTAAGATTTTCAATACAATAATGCATTGCCATTTATCATTCTCATCTATATTGAAGAATTTTTTTTCAAATGGGGTTGATACTAATATATATTTTTACTGATGACTTTGATCTTGAATTGGCTTGATATAGGAATACATGTAGTATGGTACTTCTGACTTTAAAGTACACCTATGATTTAGAAGATAAGGAAATAAGGATGGAATTATTTTTGGATGTTAGCATTATTTACTTCTGGCCTTCGATTATTGGTATATAGTATGGTTAACTTGCATTTCTACAAAAATATTGTTACCAGTGTACTTTCCTCATTTCCCCCCCACTAAAATAAGCTTTCTAGTGGTCCCATTGAACTGCAGAATGTGTTTTGGATAGGGTATTTGGTAGAGTTGGTAAGTCACATTATTGTTTGTCATTTTAATAACAAAAAAAAAGACAGGAAAAGAGAATGAAAGTGATTTCAATTATGAGCATTAGTCTACAAAGTGATATTTGAATGAACATTCTTGCTTACACATGGCGCTCTACTTGATTTTGAATTAAACCTAGAGGGTCTCACAATTAATTTAGCACATGACCGCATGGTGAGACTTAACTTTGAAATGGTCATTTTAAGCAATTTTTGGATTCTCATGCTTTGTTTATATTTACATCATTTATAGCAATGACTTTAATGGTGCTACCTCTGCTACTTTACAAAGTAATGAGTTTAATAATAGACAGGTGAATATTGTTATAAAAAAAATTACTATGAAGGGCGATGTTTAATAAATGCTAATGCAAATATGCCTAAGTTACTGATCAGATGCCATGAGCTTTATGACTACAATGTTTTATTAATTGTATGCATTTTTTTAGGTCTGTTATTTTCTTCTTTGATTATAGATGCAATCGAGGCTTGTAGGTTGGTGGAAGTTATGATTTTTTTTTATTTATAATGAGTGCAAGTAAATATAAGCAATATGTTATATCCAATCTTGTCTTAGGTTAGATCTTTTTGTTGTCAAGAGCTAATATTGTATTAATTTCTTAATTGTTGTTGTTGTCACTATGCTTCAAGAAAGTCTACTAATGAGAGGACGATTAAACTTAAGTGACCTATTTATAGATTAGAGACCTGATGTTGATAAAATGTCATATGATGTGAACATGAATTGTATCCTTAAGCTATTGATATATGGTCCATGCACATGAATCTTTGTTTTGTGTTTGTCAAAATTCTTGGTTTGTGTTTGATAGGAATTTCTTGAGCCTGGTGAGAGAATTGGTTAGTTTTATGAGAGTATGTTAAGGTGGTTTGAATTAGTTATCGATATGGAAATATGCTTATGTCAAGGCCTGATTTAGTTCACTTAACAAATAAGAACTACACCAACTTGGTTTGCTATGGTATTTCGAAGCATGGGTTTTATGCTGCTGATGTGTGCATCTCCTATGCTTCTGTGGGCTCGCTAATGTCTATTGATCTTTGCTGATATCTTATTATTTTAAAACTAGTTTCAAGCTGGTTGCTTAGTTCTATATCTTGTTTGGTTGTGTTGGCTAGCTGTTTGGTTTTTGTTGTTGGTTTAAGTGGATATTGTCCTAAGTTATGTGCTTTTGTTGATGGGTTTTGGGAAATCCTTATACTCTCTTTATTAATAAATCTTTTACTTATTAAAAAAAAAGGATACGAAGAGGATCTTGCCTTGTGTATATGGACTATGTATATTAAATGGTGTTCCTATGTGAATGACCAATTGTGTGTGGCCTAGATGCATGATATGATTATCTTGGGTATGATTTAGAATGTGGACTTGTATATTGATGATATGCGGATTACATTTAATTTACAAATCATTCGGTTATATTTCCATGTTGATAAATGCTATAATATGTATTTTATGGTTTGAACCTTTACATGAGCATGCTTTGGATGAAGTAGGTGGGCATGTACGGTGTTTTGAGAACATGATGGTCGATGACCATGAACTAGTTCAGAGTTAATTCTAGATTTTGCACGTGCCCTTATAATTCGAGGACGAATTCATTTTTAGGGGTAGAATATAATATCCGGCTATTTTAATTATTTACATTATAAGTTTTATTAAATTGAAAACCTCTATTCATATAAATGCTATATAAGTTTTATTAAATTGAAAACCTCTATTCATATTTATATTTATGATTATATTCAATTTTCTGTTGGGCAGGTTCTTGATTTGTGAAAGTTATATACATTTCTAGTTGTGCTAGTGTTGCTCTCATTCTAATTGGTAAGTGATTTTAATTACTTTTTCCTTGTGGTTTAATGTAGTCTATTAAGTGGTTACTATTGATGCTGTCTTTGCTCTTTAAAAATGAACTATTATGTAACATTAACAAATAAGATAAATGAGGAAAAACATGAGCATGATAAGAATATTACACAATCAACTATGCATGTAACTTGACAATTTTTTTATGCTTGTGCTATCGTTTATAAACTACACCATGTGCTTTGTTTTTCCTTATTCACTATATGGTTAGTAGCTTGCAATAAACTATGTGATAAATTATATAGACAATGACTATCCTATTTGGTTTATTTTTCTTTCATTGCTATCAAACCATTGCTCTGATTTAATGGCAATGCAAGTGTATGTTGTATTTTTTTTTTTTATGATAAATAATGTGTGAATGTGATGCTCTCTTGAATATAACCGTTGAATTTAATTTTTGAAGAGGATACTTCCTCTATTTGGAATTTCATTATAGTTATCTTTTTTTTGGCGCAAATGCAGAGGATGGAATTTGTTCCTTTGAGATCGAGGTTATGTCAGATGGCCGAGTTATTGTTACCCCGACCGGTAAAGGGTAAGAAAGATCTCAAATATTGTTATTTTATTGTTGAGTGCAGATTTTATATGTATGTGTATTGATTGTTCTCATGTTCAATTGATAAGGTTCCTTCCGTCGAGAAAATCTGCAGAGGCCGTCACGTATGCAGTTACATCTCAGTTTGATCGGGCCTGGAAGCATTGGAGTGAGCTTGAGGATCAGGATCGGGATCGATTCTTTGCGGCTTTTAAGGTATTTTGTACTTTTGAATTTACTTCCATTTTTTAGTTACTTTTAATGTTTCTTTAGTTTATTATTATCCTAAAAAATATTATATTCTCCTTATTTACAGGAGAAGGCTGCTTGGAGAGTAGAGCATTCCGCTGATGTAGAGATAATTTTTCATCAAAAAGCGAGCAAACGCCTCTCCGAGTTGTTGACTAGATATCGGAAAAAGGCACAACGGTCAAAATGGTGTTTCCCACCCATTTGGGAGGAGCTATGTGCTTCTTGGGCTACACCTGAATTTAAGAAAAAATCCGCCTGTGCAAAGCTCAACAGGGCCTCGGAAAAGGGTGGGGAGCCCGCACACTAGCGGCAAGATCGTGATCGGGAGCATGCTCGACGCCTTGTAAGTTCCAACATC
Source organism: Sophora flavescens (assembly GCA_030762895.1). Taxonomy (NCBI): domain Eukaryota; kingdom Viridiplantae; phylum Streptophyta; class Magnoliopsida; order Fabales; family Fabaceae; genus Sophora; species Sophora flavescens. The sequence continues at coordinate 18,792,973 of CM061067.1, forward strand.
ATATTTTGTTAATTCATTAGATGTCTGGCTATTAAGGTAGTGTAACTTCAAATATGAACAAGTTTTTTTTTGGTGCAGGCTAGGGAGCTTGGCCGTAGCGTCAAGCTTGTTGAGCTTCATGCCCGAACTCATACTAGGAAGGGTACCGTGAGTATGTAGATGAGCGTTCTAGACGCACTCGGGTGATTTACATGTCTCTTTGTTGGAAATTATTTTTATTTTATATTAAATAATTATGGTCATTTTGTATGATTATGTGTATCAATTTTAATGACAGGAGGACTATCGTGATAAGTTATCTCAGGTTCGGTCTCAGGCAGCCTCATCTTCCCCTTCTTCCACCACACTTGACCCAGAGGTGGAAGTCCAATTGGAGTTGCAGGCATGGGTCGAGGTTGCTGGTGGTAAGAACAAGGGTCGCATATATGGTATGGGAGACCTAGCCGGAACTATCGACGCGGGTGCTCCAAAGCATCTTCACTCAAGCAGAGTCGAGCATCGTCCAAGATTAGGCCTCGCCGATCTCATGAGTCTGCAGAGATGGTAAAGATGCGACAAAAACGGCAGCTCAGGATGAGATCAATCGACAAATTGCTTACTCAACAAACACAGATGATGGAGCAGATAGAGATGATGGCAACTACAGAGAGAGCTCATGTTGCGTTTAGGAACCAAAGCACCCCTCGGCCACAAATCGGCAGGGACCAACACCTTCACAAAGACCCCTCGCCATAGCCACAACCACCACCGTCCCACCTGAGGGTCATCAAAGAGACCGATGACGAGGATGATCAATCCTTTCTGATTTGTTATCATGCGGGGCTATAGAGAGGGTTATTAGTTTCTTTGATATTATATTTTATTTTGTATGATGTACGCACTCTGTCAAAACAATTTGCTTTTATTTATGAATTTTATTTATTGTTTAAAATTATTATTCATTTATCATAATATAGTCTAAATTCTAATTAATATACAAAATAACTAATGTTTATATTAATTTTGAATTTTATATTAAATATTAAATAATTATTTAAAAATACTTCATATTTTAAATAATTAATTAATAAAAAATTACTTTATTAAATTATTTAGTTTTATAAAAATGTGTTGCAATTTGCGACGGCTATTCCGTCGCTAATTTACGTTGATTTGCGACGGTTGGGCCGTCGCTAATTTGTATAATTTGCGACGGTTATGCCGTCGCTAATTTCTCATAATTTGCGACGGCTTCAACATAATTTAGCGACGGAATAAGCCGTCGCTAATTAGCGACGGTCATTTAAAAAACCGTCAGAAACCTTTTGCGACGACCCAACATGTGACGGATTTATGGCCGTCGCAAATCCGGCGAAAACATGTGTTTTGCGACGGATTTAAGCTTTTTGCGACGGCCTTTGGCCCTCGCTAAATTCATTTTTTCTTGTAGTGCCTGATCGCCTTTGCCTTTTCGGGCTGCACTTGTATTCCTTCCCTGTTGACCACAAAACCCAACAATTTCCCAGTTGAGGCTCCAAACACACATTTTGTAGGATTAAGTCTCAGATTGTACTTCCTTAATCTCTCAAATAACTTATGCAAAACTGATACATGACTTTCCCCCTCCTTATACTTAGCCACTATGTCATCCACGTGTACCTCTATTTCCTTGTGCATCATATCATGGAATAATGTTACCATCGCACGCTGGTAGGTAGCTCCGGCATTCTTAAGCCCAAAAGGCATTACTCTAACAAAAAGTTCCCCAAGGGGTGATGAAAGTCGTCTTCTCTTTGTTATCGACGTCCATGAGAATCTGATTGTATCCCGAATACCCATCCATGAAGGAGAATCATGGGTTCCTTGTCGTGGCCTTTGTCTACGAGGACATCAATATGAGGCAATGGGAAGTCATCCTTCGGACTTGCTTTGTTCAGATCTCTGTAATCCACACACATTCTTACTTTTCCATCATTCTTTGGTACTGGTACGACATTAGCAACCCACTCTGAGTGTCTCGACACTTCCACAAACCCAGCCTCTAACTGCTTAGTTACCTCTTCTTTGATCTTTAGTGACATATCTGGATGCATCCTCCTCAACCTTTGTTTCTTCACCACCGTATCTGGGTACAGTGGGATTTTATGTGATGCTATCTCTAGATCCAATCCTGGCATATCTTTGTAGGACCATGCAAACACATCAAGGTACTCCTTAAATAGCACGACCATTTCTGCACGTTCTAGATTATCCACTATTTTCAACTCCTTCTTGTCTTCCTCGGTCCCCATATTAATCACTTCTATAACTTCATCATTTGAAGTGAACCCATTTTCTGAGCGCTCTATCGACTTTGTAAATTCCTCAATGGCTTCTTCTTCCTCACTAATCCCAGAATCGTCTTCGTCAACAGCCGCAAGGGAATCAGTAAATGAGGTTTCAAGGTTCCTTTTGTGAGACAAACCTTCGACGGTGGTGAGGTTCCTGAAAGAAGATGTTTGAAACAAGAGAAATATAGGCAAGGATATTATTCAAGAAATGAAACTCAATTGATATAAGATAAAGGGTAGAGAAAGGAAAACACCAAGAGAAATGCTGAAAAATCATACTAACTCATTTTATTCATTTCTCAACTAAAGTAAACATCAGTTTATACGAGATACAAAAAGGTAATTACTTCATGGAAATAACATCAACAAATGGTTCAGACTGCCAATTGCCAAGGACCTCATTGTCAGCAGAGAGATAAATAACAGGGTTTCTTGCTTGCTCCTCTTCAAGTGCACTGATAGTGAAATGAGGGGAAGTCAACTTTTTTGGCGAGATCACTTCAGTTGATGCTGAGAAAGTATCTGTCAAGTGGGGGATATAATTAAATTCCTTTCTTTTTTCTTTCTTGCCTCTGAGAGTCAGGTACCTCATATTTTCTGCTAGGGAAGGATTGTATCCTAGTCCATGTCTTCCATCTCTTGTAACTGCTGCAATCGGTTGAGGGATCCCTTGGAGGCTTGCCCCTAGGCCTCTTCCTTTTTGATACCCATTATTTTCCATTATACGGACTGCCACTTCATTCACATTCTACATTGGCAGCTCCTCCTTCTTGCTCTCCGGCTTCAGGATTTCAAAATTACGTAGGGAATCATCCTCGACTTGCTCTGCACTTTCTACGTAAGGTACCGAAACAGGCTTTGAAATCATGATTTCCTCCTCACCACGGATGGTAATTACAGCCCCATCCTGAATTAATTTCAGACACTGATGCAATGTTGATGGAACGACACCAGCTTCATGAATCCAAGGCCTTCCTAGGAGCATAGTATAAGCTGGCTGGATCTCCATGACTTGAAAAAGAACACGAAAACAACTAGGCCCTACTTCGAGGGGCAGAGTTATTTCTCCTAAGATCCCTCTTGCTGTCCCATCAAAGGCTCGCACAATCATCTCTTGGGGTGCCAAATCCGTCAAACCTATGTTTAGCTGCTCTAGAGTGGACAACGGAATCACATTCAATGCCGAGCAACCATCTATAAGCACCTTCGCAATCACAAATCCTTTGCACCTTAGGGTAATGTGGAGTGCCTTAGGACTACCTCTAAACTTCAAAAACACCTCATCTTCTGAGAAATTGATCATGTTGACCTGTCTCACCGGATCCACCATATTTACTACATTCTCTGGCGTGACGTCGGGATTAACATAAGCTTCATTCAACACCTTCAATAATGCCTTATGATGCATCTATGATGTGAGGACAAGCGACAGAAAGGATATTCTTGCCGGTGTTTTCTTCAACTGCTCCATCACATCGCATTCACTTTGCTTCATGATCTTCAGAAACTCTTCTTCTTCTTCTTCCTTCTCTTTTCCTTCATCTTTGGTATTCTTCCTTGCTTCTTCTTCTACTGGGTCATAGTATCGCCCACTCTTTGTGATGCCTCCAATTCTCACAACATTAGTAACATGGGCCTTCGAAGTTTCTCCTGCCCCTCCTACTAGCTCAACTTTCTGTTCATAATTCCATGATACAGCGTGTGTATCATTATAAACAAAAGGATTTGGCTTTTTCACCTTTACAATCACTTTTCCTGGTGTCGGCGCATCATTCATAGGTGGTATCCGGAGCACAACTTTTTCAACCACATTAACTTCTTCAGTCGTACCTCGTCTAGCTTGGATCACCCCAAGGTAAGTAATCCTTGGACTCGAACCTTAAAGTCCCAACAAGTTTCAATATCATGCCCTACCTGTCTATGATGATAATCACAACTTGAATCACCATCATACTTCTCTTTTTCCCCAATCAGCTTCACCGGTGCAACAATATCATATCCTGCTTTCTTGAGCCCCGCAAATACTTCTTGCATCGGGGTTCGCAATTCCAAAACCTTCTTAACTTGAGGCCCTTTTACTTCCAAGTTATTCACACTATTTCCTGCATTATGGTTTGGGATTGAGTTATTAACAATGCTAGGCCCAGAATCTTCTTCGAAACCCAATCTTCCACAAGCAATCAATTTTCTTACTGCTGTCTTGAAGGCCTCACATTCTTCAATGGAATGTCCCAGGGCATCCATGTGATACTTGCAAGTCAAGTTTGGATTGTACCGAGCAGGGAAAGGTGGTTCCATAGGCCGTACAGGGTTTCCAGCGATTAGGTGACGGTCAAATAGTTGTTTGAACAAATCTGTATTGGAGATAGACAATCTTGGGAAAGGAGGCAGATTTTGATATTGGAAACGTCCCTGATTTGGAAAATTTGGGTGAGGTCGAGGGTAGCTTGGATGGTTTTGTTGAGGTGCAGGTGGATAATGAGTATATGTTGGGCGAGTGGGGTTGTATGGTTGAGGGGTAGGGATGTTATTTATTTGGTTTTGTGGTTGGGTGATGGTTGGCGAGGCCTGTTGAGGTGGGTAAAATGGTGTTTGGGTCTGATATGGTGCTTGGTACCTTGGGTATGAAGGGACATGACGAGGTCCAAAGTTTTGCTGGTGTTGCACATAATTTGCTTTTGCTTCCTTCTTCTTGGGCTGGAACCCCTTCTTGGATGCACTTCCTTCCATGTCAGTTGGCAACTTCCCGGCTCTGGCTAGGATTTCAATTCTTTCCCCTGCAGCAATCAAGTTAGAGAAATCCCTATAAGCTACTCTTGCCATTGCTCCGATAAAGGGGATCCTGTGGTTCCCAAAAAGTATGAGCACATTTCGGACAACATCAGTGGCGGCTGAACCTGAGCAGCCAAACTCCTCCACCTTTATGCATACTGTTTGAAGGATTCATCACTCTTCTTCTGCATTGTAGTCAACTGTTCACGGGTTGGAGCTACGTCCAAGTTAAATTTGTATTGATCCATGAACAAATCGGCTAATTCTATCCACTGAAAGATCTTAGAATAGTCTAACTGAAGGTACCACTCTAGTGCGATTCCGGTCAAACTTTCATGGAAAAAACCAATAAGGAACTTGTCATCCTTAGACCAGATGGCCATTTTGGTGACATAGCTAATCAAATGGAATCGTGGGTTCCCACTTCCGTCATATTTGGAGAAATCAGGAATTTTGAAATCCTTAGGAATCACAGCATTTGTGGCAGGACAAAGTTCTTCAATCTTGAGAAGACCAGAAGTATTTGATCCCTTGATCTCTTTTATTTGTCCTTCTACCTTCTCCATCCACTCTTCCTTCATCTTATCGGGTCCAAACTGAATTCCCCTTGATTGTTCAGGATATGCATGGGGTTTTTCCCATGTAAGTCCTGCATAGCCCGCAGCCTCATGATACACATTCTCGATGGGGCGATATCCTTCCCTGATGGGGATTACTATGGGTTCTGTGCAACCCAACATTCCCTGAGTAAGGCTATGGTTTATGTTTGAAAACATTGGCACCGTTACCATGGAGAGAGCCGAATGTACGCTCACATGTGGGTCGTCTTCATTTCCAATTCTATTTGCACTAAGCCTGCTAAGAGATTCCCTCATACCTTGTAGTATAGCCTCCAACCTTGCTTGAGTTTCAGAGATTTCAATCACCCTTCCCCTCACTTCGTCTACTTCTAAACTCAAGTTTCTTCCTGTCTCAGGATCGTTGGCAGCCATCCTGGTCCGAGATCTTGTGTTGTGAACTCGGGTTTGATTGGTATTGTCTTTCTTAGGTCGCGCAATGATTCTCGAACCCTCAGATTCGTGTTTTTAGCTCTGCTCGAAAAATCGTCAATTATTCTAATCAGTAACCCCCTTTATATATATATATACAATTTTTTTGTCATTATTATTTATTATTAAGAAAGATAGAAGTATGCTTCGAAAGGACCATGAATTCTTTCTTTTACAAAGGAAAGACCATTTTTTTGTAGCAAGCAACTTCATCCCGACACATAACTCTAGGTGCACATCCCCCTTAGGTTAATGCGTGGTTGATGATAAATCCATGGGAACATGTGTCCCTCAATAGACAGCATCATTCACTAGCAATGCAATCATACAAGCCTACTTGTAACACACCATAAGATAGAGCAGAATTCATTGATGGATGTAACCCTAAAAAATGGCTTTTATTTCTTTGAAGAGAAAATACAATGTCTCCCATCTAACAGAATTACATCAAAAGTTTTAAAGTCTTCCTTTTGAATCCGCTAGCAAGACCCCTACAATACTTCATGAAGCGAGCTATTTTTGGAGGTATTGTAGATCCGTCATTCATGCGAGTTTGGACTAATGCTTCCTCGAGGTGACCCACAAATTGATAGGTATGGTATTGCAAACTTCCTGAGAGGTGTTCATATCTTTTTTTCCAAGCATCTGTGTCAGCCTTCAAATCTTTTGCCACGGATTCCCAGTTCTCTAGCCATTCTTCCTGTTGTCTGATCTCACCCACATACTGTTTTTTCTCCCTTTCGAACATCCGGACCCTCATCCTTAATTGTTGCTCTTTCTCTTGTGATTTTTTCAATGATTCGCGTATAGCTGTAGCTGCATTCCAACCTTCATCAGAGTAGCGCTCAGCATGAGTTAAGGCTTCTTGTAGAGATCCTATGCTTTCCTCCAACATCCGGATTTTCTGAACGTGCACTTCGATTTTTGCCCCCAAGTCTTCTTTTTATTTGAAGATTTGTGCCAACGCTTTTTTTTTATCTTCTATCCTTGCTAGTAATCCTCGAACTTCCGACTCTTTCATATTCCCCTTCCTTGCTCTCTTTGCTGGAGCTGCATCGGCACATTCATCTTTCAAATGTTCTATCCTCATGTTTAACTTCTGGATTTGGTGTTGGAGCGTCATGATGGTGATTTGATCTGTTTAATTTTTTTCCTCTAGCACTCCCATCTGGGCCATCATAATCTCGATCTTCTTTAACATTTCTGCTTCCATTTGTGGATTTCATCTTCATGCGGGATTGGTTTCGAAATAACAAGGTTGTCTTTCCTTGCTTTCCTCCATGCCTCGTAGTTTTTAGTACGAGAAATAATTTGTCTCCCTAACTCATTTGATCCTAGTACCTTGATGTTGCTCCAGGGGGATCTAACAGCTACTGTTGTATTCTTGACAACCTCGCGTTCTTGATATAAGAACGAAATTCCACGTAACACTTCTTCTAGTGGTTCCTGTTGAGTCCATTTCAATTGTCGAATCACAAGTGCCGGAGAATATGACACGCAGCCCCTTGGTCCCATCAAAAGAATATTCGAGAAATTCCCACAACTGAAGATGACTGTATTTCCTTTATACCAAGGACACATCCAGCAAAAAGCTTTCGAATCAACCTCATCAAATTCTTGTCTCCATTCGTTGGGTTTGTGCGGCTTTATCGGAATGTGATGGAATCTCCTCAAAGGGTCATCAATCCCACTAACATAATTTCGAGCATACATGTGAGTCATGATCCAAACATACAACATTTGTGCATAACATCGTAATTTGCCTTGTTGGTTTTCATGGCAAACTTGCAATGATAGGAATGTTTATGCCAAAATTGCGGGAATAGGGTTCACAGTGTATTCTTCGACCTTGTAGTAAACATCCAAGGCTGCGTAATCCACCATGTCTGGTATAAAGGGGAAAAGCACCAACCCATAAATGGTTAAAGCTAACACCTGCTTGAAGATAACCCAATTATTTTGTTGTGCCAGTTCTCGGAGATAAATTTCAAGGAATCTTCGCCTCAAACCTCTTGACTCCTCCTTTTTCCATTTTGTCTGATGGCTTCGGTAGAACTCCCAACAACTCTGCTACCTTCCCATCATTAACATGCTGACCATAATAGAAATAAACACGAAACTCCCTTGGAAGAGGTATCCGCAGCATGTAAGCATATTCTTCTATAGTCGGTGTCGTATCCAAATTCGGCAACTCGAAACACCTCAAATTCGGGTTCCAATATTGGGCCAAAGCACTCAAGCCCAAAGCATCTACATGTATGTGTAATAAGTCCAAAATCTTCCCATACTTGCTTGCAAACTCAGAACATACTTCTTTTGGCATCAAGCGACTGATTTCCATTAAAGTCTTCACATCATTGATTTTCACGTCAACTCTAATATTCTTCTTCAGGCCAATTGCATTGCTAGAGTTAGACATTTTCGTTTCTTGCTACACAGATAGTGTCTTTCCTCCACAAAGAGAATCACCTAAAAAAATAAAAATATTATTTTACAAAAAAGAATAAAAAAATAGAATATATATATATATATATAATATGTATTTTATTTATTCATTATTCATTTGTTAAAACACAAAGGGAAATGAAGTAAAAATAAATAAATAAGTAAATGGATAGAAAAACACAAGGGAGATATGGTACGCCTCCAATTGTCTTAAGAGGTAGGGCCTAATTAAGGGTACCTATGATGGCAACTTCTAAGTCGAGCGGCCACTAAGTCAATTTAAGAGTATAAACTTTAGGACGTGTCTATACTTCTAAAGGTCATGGTCCCCAGATTGCCCTTGTCAAGGACCTAGTTCATGAACCTAATCACAAGTAGGGATAAACCCTCCAGGATGATTAGTCCATGCCACTAGTAACAATCCGAGTGGTGAGTCAACAAATATCAGAGAGGCACTAGGCCTTCAATGACAATGCTGAGTCACCACCTAATCCTTAAGGTCCCACAAGCTCGGGTATAGAGCTGAAAGTGTGTGAAAATGAGTGTCGGTGTTGTGTGTGCTGGAGGTGATTGGCCTCTGGCTCATCTAGTTTTATAACTAGCAAGACTGTGGTTTTTGTGCTAATTATTCGAGTTTAATCTCGTTTTCGCCCAAATTTGGATTTAATCGTCCTCAAGCAACATTTTGAGTCTCTTAAGTAGTTTTAGGATATTTTAGTTAATTTTGAGTCAAATAAAGCATTCACTGCTATTTCATATTTTCAGGTTAAAAGTGAAGCACTTAGAGTCAAGGAAAATGGAGAAAGCTGTGGAAAAGCAATTCTGGAAATTTCGTCTCGCGAGACAGGATTTCACCTCGCGAGCCTGAACAGCAACAATCACCCTCTCTGTCTCGCCTCGCGAATCACCATCTCGCCTCACGAGCCTGAAGGCCTGACTGTGCCAGAGATGTCACCCTTTCTGTGTCGCCTCGCGAATCACCATCTCGCCTCGCGAGAAATCCAAACGCTGAAGATCTATTCATAAGATTCACCTCGTGAACCATGTCTCGCCCCGCGAGACAGTGAAACCCAAAATCTCTATTTATAGGTTGTTTTAGGGTAGATTAGGGGACTTTTTTCTCATTCAATGTTGCGAATTATTTTCTAGGTTTTGTCTTTCATTTGTGATGGAGAACTAAATTCCGGAGATTAATCTGTTGTAATCAGTTTCCGCCGACACTTGAGGTTCTATAATTCCCAATCTTATTGCTATTCCCTTTTAATATTATGATATATGTCTTGTTTGCTTAATTCAAGTTATATATAATAAGTATTGATTAATTCCGATGATCATATGTTCCTTACTCTAATCGCGTTTGCTTAATTCGCGTGTGTACGATCGTGTTTGCTTAATTCACGAGGGCTTAATTCCGTTTGCTTAATTCGGAAATTAGGAACATATATCTCGTAGTGTCAATTGCGCTTGTTTAATTGTTGATACAATCGAAAAGGGATTAGAATCCGCTTAGGGCATGGAATTTATGTGAATCGATGATAGTTGGGAAACCGAAATAGTAGATTAATCGTTTTAGCTTATTGATAATCACTTATTTGCACTGTTTTTCCTAATTGAATCTTTAATCCTAAACACCCCCCCCCCCCCAAAAAAAAAAAAAAAAACTGACTTGAAGGTTAATAACAATCCAAGAGTCCTTGAGATACGATACTCGAGTTGTCGTTCCCTAACTACAGTTTTTCCAATTACACGTTTTTGACCCGTGTGCGACAGCGGATCAAATTGACGCGGTTGCCGGGGACTCTTGTTGTTATTTTGGAATTTTCTTTTTGATTTTCTATTGAATTAGTTCTGGCTACTAGGTCTGGTTGTTATAATCTGTTTGATTTTGATCCTGAAATTGAGAGAACACTGCACATACGTCGTAGAGCAATTCGGGCTAGCACTAGTTCACCAACCAGTAGTGATTCTGATTCTGAACTTACTTTTGATAACATGGCTGATCAAAGAACTTTAAGACAGCTTGCTGCTCCTGATGTTAATTACAATGGTTTATGTATTGAATATGTTGATGCCGCTGCTCCTTTTGAATTGAAATCTGGTTTAATACACTTGTTGCCAAGGTTTAGTGGTCTTGCGGGTGAGGATCCACATAAGCATCTGAAAGAATTCCAGGTCGTTTGTTCTACACCTTTGAGACCTGAAGAATAACAGAAGACCATATCAAGATGAGAGCCTTCCCATTCTCACTTCAAGGTGCTGCGAAGGATTGGTTGTATTATCTTGAGCCAAATTCTGTTTCAACCTGGAACAATTTGAAGAAGGTCTTACTAGAGAGATACTTTCCTGCCTCCAGAGCTGCATCAATCAGAAAAGAGATATGTGGTATTAGACAAGGCAATGAATCATTGACTGAGTACCGGGAGAGATTCAAGAAGTTGGTGTCCAGTTGTCCTCAGCACTAGATTTCCGAGCAACTGCTTAATCACTACTTTTATGAGGGATTGCTACCAATGGATAGAAACATTTTGGACGCTGCTAGCGGGGGAGCACTTGTTGATAAGCCTCCAGCTGCTGCCAAGCAATTGATTGAAAACATGTCACTCAACTCCCAACAGTTCACAACTAGAAGCAATTCTGTCGAAACAAGGGGTGTGAATGAGATCCATGGTTCTTCTTCCAACAAGGCCCTTGAAACCAGACTTGATGAGCTTACTTCTTTAGTGAAACAGCTGGCAGTGGATAAAGTTCAAACAACAAGGTTGTGTGGTATTTGTACTTCTTCTGAGCACCTGACTGATGCATGCCCTATTCTGAAAGATGAGTCGGTCACTGATTTTCCTCAAGCATATGCAGCCAATCTTTACAATCAAGGCAACAATCAGAGCAGGTACAACATTCCTGACCTTTCCACTAATAAGTATCACCCCAATTGGAGAAACCATCCAAACCTTCGGTATGGAAACTCATCCGCACAACAGCAACAACTGATGTTACCGCTAGCACCACCACAGAACTCTCACCGGGTGACCACCTCTGCACCTTCCGGACCTTCACTAGAGGACCTTGTCAAGCAAATGGCTGCAAACAATCTCCAGTTTCAGCAACGAACGTATTCTAGTATTCATGCTTTGCAGAAACAGATTGGACAGCTTGCCACTTTGATGAATGCCATGCAACAAGCTCAAGGGTCGAACCAACTACCCGCACAAATAGTGGTGAATCCTAATGTCCCGAATCCTAATGTGAGTGCAATTTCCTTGAGATCCGGGAAGATTGCAGAACCAGCCCCTGAAAAAAAATAAGAAAATTGTTGAGGTAACACCTGAACCTTCTGTTGTTGTTGAGGCTGAAAAGGAGTATGTACCACCAATCCCCTTCCCACAAAGAGTACTGAAAAATAAAAATATTGATGAGGAAGACAAAGAGAGAGAGGTTCTGGCTGTATTCAGAAAAGTGGTGGTAAACATTCCGCTTCTTGATGTGATTAAGCAGGTTCCAAAATACGCGAAGTTTCTGAAGGATTTGTGCACACACAAGAGGAGGTTGAAGGGTAATGAGAGAGTCAATTTGGGGCGAAATGTTTCAGCCCTCATTCAACCTAAGCCTGCACCTGACAAGGTTACTGTTTCAGCCCTCACTCAGGCAATGCCACAGAAATGCAAGGATCCGGGAACTTTTGCTATTCCATGTACCATTGGGGATAGTAAATTTGACAATTGCATGTTGGATTTAGGAGCTTCTATTAATGTCACGCCTACTTCTGTTTTCAACAATCTTGATCTTGGTCCTTTGGAGCATACAAGTCTTACTATTCAATTGGCAAACAGGACCAATGCTCGCCCCATTGGAGTAGTAGAAGATGTGCTTGTTCAAGTCAATGACCTGATTTTCCCTGCTGATTTTTACATCCTGGACATGGCAGGGGAAACGAATTCGAGCAGATCACCAATCATTCTGGGCAGACCGTTCATGAAAACGGCGAAGACAAAGATTGATGTTGACGATGGAACCATGACCATGGAGTTTGGTGACATTGTTGCAAAATTCAACATTTTCGATGCTATGAAGCATCCCTTGGAAGAGCACTCTGTTTTTCAATTAGAGTTGCTCTTTGAAATTGTTGATGACACTTAATATGAACTGGTTGCAGCTGCTGATTTTCCGTCTGTTTCTGGTTTTGATGATGTTTACTCATGTGCTGATTGCACTGACACTGACCCTTGTGCTGTTTGTGCTGAGATTGATGCTGCCATGTGGGGTGACAGTGTAGACGAAGCTATTTGTTCAGCTGAAGTTCTTGACAGCACGGCTGCCCTAAACATACCATCTATTGAGCAGCCACCCTCCTTAGAGCTTAAGCCACTTCCTGAAAATCTGAAATATGCTTACTTGGAGAGGAATGAAAAACTTTCGGTTATAATTTCCTCTAACCTTGATTTTGACCAAGAAACTAAGCTCTTGGAGGTTTTGAAGAAGCATAAGAAGGCGATTGGGTGGACCTTGGTCGACATACCAGGTATTAGCCCATCCAGGTGTATGCATAGGATTTTGTTGGAGGATGGGGCTAAAACGGTTAGGCAGCCCCATAGGCGGCTCAATCCCTTGATTCTTGATGTGGTGAAGAAGGAGGTAACAAAACTCTTGCATGCAGGTATCATATATCCTATCTCTGATAGTAATTGGGTGAGTCCAGTGCAAGTTGTACCTAAGAAATCTGGACTCACAGTGGTGAAAAATGAAAACAATGAACTTGTTCCCACTAGAGTTCAGAATAGCTGGAGAGTTTGCATTGATTACAGGAGATTGAACCAGACTACTAGAAAGGATCACTTCCCTTTGCCGTTCATCGATCAGATGCTTGAACGGCTAGCTGGTAAATCACACTATTGTTTTCTTGATGGTTTTTCAGGTTACTTTCAGATGCACATTGCACCAGAGGATCAAGAAAAAACAACCTTTACGTGCCCTTTCGGCACGTTTGCTTACAGGAGGATGTCATTTGGTCTTTGCAATGCTCCTGGCACATTCCAGAGATGCGTGATTAGTATTTTTACTGAGTATATTGAGAATTGCATGGAAGTGTTCATGGATGATTTTACTGTTTATGGTTCCTCATTTGATGCATGCTTGAATAGTTTGAATCTGGTTTTGGAAAGATGCATTGAAACTGACCTTGTTTTGAATTATGAAAAATGCCATTTTATGGTTGAACAGGGGATTGTTTTGGGCCATATTATTTCTGAAAAGGGTATTTCAGTAGATCCTGCTAAGATTGAGGTGATTTCTACACTGCCTTACCCATCTTGCGTTCGCGAGATTCGCTCTTTTCTTGGTCATGCAGGTTTTTACAGGCGTTTCATAAAGGATTTCAGCAAGGTAGCTCTTCCTTTGTCAAACCTGTTGAAAAATGATGTCGTTTTCAACCTTGATGACAACTGCAAAAAGGCGTTTGATTTCTTGAAGAAAGCATTGACCTCTACTCCCATCATCCAGCCTCCTGACTGGACCCTCCCTTTTGAGATTATGTGTGATGCCTCTAACTATGCCGTGGGGGCGGTCCTTGCACAAAGGGTGGACAGGGCTGCCCATGTGATTTATTATGCTTCTAGAACTTTAGATGCTGCACAGGCTAATTACACCACTACTGAAAAGGAACTTCTAGCTATTGTTTTTGCTCTTGATAAATTTAGATCATATTTACTAGGTTCCAAGGTTGTTGTTTTCACTGACCATGCAGCTCTAAAGTACTTGTTGAAGAAACCAGAAGCAAAACTGAGATTGATTCGGTGGATGTTGTTGCTCCAAGAGTTTAGTGTGGAGATTAAAGATAAAAGTGGAGTTGAGAATTTAGTAGCTGGTCACTTGAGCAGAATAGAGAGGGATGAGGATCCTTCTCCCATTCATGATGACTTTCCTGATGAGCAGCTTTTACGGTTACATGGGGTAACTCCTTGGTTTGCTGATATTGTTAATTACCTTGTTGCTGGTGTTTTTCCGACAGGTGCAACTAGGTCACAAATTCACAAACTCAAGAGTGATGCCAAATATTATGTTTGGGCCATATCTTTGGAAATTTGGTAGTGATCAAGTAATTAGGAGATGTGTCCCCGACTATGAGATTGAATCTATTTTGCATTTTTCTCATGCTTCTCAAGTGGGGGGAAATTTTGGGCCACAAAGGACTGCAAGAAAAGTCCTAGACTCAGGTTTTTATTGGCCCACTATTTTCAAAGATGCTTATGAGGTTTACCGCACTTGTAAAGAGTGTCAGATAGCAGGTACATCCATCACTCGTAAGAGTGAAATGCCTCGGCAACCTATGCTTTTCTGTGAGGTGTTTGATGTGTGGGGAATTGACTTTATGGGTCCTTTCCCTGCATCATTTGGTTTTCTCTATATTTTACTGGTTGTTGACTATGTTTCAAAGTGGGTGGAAGATATCCCCACCAGGACTAATGATTCTAGAGTTGTTGCAAATTTTGTCAGGTCCAATATTTTTTGCAGGTTCGGAATACCTCGTGCTATCATAAGTGACCAAGGCACTCATTTCTGTAACCGTACCATGAAAGCTTTACTCTGAAAGTATGGAGTTGTGCACAGGGTCTCCACTGCATATCATCCCCAAACTAATGGGCAGGCTGAGGTCTCAAACAGAGAAATCAAACAGATCTTAGAGAAAGTGGTGCAGCCAAATAGGAAGGACTGGAGCCGCCATCTAGAAGACGCACTTTGGGCTCAAAGAACAGCTTTCAAGACACCAATAGGGATGTCTCCCTATAGACTTGTGTTCGGTAAGGCATGTCATCTTCCTGTAGAAATTGAGCACCGTGCTTATTGGGCGGTCATAAGCTGTAATTTGGAAATGCAAAAAGGGCATTGAAAGAAAACTCCAATTACAGAATTTGAAGAGCTTAGGCTGGAAGCCTATGAAAGCTCTCGAATTTATAAAGAGAAAACTAAGCACTTCCATGATAAGATGATTTCTAGGAAGGAATTCTCTGTGGGCCAACAGGTTTTATTGTTTAACTCCCGCCTAAGAGTGATGGCTGGGAAACTTCGATCCAAGTGGATTGACCCATTTATTGTTACTAATGTTTTCCCTCATGGTGCGGTAGAGATAAAAATTGCAGGTACCAACAAGGTTTTTAAGGTTAATGGGCAGCGCTTGAAGCTATTCCATGAGAGCTCGGTGCCTGAAGATGCTACTGTTGAAGTGCTCTCCTTGGAAGAGCCCACCTACACTACAACTTGATCAGGGAGCACCTTCTCCTTTCCCTCACTCTTATTTTATATTTATGTTCTTTCATTGAGGACAATGTATGTCTTAAGTGTGGGGGAGGGAACCAATTGTTTTGTTTTTGTTTTGTTTTGTTTTCCTTGTTTGTGTTGCTTTGAGTCGTTTGTGTGTGAGTCTTGTGTCGGTGAGCTTAATGGATTCTAATTAAATCCAGCATAGATTGACTGCATGATATTTGTTGACTGTTAATGATTTCCCCCTAGGTTTTGAAAATTCAAAATTGTCCCCCATGTGAAAAATTGAACTTTGAGATATTTTGTTGTGATTGCATGATTTATGATAAGTTTGGGGTGAAGGGGTGCACACACTAGGGATTGAATCTCGGTCAAACAATTTGCGAAAAATGTCCAGGTGAGGATTTGAGCCTCCAACATGTTTTTAATTGTGTGAATCACTTTTAACCTGCACTTTCCCGAATTTGCTTGAATCTCTTCATGGCTTTCATGTTTATATGGTTGCATCAAATGATTTAGGCAATTTTTTTTGAAATAACTACTTGGCCTAAAAAGAACCATCCCTAATGCATGTTCCCTAGTTAGCCACATTGAGCCTAATTAGCCTATTGTTTCTTGATGACCCTATGTTACAAGCCAAAAATCTGGAAAAAAAAAACCATGTTAACTCAATCTTAGGATTAGGAGAGCATGGAAGCTTAGCAAGAGAAGGGTTGTAAGAAACTAAGTTTGGGGCGGCTACAAGGTTTGATATGTCATTCTGGGTTGAGAAAAAGAAAAATAAAGGTTGAATCCAAAGACAAAAATAAAAATAAAAAATCCCAAAAGAAAAGGGGCAAAAATAAAAAAAATGGTGTCAATGGAAAAAGGTTGTAGCCACCCAAAGCATCAAAAATAAAAATGGAAAAAGGAATTAGAGTGAAAATAATGGTGTACAAGCTTCATGATCTCTTAATTCCTGGGGATGTAAAGCCTCGTTCCTTTGAATAATCTTACCTTTAGCCAGGCCCCATTACAACCTTTAAAACACCTTTTGATGTTGCATTCATGTTCTCGTGGGAACCATTTTGAGATGAAAATCAAATTCATGGGAAGTGCTCTTGAAATGTGAAATTGAGTGAAAAGTTGATAGCCTAGACAAATTGAGCGAATGAGTGAAATATTACATGCCCTTGTGAGGAAGGCAATTGTTTGAAATTGGTGATCTCCCTTTTGTGTGTAACTTGGATCCTCAACTTAGATTAATGATCGCATGAATGATGGAATTCTCAATTGTTTGAGGTAAATGAATGTGGGGATTACATTGTTGCAAGGGGGAAAACATTGAATAAAAATTGTTTTGTTAGAATTGCATGAAATTTGTACGAAATTGGTTGAATCCTTTAAGCTTGCCAAGTTTGAGTCTTTTTGAGTTTTAGTTTGCTTGGGGACAAGCAAAGTCTAAGTTTGGGGTATTTTGATAGGCCTCTGGCTCATCTAGTTTTATAACTAGTAAGACTGTGGTTTTTGTGCTAATTATTCGAGTTTAATCTCGTTTTCGCCCAAATTTGGATTTAATCGTCCTCAAGCAACATTTTGAGTCTCTTAAGTAGTTTTAGGATATTTTAGTTAATTTTGAGTCAAATAAAGCATTCACTTCTATTTCATATTTTCAGGTTAAAAGTGAAGCACTTAGAGTCAAGGAAAATGGAGAAAGCAGTGGAAAAACAATTCTGGAAATTTTGCCTCGCGAGACAGGATTTCGCCTCGCGAGCCTGAAGACCAGCCTGAACAGCAACAGTCACCCTCTCTGTCTCGCCTCGCGAATCACCATCTCGCCTCGCGAGCCTGAAGGCCTGACTATGCCAGAGATGTCACCCTTTCTGTGTCGCCTTGCGAATCACCATCTCGCCTCGCGAGAAATCCAAACACTGAAGATCTATTCATAAGATTCACCTCGCGAGCCATGTCTCGCCCTGCGAGACGAGCTAAAACCTGAATCTCTATTTATAGGTTGTTTTAGGGCAGATTAGGGGACTTTTTTCTCATCCACCGCTGCGAATTATTTTCTAGGTTTTGTGTTTCATTTGTGATGTAGAACTAAATTCCGGAGATTAATCTGCTGTAATCGGTTTCCGCCGACACTTGAGGTTCTATAATTCCCAATCTTATTGCTATTCCCTTTCAATATTATGCTATATGTCTTGTTTGCTTAATTCAAGTTATATAGAATAAGTATTGATTAATTTCGATGATCATATGTTCCTTACTCTAATCGCGTTTGCTTAATTCGCGTGTGTACGATCGTGTTTGCTTAATTCACGAGGGCTTGATTCCGTTTGCTTAATTCGGAAATTAGGAACATATATCTCGTAGTGTCAATTGCGCTTGTTTAATTATTGCTACAATCGAAAAGGGATTAGAATCCGCTTAGGGCATGGAATTTATGTGAATCGATGATAGTTGGGAAACCGATACAGATGGATTGATCGTTTTAGCTTATTGATAATCACTTTTTTGCACTTTTTTTCCTAATTGAATCTTTAATCCTAAACACCCCCACCCCCCCCCCCCCCCAAAAAAAAAAAAAAAACTGATTTGAAGGTTAATAACAATCCAAGAGTCCTTGAGATACGATACTCGAGTTGTCGTTCCCTCAACTACGCTTTTTCCAATTACTCGTTTTTGACCCGTGTGCGACAAATGGATCAAATTGGCGCCGTGTCTTGGGGACTCTTGTTGTTATTTTGGAATTTTCTTTTTGATTTTCTGTTGAATTAGTTCGGCTACTAGGTCTGGTTGTTATAATCTGTTTGATTTTGATCCCGAAATTGAGAGAACACTGCACATACGTCGTAGAGCAATTCGGGCTAGCACTAGTTCACCAACCAAGAGTGATTCCGATTACGAACTTACTTTTGATAACATGGCTGATCAAAGAACTTTAAGACAGCTTCTTGCTCTCCCGATGTTAATTACAATGGTTTATGTATTGAATATGTTGATGCCGCTGCTCCTTTTGAATTGAAATCTGGTTTAATACACTTGTTGCCAAGGTTTAGTGGTCTTGCGGTGAGGATCCGTATAAGCATCTGAAAGAATTCCAGGTCGTTTGTTCTATACCTTTGAGACCTGAAGGAATAACAGAAGACCATATCAAGATGAGAGCCTTCCCATTCTCACTTCAAGGTGCTGCGAAGGATTGGTTGTATTATCTTGAGCCAAATTCTGTTTCAACCTGAAACGATTTGAAGAAGGTCTTCCTAGAGAGATACTTTCCTGCCTCCAGAGCTGCATCAATCAGAAAAGAGATATGTGGTATTAGACAAGGCAATGAATCATTGGCTGAGTACTGGGAGAGATTCAAGAAGTTGGTGTCCAGTTGTCCTCAGCACCATATTTCCGAGCAACTGCTTATTCACTACTTTTATGAGGGATTGTGACGCGCTGTCGCGCACGCGTCAAATAGCGAGCTGTTTGGAAAAAATATGTAGATAGGGATCGACAACTTGGGTATCGTCTCACAAGGACTCTTAGGTTGTTGTTAACAGAAAAGTCAGTTTTTTTTGGGGGGGTGGGGGGGGGGGGGGTGAGGGGGGTTGGTTTGAAAATCAATTGAGAAAAACAGAACAGAAAACAATAAAAACTAAATAATTATCAATAAGCTAAAACAATTAATCTACTGCTCTCGGTTTCCCACTATCATCGGTTCGTGTAAATTCCAAGCCCTAAGCGGATTCTAATCCCTTTTCGATTGTAGCGACAATTAATAAGCAAAACCGGCACTACGAGACGTGTGTTCCTAATTCCCGAATTAAGCAAACGGGGTGAAGCACTCGTGAATTAAGCAAACACGATTGAACACACGCGAATTAAGCAAACGCGATTATGTATAGGAACATACAGTCATCGAAATAAATCAATACCTATTCTATACAATCCTAAATTAAGCAAACAGAACATATAGAACAATATTGAAAGAGAAAAGCAATGAGAATGGGAATTACATAACCTCAAGTGTCAATGGAACCCGACTACAGCAGATTAATCCAAGGAGACTAGTTCTCCATTACAAATATGACAAAAACCAAAGAGTATAATTTAAACTGTGAAATTCTGGATGATTTGAGTATGCAAAGCTTGTATTTATAAAGAGGCCGCGCGTCACGGCTAGAACGTGACCGCTTCTGTCAAGGGCGTGCATTCAAATTCTGGTCTGTCACGGCCGTGATCTTCATCACGGCTAGGCCGTGATCGCTTTTGACTTTGGGTGCTGATCTGTCACGGCCGTGACCTCTATCACGGCACGGCCGTGACCAATTCTGACTTTCAGGTTCCTCTCATCACGCCCGTGATGTGTCTCACGGGTGGGCCGTGATGCTTTCTGACTTTCATGATCTTCTCATCACGACCGTGACCAGTATCACGGCCTGGGCGTGATGGCTTCTGCTTCAAGTGTCCTTCCCATTTTGCTCTTTTTATTAACCTGAAAACATGAACTAGCAGTGAATGCTTTATTTGACTCAAAAACTAACTAAAATGTCCTAAACTACTTAAGAAACTCAAAATGTTGCTTGAGGAAAGTTAAATCCAAATCTGGGCTAAGACGAGATTGAAACTCGAATAATTAGCACAAAACCCATGATCTTACTAGTTATAAAACTAGTTAGCCGGAGGCTGATCAGATTGCTACCAATGGATAGAAACATTTTGGATGCTGCTGGCGGGGGAGCACTTGTTGATAAGACTCCAGCTGCTGCCAAGCAATTGATTGAAAACATGTCACTCAACTCCCAACAGTTCAGAATTAGAAGCAATTCTGTCGAAACAAGGGGTGTGAATGAGATCCATGGTTCTTCTTCCAACAAAGCCCTTGAAACCAGACTTGATGAGCTTACTTCTTTAGTGAAACAGTTGACAGTGGATAAAGTTCAAACAGCAAGGTTGTGTGGTATTTGTACTTCTCCTGAGCACCTGACCGATGCATGCCCTATTCTGAAAGATGAGTCGGTCACTAATTTGCCTCAAGCATATGCAGCCAATCTTTACAATCAAGGCAACAATCAGAGCAGGTACAACATTCCTGGCCTTTCCACTAATAAGTATCACCCCAATTGGTGAAACCATCCAAACCTTCGATATGGAAACTCATCCGCACAATAGCAACAACTGATGTTACCGCTAGCACCACCACAGAACTCTCACCGTGTGACCACCTCTGCACCTTCCGGACCTTCACTAGAGGACCTTGTCAAGCAAATGACTGCAAACAATCTCCAGTTTCGGCAACGAACGGATTCTAGTATTCATGCTTTGCAGACACAGATTGGACAGCTTGCCACTTCGATGAATGCCATGCAACAAGCTCAATGGTCGAACCAACTACCTGCATAAACAGTGGTGAATCCTAATGTCCCGAATTCTAATGTGAGTGCAATTTCCTTGAGATCCGGGAAGATTGCAGAACCAACCCCTGAAAAAATAAGAAAATTGTTGAGGTAACACCTGAACCTTTTGTTGTTGTTGAGGCTGAAAAGGAGTATGTACCACCAATCCCCTTCCCACAAAGAGTACTGAAAAATAAAAAGATTGATGAAGAAGACAAAGAGAGAGAGGTTCTGGATGTATTCAGAAAAGTGGCGGTAAACATTCCGCTTCTTGATGTGATTAAGCAGGTTCCGAAATACGCGAAGTTTCTGAAAGATTTGTGCACACACAAGAGGAGGTTGAAGGGTAATGAGAGAGTCAATTTGGGGCGAAATGTTTCAGCCCTCATTCAACCTAAGCCTGCACCTGACAAGGTTACTGTTTCATCCTTCACTCAGGCAATGCCATAGAAATGCAAGGATAGGGAACTTTTGCTATTCCATGTACCATTGGGGATAGTAAATTTGACAATTGCATGTTGGATTTAGGAGCTTCTATTAATGTCATGCCTACTTCTGTTTTCAACAATCTTGATCTTGGTCCTTTGGAGCATACAAGTCTTACTATTCAGTTGGCAAACAGGACCAATGCTCGCCCCATTGGAGTAGTAGAAGATGTGCTTGTTCAAGTCAATGACCTAATTTTCCCTGCTGATTTTTACATCCTGGACATGGCAGGGGAAACGAATTCGAGCAGATCACCAATCATTCTGGGCAGGCCGTTCATGAAAACGGCGAAGACAAAGATTGATGTTGACGATGGAACCATGACCATGGAGTTTGGTGACATTGTTGCAAAATTCAACATTTTCGATGCTATGAAGCATCCCTTGGAAGAGCACTCTGTTTTTCAATTAGAGTTGCTCTCTGAAATTGTTGATGACACTTATTATGAACTGGTTGCAGCTGCTGATTTTCCGTCTGTTTCTGGTTTTGATGATGTTTGCTCATGTGCTAATTGCACTGACACTGACCCTTGTGCTGTTTGTGCTGAGATTGATGCTGCCATGCGGGGTGACAGTGTAGATGAAGCTATTTGTTCAAATTTGAAATTCTTGACAGCACGACTGCCCCAAACATACCATCTATTAAGCAGCCACCCTCCTTAGAATAAGTATTGATTAATGAGTGTCGGTGTTATGTGTGCTGGAGGCATACAAACCTGTACAATCCTAAAACAAAACTACTTGAACCTGAAAGACAAGCAAACAACAAATACCATGGTCTTCTATCCTAGTGTAAAAATAATTATTAACGCAAAAAGGAATCAAATATATATATATATATATATATATAAATAAAATAAAATAAAACAATAAAAAGGGGTAAACAATAAATACCAAAATGCGCAACCCATTACTTAGGCTTGACTCTCGAAAAGTCCCCAGTGGAGTCGCTATCTGTCGCAACCAAAAATTACGGCAGGGACGGCGATAAAAAGAAATTTTAAGGAAAAGTAAAGTCGCCACCAATTTTATTTAATTTAGGAAAAATTGGAAAACCTTTAAAAATGGTCTTTGGAACCAAGTTGATTTCGGGAGTCGGTTACGAGTAGGGAAGGTGTTAAGCACCCTACATCGCCCATTCTAAGAATGATACCTTAAATAAATTGCACGAAATTAAATTATTTATTGTTTACCCCAGAAATATTTTACATGGAAGAATTTATTTATTTATTTATTTATTTATATTTTTTTTATTTTATGTTTCTTTTTTTTTTTGCATTTTAATTTTTTTTTAAAAAAAATATTATTGGTAAATCCTAAATGAGGTTGAACATGACACGTAAGTTCATAGGGCAACCTTAAAACTAGGGGATTGAGTATGACACTTGTCATAGAGCAACCCAAAAACATTAAATACATTATTAATTAATTATCCCCATTAAATAAATTAAAAAGAACACAAAAATAAAGAATTGAAAATCAAAGCCACGTAGTTCTTGTAGAAAATATTTTATTTGTTGGTTTATTTTAAATTTTATGAAAAAAAGTTTTTATTTTATTTTATTTTAAAAAAAAAGGTTTTTTATATATCTCATTTTTATTATCGAAAACTCCTAAGTGAGATAGAACATGGCACAAACGTCCACAAAATGATCTTAGACCTAAGGGATTAAATGTGATACCTCTCATAAAGTAATCCTAAAATTTATTTATAAAGAAACATTCTATTTTATTTATTTTATTGCTTACGAATTGAAAATTAAAGAATAAAAATAAAGTTTGACTTCATATAAGTGTTTATAGCATTTTTTGACTTGGGCCAAGTGACCAGCCCACTAAAATACTCACATCAAGATCAACACTATATTTAGCCCAACAAGACACTCAAACCAAGCCCATATACTACAAAAGAGAAGGTTAGATCAGACTAAAAAAAAAAAAGAAACAAAGGTAAAATTAAAAAAAGAAATAAAAGAAATAAAAAAGCATAAAACAAAAGGGGAAGGAGAACCAGAACCTTCTCCTAACAACAACAACGCAGAACTGGCAGGGGCAAGATGCCGCAGAGCAACCGAGGAAGGAGGTGGCGGCTTGGGATCCGACGCGGCGGTTCCGGCTCAGAACGACAGCGTGATTCACACACGGTGGGGTTGGAAGTCCTGGTGGTGGGCTCGAGGCCGAATCTGGGTGGAGCGCCGATGATTCGTGCGCGGTGGTTTCGTACGGCAGTGACTGGCTGGCGGATGCGAGGGAGGCGGCGTACCAGTGGAGTTCGTGGCTGAGACAATGTGGAGCGGCGGATTTGGATCTGGATACGCGACTCAGGTCTGCATCCTTGAACGAAGCGGTGGTGGAGCGAGGCGCAACTGATACGGTGGTGCGACTAGCAGAGGTGGTGGAGACGGGCAGTGGTGTGGTTCTAAGCGGCTGTGGCGGAGTACTATGGTTGGAAGGTATACTGACAGCGGTGCCTCCCTCTCCTCCTTGTTTGTACTTTTTTTATTTCTCTCTCTTTCCTCTATTGATTTTTCTGCTCTCAATATTGTTTCAGAGACATTTTTGGATTTTTTTTCCTCTCACTGCCGTGGTTTCTTTTTTTCATCCCCTTTCTGTAACCCCTGTTGTGATTTTATAATGCCAATTCCTCCGATCTTGATCCTAAAATTCCGCCAAGATTAAGATTTCTATCTGATCTTGATCCTAAAAATCTGTCAAGATTAAGATTTCTATCTCTGATTTGAAATAGAATCAAAACTACCGAGCCTCATCTACAAAAATTAAGGGATTCACCAACTAGATTCAAATTCAAAATAAAGTGGTTGCTAGGGTTTGTTGGAGGGGGATGAAATGGGTTTAACTGGCCTGACCCAATTGAAAATATTTTTATTATTTTTATTTTCTTTGCAATTTTATTATTTTATTATTTTTTTTGAAATTTTTAGTGAAGACTAAAAGACCCGATCAAAATGGGGTGTTCACAGTCCTGCACCGACCCCGGAACTCCGATTACCCAAGCAAAGCGAGGCGGTTCCCCTCCTCCCGAACAGGTCGTGTTTCGACCTCCGCCAAAACCACCGGACAGAGGTACAAATTTTCAATTTGGGTGTCCTGCTTTGTGGCCTCTGCTTTATCCCTTTTATGCAGGTTGCTCTTAGTTTTTGATGGGGTAAATAATGCTCTTGGGATGTTTGTGAAAAAGCCCCATGAACTCAGCTTTTTTGAAACATGTAGAGGGTGTAGGTCCACTAGTGGCTGATTCCAATTTCAATATCCTCTCCACACTTCAATTGGCTTCCGATCAAAGGGTTAAATTGGACAATATCGAGACCACGTGTAGTCGAATTGTGCCTGAAGAAACCAAAGAAATGATCCGTAACTGGATAAGCGTTAATATTGTGACATCTCATCTATTTCTTGTCCTTAACCGAGTGAGGAAGAAATTGTTAGGTTGGACGCTAGGATATAGATTTTGATTTGATGCCCTTTTGTTTTCTGCACAATCTATGTGTAATCTGGTTGTTGAGTTGGTAGGCTTAACTATTAGAGTTAGTCCCTTAGTTTGGATGGGGAATGTCCCTACACTGTTTGATTAATTTGATTGTAATGCTCCTTGTTTTAGCAATTGAATGAAGATCTTTACCGTAAAAAAAAACTTGTCATAATTGCAAAATTTTTGTTCGAATGAATTTCATACTACAACTTCCAAATTAAAGCAAGTTCAGGCAAGTATCCTTCCTTCCAAGCTAACTCCCGAAGTGAAAACTATGGTAATTTTTAAGAATTTGATTTCTGATGACGTGTGCATGAAAAATGATTTGTTAAGAAAGATAAACTTATTTTGATGATTTCTATACTTCAAAAGGGTTTAATCTCTGACTACCCGTTCAAAGATGCTCTCAATGCACACAAAAAAAAAAATAATTTTATTAAAATTCTTGGATTTAATTTTATCATCAATTACTCATTTCAATTTTATTTATTTATTTTACTCCAATCATTTAATCATATTTGCATCATTTAAAAATTTAAATATGTTACCGCGAATATATTATATATTACTCTAAAATACATATAATTACAAGTTGTTTTGATTTAATTGTGATATATTGTTAGGATAAACTTTTTTATATTATTTTTTTAAGGTGATTATTTCAAGAGTCAAACATTTTTAAGGTGGTTATCACATATATGACTTTTAAGGTGGTTATTTCAAGAGTCAAATATTTTTAATAATATAACAATACATATTTAATTGATAGTGTATAAATTTTATACACCGATAGAACATGATAATTAATTTTTTTATCCTCTTAATTATAAGTTAATTTCAATTAGAGCAATTGTTATAATTTTAGACGGTTTACAATACCCGTAGTTGCAACTTACAAGGTATTTTTAAAACGTCAATTTCTAAATACAAAGTTGGGTTAAGTAACTAGTCAAATCCAGAATTAGCGGTTTTAACGTCCGCAGTCCTCGTCCTAACTGGCAAGTTCTAACATCCTCTAGGGGGATCTAAACTTTTAAATAATAGTCATCGATATATTATTATTAAAAAAACAATGGTCCAGGTTGAAGCACTTTGAAAAGGGTAAATGGGTAAAACAAACGAGACATGTGGGATCGTGATTCTCTGACTTTGTGTTACATTTTTTTTTCTAAAAAAAAATCTGAAACGCAAAGAGACCCAGCTCCCTTCTTCTCCCTCCGCCATTAGTACAGATCTTCTCCCTCCGTCATGCTTCGCCACCACCGTCTAAGCCCACCATACCACCGTTGTCTACTACGATCATCGTTGTCGCCACCGTCATCAACCCCGACCGCCGCAGTCACCAGCTCCGCCCAAGTTGTAATCATGGCTTAACTGATGGTTTAATTTTTCACTGAAATATTAAAATTTCTTGTTTCCATTGAAGATGGCTATGTTCTATATGTTTATTTTTTTTGTTCTTGTAGCAACCATGGCCACTATTAAGCCACAACTAATGAAATAAAAGGATGCTTAACAGAGGAGAGTAATAGCTTGCGCAAAAAATTTTATTCATAAAAACAAAGCATTTGGTAGAAAGAATTTGCCAAGTACTTAAGTTTTAACTTCACATTTCCCTCACAGAACAGAAGCATCTCAAGTCTTCAATGTCATTGTCAAGTTGCAGGGGGTAGGGGCAGAGGGAGGGGAGGGGGGGGCTATATGGGCCATGGCCTCCCCCACATTTTCATAATTTTTTTGTTTTACTTGTTAGTTTTACATATAATATAACTATAGATAATTTTTCTAAAGCTTTGTATTGTCCTACTAGTTTCTTTATTTTACAAAGTGTTTTTACAAGAAAAATTAAGGTTAATAAGTTATTTCATATAGTTTGAATAATCTATAGGGTCTTGCTAACGAGTGTCTTAATGACATATTGTTTAAGGATTTCAAGTGCCCTAAGGGGTGGTTTCGGTTCAGGGGTATTTTGCCGAAACTCTTAATGCTGCCTCTTGGTTCTGGTTATAGTACATTATGTGAGCAACCCACCAAAAGGAGATTATAATTTATTGGGGATTTTGACAATTTCTGATGGTGCTGGTATGGGGGGACCTGAACAGAGATATCTTTCAACCTTACAGCAATTGTTTTGTGCTTTAGGTTGAGTCTATACCTTTTGTTCTTCCGCATTTGTACCTTTGCTTTTCATTCATTGTACATGGGTTGAGTACCTCTTGTACTCGATTCAATACAATTTTTACTTATAAAAAAAAAGTACGCTAAGGGTATTGTTTAAAGATTCCAAATTAAACAAGGTAATTATTTATTGAAAAATTAAAGATATCTATTTAATTTTCAACGTACTAGTATTGAATACACAACTTCTCATAAAAACTTACTTTATTGGATTTCATAAACAATGTTCTTAATTAGGACACTTGTTAGCATTTGCCTAATTTATATTTTTTTTTTTATCAAAGCTTAATCTATATTATATGAAGTTGTTAATATATATCAAATTTGTTTTTATATATATTAGTTAACTTTTTTGTTTGTTATTTCATGGCCCCCTCATATGAATTTTTCTCGGCTCATACCGGCGGGTACGCCAGTAGAAATGGGGGTACGTTGATGATGGTCTGTGGTGGTGGGAAATGGGGTCTCTTATTAAGTTTTTTTAATATATCATTATTATTTTAAATTGTCACTTTCCTATTCAGATTGATTTTTTCTCTTTTATTGTTATTTCAAATACTGAATTTTCTCTCTCATGGATGTCTTTTTAATTAATTATTATTTAAAAAATAATTTATTATTGTCTGATATAGTTTCTCATTAATTGTAATATTTTAATATTGGGTTAAATATATGTTTTATTCTTACAAAATTGCTAAAATTTGATTTTGGTCGCTATAATTTTTTTTTCATTTTTATTCCCTACATCTAATGAAAGTAATGTGTTTTTAGTCCATCATCAGGGATTAAAAGCATATAAAATTTTTATAGGGAACAAAATCAAATATTATCAATTTTATAGGAATTAAAAAATATTTTGGGTTTGACTAAAAATGACTATTTTGACCGACATTTGAGAATTTTAAGGACCAAATTATTATTCTTCATTTTTCATGGGCCAAATATATCTCGGTATTTTTTTGGGGGAACAATTTGAACATTTACTCTCAGTCTTATCTTTTATTATTTTATTGTCAATATAAACGAATTATTTATAAAATATGAATGAATTATTTGGTTTGGATTTACAATTTTTTGTGTCTGAAATCCAACCAAACCGGACCAATCAAAACGGGTTGGTTCGGTTTGGACCCGAAAAATATCAAAAATATTTAAATTTATATAAATATTAAATATATAAAATATTAAATTATATATATAAAAATACAAATATTCAACTATTACAACATCAAAATATATAAATATTAAATATAATAGATATTATATATATATATATATTAAAATATTGTGATTGGTTCTATTTGGTTCGGATCCAGAATCCTTGCATCAGAGAACCGAACCATGTACCATCAGACTTGGTTTGGTTCGGTTTGGATCGAATCCGAACACAAAAAGAATCAGAACCAATTTAATTGGTTTGGTTCGGATTCTCTGATTCATCGGATCGGTCCAAACCAATGAACACCCTATCAAACACTGAAGAATAACAATTTGGTCCTTAAAAGTCTCAAATGTCGATCAAAACAGTCATTAATTGGGACCAAAATGTCCCTACCAAAATATGTTTTTGATTCCTATAAATTTGGTAATATTTGATTTTGCTCCCTATATATATATATATATATAAATATATATATTTTGGGTACAAAATTGTATTTGTGCTTAATCCCTAATGAATACAAGAATTATGTGTTTTTAATCATTGGTGACGGACTAAAAACACATTATTTTCATTAGATGTAGGGACTAAAAATGAATAAATTTTTATAGCGATCAAAATCAAATTTTAGCTTTATCAAAAAATATATATATATCAAATTTTAGCAATTTTGTAAGGATAAAAAACATATTTACCCAATATTAAAATGTTACAATTAATGAGAAACTATATCCGACAATAATAAATTAATTTTTAAATAATAATTAATTAAAAAAACAGCCATGAGAGAGAAAATTCAGTATTTGAAAAAATAATAAAAAGAAAAAATAAAACGGAATAGGAAAGTGACAATATAAAATGATGATGATATATTAAAAAACTTAATAAGAGAAGTCATTGTCTAGAAGATTAAGGTGGCGTTTGGAAGAGCTTATTTAAGCTCATTTTGACTTATTTGATAACATAAGCTCTTATGTAGTGTGTTTGGTAGAGCTTATAAAAATAACTTATGTCATCCCATAAGGAGTTTTTGACTTATTTTCATAAGTCACTGGGAGAAGCTTATGGAATTATCATAAGAGCTTATGCACCAAACACCCTCTCCATGTTTTTCACTATTTGAATCCTCTCATGCCTCTTTTTTTCTTTTTTTCTTTCTTTAAGCGCTTATGACATAAGCTCTCATGCGATAAGATCTTATGTGATAAGCTCTTAATTAAATTGTTTATCCAAACGAACCCTAATAATCATAGAAAGATAGATGGATTAAAGGGAAAAAATAAATTAATAAGTCCGTGCATCGTACGGATACAAAAATCTAAGTACATGTAATAAAACAATATCCTATTACTGTTCATTCCATTTGTTACTGTTCATTCACTCACAAATCCCTGTTCATTTCCTCTTCAGACTTCAGAGATGTAAACGTTGTCATGTTGGAACGTGTGAGCCAGATTTTCTTTAAAAAAAAGTGTTCCATTTGCTATGCGGCTTTTTTTTATTTAAAAAAAACTTGAGATAATATAAAAAAATAAGGATAAAAAGGTTAACGAAAAAATCGCTATCTACAACAATAATATTTTTCAAAAACTTGAGATGATATAAAAAATAAAGGTTAAAGTAATGTTTTGGTACCTATACGTGACATCGATTTTCAATTTGGTCCATATACGTAAAAAGTTATCAATTTGGTCCCTATACGTGACACTAATTTTTAATTTGGTCATCATCGTTAATTGGTCCCTATATAAGAGGACCAAATTGTAAATTATTGTCACATGTAGGGACCAATTCAACAAAAAAAAATTGAAATCGATCCCTACATGTGATAATTATTTTCAATTTGGTCCCTACATGTGACAATAATTTGCAATTTAGTCCTCTTATATAGGGACCAATTAGCGGTGAGGATCAAATTGAAAATCAGTGTCACGTATAGGGACCAAATTGATAACTTTTTACGTATAGGGACCAGATTGAAAATCAATGTCATGTATAGGGACCAAAACATTACTTTAACCAAAAATAAAAAGGTTAATGAAAACAATCACTAACTACAACAATAATATTTTAAAATAATAGGTGAATCTGAGGGGAAAAATCAATATTTAAAATAATATTAAATAGTCAAAAAAATAATTGTTCAAAATATTAAAATAACTATAGATAAATATTAGAGTTGAATTAAGTTTATTAGATGATGATGATAATAATAATAATAATATTAAAATAATATAAATATAAATTGTGTAAGAAATTTATGATTTACAAGTGATTAAAATGGTTAAAAATACATTATTTTTTAAACAAAAATGACATGTAAAAACTATTTATTTAAAAAAAGAAAAGAGTACAAAGAAAGAAAACAAGACGGATATTTAAGGGTTGACCTCAATAGTCAAAGAATAAAAATTTGAATTTAGTGAACAAACACATTTTTTTTGTACTCATCCTAATTAGTCCTCTAAACCTGATATGGGACTAATATCTAATATCTGAGTCGGTCGAGTGATTAGTAAACTCTGGCCAAGGATTGTTACATACACAATAATCGAACTCGAATAAAATCCAAACCGTCCTTGAGTAGCAATACGTTAACCAAACCAAACCGATGGAATTCGATTTTGTTCGGTTCGATTCGGTTCCGGTGGTCGGGTCACCTACTTATTAACGCACCAAAACGTTTTTTTACACAAAATGCACCAGAATGTTGAAAAAATACGAAATAGTCCAAAAAAACATATGAATATTGAACGAACTTGAACAGCAATAAAAGAACAATCTTTATAAACTTGCTTCCATACCATGGTAATATTGAACAGATCAGATTTTCCACCAACACATTAAGGGTACACAAAAACACAACAAATGCACTTTGTAAATGATAACCTTAAACACAACAAGGGGAAGTAGTGAAGAACTGAAGGTGAATCACGATGTTGGAAGAGAAGGGGAGAAGATCAGATCTGACATGCAAAAAAGGGGAGAAGAAGGAGGATGGAGGACTCGCCAGGGAGTAGGACAGTGTGGCGGCGTCGGAGCTACTTGACGGAGGACGGCGCGGCTCGGAGATGACGAAGCTGCTGCTATGTGCTAGGACGGAGCTGCAAACACGAAGGCAAGGGATGGAGCCAGAGGTGTGAGGAGGCGACGCGACGATCTGCTGCTGCGGCCTGGGACGGAGCTCGGAGCTTTATGCGCGCGGCTGTGAGGCTAGGTCAGAGGTCGTGTGCGATACTGAGATAGAGAAGTGAAGAGGCTGACTGAAAACAAGCGAGCTTAGAATAGAATACTAATTTAGGTTAAGGACTCAGGAAATTAGGGGAAGATTTTGTTTTTTTTATCTTCGTCGGGTCGGGTCATTAGATTTGGAAGACAAAATCCAATATCCGAACCAATGATAATTGGTTCTCATCAGTTCGGTTCCATTTTTTACTCGAACCAATTATGTTCGATTTTTTTTGGGTTGGTTCGGTTCGGGTTGGTAGAGTTGACTCGGGTCACTTACACCTCTATCCCCAGTTTAGTCATAGTTAAGATTTTTCATCCCTCTCCAAAAATATGTTCTATGAGATTCAAACCCGGGTACTCCTCATACAAGCTCAACCTATGTACCCAACTGAGCTCGAGTATTGTAGATATTTTATTTTAATTGTCTTTAAATATTTAATAATAAATACTTTTCACGTGTGTATAAAATTCCTACTTTATAAATATTAAATAATTTTTTGATCAATTGATAAATCACTATTTCACTATTAGTGGTACTTAAAGTTCATTTTAAAGGGGCTAAATCATTTTAAAGGATGCAGTATTCATTGGCCATTATTTAAATTGAAGAATTTAGAGCATTCATTAGACTTTCATTAGCATTCATTAGACTTCCTATAGGTTTTATCACCTCTTTCATTTATTTGATTCCGAAGATTGATAGCTCGCGACGGGATTTCAGATTACCGCCCTATAACGCTTATTGGATGTCTCTACAAAATTATATCCAAGATCTTGGCTAGGCGTTTAAAGGAGGTGTTGAACTCTTTTATCTCACACAACCAAACAGCTTTTCTACCAAAGCGATATATTTTGGATGAGGTTGTGATCATGAATGAAATTGTAGACTTCGCTAAAAAGTCGAAGAAGGATTGCTTAATCTTTAAAGTCGACTTCGAGAAAGTCTATGATTCGGTAAATTGGGGTTACTTGAAAGATATGTTAGTAAAATTTGGTTTCGGTGATAGATGGATTTTGTGGATGAAGGCAACAATCTTTACTGGAAAGTCTTCCATTCTGGTTAATGGCTGCCCGGCAAGTGAGTTTACAGTGATAAGAGAAATTAGACAAGGAGATCCCTTGGCTCCTTTCTTATTTCTTATTGCGGCGGAGGGTCTTAATGTGACACCCTAACTCGGGTCATCACATTTCCACCCGTTTACGGAAATAAAATTTAATTTGCTGGTTGCTTTCGGAAAATAATGTTTTCTCAACGTTCATCTTTTCAAAATATGGTGATAAATTTTTTTTCTTTTAATCCTCAAGACAACAACAACGAAATCAAACCACACATAATTACATATTGTATATAAGTTATACAACTATACTGCCTCATATGTTTTAACATCTAGATCATTATCAGTTTAGTGACTCTCAAAACATAACATAACTCAATAGGACCTAAGCTGGTCGCATCTAACTGACACTACCGTCAACCGGAGCAGTACAGCATGTCTCGAACTAGACAGCCTTCTCCTTTTGTAGAGATCTTATCCCCTGTGCGGTTCTGATATGTTTGTAAGGGTGAGACGCCAATATATGGATTTAACAAAATAACTAGATGCACGACACAAAAGAAGGCACATGTACAATTTCATGTTATAACAACATAAGCATCAATACTATAGCATATAGTTTATCAATGGGTTTCACACCCCAAACATCAACGTTGGAAAACTATGCATGAACACTTCAATACATCATCTAACTTTTTTCTAATCTCCGGAGACCCCCAACGTCATTTTAAAATGAGTTGATCAAGCTCGATTACCAACAGAGGCACGTCGATTTTTTTTTCATTGTACGTCGATTTTACCATAGCCCACTATCCGGAACAGTGAGAACGTCGATTTATGGATTTTTTTTCATTGTACGTCGATTGCCAAGGGCACAATGAACACGTCGATTTCATAAATATCATAAGATACCATGATTCCATTGTACGTCGATTGCCCAAAGGCACAATGAATACGTCGATTACATGAATATCATAAAATACCCTGATTTCATTGTACGTCGATTGCCTTGAGCACAATGAATTTCATTATACGTCGATTGCCCAAAGGCACAATGAACACGTCGATTTCAGGAATATCATCAAGATACCATGATTAACAACTACGTCGAGACATGAATATCACCAAGATTTCATGATTAACCTCGTAGGCACGTCTGCCGAATATGCATGCAAAACATTTTATTCTCGTCGTTTTTCTTTGTGTTCAATCTTTCCTTTGCCGAAGCTCAAAGTTTACGACCAACAGAGTTTTAACAATTTAAAACTTTCATTAATAACACAGGACGTCACCGTCCGAGTGCTCAATCACGACACCTCTCGACCGATGCACCAGTCTAAGGTTCGTGGTAATAGAAAACATCATAAATCTTTTACCGTCGTTTATTACGTCGTGAAGTAGACACACCGTCTACCTACTAAACACCAAGTCTATAACGTCAAAAGAACACTAGTACCCCGACGTCTCGGTTACTGAGTTCCATATCGTCGTTTACGTCGTCTGTGAAAAACAAATCCAAAATAGGATAACGTCATAAGAACATTAGTACCCCGACATCTCGGTTACTAAGTTCCACACCACTTTCAACTCGGTTGAATTTATATTTGGTTTTTCAGAAATTCCTTTCAAATTGTAAATTCATTAATAAAATCCTTAAATAATAAAACTTAGTTTTTCACAAACCAACGAGTCACTTGAGGTTTACTTTCTTCACAAATATGCACCGCTGTTTCAAAATACTTGCCGTCTACACTTTTCCAAAGTTGCCGTCAAATATTATTTTTAAGACTTTTTAAGTAAAAAACTTAACTTTTCCACTTAATTAATTTTATAAAATCATGATTAACTTATTTTCATCAATTAATTTCATAAAATAATATTTTGTAATATTCCGGAATTTCTTATATAAAATTTAGCAGTGCTAAAATATTTTCACGGTCTCGCGCTCGTTGTGACTCATAGTTCACTTTTTCAGAAATAATTTATTAAAATAATAATATTTTCCAAAACTCCTTATTTTTCCCAAAATAAAATTTCCTTTAATATTATATATCAATATTTTATCGTGAAAACATTGAATATAATTTGCGTAGCTTCTTAAAGCTTTTATCCGATTAACTTTAATTGAGCACTGACCACTGTCAGGCTTCTCACACATCAACCAACAGTTATATCACAGATATTTCCCAGGCAGATCATGCATCATAGCAGTATAATATACAATTGCAAATAATTAAATAAATTAAACACAACTCCACACCAATACACAGATAAACCACACAACGTAAACAACAAAACCAATAACCACAACCACATATAAATCATATAAACCACACCACAAGCAAATAGTTATTGAGAAAAATCCCTTAGGTAAGCTCCCCTTACCTCTTGAAGAACTTAGCTTCCGATTCAAAACTTTGTCGTGAATCTGGGAACCGTCAACGCACGTACACGATAATCTAGTTTATCCTTCATTAAACATAACACTCGATCAACAAACTAACAACTAAATCAAGCCTAAAATCCTACATGTTGGTTTCGGCCAAGGTCTGAGTTTTGGGGTTAGAAATCTCTAAAATTTCTAATCATGATTAAGTCATGGATTAATGATCCTTGATTAACCTAAATCATAGATTAGTGACTAAACAACTAAGTTTCAAACTCAAAACTTCCTAACTCTTTTATACAAGGATTCGGCCTCAATATGATCATAAGGCTAGGGTTCTTAGTTTAATAAACCAACTTGGATTTATTAAACATACATACTAATAGCTTGATTAACAAGATCATTAAGGAAAACTTTGAACAAAACTCAACAAATCTAACCCACCTAGGGTTTCGGCCAACATAGAGATTTTTGAGTAAGATTTTCATTTTAAGAAACTAACATAGGTTAGAGTGTGTAGACATACATGC
Organism: Sophora flavescens; assembly: GCA_030762895.1. NCBI lineage: Eukaryota > Viridiplantae > Streptophyta > Magnoliopsida > Fabales > Fabaceae > Sophora > Sophora flavescens. Next base: position 18,828,679 of record CM061067.1, read on the forward strand.
CATATAGAATACATGACCATACATGACAACACATGAACAAAACTCTACCAACCCTAATTTGATAGATTCGGCCAAGGCTAGGCTTTTAGGAAAGAAATTTTTGATTACATCATGCTCTTGGATTTAGATAATATGCATGATATCAAGAAGATAGAAAGTAGTTTCATCCTCATTATATTTTTCTAGAATTTATTATGACTTTTCAAAGTTCTAGGGTTAGAAACTTTAAAGTGAGGAACAACTATGATATAAGCCTTGAATCAAGAAACTTGCTAAAGAACATAGGCATGATTAAGAATGAAGATTTGAATTTACCTCTTGAATATCAATGACAAAGGAAATCCAAGAACTTGCTTCACAAATCTAACACTAGAAGACTTATAAACTTAGGGTTTTTGAACAAATGGCAAAAGAAACTAAGTGAAAAGTGAGAGTATGGTATTTATAGGGATAGTGGTGCCATCTTGGGAAGGATCTAGATGATGATGAGTTGTCTTGCTAAAGGATTCAAATGCAATTAAGTTCTAAGGACCAAGTTGCAAATATTCCATAAGTTGAAGGACTAGTTTGCAAATTGTCAATAAAGTGTCATGATGATGATTTTGCCACATTAAATGCAAACTTATCTTGACTTTGTTGGCTGATTTTGTGTCATAGATATTTTAAGACAAATCATGAAGCATTGAGAATAATCAAGAATGTTGAAGAATAATCAAGGATGATGTAGAAAAATGTGGAAAACTCTAGAAACATCTTGATTCATCCAACAACAATGAGGCAGACATAAATCCTCATGGGCTTGCACATGGGCTGGGTTAGTTTGGGCTTGGATTCATTTTTGTGGGGCTCACTTGAAGATTTAAGCATTAGGCTTAAGATAGGAAACTTGTATAGTTTCAAATAGGCTTTATGGAATCAATCCATGAACTAGAAAATTTTGGGCTTCTAAGCCACGACCATTTGAGATTGGAAACAAGTATTCTAGCCCAATTCACTTGAAAGAAACTTAGAAACTAATTCAGGGACAAAAGGGTAATTAACAGAAAGTTCAGGGGCTTAAACGTAAAATTCCTAAATTTTCACTTTAACCCTGAAAACCTTCTAGACTTAAAAATATGATTCATTCCCTTGAATCATCTCAAAATCCTAAGTTAAAACCTCTATCGGGTCTTAGAAACTCCGAAATTCCTTCCGTCGTCTACCCGATTACGCGTTCCGCCCGTAATACGTAAATTATTTTATTTTTTTCTAAAAAAAATTCTAAAAATACATAATTGTAGAAAATAAAATACTAAACTTAAGTCTTTCGTTCACGAATTAAAATTAGGTCTTTTGAGCAGTATTATTATACTGTCAATGGAATTCGCGAGCCGGATTTCACCTGACTTTCCAACCTAAATTTTAATCGTAACTTCCTACATTCAAGTAGGATTGAGTGGTAAACTCCGTTTATTTAAAATAGTTTTCTAAGTCTCAAATAAAAATATAAACATAATTATATAAATTTATTATATTAAAAAATAGCGAAAAGTCGGGTGTTACACTTAACATTATGATTAATAGGGCGGTGGAATCCAATCAATTTTCTGGTTTCTCGTTTGGTGATAATAAACCGGTAGTCTCTCATTTACAGTTTACAGACGACACAATTTTGGTAGGAGAAGCAACAGAATTTGTGGTCCATGAAAGCAATATTCCGATGCTTGGAATATCCGGGTTGAAAGTGAATTTCCACAAAAGCAGAGTGTCGCGACCGTCCCGTCCGGGAGGCGCGAAAGAAGGTGGTAAAAACAGAGGAGTCGCCACCAATATTTTATTTAGGAAAAACATTGGAAAAAACATTTATTTTAAGGAAAACTGGTCTAAAAAGAGAGAGATGAGTCCGGGAGTCGGTTACGAGTAGGGAAGGTATTAGCACCCCACATCGCCCGTTTAAAAAACGGTACCTCAAGTTAATTGTGCAAAAAAAAAAAAAACACTTTAACAACCTTTTAAATATTTATTTTACCCCGAAAATTATTTACAAGAAAGAATTATTTTAAATTTTAATTTTTGACTTTTATTAAATTTTTTATATTTTTAACGTTATGGTTTATAAAAACTAAATGAGGTTGAACATGGCACATGAGTCCACAGGGCAACCTCAAATCTAAGGGATTAAACATGGCACCGTGTCCATAGAGTATCCCTAAAAAAGGAAAAATTTAACTTTTTGATTAATTATTTTAACATAAAAAGGGATGCAAAAAAAGGAAAATAAATTAAATGAGGTTGAACGTGGCACGTGAGTCCACAGGGCAACCTCAAATCTAAGGGACTGAACATGGCACCGTGTCCATAGAGCATCCCTAAAAATAGAAAAGTTTAATTTTTGATTAGTTATTTTAACATAGAAAGGAGATACAAAAAAGGGGAAAATTTAGTTTTGGCCCGACAAGATGATTTATCTTGCTCCTACGTATTCCCGGGTGCGATGGGAAATTCAAAGCCACGTAGTTCTCTGAGAAAAGATTTGATTGGTTGGTTGATTTTAATTTTGATAAAGATTTTGATTTATTTATTTTATTTTAAAAAGATTTTATTTCAGAATAAATTCACTTTCGCATAGAGTCCAAGATAGCAATGCTACACGATAAACCCTTACAATTCGTACGATACTTGAGGATGAAAAATCATACATCAACATCGTAAATTGTTGCGTGAAATAAAAAGGAATTTTATTTTATAAAATTGAATAAAATTTTGATAAAAAGAGTAAATTGAAAACGTTTAATATTTTATACAAAAGGGAATCCACTCTTGCACAAGGTTAAAGATAGCGAAGCTATACGATAAACCCCTTACAGTTCATACGACACTTGAGGATGAAAAATCATACATCGACGTCGTAGACTGTTGCGTGAATTCAAAAGATTTTTTTGTTTCCAAAGGTTTTCTTTTTAAAAAATAATAATAATAACAATAAAATAAAATAAAATAAAGCAAAGTGACTGATATTTTTTATAGAGAAATTGTTTGGTTTTCCCTTTTTATTGAACAATTATGAATCTTTTTTTTTTGCTTTGACCCCAAAAACAAAGGTAAGAAAAAAAAGAAAGAAAATAAAATTCAAAACAAAACATTTAAAAGCCCACACTCTGGCCCAAACTCACTAACCACCCACACAATATGATATATACGAAAACAAGTAAAGTAAAACAGCAAAGAAAAAAAAACTGAATCAGAAAGCTATTTCTCCATTTTTACCAACGAAGGAGATGAGGGAGAGCTACAGTGGCGGATCCGGTGCGGCGGGGACTCGTGACGGCGAGATCCGGTGGAGAGGGTCTGGGATCGGAGCCGCGGCGAGCAACGGGTGGCAGCAGCAGATGGCGGGGCGGTGGTGCGGACCGCGACGGAGCACCCCGTACGTCTTTGGTGAGCAATGAAATGGCGAGCCGGGTGGCGAACGGCAGAGCCGGTGGCGGTTCGGGCCGAGAAGGATGCGCTCCCGTGGTGGCGCTCACGAGGACGCCGTGAACAGAGGCGGTTCGTGGTGGTCGTGCGACGTCCGGCGGAAGACAGATCCGAGCGCGGATCTGCACTCCTCCCCGGAGAGGTCGCGGTGGCTCGCGGATCTGGAGGTGGCGCGGTATTCAGCAGCAAGGGAGGAGGAGAATAGTTGTTGTAAATGAAGAAAGGAAGATGGGTCAGCAAATTACAGAGGAAGAGGAAGAATCAGAAGGAAAGAGAGAAAAAGAAAGAAAAAGAAGGGAGGAAGAAGACGCAGGAGAGAAGAACAGAAGAAAAAAGTTTTTTTTTGATCTTTTCCTCTTTGGTATCAGAGAGTATTTTTTGCTATCCTCCTCCTTTTACTTGTGTTTCTGATTTGGTATTTATAGAGAAGTAGATGAATCTTGCCTCCTCCTTGGGACCAGATTAATGGAGTCCTCCTCCTTGGGACCAGATTGATGGAGTGTTGCAGTGATTCATCTTCTTCTAGTCCCCTTTCAATTTCCTTTTATGTGTCCATTTTTCTGATCTAGGCACAAACCCCTTCCCTAAGCTCTGGAAAATTACCCAAAATGGTATTTACTTGCTTGAGCCTTGTGCTGTGGTGGAGTGAACTAGTGGAGAAGAAAGATTTCAGAAGCAATTTGATTTTTTTGATTTCATTTATTTTATTTATTTATGTATTCATTTATTTATTTATTTATTTTTTTCAAAACTTTAATTAAAAAGCCATCCGGACAAAATTAGGTGTTCACAGCTGCCCCTCTTTACTTGTTTCTTATTAGATAATAGGTGTAACCGTAGTTAACCAATTATCGTTATAAGAAATTAGTAAAGACACGAACTCCAATTTTGTCCGGGTTATTCTTATAAGCAAAGGACTTGTGTTTACAAACCAATTTCCTTTAAAGAATCCGCGGGTTGGATCGCCTACTGAGGTTTACACATGAAAACTTGCAGGGTGGATTGCCTGCCGAGCTTAAACAGAAAGATAAAAGAGCTTACGGGGTGGATTGCCCGTTAGAAACTCGAGCATAAAGATAAAAGAGCTTACGGGTTGGATTGCCCGTCAGACTCGAACAGAAAGATAAATGAGCTCACGGGGTGGATTGCCCGTCTGAAGCTCGAGCACAAAGGTAAAAGAGCTTACGGGGTGGATTGCCCGTGAGAAGCTCGAACTGAAAGATAAATGAGCTTACGGGGTGGATTGCCCGTGAGAAGCTCGAACTGAAAGATAAAAGAGCCTACGGGGTGGATTGCCCGTCAGAAACTCGAACTGAAAGATAAATGAGCCTACGGGGTGGATTGCCCGTCAGAAGCTCGAACTGAAAGATAAAAGAGCTTACGGGGTGGATTGCCCGTCAGAAGCTCGAACTGAAAGATAAAATGAGCTTACGGGGTGGATTGCCCGTGAGAAGCTCGAACTGAAGATAAAAGAGCCTACGGGGTGGATTGCCCGCCAGAAGCTCGAACTGAAGATAAAAGAGCCTACGGGGTGGATTGCCCGTTAGAAGCTCGAACTGAAAGATAAAAGAGCTTACGGGGTGGATTGCCCGTCAGAAGCTCGAACTGAAAGATAAAATGAGCTTACGGGGTGGATTGCCCGTGAGAAGCTCGAACTGAAGATAAAAGAGCCTACGGGGTGGATTGCCTGCCAGAAGCTCGAACTGAAGATAAAAGAGCCTACGGGGTGGATTGCCCGTTAGAAGCTCAACTGAAAGATAAAAGAGCCTACGGGGTGGATTGCCCGTGAGAAGCTCGAACTGAAGATAAAAGAGCCTACGGGGTGGATTGCCCGCCAGAAGCTCGAACTGAAGATAAAAGAGCCTACGGGGTGGATTGCCCGTTAGAAGCTCGAACTGAAAGATAAAAGAGCCTACGAGGTGGATTGCCCGTGAGAAGCTCGAACTGAAGGATAAAAGAGCTTACGGGGTGGATTTCCCGTCAGAAGCTCGAATTGAAAGATAAAAGAGCTTACGGGGTTGATTGCCCGTGAGAAGCTCGAACAGAAAGATAAAAAAGCCTACGGGGTGGATTGCCCGTCAGACTCTCAAATGGATAGATTAAAAGCTTGTGAGGCCATGTAGACAAATGCAATATATGAATGTAGATTTTGCTCACTGATGAAATGACAATGCGAAAACTCAAATAACTAGTTTTCAATTTACAGAACGAATGATGATCACGAGAACCCTTATTAATTTTGGGCATGATGCAAAAGATTGATGATAGATTATTTGTTCTTTGCTATTTCTTTCATTATTGGATCCTTGACCCCCTAAAGGCATCGATCACAGTCAGTCTTGGGGATGAACTAAAACAAGGCCTATCTTATCTGGGAGAGATATCTTGCATTTTTATCCCCTGATGATTAGATGTTCTTGATGATAATTATCTCGATGGTTGAGTCTCAGTATTCCTTCCTTTCTTTGATGCCCTTTATAGGGGAAGCATCGTGCCCCACAAGACCTTTTGAGGCTTTCTAAGGAATTCTAACTGCTTAAAAAAACATTACTTGTTTCACGTTTCAGTATATACTTATCAGGATGAATGCACACACACAAATGACAAAAGTTAAGAGGAAAGGACTAAGGTAGCGAAATAAAGTAAAGGAAGTCAATGTCATTATATTTGGATTGAAAAAGGTGTACAAAGCATAAGTTGCAAAACGTTGCGGAGTAGATTCACATCTCCTCAAGTGATGTCTCTTTCAATGACTAATTTTAGTATCCCTCATATAATCTTGACTGCTCATTAATGGGCTTCGAGATGTTGTTATCGCCCCAATCTTCATATATCCAACCTGCGGACTGCCCCAGTTCATCGACTTGACGACACTTCCATTGTTATATATATACATTTTTTCATTTTTTGAACCCTAACTTTTGCCTAGACCGCCTTTTCAGGTTTTCAGCCTAGCGGGTTGCTCTAATTTTTGCCTAGACTGTCTTTTCGGATTTTCAGTCTAGCGAGCCTTTTCTCTTTTCATTTTTCATTTTTCTTTTCTTTTCTTCTTCTTCTTGGGAAGTGTGTTCAAGCATAATACTTTTTTACTGCATCCGAGTTCACAGGGAGCGGGAGGTCTTCCCCATCCATCCTGGTGAGAATTAAAGCACCTCCAGAGAAGGCCTTTTTCACAACGTAAGGTCCTTCGTAGTTCGGAGTCCATTTCCCTCGATGATCCTTTTGGATTGGTAGAATCTTTTTAAGCACCAGGTCACCCTCCCGAAACTGTCGTGGGCGTACCTTCTTCTCATAAGCTCTCATCAACCTTCTCTGGTATAATTGGCCGTGACATAACGCCCCTAATCTCTTCTCTTCAATGAGGTTCAATTGGTCTAATCGATCCGAACCCCACTCAGCTTCTTCTAATTCTCGCTTCTCTCAAGACTCTTAATGAGGGGATCTCTACTTCAATCGGGAGCACCGCCTCCATCCCATAAACTAAAGAATATGGCGTTGCCCCTGCCGAGGTGCGAATAGAGGTACGATAGCCGTGTAAAGCAAAAGGTAACATATCGTGCCAATCCTTATACGTCACCACCATCTTTTGGACAATCTTCTTGATATTTTTATTAGCGGCCTCCACCGCCTGCTCATCTTTGGGCGATGTACGGAGAGGAATTATGATGCTTTATCTTGAAATTTTCGCACATCTCCTTCATCATCTTATTGTTCAAATTGGTCGCATTATCGGTGATAATTTCACCCGGCAAACCCATAACGGCAAATTAACTCTCTTTTGACAAATCCGATCACGACATTCCTGGTCACATTGGGATAAGATGCAGCCTCAACCCACTTGGTGAAATAATCGATGGCAACAAGAATGAAGCGATGTCCATTTGAGGCTTTTGGTTCGATGGGCCCGATCACATCCATTCCCCACATTGAGAACGGCCAGTGGTGCCGACATGACATTCAAAGGAGCTGGCGGCGCATGAACCTTATCAAGCATATATTTGACACTTGTGGCACTTCTTCGCATAATTAAAGCAATCAGCCTCCATTGTCGCCAATATTGGCCAGTCCTCAAGATTTTCCTGGCCATTGCATGACCGCTCGCGTGTGTTCCAAAAGGTCCTTCATGTACCTCCTCAACTATCGGTTTAGCTTCTTTTGCGTCAACGCACCTCAACAACACCATGTCATGGTTTCTTTTGTAGAGAATATCTCCATCTAAATAGAAACCCATTGCAAGTCTTCTTAGAGTTCTTTTGTCATTTTCCAGAAGCGCCTGAGGGTATTCCCTTCTTTGGATGAAACATTTGATGTCATGGTACCACGATTTTTTATCGACTCTTCCTCTATCACTTGACAATATGCAGGGATGACCACGACTTTCCATTTTGATGAGTGGTAGGTTCCTCTCGTCACTTACTTTGAACATTGAGGACAAGGTAGACAGTAGCGTCGGCACTAATCGGTTATCTTCTCGGGGAATATGATGAAACGTGACTTCGTCAAACTGCTCAATCAAACCTTTGATGTAATCATGGTACGGAATTAACTTGGCATCTCGGGTTTCCCATTCCCTCTTAGCTGGTGGATGACTAATGCAGAGTCCCCATATACCTCCGGTCTCCTTGCTTTTGCCTCTATTGCTGCTAAAATCCCTAGTGCACAAGCTTCATATTCGGCTATGTTGTTTGTACAATCGAAGCGAGCCTCGCAGATGTGTGGAAATAATCATTTTCTGGTGAGATTAAGATTGCCCCGATTCCGTGCCCCAATGCATTAGAAGCTCCAGTCAAATAACAAAGTCCACTTTTCTTTTTCTCGGTGATTGCTCGCGATCAAACAAAGCCATTATATCTTCATCTGGAAAATCACATTGCATCGATCCATAATCTTCTACCGGCTGATTGGCTAGATATTCTGCAAGGGCACTCCCTTTTATTGCCTTTTGGGTGACATAGATAATGTCATATTCTGAGAGTAGGACATGCCAGCGAGCAATTCTTCCAAATGAGGCGGGCTTATCAAAGATATACTTGATCGGATCCATTTTGGACACCAACCAGGTAGTATAACACAACATGTAATGCCTCAAACGGCGAGCCGCCCATGCTAAAGCACAACAAGTGCGTTCTAACAATGAGTAGTTGGCTTCACAACTGGTGAACTTCTTACTTAGATAATAGATGGCACGTTCCTTCCTCCCCGACTCATCGTGCTTTGCCCTAGTACACAACCCATAGATTGATCTAGTACAGCCAAATACATGATGAGAGGTCTCCCGGCACTTGGGGAACCAAGACTGGAGGCTCTTGTAGGTATTGTTTGATCTTCTCAAAGGCTTTTTGACAATCTTCATTCCATGTCACAGCTTGATTTTTGCGCAATGTTTAAAGATTGGTTCGCATGTCGCCATTAATTGGGAAATGAACACTGCAATGTAGTTCAATCTTCCTAAAAACCCACGAACTTCTTTCTCTGTTTGAGGTGCTGGCATATCGTTGATTGCTCGAACCTTTTCAGGATCAACTTCTATCCCTCTTTGACTAACAATGAACCCCAGAAGCTTACCCGATTTCACTCCAAAGGTGCATTTGGCTGGATTTAATCGGAGCTTAAACTTTCTTAACCGCTCAAAGAGTTTTTGCAGATTATCAACATGGTCATCTTCGAATCTGGACTTGGCGATCATGTCATCTACATAAACTTCTATCTCCTTATGCATCATGTCATGGAATAAAGCCACCATAGCCCGCTGATATGTTGCCCCAGCATTTTTCAAACCAAAGGGCATAACCTTATAGCAAAAAGTTCCCCACAACGTGACAAATGTAGTCTTCTCCATATCTTTAGGTGCCATTTTGATCTGATTATATCCTGAGAAGCCATCCATGAAAGAGAATAATGCATGTTGAGCAGTGTTATCTACAAGAACATCAATGTGAGGCAAAGGAAAGTCATCCTTTGGACTAGCTCTGTTCAGATCTCGATAGTCAACACACATTCGAACTTTTCCATCTTTCTTGGGAACAGGAACGATGTTAGCAACCCATTGAGGGTACTTTACAACTTCTAGGAAACCTGCATCCAGTTGTTTCTTGACCTCTTCCTTGATCTTTAAGGACATTTCCGCTTTCATCCTTCGTAGCTTCTGCTTTACTGGAGGACACTCAGGCTTTAATGGCAATTTGTGTTCTGCTACACTAGGGTCTAATCCTGGCATGTCTTGGTAGGACCATGCGAAAACATCTTTATAATCTGTCAACAACCTGATCAATCTATTCCGCTCCTTTTCTTTCAGGGAAAGGCCAATCTTGACCTCTTTTATATCATCTTTGGTTCCCAAATTGATTAGTTCACTCGGCTCTTCATGGGGCCGGATTTCCCTGGCTTCTTGTTCTACCAATCTCAAAAGTTCAAGGGGAACTTCCCCGTCATCATCAACAACCTCCTCAGCATGATCAACGGAATAGTCAAAATTGTATGATGGGTTACTAACACTGTCGTTTTCAAGAGAGTCACTTTTAGATCTGCATTTTGGTAATTATCAGGGAAAGATGAATGAATAAAGGTTAAAGACGAGAGACTGCATTTATTAGTGAGGGATGGTGAACAAAAACGAAAGTAAAAAAAAGATAACAAGACAAAGATACTGAATGCATGCATTTATTGATAAGTCATCTTTGAAACAAAAACAAGTAAGCCCATTACAACGAAACTCCTAAAGCCTTGGGCAGAGCTAAAGGATAAGCATTACAGAATTACTTTGAAAAGGACCCTATGGTCTTGGGGAACTCAATGATCTCCCAATTGTTGAGCTTTGTATCCGGAGAGCATGGATACGCCAGATTGATACCACGATCGGCAGGATAATCATCTTCAATAGCTGCCGCTTGGTCCAGGGAATGCAAACCCTACGCTCGGAAGCTCTGTCGAATGTCACAGATGGGAACCCTTTCAGCCTCGCATTCACGATTTTCCAGCCGAGCCAACCTCTTTCTTTTCTTCTCTTCTATCACCCTCATCTTGTCGGCCTTAGTGGGTTTGTATCCCAACCCAAACCTATCCCTGTTCTCAGTGAGCATGAGGATGTCAGCGACACCTTGGCTATTATTCCCCAGACCGATTCCAGGTTGGTATCCTCCTTGAAGCATAACCTTGGCCATCATGATGGATGCTTTGGATGACCGATGTTTCAAGAGTGGAGCTCCCTCCCCAACATAAGTGGCATTGGCAATTTCAAGTGATTGGAAGGCGGTCTCGAGAGCTTCCTCGGCAGCTTCAATATAAGGGGTTGTTGATGGCTTGATTACTAACAGATCCTCCTCTCCAGAGACAATTATCAGCTTACAATCAACAATGAACTTCACCTTCTGGTGCAATGTGGAAGGTACAGACTCCGGACGAATGGATCCATGGTCGTCCTAGGAGACAAATCGTATGTTGGTGTGATGTCCATTACTTGGAAAAGTACTTCAAAGGTGCAGGGGCCAATCTGAATGGGCAATTCAATTTCTCCCATGACTTCCCTTCGGTGCCGTCGAAAGCTCTTACAATCATTGTGCTTGGCTTCATATGAGTTCCGTCGAAAGGCAACTTCGCCGTGTTGACTTTGGCATTACATTCAAAGAAGAGCCATTATCAATGAGAACCCTGGCCATGACATGGTCTCGGACTTCACGAAATGTGCAAGGCCTTGTTGTGCCCCATACCTTCGGGCTGGTATTTCATCATCGGTGAAAGTGACATAATTATCAGCAACTATGTTACCTACAATGTTATCGAGCTTATCAACTGTGATGTCATGGGAGACATGCGCTTGATTCAACACCTTCATCAAGATTCTTCTTCGTGTGGCTCGAGTTCATTAATAGAGACAAAAGAGATATCCGAGCCGGAGTCCGATTTAACCGATCCACAACCCTATATTCACTCTGCTTGATGAACTTCAAGAATTCGCCTACCTCCTCATCGATACACCCTTTTATTCTCACCCCGTTTGCTTCCTTGTCATCTAGGATTTCTTCCACCTTCTCTTTCCCTTTGTGATCCTTTCCTTCCTTTTCTATTTCCCCCTTTCGCAATACCTCTGGAGTGTAAATGCGACCACTCCTAGTCATTCCGCCAATTCCTGAAATGTTGGTAACCACAGTAGTCCCGTTGGAAGGATTGGGTTGGACCTGCATCTCATACTTCCATGGTACCGCTTTGGTGTCCTTGTAAGGGAAAGGACTTGGAACTCGGATGACGATTGGTGTTGGCCCACTTGGAATCGGCAAAGGTTTCTTCTCGGTATAGTATATCACCACCTGGTTTCGGAGTGACTTGCTCGGGAACTGCCGAGAATTAACCACAACAAGAAAAAGGGGTTATCTTAATTGGGGTTGGGGAAGTTGTAGATTCAGCAACCATATTAATGGCACATTCATTTGATCCACAACCAATTAAGATAATCTTCATATCCATTAATCGGCTGCACGACTCACCGAAACTCGAACAGGTTTTCAATCGAATGCCCCATGTTTCCATCAAAGTCACACCTTATCTCTCCATCGAGAGCTTTTTCTTCCGTGGCCGGGATTTGGATCAATCCACATTTGCACATCTCTCTAAAAACAACTCTCATAGGAGTCCTAACATCGGCCACTTTACTCTTTAGAGTCTGTTCCAAGAAGCTCTCAATGGCATTGACCCCCGAACTCCCATGATTTGGCATAGGACCCTGTGCCACATTTGGAGCATCCTTCTGAAAGCTCAACCATTTGGCATTAATCAGGTCTTGGACCTTAAACTTCAAAGCTCTACAACTCTCGGTGGAATGCCCTGTGGCCCCATCGTGATATTCACATTGAGCATTTGGGTCGTACCACTTTGGATAAGGAGGGTCTAGTGGTCTTGTCGGGATAGGAGTTAGCACGGATTTGCTCACAAGTTGGCGAAATAGTTCGGTGTAGGTCATGGGTATTGGGTCAAAACGCACTGGCTTTCTTTCCGGGTTATATGGTGGTCTTGCTTGGCTGGTGTTTGGGTTTGGATTTGGAGGCTGGACGATTTGAGGTGGCATGGTGGGGTGTGTTTGAGGCTGAGAAGGGTATGATGGTCGGTAGGGAGCCATTTGTTGAGGGTTTGGAAATTGCGAGGTTGCAGCGATGTATGGCTGGTTGGCTTGGTGATATGGAGGTGGTTGGTAATATGGGGCGTATTGGGCATGGAAGGCGGGTGTTTGGTTTGGTCTCCATTGGTTCGGTTTCTTCTGTTCCAAGGTTACTGCATGTGCCTCTCCTTCCTTCTTTTTCACGAATGGGGTTTTCTTTGGGCCGTTCCCCTCGAAGTCTCGACGATCTTGCCATTCCTCATTCCACTTTCAATTCTCTCGCCGATGATGACCATGTCGAGAAAAATTTGATGACACACTCCCAATCATCCTATCATAGAAAGGCGATCGAGTGTATCAATGAACATTGCTACGATTTCTTTCTCGGCTAAGGGAGGCTCCACCTGGGCAGCCAGTTCCTCCATCGTTGCGCGTATTCTTTGAAAGTCTCTACATCCCTTTTTGACATATTTTGGAGTTGCATCCTATCGGGAGCCATGTCAACATTGTACTTGTCTCGCTTTAGGAATGCATCTGCTAGATCTTTGAAGGATCGGATGTGTGCCCGCTCGAGATGCGTATACCAATTTGAAGTCGCCCGGCCAAGTCAGTCTTGGAAGAAGTGAATCAAGAGTTTATCATCTCGGGCATGTGACGCCATCTTCCTAACATACATGGTCAAATGGTTCTTGGGACAAGTGGTTCCCGGTATTTGTCAAAATCAGGCACCTTAAATTTCGGCGGAATTACAACATTTGGCACCGGATGCAGTTCCGAGGCATCCCGAAGACCATAACTATTTACCCCTTCGATGGCCCGCAATCTTTCCTCTAGTACTTCCAGCTTTTCTTTAGACTGGGAATCCCCCCGATCGATTCACCTGAGCTTCTCCGTACATATTATGGGGAAATGAATATGGCATGGAGGAGGAACCGAAGTTTGGCATCATTTGAGCCCCCTGGGGTCCATAATGTAGGGTGTACTGTGGGGGCCTTGGATTGACAGTAGGTGTCACTATCGGGGTGTTACCATCTGTAGAGTTGACATTCTGTGCTTGCGGTATTTCGGCAGATATTGGTGGGGATTTGTGCTTGAGTGATGTGTTCGGAGTTCTGAATACCATCTTGTGGATCGGGGTCATTGGTGGTACAAACCCACGAGGCAAACCGTATGGGGGATTGTTTGAGTCAAATGGAAAATGAGTTGGGTTGAGAGGCATCATGGCCCCTGGTTGGTTGAAGCCTTGAATAGGAATCTGAGAAAAACCGGGCGGGATGAGAGGTGTGGCTGGCTGTCCTTCGTTCGAGGCTGGAGGGTTCTCCTCTGTGTTCTTCTCCTTTTGCATTTCTTGTAGGATCTCCATCATCTTAGCCATCTGATCTTTGATTTGACTGACTTCATCCCTGATCACTTGAACTTCTTCTAGTTCATCCGCCATGGCTCTTGCCTGTGATCGAGTGCGATAAGGGTGTCTTGGAGCAATTGTTCAAAAAACCACACTGTTTTATTTAATAAAAGAAAGAATAAATGAATAAAATCAAAAGAAAGAGCATAAACCAATTAAACTCCATTTTTGATAGGAAGACCGTCGCATATACTTATAGCAAGAATACTCATCCTGCAATCAAATCTAGTGGTATAATTCCCTCTAGCTTGACTGCAGTTGATGTCGAGTCCAAGGGAGAATTCACTCCTCGATAGACCACATCTGGTACTAGCAATGTCATTGTTTGATGATACCCATATTTTTACGCGGAAAACACATCATTTTTAGGGTAAAAATATAGTTGATGAAGTATCTAAGGGAGAATTCACTCCTCGACAGATATCATCTGGAAAAAGAGAGAGCATTCCACAAAAAATTGATGAAAACTTCTATTTCATTGGATGGATGTTGCAATACAAACATGAGTCTTTGGTCAACTAGAAAAACAATACATCGAGAGTTTTCATATTTCTAACCCATCTTTGGGGACCTCAAAATACTATGCCAAGAGCTTCATCTTCTTTTTGCTGAATCCCTTTGCAAGCTTCCCAAAATGCTTGAAGAACTCAGTCACCTCCGGTGGTATTTGGAGGAAAGGGTTCTTGTAGACCTGAATTGATACTTCTTCAAATCGATCCACCAACTGGGAAGTATGATATTGAATTCTACCAATCATGTCTTCATATTTTCTTCTCCATGCTTCCCTTTCATAGATCACATCCCTTACAACCAATTTCCATCCCTTTACCCATTCTGCGTGACGTTGAGCTTCTCCTATTTCATTTTCTTGCATTTTGGTCCTGAGCCAATTTTCCCTTTCATTAGCTTCTGTTAATAATTGACGATATCTGGCAGCCTTTGCTCCATCCTCGATCGAGTAAAGTTCTGGCCTGGGCCAAGGATTCTTGTAGAGATCCAACTCTCTCCTTTAGTATCTGTATTGTTTCGACATGAACCCCTACGTCCCACTCAAGCTCTTCTTTCTTCTTTAGAATTCTGACTAGCGTGTTTTCTTGACACTCCACCTTTGCTTGTAACTCTTGGATCACTGCTTCTTTCTCTTTTCTTGCCCTTTTCATGCGACTTGGGGCTTCGTAGGAATCGGCACATTCACTTCTCAAATTCTCGATCTGTAAATTCAGTTTTTGCACCTGGCTTTGGAGCTTGACGATAGTTACTTCGCAACTTGGTTCTTTTCATCCAAAACCCCCATCCGAGCTTTTAGGATTTCAATTTTTTCCAAAGCATTTGATCTTCTCAGAAGAGGATTGTTTTCAGATCGGGTGGGGGTTCCGGTTTTGAAGGACACCCCCTTCTTGCCTCTCTCCATGCTTCATATCTTTTTGTTCGAGCTATGATCCGCCTTCCTAACTCATCACGCCCTTTTATGTGAATATTGTTCCATGCTGACCTTATTGCCATTGTCTGACTCTTGATGCTTTCACATTCTTGATATAGGAAATATGCTCCACCCAAAGAGCTCTTTTGGGGGTTCATCTTGTGTCCACCTGAGTTGGCACATTACTAGAGCTGGTGAATATGACACACATCCTCCTGGGTCCCATCAATGGGACATTCGAGAAACCTCCACAATCGAATATAACGGAATCCCCATTGTACCATGGGCACATCCATCTAAATGAACGTGAGTCGACCTGATCAAACTCTTGTTTCCATTCATATAGTTTGCGTGACTTTAGCGGCATGCGAATGAATCCTTTCAACGGGTCATCCGTTCTATCAATTTTGTTTCCAAGATACAAGTGAGTCATAATCCAAACATATAACATTGGTGCACAGCAGACCGCAACTTTCCTTGTTGATTCGATGACAAACTTGTAGTGAGAGAAAAGTCTCAGCTAGGATAGCAGGGGACTAAATTCACCCCATATTCCTCAACTCTGTAGAAGACGTCCATGGCTGATCGATCAATCACATCCGGAATAAAGGGAAAAAGCACCATCCAGTAGATGAGGAGAGCCAACAACCTATTAAAAAGAACCCATCGTTGTTGTTGAGCCAACTCCCTAAGATAACCTTCCAAGAATCGCCTCTTCAAGCCCGTAGTGTTTCCTTTTTCCACTTTATCCAATTGTTCCGTTTAAGTTCCAAAGACTTGCTATCTTCCCATCTCGCCACATATTGTCCATAATACAAATAGACACGTGATTCCTTTTGGATAGGCGGTCTCGAGCATGTAAGCATACTCCTCTATGGTGGGAGTTACATCTAGGTCAGGCAATTCAAAACATCTCAAAGTTGAGTTCCAATACTGAGCGAATGCACTTAGAGCGGGGGCATCCACCGGAATACGTAATAGATCTAGTATCCTCCCATACTTGTTGTTAAAGTTCGAACGTGCCTTTTCTGACATTTGTTGACTAATTTCCCATAAGCTCTGAACATCATTGAGTGTCACGTCGATCTTGATGCTCTTCTTGGAACTGCTTGCATTGCTAGTACTCTTCCCGA
The DNA here is from genome assembly GCA_030762895.1 of Sophora flavescens. Lineage (NCBI taxonomy): Eukaryota > Viridiplantae > Streptophyta > Magnoliopsida > Fabales > Fabaceae > Sophora > Sophora flavescens. Next base: position 18,845,181 of record CM061067.1, read on the forward strand.
CGCTTGGTCCTTCCATTCTTTGCTATAAGATTAATACTAAGGTCTTCCTGTCAAGAAACACAAATAAAGAAAAAAATTAGAAATAAAACACACGAAAAAAATGCCCTACATGCTTCACGTTGCATGAACCCCAGTAGGGTTGGGAACCCTATGTCGGGTATGCTGTCAATGCACTACCTTCACTATGACACGCCGCTTATTAGAAGTGCAATAATATTCGAACATGTCATTCGGGCTTGGAGCGACGATGTTTCCGCCCCTTTTCCCTTTTTTTTTTTTTTTTTTTTTAAACTTCATAATAAATATGTATGTGCATGACAATTTATGTTTATGATGCCAGAAAAAAATGGGTAGAGTGAAAAATTATGCACCCTTTGTCATAAATTGGGTAAAAATTCGGGTTGGACAAACCCGAGGTAATGACTCTAAACAAAGTTGGCTACTAAGTTTGCTCTATCGGTGAAAATTAGGTAGGGTCTAGACTTCTAAAAGCCATGATTCCCAGTTGCCCTTATCCCGAAAGATAAGGATCCGATTCATGAATCTAGTCACAAGTAGGGATAAACCCTCTCAATATGACCATCCCATGATATCGGGTACAACCTGAGTGGTGAACCAACAAATGTCAGGGAGGTACGAGACCTCTTCAATGACAATGTCGAGACACCGCCTAATCCTTGAGTTTTGAGCAAGCTCGGGTATAGAGCCAAAAGTGTGTGCAAGTTGTGATAGTGATGTGTGTGATGGGAGCACACAAACCTTCACAAAACCTACTAAAATAAAACTACCCCAAGCCTGCAAAAGGGAACAAACAACACAAATACAAAAGTTCTCTACCCTAAGGTTGCAAGAATATACAAAAGCAGTTATGGAAGCATAAAAAAAAAAGGTAAAACAAATATTTTCAAAGCTGTTTTTTTTTTTAAAAATAAAAAAATATAAAATAAAATTTGCACAACCAACTATGATAGGCCTGACTCTCAAAGTCGTCCCCAGTGGAGTCGCCAGCTGTCGCGACCGTCCCGTCCGGGAGCCGCGAAAAGAGATAAAAAACAGAGGAGTCGCCACTAAGATTTTTATTGGGTAAATCTTAGAAAACCCAATCATTTAAAGGTAAACTGGTCTTTTAAAAAAAGAGAGATATGAGTCCGGGAGTCGGTTACGAGTAGGGAAGGTATTAGCACCCCACATCGTCCGTTTAAAAAAACGGTACCTCAAGTTAATTGTGCAAAACATTTTAATAACCTTTAAAATATTTATTCTACCCAAAAATTATTTACAAGAAAGTGTTATTTTTAATTTTAGATATTTTAGATTTTTATCAGTTCTTATATTTTTAAATTTATTGTTTAGAAAAATTAAATGAGGTTGAACATGGCACATGAGTCCACAGGGCAACCTCAAATCTAAGGGACTGAATATGGCACCGTGTCCATAGAACATCCCTAAAAAGGAAAAGTTTAACTTTTTGATTAATTATTTTAACGAAAAAAAAGGGGATGCAAAAAAGGAAAATTAATTAAATGAGGTTGAACGTGGCACATGAGTCCACAGGGCAACCTCAAATCTAAGGGACTGAACATGGCACCGTGTCCATAGAGCATCCCTAAAATAGAAAAATTTAATTTTTGATTAATCATTTTGACATAAAAAGGAGATACAAAAGAGGGAAAAATTAGTTTTGGCCCGACAAGATGATTTATCTTGCTCCTACGTATTCCCGGGTGCGATGGGAAACTCAAAGCCACGTAGTTCTCTAAGAAAAGATTTGATTGGTTGGTTGATTTTAATTTTGATAAAGATTTTGATTTATTTATTTTATTTTAAAAAGATTTTATTTCAGAATAAATTCACTTTCGCATAGAGTCCAAGATAGCAATGCTACACGATAAACCCTTACAATTCGTACGATACTTGAGGATGAAAAATCATACATCAACATCGTAAATTGTTGCGTGAAATAAAAAGGAATTTTATTTTATAAAATTGAATAAAATTTTGATAAAAAGAGTAAATTGAAAACGTTTAATATTTTATACAAAAGGGAATCCACTCTTGCACAAGGTTAAAGATAGCGAAGCTATACGATAAACCCCTTACAGTTCATACGACACTTGAGGATGAAAAATCATACATCGACGTCGTAGACTGTTGCGTGAATTCAAAAGATTTTTTTGTTTCCAAAGGTTTTCTTTTTAAAAAAAAAATTAATAACAATAAAACAATATTGGAATAAAACAATATCCTATTACTGTTCATTCCATTTGTTTCCAAAGGTTTTCTAAGTACATGTAATAAAACAATATCCTATTACTGTTCATTCACTCACAAATCCCTGTTCATTTCCTCTTCAGACTTCAGAGATGTAAACGTTGTCATGTTGGAATGTGTGAGCCAGATTTTCTTTAAAAAAAAGTGTTCCATTTGCTATGCGGCTTTTTTTTATTTAAAAAAAACTTGAGATAATATAAAAAAATAAGGATAAAAAGGTTAACGAAAAAATCGCTATCTACAACAATAATATTTTTCAAAAACTTAGATGATATAAAAAGTAAAGGTTAAAGTAATGTTTTGGTACCTATACGTGACATCGATTTTCAATTTGGTCCATATACGTAAAAAGTTATCAATTTGGTCCCTATACGTGACACTAATTTTTAATTTGGTCATCATCGCTAATTGGTCCCTATATAAGAGGACCAAATTGCAAATTATTGTCACATGTAGGGACCAATTCAACAAAAAAAATTTGAAATCGATCCCTACATGTGATAATTATTTTCAATTTGGTCCCTACATGTGACAATAATTTGCAATTTAGTCCTCTTATATAGGGACCAATTAGCGGTGAGGATCAAATTGAAAATCAGTGTCACGTATAGGGACCAAATTGATAACTTTTTACGTATAAGGACCAGATTGAAAATCAATGTCATGTATAGGGATCAAAACATTACTTTAACCAAAAATAAAAAGGTTAATGAAAACAATCACTAACTACAACAATAATATTTTAAAATAATAGGTGAATCTGAGGGGAAAAATCAATATTTAAAATAATATTAAATAGTCAAAAAAATAATTGTTCAAAATATTAAAATAACTATAGATAAATATTAGAGTTGAATTAAGTTTATTAGATGATGATGATAATAATAATAATAATATTAAAATAATATAAATATAAATTGTGTAAGAAATTTATGATTTACAAGTGATTAAAATGGTTAAAAATACATTATTTTTTAAACAAAAATGACATGTAAAAACTATTTATTTAAAAAAAGAAAAGAGTACAAAGAAAGAAAACAAGGCGGATATTTAAGGGTTGACCTCAATAGTCAAAGAATAAAAATTTGAATTTAGTGAACAAACACATTTTTTTTGTACTCATCCTAATTAGTCCTTTAAACCCGATATGGGACTAATATCTAATATCTGAGTCGGTCGAGTGATTAGTAAACTCTGGCCAAGGATTGTTACATACACAATAATCGAACTCGAATAAAATCCAAACCGTCCTTGAGTAGCAATTCGTTAACCAAACCAAACCGATGGAATTCGATTTTGTTCGGTTCGATTCGGTTCCGGTGGTCGGGTCACCTACTTATTAACGCACCAAAACGTTTTTTTACACAAAATGCACCAGAATGTTGAAAAAATACGAAATAGTCCAAAAAAACATATGAATATTGAACGAACTTGAACAGCAATAAAAGAACAATCTTTATAAACTTGCTTCCATACCATGGTAATATTGAACAGATCAGATTTTCCACCAACACATTAAGGGTACACAAAAACACAACAAATGCACTTTGTAAATGATAACCTTAAACACAACAAGGGGAAGTAGTGAAGAACTGAAGGTGAATCACGATGTTGGAAGAGAAGGGGAGAAGATCAGATCTGACATGCAAAAAAGGGGAGAAGAAGGAGGATGGAGGACTCGCCAGGGAGTAGGACAGTGTGGCGGCGTCGGAGCTACTTGACGGAGGACGGCGCGGCTCGGAGATGACGAAGCTGCTGCTATGTGCTAGGACGGAGCTGCAAACACGAAGGCAAGGGATGGAGCCAGAGGTGTGAGGAGGCGACGCGACGATCTGCTGCTGCGGCCTGGGACGGAGCTCGGAGCTTTATGCGCGCGGCTGTGAGGCTAGGTCAGAGGTCGTGTGCGATACTGAGATAGAGAAGTGAAGAGGCTGACTGAAAACAAGCGAGCTTAGAATAGAATACTAATTTAGGTTAAGGACTCAGGAAATTAGGGGAAGATTTTGTTTTTTTATCTTCGTCGGGTCGGGTCATTAGATTTGGAAGACAAAATCCAATATCCGAACCAATGATAATTGGTTCTCATCAGTTCGGTTCCATTTTTTACTCGAACCAATTATGTTCGATTTTTTTTGGGTTGGTTCGGTTCGGGTTGGTAGAGTTGACTCGGGTCACTTACACCTCTATCCCCAGTTTAGTCATAGTTTAGATTTTTCATCCCTCTCCAAAAATATGTTCTATGAGATTCAAACCCGGGTACTCCTCATACAAGCTCAACCTATGTACCCAACTGAGCTCGAGTATTGTAGATATTTTATTTTAATTGTCTTTAAATATTTAATAATAAATACTTTTCACGTGTGTATAAAATTCCTACTTTATAAATATTAAATAATTTTTTGATCAATTGATAAATCACTATTTCACTATTAGTGGTACTTAAAGTTCATTTTAAAGGGGCTAAATCATTTTAAAGGATGCTGTATTCATTGGCCATTATTTAAATTGAAGAATTTAGAGCATTCATTAGACTTTCATTAGCATTCATTAGACTTCCTATAGGTTTTATCACCTCTTTCATTTATTTGATTCCGAAGATTGATAGCTCGCGACGGGATTTCAGATTACCGCCCTATAACGCTTATTGGATGTCTCTACAAAATTATATCCAAGATCTTGGCTAGGCGTTTAAAGGAGGTGTTGAACTCTTTTATCTCACACAACCAAACAGCTTTTCTACCAAAGCGATATATTTTGGATGAGGTTGTGATCATGAATGAAATTGTAGACTTCGCTAAAAAGTCGAAGAAGGATTGCTTAATCTTTAAAGTCGACTTCGGGAAAGTCTATGATTCGGTAAATTGGGGTTACTTGAAAGATATGTTAGTAAAATTTGGTTTCGGTGATAGATGGATTTTGTGGATGAAGGCAACAATCTTTACTGGAAAGTCTTCCATTCTAGTTAATGGCTGCCCGGCAAGTGAGTTTACAGTGATAAGAGAAATTAGACAAGGAGATCCCTTGGCTCCTTTCTTATTTCTTATTGCGGCGGAGGGTCTTAATGTGACACCCTAACTCGGGTCATCACATTTCCACCCGTTTACGGAAATAAAATTTAATTTGCTGGTTGCTTTCGGAAAATAATGTTTTCTCAACGTTCATCTTTTCAAAATATGGTGATAAATTTTTTTTTCTTTTAATCCTCAAGACAACAACAACGAAATCAAACCACACATAATTACATATTGTATATAAGTTATACAACTATACTGCCTCATATGTTTTAACATCTAGATCATTATCAGTTTAGTGACTCTCAAAACATAACATAACTCAATAGGACCTAAGCTGGTCGCATCTAACTGACACTACCGAACAGCTGGGAGCGATGACAGACATGTCTCGAACTAGACAGCCTTCTCCTTTTGAAGAGATCTTATCCCCTGTGCGGTTCTGATATGTTTGTAAGGGTGAGACGCCAATATATGGATTTAACAAAATAACTAGATGCACGACACAAAAGAAGGCACATGTACAATTTCATGTTATAACAACATAAGCATCAATACTATAGCATATAGTTTATCAATGGGTTTCACACCCCAAACATCAACGTTGGAAAACTATGCATGAACACTTCAATACATCATCTAACTTTTTTCTAATCTCCGGAGACCCCCAACGTCATTTTAAAATGAGTTGATCAAGCTCGATTACCAACAGAGGCACATCGATTTTTTTTTCATTGTACGTCGATTTTACCATAGCCCACTATCCGGAACAGTGAGAACGTCGATTTATGGATTTTTTTTCATTGTACGTCGATTGCCAAGGGCACAATGAACACGTCGATTTCATAAATATCATAAGATACCATGATTCCATTGTACGTCGATTGCCCAAAGGCACAATGAATACGTCGATTACATGAATATCATAAAATACCCTGATTTCATTGTACGTCGATTGCCTTGAGCACAATGAATTTCATTGTACGTCGATTGCCCAAAGGCACAATGAACACGTCGATTTCAGGAATATCATCAAGATACCATGATTAACAACTACGTCGAGACATGAATATCACCAAGATATCATGATTAACCTCGTAGGCACGTCTGCCGAATATGCATGCAAAACATTTTATTCTCGTCGTTTTTCTTTGTGTTCAATCTTTCCTTTGCCGAAGCTCAAAGTTTACGACCAACAGAGTTTTAACAATTTAAAACTTTCATTAATAACACAGGACGTCACCGTCCGAGTGCTCAATCACGACACCTCTCGACCGATGCACCAGTCTTAGGTTCGTGGTAATAGAAAACATCATAAATCTTTTACCGTCGTTTATTACGTCGTGAAGTAGACACACCGTCTACCTACTAAACACCAAGTCTATAACGTCAAAAGAACACTAGTACCCCGACGTCTCGGTTACTGAGTTCCATATCGTCGTTCGCTGAATCGTGAAAAACAAATCCAAAATAGGATAACGTCATAAGAACATTAGTACCCCGACATCTCGGTTACTAAGTTCCACACCACTTTCAACTCGGTTGAATTTATATTTGGTTTTTCAGAAATTCCTTTCAAATTGTAAATTCATTAATAAAATCCTTAAATAATAAAACTTAGTTTTTCACAAACCAACGAGTCACTTGAGGTTTAATTTCTTCACAAATATGCACCGCCGTTTCAAAATACTTGCCGTCTACACTTTTCCAAAGTTGCCGTCAAATATTATTTTTAAGACTTTTTAAGTAAAAAACTTAACTTTTCCACTTAATTAATTTTATAAAATCATGATTAACTTATTTTCATCAATTAATTTCATAAAATAATATTTTGTAATATTCCGGAATTTCTTATATAAAATTTAGCAGTGCTAAAATATTTTCACGGTCTCGCGCTCGTTGTGACTCATAGTTCACTTTTTCAGAAATAATTTATTAAAATAATAATATTTTCCAAAACTCCTTATTTTTCCCAAAATAAAATTTCCTTTAATATTATATATCAATATTTTATCGTGAAAACATTGAATATAATTTGCGTAGCTTCTTAAAGCTTTTATCCGATTAACTTTAATTGAGCACTGACCACTGTCAGGCTTCTCACACATCAACCAACGATTTATATCACAGATATTTCCCAGGCAGATCATGCATCATAGCAGTATAATATACAATTGCAAATAATTAAATAAATTAAACACAACTCCACACCAATACACAGATAAACCACACAACGTAAACAACAAAACCAATAACCACAACCACATATAAATCATATAAACCACACCACACTCAAATAGTTAATGAGAAAAAACCCTTAGGTAAGCTCCCTTACCTCTTGAAGAACTTAGCTTCCGATTCAAAACTTTGTCGTGAATCTGGGAACCGCCAACGCACGCATACCGATAATCTAGTTTATCCTTCATTAAACATAACACTCGATCAACAAACTAACAACTAAATCAAGCCTAAAATCCTACATGTTGGTTTCGGCCAAGGTCTGAGTTTTGGGGTTAGAAATCTCTAAAATTTCTAATCATGATTAAGTCATGGATTAATGATCCTTGATTAACCTAAATCATAGATTAGTGACTAAACAACTAAGTTTCAAACTCAAAACTTCCTAACTCTTTTATACAAGGATTCGGCCTCAATATGATCATAAGGCTAGGGTTCTTAGTTTAATAAACCAACTTGGATTTATTAAACATACATACTAATAGCTTGATTAACAAGATCATTAAGAAAAACTTTGAACAAAACTCAACAAATCTAACCCACCTAGGGTTTCGGCCAACATAGAGATTTTTGAGTAAGATTTTCATTTTAAGAAACTAACATAGGTTAGAGTGTGTAGACATACATGCCATATAGAATACATGACCATACATGACAACACATGAACAAAACTCTACCAACCCTAATTTGATAGATTCGGCCAAGGCTAGGCTTTTAGGAAAGAAATTTTTGATTACATCATGCTCTTGGATTTAGATAATATGCATGATATCAAGAAGATAGAAAGTAGTTTCATCCTCATTATATTTTTCTAGAATTTATTATGACTTTTCAAAGTTCTAGGGTTAGAAACTTTAAAGTGAGAAACAACTATGATATAAGCCTTGAATCAAGAAACTTGCTAAAGAACATAGGCATGATTAAGAATGAAGATTTGAATTTACCTCTTGAATATCAATGACAAAGGAAATCCAAGAACTTGCTTCACAAATCTAACACTAGAAGACTTATAAACTTAGGGTTTTTGAACAAATGGCAAAAGAAACTAAGTGAAAAGTGAGAGTATGGTATTTATAGGGATAGTGGTGCCATCTTGGGAAGGATCTAGATGATGATGAGTTGTCTTGCTAAAGGATTCAAATGCAATTAAGTTCTAAGGACCAAGTTGCAAATATTCCATAAGTTGAAGGACTAGTTTGCAAATTGTCAATAAAGTGTCATGATGATGATTTTGCCACATTAAATGCAAACTTATCTTGACTTTGTTGGCTGATTTTGTGTCATAGATATTTTAAGACAAATCATGAAGCATTGAGAATAATCAAGAATGTTGAAGAATAATCAAGGATGATGTAGAAAAATGTGGAAAACTCTAGAAACATCTTGATTCATCCAACAACAATGAGGCAGACATAAATCCTCATGGGCTTGCACATGGGCTGGGTTAGTTTGGGCTTGGATTCATTTTTGTGGGGCTCACTTGAAGATTTAAGCATTAGGCTTAAGATAGGAAACTTGTATAGTTTCAAATAGGCTTTATGGAATCAATCCATGAACTAGAAAATTTTGGGCTTCTAAGCCACGACCATTTGAGATTGGAAACAAGTATTCTAGCCCAATTCACTTGAAAGAAACTTAGAAACTAATTCAGGGACAAAAGGGTAATTAACAGAAAGTTCAGGGGCTTAAACGTAAAATTCCTAAATTTTCACTTTAACCCTGAAAACCTTCTAGACTTAAAAATATGATTCATTCCCTTGAATCATCTCAAAATCCTAAGTTAAAACCTCTATCGGGTCTTAGAAACTCAGAAATTCCTTCCGTCGTCTACCCGATTACGCGTTCCCGCCCGTAATACGTAAATTATTTTATTTTTTATCTAAAAAAATTCTAAAAATACATAATTGTAGAAAATAAAATACTAAACTTAAGTCTTTCGTTCACGAATTAAAATTAGGTCTTTTGAGCGGATTATTATCTCATCAATGGAATTCCTTGGCCGGATTTCACCGACTTTCCAACCTAAATTTTAATCGTAACTTCCTACATTCAAGTAGGATTGAGTGGTAAACTCCGTTTATTTAAAATAGTTTTCTAAGTCTCAAATAAAAATATAAACATAATTATATAAATTTATTATATTAAAAAATAGCGAAAAGTCGGGTGTTACACTTAACATTATGATTAATAGGGCGGTGGAATCCAATCAATTTTCTGGTTTCTCGTTTGGTGATAATAAACCGGTAGTCTCTCATTTACGATTCTGACAGACGACACAATTTTGGTAGGAGAAGCAACAGAATTTGTGGTCCATGAAAGCAATATTAGATCTGCTTGGAATTAGGGTGCGTTTGGGTAAAACAACTTAATTAAGAGTTTATCACATAAGACCTTATCGCATGAGAGCTTATGCCATAAGCGCTAAAGAAAGAAAAAGAAAGAAAGGGGCATGAGAGGATTCGAATAGTGAAAAACACGGAGAGGGTGTTTAGTGCATAAGCTCTTATGATAATTCCATAAGCTTCTCCTAGTGACTTATGAAAATAAGTCAAAAACTCCTTATGGGATGTTATAAGTTAATTTTATAAGCTCTGTCAAACACACTGCATAAGAGCTCATGTCATCAGATAAGTCAAAAGGAGCTTAAATAAGCTCTTCCAAACGCCACCTTAATATCCGGGTTGAAAGTGAATTTCCACAAAAGCAGAGTTTTTGGGCTTAATACGGATACCGGTTTTCTTGAGGCAGCGGCTAATTTCCTACACTGTAATATTGGAGCGTTTCGTTTACTTACTTGGGCTTACCGGTAGGAGCCAATCCCAGAAGGGCAGAAACTTGGAGGCCGGTTATCCATAAAGTGAGAAGAAGACTAGCATTTTGGAAAGGAAAACATCTTTCCATGGGAGGTTGAGTAACCTTGCTTAATTCAGTTCTGTCCAACATGCCAATTTATTTTCTTTCTTTTATGAGAGCTCCGAAGAAGGTGTTGAAGGAACTAACGCAGATTCAAAGGAATTTATTGTGGGGTGGAATTGGGGAAAAAAGGAAAATACCATGGGTTGCATGGGAAGATGTTTGTAAATCAAAAGAGAAGGGAGGTTTGGGTTTGAGAGATCCAAATCTTTTTAATCTTAGTCTACTTGGCAAGTGGAAGTGGAGAATGCTTACAGAGAACACGATTCTTCCTTTGGATAACACAAACCAAAGCTTTTTTAGAAAATTCTGGTGTGGCTCGGTTCCCTCAAAAGTAAGGATCTTTGCTTGGCAACTCATCCTTGATAGGATTCCAACAAGATACAACCTGGCCAGAAGGAATATTCCTGTAGACAACCAACTCTGCCCATTGTACCTGCAAGTGGTGGAAACTGCTTCTCATCTTTTGTTTAATTGTCAGTGTGCTTTTCTTACATTGGGAAAAGTTTATTCTTGGCTGGGACTTCAAGTTACATGTCCAGATGAATCAAAATATCATTTTTTAAATCACCATGGGCTGATTAGAGGAAAGAAATTGAGAAAGCTTTGGATGGTGGCATGGTTTACAACAACTTGGTCTATTTGGTTGCAACAAAATAATACTGTGTTCAGAGGCGATAAAGTGGACATTTTGAGCATATAAGAGTAAAAGCTGGGGGGTCTTTTTCTTTCTCGGGTTGGTGCATTGCCCCAATGGAATGCTTGAAATCAATTTGCAAAGGTTAGTTATCTGTGATGAAACACATAGGGAAGGGCTCACAATGGATTTTGGTGATTGGAATTTAATCAAGGTAATGCAACCTTAAGGCTGCTTAGGCTTGTGGAATTTAATCAAGGGATTGCAACCTGATTGGAATTTGCGAAATGATATATTGCCTGAAGACTCTGGCTGCTACACCAAAATTTTCTAAATCTTCAGAAGCTTTTGACAGAGAGCACGTTTTTTTTGGTTAACACAATAGTTTTACTCAAATTGGTTCTGATGCTTTTGATGTCTCCAGGAAATAGTCACTTTAATGCATCGGTTACTAGCAGGCTCTCTGTCCCCATCAGCTTTCATTTATTCTGATATGGAGTTCAAATTGTTCTTTTCCTAATTTTTGTTCCTTGGTTTTGGAGCAACATGATGACCAAATTGGAATGTATGGTGCTATGTGTCAGCAGATCTTTGATGTAGATGATAATGATCACACATGCGGGTGTTTTTTGCGCCTGCAATTGGAGGTTCATAGGAAATGAATTTGTTATTGGAGTTGGCAGATTTGGTTTTGCACAGGAGCTGATTTCTAGTGGGTTTTGAGCCTATTCTTCCTTTTAGTGTGTTATGGCGAAGTCACGTGTAAAGCTAATACTGTCCTTACTAGTGTGGCACGGTAGTTTATTTACATTTGGTGCTCTTACTTGTATTAGTTATTGTACATGGGTTTGAGTATTCATTGTGCTCCTATTCAATATAAGTTTTTGTTTATCAAAAATAAGTAAATAAATCACAAGGGGTTGATCTAGTGGAGCATGATAGGGTCTCGTATGTGATAGGTCGCAGGTTTAAGTCTCCCACCAGTCTCCTTGGAGTGAGTTATTGTAAATTCCTTTATAAGTGCTCATAGTACCCGAAGGTTTACTCTACCTTGAACTGGGGCATCATCCTCTCATCCTAATTTTTCTATATCAAAAAAAAATAAAATTTTAAAGTTTTCATTTTGAATGGATTTTTTTTTTTGATTTCTCAAGATATCCTCTGCACGCAACTACGGAGACTAATCTCTCGAAGTATTCAACGACATCATTTAAGGGTTGACCTTTCTCAATCAGGTTTCACTATATACAAGAGTTAAACATCGAATACTGATCACTTGGACTAACCACTTATTGATATAGTTTTATATTGTTTAGAAGTAGAGATTATTATTTTTTTATTTTTTTGATTATTATTATTGAATATAGATTACTATGGTGCACTGTAGCGACAGTGCACTAGTTTTAATTATAGCAATAGATAATGGATAACAATATGTGAGGAAGACTAATTTTATTTGCAAGGGAATTCAAATTCTAAGTTTTAATTATCACTTCACTCTTTCTTTCTGTTTGTTTTATTGGTTCACAAATTATTTAAAATTAGGGTGTCCTTCTATAGTATCAAATTTTGATATCAAAATATCATAACAAAAAGATAAACTAACATATAGTATATTAGTATATAAATAAGAGTGGTTCTTTTGTAAACATAAAATATGATATGTTATTAGCAAATTATTAAAAACGTGTAAATAAATAACAAATATATAAATAAGATATCAATTCATTATAAATTTTAAAACATAAATTAATATTAGAAAATAAAACAGAAGCAAAAGTAAGACTATCGGTTATGTCAATTATAAAATCTTGAAAGAAGAAAACGTGAAGTTATTATTTCAAGAAAAAAAACGTAAAGTTATTATCAATGAAAGAAATAAATAATTTCAAAAAATAAAAAATTAAAAAATCAATTTTTTTTGCTCTATTTGGACTTTGCTCTATTTAAGAAAAAGATAGTTTTAGTGAAATGTCAATTTTATCCCCTGATATAACGGTGCTCCCGGAGGATGTTAGAACTTGCCTTACCCAATCGTTCTTGATGAAGCTCATAACTTGTAGTGTTTATATGAGTAGTGCCTGCATTAGGGTTAGCCCAATTGATACATTGCGCACATAAAATCACTACATCGATAAAGCCCAACATTCACCTATTAATATTAGATGTGTTTCTTTTGGAAAACAATATTGACAATGACTTTCGTCAAAAAAAAATATTGACAATGACTTAATTTTAAATTCTACTCTTTTTTAACACCTTGCTCCATCAAATAATGTCACTTGTCCTCTATTTCTATTTTTTTGCTAAAATTTTTCTCTCTCTAAGAAGCATATTACTTGTTTTTCACGTTGTAGTTGGATAGTGTACGGATTATTATTATTATTATTATTATTATTATTATTATTATATATGTTAACTACTCCATCTTTATCACATAGTTAAAGGCAAAAAAAGACAATTAATTATATAAATGTCTAAAATACCTATGGAGACTAGTCCCTTACCCATGAAATGAGAGGATACTCTAGAAAATAAATAAAAAATAATTTATATTAGAATTGAAGCATTCACAATAAAATTTCTTTTTTTTGGAAAACACAATAAAATTTCTTAAGACATGACCCCAAACATTAACTAAATTTAAACTTATGTGATTTTGTATTTATTCATACATCACAACTTCGGCTACCACTCCAAACTCTAGAAGGCATCTCATAGATTACTACTTTGCAATAATTTTTTTTTACTAAAAAGATATCCATTCATTCAAATCGATAAAATACATCGAAAACAAATTCAACATCGCTAAAAACCAAAAAGGATGAATCTGCGAACAAACTCACAGCACCCAGATTAATAGCATAACACGGCAAAATGCCTACAAATGTGACAAAATCAAAGTGACTGGAATACTCATGCCTCCGGATCTGTAACGTTGACGCCCAAGTCTTGATTAAATCTGTAATGGATTGAAGCTGATCTGTCAATCTGAACCAAACGAACACCGCAATAAGACAGGAAATTAAACGACGCCGCAGCAATCAATTATAAATTATCATATTATTCAAGATGTTTAACTCCTCTTGTAACTACCTTAAAAGTATTACATGAGATAACTTGTTGCTGATTAACAATATTAAATCTTTACAGTGACATCGTATCAAAATTTAACTCATTTAAAAATGTGTTTTGCTAACGAGAGTCTTAAGAATATTGGTTAAGGAACTCACAAAAGCAAAGTTTGTATTGGGAAAATAAATGTACCACTTTTTCAAAATGTTAAATACACAATTTTTTAATACAAATTTTTCTTTCTTAAACAATACCCTAAGGACACTCGTTAATATTTTCCTTTAAAAATTGCAACATTGCCAACAGATGGCAAACAAACTAACGAGATACGAAACGTTGAAGGAAAGTAATCAAGTGAACTAAGTTTTTTGTAACTTCAATGGAGTTTAAAATTAACAAATTTGTTTCTTTAAAGGATAATGCTTAATTTCACCAAATCTTATTCTTGGAACTTGTTCATACAAGAACAATAATCCGAGTAGAGTTTCGGAGGCTGGAAATTGTTTGGCCTGACAGAATGTGGTATTTTGCTCCTACGTATCCAGTTGGGAATCAAGACTTACGTAGTTCTAGGTTCAATATGTTTTCATGGCGGAGAGGGTTTGTCCAAAAAGAAGCCAAGTACTCAAAGAGTATGGACCAGATTCCCTACCCGAGGGCTATGCCCAATATATATAGAGATAGGGTGGTTATCAACCATTATGGGTGATTATGTGTGTCATTAACGAGGGAGGTTACAAAGTCGTCATGGATGATCGTTTGTGTTGCTTGATTGGAGCTGTCTCTTAATGTTGTCAGATAATTCGAGTAGCTGTTTGGGTCGAGTCGTGGCCTAGGACGGATCTGAATAGTTGTCTCGACCAAGTTGTAACCCGGACATCAACAATACCCACACTTATCAACAAATTCAGGTATGTGTTTTGTCTATTGGGTATTTTTTTTCTTTAGATTTGTTTTTTAAAAAATTATTTTACCTTAACTACATTCTACTTCTATCCTTTGCGGGCCTACCTAGGACCCAATTTGGAGGGAGATTAAGCTCTTGATGATATCATCAAATACTCGAAAGACTTCAGCTCAAGGGGAAGTGAGCTATGTGAAAGATTCACACTTGATGGAGGGATTGTCAAGAATTTAAGTGAGTGTTAGAAATCCACACTGGTAAATAATGGGTTAAGTAGATATTTAAGTTGAAAGGCTCATACTCGATATCTTAAGGTTTTAACTTTTAAGACGAGATGTGATATTAAATCCACTTATGTGATCTACACTTGGTTTATAAAAAAGATCTCCTAAGATTCTCAAAATGGTAGAGGTTCACATCCGACTGCAGGACGCCTCGACGCTTTGGTGGTTTATTTGGTGGGTGGCTTGAGCCATGGTAACTCAAGCTGGAGGAAGGTACGTGGTTTGCCTTAGAGGACGACGGTGTTTGAGAGGTGGTGTATTGTGATAGCGATTCAAATTTGTTTATAGGTTTGGTTTTTTTTTTTAAACAGAGAATTCCTTCCGGACAAAAGTTGAATGACTCTTATTTTGTTAGGAACTTGTAAGGATGTTTATATTGTTGATAACACTAATATATAGTAACCAGTGATATATGTAATCGCCGGAAATATGAAAATAAAGTAAAATTTTCTACCGCCTATGTAATTTTTTTGCCATTAAGAAGTTAAGGGTTCAGGATCTTCACCACCCGGATTTTTCCTTCATCCTCTAACTAGATGTCAATTGTTGAATTAATTAATCTAATGATTGCCATAAGATTTCCTAACCGAATAGTGCAAGTACTATTCGAATGGGTTTATTACGATAAGAGATACAGCCTTACTAATTAACCAGTCCTACCTTAATTGTGCAGATAAAAAGCATTGTATGATAGAATGAAGGTAATTTAGGTTATGTTTGAGTTTTGAAGGAGATGGAATGATGTGGCTAATAATAAAATGATTAGTAATGAAGTTAAATGAAAAGATAAATACATATCACTCCATTGTTTAGAAGTTTAACGAAGAAATAAAGAAAAATTTCAATCCAAAACAATGGGTTAGTGTCTTCTCACTACTCCACTTCATTTTACTAAGGACCTGACTCCATCCTCTCAAATATAGTCTTAGGCTTGTCGAAGTCAACTTCGTGAAATACATAATAAAAAGTTAACAACATGCAAACTGTTCCTTTATAATCGTGACAGAGCATTTTACCAAAAGAAACACGGGATGTTGTAAAAAGATGTTTGGGAAAAAAATATTGTACAATTGAGCTTTCTATACGACCCTTTGTGATTATCAAATATCAGTAGGTAGATAAATGCGGGTTATAAATTTAACTAACATTAGTTAGTGTCACGGGAAGACGATAAGAGGGACTTAAAAAAAGCATTGACAGATCCAAAGCAAGTGCGGGCCAGATGTCGTCGTATATGTGGCCTTCAGAAGTAAAAATACACGCACAACGTGACAAGAGTAGAACAAACCAGAAAAAAAGCAACATAACACGCATCAAGGCCAGCCAGATTCAGACTCTGAAAAGCTCAAGCATAACCACGTTACGTTCCAGCCAGTCTCTAAAGTTAGCGTTAGTGGTCGCCACCTAAGCACACTCTAATGTTGCCATCTAACATGTGCGCTTCGTGTACAACTTTTCCCACATCTCATTTTCAACTCCATCTTTTATACGCTCCAGATCTTCACGCCAACACCCATTAAGTAATTAATCCAATCAAATAACTATCTATCTTTAATAACCAACCCGCACATTAAATCGTCAGATTCCTCAGAATCAAATCACTCAATATGGCGATTGGATTGCCCCAAAAGCAACATTTTAAAAAACTACATTAAAATTATCAAAGGCCAAATTACATCAAGTTCATAGTAATGATAATAATAATAATCATAAGTTAAATCCAAAATAAAATTACAACTGTAAATCAAAAAACAAAAATACAAAATGAGATGGAAGAACGAAACTGAATCTAAAACAGGATGCGAGGTTACTTTTAGTTTACCTCAAAATGTGTCTGTCTATGTTTGACTATAGACTAAGACGATGGAGCGGGAGGCGAATTGGGTTTTCTGCAAAGGATCATATGCATCGGAGAGAAAATTCCAGAATCACCCCCTCTGGTCAAATAGTCAGCGGTCTTGAATAGCATCTCGTGAACATCCACAGTCCCTTTAGGTGCAATTCCCAAACCCGCGAGAATCGTAACCACAATGTGGTTCCTCCAGTAAGCGACCCGACCCATCTTCAAGCGGCTCCACCATGGCTGAGCCGGTGGCTCAGCCAGATCCCGTTCCTTCACCACCTCGAACCCAACCTTCCTCGCCATCTCAGCAATATCAGCATAGCTTCTCAGCCCAGGCAAAGCGTCCCCTCTCTCAATACCCTGAATGATCTCCACGTGTTCCGCGTTATCGCCTTTGTATTTCTCCGTAGTAACCCACTCATAAGAAACGTAGAGTGCCCCTGGCTTCAAAACCCTAAAGATTTCCGCGTACACTTCCTCCAGCTTCGGCGCGTGACACGTGGCCTCGATGGAGTACGCGCCGTCGAAGCTATTATCCGGGAACGGCATCTCGAGGAAGTTTCCACACACCACCTCGCAGAGAGAGTCGAGCCCCGCCTTCTTGTTGTGCAACCTGGCTCGGTTCACCTGATATTCGTTGATCGTGATGCCCACGACGTTGGCACGCGAGTGGGCGGCGATGGCACGCATGGGCCCACCCACGCCGCAACCCACGTCGAGGATTCGGTCACCGGGTTTGGCTTCGATGAGATCGACGGCCATCTCTTCGTGGAGGCGCGTGGCGTCGCGGTGGGACTTGCCGGGGATGGAAGGGGAGAAGTGGAAGGATTGGCCCCAACCCCACTCGTAGATGTCGGTTACGAGGTTGTAGAAGGTGTCGACGAAGTCGGGGACTTTGTCGGCGGTTTCGATCTCCTTGGGGCGGCGGAAGAAGGACCAGTATTGCTTGTAGTTGTCACGGACTTTCTCGGAGGAGATGGAGCCGCCGGAGAGATCGGTGGCGCGTTTGCCCTTTTGTTCGGCGGGGCCGAGAATGCAGACGAACCAGTAGAGGCCGCCGGCGAGGAGGGCGCCGGTGCAGAAGAGAGAGAGGGAGTCCATTCCCAAAATGAGGAGAGAGATTGATGAGAGTGCGATGAGAAGTGAATGAAGAATAGAGTCAGTCAGTCTCTCACCCTATTTTGGGGTTAACTAGTTCCTGGCTGCTTAAATTAAGTGATTCATTCGGAATTTCGGATCCCTTTACTATACATAACGTGTCTTTCTTTTTCCTTTTCTTTTTTTAATTACATAATGTGTTGTTTTTATCATTGGGCATGTTACCCTCCTAAATAGTAGTAACTTTGGACATGTTCTCATAACAAGTTTTTATTTGTATTTGTTTGGATTCCTAAAGAAAAATATATGTTTATTCGTGTAAACGGGTTCAATAATTTGGTAAAGTCATTTGTTTATTTAATTAAGTAGATGAGATACTAAATGTTTACTAGACAGATTTTAAGTTTAAAATCAATTAGATTAGTTTTAACTTGCTACGTCAGCAGCGGGAATACTTGGTAGAATTAGATAAACGGAAAAATAAAAATCAAGTAAACGAGCTCTAAGTGCCACGTCATCAGACGGAGATTATGATAACTCACTAAGGAATAGCAAGTCCAAAGACTTGATAGACGAGCTCTGTATGCCACGTCATCAGACGAGCCTTATAAAAGAACGAACAAATATAGTCTCACAAATAACTTAGTAGACGAAGTGTTTGAGTAGACGAGCTCAATCTCATGTGTAAATAAATGCAATGCAGTTCTATCAGATTTATTTCAAATGATTGAATTTATTTCAATAGAATATTTGTTCTTCACTTTTGTTTTATCTACTTTAATGTGTTGCCTTGTTGTAAAAGAAACATAGTACCTTCAAAGAAATACAAAAAGCAGATTAGTACATTGAAAATTGCAACACGATCTGTACGATGACAACTTTACGGCTAGAAAAAGCTGGATAGTACACAAAGGAGGAAAGAGAGTTTTCAAGGTACAAAATTGATCAGAAACAATGACCCTCTATTCTGTGCAAATGTGATAACCAAGAGTACATTTCGCAAAGGCCACAATCAAGCTATCAGTCATAACGGATACCATGCATTCAATGCTATATCTAAACGGGACTATTCAAAATGACCGTTGAAGAAATACAAGTGAAGAAGAAGGTCATTATAAATAGAAGACATTAGATACTGAAAAACAACTTTTGCAAGCCCAACCTCCGTCAATACAATTCTTGATAAAACAAGCTCTTATTCTTTCATAAGCAAAAGTTTGTATCTTAAGTTTGAATATTGTGAAAATATTCATCTGATCTTAAACTTTCATATCCTCATATATAGTGAGTTAAGAAGATCATAAATTAAATCTCTTTGTTAGAGTTAGAGCCCGGAGAGGCTTGGTAAGAAAGTAATACTTGTAAGCTTGGAGAGGTGTTGAATACTTGGTTGTAATCTATTTGGAGAAATAGTGGATAAATCCTTCAAGTTGAAGGGACTGGATGTAGCTCTTGGTTAGAAGAGAGTGAACCAGGATAAAATCCTTTGTGTGAATCTTCTATCCCTAAACTCTTTCAGTTTTATTCGTTTTTACTGAAACTAAGGGGTTTTGATATTGCTTTTGTTAAATGCTTTTAAAAGATCTATTTCCGTGTGCTTGCTTCTGTTTTAATCTTCTTGTGTTCAAAAATAGTTTTAAAGGTTGTTTTTCGAAAATTATTAACAAACACAATTCAACCCCCCCTCTTGTGTTTGCCTGTGTCAACTTCAGTGGGTGTCAGAGCTCAGCCTCGAAAGGGTTGAGCATCTAACAAGTGCTGAGGGAGTACGATCCAACAACCATGGATGCAGAAGGACAAGCTATCAATAGATCTCCTCTCTTTGATGGAACAGATTATGACTATTGGAAGAAGAGAATGATGGCCTTCTTGGATGCACAGAATGTAGATATTTGGGAGCTTATCGAAACCGGCTACACAGAGCCAAGAGATGAAGCTGGAGCTGTTGTTCCCAGAGCCCAATGGACTCAAGAGCGGAAAAATCAATATCAGCTGAATCTGAAAGGTATGCACTATCTCATGTGTGCTATTACCAGATTTGAACATGAAAAAGTTCACAGCTGCAATTATGCTAAAGAAATCCGGGATACTCTTGCCCTAGCTCATGAGGGTTCATCACAGGTGAAGGAATAAAAAATAAGCATGTTGGTTCACCAGTATGAACTGTTTAAGATGGCTGATCATGAATCTATAGATCAAATGTTTGGGTGATTCCAGACTATCACCAACAGTCTCAGATCTCTGGGAAAAACACATGAAAATAGAGATCATGTCAGAAAAATTCTGAGGAGCTTATCCAAGCAATGGAGACCCAAAGTTACTACTATTCAGCAAGCCAAAAACCCGAATACACTATCTCTGGAAGAGCTTCTTGGATCTCTCAAGGTTCATGAACTTGAACTTAACGAAGAAGAAAATTCCAGAAAAGGAAAATCTATTGCCCTAAATGCGAAGAAAGCAAGCTCATCAAAGATTCTCAAAGATGCCAAGTCATTAGATGAGTCTGGATCCTCTGACAATGATGAAGGATCAGACGAGGATGAATTGTCTTTCATCTCCAGGAAGATTCAACGTATGTGGAGAAAGAAATGTGGTTTCAGAAGGAAGTAATTTAACAAAAGGTTTTCCAAGGAGAAGTCAGGCTCCAAGGAAAAAAGTCCACCTTTGTGCTTTGAATGCAAGAAACCGGGTCATTTCAAAGCAGACTGCCCTGAGCTAAAGGATAAAAAGAAATTATTTAAAAAGAAGAAAGGCTTAATGGCTACATGGGAGGATCTTGATCTGTCTTCATCAGATGAAGAAGATAATGCGGAGGAAAAGGCAAATATCTATCCCATGGCAGATACTGCATCAGAAAGTGAATACACTGATGCTGAGGTAATGGACTCTGACCCGTCCACTCTTCAAAATGCTTTTGATGAATTGCTGCATGAGTCGTCCATACTGTCACGAGAGTATAGGAGTCTCAAAAAGAAATTTTCTAAATTGTCTAGAGAATATGATAGGGTCTGCACTGAGAAACAAAACCTTAAAGATAAAAATTGTCGCGACCGTCCCGTCCGGGAGGCGCGAAAAGAAGGGTAAAAACAGAGGAGTCGCCACTAAAATTTTTATTGGGAAAATCTTAGAAAACCCAATTAATTAAAGGTAAACTGGTCTAAAAAAAAGAGAGATGAGTCCGGGAGTCGGTTACGAGTAAGGAAGGTGTTAGCACCCCACATCGCCTGTTTAAAAAAACGGTACCTCAAGTTAATTGTGCAAAACATTTTAATAGCCTTTTAAATATTTATTTTACCCCAAAAATTGTTTACAAGAAAGAATTATTTTTTGATTTTTAATATTTTAAATTTTTATTATTTTTTTGTATTTAAATTTATTGTTTATAAAAATTACATGAGGTTGAACGTGGCACATGGGTCCACAGGGCGACCTCAAGTCTAAGGGACTGAACATGACACCGTGTCCATAGAGCATCCCTAAAAATAGAAAAGTTTAATTTTTTGATTAATTATTTTAACATAAAAAGGGGATACAAAAAAAAGGAAAATTTAGTTTTGGCCCGACAAGATGATTTATCTTGCTCCTACGTATTCCCGGGTGCGATGGGAAACTCAAAGCCACGTAGTTCTTTTAGAAAAAGATTTGATTGGTTGGTTGATTTTAATTTTGATGAAGATTTTGATTTTTTTTTTTGTTTTAAAATGATTTTATTTCAGAATAAATTCACTTTTGCATAGAGTCAAAGATAGCAGTGCTACACGATAAACCCTTACAATTCATACGACACTTGATGATGAAAAATCATACATCAACATCGTAGATTGTTGCGTGAATTAAAAAGATTTTTATAAAAATGAAATTGGGTGAAATTGATTAAAGGATAAATTAAAAAAACGTTTAATATTTTTTAAAGGGAATTCACTCTTGCGCAGGGTTAAAGATAGCGAAGCTATACGATGAACCCTTACAATTCATACAACACTTGAGGATGAGAAATCATACATCAACATTGTAGATTGTTGCGTGAACTCAAAAGAGATTTTTATTTCAAAGCATTTCTAGTTAAAATTTTATTTAACACAGGGATTGAAAATATATTTTTTTTTATATTTTTATGTTTTGTGATTTCAATTTTTTTTTTTTTGTGTGCCTTTTAGCTTATTGCTTAGCATCAATTGGAAAGAAACATGGCCCGATAAAACAAACTACTGGCCCAGACAACCTGACCCAACAAGCTAACAAACTCACATAATAATGACATTAAAATAAAAATAAAAGAACAAGATCAGAAGCTTGTTTCTAGTTTTTCCTACGTTACCGAGAAGGAGATAGGGACAAGGTAGCTACAGCGGCATATCCGTACAGGGGCGAGGACGGCTGAGGCGAGCACGGCGGCTTCTGGTTGCGGCGAGCTGCAGCTCCGGGCGACGGTGGTGAGTGATGTGCAGGAGCGGAGTCCATGGTGCGGCAGGGCGGAGGATCAAGACCCAGTATGGAAATAAGAGGTGGAGGTGTAGATCCGCGCAGAGATCCGGGCATAGAGGCAAGGCGGAGGATGCAGACGGCGACGACGTTCGGGGACGTCGAGGCGACGTGCGTGGCGGCGATGGATGATGTGGGTTGCAGTGGCTTCTGGTGGATGCAGTGGCGGAGGCGAGCTACGTACAGACCAGGACAGCGGCACGGTGGTCTTCGGTGGCGACGGTGAGTGGAGCTCATGGCGGAGGAGGGGCTCGTTGTCATGCTTGGCTGTTTTGTGATGGAGGGCAGCGTCTCATGGTGGCATGCGAAGGTGGCTCTGTATGGGTTGAGGACGCCGGTTTGGAGCAGAGACGACGGCAGCGTCCTTACTGCAAGGGGATAGATCGGGCAATGATGGTGGAGACAGCGGAGAAGCCAGCAGCGATGGCGGAGAAGTAAGCAGCGGCCTAGCTTGGCTCTGTTCTGTTTCTACTTATTTTTTATTTTTTATTTTTATTTGTTTGTCTGTTGTTATGAAAGTAGTGATGGGTTTAGAAGATGATATGAATGTAAGAGGAAGGGGAGCTTGGGTTGATGGAGATGATAATAGGAGAGATTTTGTGGCTTGTAAAAGATGATTTAGAAGATTGATGATGGAAAGCTTGAAGAAGAATGATGGTGGAATGGCAGTGTTGTGGGGAGGATCTCCAATTTTTCTGATGCTCTTTATTTACGCCTCCTCCCCCCCATTTTTCGTTGTTGTTGCCTCCTTTTAAACAAACTCTTCTCCATAAAAACAAAAGACAAGTCCCAAGCCAGACTTCAAAGTTGCATACCAATGTCCCCTGTCTATTTTCCATTTTGGTTTTTGCTTCAACTGTGTTGCCTTTCAACTCTATGCATCTTTCTTCCTTTATGTTAGGTCCCTTTTCTTATTCTGAAATGCTTTAAGAGCTTTGGCTTTTTCTTCATGGATGTATGCCTGCAATGTTCTGCATTCTTTGTTTTGTTCTTTTGTCACTTTTAAATTTTTTATTATTATTTTTTATTTATTATATATTTTTTTTAAAAGAGTCAAACTTCTTATTCCTTTTATTATTATTTTTTGTGTTGGATGACTTGGATCATGGGCTTAAAGACACTTGCAACTAATAAGAAATGGGACTTAAGAACATGCACAAAGATCATTTTTAATATTTTTGTAGATTTTTATAATTTTTATTTTCAAGAATATTGATTAAAAAGAGAAAATACCCGGATAAAATTAGGTGTTCACAGCTGCCCCTCTTTACTTGTTTCTTATTCGATAGTAGATGTAACCGTAGTTAACCTATTATCGTTATAAGAAACGAGTAAAGACATGAACTCCAATTTTGTTCGGGGTACATTGACCAACAAAAAAGACCTATGACTACAAAATGATTTTCTGTAAAGGACCAGTGGATTGGATTGCCCATTGGGTACACACATAAAAAGCTTGCAGGGTGGATTGCCTGCCGAGCTTAAAAATAAAGATAAAGAGCTTACGGGGTGGATCACCGTCAGAAACTCAAACGGATAGATAAAAAGAGCTTACGGGGTGGATTGCCCGTCAGATTCGAACAGAAAGATAAAAGAGCTTACGGGATGGATTGCCCGTCTGAAGCTCGAGCATAAAGATAAATGAGCTCACGGGGTGGATTGCCCGTCTGAAGCTCGAACAAAGATAAAAGAGCTTACGGGGTGGATTGCCCGTCAGAAGCTCGAACAAAGATAAAAGAGCTTACGGGGTGGATTGCCCGTCAGAAGCTCGAACTGAAAGATAAAAGAGCTTACGGGGTGGATTGCCCGTCAGAAGCTCGAACTGAAGATAAAAGAGCCTACGGGGTGGATTGCCCGTTAGAAGCTCGAACTGAAAGATAAAAGAGCCTACGGGGTGGATTGCCCGTTAGAAGCTCGAACTGGAAGATAAAAGAGCTTACGGGGTGGATTGCCCGTCGAAGCTTGACAAAAAGTTTAAAATCTTGCAGAGTCGGTTATCCGCTGAAGCAAAAATGATTAAAAGCTTGTGGAGTCGGTTATCCACTGAAGCTTGAAAGAAAAGTTGAAAGCTTGCGGAGTCGGTTGTCCGCTGAAGCTTGAAGGGAAGGATCAAAAGCTTGCGGAGTCGGTTATCCGCTGAAGCTTGAAAGCAAAAGGATAAAAAGCTTGTGGAGTCGGTTATCCACTGAAGCTTGACAGCAAAATGTAAAAAGCTTATGTGGTCCTATGCCTATAGGAGCCAATAAAGGTATAGCTTATGAGCCCTCTGCCCGTTAAAGCTAAACAAAACGAAGCTTACGAGGCCCTATGCCTGCTAAAGCTAACAAGACATGACTTTTAGGGCCTGCGCCTTGAGAAAATAACTACAACAAAACAAAACTTAAGAGGCCATATGCCTGCTAAAGCTGACAAGACATGACTTTTGGGGCTCTGTGCCCACTAAAGCCAAACTACAACAAAACAAAACTTAAGAGGCCCTATGCCTGCTAAAGCTGACAAGACATGACTTTTGGGGCCCTGTGCCCACTAAAGCCAAACTACAACAAAACAAAACTTAAGAGGCCCTATGCCTGCTAAAGCTGACAAGACAAAGCTTATGGGCCCTATGCCCATTAAAACAGACGAA
Organism: Sophora flavescens; assembly: GCA_030762895.1. Taxonomy (NCBI): domain Eukaryota; kingdom Viridiplantae; phylum Streptophyta; class Magnoliopsida; order Fabales; family Fabaceae; genus Sophora; species Sophora flavescens. The sequence continues at coordinate 18,870,563 of CM061067.1, forward strand.
AGCTTAGAGACCCTATGTCTGCTAAAGCTAACACAAGCAAAGCTTAGGGGCCTTGTGCCCGTTAAAGTCGAACAAAACAAAGCTTATGAGGCCCTATGCCTACTAAAGCTAACAGTAACATGACTTTTGGGGCCCTGTGCCCGCTAAAGTCAAACAAAACAAAGCTTATGAGGCCCTATGCCTACTAAAGCTAACAGTAACATGACTTTTTGGGGCCCTGTGCCCGCTAAAGTCGAACAAATGCAAAGCTTATGAGGCCCTATGCCTACTAAAGCTAACAGTAATATGACCTTTGGGGCCCTGTGCCCGCTAAAGTCGAACCAAACAAAGCTTATGAGGGTCTATGCCTACTAAAGCTAACAATAACATGACTTTTGGGCCCTGTGCCCGCTAAAGTCGAACAAAACAAAGCTTATGAGGCCCTATGCCTACTAAAGCTACAATAACATGACTTTTGGGGCCCTGTGCCCGCTAAAGTCGAACAAATGCAAGAAGTGATGTTGACTTTGTTGATGCATGAAATGATGAGACAATGTATGATATGAGAGATGATTTTTTTATGATTGGTGAAAACTGCGATAATTTTTTTTAATGATGCATGAGATGCTTTTTATGATCCTGATTATTTTTCATGCATGAGATGTTTTTATCATTGATGGGAACTCTGATTTTATTTTATTTTTTATTTTTATTTTTTTGCGAAAAACTCTTTGATCATTGGCTCCTTAGAGTCCTGATTGCAGCCGAGATTGGGGATGAGCTAGAGGAAGACACCTTGATCACTAACTTGCTCAACTGATGCTTAGTTTCTTGGCTGAGATATGCTTCTTCGTAATGATTATCCCAATTGGATGAGATTGCCTGATCAATCTTTCAAGGATGTGACTTGCCCCAGCCTTCATGTATTGGGACCTTTTCATGGCTTGTCCTCTTAAACTGCCCCAGTTTATCAGTTTGAGGAGACTTCTTGTACTTTGTTTGTATTTGACCCTAATTTTTGCGTAGGTCGCTCTTTGCGAGTTTTCAACCTACCGGGTCGCTCTAACTTTTGCCCAGGCTGCCTTTTCAGGTTTTCAGTCTGGCGAGCATTTTTGTTTACTTTTTATTTTCCTTTTTGATTTTGATTTTGATTTTTCTCTTTTTTTTTTCTTTTTTCCCTTTTTTTGGATAATTTCGCCACCCTTATTCGTGAAGATCAAAGTTTCTTGCTTGATTGCCAACTGAGATGCCACTTTCCCCTTGTATTAAGAATTCTTCTGGCCAGAGTTGTTCATCAAAGATTTATCATTAGATGGTTAAATTGTACTGTTGAACTCATGTTTACCTTACCTGAAGCATCATGTAACAAACTTGCATGGATTCAAAAGTATGACAGGAAAGGACAATATGGCCTGAACAACTTCTTGATTTGTGTGAGAAGTTTGACAACTCAAATGGTATTTAAGAGAACAGAAATGAAGCAAGATGCACAAGAGGTGATATGAAGATCAGAAGGGTGTTGCCCCACTTTGGATTTATTTGATCATGGCGATTGACTCGACCTATGTTGCTTGGGAACAAATTTGCCTCAGAACAATTCCCTTGAGAATTGAGTGGCCCTAATGTAGGGTTCCCAGAATGAAGTTGCCCCAGTGTAGGGCACTTGATGAGGAAAACTTGAGAATAGTGTTGCCTCAGTGTAGGGTATCCAATAATGGATATGCTCTTGGATAAGGCCCCTTGAAAGCACAACTTTGCCCCATGTAGATCTTGCTCTAACTTTGGTTAGGCCCTTGAGGGTTTTTAGTCTAGCGAGCTTTCCCTTTTTTCCATTCTTTTATCTTTTTTTTTTATTTTTTTAGAGGAGCAATTAGTTAAAATCTCGGAAGAGGACAAACTTTTTTGTCTCAAAAATAAAGTTGATGAAAAAGTAGCAATCATTCATTGATCAGAATGGACTTTTTGAAGCTTGTAACGTAGCCAATGGTAGAGGGTCATGAAAGGAATGATATGAGGCTCAAACAAATGTTTTAAGGTTGAATAGGACCAAGGATCCATGATCTTTTCGATTTCCAAGAACATTTGTTTTCATCCAACTTTCCCACTTTTCTTCCTCTTTTTTGCATGAGGTTTTTCATCATTTTCCTTTCTCCATCTTTATTTCTTCTTATTTTTTTTTCTTTTATTTTCTATTTATTTTTTTTTACTTTCTCACTTTATGATTCATAATCACCATTTCTTTCATAATTACCCCTCATTTAGGGGTGATCCTTGTCCAAGGTTCTTTGAAGAAAAGTTTCAAGCTCAAAAGGGGTAACAAGGGATATTGATGATATTTTGCTAAGGGTAGAGAAAAAATGGCCAATCTTCATTTCAAATCATGATTGTTTATTTTTAAAAAAAACTTTATTTTAGAGACAAAAAGATGGTGCTCACCAAGTTTTATTTATTTGCTCCTCTTTTATTTGTATTATTTCCTTTTTTTTTTTTTTTGAAAAGGTATGGGCACATGTGGGCTTCATTGTTGTCCACAAAGAACTTTCAAGAAAGTGGGCCTTATTAACCAAACCAAAAAAGGTACTTGGGGAAGGAAAAAAAAAAAGGAATCTGATATATGAGTATGACGAGAGAAACATTATGGTGGGGATGAAGATATAAAGAAAGGATGAGACAAGGTACGCATGCAAATCCATTGCATTAATGCTTCAAGAAAGTGAACATGGTTCAATTATCTCATGATAGAATACAACATAACCATTGTGTCATGGTAAATCCCTGATAAACAAATCTAGCCTTGGTTGCTTAGAAACTCTCAAGATGGGGATCACAAAGTATTGGATCTTTTCAGTCACTAGGATTGAATCTCTGATGATGTTAGCATAGCCTTCATCTTGAACTCTCCATAGTTGATTGAGATTGTCCTTATCATAATTTCTTTCTTCCTCGGTCAGGGCCTTATTATCCCGATTTTGCATGATTTTCCAAAGATCACTCCATAAGAGGGTGAATATGTGCTACCTGACTCCAGTAGGACTATATAAAATCCTTCACATTGACATCCAAACATCCATGATTAGGCAAAAGGTTGTGCCAACATTTTTCGACCACTTGAGCAAATATTGTCTCCAGTTCCACCTCATGATCCAAGGTTTAGTTGACATTCTTTTTTATTGAAAGTGCAGTGGTTTACTTTTCTCCAGCAAAGGAGAATAATGCATGAAATGCATGGAATGAATTATTTTTAATAAATGTTCAACGTAGGAAGAAATGAGTATATGAGATGCATAAAAAGATAAATTTTTTTTTTTGAGCCAAGTACTAATGCGTGAGATGCATGAAATGAACTCTTTATGTTTTTTTTTTCTTTTAGAGAATCGAATGGAAAAAAGAGATTTTTCTTTATAACAATGGCAATACATGCGGTCTTTTTTGAATGTATGAGATGAATGATGTGTTTTTATATTGACCCAAAGATGTATGAAATGCATGTAATGATTTATTCTTTATCAAATTTTCTTGAGAGATGCATAAAAAAATGAGATGAATGAATTTTCCTTTTTTATCCAAGAGGTTAATGAAATTGATGCATAAGATGCATGAAGAAGATCGAGTTTTTTTATTTTTTATTTTTTATTTATTTTTTTCACCATATGCATGACATGATTTTCTTTAAATTTTTTTTTCATGTGATTGTCACAGAAAGTAATTGATGCATGCAATGCATGAAAAATGATTTTGTTTTTATTTCTTCATATTGACTCAAAAAATTAATTAATGCATGGATCATTTTTTTTTATTCTTCTACAAAAAATATGAACGAATTACTAAATATATAAATATATATATACACACACACAAGCCCATTTTTTTATTTACAGAAATGCATGAGTTACAAAATATGAAGATTTTTGTTTTTGTTTTTGTTAAAAAACAAAGGACTCGTATAAATCAATTTTTCTTTTAGAGAAAAAAAAATGTGGATTTTTTTTGACAAAAAATAAAATAAAAGACATGAAGATAGGTAAAGAAAAAAATGCTCCCTTTGTGTCTTAATGTTTAGGGTTGACACACCTAAAGTCCTGACTTTAACAGTCTGGCCCCTAAGTTTGTTTTATCAGTGAAAATTGGGTAGGGTCTAGACTTCTAAAATCCATGGTCCTCAGATTGCCCCTATCCCGAAAGATAAGGATCCGACTCATGAGTCTAGCCACAAGTAGGGATAAACCCTCTCAATATGACCATCCCATGATATCGGGTACAACCTAAGTGGTGAATCGACAAATATCAGGGGGGTACAAGACCTCTTCAATGACAATGTCGACACACCGCCTAATCCTTAAGCTTCCACAAGCTCGGGTATAGAGCTAAAAGTGTGTGAAATAAGTGTAAGTGATGTGTGTGCTGGGAGCATATAAACCTACTCCAAACCTATCAAAATGAAAACTACATCACACATGCAAAAAGAACAGCCAACAATATAATAATTCTCTACCCTAGGGTTGCAAGAATATACACAGGCATATATTAAAGCATATAAAAATTTACAAAAAAAATAAAACAAAGAGGGGTAAAACTAATATTTTCAAAGTTATTAAAAAAAAGTTGCACAACCAACTATGATAGGCTTGACTCTCTAAAAGTCCCCAGTGGAGTCGCCAGCTGTCGCGACCGTCCCGTCCGGGAGGCGCGAAAAGAAGGGTAAAAACAGAGGAGTCGCCACTAAAATTTTTATTGGGAAAATCTTAGAAAACCTAATTAATTAAAGGTAAACTGGTCTAAAAAAAAGAGAGATGAGTCCGGGAGTCGGTTACGAGTAGGGAAGGTGTTAGCACCCCACATCGCCCGTTTAAAAAAACGGTACCTCAAGTTAATTGTGCAAAACATTTTAATAGCCTTTTAAATATTTATTTTATCCCAAAAATTGTTTACAAGAAAGAATTATTTTTTGATTTTTAATATTTTAAATTTTTATTATTTTTTTGTATTTAAATTTATTGTTTATAAAAATTACATGAGGTTGAACGTGGCACATGGGTCCACAGGGCGACCTCAAGTCTAAGGGACTGAACATGACACCGTGTCCATAGAGCATCCCTAAAAATAGAAAAGTTTAATTTTTTGATTAATTATTTTAACATAAAAAGGGGATACAAAAAAAAGGAAAATTTAGTTTTGGCCCGACAAGATGATTTATCTTGCTCCTACGTATTCCCGGGTGCGATGGGAAACTCAAAGCCACGTAGTTCTTTTAGAAAAAGATTTGATTGGTTGGTTGATTTTAATTTTGATGAAGATTTTGATTTTTTTTTGTTTTAAAATGATTTTATTTCAGAATAAATTCACTTTTGCATAGAGTCCAAGATAGCAGTGCTACACGATAAACCCTTACAATTCATACGACACTTGAGGATGAAAAATCATACATCAACATCGTAGATTGTTGCGTGAATTAAAAATATTTTTATAAAAATGAAATTGGGTGAAATTGATTAAAGGATAAATTAAAAAAACGTTTAATATTTTTTAAAGGGAATTAACTCTTGCGCAGGGTTAAAGATAGCGAAGCTATACGATGAACCCTTACAATTCATACAACACTTGAGGATGAGAAATCATACATCAACATTGTAGATTGTTGCGTGAACTCAAAAGAGATTTTTATTTCAAAGCATTTCTAGTTAAAATTTTATTTAACACAGGGATTGAAAATATTTTTTTTTATATTTTTATGTTTTGTGATTTCAAATGTGTTTTTTTTTTGTGCCTTTTAGCTTACTGCTTAGCATCAATTGGAAAGAAACATGGCCCGATAAAACAAACTACTGGCCCAGACAACCTGACCCAACAAGCTAACAAACTCACATAATAATGACATTAAAATAAAAATAAAAATAAAAGAACAAGATCAGAAGCTTGTTTCTAGTTTTTCCTACGTTACCGAGAAGGAGATAGGGACAAGGTAGCTACAGCGGCAGATCCGTACAGGGGCGAGGACGGCTGAGGCGAGCACGGTGGCTTCTGGTTGCGGCGAGCTGCAGCTCCGGGCGATGGTGGTGAGTGATGTGCAGGAGCGGAGTCCATGGTGCGGCAGGGCGGAGGATCAAGACCCAGTATGGAAATAAGAGGTGGAGGTGTAGATCCGCGCAGAGATCCGGGCACAGAGGCAAGGCGGAGGATGCAGACGGCGACGGCGTTCGGGGACGTCGAGGCGACGTGCGTGGCGGCGATGGATGATGTGGGTTCTGATGGCTTCGTGGATCCGATGGCGGAGGCGAGCTACGTCAGAACCAGGACAGCGGCACGGTGGTCTTGGTGGCGGCAGTGAGTGGAGCTCATGGCGGAGGAGGGGCTCGTTGTCATGCTTGGCTGTTTTGTGATGGATGGCAGCGTCTCATGGTGGCATGCGAAGGTGGCTCTGTATGGGTTGAGGACGCCGGTTTGGAGCAGAGACGACGGCAGCGTCCCCCACTGCAAGGGGATAGATCGGGCAATGATGGTGGAGACAGCGGAGAAGCCAGCAGCGATGGCGGAGAAGTAAGCAGTGGCCTAGCTTGGCTCTGTTCTGTTTCTACTTATTTTTTATTTTTTATTTTTATTTGTTTGTCTGTTGTTATGAAAGTAGTGATGGGTTTAGAAGATGATATGAATGTAAGAGGAAGGGGAGCTTGGGTTGATGGAGATGATAATAGGAGAGATTTTGTGGCTTGTAAAAGATGATTTAGAAGATTGATGATGGAAAGCTTGAAGAAGAATGATGGTGGAATGGCAGTGTTGTGGGGAGGATCTCCAATTTTTCTGATGCTCTTTATTTACGCCTCCTCCCCCCCATTTTTCGTTGTTGTTGCCTCCTTTTAAACAAACTCTTCTCCATAAAAACAAAAGACAAGTCCCAAGCCAGCTTCAAAGTTGCATACCAATGTCCCTGTCTATTTTCCATTTTGGTTTTTGCTTCAACTGTGTTGCCTTTCAACTCTATGCATCTTTCTTCCTTTATGTTAGGTCCCTTTTCTTATTCTGAAATGCTTTAAGAGCTTTGGCTTTTTCTTCATGGATGTATGCCTGCAATGTTCTGCATTCTTTGTTTTGTTCTTTTGTCACTTTTAAATTTTTTATTATTATTTTTTATTTATTATATATTTTTTTTAAAAGAGTCAAACTTCTTATTCCTTTTATTATTATTTTTTGTGTTGGATGACTTGGATCATGGGCTTAAAGACACTTGCAACTAATAAGAAATGGGACTTAAGAACATGCACAAAGATCATTTTTAATATTTTTGTATATTTTTATAATTTTTATTTTCAAGAATATTGATTAAAAAGAGAAAATACCCGGACAAAATTAGGTGTTCACAAAAATGACATACTAAAATTAGTGAATGTCAGTCTAGCTGACAAAATGGAGTGTGAGCCTGATGCTTCTTGTGAAGTTTCAAAACTGAAGCAAGAAATAACATATCCGACAGACTCTCTGTCAAATCTTGTTGGTGGCTCAGACAAGATTGATCTCATTTTAAGGTACTCTAGGTCACCACATGACAAATCTGGCATCGGTTATGACAAAGAGAAGCAAGAAGCATCTCAACAAAAGACAACACCACATACTCAGCACAGAGCTTCAAAAGCTTAAGCTAAAAATGCTAAAACAAATTCTGGCCCGTCCAACACCTTTTGCAAAGTGTGTGGAAATAATGGGCATACTTCATCTAGATGCATACATAATAAACATGACAAGCATACTCGTCCAGTGACAACTAACAAGAAAGGACCCAATTCCGTTTGGGTACCTAAAGATAATACCTGTTACAGATTTGCTTAACCACAGGAAGAAAATAGACGTCTTGGTACTTGGACAGTGGCTGCTCACGTCACATGACAGGAGAAATGTGTATGTTCCAAAGCCTTAAGCCTAAAGATGGTGACTGGGTTACTTTTGGAGGAAATCATAAATGGAAGATCCTTGGTATAGGTAAAATTGGTAAACACCATTTTTCCTCCATTGATAATGTTCTTTTAATAAGTGGCTTAAAACATAATCTGCCGAGCATAAGGCAATTATGTGACAGTGGATATACTTTTTCTTTTGTTAAGAACTTGTGTACTGTCCAGAAAGATGATGGATCACTTTTATTCGCTGCTAAGAGGTAAAATAATCTTTATAAGATTGACTTGGAGGACCTCTCAAATCAAAGTGTCTCATATCTAGTATCCATTGAAGATGAGCGATGGATTTGGCACAAAAGGCTAGGTCATGCAAGCTTGAAATTAATTTCAAAGCTATTCAAGCATAACCTCGTGAGAAGGCTACCAAACCTTAAGTTCAAATCTGATGCTCTCTATGATGCATGCCAAAAGGGAAAACAGGGCAAAGGTTCTTTTGAATATAAGAATATTGTTAGTACCACTAGACCACTAGAGTTGCTACACCTTCATCTTTTTGGTCCAACAAGGACTGCTTCTGTCAGTGGTAAGAAATATGGTCTTGTCATAGTAGATGACTACACTAGATGGACATGGGTCATGTTCCTAACTCACAAAGATGAGTCCATCAAGGTCTTTTTTGTATTCTGCAAACGTGTGCAGAATGAAAAAGGCATGTGTATCACTTCAATCAGAAGTGACCATGAGGGAGAGTTTGAAAATGAGCTATTTCATATGTTCTGTGAAGAAAGTGGTATTCTTCACAACTTCTCAATACCCAGAACACCACAGCAAAACGGTGTGGTAGAGAGAAAGAACGGATCTCTTCAAGAGATGGCTAGAACTATGCTCAATGACAACTGTCCCTAGATACTTCTGGGCTGAAGCTGTTAATACTGCCTGCAATATTCAGAACAGAATATACATTAGACCTATCCTGAACAATACTCCTTATGAACTGTAGAAAGGACGAAAACCCAACATATCTTATTTTCACCCTTTTGGTTGTAAATGCTATATTCTTAACACTAAAGATCAACTTAGTAAATTTGATGCAAAAGTAGATAATGGAATCCTGTTAGGATATTCTGAAATTTCAAAAGGCTTTAGAGTTTACAATTCTAGAACTCTAGTAGTAGAAGAAAGTATTCATGTCAAGTTTGTTGACAAACAGCCTGATAAGAAATTATCAGATCTAGATGAAGCTTTTGCAGATATTGATCTAAACATCTCAGGAGATACACCAGAGATAAAGACTGATGATCAAGTAGACGACCCCACTCAACAACCAGAAACCTCAACTTCTCAACATGATACAGTTCAAAAATCTTGGTACTTCAGGAATTATCATCCACAAGATCAAATAATTGGAAACCCCAATGATAGTCTAAGAACCAGATCAACCTTCAAAGAGCAAGAAGACTCTGCACTATGTTGGAACTAAAGTGGTTTTGGATTTAATAATCTCTAAGTTTTGATGCTAACAAAAGGGTTAAATTTGCCTAGCAAAGTGTTAGCTGAGATCTAACATGTGCTTTCAGTTATGCAGGAATACCTTAATGTAAGTAAACATAGGATAAGTTTTCATTGAAAAATTCATGTCCACCCTTGTAGACGGGTTGCTTACCTTAGTAAAGTTACTTGTTTATTTAATTTAGTAGAATGGTTTTCTTAAGTGAACGAGGCTCTAAATGTTTGCTAGATGAATACCAAAATAACTTGTTAGATACAACAAGTCCAAAGACTTGATAATAAGCGCGACCATCTTGCCACGTAAGCAGACAGAAGTAATTAGTAGAAGTAAATGAATTGAAAATAAAGTAATCTAGTAGACGAGCTCTAACCGCTACGTCACCAGACGGAGATCTTTATAACTTATTGAGGAATAGCAAGTCCGAAGACTTGATAAACAAGAGGATATGCCACATCATCAAACGAGCAAAATAAAATATTGAACAAACTTAGTCTCTCATATAACTAAGTAGATAGAGTTTCTTTTTAGACGAGCTCCATCTTTGAAATGAATTAAATGCAATCTGAATCTCTTGGATTTATTTCAAATGATTGATATTTATTTCAATAGAATATTTGTTCTTCACATTTGTTTTATCTGCTTGAATATTTTACCTTCTAGTAAAAGAAACATAGTACCATCAAGAAATACAAAAAGCAGAATCGTACAATAAGATACTGCAAACTGATATGTACGATGACAACTTTATGGCTGAAAAACCTGGATTGTTCACAAAGGAGGAATAACAGGTTCTCAAGCTGCAATACTCAGAGCAGTAAGCCTCCAATTTCATGCTACCTCGATAACCAAGAGTACTATTCAGCATTGCCACAATCTAGCTATCAGTCACAACGGATATCATGCATTAAATGCTATCGCGAAACGGGATTATTCAAAGTAACCGTTGAAGAAATACAAGTGATGAAGAAGGTCACTGTAAATAGGAGACCTGAGATACTGAAACAACAACTCTTGACAACACAACCTTATGAGCTCAACTTTTACTCATACTCATATTTCTTTAGAGAACAAGAGTCGGTATTTCTTAGTCTAAATATTGTGAAAATATTCATCTGATCTTAAACTGTCATATTCTCACACATAGTGAGTTAAGAAGATCAAACATTAAATCTCTTTGTTAGAGTTAGAGCCTGAAGAGGCTTGGTAAGAAAGAAATACTTGTAGCCTGGAGAGGTGTTGAATACTTGGCTGTAATCTATTTTGATAATAGTGGAGAAAATCCTTCAAGTATAAGGGACTGTACGTAGCTCTTGGTTGGAAGAGACTGAACCAGGATAAAACATCTCGTGTGATTCTTCTATGTCTTATCTCTTTAGCTTTATTTATTTCTTACTAACCGAGGGGTTTTGATATTGCTTTTGTTAAAGTCTTTTAAAAATGATCTTTTTCTTTGTGCGTGCTTCTGCTTTCTAATCTCCTTGTGTGCAAAAATTGTTTGAAAGGTTATTTTCGAAAATTATTAACAAACACAATTCAAACCCCATTCTCGTGTTTGCTTGTGTCAACTTCAATTGGTATCAGAGCTCAGCCTCGAAAGGGTTGAGCATCTAACAAGTGCTGAGGGGGTACGATCCAACAACCTTGGATGCAGAAGGACAAGCTATCAACAGACCTCCTCTCCTTGATGGAACAGATTATGACTACTGGAAGAAGAGAATGATGGCCTTCTTAGATGCACAGAATGTAGATATTTGGGAGATGATTGAAACCGGCTACACTAAACCAAGAGATGAAGCTGGAGCTGCTGTTCCTAGAGGCCAATGGACTCAAGAGCAAAAAAACCAACATCAGCTGAATCTGAAGGCTAAGCACTATCTCATGTGTGCTATAACCAGGTCTGAACATGACAAAGTTCACAGCTGCAATAATGCTAAAGAAATCTGGGATACTCTTGCCCTAGCTCATGAGGGTTCCGCACAAGTTAAGGAATCAAAGATCAGCATGCTGGTTCATCAGTATGAGTTATTCAAGATGGGTGAACATGAAACAATAGACCAAATGTTTGGAAGATTCCAAACCATCACCAATAGTCTCGGATCTCTTGGAAAAGTTTATGAAAATAGAGATCATGTCAGAAAAATTCTGAGAAGTCTATCCATGCAATGGAGATCCAAAGTAACTGATATTCAGGAAGCCAAAAACCTGAATACACTCTCTCTGGAAGAGCTTCTCGGGTCTATCAAGGTTCATGAACTTGAACTTAATGAAGAAGAAAATTCCAAAAAAGGAAAATCTATTGCCCTAAAGGCAAAGAAAGCAAGTTCATCAAAAGTTCTCAAAGTTGCTGAGTCATCTGATGAGTCTGAATCTTCTGATAATGATGAAGGATGAGATGAGGATGAATTATCCTTTATCTCCAGGAAGTCAGACTCCAAGGAAAAAGGTCCACCCTTGTGCTTTGAATGCAAGAAACCTGGTCATTTCAAAGCTGACTGCCCTGAGCTAAAGGATAAAAATAAACTCTTCAAAAAGAAGAAAGGCTTAATGGCTACTTGGAAGGATCTTGATTTGTCTTCATCAGATGAAGAAAATGAAGCTGAGGAAGAGGCAAATATTTGTCTCATGGCAGACACTACATCAGAAAACGAATACACTGATGCTGAGGTAATGGACTCTGATCCGTCCACTCTTCAAAATGCTTTTGATAAACTGTTGCATGAGTCGTCTATACTATCACAAGAATATAAGAGTCTCAAAAAGAAGTTTTCTAAACTGTCTAAAGAATATGATAGGGTTTGCACTGAGAAACAAAACCTCAAAAATGAAAATGACATACTAAAATCAGTAAATATCAGTCTAGCTGACAAAATGATGTGTGAACCTCATGTTTCTTATGAAGTTGCAAAACTGAAACAAGATGTAACATATCTAACTGATTCTCTGTCAAAGCTTGTAGGTGGCTCATATAAGCTTAGTTTCATTTTAAGGTACTCTAGGTCACCTTATGATAAATCTGGTCTTGGTTATGACAAAGAGAAACAAGACGCATCTCACAAAAACTCAAAACCACTTAAACAGTATAGAGCTTCAAAAGTTCCAAATAAATATACCAAAGCTAAGTCTAGCTCGTCCAACACCTTTTGCAAAGTGTGTGGAAAAAGCGGGCATATTACATCCAGATGCATATACAATAAACATGCTAAGCATACTCGTCCAGTGACAACTAATAAGAAAGGACCCAAGTCAGTTTGGGTACCTAAAGATAAGATAATACTTGTTGCTGATTTGCTTAACAACAGGAAGCAAACAGATGTCTTGGTACTTGGACAGTAGTTGCTCACAACACATGACGGGAGAAAGGTCTATCTTCCAAAACTTTAAGCCCAAAGATGGTGGCTGGGTCACATTTGGAGGAAATCAGAAAGGGAAAATCATTGGTATAGGTAAAATTGGTAAACATCATTTTCCCTCTATTGATAATGTTCTTTTAGTAAATGGCTTGATGCACAATCTACTGAGCATAAGTCAATTATGTGATAGTGGATATGCTGTGTCTTTTGATAAGAACATGTGTACTGTCAAGAAAGATGATGGATCACTTTTATTCATTGCAAAAAGGTAAAACAATCTCTATAAGATTGACTTGGAAGACCTCTCAAATCAAAGTGTCTCATGTCTAGTGTCCATTGAACAGGAGCGATGGATTTGGCACAAAAGGGTAGGTCATGCATGCTTTAAATTAATTTCAAAGCTAAACAAGCATAACCTCGTGAGAGGACTACCAAACCTTAAGTTCAAATCTGAACCTCTCTGTGATGCATGTCAAAAGGGAAAACAAGTCAAAGATTCTTTTGAATATAAGAATGTTGTTAGTACCAATAGACCACTAGAGTTGCTACATCTTGATATTTTTGGTCCAATAAGGACTGACTCTATCAGTGGTAAGAAATATGGTCTTGTCATAGTAGACGATTACACTAGATGGACATAGGTTATGTTCCTAACTCACAAGGATGAGTCTTTTAAGGTCTTTTATGTATTCTGCAAATGTGTACAGAATGAAAAAGGCATGTCTATCACTTCAATCAGAAGTGACCATGGGGGAGAGTTTGAAAATGAGCTATTTCATAAGTTCTGTGAAGAGAGTGGTATCCTTCACAACTTCTCAATACCTAGAATAACACAGCAAAATGGTGTGGTAGAGAGAAAGAACGGATCTCTTCAAGAGATGGCTAGGACTATGCTCAATGACAACTGTGTCCCTAGACATTTCTGGGCTGAAGCTGTTAATACTGCCTGCTACATTCATAACAGAATATGCATTAGACCTATCCTGAATAAGACTCCTTATGAACTGTGGAAAGTATGAAAACCCAACATATCTTATTTTCACCCTTTTGGTTATAAATGCTATATACTGAATACTAAAGATCAACTTAGTGAGTTTGATGCTAAAACAGATAATGGAATACTATTAGGATATTCTGAAACATCTAAAGGCTTTAGAGTTTATAATTCTAGGACTCTGATAGTAGAGGAAAGTATTCATGTCAAGTTTGATGACAAACAGCCTGATAAGAAATTGTTAGAGCTAGATGAAGCTTTTGCAGATCTTGATCTAAGCATTCCAGGAGACTCACATGAGATAAAAGTTGATGATCAAGAAGATGACCCCACTCAACAACCAAAAACTTTCACTTCTCAACATGGTACAGTTCAAAAAATCTTGGCACTTCAAGAATTATCACCCACATGATCAGATCATTGGAAACCCCAATGACAAGCTAAGAACCAGATCAACCTTCAGAGAACAAGACAATTCTTCACTAGTCTGAGTTGGAAATAAAAACAATAGATGAGGCTCTGCTAGATGATGGTTGGATTCTAGCTATGCAAAAAGAACTTAATCAGTTTGAAAGAAGTGATGTTTGGACTCTGGTTCCACTGCCCAAAGACAAATCAGTGATTGGAACAAAGTGGGTTTACAGAAACAAACTTGATGAAAATGGTAAGGTAATAAGAAACAAAGAAAGACTTGTTGCTCAAGGTTTCTCTCAAGAAGAAGGTATAGATTATACTGAAACTTTTGCACCTGTTGCTAGATTAGAAGCTATCAAAATTCTATTTTCATTCACTGCACATCATAGTATTATGTTTTTTCATATGGATGTTAAAAGTGATTTTCTAAATGGCTTTATTAAAGAAGAAGTCTATGTTACGCAACCTCCGGGTTTTGAGTGTGAAACCCTTCCCGAACACGTATATAAGCTTAAGAAAGCTTTGTACGGTTGTAAGCAAGGTCCTAGAGCTTGGTATGACAGACTAAGTTCCTTTCTTATGGAAAATGGATTCAATAGAGGAAAGGTTAACACAACCTTATTTAGAAAATCCATTAAGTCTAATTTCATAGTTGTATAGATATATGTTGATGATATTATTTTTGGTGGTACTAATGAGTCTCTATGCAAAGAATTCTCTAAGTTAATGCAGAAAGAGTTTGAAATGAGCATGATGGGAGAACTCAAATTCTTCCTTGGACTTCAAGTAAAACAAACCATGGACGAGGTGCTCATCCACCAAACCAAGTATACAAAAGAGCTTATGAAGAAGTTTAAGATGGATGATTGTAAACCAATGAATTCTCCTATGCACCTCACTTTCATACTAAACAAAGATGATAAAGAGAAAAAGGTAGACCAAAAGGTATACAGAGGTATGATAGGATCTCTCTTATATCTTACCGCGTCTAGGCCTGATATTATGTTCAGTGTATGTTTATGTGCTCGATTTCAATATGATCCTAGAGAATCTCACTTATCAGCAGTTAAGAGAATTTTTAGATATTTAAAAGGTACTACTAATCTTGGTTTGTGCTTTAAGAAAAATGAAGATCACAAATTAGTTGGTTTTTGTGATGCTGACTTTGCTGGAGATAGAATTGAAAGAAAAAGCACTAGTGGAGGATGTCACTTCATTGGAGCTAATCTTGTCTCGTGGTCAAGCAAAAGACAAAGTACCATTGCTTTATCAACTGCTGAAGCTGAGTATATATCAGCTGCAAGTTGCTGCTCACAACTTCTCTGGATCAAACATCAATTGGAGGACTACAATGTATTTGTAAGTAGTATTCCGCTTATGTGTGATAATACTGCCGTAATAAATCTATCTAAGAATCCAATTTTGCATTCTAGAGCTAAGCACATAGAGATTAAACATCATTTTATTAGGGATTATGTGCAAAAAGGTGTGATTGATATTCAATTTGTAGATACTGACCATCAATGGGCAGATATCTTTACTAAACCTCTTGCAGATGACAGATTTATCTTTATTAGGAAGCATCTTAATATGATATGTGTGGATTAATTTAGACGTCTAGCCTCGAGAAAAATTTGTTTTGTTAATCCTGCATCTATTACCTATGCTCATCTAATACCTATTAAAAGTTGTGCGTCTATTGCATATTGTATTGCACATCCATATGACACGTCCACTGATACCGGTTACCGCGTCCATTGTATAGTTTCAGACGAGTTCACATCTACCTGTGTTTAAGCATATTTTTTGTGTGTTAATAAATGCATTTATTTTGTCTCAAGACAAATTTATCCTTTATTCTCTTTGCTGAGTCAGTACTTCCATCAATCCCATCAAGACCTTTTTATAGTTCCAAGTTACCAACGCCGTTTTATCATAATGACATGTCATGTCAAAAGTTTTTTTTAACATTTGAGATTCAAAATTCCTTTAAAAGTAATATTTTCCCTCTGAGAAAAACTTTACACTTCCGTAACCTCTCGAGCTATCTCTCTCTCTACCTCTCTCTGCTTTCAAACCCTAAGCTCCTTGATCACCTAAAATGGCTTCTTCTTCAACCTTTAACGTGGACAAGCTCAACTTGGCAATAGAACATCATTTCAACCTTGGAGTGCTGCAAGACTACAATCTAGACATAAGCAAATATGTTAATGCAGCCAGGTGGGAGGACTCTTCATAGAGAAGGTCTCTATCTTTCCCAACCTGATCAGGGATTTCTGGAGAAATGTCCAAGTGACTGATACTGACTTTTTCTCAACGATGTTAAGAAATAAGATTGTGATCTCAGAGAAGATTATTGCTGATGCAATTTTCTGTGCTCAGGAGGGTTTAGTTTTTACTAATTCATGGGAAGAGGACTTGGGTGGCTCTAAGACTATTGAAGTCTGTCTCATGAAAGAAGACACAGTCAGAACACACGCTTGGAAGGCTGTTGAAATGAAGGACATTGTTCTCATCCTTCATCAGCTTCTCAACAAGGTGGTTCTTCTTAAGGTTGGATCCAAAGACAACTTGTCCTCTCTGCACAAATTCTGCCTCTGCCATCTTCTCACATAAACAAAGATCAATCTTCCAAGAATTATGTATGGAAGATTCAGAGACGCTGTGATGAATAAGAAAAGACTCTTAGCATTTCCGTTTTGCCATCTTCTTTCCAAGATTTTCAAGGCTTAAGGAATTCATGAGATTCTTGCTGCAAAGACTCATGTGGAGCAAGCTAGGATATTAACTGAAAAACCAATGTCGACTGCAGACTTTGGTAAAATGAATATAGCCAACATGAACCTCAGTACCTATGCTGCTGCTGCAATGGCCAAGACTAACGAGTTGATGAAAACTAAAGAAGAGATGGTGGAACAAAACAATGTTGAAGTCCTAGGGGTAAAAAGAGTAACTAGGTAAAAAAACCACTACAACAAGGAAACCTACTCCCAAGAGACCAGCTGGTGGCATTATTATCAGGGAACCTTCTGATGCCCCTGCTGCAAAGAAGCAAAGAAGAGTTATCTTCTCTCACAATGAAGATGAGGAAGCTGATGAGGACATCATTCCTATCAGTATACTTCTGAAGAAGCAGAAGACCTCTGTTGCTGCTGCTGAGGCCGTTGTGCCTGTTCCCAACAAAACCTAGAAGGCAACCATCAAGAAAATCCAGATCAACTAAGACTTCTAAGGTAACCATCTCTGCTAGTGATCCTGTTCAAATAGCAGTAGATGCCCTAGTGTCTAGTTTAGAAACTAGAATTGATGATGTGCCTGTCTCCACTCCAGATGATGTGTATAATTCCACACCCCTTTCACCCCAACCAACATAATAGCCACTCCACAATTTCAACCTATTATCTATGCCGATGATCCCTGGTTCAATCAACCAGATGATGGCATTTCCCCTGGTGCTCCTTTCCCAAAACCCTTGAGAACCTTATTTCCCTTTACCCCAACTTCTGTTCTTTAGGATGGAAAATCTGAGGATTGGGCCAAGGTAAAAAGGGAATGGAAAGTTCTATTTCATTCTCACCAACCTGAACTCGAACACATTCCAAACAGATGGTATCCTCTACCTGAGTATGAG
This sequence comes from Sophora flavescens, assembly GCA_030762895.1. Classification (NCBI taxonomy): domain Eukaryota; kingdom Viridiplantae; phylum Streptophyta; class Magnoliopsida; order Fabales; family Fabaceae; genus Sophora; species Sophora flavescens. The sequence continues at coordinate 18,888,324 of CM061067.1, forward strand.
GAAGAAGTCAGCCCACCTGTTGAACCCCTTTACCTACCTCATCCTGATTGTAAATTAATAGAAAATGTGCCTTCTCAAATGCACAACAACTAGGGCCATTAGTCACTCACCTACCCCTAAACAACTCCACCCCCCCCCCCCCCCAACAAAGAAAAATTACCCTAACCTTGTCAAAACTCCTCCTTTCTTACCCCTCAGTGATGGAGTTGAGAGACATATCATACATGTCTGGGAGACTGACCCCAATAGGAAAAATCTTCCTACCATCCCTGAGTGTAGAGCAAGATCCTCAAAGCATGTTCCCATGATCATGCCGAGGGACACAAAATGGGTGTCTTTTGAGCATCCCAGAGTCTATGGGAGGGCCTCTGACTTCTTTCCGGATCAGCTCATCTATGAAATGCTGAAGTGGGAATTCAGTCATTTCAGAGTTGATACAGCCGTGCATTTTGTCCCTCCATCCTGGCTGAGACATAATGAAGAAACCAGAATTGGAATCATGCCTTACAGGATCTGTCCAAGACTGCCAATGTTAAATCTAAATATGGACAAGGACATGAAAAATAGAAGATTCAAGGGAGTGGTGCCTGAAGCTGAATCAGCAATGCTTGATCTGGACCAAGAAAATTTTGATTATTCATTGCTGGATTTCTTTTTGAATACTGAATCCATTCAGTTGATCAATGAACATAGAGTTGCTGATTTACGAAAATCTCATATTATTCGCTGCTCAAGAGAGGCGTCTTCCTCTGGTCTGTCTGAAGAGGAGAAGAAGAATATTCCTAAGATCAGAGGGAAGTGTGGTCTTTCAAACTTTAGATATATGATCTATAAAGATCTATGGGGACTTCCTATAAACAATAAGAATGTGGAATTCATCTACCCCATTAGATAGGCAAAGGAAGTCTTAGTGATCCCTCCATATACTTCAGAGCCTATTGCAGATGAACCTGTTGTTGAAGAACCTGATCAAATTGCCACTGCTGTTGGTTTAGAAGATACAGCTGAATCCATTCACCATCAGAGCTCATCAGAAAGACAATCTTCTCAACCTTTAGCTCTAGTTGTGATGCACCCTTCAGATCATTCAAGAACACTAAGCACATTTCAAGAGTCTGCTGAAAGCTCAAGGCAACAAGCTTTGCCATCTAATCTTGAAGAGGTTCTTGGAAAAATAGTTGATGAAAAGGTTGGCAAAATAGTTGATGAGAATGTTGAAAAGATGACTAAGAAGATTAAGGAGGATGTCTAACAGCAAGTTCAAACTTCAATGACTCCAACCTTAGAGGTTATGAGTAAAATGCTGAAATTCCTCATGGACTTCAAGAAAAGTCAGGCTCAGAACCCTCCACCTCCACCACCTCCTCATGCTTAACTTTTACCTTTATTTTTTTTCTCTTATACTGACAATGGTGGTCCTCTCCTTTTACCTTTTTGGCTGATGACAAAAAGGGGGAGAAAAGAAAGAAAAGAGATGTGTTTATATTTATAAAAAGTCAGTTTTGAAAAACTCATATTGGTCTGCATTTGCATATTCTTTTCTACTTGATAACTGTTCTGATACTTATGTTTACTTATTTGCTTTGATATCTGCTGCTCTGATACTTATGTTTATTTATTCCCTTATATATATTCTAAGTATGATAAGTTGTTGTACCTAATTGTTAGCTTACATGCAATTGTTTTTCATATGCTTTTTCTGCTTAATTATTTGAATGCTTTGTCTTAGGGGGAGCCCTTCAAGCTCTCTTAGACTTTGCTTTTCAAATTTAATTAGTTTTCTCATCATCAAAAAGGGGGAGATTGTTGGAACTAAAGTGGTTTTGGATTTAATAATCTCTAAGTTTTGATGCTAACAAAATGATTAAATTTGCCTGGAAAAGTGTTAGTTGAGAACTAACATGTGCTTTCAGTTATACAGAAATACCTTAATATAAGTAAACATAGGATAAGTTTTCATTGAAAAATACGCGTCCACCCTTGTAGATGGGTTGCTTACCTTAGTAAAGTTACTTGTTTATTTAATTTAGAAGAATGGTTTTCTTAAGTGAACGAGGCTCTAAATGTTTGCTAGACGAATACCAAAATAACCTGTTAGATACAGCAAGTACAAAGACTTGATAATAAGCGCGTCCATCTTGCCACGTAAGCAGACGGAAGTAATTAGTAGAAGTAAATGAACTGAAAAATAAAGTAATCTAGTAGACGAGCTCTAACCGTCACGTCACCAAACGGAGATCTTTATAACTCATTAAGGAATAGCAAGTCCGAAGACTTGATAGACAAGAGGATATGCCACGTCATCAAACGAGCAAAATAAAATATTGAACAGATTTAGTCTCTCATATAACTAAGTAGACGGAGTTTCTTTTTAGATGAGCTCCATCTTTGAAATGAATTAAATGCAATACGAATCTATTGGTTTATTTCAAATGATTGATATTTATGTCAATAGAATATTTGTTCTTCACATTTGTTTTATCTGCTTTAATATTTTACCTTGTTGTAAAAGAAACATGGTACCATGAAGAAATACAAAAAGCAGAATCCTACAATAAGATACTGCAAAACGATCTGTACGATGACAACTTTATGGCTGAAAAACCTGGATTGTTCACAAAGGAGGAACAACAAGTTCTCAAGCTGCAATACTCAAAGCAGTAAGCCTCCAATTTAATGCTACCTCGATAACCAAGAGTATTATTCAGCATTACCACAATCAAGCTATCAGTCACAACGGATATCATGCATTAAATTCTATCTTGAAACGGGATTATTCAAAGTAACCGTTGAAGAAATACAAGTGATGAAGAAGGTCACTATAAATAGGAGACCTGGGATACTGAAACAACAACTCTTGACTACACAACCTTACGAGCTCAACTTTTACTCATACTCATATTTCTTTAGAGAACAAGAGTTAGTATTTCTTAGTTTGAATATTGTGAAAATATTCATCTGATCTTAAACTGTCATATTCTCACACACAATGAGTTAAGAAGATCAAACATTAAATCTCTTTGTTAGAGTTAGAGCCTGAAGAGACTTGGTAAGAAAGAAATACTTGTAGCCTGGAGAGGTGTTGAATACTTGGCTGTAATCTATTTTGATAATAGTGGAGAAAATCCTTCAAGTAGAAGAAACTGGACGTAGCTCTTGGTTGGAAGAGAGTGAACTAGGATAAAAACATCTTGTGTGATTCTTCTATCTCTTATCTCTTCAGCTTTATTTGTTTCTTACTAACCGAGAGGTTTTGATATTGCTTTTGTTAAAGTTTTTTAAAAAGGATCTTTTTCGTTGTTCGTGCTTCTGCTTTCTAATCTCCTTGTGTGCAAAAATTGTTTGAAAGGTTGTTTTCGAAAATTATTAACAAACACAATTCAACCCCCCCTCTTTTGTTTGCCTCTGTCAACTTCAAACTAGTGTCTGAGTTGGAACCAAAGACAGTAGGCGAGGCTCTGCTGGATGATGGCTAGATTATGGCTATGCAAGAAGAACTGAATCAGTTTGAAAGAAGTGAAGTTTGGTCTCTGGTTCCCCTGCCTAAAGATAAATCAATGATGGGAACAAAGTGGGTTTACAGAAACAAACTTGATGAAAATGGTAAGGTGGTGAGAAACAAGGTAAGACTTGTTGCTCAAAGTTTCTCTCAAGAAGAAGGTATATATTACACTGAAACCTTTGCACATGTCGTTAGATTAGAAGCAATTAGAATTCTACTTTCATTTGTTGCACATCATAGCATTATGCTTTTTCAAATGGATGTTAAAAGTGCTTTTATAAATGGCTTTATTGATGAAGAAGTTTATGTTATGTAACATCCGGGTTTTGAGAGTGAAACCCATCCTGAACATGTATATAAGCTTAAGAAAGCTTTGTACGGCCTTAAACAAGCTCCTAGAGCTTGGTATGATAGACTAAGTTCATTTCTTATGGAAAATGGATTCAATAGAGGAAAGGTTGACACAACCTTATTTAGGAAGTCCATTAAGTCTAATTTCATAGTTGTACAAATATATGTTGATGATATAATATTTGGTACTACTAATGAGTCTCTATGCAAAGAATTATCTAAGTTAATGCAGAAAGAGTTTGAAATGAGCATGATGGGAGAACTCAAATTCTTCCTTGGACTTCAAGTAAAACAAACTATGGACGAGTTACTCATCCACAAAACCAAGTATACAAAGGAACTCCTGAATAAGTTCAACATGGATGATTGCAAACCAATAAATACCCTTATGCACCCCACGTCTATACTGAACAAAGATGATAAAGAGAAAAAGGTAGACCATAAGGTATATTGAGGTATGATTGGATCTCTTTTATATCTTACCGCGTCCATACCTGATATTAGTTCAGTGTATGTTTGTGTGCTCGTTTTCAATCTGATCCTAGAGAATCTCACTTGTCTGCAATTAAGAGGATATTTAGATATTTGAAAGGTACTACTAATCTGGGTTTGTGCTTTAAAAAATATAATGATTACAGAATAGTTGGATTCTGTGATGCTGACTATGCTGGAGATAGAATTGAAAGAAAAAGTACAAGTGGAGGATGTCACTTCATTGGAGTTAATCTTGTCTCATGATCAAGCAAAAGACAAAGTACCATTGCCTTGTCAACTGCTGAAGCTGGGTATATTTCAGCTGCTAATTGCTGCTCACAACTTCTTTGAATCAAACATCAATTGGAGGACTACAATGTGTTTGTAAGTAGTATTCCACTCATGTGTGACAATACTGCTGCAATTAATTTATCTAAGAATCCAATACTGCATTCAAGAGCCAAGCATATAAAAATCAAATATCATTTCATTAGGGATTATGTGCAAAAAGGTGTGTTTGATATACAACTCGTAGATACTGACCATCAATGGGCAGATATCTTTATTAAACCTCTTGTAGAGGACATATTTATTTTTATTAGGAAGCATCTAAATATGTTATGTGTAGATTAATTTAAGTGTTCAGACCTGAGAATATTGTTCTGATAAATATACGTCTATAGATTTTTTTTAATGCATGTTAAAATTTTTTGCATCCAGAGCATAATAAAGCTTATTTACAACTATTGCATATTCAACTGTGCGTCTACTGCATAACGCGTCTACCACTTTTGCTTGCCACGTCCATTGCATGTTAATATGCGCGTCCATACTTGCTTATGCTTGAACCCGTCTATGCATATATTTATTAAATGCATTTATTTTGTCTTATAGACATATTTTTCTAGTATATTCTCTCTGCTGAGTCAATAATGTAACATCCTAAAATTTTAATATAATTAATTTGAAAAAAAAAGATTAAGTTATAAAAAATAAAAATAAAAATAAAAATAAAAATAAATAATAATGATATAATAAAAATAAGATATAATTAAGAGGTTTAATGTAAAGGATTTGTTGGTATAAAATTTATTAGAGTTGGTTAGGAATTACAAAGGGAATAATGAATTTATATATATATATATATATATATATATGAATGTAAACATAAGTACAGACTTTTCACGTAGGGACCTAGGGGTAGCTCATAAGTCAAGTGGGCCTAGTTATTCTATAAAAAAAAGAAAAAAACAATAAAGAAACAAAACAAACAAAAAAAAAGGAAAGAAAATAAACTGAAAAAAAAAACCTAGAAGCCTACACTGCCTAATGTGCAGTATATATATATATACTCAAATCACTACGCATGCAGTGAGAGCGTCGCGCAGAGGAGGATTTTAGAAGGGGCCGTACAGTGCGAGGGATTTTGAGACACTTTTCTTTTTCTTGTCGGTGTAATCGTAATAGTGAAGGGAAGAAAATATTTTAGAGAAGCACCAACTTTTATCATACGTAATTTCTAGAACATTTTGGAGGTCTTCAAGAGGTGAGTAACAGTACTTTTTGCCAACACTTTCCATGATATTTTTATGTGTTTACGGTGAATTTAAAATTGATGAACTTATATCTCAATTCATTGTTTTGCTTACAAAATTTGGGACTGCATTCCTCATTTGTATGTGTGTGGAAGGGTCTACCTTATAGTTTTTTTTAGAATTTGAATTGAATACATGATTGATATTTGTACTAGTTGAATGATATGTTTGATGCCATATGTTATGTATTGATGCTCGTGATTGTCATAGTGTAATTATAAATTTACTTGGAGACATGACGTAAGTCTATTTGGGATGCATGATAGGAATAAATATTTAATTTGTGGTAAATGAATTGTTACATGTATGAGACATGAAATTCATGCCTTATGATGAGTTGTATGATGTTTGCCGTAATACCACCTATGATAGGGGTATCGAAAAGTAATACCACCGTAATGGGGTATCGAAAGTAACATCCCCATATAATTGGGATGTCGAAAATAAGTAATACTACCTAAAAAGGAGTATCGAAAGTAACACCACCACAGGTTGGGGTGTCGAAAAAGGAGAAATACCACCATGTGCACATGAGAGGTATTGAAATGGAAATGTCCCCAACAGGAGGGTGACATCGAAACACTCCTCGTGAGTAGGGGTGGGCAATGGGACGCCATTGTCGTGTGATGTGTGAATTTATGGCATGCCGGCAAAAGGCCAATTTAATTAGGAGGTCTTCGGGCCGCTTGGGTTAATCTAGAATTTATTTGGTATATGGAATGTGATGTATTGAGAGAAGTCCTTGCTACGTTATATGCTATTGAGTGGTTGTGATTACTGTTGATATTAAAAGTATTCTCTTTTATATATATTGTTTTGGAAAATTAGCGGGTGCCATGGACAGTTTTTCCGGTTACCGCGCCGGCTGAGAACAATACTATTTTCGAAAATATTTTATAAAACTGTATTGTTGATCAGTGGGATTTTATATCTCATTATAAGTATTGTTTTCAGAGACCGAGGACATCACTGTTGAGGACCCAGAGACCTGAGGAGTCGGCTTCTTATCACCTAGTTGGTTAGTAATGTAATATGGTTGAGGGTGCTGACAACGTTTTTTTTGGGTTTATGTATTATTTCCCCGGATTGTAATTAGACGCCTAGTTTTGAGGCTTTTGATTTTTATTTATATTTATATTCACTACATGAATATTTTATTACTATATTATTTAATATGAGGTAATTTCAGACTTTAAATTTTTTTAAAATTTTTATTTATGAGGTGTATGTTTTATTTAAATGTTTTAAAGGATTTCTATTGATTTTATCTTGGAATTACAAATGTAACAAAGGGCGTTACATTTATGGTATCAGAGCAGTTTGATTCTAAATCGGACTGTGGTAGTGGGGCTTTTTCAAAAAAAAAAACAAAACTTGGGCGCATAGGATGTTTGTTAGAGTTGGAATTCTACATTCTATTCTTTTGGATATTGGACTTGATCAACCCACTGTTTGATTGGTGGTATGCAGATTATGGCAGCGAACAGGCGAGGGAGAAATGATGCGCTTGCAGCGACTTTGGATCGAATGGCCAGAGTTATGCAGGAGCAGACGGAGACTCTCTGTCAGATGAGGGATAAGGGGGACATGCTTAACGTGGTACCGGCTGCAGCTCCACATCCACAGTACAGGGGTCTATCAGTGTTCAGGAATAATAACCCGCCAGTTTTTTGAGGGACCACCGATCCTATTGAGGCTGAGGAATGGTTACTGAAATTAGAGAAGATCTTCCGGGCCATGGGGTGTTGTGATGCTCAGAAGGTTAATTTTGCCACCTATATGTTAGAGTCGGATGCAGAGCACTAGTGGAACTGTGCCAGGGGCGGGTTGCTTGCTTCGGGTGCCCCTATCACGTGGGACATATTCAAGGAGGTATTTATGGAGAAGTACTTTCTGCACAGTGTCCGGATACAAAAAGAGATGGAGTTTCTACATCTTCGTCAGGGGAATATGACGGTAGCGGAATATGTGGCCAAGTTTGAGAGGCTTGCAAGGTTCTCCACACAGGTGAGGGATAATCCTGATGGTCCATGGAAAGCAATTAAGTTCGAGCAGGGCTTGAAGCCAGAGCTGCAGAGCCTTATTGGGCTCCTAGAGATTCGAGACTACCCCACTTTAGTGAACAAGTGTAGGGTGGCGGAGCAAAATATGCAAGCTGTGCTGGCTGAGAGGTCGAAGGAGAAGAGCTTCAGTGACGACAAGAGATTCCATGGGAAAGAGGGTAATTTCCAGAAGAGCCTACGACCTGTGCCTACAATCATGAAGGGTAAGCATGTTCAAGGTGCTCAAGGTGAGAAGGGGACTGCATGTTACAAGTGTGGGTGGCAGCATGGAGATCGTGTGTGCCCCGCGGCACAAACCACTTGCCACAAATGCGGGAAGATGGGACACTTTGCTAGGATGTGCAAGTCAGGAGGACAATCTCAAACCAGATCATTGAACCACGGAAGGGTATTTAGCATCCAAGGAGAGGAGGTGAAGGAGTCCGACGGTTTGATCCAAGGTAAGGGCTTTATTAAAGGTCATGATGTTATCATATTGTTCGATTCGGGAGCAACACATTCATTCATTTCATTTAAATGTGCTTAATTCTTAGAGTTACCTGTTACTAAACTGTCATATGACTCGCGAGGCGAACACTGTCTCGCGAGGCGAATAATGCGAACAGTTTGCAACGTTTGGTATTCTCGCGAGGCGAAGAACAGCTCGCGTGGTGAGGAATGGAAAAGTCATGCCTTCTGGTCTTCAGTCTCGCGAGGCGAGTCATTTATTCGCGGGGCGACATAGAAAGGATGCAAATTTTTCGGCACAGTCACCTTCAGGTTCGCGAGGCGAATGCATTCTCGCGGGGCGAAAGCTCCAGATTTATTTCTTTTTATTAACCTGAAAACAGAAAATAGCATAAGTGCTTTATTTAACTCTAAATCAATTAAATTAACCTAAAAATACTTTACAGACTCAAAATGCTGCCTAAAGACAATCAAGTCTAATTTGGGCGAAAATGATATAAAATTAGCACAAAACCACGGTCATATTAGCCATAAAACTAGATGAGCCAGCGGCTGATCAAAATACCCCAAACTTAAACTTTGATTGTCCCCAAGCAAACTAAAACTCAAAAATAAAAAAGACTCAAGACATGGCAAGCTTAAAAGATTCAATCAACCTTGCACAAATTAAAGCAGTTTCATCAAAACAGTTTTCTTCAATGTCCCCCCCTTTTCAACAAAGTAATCCCCACAATTATGTATTCTGAACATTTGAGAACTTCATCATTCAAACAATCATCAATCTAAGCAGGGAATCCAAGTTACACACAAGAGGGAGGTCACCAAATTCAAACAACTGCCTTCCTCACAAGGGCATTTAGTGTTCACTCAATCGCTCAGTTTGTCAGGCTATCAACATTTCACTCAATTCACCTTTCAGAAGCACTTCCCATAAATTTGATTTTCATCTCAAAATAGTTCCCACAGAAAACATGCATGCAACATCAAAAGGTCTTTTATAGGTTGTAATGGGGCCTGGCTAAGGGTAGGATATACAAAGGAACTAGGCTGAGGACCCTAGGAACTAAGAGAGCATGAAACATTTCAACACAATGAAATTCCACTCAAGTTCCTTTTTCCATTTTTTCCTTTTTGCCTTGGTGATTACAGCCTTTTCTTCTGATACTTTCATATTTTTTTTCATTTTTACACTTTGCTTTTCTTCTCTCTTTTTTTTCTTTTTTTTTTCTTTTCTTTTCTTGGCCTTTGGCTCCAACCTTTTTATTATTTTTTTCTTTTCCACAATCCCAGAATGACATGTCACATCCTGTAGCCACCCCAAACTTAGTTTCTTGCAACCATTCTCTTGCTAAGATTCCATGTTCTCCTAATCCTAAGATCGGGTTAACATGGTTTTTCCAGATTTTAGGCTCATAACATCAGGTCATCAAGAATTAACAGACTAATCAGGCTCAATGGGGCTAACTAGGAAACATGCATTAGGGATGGTTATTTTAGGCTAAGTAGTTATTTACAAAGAAAATGCCTAAATCATTTGAAGCAAACACATAAACATGCAAACCATAAAGAGATTCAAGCAAATTCGGGAAAGTGCAACTTGAAAGTGATTCTCACAGTCAAAAACATGTTGGAGGCTCAAAACCTCACCTGGACATTATTTGCAAATTGTTTGACAGAGATTCTATCCCTAGTGTGTGCTTTCTATCACCCCAAACTTATCATAAATCATGCTATCATAACAAAATCTCAAAGTTCAGTTTTCAATCACATGGGGATCACTTTTCAAAAACACAAATTTTTTCAGCCTAGGGGGAAAACAGTCAACAAATAACATGCAATCCATCTGTGCAAAATTAATCAAAACCAGCAAACTTGCCAACAAAAGACTCCACATACTCCTGAGCTTCTCAAATTATTCAGGAGCTTTATTAAAAACAAAACAGAAATAAAGCAAGCATAATTAAAAAAAAGAAAGAAAAGGTTTAGAGAAAACTCATTGAAGTGGTCCACCAGGATCCCATTGCTTGTAACATAAGGCCCAAGTGATAGCCAAAGGGTGGGAGTTCATTTCATGCTTCCATAACTTGTAGCCTTGATATGGGAGTGAGTGCTTGACAGTTATGGTGACCCCTTCCAGTGCGGCGGACTTCTCACTCCCTTTTGGGTCAAAGATGGCCGCTTTCTCAACAAAATCCTCCCAGTAAAATTGGGGTTCCACCCCTTGGACTGGCCATGGTGCAAGATCCAGTGGCTTGAACTCCATTACCGGTAGTTCCACAGGGAAAGGTGGCAAATAGGTAGCTAGGATCTCCGGTGTTGCTTCCTTTTTTTGCACGTTCTTTATTCACTGCATTAACGAATTCATCACCTGCTATACATGCAGAAATCTCAGCACACACCATACAAAGGTTAGTGTTAGTACAGTCAGTACATATATTACAATAAACTGAATCAGTAAAAGCCTGAATGTCTGGAAATTCAGCACAAAGTTCATCCATCCCATCACTTCCAACGCATGCATTTGAATTCATTGAATCATCTACTTCCAAAGGTTCTTCATCATCCTCAAGCACGAGGAAGCAGATGTCCTCCTGATCCTCATTTTCTGCATGAACATGGCCCTTGACCTCATATGTCTCCTGTTCCATATGGATGTTTTGCTCTTCATACCTTTCAAAACATGCTATACACAAAACAGTGTCAGTACAATCATCACATGAATTATAATAGATAGAATCAGGAAAGGTATCAATATCTGGAGATTCAACAGACAATTCATCAACAGAAACATTATCAAAATCATCAGTAGAAGTATCTTCAAGAATAACTATCTGTGAATCTGTATGTTCTTCTAGGGGATGTTGAGTTAGCAGTGCAGCCGAGGTGGCGACAATGTGATCAATTTGAATGGCCAACTTCTGAGATTCAACTTCTCTCCTCTGATGGGATTCAAGATTTTGTTCTGCCATCCGTTGATTTTGCTCTGCCATTTGTTGTATCATTCCTTCCATTTGTGCAGTTATCTGTGTAGCCATTTGCTTGAACAGGTCCTCTAGGGAAGGTTCGGAAGGTGCAGAAGTGGTCACTTGGGGAGGGTTCGGTGGTGGTGCCAGTGGTAACATCAGTTGTGAGTCCCCATACCAAGGGTTTAGATGGGTTCCCCAGGCACCCCAGCTCAATAGGAAGACTCTCTTCAAATCAAACCAGCTGAAGGTGGAATCCACCTCAAGATTATACAACCAATCCCTTGCAGCGCCTTCAAGTGAGAGATGGAAAGCTCCCGTATGGATGTGATCTTCTGTTATTCCTTCAGGTCTCAGCATTATAGAACAAACAGCCTGGAATTCCTTTAGATGCTCCTGCGGATTTTCACCTGCAAGACCACTAAACCTTGGCAACCAGCGCATTAAACCAGCAAAATCAGGATAATATATGCATGGTGGTTCATAGTTAACATTAGGCATGTACCCACACATGTAATTCTCCATGGAAAGCACCAAGATTCACAACCAGACAATGCAGACAAAACTAATTCAGCAAAGAGATATTTTTTATTTTTATTTTTTTAAAATGTAATTTTCTGCTAATAACAACAAGAGTCCCCGGCAACGGCGCCAATTTTTGAACGCGCTGTCGCACACGCGCCAAAAAGAACGAGCGATTTATAAAAATGTAGTTTAGGGCGACAACTCGAGTATCGTCTCACAAGGACTCTTTGGTTGTTGTTATTAACACAAAAAATTTAGTTCTGGGGGGTTTGGATTGAAATAAAATAAAGAAAACAAACAAAAGCAGAGCAATAAAGACCAAGCAGTTAAAGAGATTATCAAATAAACTAAAGCGATTAACCTATTGTTCTCGATTTCCCACTATCATTGGTTCACATAAATCCAAGCCCTAAGCAAATTCTAATCCCCTCCCGGTTGTAGCAACAATTAACAACGAAATCGCTACTACGGATATATGTTCCTATTCCCGAAATAACAAACGGGGTTAAGCCCTCATGAACTAACGAACATGAATGAACACACGCGAAATAACAAACGCGATTAAGTATAGGAACATAACATCACCGAAAATAAATCAACACAACACTATACACTCCTGAAATAACAAACAGAAATGTATAATATAGCATTGAAAAGAGAAAAGCAAATGAAACAGGAAATACAAAACCTCAAGTGTGGTAATGGAAACCAATCACAGTAGATTAATCTAGGAGACTAGCTCTCCATTACAGAAATAAACACAAAAGAGAAGAAAAGAAATTGAACTACTGAAACTACTACTACTACTAAGCTACTAACTAAAAGCTACCTCCCAGTTCTGCCTAAAACAGGCTTATATACAACTTCTGGACTACGCGGACTCGCGAGGCAAACACTGTCTCGCGAGGCGAATAATGCGAACAGTTTGCAACGTTTGGTATTCTCGCGAGGCGAAGAACGGCTCGCGTGGCGAGGAATGGAAAAGTCATGCCTTCTGGTCTTCAGTCTCGCGAGGCGAGTCATCTATTCGCGGGGCGACACAAAGGATGCAAATTTTCCGGCACAGTCACCTTCAGGTTCGCGAGGCGAATGCATTCTCGCGGGGCGAAAGCTCCAGATTTATTTCTTTTTATTAACCTGAAAACAGAAAATAGCATAAGTGCTTTATTTAACTCTAAATCAACTAAATTAACCTAAAAATACTTTACAGACTCAAAATGCTGCTTAAAGACAATCAAGTCTAATTTGGGCGAAAATGATATAAAATTAGCACAAAACCACGGTCATACTAGCCATAAAACTAGATGAGCCAGCGGCTGATCAATCTAGTACCTGGGAGTGGACCTATATCAGTAGCACCCTATAGGATGACACCTCTAGAGTTGAGCGAGCTCAAGAAATAGATAGAGGATATGTTACAAAAGGGGTTCATTAGGCCTAGTGTATCACCTTGGGGAGCACCAGTGCTTTTAGTGAAGAAAAAAGATGGGAGTATGAGGTTGTGTGTTGATTATAGGCAACTGAATAAGGTAACCATCAAGAACAAATATCCCTTGCATAGGATAGATGATCTCTTAGATCAGTTAAGGGGAGCGTCAGTGTTTTCCAAAATAGATCTAAGATCGGGATACCATCAAATTAGAGTTAGAAGCGAGGACATCCCTAAGACAGCCTTCAGGACAAGGTATGGGCACTATGAGTATGTAGTGATGCCCTTTGGCATGACCAACGCCCCAGCCGTTTTCATGGACTACTTGAATCGGATCTTTAGGACCTTTTTGGACAGGTTTGTGGTGGTGTTCATAGATAATATTTTAATATACTCTGGGATGCCAAAAGAACATGGAGAACACTTAAGGTTGGTGTTGCAGATCTTGAGGGACGAGCGCATTTATGTCAAACCGGAGAAGTGTGAGTTTTGGCTAGACGAGGTAAAGTTTTTAGGACACACAATCTCAAAGGATGGTGTAGAGGTTGATTCCTCTAAAGTTGATGGGGTGTGGGGATGGGAACAACCTAAGACAGTAACCGAAGTGAGAAGTTTCTTAGGCTTAGCCGGTTACTATAGGAAGTTCATAGAGGGGTTCTCTAGATTAGCTTTACCTTTGACCCAGTTGACTAGGAAAGGGAAACCTTTTGTGTGGGACCAGGAGTGTGAGGACAGGTTCCAAGAACTTAAGAGGAGGTTGGTGTCATCACCAGTCTTAACTATACCAGATCCCTTAGTGAGTTTTGTGGTATACTGCGACGCATCTAAGAATGGCTTGGGATGTGTCTTAATGCAGGAGGGCAAGGTGGTAGCATATGCCTCTAGGCAGCTTAGGCCACATGAAGGGAATTACCCTACCCATGACTTAGAGCTAGCAGCCGTGGTTTTTGCCCTTAAGATTTGGAGGCATTACCTTTACGGGGCAAAGTTTGAAGTTTTTAGTGACCATAAAAGCCTAAAATATCTATTCAACCAGAAGGAGTTGAACATGAGACAACGAAGGTGGATGGAGTTCCTTAAGAACTATGACTTCGAGTTGAAGTACCATTCGGGAAAAGCCAATGTGGTGGCGGATGCTTTGAGTAGGAAGTCCCTACACGTGTCAAGCTTGATGGTGCAAGAGCTGAACCTCATGGAAGAGTTTAGGGACATGAATCTGGAAGTGTTGGGTGTGTCCTTAAATGTCTTAAGTTTGAAGTTGAATAGGATTGAAATTAACAGTGACCTTAGAGATGAGGTTAGGCGAGAACAACTTTTAGACCAGGAGTTGCAGTCTCAGTTGGGACAAGAAGGTTATGAGTTGTCTGTTGATGGGCTAGTGAAGTTTAAGAATAGGACCGTTGTTCCTAAGGAGGGGAGCCTTAGAGAGAATATATTAGAGGAAACTCATAAGGGAAAGTTTACCATACATCCTGGGATAACTAAGATGTATAAAGACCTTAAGAGGATGTATTGGTGGCCAGGAATGAAAAAGGATGTGGCTAGCTTTGTAGCTAGGTGTTTAGTGTGCCAAAAGGTTAAGATAGAACATCAGAAGTCTTCGGGGTTGTTGCAGTCCTTGGAGATTCCAGAATGGAAGTGGGAGAGAATTTCTATGGACTTTGTGATGGGGTTACCTAAGACGCGTTTGGGCTTAGACGCCATTTGGGTGATAGTGGATAGGTTGACCAAGTCTGCCCACTTCTTGCCAATTAAGGCAACCTATAGCTTAGACAAGTTGGCATACCTCTATATCAAGGAAATAGTTAAGCTTCACGGGATACCCATATCTATAGTGTCAGATAGAGACCCGAGGTTTACCTCTAGATTTTGGAAAGCTTTTCAGCAAGCCTTTAGGACTAAGTTGAACCTTAGCACGACCTATCATCCCCAAACGGATGGTCGGTCAGAGCGGACCATTCAGACCCTTGAGGACATGCTTAGAGCGTGTGTCTTGGGTGAAGGAGGGAGTTGGGATAGATTCCTACCTCTCATTGAGTTTGCGTATAACAATAGTTATCATGCTAGTATAGGCATGGCACCCTATGAGGCCCTATATGGGAGAAAGTGTAGGTCCCCTTTATGTTGGTGTGAGGTAGGTGAGAAAACCTTGATAGGACCTGAATTGGTCCGGGAAACCTCTGAGAGAATCCAAATGATTAGGGAGAGGATGAGCACGGTGCAAAGTAGACAAAAGAGCTATGTCGACAAAAGGAGAATGCCTCTAGAATTCCAAGAAAGTGAGCATGTATTTTTGAGAGTCACTCCTAAGACGGGGGTAGGGAGGTCGATGACAGTCCGCAAGCTAAATCATCGTTTCATGGGACCTTTCCAAATCCTTAAAAGGGTCGGGCCTGTTGCTTATCAATTGGCTCTTCCACCACAGTTGGCAAACCTTCATGATGTTTTCCATGTGTCGCAACTCTAAAATATGTGCCTTATGAATCTCATGTGATAGCTCCCGAGTCTGTACAATTGAAGGATAATTTGATCTATAAGCCAAAGCCTAGTCAAATCCTGGACAAGAGTACTAAGACTCCAAGGAACAAGGCGATTCCATTGGTGAAAGTGTTATGGGACGGATTGACTCCTGAGGAAGCCACTTGGGAGATGGAGGATGACATCGTGCGTCAATACCCAGATTTTATTATCTAAGGTATGATAACCATTAAGTTTGAATATGCCATATGTTAAAATAAGTGCGTGAGTATGAGGTGAATTTCGGGGACGAAATTCTTTAAGGAGGGGAGAAAATGTAACATCCTAAAATTCTAATATAATTAATTTGAAAGAAAAAAAGATTAAGTTATAAAAAATAAAAATAAAAATAAATAATAACGATATAATAAAAATAAGATATAATTAAGAGGTTTAATGTAAAGGATTTGTTAGTATAAAATTTATTAGAGTTGGTTAGGAATTACAAAGGGAATAATGAATTAAAATATATATATATATATATATATATATATATATATATATATATATATATATATATATATATGAATGTAAACATAAGTACAGGCTTTTCACGTAGGGCCTAGGGGTAGCTCATAAGTCAAGTGGGTCTAGTTATTCTATATATAAAAAAAAAGAAATAAACAATAAAGAAACAAAACAAAAAAAAAGGAAAAGAAAATAAACTAAAAAAACAAACCTAGAAGCCTACACTGCCTAATGTGCATTATATATATATGTATATACTCAAATCACTGCGCATGCAGTGAGAGCGTCGCCCAGAGGAGGATTTTAGAAGGGGGCCGTACAATGCGAGGGATTTTGAGACTCGTTTCTTTTTCTTGTCGATGTAATCGTAACAGTGAAGGGAAGAAAATATTTTAGAGAAGCACCAACTTTTATCATACGTAATTTCTAGAACATTTTGGAGGTCTTCAAGAGGTGAGTAACAGTATTTTTTGCGAACACTTTCCATGGTATTTTTATGTGTTTATGGTGAATTTAAAATTGATGAATTCATATCTCAATTCATTGTTTTGCTTACAAAATTTGGGACTGCGTTCCTCATTTGTATGTGTGTGGAAGGGCCTACCTTATAGTTGTTTTTTGGAATTTGAAATGAATACATGATTGATATTTGTACTAGTTGAATGATATGCTTGATGCCATATGTTATATATTGATACTCGTGATTGTCATAGTGTAATTATAAATTTACTTGGAGACATGACGTAAGTCTATTTAGGATGCATGATAGGATTAAATATTTAATTTGTGGTAAATGAATTGTTACATGTATGAGACATGAAATTCATGCCTTATGATGGGTTGTATGATGTTTGTCGTAATACCACCTATGATAGGGGTATCGAAAAGTAATACCACCATAATGGGGTATCGAAAGTAACATCCCCATATAATTGGGATGTCGAAAATAAGTAATACTACCTAAAAATGAGTATCGAAAGTAACACCGCCACATGTTGGGTTGTCGAAAAAGGAGAAATACCACCATGTGCACATGAGAGGTATCGAAATGGAAATGTCCCCGACAGGAGGGTGACATCAAGACACTCCTCGTGAGTAGGGGTGGGAAATGGGACGCCATTGTCGTGTGATGTGTGAATTTATGGCATGCCGGCAAAAGGCCAATTTAATTAGGAGGTCTTCGGGCCGCTTGGGTTAATCTAGAATTTATTTGGTATATGGAATGTGATGTATTGAGAGAAGTCCTTGCTACGTTATATGCTATTGAGTGGTTGTGATTACTGTTGATATTAAAAGTATTATCTTTTATATATATTATTTTGGAAAGTTAGCGGGTGCCATGGACAGTTTTTCCGGTTACCGGGCCGGCTGAGAACAATACTATTTTCGAAAATATTTTATAAAACTGTATTGTTGATCACTGGGATTTTATATCTCATTATAAGTATTGTTTTCAGAGACCGAGGACATCACTATTGAGGACCCAGAGACCTGAGGAGTCGTCTTCTTATCACCTAGTTGGTTAGTCATGTAATATGGTTGAGGGTGCTGACGACGTTTTTTTTGGGTTTACGTATTATTTCCCCGGATTGTAATTAGACGCCTGGTTTTGAGATTTTTGATTTTGATTTATATTTATATTCACTACATGGATATTTTATTACTATATTATTTAATATGAGGTAATTTCAGACTTTAATTTTTTTTTTAAATTTTTCTTTATGAGCAGTATGTTTTATTTAAATGTTTTAAAGGGATGGGTGACCTCCTGGGAAGTTTTCCCAGGAAGCGTGTAAGTGAGGATAAATCACACTGCAAAGACCCATGTTGGTCTGTGGGGACAGTCGTCAATCCATAGATCAGCCAGGGATGTTACAGATGGTATCAGAGCGGCACCTCTCCCAGTACGGTGTGGTTCGGGGACGAACCAAGCGGAAGTTGGTGGGCATGTAACACCCGGGTGCCGACGAGGGCGGGGAGTGATCGCCGGTGCAAGGAGGCACGGACAAGGAGCGACTCCTGGCAGGCTTCTAAGCAGAAGGACACATGAATGAACCGATTACACACCCGAATGAGAGGGATCCTAAGACTGTGTAGGTATGGGACTATATAGTTGAGGAAGGCTTATATGAATTGATTGGTACTACCTATACTAACAAGATGCATCTTCTTTTTGGGATCCCATCACTTAAGAACTCCACAGTTAAGCGTGCTAGACTTGGAGCAATTATGGGATGGGTGATGATAAGCCTCTGGCTCATCTAGTTTCCAGCTAGAAAAGGGGTATATTTTGTGCCTAATTGGGCGAGTCACCCTCGCTAATCTCCCAGATTGGCCTTGTTTTGTTCCTAAGTTAGACTTTGACTCGTTTTATGCTTTTTTAGTAGTTTTAAGTTTAGTTGGAGTAGAATTACGCTTTTCGTTTTCTTTTATTGTTTCAGGTTAAAAGTGAAGCTCTTGGAGTCAAGGGAATGAAGAAAACAGTGGAAATTGCAATTCTGGAAATATTCGCACCGCGAGAGGCCACTCGCCTCGCGAGCCTGAAGTGCATGTGGTGAGAAGACCCTGAAGGACAGAGACCATCACGGCTAGGCCGTGATGAAGGTCACGGCCGTGACAGACTAGAATTTGAAGTCTCGCCTCGCGAAACATCATCTCGCCTCACGAGAATCCAATTTTGAAAGCGTGCCACTTTTAATATTCGCCTCGCGAGAGGCTACTCGCGAGCGGGTGCAAAATCTGAAAATTATAAGTTGCTGATTTAGGGGCAGATTGAAAAAACCTTTGGTCACCACTTGTTTTGAGCGTTTTAAGGCGATTCCTTGTTCTCGGGAGCTGCGTCTCCTTATTTTCTTTTTCTAATTGTACATTCACGATCAATTCCGATTGCTTGTGTCTTGTTACAAGCATGAGGAGCTAATCCCCTTGTCTAAGGGAACAATGAAACCACCCATGACGGTGTAGATTCAATGTGATGTATGTTTCTCTCCTTTGTCTCAATTATTGTTTTTCAATTCTGAATTTATTGCGTTAATCATATGCATGCGTGATTGACTAGTTAACGTTGATGAGGCTTAGTAGGCAATTCGCGTTTAGAACTTGAATTGAGAACATTGATCGAATATTGCACGAGGGTGAATAGGAGATCGGTGCAACCTTATAGGAACCAGATTTAATAGAGTTTGATGATTGGGTTATGAGACCTAGTAAGTAATTAACTCAATCGTTGAATACATCCTATTGAGCACGACAGTGTCATTAGGAGAATTTTGGGGTCCTGGTTGACATTGTAATTGAACTTAGGGAGGGAATCATCATCACTTGGGTACTATGCATGATTAGGTAGGTGGATTTGTGACCTTAGATATTTAATTCCAGATTTTAATTCTTGATTTCTAATTGATTTGTTAATTTGAATTGCGATCCTATTTTCTCTCTCTCCACAACCGCTTGCTGTTACTTAGCCAAACTTATTGAATTTCTCGTGAATTAGTCGAATTGGTAGCCCAATCCTTGTGTTCGACCTCGGTAATTACTTACCGTGTTCATTTTATTACTTACGACGACCCGGTACACTTGCCGATGACTCAACAGGTGACCTCCTGGGAAGTTTTCCCGGGAAGCGTGTGAGTGAGGACAAAACCCGTTGAAAAGACCCGTGTTGGTCTGTGGGGACAGTCGTCAATCCATAAAGCAGACAGGGACGTTACAAGTAACTTCCATCAATCCCATCAAGACCTTTTTAGAGTTCCAAAATACCAACGTCATTTTATTCTTAATGACATGTCTTGTCAATTTCTTTTAATTAATTTCCAAAAGAAAAACTTTTGAAATTAAAAACCTTTTTAAGTAAGTTTCTTTCCCTCTGAAAAACCTTTCGCTACCCATCCTCCCTGATAACTATCTCTCTCAAACTCTCGAGCTCTCTGTTTCCTCTGTCTCTGAACCCTATCCTTCAAACCTCAAAAATGGCTTCTTCTTCAACCTTCAACGTGGATAAACTCAACTTGTCTATTGAGCATCATTTCAACTTTGGAGTATTGGAAGACTATAACTTGGACATTAGCAAGTATATCAATGCTGCTGGGTGGGGAGGACTCTTCATAGAGAAAGTCCCTGTTTTTCCAAACCTAATTAGGGACTTCTGGAGGAATGTTCGAATTTCTGATACAGACTTCTCCTCTATGGTGTTGAGAATGAAGATTGTAGTCTCTGAGAACACCATTGCTGATGTTATTTTCTACACCCAGGAAGGGTTGGTTCTCACTGAGAGTTGGGAAGCTGATCTGGGTGGTTCTGAGACTATTGAAGTCTGTTTAATGAAAGAAGACACTGTCAGAAATCACTCCTGGAAAGCTGTTGAAATGAAGGATATTGTTCGCATCCTTCATCAACTACTAAATAAAGTGGTTCTTCATAAGGTTGGGTCCAAGGACAACCTCTCTTCTCTACACAAGTTCTGCCTCTGCCACCTCATGACTGAAACAAATATCAATCTTCCAAGAATTCTGTATGGAAGATTTAGGGATGTTGTAATGAATAAGAATAGACTGTCAGCATTTCCCTACTGTCACCTTCTTTCAAAAATCTTCAAGGCACAAGGAATTCATGAATACATTGCTGCAAGGACTCCTGAGGAACAAGCCAGAATTCTTATTGAAAAACCAATGTCAGCTGCTGACTTTGGAAAAATGAACATAGCAAACATGAACCTCAATACATTTGTTGCTGCTGCTATTAATAAGACTGAGGAATTGATGAAAATTAAAGCAAAAATGGTAAAACAAAATATGGTTGAGACTGTGGAGCCAAGGAAGAATATCGGGAAAAAGACCACTACTGCCAAGAAGCCTATGTCTAAAAGGCCTACAGGAATTGTCATCATGGAACCTACTGTTGCTGCCCCTCAACCTGCTATTTCCCAAAAAAGGACAAGAAATCTGGTGCTATCACAAGATGATGATGAGGATGGAATTCCCATCAGCTCTGTTTTGAAGAAACAAAAGACTGTTGTTGCTGCTGTTGCCCCCTCTGCCATTCCAACCAGAAGGAGGCAAACACAGAGGAAAGCCAAAACTGTCTTTGAGACCGAGGTAACTCTACGTGCTAATGACCCTGTTAAGTTAGTAGTAGATGCCCTAGTTTCTAGCTTTGAGCATAGGACAAATGTTTCTGGTACATCTCTTAATAATGATATGACTGATGTATACATTCTCACACCCCCCTCACCACAAACAAACCTTCCAGACCAACCACAAATAACCCTACCTCCTAAATCAACTTCCCAACCTCTTATCCCTGCTGATGACCCTTGGTTCAACCAGCTTGATGATGGAGTTTGCCCTGTGACCCCTTTCCAAAAATCAAGAAAATCAACTTTCCCTATACTGATCCATTAGTATTATATGAGGGAAAAGCTGAGAATTGGGCAAAAGTCAAGAGGGACTGGAAGATTCTTTTCCACATCCACCAAACTGAACCCGAACCTATTCTAACCAGATGGTAACCTTTACCAGAATATGAGTATGAACCTGAAAACATTTACTAATATTGGGTTAACCCTAACCCCGAACCACACACACTTGATGGACCATTTCCATCTAAACTATTCAATTCCTTTGGACCACTTCTAACCCATCTACCACAAAAGAAATTCCCACCTAGAAAGATTTACCCCAACCTCATTAGACTTCCACCATGCAAACCATTCATTGAAGGAGTTCAGAGGCACATCATTTCAAATTGGCATACTGACCCTGCCAAGAAGGATCTATCTGATGTCACATGCAAAAGATCCAGATCATTCAGGCATGTCCCCATCATCATGGACAGAAACACTGACTGGGAAACATTTAAGCACCCCAGTGTGTATGACAGAGCTGCAGATTTTGTTGATACATTAATGTATGAGATGCTGAAGTGGGAGTTTAGCCATTTTAAAATTGACAGAGCTGCAAACTTTGTCCCTCTAACTTGGCTAAGACATTCATCGGCAACTAATATTGGGATCAAGCCATACAGAATTGCACCAAGACTGCCAATGCTTGATTTCAACAAAGACAAAGACAAGAAGAGAAGAATTTTCAAAGGCAAGATGCCAGCAGATGAGTCAATTATGTTGGATCTCAATTCATAACCTTTTGACTATACCCATCTGGATCATTGGCAATGTATTTCCATTGAAGAAATCTCTGAAAAGGTACATGCAAGTGACTTCTGGAAATCACGTGTTATTCACGTGTTTATCATCATCAATGATATTTTTGGACTACATGTCATTAGTCCTCATCTAGAAAATGAAGATGAAATTAAGTGGTTAGAGGACCCAATACTAGAACCTGCTACTTCACCACCGCCATCACCTCCACCAGAATACATAGAAGAAAAAATCACTATTGAGGAACCTGTTGTAGAGCATGAAGCAGTCAAGTTGATAAATGAACATGAGGAAGTTGCTGAGTCTGCTCCCAGACCAAGCACTTCAGATAAGCACTCTTCTCAACCTCTGGTTCTCACAATAATTCATCCACAAGATCAACCTGAACATTCAAGAGCATTGGACACCCTGCCTAGTCATGCTCAAGATAGTGGTGAAAGCTCTATACCATCACTCTCTCTGCCTCCAAACTTTGAAGAGATGACAGGTAAGATCATTGAGGAAAGAGTAAAAGCAGAAGTGAAGGAGCAAGTCAAAGAATAGGTTGCTGAAGCTCTGGTCCTCACAAATCAGATGATGAATCAAATGATGAGCATCATACTCAGTTTTCAGCAAAGGCAGAATTTGCCTACACAGATTCCTGCTCCTCCACCAAACCAAAACCAAAACCCTCCTCCTCCACCTCCACCCTCCTCTTAGCTTATTCTTTTCTTTTTACTGACAATGATGTTCCAACTCCTTTACCTTTTTGTCTGATGACAAAAAAAGGGGAGAAAGGAAGAGAATTAAATTAATAAGACAAGTCAGTTTTTGAAAAGCATATGTCTGTTTGCACATGTATGTCTCTACTTATTCTTTAAATATTCTATGTCTGCTTATTTGATTGCTCTGATAATTGTTTGCTATGAATTATTCTGATATATTTTAAGTCTACATGTTTTTCACTCTGTTTGATATGATAAGTAAATGATCTGATACAATCCTGACCTACTTTAAAATGTCTGTATGCTTTGTCTTAGGGGGAGCTTTGTAAGCTCTCTTAGACTTTGCTACTCAAATTTAATTAGTTATTGTCATCATCAAAAAGGAGAAGATTGTTGGAACCAAAATGGTTTTTAGATTAAATAATCTGTGTTTGATGTTAACAAAAGGATTAAATTTGCTTTGCAAAGTGTTAGTTGATATCTAACAAGTTTATTTAGTTATGCAGGAACACTTAAAATAATAAGACATGGAAACCTAGAATAAGTTTTCATTTGTATCTGCTTGGACTCATAAAGAGAAATGCACGTCCACCCTTGTAGACAGGCTACTCAATAATTCGGTAAAGTCGTTTATTTATTTAATTGAGTAGACTAGTTTCTTTAAGTAGACGAGGCACTAAATGTTTACTAGACGGATTTTAAGTTTAAAATCAATTAGATTAGTTTTAACTTGCCACATCAGCAGACGGGAATACTTGGTAGAATTAGATAAACAGAAAAATAAAAATCAAGTAGACGAGCTCTAAGTGCCACATCACCAGACGGAGATTATGATAACTCACTAAGGAATAGCAAGTCCAAAGACTTGATAGACGAGCTCTGTATGCCACGTCATCAGATGAGCCTTATAAAAGAACGACCAAACCTAGTCTCACAAATAACTAAGTAGACAGAGTGTTTGAGTAGACGAGCTCTATCTCATGTGTAAATAAATGCAATACAGTTCTCTCGGATTTATTTCAAATGATTGAATTTATTTCAATAGAATATTTGTTATTCGCTTTTGTTTTATCTGCTTTAATGGGTTACCTTATTGTAAAAGAAACATAGTACCTCCAAAGAAATACAAAAAGCAGATTAGTACATTGAAAATTGCAACACGATCTGTACGATGATAACTTTACGGCTGGAAAAAGCTGGATTGTACACAAAGGAGGAAAGAAAGTTTTCAAGGTACAAAATTGATCAGAAACAATGACCCTCTATTTTGTGCAAATGTGATAACCAAGAGTACATTTCGCAAAGGTCACAATCAAGCTATCAGTCACAACATATATCATGCATTCAATGCTATCTCTAAACGGGACTAGTCAAAATGACCGTTGAAGAAATACAAGTGAAGAATAAGGTCATTATAAATAGAAGACCTTAGATACTGAAGAACAACTTTTGCAAGCCCAACCTCTGTCAATACAATTCTTGAGAAAACAAGCTCTTATTCTTTTATTCTTTCATAACCAAAAGTTTGTATCTTAAGTTTGAATATTGTGAAAATATTCATATAATCTTAAACTTTCATATCCTCACACATAGTGAGTTAAGAAGATCGTAAATTAAATCTCTTTGTTAGAGTTAGAGCCTGGAGAGACTTGGTAAGAAAGGAATACTTGTAAGCCTGGTGAGGTGTTGAATACTTGGTTGTAATCTATTTGGAGAAATAGTGGATAAATCCTTCAAGTCGAAGGGACTGGACGTAGCTCTTGGTTAGAAGAGAGTGAACCAAGATAAAATCCTTTGTGTGAATCTTCTATCCCTAAACTCTTTCAGTTTTATTCGTTTTTACTGACTGAGGGGTTTTGATATTGCTTTTGTTAAAGGCTTTTAAATGATCTATTTGTGTGCCTGCTTCTGTTTTAATCTTCTTGTGTGCAAAAATAGTTTTAAAGGTTGTTTTTCGAAAATTATTAACAAACACAATTCAACCCCCCTTCTTGTGTTTGCCTGTGTCAACTTCAAGGATCAAAATGAAACCTAAAAAAAAAGATAAGGGACCAAAACAGAACAAAAAAAAAAAGGGACCAAAATGAATACTAAACTAAAGATTAGGGACCAAAACACTAATTCAGCCTTTTTACTTTTTATAACTTAAGCACCTCAACTCTCCAACCCAGAAACTTCAAAAAAGTTCTTAAATGGGTCCCACCGATAACCCCACATCATTACATTTCATCAATAATTTATTTATTATCCTCATTTCTATATTTTTTTTTATATAAAAAAGTACAAATGGCCCACACCCAAGACTTAAGGATCGGTGCTTCTACAAACACCTCTCCCTCATAAGCACCCCCTTTTCAATTTGCTCCAACCCTTGGCGCTTGTTAAGCACAGGTTCCTGAGAAGTAAGCACCCCATTTTGGAGGACCATTGGAGATGGCCTCAGTTTTGTTAATTTTGGTGTGTAAAATGCGGCTTTTTGACTACTAGTGCAAATTGCTTCATAAGTTACCGAAACGGTACAACTTGGAAAATATTTATCAAAGTAGGGTAAGTCGTACATAGTATATACGATTTTGAAGTCGTATATGTCATGTACGACTTCACTTTTTAGGGTTTATTATAAAATAATAGAAGTCGTACATGGTATGTACACTTCCATATGGGATGATAGACACATGTACGACTTCTATTATTTTATAATAAACAATAAAAAGTGAAGTCGTACATGGCATATACGACTTTGAAGTTGTATGTGACATGTACGACTTACCCAAATCTGAAAAATACTTTTCAAGTTGCACTATTTCGGTAATTTACTAAGCAAATTGCATTAGTGGGGTCAAAAAGTCTTAAAATGCTGACGAGTGTACTTATGATATTGTTTAAGGTATTAAAATAGAAAAACTTGTATGAAAAATGAGGTATTTAGAATTTTGAAAATTATTACAATTAAATTTTCAATAAAAAAAAATTTATGAATTTTTTAACCAATATCCTAAAAACACTGGAATTTGTTTTAATATATGAGAGTTTGAACCATTTGGTTCTTTTTATCATAATACATGGATCAGTAAATTTGAATCTTCAAAATGCACTCTCAAATTTTTGTTAAATTTGAGGCTTACCAATATTAGTAATTTTTTTTCTGTCAAAAAAAAATATTAGTAATTTTTTTCCTTATTGAAACAAACTAGCTTATCATATCATTCATTCTGAAACACGTGACAAATGTGTCTTGTTCCGAAGATATTATCTTTGATTCCTTTTTACATATAACCGGGGTGTCCGTACATCGCACGAGAACATATCAATTTCTTAAAATAAATAGATGATATAAATATTTTTTGACATTTTAAATTGTATTTTCATTGTCGTGGAAATTAACAAATGCTTAATATTAATGTGGTAAAATTCATATAGACAATGTTACAAAAAAAAATCATATAAATAAATCTTCAACCTTACAATACTTGCTTCAAACTTTGCAACCTGTTAAAAAATGTATTAATTTTAAAAAAAAATTTAGAGAAGTAAGAGGAATAAAATATCATTCGTGAAAGGTGTAAAAAAAAAATAGGAAACAGAAATGTTAAACAATTGTTATAGACATTGCACTCTCATCCAAAAGAACTAATTCCATATTATCTAGAAAATGTGGTTGCAAAAAATTTGGTTATTTCCAAAGTCGTATAACTCTAACTTTGATCTATCCAAAAAATTATAAATATCATAAATCCATCCTTATTTTTAGTTATGATTGATAATCCTAAATATCAGTGCAAGTGGGAGAATAAATGTTTTATAATTTATATTTTGAAAAAAAAACCACCCTAAATATAATTTTCTAAATGTGGAATTTTTTGCAATTGCCAATTAAATTTTATAATTACTCTGAAGGTGACATGTGGCAAAAGTTTCCAACCATTATTTTTGATTTTCTTTTTAGTTTCTTTAAATAAATTAATTGGAAATGATTGATAATCCTCAATACCAATGCAAGTGGGAGGATAAATATTTTAATAGCTCAAACATGGATTCTAACACATTATCTCTCTATATACGAAGCGTCCTTATTTCCCCGAATATCTTTTAAATATATATCCAAAAAAAATTATGAATATCATAAATTCATTCTTATTTTTAGTTGCTTTAAATAAATTAATTGGAAATTATTGATAATCCTAAATACAAATGCAAGTGGGAGAATAATTGTTTTATAATTTATAATTCATCCCATCCTTATTTTTTAGTTCCTTTAAATAAATTAGTTAATCCTAAATACCAATGCAAGTGGGAGAATAAATGTTTTATAATTTATATTTTGATAAAAAATTCACCCTAAATATCATATTCTAAATATGGAAAGTTTTCAATCATGGTTTTTGTTTTATAATATTTATAGATAAAAGGCAAGTGGAAGAAGAAATGCTTGATAATTTTATAAATAATTTTTAAAAGTGGAATTTGTTTTCAAATGTCAAAAGAATTTTTAATTTTAAAATGGCTCTCAAAATGATACACTGCATAGCTTTACATGGTTTTTGCTTTATAATATTTATAGATAAATATTATTGCCTTTAACTAAAAGATCCATAACCCGAAGAGTATTTATAGAAGTAGCTTGGATCCTCCCATCCTAGATCTATAAATTGATTTTTTTTCAACCTAATTTGTAAAAACATATAATTAAAAAATGTTGAGCAATGGTTATAGATAACTCATTCTCATCCAAAAACAGTAACTCTACATTACCTCCCAATTGATGTTGCAAAAAAATTAATTTTTTCCAAAGTCGTATCACTCTACTTTGATCGTCCAGTTATCTTTTGATGAAGAAATGTCACTAATAAATTAATCGTTTTAGTCATTAGTGAAAAATAGAAAAAAAAAACTTTAGATGAACAAACATTCTCAGGAGATGCTTGAATTTTATATTTTCATTTTATAGTGCCTCTATTAGGTTGGGATAAATAGTAAACTTGCACCAGAAATATAAGAGAAATAACTCAAAGATTTAAGTAAGTTAATTGGGAAATGATTCATCATCTTGAAATTATTTATTTGCTTTGAAAACATATATAATTTATGACTCTTTGTTTATCATAATTCATGATGTACAACAATTAATTTTTAGTTGCTTCAAATAATCAATTACATTGAAAATGATTGATAATCTTCAATACCAATATAAGTGAGATGAGAAATATTTGATAATTTTAATTTTAATTTTAATTTTTTTAATATATATATATATATATATATATATATATATATACTTCCTAAAAGATAAATGTTTTTTCAATTGTCAAAAGAATTTAAATTTTATTATAAATATATAATCAAGCGAATTATATGTATATGCTATTGTATTTTTTTTTATAAAAAAATATATATAGCTTTTATCTTTAGAATAATAATAATAATAATATATGATTCATAATTATTTAAAAAATGGTATTTTCCCAAAAACCTATACGTATATACCAATAATAGTACATATTTTATATAAAAAACATAGCTTTTATCTTTATTATATATATATAACCTTTAATTATTAAAAATGATATATATTTTTTTAAAAAAAATTATATGAATCAAATGTAGATAATAAATTTAGATGATTGGAAATGAATCAACGTTATGATTTAAATAAATTACCTTAGAAAATGATTCATCTTGAAATGTTTTAATTGCTTTGGAAACATATATAATGTTAAATGTTGAGAGATAATGGAAGGCAAGTGGAAGAAGAAATGCTTGATAATTTTATAAATTTTATAAATAATTTCTAAAAGTGGAATATTTTGCCAAATATCAAAAGAATTTTAATTTTAAAATGACTCTCAAAATGACACATGGCATAACTTTCCATCCATGGTTTTTGCTTTATAATATTTATAGATATTTCGAGAAATTAATTTTTCATTTATCAAATGGAAATATCTTTTAAAAAACACAGACATACTAACTTCAAGGATCAATTATTTTAAATAACATTATTAAAATCCTTAAAAAGAAAAAAGGTAACATTATTAAATAGAATATATTATTTAATTGAATTTACTATTAATAAAAAACATACTATGAATAAAAATTAAATATTGTTAGAATTGGAAATACGCTGACTGATATTCTTAAAATGGATATATATATATATATATATATATATATATATATATATATATATATATATATATATATATATATATATATATTTATTTGTTTCTTTTTAAACATATCTAGGGAGACTGTAGAATAAGAACAAATAGTTGTTACCTTTTATAAATGTGCCATTGATCTAGTATAGAGGGAGGTATTAAAATATGTGTTGGGCACTCTAAACTAGCTTACTTAAATGAATATTATCATTTGTTCACTATTAAATCAATAGAAAAGATACTTGACATAAGAAAAAAAATAAAGTATGATAAAAACTGAATTATCCAATCCAGTCCAAACCACATTTGATTGGATTGGATCATATCGGATTTTCTTAAGGACACAATCCAATCCAATCCAAACCGCATGTTATTTTCATCAATGAATCAGATGACTTTTTGACTCAAAACCGATCTAATCTGTAACGCCCTTCGTTACATTAGGAACCCAAAATAAAACATAATAAAAATATAGCCAAAATAAAAATTTTACAAAATAAAATTGTCTAAAATAATTATCTCATAAATAATAAATAGAAATGTTAATAAATCCTTACAAAATAAATTCGTTTGCCTCAAAACCGGGTGTCTACTAATAAACTCAACGATAAATAAAAAAACATGTCTAGCGATAAACGATTCCTTTTCAAGAAGATAACAACCAAACTAGAAAATAATTAAGAAAATTCACTAAGTCTTCAAGCCCCTTCAGTTTCAGTGACGTCGTCCTCGTACTCTGAAAACAACACTTTTAATGATATATAATCCCGGTGAATAAAAACAAGTTCTAAAAATATTTTCGCAAATATTGTTGTTTTCAGCCGGCGCGGTAACCGAAAAATCATCCATGGTACCCGCTAATTTTCAAAATAATAAATATAATAAACCTCCAAAATAATAACATAAATCATATCAACTAGTATTTTTGCACCCGTGCGATGCACGAGTTATCAATTACTATTATTATTGATAGCATTGTGATCAGCCTCTGGCTCGTCTAGTTTTAAAACTAGAAAGACCATGGCTTTGTGTTAATTATATCTCGTTTTCGCCCAAATTAGACTCGATTGTCTTCAAGCATCATTTTGAGTTGTTTAAGAAGTTTTAGGGTAATTTAGCCAGTTTTGAGTCAAATAAAGCACTTACTGCTAATCCTTGTTTTCAGGTTAATAAAGAGAAGCAATTCTGGAGTTATTCGCCACGCGAGAGGCTACTCGCCTCGCGAGCCTGAAGGCCGACTGTGCCAGAAAATGCAAACCTTTCTGTGTCGCCCCGCGAACCATGTCTCGCCTCGCGATCCTGAAGACCAGAAGCCATCACGTCCAGGCCCTGATACTCATAACGGGCGTAATAAGAAGACTCTTCCATTCCTCGCCCCGGGAGCCATTCTTCGCCTCGCGAGAATTCCAAACGTTGCAGATTTCTTCATAAGATTCGCCTCACGAATAATGTTTCGCCTCACGAGAGAGCGTAACCCAGAATCTATATTTATATCTGTTTTAGGGCAGAACTGATGATCTTCTCAGCACCTTCTTTTCTTTTAGATTAGGACGGCTGCGAATTTAGGTTTAGAGTTTTGTGTTCCCTTTGTAATGGAGAGATAGTCTCCTTTGATCAATCTGCTGTAATTGGGTTCCATTGAAGCTTGAGGTTTTGTAATTCCTAAACTCATTGCTACTCTCTTTCAATATTTGTTCTATATGTTCTGTTTGCTTAATTCAGGATCATATAGAATATGTGTTGATTCATTTCGATGATTGTGTGTTCCTAAACTTAATCACGTTTGCTTAATTCGCGTGTGTTCAATTCGTGTTTGCTTAATTCACGAAGGGCTTAATCCGTTTGCTTAATTCAGAATTAGGAACATATGTCTCGTAGTGTCAATTTCGCTTGTTAATTGATGTTACAATCGAAAAGGGATTAGAATCCGCTTAGGGCTTGGAATTATATGAATCAATGATAGTGGGAAACTGAGAAAAGTAGGTTGATCGTTTAGCTTATTTGATAATTATTTAGTTTGCATAGTTTTTCTGCTTTGTTTTCTTGATTTAATTTCAAATCCAAAACCCCCCAAAAAACTGACTTTTCGGTTAACAACAATCCAAGAGTCCTTGTGAGACGATACTCGAGTTGTCGCTCCCTAACTACATATTTTTCCAATCGCTCGCTTTTTGACCCACGCGCGACAGCGTGTCAAAATTGGCGTCGTTGCCGCGGACTCTTGTTATTAACAGGGGGAAAAAAATTTGCATTGCTGAATTAGTTATGGCTGTTTTGTCTGGTTATGAATCCTAGTACTGCCCATGGATAACTACATGCAAGGTTGTATGCCTTATGTTGATTATGAGCCATGCATATATTATCCTAACTTTGCTGGAGGTTATGAGTTTAGCAGTGATGTTGGCATGAGCGGTAATGATTATTCAGGCCAACATGGTGGAGGACAAGGCAGCTTGGATGAATTGGCTTCTTTGGTGAATCAAATGACGATACACCAGCAACAATATCAGCCTGACCTTACACTAGCCCAACTCAGTCTGGAGGAATTGGTGCAACAAATGACAGAGCAAAATCTTCAATTCCAAGCAAGTCTTCAGGAAATGGCGGAACGCAATCTTGAATTTCAATAGAGGATGGAAACAAGTCAGCGGGACTTTGCCACTCAAAATGCTCACATCGTTTCCGCCTTGGCTGCACTGCAAACACCACATCTTCTTGAAGAACATACAGATTCACAAATAGTTATTCTTGACAATACTTCTTTTGAACATGATTTTGACAATGATGTCAAGAACACTATTACTGATGAACTGTGTACTGAATTTCCAGACATTCAAGCCTTTTCTGATTCTGTTTATTGTACTATATGTGCTGATTATACTAACGCTAACCCTTGTGTGGTGTGTGCTGAGATTTCTGCATGTATAGCAGGTGATGGATTTGATAGTGCAGTGAATGAAGATCGTGCAAAAGCTGAAGCGACACCAGTAACCCTCTCTACCTATTTGCCACCTCCCACTGTGGAACAACCGGTAATGGAGTTCAAGCCTCTGCCAGAGAGACTGGATTTTGTACCATAGCCAGTCCAAGGGGTTGAACCCCAATTTTATTGGGAGGACTTCGTTGACAAGGAGGTCATCTTTGACCCAAGAGGGAGTGAGAAGTCCGCCGCACTTGGCGAGGTCACCATAATTGTCAAGCGCTCACTCCCATATCACGACTGCAAGTTATGGAAGCATGGAATGAGCTTCCGCCCTTTGTCTATCACGTGGGCCTCATGCTACAAGCAATGGGATCCAGGCGGAAGCCCCTCAATGAGTTTTCTTAACCCTTTCTTTCTAGTTTATTTTCATTTTCTTGTTAGTTTTTGCTTTTCCTTGTTTTTGTTTGGTTTTCTTCAGCTCTTGAATAACTTGAGAAGATCAAGAGTTGTGTGTTGAGTCTTGTGTCGGCAAGCTTGCTGGTTTTTGATCAAATTTTGCATAGATTGATTGCAAGATATGTGTTGACTGTTGATGATTTTCCCCCTAGGTTTTGAAATTGAAATTTGATCCCCATGTGAAAAATTGAAATTTGAACTTTGAGATATTTCATTGTGATTGCATGATTTATGATAAGTTTGGGGTGAAGGGATGCACACACTAGGGATTGAATCTCGGTCAAACAATTTGCAAAAATGTCCAGGTGAGGATTTGAGCCTCCAACATGTTTTTAATTGAGTGAATCACTTTTGAGCTCCACTTTCCCGAATTTGCTTGAGTCTCTACTTGGTTTGCATGTTTATATGTTGCATCAGATGATTTAGGCAGATTTTCTTTGAAATATCTACTTGGCCTGAAAATAATCATCCCTAATGCATGTTCCCTAGTTAGCCCCTTTGAGCCTAAATAGCTTATTGCTTCTTGATGACCCTATGTTACAAGCCAAAAATCTGAAAAACCATGTTAACCCGATCTAAGGATTAAGAGAGCATGGATGCTTAGCAAGAGAATGGTTGCAAGAAACTAAGTTTGGGGTGGCTACAAGGATGTGACATGTCATTCTGGGATGAGAAAAAGAAAAAAAAATAATAAAAAGGTTGGAGCCAAAAGAAAAAAAAAGAAAAAGAAAAAAAGAAGAGAAAAGTGCAAAAATGTCAAAAAGGGGTATTAAAGGAAAAGGCTGTAGTCGCCCAAAAGCATAAAGAAAAATGGAAAAAAGGAATTTGAGTGGAAATTCAAAGTGTAAAAAAGTTTCATGCTCTCTTAGTTCCTAGGGACTTAAGCCCAGTACCTTTGTATATCCTACCCTTAGCCAGGCCCCATTACAACCTTTAAAAGACCTTTTGATATTGCATGCATGTTTTCGTGGGAACCATTTTGAGATGAAAATCAAATTCATGGGAAGTGCTCTTAAAAGTGAAATTGAGTGAAATGTTGATAGCCTAGACAAACTGAGCGATTGAGTGAAATGTTAAATGCCCTTGTGAGGAAGGCAATTGTTTGAATTGGGTGATCTTCCTTTTGTGTGTAACTTGGATCCCTTGCTTAGATTAATGATTGCATGAATGATGGGATTCTAGATTGTTCAAAGTAAATGAATGTGGGGGTCGCAGTGTTAAAAGGGGGGGAAACATTGAGGAAAAATTGTTTTGTTGAAATATTGCATGAAATTTGTGCGAATTTGATTGAATCTTTAAGCTTGCCAAGTTTGAGTCCTTTTTGAGTTTTAGTTTGCTTGGGGACAAGCAAAGTTTAAGTTTGGGGTATTTTGATCAGCCTCTGGCTCGTCTAGTTTTATAACTAGAAAGACCATGGCTTTGTGCTAATTATATCTCGTTTTCGCCCAAATTAGACTCGATTGTCTTCAAGCATCATTTTGAGTTGTTTAAGAAGTTTTAGGGTAATTTAGCCAGTTTTGAGTCAAATAAAGCACTTACTGCTAATCCTTGTTTTCAGGTTAATAAAGAGAAGCAATTCTGGAGTTATTCGCCACGCGAGAGGCTACTCGCCTCGCGAGCCTGAAGGCCGACTGTGCCAGAAAATGCAAACCTTTCTGTGTCGCCCCGCGAACCATGTCTCGCCTCGTGATCCTGAAGACCAGAAGCCATCACGCCCAGGCCCTGATACTCATAACGGGCGTAATAAGAAGACTCTTCCATTCCTCGCCCCGGGAGCCATTCTTCGCCTCGCGAGAATTCCAAACGTTGCAGATTTCTTCATAAGATTCGCCTCACGAATAATGTTTCGCCTCGCGAGAGAGCGTAACCCAGAATCTGTATTTATATCTGTTTTAGAGCAGAACTGATGATCTTCTCAGCACCTTCTTTTCTTTTAGATTAGGATGGCTGCGAATTTAGGTTTAGAGTTTTGTGTCCCCTTTGTAATGGAGAGCTAGTCTCCTTTGATCAATCTGCTGTAATCGGGTTCCATTGAAGCTTGAGGTTTTGTAATTCCTAAACTCATTGCTACTCTCTTTCAATATTTGTTCTATATGTTCTGCTTGCTTAATTCAGGATTATATAGAATATGTGTTGATTCATTTCGATGGTTGTGTGTTCCTAAACTTAATCACGTTTGCTTAATTCGCGTGTGTTCAATTCGTGTTTGCTTAATTCACGAAGGGCTTAATCCGTTTGCTTAATTTGGAATTAGGAACATATGTCTCGTAATGTCAATTTCGCTTGTTAATTGATGTTACAATCGAAAAGGGATTAGAATCCGCTTAGGGCTTGGAATTATATGAATCAATGATAGTGGGAAACCGAGAATAGTAGGTTGATCGTTTAGCTTATTTGATAATTATTTAGTTTGCATAGTTTTTCTGCTTTGTTTTCTTGATTTAGTTTCAAATCCAAGACCCCCCAAAAAAATGACTTTTCGGTTAACAACAATCCAAGAGTCCTTGTGAGACGATACTCGAGTTGTCGCTCCCTAACTACATATTTTTCCAATCGCTCGCTTTTTGACCCGCGCACGACAGCGTGTCACATTGTTATCATTAATAACTTAAATTGTGCAAGACTTTTTAATATTTCCTTCTCACCCATAACGGTGGTACTCATTCATCTCCATGACTTTTTATTTATACACAGAAGTGATCAGTAAAAACCGTGAAACAATTTTATCTATAGTTTGAGTGCAAAGAATTGAATATTATTTTTATTTTAAAATGATATTAGAATATGTTATGTAACACTATGTGTTAAGTGTTCATCTTTGATTATTACTAATGATCAACTAATCCTCTTAAATCATGTGGTGCTGACACGTGTCACTTTATTAAAAAATCATCAATTCCCCTTATTAATTAGTATAGATATAAATTTATTATTTAAAATAGAAAAAACAAAGGCAAGGGTGTAGAAAAAAAATAGATTAGAAAATATGAATAGCTCTACCTCTATTTATGTCAATTCTGAGATTATCGTGTTTGACTCTCAAAACATTGTACCTTTACCGGTTTGTAAATATTTTAAAACAAATATATATATATATATATATATATATATATATATATATATATATATATATATATTTTAGAAGAAAAAAATAATAATAATAAAAAATTCATCACTTGACATGTGGCTTTCACCATTGTGCTACACTAAAATCAGCATGTCCCCTTATTAATTAGTATAAATATATATTTATTATTTAAAATATAAAAAACAAAGGCAATGATATAGAAAAAAAAAATTATAAATTTGAATAGCTCTGCCTCTATTTATGTCAATACAGATATTAGAAAAATAAAAAGTAAATTAGAAAAAAAAATCGAAAACAAATTAAAAAATTAGAAAAGTATATAAAAAATATTTTTTAAAAAGATAATAATTATAAAAAAGTATTCAAAAAAATTAGAAAAATAAAATTAATTAGAAAAAAAAATCAATTATAAAAATAAACATTTTAAAAAAATTAAATTAGAACAGAACTAATTCGGGAAAAAAAATAAATTTTTTAAAAAATATTATAAAGAATATACGTTTATAAAATAAATAAGTAAATAAATTTAAATAATCCAAAATAATCCACCAGTTGACGACTCCTTCTACTGTTACAGGAACGGTAGAAGAAAAGTTGTTAATTGATAAAGTGATATACATATTGAATACTAAAATATATACAAATATTAAAATATAATAATTGGATCGGTTCAAAAATAACCGAATGAATAACCATTGGGTTTGATTCAATTTGAGCCGTAAAAAAATAAATTTAAAAAAATTTATAAAGAATATATGTTTAAAAAAATAAATAAAATAAATTTAAATAATCCAAAATAATCCACCAGTTGACAACTCCTTCTACTATTACAGGAACAATAGAAGAAAAGTTATTAATTGATAATGTGATATACATATTGAATATTCAAATATATATATAAATATTAAAATATAGTAATTGGTTTGTTTCCGAAATAACTAAATTAATGACCAATGGTCGTTTTGGATTTTCAAATTTCAAGTCTTACGATCCTAAACATTTTCGAAGAACACGGTAGCTTTGCTACCTTTCCTGGCTAAAAATATCTAAAAACAAAAAAATTATAAACTTTAAAAAGTCAATAACAATATCCGAACCAATTAAAAATGGTTTGGTTTGATTAGATTCAAACCGAAAAATATTAATATAAATATATATATATATATGTATATACAAATAAAAAATATAAAATTATATACACATTAAAATTTAATTATATAAAAACTAAAATATAAATAACACGACAACTCTACTTTTACTGTTCACCAATTTATTATTGGTTGATAGTGTAAAAACACTTTACACTATCAGTTTATACAAATAAATTAAAAAAAAGGTATTAGCATAAAAAAATTATTAGGAATTTTTTTCCAAAATTAAGGAAAATGTAAAAAAAATAATTTAAAAAATAATTTATAAAAAAATAATTTAAAAGGAAAAATTAAATTATAAAAAAAATTATACGAAAAATAATTAGAAAAAAAATTATGAAAAAAATATTTTAAAACAATTAGGAAAAAAAATTAGGAAAAAGTATATTTAAAAAAATTAGAAAAATAAAATTAACTAAAAATATATATATAAATTAATTAGAAAAAAGATATATTTAAAAAAAAGGAAAAAATATATTTTAAAAAATTATAAAAATAAGTAAATTAGGAAAAAAATAGAAAAAAGTATACAAAAATATTTTAAAAAATTTATTAAAATAATAATTAGGAAAAAATATTCAAAAAAATTAAAAAAATAAAATTAATTAGGAAAAAAATTTTAAAAAAATCATTTTAAAAAATTTAAATTTGAAAAAAACTAATTCGGGAAAAAAATAAATTTTAAATTTTTTATATAAAGAATATATGTTTTAAAAAAATTAAATAATCCAAAATAATCCTCCGGTTGACAATTCCTTCTACTGTTACAAGAACAATTGAAGAAAAATTGTTAATTGATAAAGTGATATATACATTGAATATTAAATATATATAAATATTAAAATATAGTAATTGGTTCGGTTCCAAAATAAATGAATTAATGACCATTGGGCTTGGTTCAATTCGGAGCCGTGCACAAAAAAAGAAAAAAAGAACCAATTTAATTTGTTGTTTTGGATTTTCAAATTCATCGAATTATTGGTTCGAGTCTTACGATCCTAAACTTTTTCGAGGAACACGGTAGCTTTGCTACCTTTCCTGACTAAAAATATGTAAAAACAAAAAAAATTATAAACTTTAAAAAGTCAATAACAATATCCGAACCAATTAAAATTCGTTTGGTTTGATTAGATTCGAACAGAAAGTATTAAAATATATATATATAAATACAAAATATAAAAAATATTAATTATATATATATATATATTAAAATATAAATATATAAAAATTAAAACATAAAAAACACGACAACTCTACTTTTACTATTTGCCAATTTATTATTGGTTGACAATGTAAACAAACTTTACACTGTCAGTTTATACAAATAAATTCAAAGCAAAAGGTATTAGCAAAAATATTTATTAGGAAATTTTATTAAAAAATTAAGGTAAAAGTAAAAAAAATTAAAAATATAGTAATTAAAATTATTATTTATTAAAAAATATTTTAAAAGGAAAAAATAAATTATACAAAATATTAAACGTAAAATAATTAGGAAAAAAATAACGAAAAAATGTATTAAAAAAAATTAGGAAAAAATATATTTTTTCAAAAATTAGAAAAATAAAATTAATTAAAAAATATATATTAATTAATTAGAAAAAAGATATATTTAAAAAAAATTAAAAAATATATTTAAAAAATTAGGAAAAAAATGAGAAAAAAGTATATAAAAAAAATTAAATAAATTAGGAAAATAATAATTAGAAAAAAATATTCAAAAACATTTGAAAAATAAAATTAATTAGAAAACAAAACATTTTAAAAAAAGTATATTAGAAAACAACTAATTCGGGAAAAAAAGAAATTTTTATTTGTTTTTAATAAATAATATATGTTTAAAAAATAAATAAATTTAAATAATCCCA
This sequence comes from Sophora flavescens, assembly GCA_030762895.1. NCBI lineage: Eukaryota > Viridiplantae > Streptophyta > Magnoliopsida > Fabales > Fabaceae > Sophora > Sophora flavescens. The sequence goes on from CM061067.1 coordinate 18,927,163, forward strand.
AATAATCCAACGGTTGACAATTCAGTCTACTGTTACAGGAATAATAGAAGAAAATTTGTTAATTGATAAAGTGATATACACATTGAATATTAAAATATATATATATATATATATATAAATATAATAATTTGTCCGGTTCCAAAATAACCGAATTAATGACCATTGAATTTGGTTTAATTTTAAGCCGTGCATAAAAAAGAAAAAAAAGAACCAATTTAATTGGTTGGTTCGGATTTTCCAATTCATCGAATTATTGGTTCGAGTCTTATGACCCTAAACTTTTTTGAAGAACAGGGTAGCTTTGCTACCTTTCCTGGCTAAAAATATTCAAAAACAAAAAAAAAATTATAAACTTCAAAAAGTCAATAACAATATCCGAACCAATTAAAAGTGGTCATGATGACACTTTTTGAATTATAACATATTATATGCTAAAAACCCATTTTTCTCTCTCTTCTTCAACCAAACAAGGCATAAGCCAAAACTTGGCCATCGAGACTTGCTTCTCCCTCTCTCTTTCATGCCACTCTCACCTCTCCTTCTATAAATACTCACTTCATTTCTTCTCTTCCATTTTTCTTCTCCTTCTCCATTATTACTTCAAAACTTCCAACACTTAAAGTTTTCATTTTTACTTAGTTTCAAGCTTCAAGTTCTTCATACTTTTTCTTTCTAGTTTCAAGGGTAACCCCCTCATACTCTTCTCTTGCAAGTTATTCACTTATTTTATGAGTTTACACTATGTTTTCTTAAAAAGTTCTTAAAGCTCTTTTAACTTCTAAAATCTCTAGAAAATGGTAGAAAAATCATTTTGAGTTGAAACCAATTTCTATGAACTTTTATTAATCTCTACTTTCATATTCTAAGAGCTTGTATCAAACAAACATCTCTAACCCATTTTTCCAAGGATGGTCGAAACTATGTATCAGTTCCCTAGGAAGTTTTGTTTCAACTTTTTAAAAGATGATCATGTATTTGAGCTTCTAGATACATCTTGATCTGAAATCTAAAGTCTTGGAAAGTTCAAAGATTTCTAGCCTATTTATCCTATGATGGCCGAACCTATGATGGTTGTGAACCTAGGATGTTTTGTCTTCATTTTCCAATATGATCATGGACTTAAGCTCCTTAATACATTTGGATGCTAAGTCTAAGAGATTGGAAAGTTTAAAGATTTCTAGCCTATTTATCCTATGATGGCCGAACCTATGATGGTTGTGAACCTGGGATGTTTTTTTTCATTTTCCAGTGTGATCATGGACTTAGACTTCTTGGTATCTTTTAACGCTAAATCTAAGAGTTTAGATGGGTTGGAAATTTCTAGCCTACTTATACTAAAGAGGCCAAAACCCTAATCATGGATTTAGTGGGATTTTTGCTCTATATTTGTAAAGTGAACCTTGGTTATGAACTCCTAACACTTAAGGATCATTAATCCATGATTTGTATTCTTTTTTGAAAACCTTTAACCCTATTTTATGCCATGACCGAACCTATACCTTCTTGGTTTAGTGTTCTTGGTTAACTTTTAACTTGTTGTTTTGTGTTCATAAACCTAGACTTTCGTCGCGGAGTAGACGAGGACATTCGTAGTACATTTCCTCAAGCATCACGTATCTTTACCTTCACAAATGTAAGAGGGGACAGCCTGAGGGATATTCAATAGCTACGTGCATGTGTGTATGTGGTTTACTCGATTTATTTGAATATTATTATTATATTGAACCAAAGTTTGGATGATTTGTATACTTGAACTGTTATGATAACTGTTTGAAGTTGATCCTTACTTGATTTAAAGTGTCGTGAATCGTATATGTTATGAACTGTCATTAACTGTTATATTGTTGACTGAGATTATGATGATATTGATTGATATCTGAAAAGCCTGACGTTAGTATGTGCTCAACTAATCATATGATTAAAAACCTAAATAAGCTTCAAAGAGAACTTTGAAAGTAATGGTGTTCATTTTAAAATGTTCTTTAGTAAAGTATGTGTTTTGTAAAGTAAGTGATCTTACCTGTATTTATTCCGGAAGGATAAAACTTTGGAACTTGTGTTAAATAATTTAAAGTTAAAGGAAATTATTTTCTTACGAACTAAGTTTTTGTACAAGAGAAAATAATTTAGAAAATATGTGTTGTTACGGAAGGAAAGCTTTTGGAAAATATTTGACCTTAAATAGAGATGATTTTAAGAAAAGGATTTCAAGAGAAAATTGATTTCTTATAATAGTTTACAAATGATTTTCCAATGAAAAGATTTCCTGTAAAGAAATACTTTTGAAAATATTCCGGTAACTTGGATGGGTTATCGAGGTTTTATTTTGGTATTTGATTTTCACTGAACGAAAAGTAAGAACAGGTGAAATCGAATCTAGTTTGCGAGATGTCGCTTCTAGTATTCTATAATGTGCACGTTGATCTTTGATCCGTGTTAAGTATGGTGGACCGAGAGTCTTAATCATGATGTTGTGGGCCAAGAGTCCTAATCTCGTTATTATGGACCAATTGTCCTAATTACGTTGTTGTGGACCGAGAGTCCCAATCATGTTGAAATAAAACATGGGTAAGATTGTAAGTCTTTTTCTATGATCACAAACCTTGACTGAGGCATCGATCTTAGGTGTTGTGATTGCGCACTCGGACTTCGTGTCCTGTGTTGATGTCGAGTAATTTCAGGTGATGAAAATTATGAATGATCGTTAGCTTTGAGCTTTGACAACGAATGAGATTGAACACAAAGAAAACATCTTGAATGGATGTTTTTCTTCATGCATTTAGGCAGACGTGCCTCACAGGTTAGTCACTTCGGTATGCCCAAGCAGGGGCTATTAGTCACTTCGGTAATGTCCAAGCAGGGACTTTTAGTCACTTCGGTGATGCCCAAGCAGGGACTGTCATATAAGTCACGACGGTGATGCCCAAGTGGGGGCTTTGAGTTTGATCAACTCTTAGAAAGATGAAGTGATCTCATGAGATTAAGTTTATAGAGACAGAATATTGAAGTGTCATGTATAATCTTTATAAAAGCTTATTGTACGGGTATGACACCCATTGATATGATACTTGTTGTTTTATCTATTAATATTTGGTAAATGTTAATATGTTAATGTGATGCATGTATCCTACATATGGTTATTGTAATCTATCCATATATTGGTATCTCATTCTTGCATATCTTCTTGTTATCTCTCTTTGCTTTTCGGCATCGCTGTATATCTATGAGTTTAGATGGATTCGAACATCCCATTAGTACCGTCGGAATCGAAGACTGAGATCTTCAATGATGCGGGGAATGCGGAGGCGTGTCAGATTCACCCGGATCTACATCGGCTACCTATCATGGAACGATAACCACACTAGAGAAGAATGCCGAGGGCGAACCATGTCACAGAGTTCAGACAGTTGAGACGAGGAGGCTTGCTCTCCCACCACCTTGGTATTACTTACACGTGCTACAGATGAATGGACATCTACATGAGCACCCGCTTCTAGAGGTACCATTACCTGGAGTCGAGCCGGCTTCACTGATCGAGGAGGACCCTGATGTGCGTGGATTTCGGCAAGTGTACCGGATTCGTCGCCAAGTGATAAAAAGATCGATCCCACAGAGACCGTGATCTCAAATCACAACTAATTATTAAATCAATAAAACTGGACTATATAAAAAAGGGATTTTGAAAAGATTTGGTTTTTGAAATAAGAATAAACTAGAAAATTAGATAATTAAGAATGCAATCAATTAAAACAGAAAAGTAAATCAATTAGGGTTTTTTCAAATCTAAAGAGATTCCTAGGAATTGGGTTACCAACAAGACTGTTCATGTTACTAAATTGACTACCCCTTGTTAATTATCAAAATTGCCTTGAAGGCGAATTTATCATAAATAAGTTAATGCTCCATCTCAGGTTACAAAAACCGTGCCCAATTAAACCAACCCCTACTCTCGTGGTAGTTGAATTTAGATTGAACCCTTTAAGCTTTGTGACAATTCGTTAATCCTCGAAGGACCGCTTCTAACTCTCGTGATTTAAGTCCTAAGTCTGATTCTATAGATCAGATACCTAAGTTCACCGCTAGGTTCCTCCTTAGAGTATCTACGACACGCAAATAAGTGGCCACCGAATTTACGAGTAATTAAAACAATAGAAATCAGATCTAAAGCAAAACTGAAATTAACAAAGGGAAAACATCAATTCATAACATAAAACAAATTTTGGGCATAGCCCCAATCCCTAGAAATAAAGCTACTACTCAAGCATTACCATGGTGATGACAAGCTTGGTCAACAAAAACATGAAATAAAAACCTAAAAGAGGAGGAGGAATCCTAATTTTGCCTAAGTGTAGCAGCCCCCAAAAGTCCCTAAGTCTCTGCCTAATTGCCCTATTTATAGATTAGGTTAATTTGAATCCCAATCAAACACAAATTCAGATCAAATCAGTTTCTTCAGATCCAAATATTGCGTGTCAAGGCCGTGATCAGTTCTGCCTATGAGGGTGTGGTTCAGCTGACATGTCACGGTCGTGATAGGAATCACGGGCTTACCGTGACCAGTTTTGACTTTTCCATTCTTTCTTTTAAGTTCTACTCGATCACGGTCGTGATGATCATCATGGCTAGGCCGTGACGGATTATGTTTGGCTCATTTTCTTCACTTTTCAAGCCCCATCTTCATGCAAGCTCCATCATGGTTGATCCTGAGTATTTATTCCTTAATTCCTGCACAACAACACTACAAAACCGCCTTACCCGTTCCAAGGTAAAAACTAACCAAAATCAAATTAGAAATGCCTAAACTATATGAAAATGCATGCAATATGATAAAAAAAATATGAGGTGAAAGCACACTCATCAGACCCCGAGGAGTACCTGGAGGATAAGCCCGTGTACCACGTCTTGGATCACGACGATGATCTCGATGAGGTGTCGGAGTACGTGCTTAATGACGATCCGGAATTTTATGATTCCGACTCTCCTGATGAGGGCAGAGACGTCGTGGACCCATTACCTGGGGTCTCTTCTTGTGGGAATGTTCGTGGCGAGTCTTCCTTTTGGTCGTTAGTAGTGGCCATCTTAGGAGTGTATATTTTGTGGATAATCTGTCTCGGTCCGACTGTATTTAGATTTTTAGAGCCACCCTTTTAATGCGTGGTTCGGAACCCTCCCCCTATTTTGCTTTACTTAGTTTACAACTGTTAACAGTATGTTGTGTAACTTTGTTATTAATTGTCATCCTGGTCAGGTCCTAGTTTCTGTACTAAACTCTGAATCCCACTGGGATATTATATATATATATATATATATATATATATATATATATATATATATATGATGTTTATATTTCATGTTCTGAGTGCTCATCACTTACCCTTGTTTTTTAGAATATTCACTTATTAAGAAAAAATCATTTACCGGAAGTAACCAGCAATTTAATTCTTTTATTTTCCGCAACGGGTAACAAAGTGACGCCCCAGTTTAGGGTGTCAAGGAACAGTAGAAGAAAAGTTGTTAATTGATAAAGTGATATACATAATGAATATTAAAATATATATAAATATTAAAATATAGTAATTGGTTCGGTTCCAAAATAACCGAATTAATGACCATTGGGTTTGGTTCAATTTTGAGCCGTGCATAAAAAAGAAAAAAAACGAACCAATTTAATTGATTGTTTTGGATTTTCAAATTCATCGAATTATTGGTTCGAGTCTTACGACCCCAAACTTTTTCGAAGAACAGGGTAGCTTTACTACCTTTCTTGGCTAAAAATATTTAAAAACAAAAAAAAAATTATAAACTTTAAAAAATCAATAACAATATCCGAACCAATTAAAATTGGTTTGGTTTGATTTGGTTCGAACCGAAAAATATTAAAATATATATAAATATATAAATAAAAAATATAAAAAATATTAAATTATATATACATTAAAATATAAGTATATAAAAATTAAAACATCAAGAACATGACAACTATATTTTTACTGTTTGCCAATTTATGATTGGTTGACAGTTACAATGTCAATGTATACAAATAAATTCAAAAAAAAAAGTATTAGCAAAAAATAATTATTCTGAAAAAAAAATTAAAAAGTAAGGAAAACGTAAAAAAAAATTTAAAAAAAGAAGTTAAAAGTTTTAAAAACAATTTTTAAAAAATAAACATAAAAAAATTAAGTTTTTTTAAAAAAATAAAAAATAAAATAAAATAAGGCCAAAAAATCCTAGTGTTGACATGTGTATGTACAGTAAAGTTATCTATCCAACTTTTATATTAGTATAAATATCAAACAATTAAACCACAAACTCATAAACTCAACTACGGTCACATCTCATTACATTTAATCACATTCACCATGCAAACTCTATACAATGCAACTCCATGAACACATGACTCGGTGATTCCCAGAATCACTTGACTTGACTCTTTGGTTCCCATAATCAGTGTGAATCCCAGATCCACTAAGGTCTACGAGCTCATATCCATGCAATGGCGTCTCACCGCCTTCCCCATCCCAGATGGAGGTATCTAATATTCCATCTTCACATTTTAATAGTACATCGTCGTCATTCCTTTCCAGAAGATAATGACCAAGTCATGCATAATGCAATTTGTCATCCCAAATGACTATCAAGATTTTCAAACTCTATGCATCGATAATAATAATATTATCAACCACAAGTCCACAACTCATATAAATCACCATATTTCTTAAATGAGATTTTAAAATAAAATTAATAAAATAAATAAAGCACTTAAACAATTGAATCCACGCGTCATAGAGGGTGCAATATTTTGATTCCAAATCAAATATGAATTGGCATTGAACAAGTGAATGGGTACCTCACCTCACAGTAAAACAATTGGAAATTTAAATAGGACAAGACAATCCAAAATAGATTAATTTTGCAATTTTGACACAAAACAAACAAGGATAGCATGAACTGAAAAGGAATGTTTGACCAAACAAAACGAAATTCCAAATAAGTATTAAGGACTCAAAAATCTTAATTTTCATAACTAAATAAATCCATACGTGAAAACTTCAAACTAATTATACCATGAATGGGTGAAAAAAAAATGTTTTTACTCACATCTTAAAGTCCTAAACGATAAAGAATAGACTCTTAATTAATCATCTTTAATTCAAGAAAACCCCGCCGCTGTAACGCCTCTTTCTTTTTTCCTACTGTTGTGACGTTGCGCAGTTCCACTGTTGGCACTCCTCAACCCTCCTTTACTGTTAGGCGGCGCATGAGCCCAAGGTTTTTAATTCCTTCAGTTCTATGAATCAATTTGCTTCACTTCTTAGGGTGGCCCAAATTTTTTTTTAATAAAACAAAGCAACAAATTCATTGTTGCTAATGAAGGCCCTGATGTGCACGAGAAATGGTTTTATGCAATCACTAATTTTTTTTTATTCTTTCAATTCCATTTAGTTATTATGGGATCGCTATCTTTTTCCTTTTTTTTTAATCCTAATTTGTACTCTTTTAATCATTAGACAATTTCAATACATTCTTATACTACTAATTTCTACACTACAATTTATAATAACTTAAACTTTACCAACATGGTATGACACAGTTGGTAGATAACTGAGCCCCTTAAGCATGTGGTCAGGAGTTCGATTTCTGACTCATGCGTATGAAAGAGCATCTGTTGGAAAAGGTCAACCCTTAAATGAGATCTTAATACCTCGAGCGATTAGTCTCTGACTCTCGATCGGAGGATATCCGGATTTATCAAAAAATAATAATAACTTAAACTTTTTACTAAAATAATTATTTGCACTTTTGGGATGTTACACATTCCAATTCCACAACACCCCTATATGATGGTTACCAAAAAAAATTGGTGGATCTCTTTATTGATGGGAACTTTTAATTGGATTCATATATAATAAAGGTGTGAAATTCGTTATCGTTTTAAGATTTTATAACAGTTTAATTGATATGTATTATTAGTGCAAAATTTTTTGTACTGTCAATCAATAAAAAATAAGGATATGAGTGACTTTTAAGATAGTTATGATGATATTCAAATATTTCTAATGAAATATTATTTTCTAATTGATTGATTGTATAAAGAATTCTTACCCTAACAATATATATTAATTAAATCCGTTTCTTATTACATTTCTATATCGAGTTTGAGCATCATTAAAAAATTATAAGGGTACTGTAAGGATGTGCCGAAGTGAGAGACCATTTCAAAATTTATGAAACATAATTACAAAATTTTTAGGTGGTTATAGTTCCATGGATCCTTTTTTTTTTTTTTTTGCTGGTAGTTCCATGGATCTTTGAATCCAGTGTTCTGTTAGATATTTATAATAATGCTTTAATAATAAGGATTCAATTAAAATTATTTAAATTATAGAGAAATCGATTAAAAAATTTAAATTCATTTTTTTTTATTAAAAAAAATATTCATTCATTCAAATTGGTAAAATACATCTAAAACAACATAAATTCAACATCGCTAAAAACCGAAAAGGATGAATCTGCGAACAAACTCACAGCATCCAGGTTTATAGCATAACAGGACAAAATGCCTACAAATGTGACAAAATCAAAGTGACCGGAATACCCATGCCTCCAGATCTGTAATGTTGACTCCCAAGTCTTGATTGAATATGTAATGGATTGAATCTGATCTACCAACACTACAACAAAATTCACTTTTAGTGACATTTAAAAAATGTCAGCTAAATTGTAAAAAATGTTACATATTAACATTAGTAACATTTATCAAGTGTCGCACAAAGTCCATGTCCAAAAAAGTCTTTACTAATATTTTTTTACCTATAGTAACATTTAATAAATGTTACAATATGTTCTTTTTGTAACATTGATTTAGCATACAATAACATTGTTGTTAAATGTAACTAAATATTAAAAATGTCGCTAGATGTACTTTAGATGACATTTTAAAAATGTTGTTAACTTTAAAAAATGTTGTCAAAAAGTATTACTAATAACATTTTTCTAAAATGTAAGCAATTGTCGGAAAAAATGTCACAAAAATTAATTTGACATTTTTAAATATCATCTTATTTAAAAATATCACCAATTTTGGCAAGCAAAAAAATCACAAGAAATAACTTAAAAAATAGTTCATTTATATACAAATCAAATGAAATCATTCATCTCATTCACATTAAAAGTAAAATTAAGTTTTAGAATAATATCAATATTACAAAGAAAATACAAATTTGCCTAATAAATCTTGAAACCAATTGCAACCCAAAGTGCTTCGATCAAAAGCTGGAGAGAACAAAGGGACTGGAGGAAGGCCTGCATAACAAAATTAGCAAAAATCATAAAATTGCAACTATATAAGAAAAGGCAATAATTAAGAAATAACTGAATAAGTCAAGTCAAGCACATAAAAATTCCTACTTTGTTTTTATAAAGTAAAGAATAATACACGAATGGATATAAGAAGTACCCTAACCCGTATACAAAGTATTAAAGTTATCAAAAGTAATCACAGCAACTACATATATTTCATCAACCTAAAGCCAAATAAGAGAGCTATAACTAACCACAGGAAACCAAAGCCACTGCCTTACCACCCATGTGACATAGAAAGCCAAAACTAAGCTTACAGAGGCGACCAAAAAAGCATAGGGCCTAAAGCACCAGTTGCCTTACTGATTATACTAAGAACCAAATGGCATAAATTACTCTAACCCCCTTGCAATATAATTCTGCACTTCCAATTCCAAAATTAGAGATGGTGTAGATAAATACAACTTATTTAATAAATCACCTCATATTATTTCAAAATAAAAAAGTGACTACACAACTGGAAATTAAAAAGAAATCAAATTATACGAAAAAGTTTCCTAATTGAAATCAAATTCTAGGCTAAGCAAGATTTGGGCACAAGCTTTTAGAAAGACAAGATTTCATCCGCATTCATCATATGTATAGACATCCTGTCGTTGTGACCAGCAGGAGACCCCATCCTCGTATCCAATATTTCCAGTTGGGGCTTCACCCATGTTGGAGTATATCTCCCTTCAATCCACAGAGCTTCTCCTGTATCTTTGTGCTTAAAATCAGGACCTCTCGGGTTCCTCTGCCAATTTTCCAAAAATATTTGAACATGTAAGGCATGAGAAATTCATAAGGGCTTTCTAAAACAATAAATGGAGGATACGATTTGATAACAAAATCTCATTCATCAGTGATCATGAACTATGATTTAATCATATGGCTACAAAATAATGCAGAGAAGAGCTCCCTGTGTTAGTCCGCCAAGCAAAGAAACTTAACAATGATATTAGATTATATAATTAAAATGTTATGTAATCGTCCCACTTTTTTTTGTTTTTGAATAATTGAATTGTCACTTAGATATTGATCCATACAAGTAGTAAATTGTTTCCTGAATAGAATGCAAGCTGCATTGCAAAAACTTGGGATTGTTCCCTTTACTTGGTGGGTATATGCTTCATGCAGGAGCAATCACAGCAGACATGCTCAATGTAAGTTCAACAATATAGGTGTCAGGGAGAAGTAACTCCAAATAATAGCAAATTGGCAACAATCAAAGGCAACAAGCAACACTTGAAAGGATTAAGCAACACAAAATTCAATGTTTTATAATGTAAAAAAAAGGGTTATCATTTACAACTGGGAAATTTATTCTTGCATATCCTTCATGGGACCATACAAACTCACCTAGAAAACATTCCTAATAGACCAACCAAACCCACTCAAGTAAAACTGCACAAGTCATTATTACATAAACAAGAATAACTTTAGGATACAAAATCAAGAGAATTCCCTTTCACATTTTAGTCATCTTCTTCAACCACATTACTTAAACTAGTAGATAAAAACCATCAACTTCCTGTTACAGCCACCACAAGACATCATCAAAACAAATATCAAAGCCAAACCAAAAGCATCAAACCAATACAACAAACACCCACACAAAACAGAGTATAAACAAGACACTAGCCCTTAACAAAGAGTTTAATGCAGGTTTCTCCAATCACACATGCAATCAAAGACAAGGAATCTAAAACTAAACTCAAAAAGCAAATAGCATACTTAATTCTGACATTTAATCAAACAGTATATAGGCAATAAATCGAGCATTGAGAAATTTTTATATTGAATCGCCACAATACTTAGATTGAATAGCAAAGGATAATCAACAATACACATAGAACAACAAAAAGATGAAAGGAAAGGAAACTCTCACTCGGATTGAGAAGACAACTTCAATAGAAACAGAGATGAAATTAAACACATTGTGGAGAACCCTTGAATCAAAGCTGAGAATGAGAAAACAATTGTTGAACTCGTAATTTCGAATCGAATAGTGAACAAAGCTAAGATTTAGATCGTTATTTTACCTTCTGAAGATCGCTTTCGAATCCAAAAATTCGAAGCTCGATTCCGTGAACAGAGCTAAAGAAACTGAGAGAGTTTGCTCGATTTCTCTTCTCCTAAGAGCTGAAGAACGGAGCTCGAATCCTTTGAAAAGATGAAGAATGAAACTTACGTATGGAGCTGAAGAACAAGCAGAAGAACGAAGCTGGGGTTGTTTTTACGAGTTTAGCTTTTCACCTTTCTTATGCTTTTGAATGGAGGTTTTACTATTTGAGATAAAATTTAGCTTTAGTAACATTTTATATAATAAATGTTATAAAATATATTATTTTATAAGAATTTGTAATATTTTAATAACTGTTACAAAATAAACGTTGCTAAAGCTTATATATGCTACGATATAATCTGAACCAAACCAACATGGCAATAAGATGGGAAACCAAATGATGCTGTAACAAGACGACGAACAAAACATCGTCGCACGCAGACGATGAAAACAAAAAAAAACGAAAGAAAATCAGATCTATGTGAAAAAATCACTTATTTAGATAAAAGGAGAGAAAAACAATGTAGATGGGTGATTCTAGGTCAAAAAAATGGCCCAAAACCACCCTCTCTCGGTGGATGAGGAAGAAGGAAAAGATGAATAGAAGGAAGGTTGGGAGAGAAAGACGGCTAGTGTAATTTTTTTTAGTAAAAAAAAATTAAATACATGGATCTTTCAAATTATATCGGGACTAATAAGTTAGGATTAGTGAAAATAATAACCCAGATATTTTACTTGTTTTACATTTTGGTCCTTATAGATTTTTATTTGGATATTGTTTTATATATTTTTTTTGTTCTCTATTTATTATATTTATGATACTGGTCCTTACATTTTTCATTAATTTGGAGTTTAGTTTCTTAATATAAAGATATTAATTATTAGCCCTTACTTATTTTTTTTTAATAAACTGATATTTATAATTTAAAAATAATAAGGTACTAGAGTTCTTGTGCGTGCACTGCATGGAATTAGGTGATTGCAAAAGATAAAATATATACCGATAAATTAAATTGGAGTATAAGAATTTTGTGCATCGTTTGATAGGAGATATAAATAATTTCGCAAAATACGTAAATTTTGTCAATGAGCTTAATAATCATAGAGAAAAATTTTCTTCATATTTTTTAAAACATTGGTCCCCCACCTCCCCTTTATCTATCATATTTAATTCATTGGGTCCCCCTTTATCTTTCACATAAATTTTAAGAATTCTTTGTAATTTGAGAATAAAAAAATGGGAGGTTGAAATTAATTCTCTGTTTTTTACATGTAAGAAAGAATCAATTAAATTAAAAGAAGGATAAGCATTGAATAACAATATCAAACGATTGACATATATGAGAGAGGGATGAATGAAGTTTATTATAGCAATTCACAATGCATGCTATCTATACAAAAAATGAATTTAAATATTTTAAATAAGGGTTTTAAAACACAATGAGCTGGTTCACTATAAGAAGGGAAATGTTTATTATTTCGAGGCACATATTACGGGAAAGACAATAACCATTTAAAATCTAATATATTTGTAACAAATGATAACGATGATTCAAATTAAATAAGAAAAAAATATAATAAAAAGATTTTAAACAAGTCTCAAGGTGTTTTTAATGTCTTTTTAATTGTTGGGTTTTGAAAATGTTGAATAAGTAATGGAAAGATACACATATCATTTATTTTCAGCAGATGACAATAAAATGTATTATTATTTCCTATTTTTGTTTTTTTTTTTATTTTCGTTTTTTATATCAATTTAAAATATTTTTTATTTCTAGTTTCTAGACATGGAAATGATTTAGAGGCTTATAGAGGAAGTCATTTCATGGCATCGTGACATCTATACAAACTTTCCTTAGAATGAGACATTTGGTCCCCCACCCCCTTTATCTATCATATTTTCGTCATTGACCCCCCTTTTATCTTTCACATAAATTTTAAGAATTCTTTGTAATTTGAGAATTAAAAAAATGGAAGGTTGAAATTAATTCTTTGTTTTTTTCAAGTAAGAAAGAATCAATTAAAATAAAAAAAGGATAAGCATTGAATATAGATATCAAACGATTGACGGATATGAGAGAGAGATGAATGAAATTTATGGTAGCAATTCGCAATACATGGTATGTAAAAAAATTGAATTTAAATATTTTAAATAAGGGTTTTAAAATACAATGAGCCGGTTGAATATGAGAACAGAGATGTTTATTATTTCGAGGCACAGATTACGGGAAAGACAATAACCATTTAAAATATGATATATTTGTAATAAATGATAATGATGATTCAAATTAAATAAGTAAAAAATATAATTAAAAAAATTCAAAAACAAAGAGTTGGTATCCACTTTTAAACAATTCTCAAGGTGTTTTTAATGTCTTTTTAATTGTTGGGCTTTGAAAAGGTTGAATAAATATTGGAAAGACATATCATTTATTTTCGGCAGATAACAATAAAATGTATTATCATTTCCTATTTTCATTTTTTATATCAATTTAATTTTTTTTTATTTCTAGTTTCTAGATATGGAAATAATTTAGAGGTTTACAGAGGAAGCCATTTCATGACATCGTGACACCTGTACAACATTTCCTTAAAATGGGACATTTTGTCCCACACCCCCATTTATCTATCATATTTTCTTCATTGCCCCCCTTTATCTTTCGCATAAATTTTAAGAATTCTTTTTACTTTTAGAATAAAAAAAATGGGAGGTTCAAATTAATTCTTCGTTTTTTCAAATAAGAAAGAATCAATTAAATTAAAAAAAAAAGATAAGCATTGAAATAATTATTAGTTGTTATTTTCAATGTCTGGGATCAATGTAAACATAAATATAAAATTTGAAATTTGAATCAATGTAAACATTGAAACAATAATAAATTTGGTTAATTGGTTACTATTTTCGATGCATTGAAACAATGTAAACATTAATGCAAAATTTTAAAACTGAATCAAATAATAAATAATAAATTTAAAATAAAATTTGCACAAATGATCTGGTCACCACAGTCTGATACAAATATTTCTATTAATAGAAATATCCATATAGGAGACCCAAAATTCAAATTAATGTGGTTGTGATAGTAGTCCAAACTTTCCTTGGAATGAAGAAAAATTGTATTTTAATATAGATTGCTCCTTGAGGGATCAAAATCCGAATTGATAAAACTATATGAAACAACATTTAAAAAAAAAATTAACTATAGGATCAAAATTGGAATTGATAAAACTATATGAACCAAAAGCTACATTAACCATTTTATTTAACTATAGATTAATTTAACCTTCAAGTATTGTATTTGTATAAACATTAAAGTATAACACATACCATAAGATAAAAAAAATAGTCCATCATAGTGGAAATGGATTGCGACTCTAAACAAAATTTTCTTATAATATTAGAAGTTCAAATCTTAAAATTGATTGTCACCCAGCTTGAACTTTATAACACAATGTATTGCAAGCAAAAGTTTTCTAGTTTATGACCCTATAAACTTGATTCTCGTAAAATTGTTTGTTATTTTAAGAATTGAGTTTTTTTAATAAAAAAAATCTATTTATTTGCTTTGTCTTGAGTTACTTTGTGTTGGGAAATACCAGCATAATTTCCTTCCTCTGTGAACTCAAAAATAGGCACTAAGCGGAAGCGTAAGAATAAGTGTAATAACACTGGACAATTTTTAGCGTGGAAAAACCTTCTCAATGTGAGCAAGGAAAAAACCACGGGACCTGTAGGCCGCTTAAACTTCCACTATAACACAAAAATACAAGAATATTGTATCCTCAATTTGTGGACAACACTCTCACAAATTGGCTCACTATTTTTCTCTCTGAGAAAACTCTCTCTAAGGATCTCTCTATTTTTCTCTCACTCTCTCTTGTGAGGCTCTCTCTCTATTATCTCTCACTCTTCTTAGTGAGGATTGGTGTGATTAGTTAACACCTCTTAAGCTTCTTTATATAGGCTTAAGGGGGCTCTCCAAGTTAGCTCCCATACAATGTGGGACTTGTTTTGGCTGAAATTTCCAACAAATCTCCCCCTTCAGCCAAAGGAAAAATATCCTTGAATCAGTTTAGGGTTGATGCTAAGCCTGCAACTTCTTTACAGACTTCTATCTTCTCTTTCGGTAGAACTTTTGTCATCATATTCTCCCCGTTATCTTTTGTGTATTTTCTCAATCTGCAGCAGTTTACTTTCCAACACATCACGGATCCAGTGATACCTTACGTCGATGTGTTTCGACCTTGAATGAAATGTCGAGTTCTTGCTGGGATGGATTGCGCTCTGACTATCGCAATAGAGAATATAACTTTCCTGATCCTGTCCTAACTCTAGGAACTTCTTCATCCACAAGATCTCTTTGCAACCTTCGGTGATTGCGATGAATTCTACTTCTGTAGTGCTTAAAGCAATGCACTTTTGTAGTCTTGACTACCATGAGATAGCTCCCCCTGCAAAAGTAATTAGATATCCTGATGTAGACTTTCTTGAATCCACATCTCCTGCCATATCTGCACCTGAATACCCAAGAAGCTTTAAATTTCCATTGCCAAAACACAAGCAGCTTTTGGCAATTCCTCTCAGATATCGTAGTATCCATTTCACTGCATTCCAGTGTTCCTTTCCTGGATTTGATAGGAATCTACTCACAACTCCGACAGCATAAGCAATGTCTGGTCTTGTACAGACCATTGCATACATAAGACTACCCACTGCAGAAGAACATGGCACCTTGTTCATTTCGTCTTTTTCTTCTTCATTCCCTGGACATTGTGTCTTACTCAGTTTGAGATGACCAGGTAATGGAACATGCACAGGTTTGGCATTATGCATGTTGAACCTTTCAAGAACTTTCTGGATATAGTCTTCTTGTGACATCCACAGCATCCTTCTAGAACGATCTCTAGTTATCTTCATTCCAAGAATCTTCTTCACTGCATCCAGATCTTTCATGTCAAAAGACTTGCTCAATGCCTTCTTGAGAGCAGCTATTTTCGCCTTATCTTTCCCAATAATTAGCATATCATCAACATACAACAGAAGTATGATGGATTCACCATTTTCATAGTTCTTCACAAACACGCAATGGTCTGCGGAGGTCTTCTTGAAATTGTGTTGGGTCATGAAGAGATCAAACTTCTTGTACCATTGCCTTGGAGCTTGCTTCAGACCGTAGAGGCTTTTCTTCAGACGACACACTAGGTGTTCCTTGCCTGGTTCTGCAAAACCTTCTGGTTGCTCCATATAGATTTCCTCCTATAGGTCTCCATGTAGGAATGCTGTTTTTACATCAAGTTGTTCAATCTCCAAGTCTAGTTTTGCAGCTAGACCGAGAATTGCTCTAATAGATGTCATCTTCACCACTGGTGAGAAGATTTATTCGAAATCTATGCCTTTCATCTGGTTGCACCCCTTTACAACAATTCTTGCTTTGTACCTGGGGTTTGGGTTGTTCTCTTCCGTCTTAAGCTTGAACACCCATTTGTTTTTCAACGCCTTTCATCCATCTGGTAATCTCACCAGGTCATACGTCTGATTCTCTTTCAGGGACTGCATTTCTTCTTCCATGGCTTGCAACCATTTCTCCTTATCATTCGTCTCAATTGCTTCTATGAAGCTTTGAGGTTCTCCTTCATCAGTGAGATTGACATATTCATCTGAATAATATCTTCTTGATGGTTGTCTGACTCTTCTGGATCGTCTTACTTGAGATTCTTCTTCTGTCTCATCGCCTCCATCATCCGATCCTGACTTTGTTCTATCCGGTCGTTGTTGTTATCTGATCAGATTGTTCCTCCTGATCATGTTCATCATTCTTTTGAGGATTCTCTCCCCCTGAATTGTTTATCACAACAGGACTTGAATCAGAAATCACTTTGTGCTTTGGCTTCTCAGATTGCTTAATGTCTTGGATCATTTGATCTTCAAAGAACACCACATCCCTGCTTCGAACAATCTTCTTGTGTGCAGGATCCCATAATCTGAAACCAAGTTCATCTCTTGGTGAACCAAGGTATATGCATTCCTTCGTCTTTGCATCTAGCTTTGCTATTTCATCTTTAGGAATGTGGACAAATGCCCTACGCCCAAAGACTCTCAAGTGACCATAAGAGGATTTCTTTCCAGTCCATACTTCATCTAGAATCTCTCCATTTAAAGGTCTTAAAGGAGACAGATTTATCAGATCAACTGCAGTTTTCACTACTTCGCCCCAAAATGATTTGGGAAGTTTTGCTTGAGAAGGCATGCTTCTGACTTTCTCTGCGATCGTTCTGTTCATCCTTTCAGCTACTCCATTCATCTGAGGTGTCTTGGGAGCAACTTTCTCATGTCTTATCCCATGAGTTTTGCAATATGTCTCAAACAGACCTATGTATTCTCCGCCATTATCACTTCTCAAGCATTTCAGTTTTCTTTCAGATGCTCGTTCTACAGAAGCATGAAACTCCTTGAAAGCTTGAAGAACTTGATCTTTCGTCTTCAATGGATACACCCACACCTTCCTAGAGTGATCATAAATGAAGGTAACAAAGTATTGAGCACCACCAACAGACCTTTCAGACATTGAGCAAACATCTGAATGAACAAGAGCCAGAATCTGCTTTCTTCTTCTTGCATCATCTGATCTTTTAAAAGATACTCTGTGTTGTTTGCCTGCTAGACAGTCTTCACAGGATTCAAGTGGCTGCCCTTTTATGTTTGGGAGATGATCTTTTGCAAGGATCTCCAGACCTTTCTCGCTCATGTGGCCCAGTCGTCTATGCCACAGTTATTTGGTTGCGTCTTGAGCAACATTCGTCTCCCCCTTGCATATCTTTCCCTGCATAATGTACAGAGAGCCTTCCTTTCTGTCGCGAGCAATAATCATGCTTCCTTGACTGAGTTTCCATCTGCCGGTACCAGATTGGTTTATCATCCCGACTTCATCTAGCGTTCCCACTGAGATAAGGTTCAGACGCATCTCGAGTAAATGCCTGACCTCCTTCAGCACAAGCTTATTTCCATTACCAGTCATCCAAGTTACTTCGCCAATACCGACGATTTTACTTGTGACATGGTTTCCCGTCTTCACCGTACCGAAATCTCCTTTTTGGTATGATGAGAAGAATTCTTCATGAGGTTTGACGTGGAAGGATGCTCCTGAGTCAATTATCCATATGCAATCATCTGATGCAGCATTTAGATAATTTTCTTCTCCGACAAGAAATATATTCTCATCATTCGAGGCCACTGCAGTAGTTGTTCCATCTTCTTTCTTCTTCTTCGAGTCAATTTGGTCAGGGTGGACTGTTCCAGCTTGTTGGTCTCTTTTCAAGAATCTACACTCAGGCTTTACGTGTCCTGGTTTGCCACAGTAATAAAAATTTAGTCTGGTTCGAGATTTGGACCTACCTTGTGATATTCCACGACATCCTTTTCCACGATTCTTACTCCTTCCTCTATTTTCAACAACATTGGATTCAAACTGATTGTTCAAACCTCTTTCCCTCCGTCTTGACTCTTCATTTAGCAAACAGTCTATAACAGAATCCATGCTAAGATTTCCGTCTGGAGCAGAGTTGCTGAGAGTGACAACTAGAGTGTCCCAACTCTCAGGTAGAGAACTGAGGAGTAGAAGAGTTTGCAACTCATCATCAACACGCATGCCTGCCTTTGTTAATTGATTAACAATGCCTTTGAAAGTGTTCCGATGTTTGATCATATTTTGACCGTTCATGTACTCCAACTTTACCAATCGTCTGACAAGGTGGGCTTTGTTCCTAGGCGTCTTCTTTTGAATCAAGGATTCAAGTTTTGTCCACAACTCATACGCATTGGTATAAGTTGATACATGCTCGAACAAGCTTCGATCAATGTATTTACGGATCATAGCCACTGCTTTCCAATTCTGAAGCTCCCAATCTTTGTCAGTCTTCACATCCGGCATATCCTTCGGCATATCCTTCAGGGTAATTGGCAAATACAAATCTTTGCAATATAGATGATCTTCCATCATCGGCTTCCAATAGGAGTAGTTATCTGCAATTAGCTTGAACATGTCTCCATCACGAGTGATAGCTCCCTCCATCTTGAGTTACACAGGCCAATAGCTCCTCCAACCAGGTGGGTTTTGATAAAAATAACACTATACATGAATAGTGTCGTATAGGTGACTTGTACCGAATGCTGAAAATTACTGTAGTTTGTGAACAGTACGTACCGAGGAAGTTCCCAGAAAAGAGAGGTGGGTCAATAGACACACTTAAATACCAAGTCTTTCCTAGCCAGAACTTTTCTAGGCATGCACTTTTACACTACCACACTTTATTTCCAGCAACAAGAATGATTCTTTTCTGATGTGGAAGATCGAGAAATGCTGCGCCACCACAGAGCATACTAAGAATTTTCTTATAAATCTGGCACCTAGTATTCCAGAACTCTGAGAGCTCTGATACCACTGTTGGGAAATACCAACATAATTTCCCTCATCTGTGAACTCAAAAATAGGCACTAAGCGGAAGTGTAAGAATAAGTGTAATAACATCGGACAATTTTTAGCGTGGAAAAACCTCCTCAATGTGAGCAAGGAAAAAACCACGGGACCCGTAGGCCGCTTAAACTTCCACTATAACAATAATGGGAATACAAAAATACAAGAATATTGTATCCTCAATTTGTGGATAACACTCTCACAAATTGGCTCACTATTTTTCTCTGAGAAAACTCTCTCTAAGGATCTCTCTATTTTTCTCTCACACTCTCTTGTGAGGCTCTCTCTCTATTATCCCTCACTCTTCTTAGTGAGGATTGGTGTGATTAGTTAGCACCCCTTAAGCTTCTTTATATAGGCTTAAGGGGGCTCTCCAAGTTAGCTCCCATACAATGTGGGACTTGCTTTGACTGAAATTTCCAACACTTTGATGGTCCAAGCAATAACCATAAATACTTAATGTACTAATGATAATTGTAGAAGTTTTCGTACCTAAAGACTTTACACTCTATATTTAATGCAAAAGGTGGCCTTTAGGCCTTTTAGAATTTTAGTAGTGGGGTTGCTCATGTTAAGTGAAGACCATATTTTCAGTCCAAATCATATGCTCACAACTCGATGGTTTTGACGTAATATGGAGTGTCAAGTTACTACTTGTAAAGCCTAGCTTGACCGCTAAATGTCCCCAGAGCAAAGGAATCTATTAAAACGATTTATGAAATGATTGAAAAATGAAATTCACATTCAACAACGACTGATTCCTCAGCTTTTATACAAGTGTTGCTGCTATGCTATCTTTACAACCAACTAACTAATTGAGCTAACTAACTGAGCTATTGACAAGACCAACTGTAATAAATAACTTAACTAACTTAATGATGCATTGCATTAATTGAACTAACTTAAGTATTATCCAATACCCCCCTCAAGCTGGAGAGTGTATGTTAAGTACTCCCAGCTTGGAGAGGAGATACTGAAATGGGGAAGGATCCAATGCCTTAGTCAAGATGTTAGCTGATTGTTCTTTGGTGGAGATTGACAACAGGTGAAACAATTTAGCTTGGAGTTTTTCTCTGATCAAGTGGCAGTCAATATCAATATTTTTCGTGCGTTCATGGAACACAGAATTGGCAGCTATGTGGCGAGCTGACTGGCTATCGCAGTATAGAGAAGATGGGGAGATGTATGGAATGGAAAGCTCTTGAAGTAAGTAAGTAAGCCACTGAATATCGCAGACTGTGGCAGCCAGTGCCCTATATTCAGCTTCTGATGAAGAACGCGAAACTGTAGTTTGCTTCTTTGGCTTCCATGAAATGAGTGAGTCACCCAAAAAGACACAGTAGCCAGTGATTGAGCGCCTTTAACTGAAGAGAGGAGGTGCATGGATAAAATAGGCCTTGAGCAGGGTTGCCTTTGAGATACCTTAGGACTCTAGTGGTTGCTTTATAGTGATCCAAGGTGGGACAGGCCATGAACTGACTAAGTTGTTGGACTGCAAAGCTTATGTTAGGCCTTGTATTAGTCAAATATAGGAGTCTGCCAACAAACTTTCTGTATTCAGCAGGGTTGGCATAGGGTTCAGTTTTTGAGTTGGACAATTTGGTTGATCGAGACATTGGAGTAGGAGTTGGCTTCGATGCTAGGAGACCAGTATCTGATAAGATGTCGAGTGTGTATTTCCTTTGGCATAGAGTGAAGCCAGTTTTGGATCGAGCAACCTCTATGCCAAGGAAATATTTGACTGTGCCTAGGTCTTTTATCTTGAATTTGGCATCCAAAAAGTGTTTCACAGCAACAATTTCAGAAGCATCATTACCAGCTAGTATCAGGTCATCAACATAAGCAAGAAGGACTGTGAAATTGGAACCATTGTGCTTGTAGAACATGGAATGGTCATGCTGTGATTGAGTGTATTGTAAGGCTTGGAGAGAACTTGAGAGCTTGGCAAACCACTGCCTGCTAGCTTGTTTGAGGCCATATAGTGACTTGTGGAGCTTGCATACTTGGTTTGGGTTGGTGCATTGGACACCTTGGGGAACCTCCACGTAGGCTTATTCATCTAAATCACCATGTAGAAAAGCGTTATTGACATCAAGTTGATGTAATAACCTGTTTTGAGATGCTGCAAGGGCCAATATGAGTCTGACAGAATTGAGCTTTGCTACTGGTGCAAATGTATCAAGGTAGTCCAATCCTTCTGTTTGTGTATAGCCTTTAGCCACTAACGGGGCTTTGTATCTTTCAATGCTGCCATCAGATCTATATTTGATTCGATAAACCCACTTAGAGCCAATGGGAACCTTGCCTGCTGGTAGATCAGTGAGAGACCAAGTGTTGTTTTGGTCCAAAGCCAGTAACTCAGCTTGCATAGCCTCTATCCAGTGGTTGGATTGGATGGCTTGTTTATATGTTTTTGGTTCGGTGTTATTGGTGATGGAGAGTGTGAAGTGTAAATGTGAAGGAGAAAGGGAATTATATGAAAGAACAGATGATAAAGGATACTTAGTACCTGTGGATGATGGAGCATGCATAGTGGTCAAAGCATTGCAATGGAAGTCATGTAGGTAAGCAGGAGAGTGTTTGGTTCTTGTAGATCTTCTTAAGGGTTGGTGGTGTATAGGAATGTTAGAATTTACATGATCAACGGCTATAGGTTCGGGGAAGGGTAGGTTGGGAACAGAGGATGCAGTGGGTGGACTAAATTGGTCAGGGTTGTTCACTGTAGTTGGTTCAGGTGGAGGTTGAATTGGATGATGTGGTTGGTTGGTTTGAGAATGAGTTGATTGGTTAAGAGGAATGTCATCAAAATTGAGAAAATCAAAGGTGTTGTTGTCAGGGGTTTGGGAAATGTCATTTTGTATAGTGGATTGTGAAGAAAAAGGAAAAATATGCTCATGAAAAATCACATGTCTTGAGATGAAGATTTCTCTTGTGTGCAAAACATAGCCTTTGGTTCCTGATTTGGAACCAAGGAAGGCACATTTTCTGGCCCTCGGATCCAACTCGGTACGATTCTGCGTCAATGTTAATGCAAAACACAAGCTTCCAAATACCTTTAGATCAAGTAAAGTTGGTGGTTTATGATACAACATCTCAAATGGAGATTTGTTCTGTAAAATAGGTGTAGAAAGCCTGTTTATTAAAAATATGGCATGACTTACAGCATAGCACCAGAGGGACTTAGGAAAATTTGACTGAAATAATAGAGATCTGGCAACATTGAGGATGTACCTGTGTTTTCTCTCTACTACTGAGTTTTGTTGTGGAGTCTCCACACAAGAGGTTTGATAAATGATACCATTACTAGCATAAAATTGGTTTAGCAAAAATTCCTTGCCATTGTCACTTCTAATGGCTTTTATTTTCTGATTGAATTGTGTTAAAACTAAAGAAGTGAAGTTCTGAATTAAGTTGCATGTTTCAGATTTTAGCTTCATCAAGAAAATCCAAGTGTGTCTTATGAAGTCATCAACAATGGTGAGGAAGTAGCTTTGGCCATGGATAGATGGTATGCTCAATGGTCCCCAAATATCCATGTGAACAAGATCAAAAGCATTCACAGACATTTGGAAAAGGAAGCTTAACTTGCTTAGCAAGATGACAAGAGTCACAAATTTTATTGGAATCAAAATGTACATATGTAAAGTGTCTTGATACATTATGTAAAACATTGTGTGATGGATGACCTAGCCTAAAATGCCAAAGGTCAAAAGAACTTGAATTCATAGTATTGATTATAGTATTGGTAAAATTTACAGTATTGGAAGGGATAAACTTGAGAGGCTTGTTTGGTTGAGCAAGGATGTACAGATGGTTCTGAACTCTAGCATGCCCAATCATCTTCAAGGTACTCATATCCTGCATTTTGCAAGAAAAATGATCAAAGGTTAGCTTGCATGATAAAGAAGAGGCAAGTTTATTGATAGAAATTAGATTGTGTTTGAAGTCTAGTATGTACAAAACACCATACAAGTAAAGGTTTTCAGAAAATATGACTGTGCCTGAGTGTTGTGCAACATTGCTTGCACCATTTGGTAATTTGACAGTGATTGGTCTAATACATTTATATGAAGTAAAATAGGAGAGTGAGAAGGTAACATGGTCTGTAGCACCTGTATATAATATCCCGGATGCATTACCCGAGACTTGTGGAGACAAGTGAGTGGAAAACTCACCTGCCTTGGCTTGGGTTACTTGGTTCACTCTGTGAGATTGTGTGGAGGATTTCTGGAATAAGGCTGCAAGTTGAGCATACTGTTCTGGACTGATGGTAACACTTGGTTCTTTGTGGTCCACAACAGGGAAAATTTATACATTTTGTAAAACATTGTGTGATGAATGACCTGGTCTAAAATGCCAAAGGTCAAAAGAACTTGAATTCATAGTATTGATTATAGTGTTGGTAAAATTTACAGTATTGGAAGGGATAAACTTGAGAGGCTTGTTTGGTTGAGCAAGGATGTACAAATGGTTCTGAACTCTAGCATGCCCAATCATCTTCAAGGTACTCATATCCTGTATTTTGCAAGAAAAATGATCAAAGGTTAGCTTGCATGATAAATAAGAGGCAAGTTTATTGATAGAAATTAGATTGTGTTTGAAGTCTGGTATGTACAAAACACCATACAAGTAAAGGTTTTCAGAAAATATGATTGTGCCTGAGTGTTGTGCAACAGTTCTTGCACCATTTGGTAATTTGACAGTGATTGGTCTAATGCATTTATATGAAGTAAAATATGAGAGTCAGAAGGTAACATGGTCTGTAGCACCTGTATCTAATATCCAGGATGCATTACCTGAGACATGTGGAGACAAGTGAGTGGAAGACTCACCTGCCTTGGCTTGGCCTACTTGGTTCACACTGTGAGATTGTGTGGGGGATTTCTGGAATAGGGCTGCAAGTTGAGCATACTATTCTGGACTGATGGTAACACTTGGTTCTTTGTGGTCCATAACAGGGAAAGATTCCAATTGAGCATCTGAAGTTGAAAGTTCATCCGAATCAATGTCATCTGATGCAACATTGTTGACATTTGTAGCATTCTTGAACTTAAACTTGAAGTTAGGTGGAAAGTCGTGCTTGTTATAACATGTATCAATTGTATGGCCACTCTTTCCACAAAAGGTGAAAACCTTGTTTGAGTTTCCATTTGATCCTATTCCATTTAATCTTCCTCTCCCTCTTCCAGCATAACCATTACCTCTACCTTGACTCTTTCAATTTTGATTGGAATCAGCACTATTGAACATAATTTTGGATTCTGAATCAATTTGTCCTTATTACTGTTTTACCATTGAGAATGCTTTTGTCATAGGAGGTAAGGGCTCCATTGCAAGAATCTGACTCTTTAAAACACCATATGGTTCACTGAATCCTTTTAGAAAGCAGATCACATACTCTATTTCTCATTGTCTCTTGATGCTTTTAATATGATCACAGCTACACTTAACAATACAGGTACAAGATGGAATTGGCCTAAAAGATTCCAATTCAACCCACACTGTCTTGAAATCAGTAAAGTAACATGAAATTGTTCTTTCTCCTTGTTTCATCGAGTGAACAAGTTGTAGCAAATCAGAAGTTCTAAAATAGTTCCCTTTGGAAAACCTATTTTTTCAAATCATCCCAAATTTCTTGAGCATTTTCAAATTCTACAACACTTTGAGCAATTTCATGGAACTTCCGAAAATTATATCTTGAGTTATAAAACTCGTATTGAGATGAAACTTGTTGCATTTGAAAACTGAAATATTAAAGTAGGTTATGATAAAATTTTGTGATTTAAGGAAGTCTGAGGAGGAAACAATTTAACCTGTAAAATAGAGTATTGTCTATCTCGGATGTACTAATGCAATTTTACTTCAAAATTTATATATGGAGTTATAGACATCCTTTTAACCTTTTTATGTGAAACTAGTTTCATTTGAAAGCAGATATGTATGCCTTGATGTGGTTAAAATTTTAGAATTTCTGAACCTCTATAGTATTCCCAAATTTTGTTTGAATTTAGTGTAGGATTGTTGATAACATCGTTTGGCAGCCAGACTTCGTAATAGTTGGACCTTAGGCTATATTTTTAGTGATTTCTTTTCATGATATTAGAATTAATTTTGGATATTGCTTTATTTGGACTTAGAATGAGATGATTGTGTTATTAATGAATGATAAATATGAATCTTTTACTTTAAGGAGTTATATTAAGTACTAATTGATGTTTGTGATGACTTGATTGGAATGTTTAGGTTGGATATGTGTTTATTGAATTATGAATATGACATTAGACAATATGATATTCTATGTTGTTTAGATCTTTGCTATGTTAACGTGATAATGGGGTAAGTTATGGTGAAATGTTTTCTGTGAGTTGGATTGTGTATGTTTATTGATGCGATGATGATTGATATGTAAGACTAAGCCCTCATTCGTGTTTTGATGTATGACAAACAAAGTGTATTTTGCATAAGATTTTTCATTTTGACTAAGTACTCATTTCGTGTTAAGTTGCATGCAAGATCACTCGTCCAACAAAGCAAAACTAGCGCACGTCCAACACAGGGAAAATATAAGCGCTCGTCCAATGAAGTGAACCAAGAATGACGTCCAACAAAGTAAAGAGCTGAAGTCCAATGAACAACTAAAATGCACGTCCACTAAAGTACAACAAAGTAAAAAGCTAGAGTCCATTGAAAGAACAAAGAAAGCGCGTCTACTAAAGAAACAACAAAGTAAAAAACTGTCGTCCACTGAAAGAACAAAGGAAGCGCGTCCACCAAAAGAAACAGAAGAGTTCGTCTGCTGATGTGGCACATGAAGCGCGTCCACTAAAGAAACAAAAGATCTCGTATGCTGACATGGCACAAGAAGCGCGTCTACTAAGAAAACAGAAGATCTTGCGTCCACTAAGAAAACAGAAGATCTCGTCTGCTGACGTGGTACTTGGAGCTCATCTACTGAAAGTAAAAGGAGAGCTCGTCTACTGATGTAACAGAAGTGCGCGTCTACTGATGCAAAAGAAGAGCTCGTCTACTGATGTAAAAGGAGAGCTCGTCTGCTAAATGATACGCGCTAGAAGCTCCATCCACTTACATGATATATAAAGCTCGTCTACAAAATAGAGCCCGTCCAATTGCCTTGTGTTAGCAAGCTCGTCTACCAATTGGAGCCCGTCCAATAACCTTGAGCTAATACTCCCGTCTGCTGACGTGGCAAATGGACACGGATATTTTTCTCTTAAAAAATACTTGGATATTTTTCTCTTCAATTAAACATGGATTTATTACTCTTTAAAAAGACGTGGCTATCCTTTCAGATGGAAACAGATATATTTCAAGAAGGACGCACACTCTACAAAGATCAAACAGAATCTCATTTCAAGATCAAGAATCAAGAAAGTGGATTTTGTTAAGTCAGATCCAAATCTGTCTTAAATGATCCCAACGGCTATAATCTGTCTTCTATATAAAGAGGGATCAAAGGAACACTTTTGAATACAACACATACAATAAACGCAACTCATACTGATTCTGATCCAAAGTGCTTCATCGCTGAGAAAAGTGTGATAGTAGTTAGAACTTCAATTTGTATTATCAGGCTTTTAGAGTCTTACTTCTACTCAATTCTTTTCGTGAATTAGAGTGACTAAGAGAGGGTATCTCTTAGGGTTTAACAAGGATAGAAGGGATCCATGGGTATAGAAAAGCAAGTGTGCTTTCTGGAGATTTTTCAAGCAAGGAGGTTATCCTTGTGTTGCTGTAATTAGAATTGTGTAATTGCTGATTATAGTGAAGAAAACCACAAATGTGTGGGACTGGATGTAGGCTTACCAGAGGAGGTAGCCAAACCAGGATAAATCGGTTTGCGTGTTGTTCTCATCCCTAATCTCTATATACTTGTTAACTTGAATCTTTAATATGCAATCTATGATAAAATCTGTTTTTACTACTTATAATTCTTCTTGTCATCATTACTTGTTCCATAACCTGATTCTTGGAAACTAAAATTGAGTGAAAACCGATTTTTCTTTAAAGAAACACCGTCTTCCTTTAAATTGTTAAAAAAGTTTTTAATATCTCAAATCCCCCCCCCCCTCGAGATCGTAGCCACTACCAACAATTGGTATCAGGGCTACAACTCTTGTTACAAAGCTTAATAGCTTCAAGAGATGGCTGCAAATGATATCCTGGGTGATGGGGCTTCACTCACTAGACCCCCTGCCTTTAATGGCTCCCAATACATGTATTGGAAAGAAAGAATGCTTATCTTTCTTGAGGCTGCAGGTTTAGATGTTTTAGATGTTGTTGAAAATGGTCGCTATGTTCGATTTATTCTTGATTCTAAGGGAAATAAACAAACTAAACCAAAAGATGACTGGAATGATGATGATAAAAGAATAGTAGGTTATAATGCTAAAGCAAAAAATATTATAACAACTGCTTTGAATTGTGATGAGTTTTTCAGGGTCTCCAATTGTAAAACGGCAAAGCAAATGTGGGATACTCTTCAACTCACTCATGAAGGAACCAACGATGTGAAAAGAGCAAGGATGAATGCACTAATCCATGAATATGAACTCTTTCACATGAAGAATGGTGAGGAGATAGATGATCTGCAAAAGAGGTTTACACACATTGTGAACCAGCAAGAAGGACTCGGACATACAATCACAGATGAGAAAAATATTAACAAGATTATAAGATGTTTGAGTCGTGAATGGCAGCCAAAAATTACTGCAATTGCTGAAGCAAAGGATCTTGACATGATGGAGATTTCTACTCTATTTGGCAAGTTGAAAGAAATCGAATTGGAACTCAACAGATTGAAAAATCATGAAGATAATGAGAAAAAGAAGAAAGGACTCTCACTCAAGGCTCATATCTCCAAAGAATCAATAGAAAGTGGTGAAGATGAACACCTCGATGAAAGTGAATAATCCGAAGAAGAAGACATGGGATTGCTTGTAAGGAAATTTAAAAGATTCATCAAGAAGAATAGAAACAAGAAGCAATTCGGTTTTCCTACCAAAAAGAACACGAACAAAGGTGAAAGCTCTTCCTCAACAATCAAATGCTTTAATTGTGGAAAGCTTGGACACTACAAAAATGAATGTCCAAAGCTACAAAAGAAATAAAAGTATGAGAAGAATGACAGCAAGGAAAAGAAAGGAAGAAAGCCTAGAAGAGCATACATAGCTTGGGAAGAAAATGATATGGATTCTACTAGTAGTGAATTTGAATATGAAGAAGCTAACCTATGTCTCATGGCAAATCATCAAAGTGATAGTGAAACCGAGGTAAATGATTCCTCTCCTACTTATGATGAGTTACAAGATGCTTTTGATGAATTGCATGAAGAATATGTTAAAATTGGTAAACAACTTAAATATTCTATAAAGATCATCGCAAAACAATGTAGTGACTATGCATCTTTACAAATAAAGCTTAAGGAATTAGAAGCTGAAAATTCACAATTACTTGCATCTAGTTCAATTTGCACCAAATGCACTACACTATAAAAGGAAGTTGAAAAACTGAATACAACTCTATCTAAGTTTACTTCGGGTAGAGATAACTTGAATACCATATTAGGACAGCAAAAAGGTGTGTATGACAAAGCTGGAATTGGATATAAGCCAATGGTACATGAAAAATCTTTTAAGAAGCTTTTTGTTCCACCTATTTCCACAACTAGTCCTTTTGGTAAATGCTATTATTGTCTAAAGAAAGGTCATACAGCTGCTACTTGTAGACTTAGAAAGAACATTCATGTTGGCATTAAACAAATTTGGGTTCCAAAAGGAACTTATGTTGCTACTAACACTAAAGGACCCAACCAGATATGGCTACCTAAAAGAAAAGTATAAAAGAGTCTGTTTTGTAGGTGTGTTTGAAGGCCAAAACCTCAAGCTGGTTTTTGGATAGTGGCTGCTCCAAACACATGACCGGAGACATCACAAAATTTACATCTTTCTCTCTCAAGGAAGGAGGAAATGTCACCTATGGAGACAACAACAAAGGAGGAATCCTTGGTGTTGGAACAATAGGAAAAAGTCCAGCAATCAAGATTGAAGATGTTCTTTATGTGGAAGGGCTCAAACACAATCTACTAAGTATAAGCCAATTATGTGATAAAGGCTACATGGTAAACTTTAACTCAAATTTGTGTATGATCGAATCTATTCATGATAATAACATAAAATTGATTGGAAACAGAATCAATAACATCTATATGCTAGACATAGACAACTTAATTTCCAATGATGCATGTTGCTTAATTTCCAAAGAAGATGAAAATTGGTTTTGGCATAGGAGAATAGCTCACATTCATATGGATCACTTGAATAAATTGATTTCCAAAGAACTTGTAATCGGTTTACCAAATAAAAAGTTTGTTAAAGAAGGCCTATGTGATGCATGCCAAAAGTGTAAACAAGTGAAAACCTCATTTAAGGCTAAAAACATTGTTTCAACTAGTAGACCCTTACGATTACTGTACATGGACCTTTTTGGACCTTCTAGGACAAAAAGCATTGGTGGAAATCTCTATGCTCTTGTAATTGTTGATGACTTCTCTAGATTCACTTGGACCTTTTTCTTAGAACAAAAGAATGAAGCTTTTAAAGCTTTTAAGAAAATGGCTAAGGTTGCTCAAAATGAGAAAGACGTGAAAATTGTTTCAATTAGGAGTGACCATGGAGGATAATTCCAAAATAAGGAGTTTGATAACTTTTGTGATGAACATTGTATAAAACATAATTTTTCTGCACCTAGAACTCCACAACAAAATGGAGTAGTTGAGAGGAAAAATAGGTCACTTGAAGAAATTGCTAGAACCATATTAAGTGACTCTAATTTACCAAAATATTTTTGGGCTGATGCTGTGAGTATTGCATGTTATGTTTTAAATAGAGTTCTAATAAGGCCAATTTTGAAGAAAACTCCATATGAACTTTACAAGGGAAGAAAACCTAACATTTATCATTTTCATGTCTTTGGCTGTAAATGTTTTGTGCTAAATAATTGCAAGGATAATCTTGGGAAATTTGATCCCAAAGCTAATGAGGGTATTTTCCTAGGTTACTCATTAACTAGCAAAACATATAGAGTGTTTAATAAGCGTACTTTATCAATAGAGGAATATTTTCACATAACATTTGATGGGTCTAACCCCAAAAGGTTGGTAAATGACATTTTTGATGATGCAGTAACTCTTGAGGATGAAGTGAAATCTGATGAAGAAAAGGAGAGCAACAAGGAAAATGAAGATGAAGAAAGCAAAAAAGAACCTCAAACAGAACTTCAACAAGAAAATCTTCCTAAAGAGTGGCAAGCTTCAAAGAATCATCCCCTAGACAATATCATTGGTGAGATCACCAATGCAACACCCTGTATTTTACTGTTTTAAATAATAGTAATATATATATATATATATATATATATATATATATATATATATATATATATGTTTATAAATTTATTTGAGTTTTATAAAATTATTTTAAATAAACGGAGGTTATTACTCAACCCTACTTGACCAGTAGGAAGCTACGATTAAAATTTAGGTTGGAAAGTCGGCGAAACCCTACTGCGAATTCCATTGATGATATAATTATACTGCTCAAAAGACCTAATTTTAATTCGTGAACGAAAGACTTAAGTTTAGTATTTTATTTTCTACGATTCTGTATTTTTAGAATTATTTCCAGAAAAAAATAAAATAATTTACGTTTTTCAGGCGGAACGCGTAATCGGGTAGACGACGGAAGGGAAATTAGAGTTTCTAAGAGTAAATAGAGGGTTTATCTTAGGATTTTGAGATGATTCAAGGGGATGAATCATATTTTTAAGTCTAGAAGGTTTTTCGGGGTTAAATAGAAAATTTAGGAATTTTACGTTTAAGCCCCTGAACTTTCTGTAAATTACCCTTTTGTCCCTAAAATAGTTTTTTAAGTTTTTCCAAGTGGATTGGGCTAGAATCCTTGTTTCCAATCTCAAATGGTCGTGGCTTAGAAGCCCAAAATTTTCTAGTTCATGGTTTGATTCCATAAAGCCAATTTGAAACTATACAAGTTTCCTATCTTAAGCTTAATGCTTAAATCTTCAAGTGGGCCCCACAAAAATGAAACCAAGCCCAAATTGAGCAAGCCCATGCGCAAGCCCATGAGGGAGAAGGGGCTGCCCTCATAATTCTTAGATGAGCCAAGAAAATTCTAGAATGATCTACATTCCTCCACTTTGTTCTTCAAGCTTCAACAATCTTCTTCAACAATCTTCTTCAACAAATCTTCTTCAACAAGCTAGGTTTTCTCTAAAATATCTAATGCCAAAAATCAGCCAACTTTGGTCAAGGTAAGCTTGCATTAAATGTGGCAAAATCATCATCATGACACTTTATTGACAATTTGCAAACTAGTCCTTCAACTTTTGGAATCTTTGCAAATTGGTCCTTAGAACTTAATTGCATTTGAATCCTTTAGCAAGACAACTCATAATCATCTAGATCCTTCCTAAGATGGCACCACTATCCCTATAAATACCATACTCTCACTTTTCACTTAGTTTCTTTTGCCATTTGTTTAAAAACCCTAAAGTTATAAGTCTTCTAGTGTTAGATTTGTGAAGAAAGTTCTTGGATCTTCACTTGTTCTTGATATCCAAGAGGTGAATCCTATTCTTCTTATCTAATCATGTCTATGTTCTTCAATCAATTTCTTGATTCAAAGTTTATTTCATAGTTGTTCATCACTTTTAAGTTTCTAGATCTAGAACTTTGAAAATTCATAACTAATTCTATAAAAATCCTTTTGACATGAAACCAATTGCTATGATCTTATAATCATCTCTATTTTCATCATCTAGAAGCATAAGATCATGAGAAATTTCTTTCCTTGATTTCTGGTCATGGCCGAACCTAGGTCAATATCAGGTTCATAGGTTTTGTTTCATTTTCATGTCTTGATTCATGATTCAATCTTCTAGTATCTTGATAGTTCTTGTATTTAAGTATATATAAAATCAAAAATCAAACTCTAACCTAGTGATTTCATCAAGGCCGAAACCCTGGTTCTTGGAACTAGATGAGTTTTGTTCAAAGTTTTCATTAATGATCTTGTTAATCAAGCTATTAGTATGTATGATTAATAAATCCAAGTTGGTTTATTAAACTAAGAACCCTAACCCTATGAACATGTTGAGGCCGAATCCTTGTATAAGAGAGATAGGAAGTTTTGAGTTTCAACTTTAGTTGTTTAGTCACTAATCCATGATTTAGGTTAATCAAGGATCATTAATCTATGACTTAATCATGATTAGAAATTTTAAGGATTTTGAACCCTAAAAGTCAGCCCTTGGCCGAAACCCTAACCCTAAAGGTTAGATGATTTTGTTTCAAATTTTAGTCTTGTAATAAGTAATCTATGTTAGTTAAGACTCTAGTAACTAGGATCCAAAAGATGGCATTAAGAAGATAATCCTAAACCTATTTTCTAAGTCTTGGCCGAACCTAGCCCTAAAGTGTCATAGATGGTTGTTAGTTGATTAATTATAGTTATGTTGTTTGGTTGAAGGTGGTTGTGTTAACTCGTGGCGGGATAACGAGGATCGTCGTGTACGTATTTCCGGTGCTAGCTCGGGTGGGGAAAAGAATCAACCTATCGTCGGAATTGATAAGTAGTAGATTATATGATAATTGTGTAGGGCGACCTAAACCCTACTAGTAGTCGAGTAATCGACAAGACCAAAATCCCATTGGAAACCTTTTCTGTAAAACCAATGGTGATTCGGGGATTGTAGGTGTATCGACATTAAGTTGATTTTAAGTATTTGAGGATGTTTGATTTTATGTTATCAAATTTACTGTGATACGCTGGTTGAGGTATTCCATCTGCATGTGCCGTATTATTTCAGTGTTTGAATATTTATGATATTGAGGATGTTTGTTGTCTGTCACGGCCGTCATGGTTGTCATGGCCAGGCCGTGACAAAGTCTGACTTTGTTATTTATTTGGTTTGATTATTATGATTTGGTTGTGATAAATTGCTTTATATGATATTGAGATATATGAATATTTTCTGATGTTATGTTATGCATGATCTTCCTGGTTGTTAATATTGTGCTTAGCTAAATTTAAGTAAGGATATGTGTTGTTCGAGAGATAATTGTTTGGGTGAGAGAATAAAGGTGATTTAGAGGTGCCTAGCCTAATTAAGTGGTTTTATCTATGAGGAAAAAGGTGTTGAGACTTTGATGGAAGGTTGAGGCACTAAGTTGTTGTTGATGTAATTTAGGGAGATTCATTTATCGAGGTATTGTTATTCACAGCCGTGTGAGTGGAACACACGAGGTCAGGATATCCTATTTTAGGATATCGGATATTGCGGGTGAGTGCCCTACGGATGTGGATGCCGAGGTAGACTACCGTAATACTCTTTAGTTCTTGACGAGTTCGCATGTTCTTGGCACTGGACCGTCTGGATTGATACTCCTTGACGAGTTCGTATGTTCTTGGCACTGGACCGTTTTGGATTGATATTCCTTGACGAGTTCGAATGTTCTTGGCACTGGACCGTTATGGAAGGATGTTCCTTGACGAGTTCGTATGTTATTGGCACTGGACCATTTTGGACTAATACTTGTTTAGTCTTTGATGCGTTCGAAAGTTATTGGTACTGGACCGTTCTGGACTACTGACTAATGTGACAGGAGTGAAGATGGCCACATCAGTATAAGTGTTTAGACTACATGAGCTGAGGGTAGAGGATGATATAGTGAATTGAGGATGATTGCTGATTTTG
Source organism: Sophora flavescens (assembly GCA_030762895.1). Lineage (NCBI taxonomy): Eukaryota > Viridiplantae > Streptophyta > Magnoliopsida > Fabales > Fabaceae > Sophora > Sophora flavescens. Next base: position 18,961,831 of record CM061067.1, read on the forward strand.
AGTGATGCGTGTCTGTGACAATTACTGTATAATTTACTATTACTCTTTTCCACTTTTTGATGATAGAACTGTTTCTTATTCCCTATATCTTTCTGTATGTTGTATTTTATTTCTGATGTGATCGTACGAGAAGACCCGATGGAGGAACCAATTGCTGAGGAGTTAGATGGAACTCCGTATGAACCGGATGCTGGAGGTCGAGCTGTGATCCAGGGCGATTAGAGTATAGACATGATGGCCAGTGTGTCTAAGGAGTATTCATAATTCCGCTAAGTATGTCTGTAGTGAAGTTTATGCCTGTGAGGGATCCTACTGAGAGGATACCCTCAACAGTGTTTTGGTAATGTAGTAAATAAACATGTGTGTAAATATATATATTACAACTTTGGTGTGTTTTATATTTGTAGAAGTTATATGATTATTAATTAAGTTTTAAATTTTTACGTATTTTCAATAGTAAGCGCGCGATTAAGTAAATAAATATTAAGGTTTTAATGTAATAATACGATGGGGCACATCGGGGTGTCTCAACCAAAGGGGTAACCACTATAAACTCTTTAAGGAATATTTGCAATACCGTGGCGTTTGTATCTCAAATAGAACCAAAATGTGTTGATGATGCTATTAATGATGAACATTGGATGATTGCAGTGCAAGAGGAGTTAAATCAATTTAAAAGGAACAAAGTTTGGAATTTAGTTCCAAAACCCAAAAGTAATCAAATAATCGGAACTAAATGGGTGCTTAGAAACAAAATGGATGAGAATGGAATAATAATAAGAAATAAGACTAGACTAGTAGCTAAGGGATACAATCAAGAAGAAGGAATTGATTATGATGAAACATATGCTCCCGTAGCTAGATTAGAAGCCATAAGAATGCTCTTAGCCTATGCTTGTATAATGAACTTTAAACTGTACCAAATGGATGTGAAAAGTGCCTTTTTAAATGGAATAATACAAGAGGAAGTATATGTAAGCTAACCCCCTGGCTTTATTGATAATGAGTTCCCAAATCATGTCTATAAACTGACTAAAGCCCTCTATGGACTCAAGCAAGCTCCTAGAGCTTGGTATGAGAGGTTAAGCAATTTTCTCCTAGAGAAAGGCTTTAAAAGAGGAAAAGTTTATACAACACTATTTACTAAAACAAAAGCACACAATATCTTACTTGTTCAAATATATGTTGATGACATTATTTTTGGTGTTACTAATGAGTCATTATGCAAGGAATTTGGTGAACTAATGCAAAGTGAATTTGAAATGTCCATGATGGGAGAGCTTACCTTCTTTCTTGGACTTCAAATTAAACAATGCCAAGATGGAACCTTCATAAGCCAAACAAAGTATTGCAAGGAACTACTAAAGAAGTTTGGAATCGAAAGCGCAAAGGAAATGGCAACACCAATGAGTCCAGCCTGCTACTTGAACAAAGATGAACATGGTAAATCTATAGATGTATCCAAGTATAAAGGTATTATCAAATCCTTACTCTATCTCACTACTAGTAGGTCAGATATAATGTTCAGTGTGTGTATGTGTGCAAGGTATCAAGCTAATCCTAAAGAATCACATCTTACTGTAGTTAAAACAATCATGAAGTACCTCTTTGGAACAAAAGAAATGGGGCTGTGGTATACCAAGGGATCCACTTGGACATTAATAGGATATTCCGACTCTGACTTTGCTGGATGCAAGTTAGATAGGAAGAGCACAAGTGGAACATGCCATTTATTAGGAAATTCCCCAGTGTCCTGGTTTAGTAAAAATCAAACTAGTGTGGCCTTATCCACAACTGAAGCAGAATATGTTGCAGCTGGGAGTTGTTGTGCTCAAATCCTATGGATGAAACAACAATTAATTGGCTATGGTGTTTATCTGGATCATCTACCAATAAAATGTGATAACACTAGTGCAATAAATCTAACAAAGAACCCAATTATGCACTCAAGAACCAAGCATATTGAAAGTATGCATCATTTTATCAGGGATCATATTCAAAGTGGTGATGTTGTGATTGAACATATAGATACAACCAAGCAATTAGCTGATATATTCACCAAACCACTAAATAAGGAGAGTTTCTTCTTTATAAGAAGGGAACTTGGCATAATTGATCCTCAAAATAATTGATAACAGATGGCACGCAAGGCAGCATAAGTTGCTGAAAATTATGTAGGACATGGGCAAGATGCTAAGCGTCCTTAGGTGTCTGTACTTTTTTTTTTGTTTTGGATGTTTTGATGTATTGCATAAATTCTGAAATGATTTATTATCAATGAATGCAAGACTGTTTTCAGTTTGATTTCAATATTTCCCATAATTTCTTTTTGATAATGACAAAGGGGGAGAAATATGAACCATAAAAATGAACCTTGCATTTTCTGATATGCAAATTTTTATTTCTCTGACAAAGGGTGAGAAATATGAACCATAAAAATGAACCATGCATTTTTTGATATGCAAATTTTTATTTCTGACACATAAGTATGAACTGCTTTGAAAAGACATACTGGAACTTATAATAAATACAAGATTTTTTTTAATGATATGATAACACTTGATCTTTTGAAAGATATCAATGACACATGGGGAGGACGAAAATGACTCAAGAACCATGCTTACTGAATAGCTGCACTCTGATTTCTTAATAACTAAGGTTAAGTATGGTAAGGTTTGTCATAATCAAAAAGGGGGAGTTTGTAAGACTAAGCCCTCATTCATGTTTTGATGTATGACAAACAAAGTGTATTTTGCATAAGATTTTTAATTTTGACTACATGCTCATTTCGTGTTAAGTTGCATGCAAGATCACTCGTCCAACAAAGCAAAACTAGCGCACGTCCAACACAGGGAAAATATAAGCGCTCGTCCAATGAAGTGAACCAAGAATGACGTCCAACAAAGTAAAGAGCTGAAGTCCAATGAACAACTAAAAAGCTCGTCTACTAAAGTACAACAAAGTAAAAAGCTGACGTCCATTGAAAGAACAAAGAAAGCACGTCCACTAAAGAAACAACAAAGTAAAAAGTTGTCGTCCACTGAAAGAACAAAGGAAACGCGTCCACTAAAAGAAATAGAAAAGCTCGTCTACTGACGTGGCACATGAAGTGTGTCCACTGAATAAACAGAAGATCTCGTCTGCTAACGTGGCATAAGAAGCGCGTCCACTAAGAAAACAGAAGATCTCGTCTGCTGATGTGGCACAAGAAGCGCGTCCACTAAGAAAACAGAAGATATCGTCTGCTGACGTGGCACTTGGAGCTCATCTACTGAAAGTAAAAGGAGAGCTCATCTACTGATGTAACAGAAGTGTTCGTCTACTGATGCAAAAGAAGAGCTCGTCTACTGATGTAAAAGGAGAGCTCGTCTACTAAATGATACGCGCTAGAAGCTTCATCCACTTACATGATTTATAAAGCTCGTGTACAAAATAGAGCCCGTCCAATTACCTTGTGTTAGCAAGCTCGTCTACCAGTTGGAGCCTGTCCAATAACCTTGAGCTAATACTCCCGTCCGCTGACGTGGCAAATGGACACGGATATTTTTCTCTTCAATTAAACACGGATTTATTACTCTTCAAAAAGACATGGCTATCCTTTCAGATGGAAACAAATATATTTCAAGAAGGACGCACACTCTACAAAGATCAAACAGAATCTCATTTCAAGATCAAGAATCAAGAAAGCAGATTTTGTTAAATTAGATCCAAATCTGTCTTAAATGATCCCAACGGCTATAATCTGTCTTCTATATAAAGAGGGATCAAAGGAACACTTTTGAATACAACACATACAATAAACACAACTCATACTGATTCTGATCCAAAGTGCTTCATCGCTGAGAAAAGTGTGATAATAGTTAGAACTTCAATTTGTATTATCAGGCTTTTAGAGTCTTACTTCTACACAATTATTTTCGTGAATTAGAGTGACTAAGAGAGGGTATCTCTCAGGGTTTAACAAGGATAGAAGGGATCCTTGGGTATAGAAAAACAAGTGTGCTTTCTGGAGATTTTCAAGCAAGGAGGTTATCCTTGTGTTGCTGTAATTAGAATTGTGTAATTGCTAATTATAGTAAAGAAAACCAGAGGTGTGGGACTGGATGTAGGCTTACCAGAGGAGGTAGCCGAACCAGGATAAATCGGTTTGCGTGTTCTTCTCATCCCTAATCTCCATATACTTGTTAACTTGAATCTTTAATCTACAATCTGTGATAAAATCTGTTGTTACTACTTATACTTCTTCTTGACATCATTACTTGTTCCATAACCTGATTCTTGGAAAGTAAAATTGAGTGAAAACCAAATTTTCTTTAAAGAAACACTGTCTTGCTTTAAATTGTTAAAAATGTTTTCAATATCTCAATTCACCCCCCCTCTTGAGACCGTAGCCACTACCAACGTGATACATGTGATTGAAACTTAAGAGAAGTACATGTGGAATGGATTGCCAAGTATTATATGTGAATCTTTGGGTAGACTGACCCGGGAGCGGGCCAGAGGCTCCTGTATATAAATATTAGCACTGGGGACGAGGGGACCCCGTTATATACCCCGGGCATTAAGGAAGGATGTTGATGTTGGCCAGAGGGTGCGGTATCTCCGGGGTATGAAATTAAAACCGTCGGGGTAGGAGGTCCTCAGAGAACCCACCTCCTAGGATACTCAAGGACTCGATGTTAGTATGATATGTAATATATACACTTGAGAAATATATTGATCCCTTGTGAGGGACTTGAGATATGAGAATTAAATGAAGCGCAAGGCATTCCACAAGTACTCTAGGAATGGACGAGATGTCCTTTTGAGTTGTGTTTACTATATGAATGTTGCTTTGTATTATTGATGTGGTATTGAGATGGATTATGCATGGATATGAGTGTGTGCTTGTGTGAGAATGTGATATTGTTTTATTCTTAGCTTGCATGTCTGCATGTGTTTGGGGGAACTCCCTCACCGAGTCAGTGGACTCACCCCACATTTAACATTTCAGTTGCAGGTATTTGTGAAGTCGTCTGAAGCCTTGGATGCCATGTGGATAGCTTAAGGGGTTGTACCTTTAGTTTTTATTTATTTATTGAAGAAGGACATTGTAATTTGTGTTATTTTAGTTACTCTGATGTATTATATTCATTATGTTGTAATTAATTAATGTAATCATTTGCTTTGGATGAAAAAGATTTATGTATGCTTGTGAGGCTGCGAAAGGGAAAGGGAAGGTTTACCCCTTGCGGCCGGTCATGGCTACTAAATGCGGGTCATGACAAAGTTGGTCTCAGAGCTTAGGTTACAAAGTCCTGAAAGATAAATTAAGCATTGATAACATTTGTAGTTGGATCTCGAACCCAGGCGGGGTCTCAGACAAATGTTATTACGGTTTGATTCTGGTTTTGTTTTCTTATAAAGTCTTAAGAGTTGACTTCACATGGCAGCAAGGCAGCGGTATGAGATTATATAGATAAGTGATTATATTTTAATTCTTTCGTGCTTTCTCTTGAGTATTTGCTCATGAAATGTGTTTATGGATTGAGCACTAATAGCTTACATTAAGTTTGACGATGTTGAACCATGATTTAGAATTATGAAAGTTGTAAATGTTTTTGAAGTAGGATTGTGAGTTGGGAACCAAACTAATTTATTGATGATATGTTAACATGGATAATGTGAAGTATAATTTTGAAAACTAAGAGGATAGTACAATGTGAGTAAATATGTTATGATTAAGCTAAGTTGTCATAAATATGGGTTGATAATGATATTTTGAAAATAATGAGGGTTGTTTGGTTTAAAGAAAAAGTTTATGATAATTTGTTGAAAATGTTTATAGTTGTTTTATGTATTTTCTTAGTATTAAGTAATGTTTAGAAATCAATTATGTGAAGGTTTATTAAGTCATGCTTGATTTATGGTTGCATCTAAGATATGAGTTCGTATGATAGATTAGTTTATGTATCCATGATATACTATTTTTTTTTTAGCTTAGTGAACTATCTAAATATATGTTATTATTGTTTTGTTACAGTTCTTGGTAAGTGTCTATGGAATTCGAGGACAAATTCCTTTTAAGGGAGGTAGAATGTAATACCCCGAAATTTTAATAATTTAATTAAAGATTTTAAGTGACATTATTTTAGTAGTCCAAAATTTATTTTGTATACTGGCAATACATGGTATTTTTTTTTTAAGTTATAAATAAATATGTTCGTAATTAATTAATTACGTTCTGAGCAAGAATATTTTGATGCAATATTTAATAATTAATTTAAATGAGTGTTTTAAGGCTTAAACATGATAGTGCACATTTGACACACCTTGGTAATTAGATTAATTTAACTTAAATAATGACATTAATAGTTTTATGAGATTGAGGGCCTTTACCCACATAAGGCCCAAAGTGATGGTTATATTAAGAAGGGGTGTCATCTACTCATCTTCCTACCTCATTCTCTTCTTCTTTTCAAAACCCTAGAGAGAGAGAGAGCTTAGAGTAAGAAAGTGTGAGGGAGCTTGGAGGAGAGGAAGCCAAATGAGAGCTTTGAGCTTGATCTTCACACCTCATCTTCTTCATTTTCGTTTGGGATCTTGGAGTACTACAACTTTCATAACAAGGTGAGGTATTTGTGATTTATTTGGGTAATTTTCATGGACTCTTTTGAAGGATATGAAATGGGTTGGTAATTGATGAAATAATGATGTTTGTGAGTTGTTTTGGGTGATTAAACCCTTTCATGAAAATCATTTGGAATATATTTAGGTTGATTATTCTTTGATTTATATGTTATTGGTGAGTTGTTATACTTGTTTGGTTGAATCCTAGAAATTGGGGGTGAGGAAACTCCATTGTTAGAGCTTGAAGTTTGGTGTTTTCTTAAGGGAGTCTCCGTACGTTTTGGGTATGAATCCTGACATATATGTAATCAAAAAATTATAACTAGAGTTGTAGAAATCAGAATTAGATGAAATTGGTCCCATTGGAAAGCTAACATCTAGAGGTACATAGTATATAAATTTCATAATTTTTGGAAACTTGATCTGTTCTCAGTTAATTTTTGAAATCTGGGCAGCTATTGCCCAAATTTATTCTGACAGCCCCTATTCCGAAAATTATATCTTTAGTTATAAAACTTGTATTGAGATGAAACTTGTTGTATTTGAAAACTGAAATATTAAAGTAGGCTGTGGTAAAATTTCGTGATTTAAGGAAGTCTGAGGAGGAAACAGTTTAACCTGTAAAATAGCGTATTGTCTATCTTGGATGTACTAATACAATCTTTACTTCAAAATTTATATATGGAGTTATAGGCTTCCTTTTTATGTGAAACTAGTTTCATTCGAAAGTAGATATGTATGCCTTGATGTGTTTAAAATTTTAGAATTTATCGACCTCTATAGTATTCCCAAATTTTGTTTGAATTTGGTTTAGGATTGTTGATAACATCGTTTGGCAGTCAGACTTGATAATAGTTAGACCTTAGGCTATATTTGTAGTGATTTGTTTTCATGATATTAGAATTAGTTTTGGATATTTCTATATTTGGACTTAGAATGAGATGATTGTATTATTAATGAATGATAAATATGAATCTTTTACTTTAAGGAGTTATATTAAGTACTAATTGATGTTTGTGATAACTTGATTGGAATGTTCAGGTTGGATATGTGTTTATTGAATTATGAATATGACATTAGACAATATGACATTCTATGTTGTTTAGATCTTTGTTATGTTAACATGATAATGAGGTAATGGTCGCGCTGTCGCGCACGTACCAAAAAGCGAGCGATTTACAAAATATGTAGATAGGGAACGACAACTCGAGTATCGTCTCACAAGGACTCTTGGGTTGTTGTTATTAACACAAAATCAGTTTTGGGGGGTTGGATATGAAATAAAGAAACAAAACAGAAAACAGAGCAATAAAAACAAAGCAAATTAAGAGATTATCGATTAAACTAAAGCGATTAACCTACTGTTCTCGGTTTCCCACTATCATTGGTTCATGTAAATTCCAAGCCCTAAGCAGATTCTAATCCCTTTTGGTTGTAGCAACAATTAACAAACGAAATCGCTACTACGGATATATGTTCCTATTCCCGAATTAAACAAACGGGGTTAAGCCCTCATGAACTAAACGAACATGAACGAACACACGCGAATTAAACAAACGCGATTCAATATAGGAACATAACATCACCGAAATAAATCAACACAACACTATACACTCCTGAATTAAACAAACAGAAACATATAGCATAGCATTGAAAAGAGAAAAGCAAATAAAACAGGAATTACAGAACCTCAAGTGTGGTAATGGAAACCAATCGCAGTAGATTAATCAAGGAGACTAGTTCTCCATTACAAAGGAAAAACAAAGCATTAAACCTAAATTCGTAGCAGTCCTATTCTAAGAGAAAAGAAGATAAACTACTACTACTGACTAACTCCTTCAATCTGTCATAGAACAGACTTATATACAGCTTCTGGATTCCGCGGGCTCGCGAGGCGAACACTGTCTCGCGAGGCGAATCTCTGCAACGTTTGGTCTTCTCGCGAGGCGAAGTACGGCTCGCGTGGCGAGGAATGGAAAAGTCATGGCTTCTGGTCTTCAGTCTCGCGAGGCGAGGAATGTATTCGCAGGGCGAGACAGAAAGGGTTGCAATTTCTGGAACAGTCACGCTTCTGGTTCGCGAGGCGAATGCCTTCTCGCGGGGCGAATCCTCCAGAATTGCATTTTTTCATTGTTTTCTTCATTCCCTTGGCTCTAAGTGCTTTATTCTAACCTGAAACAATAGGAAATAGCAGTGAATGCTTTATTTGACTCAAAACTAACTAAATTAGCCTAAAAATACTTTACAGACTCAAAATGTTGCTTGAGGACAATTTAATCTAATTTGGGCGAAAACGGGATATAATTGGCACAAAACCACGGTCATACTAGCCATAAAACTAGATGAGCCAGAGGCTGATCAAAATACCCCAAACTTAAACTTTGCTTGTCCCCAAGCAAACTAAAACTCAAAAACTCAAAAAGACTCAAGACGCGGCAAGCTTAAGGATTCAATCAACTTTGCACAAATTTCAAGCAATTCATCAAATTAATTTTTCCTTCAATGTTTCCCCCTTTCAAACACAGCAATCCCCACATGCATTCATTCTAAACAATTGAGAATTTCATCATTCAAACAATCATTAATTTAAGCAAGGGATCCAAGTTACACACAAAAGGGAGATCACCAAATTCAAACAACTGCCTTCCTCACAAGGGCATTTAGTGTTTCACTCAATCCGCTCAGTTTGTCTAGGCTATCAACATTTCACTCAATTTCACTTTTAAGAAACACTTCCAATAAATTTGATTTTCATCTCAATCAAGGTTCCCACGAAAAACATGCATGCAACATCAAAAGGTCTTTTAAAGGTTATAATGGGGCCTGGCTAAGGTTAGGATATACAAAGGTACTGGGCTAAAGTCCCTAGGAACTAAGAGAGCATGAAACTTTTTTACACTTTGAACTTCCACTCAGAATCCTTTTTCCATTTTTCTTTATGCTTTGGGTGACTACAGCCTTTTCCTTCTTTAGATAATCTTTTTTTTTTCCTTTGTTTTTTTTTTTTACATTTTTACACTTTTCTTTTTTCCTCTTTTTTCTTTTTCTTCTTCTTTTCCTTTTTTTTTTCTTTTTCTTTGGCTCCAACCTTTTTATTATTATATATTTTTTTCTTTTTCTCAATCCAGAATGACATGTCATATCCTTGTAGCCACCCCAAACTTAGTTTCTTGCAACCATTCTCTTACTAAGCTTCCATGCTCTCCTAATCCTAAGATCGGGTTAACATGGTTTTTTTTTCCATATTTTAGGCTCATAACATAAGGTCATCAAGAATTAACAGGCTAATTAGGCTCAAAGGGCTAACTAGGAAACATGCATTAGGGATGGTTATTTTAAGCCAAGTGGTTATTTACAAAGAAAATGCCTAAATCATTTGAAGCAAACACATAAGCATGCAAAACAAGAAGAGATTCAATCAAATTCGGGAAAGTGCAACTTGAAAGTGATTCACACAGTTAAAAACATGTTGGAGGCTCAAATCCTCACATGGACATTCATGCAAATTGTTTGACTGAGATTCTATCCCTAGTGTGTGCTTCCCATCACCCCAAACTTATCATAAATCATGCTATCACAACAAAATATCTCAAAGTTTAGTTTTCAATTTTTCAAGTGGGGATCAATTTTCAAAAACAAAAAATTTTTTCAACCTAGGGGGAATCGTCACATATCAACATATAACATGCAATCAATCTATGCAAATTCAATCAAAATCCAGCAAACTTGCCGACACAAGACTCGACACACATACTCCTGATCTTCTCAAATTATTCAGGAGCTAAAAGAAAACAAAAGAAAAATAAAGCAAGAATAACTAAAAAGGTAAGGGTTTAGAGAAAACTCATGGAGATGGTTCCACCAGGATCCCACTGTCTGTGATACAGCGGCCATGGAATGCCCAAATTGCAGTATGATCCTCCCGGATCCCATGGCATGCAGCATAATGCCCACGTGATAGAGAAAGGACAGAAGCTTGTTCCATGGTCCCCTAACTTGCAGTGTTGATACGGAGGTGAGTGCTTGACAGTTATGGTGACTTCGCCAAGTACGGCGGACTTCTCACTCCCTCTTGGGTCAAGATTGACCTCTTTCTCAATAAAGTCCTCCCAATAAAATCGGGGTTCAACCTCTTGAACTGGCCATGGTGCAAAATCCAGAGGCTTGAACTCCATCACCGGTTGTTCCACAGTGGGAGGTGGCAAACAGGTAGCTGGGGTCTCTGGTGCTGCTTCAACTTCTGTACGTTCTTCATTCACTGTGCTAACAAATCCATCACCTGTTAAACCTGCAGAAATCTCAGCACACACCACACAAAGGTTAGTGTTAATACAGTCAGCACATATGGTACAATAAACTGAATCAGTAAAGGTCTGAATGTCTGGAAATTCAGCACACAATTCATCCACCACATCACTTTCAACACATGCATATGAATTAATACAAGCATCTAACTCCAAAGGTTCTTCATCATCCTCAGGCATGGTGAAGCAGATGTCCTCCTGATCGTCCTCAACCTCATATGTCTCATGTTCCATATGGATGTTTTGCTCTTCATACCTTTCAAAACATGCTATACAAAAAGCAGTGTCAGTACAATCAGCACATGCAGTATACTAGATAAAATGAGGGGAAGAGTGAATATCTGGAGATTCAACACACAGTTCATCAACAGAAGTATTATCAAAATCATCTTCAGAGGGAGCATTGTCAAGAACAACTGTTTGTGATTCTGTATGTTCTTCAAGGGAATGTGGAGTTTGCAGTGTAGTCCCGCTGACTTGCTGAAAAGTATTAATGCTAGCATCTGTTTGCTGCTGAAACTGTCCAAATTGCTGCTGAAAAAATGTAGTCATTTGTGCAGTCATTTGTGCAGTCATTTGTGCAGTCATTTGCTTGAATAGGTCCTCTAGTGAAGGTCCAGAAGGTGCAGAGGTGGTCACTTGGCGAGGATTCTGTGGTGGTGTCAGTGGTAACATTAGTTGTTGGTTCCCATACCAAGGGTTTGGATGGTTTCCCCAGCTGGGGTGGTACTCATCAGTGTAAGGGTCAGGAATGTTGTGCCTGATTGATGCAGCTCTGAAAGCAGGAGAGTATCTCCACAGGAAGGCTTCCTTCAAATCAAACCAGCTGAAGATGGAATTTGGCTCAAGATTATACAACCACTCCTTTGAAGCGCCTTCAAGTGATAGATGGAAAGCTCCCATCTTGATGTGGTCTTCTGTTATTCCTTCAGGTCTCAGCATTGTAGAACAAACAATCCGGAATTCCTTCAGATGCTCCTGCGGATTCTCACCTGCAAGACCACTAAACCTTGGCAACCAGTGCATTAAACCAGCAAAGTCAGGATAATATATGCATGGTGGTTCATAATTAACATTAGGCATATAACCTTGCATATACTCTCATCCATGGGTAGATTACAACCAGACAAAGCAGCCGTAACTAATTCAGTACTGCAAAAGTTTTTTTTTATTTTATTTTCTGTTAATAACAACAAGAGTCTCCAGCAACGGCGCCAATTTTTGGTCACGCTGTCGCGCACGCGCCAAAAAGCGAGCGATTTACAAAATATGTAGATAGGGAGCGACAACTCGAGTATCGTCTCACAAGGACTCTTGGGTTGTTGTTATTAACACAAAATCAGTTTTGGGGGGTTGGATATGAAATAAAGAAACAAAACAGAAAACGGAGCAATAAAAACAAAGCAAATTAAGAGATTATCGAATAAACTAAAGCGATTAACCTACTGTTCTCGGTTTCCCACTATCATTGGTTCATGTAAATTCCAAGCCCTAAGCAGATTCTAATCCCCTTTCGGTTATAGCAACAATTAACAAACGAAATCGCTACTACGGATATATGTTCCTATTCCCGAATTAAACAAACGGGGTTAAGCCCTCATGAACTAAACAAACATGAACGAACACACGCGAATTAAACAAACGCGATTCAATATAGGAACATAACATCACCGAAATAAATCAACACAACACTATACACTCCTGAATTAAACAAACAGAAACATATAGCATAGCATTGAAAAGAGAAAAGCAAATAAAACAGGAATTACAGAACCTCAAGTGTGGTAATGGAAACCAATCGCAGTAGATTAATCAAGGAGACTAGTTCTCCATTACAAATGAAAAACAAAGCATTAAACCTAAATTCGTAGCAGTCCTATTCTAAGAGAAAAGAAGATAAACTACTACTACTGACTAACTCCTTCAATCTGTCATAGAACAGACTTATATACAGTTTCTGGATTCCGCGGGCTCGCGAGGCGAACACTGTCTCGCGAGGCGAATCTCTGCAACGTTTGGTCTTCTCGCGAGGCGAAGTACGGCTCGCGTGACGAGGAATGGAAAAGTCATGGCTTCTGGTCTTCAGTATCGCGAGGCGAGGAATGTATTCGCAGGGCGAGACAGAAAGGGTTGCAATTTCTGGAACAGTCACGCTTCTGGTTCGCGAGGCGAATGCCTTCTCGCGGGGCGAATCCTCCAGAATTGCATTTTTTCATTGTTTTCTTCATTCCCTTGGCTCTAAGTGCTTTATTCTAACCTGAAACAATAGGAAATAGCAGTGAATGCTTTATTTGACTCAAAACTAACTAAATTAGCCTAAAAATACTTTACAGACTCAAAATGTTGCTTGAGGATAATTTAATCTAATTTGGGCAAAAACGGGATATAATTGGCACAAAACCACGGTCATACTAGCCATAAAACTAGACGAGCTAGAGGCTGATCAAAATACCCCAAACTTAAACTTTGCTTGTCCCCAAGCAAACTAAAACTCAAAAACTCAAAAAGACTCAAGACGCGGCAAGCTTAAGGATTCAATCAACTTTGCACAAATTTCAAGCAATTCATCAAAATAATTTTTCCTTCAATGTTTCCCCCTTTCAAACACAGCAATCCCCACATGCATTCATTCTAAACAATTGAGAATTTCATCATTCAAACAATTATTAATTTAAGCAAGGGATCCAAGTTACACACAAAAGGGAGATCACCAAATTCAAACAACTGCCTTCCTCACAAGGGCATTTAGTGTTTCACTCAATCCGCTCAATTTGTCTAGGCTATCAACATTTCACTCAAATTCACTTTTAAGAAGCACTTCCCATAAATTTGATTTTCATCTTAATCAAGGTTCCCACGAAAAACATGCATGCAACATCAAAAGGTCTTTTAAAGGTTATAATGGGGCCTGGCTAAGGTTAGGATAAACAAAGGTACTGGGCTGAAGTCCCTAGGAACTAAGAGAGCATGAAACTTTTTTACACTTTGAACTTCCACTCAGATTCCTTTTTCCATTTTTCTTTATGCTTTGGGTGACTACAGCCTTTTCCTTCTTTAGATAATTTTTTTTTCCTTTGCTTTTTTCTTCTTCTTTTTTCAACATTTTTACACTTTTTCTTTTTTCCTCTTTTTTCTTTTTCTTCTTCTTTTCCTTTTTTTTTTCTTTTTCTTTGGCTCCAACCTTTTTATTATTATATTTTTTTCTTTTTCTCAATCCAGAATGACATGTCACATCCTTGTAGCCACCCCAAACTTAGTTTCTTGCAACCATTCTCTTACTAAGCTTCCATGCTCTCCTAATCCTAAGATCGGGTTAACATGGTTTTTTTTTTTAGATTTTAGGCTCATAACATAAGGTCATCAAGAATTAACAGGCTAATTAGGCTCAAAGGGCTAACTAGGAAACATGCATTAGGGATGGTTATTTTAGGCCAAGTGGTTATTTACAAAGAAAATGCCTAAATCATTTGAAGCAAACACATAAGCATGCAAACCAAGAAGAGATTCAATCAAATTCGGGAAAGTGCAACTTGAAAGTGATTCACACAGTTAAAAACATGTTGGAGGCTGTAACACCCTACTTTTTATTTTCCGATTTTTATTTTTTTCAGTAAAAATATTTTCGCTGTATTAACCGGTATAAATTTATTTATTTATATTTTTATCCGAGTTCATGGAGATTGATTTTTATGAAATAAAAATCATATTCATACTCTATCTTAGGGTAGAAGCTTACGATAAAAATTTGGGTTGAAAATTCGACGGTAACTCGATGCCTGCGTTTTCACCGACAAGATAATTTTACTTGAGCGTAAAACCCTAATTTGACTCGTGAACGAAATGGTTTATATTTAAATCATATTTCCAACGAGTTTGATTAGTTTGAAAATTTTCAGTCGAAAACGAAATATTACGCTTTTATACGGGCGTAAAACCCTAATCGGGGAGCCGACGGAGTCGAAAACTGACCAGCAGAGACCCGTCAAGGGATCGGGACAACGAGTAAAACATGATGACTCATGGAGGATGAGTCACCAAGCATTTATGAGCATTAAATGCAAGTAATCATGACATTTAGGTAAAAGACCAAAATACCCCCAAGCTTTCGCGGGTATTAACAAGACGCATCTACACACTCTTAACCACTCATTTTACGTGGTCGAAAACCTCCCACATCTCTCCAATTTCGTGCATCCACCTCCAATAAATCTTACCTATTTCATTTTGCTTTCGTTTCATTATTTTCCTCTCAAAAACCGAAATCGGAAACGACGAGTCGCTGCAGATTTTAATTTCCTAAACCGCTAATGGATAAGATCGATGACTCATTGGTGAGTCATTTTGTGTGGCCCAAAATCAGCCACACCTCCACTAAATGTGAGCCACATATTATTAACCATGGTTAGCCAAAATAACCTTAGTTAAGTTAATTATAACCTTAGTTAAGTTAATTATAACCTTAGTTAAGCTTATATTAATTTAATAATCACAAAACCCATTAAACCAATTCCTTTTAACCAAACAAGGCATAAGATTACTCCTATAAATACCCTCCAAACCGTGGCCTCCCTCACCATTTCACTCATCTTCTTCATTCTCTTCATCTTCCCCACCAACTAAGTTACAAAACCCTAAGAACACCGAATTCCCACCAAACATATGACTCTCTTCCTTTCTAAAACTCGGAAAACACTCAACACAAAAGTTGTTCCTATTTCTCTCTTCTTTCCAACAAGCTAAAGATCATCAAAAACGGATAAGTGGATTGGGAGAAAGGCTCAAAATACAGAAACTGCCCAGAATTCCCAGCAACCCACGAAACAGCATAAAGAAGGCCCTTTTCACCCCTGTTATGATCCGAACCAAATGAAACCTTAAACACAAAAGTTGTTCCTTTTCTTCTTATCTTTCTATCAAGCCAAAGTTCGTAATTTTTAGATGAGTATATTGTGAATACACTCACAATACCATCACACCCTCAAGCTGTCCAGTTTTCAACATAGTGAAGGTTGATCATTTTCTTCATTTCTTCAATCTTCAAGAGGTGTTTGTGTTAACTCGTGGCGGGATAACGAGGATCGTCGTGTACGTGTTTCCGGTGAAAACTCAGGTGGGGAAAAGAATCAACCTATCGTCGGAATCGATAAGTAGTAGATTATATGATAATTGTGTAGGGCGACCTAAACCCTACTAGTAGTTGAGTAATCGACAAGACCAAAATCATATTGGAAACCTTTTCTATAAAACCAATGGTGATTTGGGAATTGTAGGTTTATCGACGTTAGGATGATTTTATCTTATCTGAGGTTGATTGAATTTATTATTATTATTGCATTGCTTATGTGATATTTTGTGGTATTTGAATTATTTTCTGATATTGTGTTATGCATGATCTGCCTGGTTTTTAATACTATGCCTAGTTGATTTTAAGTAAGGATATATGTTGTTCGGGAGATGATTGTTTGGGTGAGAGAATGAATTGACTTAGAGGTGCCTAGCTTAATTAAGTTATCTAATGGATGAGATGTGACATAGAATGCGAGTTGAGATTATGATGGGAGTTTGAGGTACAAGGTTGTTATTGATTTGAGATAGTGAGATTCATATAGAGGCTTAGATGCAAATACTTTTTTAGTCCATGATGCGTAGATCTGATTTATCCTATCGAAAGATAGAAGGGCACTATGTTGAGTTTTATCCTATCGAAAGATAGAAGGGCACTATGATGAGTTTTATCCTATCTAAAGATAGAAGGGCACTATGATGAGTTTTATCCTATCGAAAGATAGAAGGGCACTATGTTGAGTTTTATCCTATCGAAAGATAGAAGGGCACTATGATGAGTTTTATCCTATCGAAAGATAGAAGGGCACTATGATGAGTTTTATCCTATCGCAAGATAGAAGGGCACTATGTTGAGTCTTATTCTATCAAAAGATAGAAGTGTACTATGCTGAGTTCTTTGCATCAGACTACCCTGGACTACTAACGAATGTGAAAGGAATAGAGATAGTTATGATAGTATAAGTGTTTTAGACTACATGAGCTGAGGGTAGAGGATGATATAGTGAATTGAGGATGATTGTTGATTTTGAGTGATGTGTGTCTGTGACAATTACTGTATAATTTACTATTACTCTTTTCCGCTTTTTGATGATAGAATTGTTTCTTATTCCCTATATCTTTGTGTGTTGTATTTTATTTCTGATGTGATCGTACGAGAAGACCCGATGGAGGAACCAATTGCTGAGGAGTTAGATGGAATTCCGTATGAACCAGATGCTGGAGGTCGAGCTGTGATCCATGGCGAGTAGAGTATAGACATTATGGCCAGTGTGTCTAAGGAGTATTTATATTTCCGCTAAGTATGTCTGTAGTGCAGTTTATGCCTGTGAGGGATCCTACTGAGAGGGTACCCTCAACAATATTTTGGTAATGTAATAAATAAACAGGTGTGTATTTATGTAATATAGTTTTGGTATGTTTTATATCTGCATAATTTATATAATTATTAATTAAGTTTTAATTTTTACGTATTTTCAACGATAAGCGAGCGATTAAGTAAATAAATATTAAGGTTTTAATGTAATAATACGATGGGGCACATCGGGGTGTCTCAGAGGCTCAAATCCTCACCTGGACATTCATGCAAATTGTTTGACTGAGATTCTATCCCTAGTGTGTGCTTCCCATCACCCCAAACTTATCATAAATCATGCTATCACAACAACATATCTCAAAGTTTAGTTTTCAATTTTTCAAGTGGGGATCAATTTTCAAAAACAAAATTTTTTTTCAACCTAGGGGGAATCGTCACATATCAACATATAACATGCAATCAATCTATGCAAATTCAATCAAAATCCAGCAAACTTGCCGACACAAGACTCGACACACATACTCCTGATCTTCTCAAATTATTCAGGAGCTAAAAGAAAACAAAAGAAAAATAAAGCAAGAATAACTAAAAAGGTAAGGGTTTAGAGAAAACTCTTGGAGATGGTTCCACCAGGATCCCACTGTCTGTGATACAGCGGCCATGGAATGCCCAAATTGCAGTATGATCCTCCCGGATCCCATGGCATGCAGCATAATGCCCACGTGATAGACAAAGGACGGAAGCTTGTTCCATGGTCCCCTAACTTGCAGTGTTGATACGGAGGTGAGTGCTTGACAGTTATGGTGACTTCGCCAAGTGCGGCGGACTTCTCACTCCCTCTTGGTTCAAGATTGACCTCTTTCTCAATAAAGTCCTCCCAATAAAATCGGGGTTCAACCTCTTGAACTGGCCATGGTGCAAAATCCAGAGGCTTGAACTCCATCACCGGTTGTTCCACAGTGGGAGGTGGCAAACAGGTAGCTGGGGTCTCTGGTGTTGCTTCAACTTCTGCACGTTCTTCATTCACTGTGCTAACAAATCCATCACCTGTTAAACCTGCAGAAATCTCAGCACACACCACACAAAGGTTAGTGTTAGTACAATCAGCACATATGGTACAATAAACTGAATCAGTAAAGGTCTGAATGTCTGGAAATTCAGCACACAATTCATCCACCGCATCACTTTCAACACATGCATATGAATTAATACAAGCATCTAACTCCAAAGGTTCTTCATCATCCTCAGGCATGGTGAAGCAGATGTCCTCCTGATCGCCCTCAACCTCATATGTCTCCTGTTCCATATGGATGTTTTGCTCTTCATACCTTTCAAAACATGCTATACACAAAGTAGTGTCAGTACAATCAGCACATGCAGTATAATAGATAGAGTAAGGGGAAGAGTGAATATCTGGAGATTCAACACACAGTTCATCAACAGAAGTATTATCAAAATCATCCTCGGAGGGAGCATTGTCAAGAACAACTGTTTGTGACTCTGTATGTTCTTCAAGGGAATGTAGAGTTTGCAGTGTAGTCCCGCTGACTTGCTGAAAAGTTTTAATGCTAGCATCTGTTTGCTGCTGAAACTGTCCAAATTGCTACTGAAAAAATGTAGTCATTTGTGTAGTCATTTGCTTGAATAGGTCCTCTAGTGAAGGTCCAGAAGGTGCAGAGGTGGTCACTTGGCGAGGATTCTGTGGTGGTGCCAGTGGTAACATTAGTTGTTGGTCCCCATACCAAGGGTTTGGATGGTTTCCCCAGCTGGGGTGGTACTCATCAGTGTAAGGGTCAGGAATGTTGTGCCTGATTGATACAGCTCTGAAAGCAGGAGAGTATCTCCACAGGAAGGCTTCCTTCAAATCAAACCAGCTGAAGATGGAATTTGGCTCAAGATTATACAACCACTCCTTTGAAGCGCCTTCAAGTGATAGATGGAAAGCTCCCATCTTGATGTGGTCTTGTGTTATTCCTTCAGGTCTCAGCATTGTAGAACAAACAATCCGGAATTCCTTCAGATGCTCCTGCGGATTCTCACCTGCAAGACCACTAAACCTTGGCAACCAGTGCATTAAACCAGCAAAGTCAGGATAATATATGCATGGTGGTTCATAATTAACATTAGGCGTATAACCTTGCATATACTCTCATCCATGGGTAGATTACAACCAGACAAAGCAGCCGTAACTAATTCAGTACTGCAAAAGTTTTTTTTTTTTTTTTCTGTTAATAACAACAAGAGTCCCCGGCAACGGCGCCAATTTTTGGTCGCGCTGTCGCGCACACGCCAAAAAGCGAGCGATTTACAAAATATGTAGATAGGGAGCGACAACTCGAGTATCGTCTCACAAGGACTCTTGGGTTGTTGTTATTAACACAAAATCAGTTTTGGGGGGTTGGATATGAAATAAAGAAACAAAACAGAAAACAGAGCAATAAAAACAAAGCAAATTAAGAGATTATCGAATAAACTAAAGCGATTAACCTATTGTTCTCGGTTTCCCACTATCATTGGTTCATGTAAATTCCAAGCCCTAAGCAGATTCTAATCCCTTTCGGTTGTAGCAACAATTAACATACGAAATCACTTTTACGGATATATGTTCCTATTCCCGAATTAAACAAACGGGGTTAAGCCCTCATGAACTAAACGAACATGAACGAACACACGCGAATTAAACAAACGCGATTCAATATAGGAACATAACATCACCGAAATAAATCAACACAACACTATACACTCCTGAATTAAACAAACAGAAACATATAGCATAGCATTGAAAAGAGAAAAGTAAATAAAACAGGAATTACAGAACCTCGAGTGTGGTAATGGAAACCAATCGCAGTAGATTAATCAAGGAGACTAGTTCTCCATTACAAAGGAAAAACAAAGCATTAAACCTAAATTTGTAGCAGTCCTATTCTAAGAGAAAAGAAGATAAACTACTACTACTAATTAACTCCTTCAATCTGTCATAGAACAGACTTATATACAGCTTCTGGATTCCGCGGGCTCGCGAGGCGAACACTGTCTCGCGAGGCGAATCTCTGCAACGTTTGGTCTTCTCGCGAGGCGAAGTACGGCTCGCGTGGCGAGGAATGGAAAAGTCATGGCTTCTGGTCTTCAGTCTCACGAGGCGAGGAATGTATTCGCGGGGCGAGACAGAAAGGGTTGCAATTTCTGGAACAGTCACGCTTCTGGTTCGCGAGGCGAATGCCTTCTCGCGGGGCGAATCCTCCAGAATTGCATTTTTTCATTGTTTTCTTCATTCCCTTGGCTCTAAGTGCTTTATTCTAACCTGAAACAATAGGAAATAGCAGTGAATGCTTTATTTGACTCAAAACTAACTAAATTAACCTAAAAATACTTTACAGACTCAAAATGTTGCTTGAGGACAATTTAATCTAATTTGGGCGAAAACGGGATATAATTGGCACAAAACCACGGTCATACTAGCCATAAAACTAGATGAGTCAAAGGTTGATCAGGTAAGTTATCGTGAAATGTTTTCCGTGAGTTTGATTGTGTATGTTTATTGATGCGATGATGATTGATACATGTGATTGAAACTTAAGAGATGTACTTGTGGAATGGATTGCTAGGTATTATATGTGAATCTTTGGGTAGGCCGACCAGGGAGCGGGAGGCTCCGGTATATAAATATCACCGCTGGGGACGAGGGGACCCTGTTAGATACCCCTGGCATTGAGGAGGGATGTTGATGTTGGCCGAAGGGTGCGGTATCTCCGGGGTACGAAATTAAAACCGTGGGGATAGGAGGTCCTCAGAGAACCCACCTTCTAGGATACCCTAAGACTCGATGCGACTCGATGTTAGTATGATATGTAATATATACACTTGAGAAATATATTGATCCCTTGTGAGGGACTTGAGATATGAGAATTAAATGAAGCGCAAGGCATTCCACAAGTACTCTAGGAATGGACGAGATGTCCTTTTGAGTTGTGTTTACTCTATGAATGTTGCTATGTATTATTGATGTGGTATTGAGATGGATTATGCATGGATATGAGTGTGTGCTTGTGTGAGAGTGTGCTATTGTTTTATTCTTAGCTTGCATGTCTGCATGTGTTTGGGGGAACTCCCTCACTGAGTCAGTGGACTCACCCAACGTTTAACTTTTTAGCTGCAAGTATCTGTGAAGTAGTCGGAAGCCTTGGATGCCATGTGGATAGCTTAAAGGGTTGTACTCTTAGTTTTTATTTATTTATTTATTTAAGAAGGACTTTGTATTTTGTGTTATTTTAGTTGATCTGATGTGTTATATTCATTATGTTGTAATTAATGAATGTAATCATTTGTTTTGGATGAAACGGGTTTATATATGCTTGTGAGGCTGTGAAAGGGAAAGGGAAGGTTTACCCCTTTCGGCTGGTCATGGCTACTAAATTCAGTCATGACACTTTAGAAGATGAATGATCAAAACACTTTTTTTTAACTAAAAAAGGATATTCATTCATTCAAATTGGTAAAATACATTGAAAACAACACAAATTCAACATCGCTAAAAACCGAAAAGTATGAATCTGCGAACAAACTGACATCACCCAGATTAATAGCATAACACGGCAAAATACCTACAAATGTGACAAAATCAAAGTCACCGGAATACCCATGCCTCCGAATATGTAACGTTGACACCCAAGTCTTGATTGAATATGTAATGGGTCGAAATTGATCTGTCAATCTGAACCAAACGAACACCGCAACAAAACGAGAAATCAAACGACGTCGCAATAAGACGACAAACAAAATACCGCCGCACGCAGACGACGAAAACACGAAAAAACACAAAAAAACACGAAAGGAAAACCAGATCTATGTGGAACAACCACTTATTTAGATAAAAGGAGAGAAAAAACGATGTAGAGTGATGATTCCAGGTCAAAAGATGATCCAAAACCATCCCTTCCGGTGGATGAGGAATAAGGAAAACTTATTAAAACAAAAAGTATAAAAAAAAAAGGCTAAATCTGAAAAAGAATGAATTGAATAACAAAGAGAACATTGCAAATAATATAATCCAAAATAAATCAGAAGGAAGAAAAACATCGGCATTAAAAAACGAATTTAATAGAAGAAAGAAACAGCTAAACCATTTATCATGACAATCAAAAGGCAAAAATAATGAAACAGTCATAAATGGCCTTATTCATAAGTTGCGCAAGTTCAGCAAGATAAAGCCTATTAAAGAAGTAGAAAATTCCCGTAAAAAAAAAAAAGTAGAAATGTTATGATTCTCTAGAAAGGTATCTAGAAATTTTTTGATGATTAGAAAGGTATCTATAAATTAAAGACGAAGTATTCTATCAAAAGAAATTAAAGACGAAGTAATAATAGTATTAAAGGATGCGAGCGACATGTGTAGTGGAGCTACCATCTTTTCAATTTGAATTGATTGTTTGTAGAAAAAAAAATTGAATTGATTTAGTCTGAACAATTAAATTGATATTTTAATCGATTTTGCTATTTAAATTGAGTTTTCAACAACATCATTACCCTTCGAATTGATTCTAGTCACATATACTAATATTTAGGTCTTAAGAAATGATTTTTTTTTCTTATGTAAAATAATCTCTTTGATGGAATCATTATTTTGAGACATTTTTAAGTAAGACAGAAGCTAATTTATATCTGTATAACTTCACAAAAATTACTTTTTTACATGAAAAATGATTTTTAATTTATTTTGATGGAACCATATAAAAGCAATTTTTTTAACAAAATTACAATAAAGAACAAATATAAGTCATATTTAAGGTACGGTACAGGATACATGCTCTAATATCTAAATGGGTTAGTTTGGTCTAAAAAACGGTTCCATTTATTTTGGTAAACATTCTCTCTCCTTCATAGAATAAGATTTTAATCAGAAGTTATTTAAAGTAGCTTCAAATTTTTTTACATTTGTTACTTTCTTTTCTCTCCATATTCTTATCATTTATAAAAGTTGAAATGAACACATTTAGAATTCTGGTAAGTGATTGTTTTTAATAAAAATAATTGATAATTGTTTTTTCCCAAAATAATATGTAACAAACATGTGTTTAAATTTAAATTTTGGTTAATATTAGTCTTCGAATTAATCTACGGTTTAAATTAATTGCATTTTAATTAAAGAGAGTATGTTTCCTCCGTGTTATATTATAACCACAATAGATTTATTTCATATTTCGACTCTCACTTCATTTTAACATTGTTTCAAATCTCTTAAGAACTACCCACCAAAGGTTGATTGATGTACATTTACGTGAACTTTACCTATAAGATTAGAATTCGATTCATAAAGTCATCACTTTGGGAAAAGTTTTACTTAGCCATCACCCTCGGCTTAAGGATTAGCCTTACAATTATTGTTGTGGGGATATCTGATCAGATAAAAAAACAACTCTAAAGAACTTAATTAGTGACAATAAAATTTGTCAATGACCTACCTGACAACATCATAATCTAGGATGCAATTGCCCTAATATTATAAGTAGTTTCACTATTGAATTGTAACCTATGTTTTCATATATTGTTATTAGAATCCATTTTTTAAAAAAATTCAAACACCTTATTGGTCATTAAGTTTTTTTTTTTGTTGGGTCTGAGTTACTTGAGCTGAATTGGGCCCACTTGGGTTTGACAAAATGGGTGTACATATATAAAACTTGCACGCAGTACGCTTCAAGGCGTGCGAGGTTAATCCGGGCTATTTGTATTAGCTTAGAAGCTACGCAACCCTAAATCTGTCACATATACGTGGGTGATTGGGCACAAAAACAGTTTTTTATTTTGTAAAAAATGCTTTCGTCTTTGATAATTCTGATTAAATTATAAAAAATATTTTAATGAGAAAAAAAAACTAAAAGAACTAAAGGTTTGAAACTTATTTAAAAACTTCATACACTATTCTGAAATCAATAACACTCTTTTTTTTAAAAAAAAAATTTAAGAGAAGGCTCATACCATTAAGTAGGGGTGGCAAAATATTCGTTTCTCTTTCATCCATCCAGTCCATCCATGAGAAAATCCATCAAATCCATCCATTTATAAAAAAAATAATATAAATGGATTGGATTATTTTTTTAGTGGATGATTTATGATCCATCCAATATTTTTTAAAATCTATTGGACCAACAATAAAAAATGTAATGGATCAACTTTTATCTATTCCAAAACCAATTTTTTTTTCATATTATTTTTCACCAAATAAAAAAACCTCCATTTGTAACAAAAAAAAAAACACTTCATCTAATTTTCTCTTCCGTTCTCTATTATTTTTTCTTCACTAATTTTTATTTTATTTATCTGTTTTTTTCTTTTTTTGTTACATCAAGTATTAACTAATTAATTGTTCTCAAGCACCACTTGTAGTCCATGTTATCACGTACGTTTTCTTTTTTCGTTGCCTTTTTTTTTGCTGAGAAACTTAAAAAAAAATGTATTAACTCATTGAAAACACAGAAAGTCTTAACAAGTTTCGTAAAACAATGTCATGGAACGTTGTAACAAAACAACCTCTGTAGATGCACATAATCAATAACTCCCATATAGTAATAGAAAAATGTCCGTGATACAAAAAGGTCGTGAGAGAGAGTAGGAAAAAAAAGGGAGAGAGATAAAGGGTAGAGAGAGAAAGAAAGAGGAGAGCGAGAGTGAGATAGATATAATATTTTAATTTTTTTACAAATTATTATATTTTTAAAAATATTTTATGGATGGATAAAAGAGATATAAAATTATTTAATTTCTTAAAATAAATTTTAGTGGATGGATTGGATATCCATCCACGAAAAATTGTTAATGGATGGATTGGATGAATTTTATTTAATGGATCATGGATGGATTTGATTTATTTTAATGAATTTTTAATGGATTATAATGGATTAATGGATTGTTTTTAATCCATCCGTTAAGATTCGAATAAAAATTTATCCGATCCATCAATTTGCCATCCTTACCATTAAGGAAGGAGAAGAGGGGAGAAGGAAGGGAATGAGAAAGGAGTGGAGCGTATAGCAGTTTTTGAATCCGCTGATTGTTTATATGTCGCAGCTTAACCAATTGAGCTGACTCGAAAGGAAAATAGCATCATTTTAATTTCACTCATGTAAAACTAACTACCAAACAAATGTTACTAAACTATATAAAGATTGTCACATCCTTATTTGTAAATTTATCATATAAAAATGATTTTTTATAATATTCAGATAAAATAGATTATAATTAATCATCTTAAAATCATTTTCTAACAAACATATATATATATATATATATATATATATACAGATAATTGAATATAAAAATATAGTTTTCATTATTTAGAACTTAGAACTTAATAGATAAACAATAGTACATGTGGCCAAAAATCTCCTCTCAGTGATCGGTGTTTCGCAATACACTTAAAAGGCCTTAGGAACATATTTTAGTTAAAAATTCACCATGTTGTTCCACAGGACTACAAGAGCAAAAGCAATTATTTCCATCGTTTTTAGTTTTTACTGCTGTCACCGTGTTAGATACTATGAGTGTTAGATTGGCATGTCATGCACAATTGCCATATATATCACGTAAAGCAATCGCAAGAGTACACTACGCTTGCTCTCGTGATTAGCTCAGGGTCATACTCATATATATAAATATATGGTGTGCTTCTAAGTGAATCTTGCAGTAGTGGGGCTCAATTATATGTAGAGAGATTGGTGGCTTTCCCTGTAAGACAGTTAGGATCTCACTGAGAATTCTAGCTAGCTAGCTCTTTGTCAAATCTAAGAAAGTTGAAAGAGCGATATATAGTGATTGAGTGAGAGCATTATGGAGAAATTGTATGGGTTGAGCCACCTATTCATGACAGTCTTTCTTCATAACTTCTCGTCGTTTATGGTGGCGCCAGCCATCACCGATGTCACCATGGCCGCGCTTTGTCCCGGACAAGATGAATGCTCACTTGCCATCTACCTCACTGGTTTTCAACAAGCGGTGAGTTCCAGCAATATTGCGTACAAGTAACACGACTTTCTTCATTCACTATGCTTTCTTCCAAGTCTTGCTTTCTTTATTCTAGAACGCCACTAATTAATCAGTGAATAGGTGTCTATATTGAGTATTAGTGCCATTATTAGAAATTGTGTTGTGTCAGTTCTTAGATACTTTAATTAACCCTTTAATCTAAACAAAAAATATATATTTTCCTATTTTTAGGAGAATATTCTAATTTAAGTGTTTGTTTAATAACAGCTGTAAATTAATTAGGAATGCAAAACTTACAAAGCAAGGATCATATAAGAACTGTATGCCATATTGCCATTGCACAAATAACATCAATTAACCTCAAAATTTAACAATAAATTTAGTATTCCAGTGTGTATGTATTTTTATCAAGTTTTTGCATGTGCTGGCTAATGTTTATATTATTGAATTTGAAAGTTTTAGAATGCAGCGGGACAGACTTATTCACTTTTAATGAGTTAAAATAGTTTGATATCTCACTATACTTTAATTAATCAAGAATAGATTTGCACTTGCTCACTTTAATTTACACTCAAACACATAGATTTATACTTACTCGTTTTATACTCAAACACATTTTAGAAGAGTTTAATCCGAACCTGATATTCCTTGGTGTAATTTTTACGAAATCTCTTTCATGTATATTTTATTGTTAGTTTTTATCTATTAATGTGAGTTGAATAAAATAATTTAAGAATTTAATTTCATACTAGAAATAATAAAAGGGTGACATGTAATCTTTTTGTCTACAATATTATAATTTTTAATATAGTAGTTGTCTTTCATGTCTTCTTATATTGTGATACCACTTACATATATAACCGTGAGTCTGTGATGTTATTTAATTTACATTTATTTATGTGTAATGATATGGAAAAATTGTAAAGTTATTTGGAGATTAAATTATTGTTAGTGGAATGAAATTTTTAATTATTTTCATCAATTTGATCCTTGATTAATTATTAAAAAGTGTAAATGACAAGCTATAAAAATAGATTTAAATGGAATATAGCGACAATATAATAATAATTATACCGGTAACCAATCATTAATTGTTATATCATTAGAATTATTTGACTTTAATTTTTGGTAACTACGTCAAAAGTCATACACGAGATAATATATAATTGATCGACGGAGTCAAAATCTTTACACCGATGATATATCAAAATTAAACTCTTAAAAAATAACCCATATTTGTTGTTGAATTAAATTTATATTTAATAAAGAATAAATTAGATTGTTTAGTGTATATATATATATATATATTACTCAACACAGATTGAATTTATTGATCAATCATTGTCTAATTCCGTTGTTCTACCAATGATTGTTTCATTGGTCTTGGTTCCTCAATTAAAAATCCCATTAATTGGGAAAAAGTTAACTTCCCTTGATTGGTCCCTTGGCTTCATCTGTTTATGTACTCCTGTCCTCACCCAACCAAGAAATTTCCTTTCAAGTTAGGCTCCAGTTTCCCTTTTCTTAAACTTACAACTGACTTGGTTGGCCCACTGCTCAGCGGTTTCAGCTTCCTCGAGTTTTCGTGGTTTTCCTCACTTTTTGGATTGTCTTGTCTTTATGTGGGCTGATTTTTTGTTTTGATGGACATGTCCATCGTGGATAGAGTACAGAAGAAGCTTTCATGAAGGGTTTGTCACTTTCTTTAGCCCGTTCTAACTGGGCCTCTTATCTGGTAATGGGGCCATATGGAAAGACCTCTGAGAAAACATTATGTTGAGCGCAAACTCCACCACTGTCCACTTTACATGCTTGAACTGCACATAGACATTTAAAATTAAAATATATTATATATTATTATTTATTAATCAACAAAGAAAATTATGCTAAATCATGACTAAATCACAGTTTTCTCACACATTGTATGATATCCAATGCGTTTTGTGAGCTGATTTGGTTGTCTCAAAAAACAGCTCGGCAAATGCACTATGCCAATCACCCTTTCCATTACCTTTTTCTCCTTTTAATTCTTATGTTCCGAGGGTGTGTTTGTTTGGAGGTTTAAAATTCTATTCACGAGAATGATTTTCCTGAGAATATTATTTCTTTTAATGTGTTTGGTGAGTATTTAATATTCCTATGAATGTTTTTAAAATTTATTTAATTTAAATATTAAAAAAAGATAAAAAATGCAAATAAATGTGACAAAAAGAGATGGGAGTGAGAAGTTAAAGTTGGTTGAGTTTTATTCCAATGAGAATATTAGATTCCCACCCTTTAACATGACAATACAACATAAGCAAATCATATGTAAATATTATTCTTGAGAATAGAATGTGCCTGTAAATAATTTTTAAAAGCTTGAAACAAATATAAAAATATTACATTCCTCAACTCACTTTCTCGAAAAATACATTTTCATACCCCGAAACAAACCTCTCATATATCCTTGCTTGTGCCGTTAAAAGAAAAACTGTGAATTATGCAGATGACAGGACTGGGAACGCTTGTGATGATGCCCCTCTTGGGCAATCTCTCAGATAAGTATGGGAGGAAGGCCATCCTCACACTCCCCATGAGCCTCACAATTATTCCCTTAGGTACTTTCTGGGTCAAACCTCTTCCTTTTTTCATTCGGTTGTAACCTTTTCTTACATTATTTATTTTTAATTATTATATTAGTTTAAATTACTGTTCACATAAAAAAATAATCCATTGTTTATCTAATGTTTTGGAGTGTTTCCCACAATGAGAAACAAATCTCACGAAATACTGTTAGACATTTTGTTGGGATCAGTTAGGATATCCTAATAGTTTTTTTTCTTTTTCATACACATAAATTTAAGAACATATATTGAAAAAATTTAAGTTTGTAACGATTCAAGATTAAAACTTTTGCATTTTCTGCTCTTGTAAATTAAAAAACATGACATAAACTGGTGGCTTTAATTACTGTCAATTGATCATCAAAAAAAAAAAAATTACTGTCAATTAGATTATTTTATGATTATAATGCACTTTGTTTCAATTACAGGCATATTAGCTTATAGCCGAACGAGAAAATTCTTCTACGTGTACTACGTATTTAGGATTCTCATTTCCATGGTTTGCGAAGGAAGCGTTCCTTGCCTCGCTCTAGCTTACGTGGTAAAGTCCTGTTAATATTTAGAGTATATTCAACGAGAGTTCCTTGAGAGTTTTTTATGAATAAAATATTGTTATAATAGGATATATATGATTATGGATTCCTTAAATTTAAAATAGGTTTTTTTATATAAGAAATTTTAAAAGAGGGTTTCATAACATTTAAATAATGTTTTTTTTCATTTGATAATGTAAAAGTATAAACTCTCATTAGAGTAAAAATTCAGTAAATATCATAAACTCTCATAGACCCACTTAAAAACATAAAATGCCCTCCTTAAAGTTTTGCCATGGAGTTGCTCTTAATAAAGTGTGGTCGAATTTTTCAATAAAATATGAAATTGAGATTTCGACAATAAAAAAACAGAATTTATTTTTGACATTATTTGTATAAATTTTTTATACTTTATCAGTCAAATTTAATATATATAATTTTTAAGATAATTATTATAAAAGTTAAATATTTTAATTTATGATTGAATAAGGATATAATTTTTTTACAGTGATAATAGATAACAATTAAATTTTTAAAAATAAAGGATAAATATATTTTATTTAAAATTGATTTAAAGTACTGAAAATATGTTAACAAAAATATTAATATTTAATGCTTCAAAAACTATATATATTAATATTTAAATAACAGATTACCTTAGTTGTTTAATAATTTTAAAAAATGTATTACTAAAATAATTGATGGTTCATTTTCATCCGAGATGGACCAGTTGGATTTTTTTATAGATACAATTGGTTTCTCATGATTTGAAAAATAAACTATATATCAAATTGATATTAATTAATTTGTTTGAATTTGATTTTATAAGTAAAAGTTGAAAATCGAATCAAATTTATTAATTTTTAATATAAAACTAAAATTATAATATCTTTCATTTAATAATTTTCAGTCAATTTATTTTATTTAAATTAAGTGGGTTCTTTTATAAAATAAAGGTTTAATTACTCCGTAGATCCCTGAACTATTTGAGAATTTTCAAATAGGTCCCTAAATTTTAAAAGTTTATAATTACGTCGCTGATCAAAAATATTTTTTTAATTGGATCACTGCTATATTTCGTTAATCCACCGTCAATCCCTATACCCCACTTTGGTCCATGTTCCCTTTCCCTTGTTCCCTTTCTTCTTCCTCTGCTACACCAACAAAGCCTTTGTCTCTTTACAAATTAACCAACAAGGCAACAAAATAAAAGGAAAAGATCAGTAACTACAACGAACCAACAAAGCAATAGTTGTATCCAACCAAAAGTAGTGGTTCCATTCAATTAGTTGGTCAACAAAAAACAATGAGTCTGATACAAAATAAACCCAAGATCCATTAAAAAAGGGATAATAGCTCGTGTAAAAAGGACCCCTCATGATTGAGAATGAATCACCAAAAAAATAACTGCATCCTCTGGGGTCTTCCATGATAGAAGAGGAAGAAGTTGGTAGAAGATTTGTCAATGAAAGTCATTACTTTCAAGTGTACAGGAATACGTGAATTGGTACAAAACAAGCCAATAAAATTATTTCCGGCAAGTAAGACCAAGTCTCAAAAGCAAGAAAAATTCTAGCCACTTGATCTGAATAATACCTTTGACAGCCACGACATGTACACTCCCAGCACCACCTAAGTTTGTGATGAGGACTAGGTTGACGTAGGAATGTCCATTGATGAAGTTGGGGTTTTGGAGTTGCAAACCCGTCGTGGTATGGCCGCTGCAAGCCTCTTTCGGAAGGGATTTTGGGGAAAGGGGTTTGGATCTGGGAACGAGATTTTGGATGCATTTTACATTTTTATCTAACAGCTGGAATCTAAACTTATAAGGAATATTTTGTCTTAATTAACGAATGTTTAAACAGAAAATAATGATAGGGACCCGATTGAAA
This sequence comes from Sophora flavescens, assembly GCA_030762895.1. Taxonomy (NCBI): domain Eukaryota; kingdom Viridiplantae; phylum Streptophyta; class Magnoliopsida; order Fabales; family Fabaceae; genus Sophora; species Sophora flavescens. The sequence goes on from CM061067.1 coordinate 18,993,133, forward strand.
AAAATTCCTACAATTAGGGACTCAATTAGAAAAAATATTTTTGATCGGGAACCTAATTATAAACTTTTAAAATTTAGGGATCTATTTAAAAATTTTCAAATAGTTCAAGAAGCTTGAGAATAATTAAACCCTAAAATAAAACGGCAACTAAAGTTTTTAAAAAAATAAAAAAAAATAAAAAAAGGCAAAACAAATGATTTGTTAAATGTTCCCTCCATTTTGATTTTCAGGCGGATAACGTCACAGAAGGACGACGAGCTACCGCATTTGGAATTCTTTCAGGGATAGGATCGGCTGCGTTTGTCTGCGGCACACTATCAGCTCGATTTCTATCTACACCCCTTACTTTCCAGGTGTTTTACCCACACAACACAACTAACTTTCCTTCTCTTCTCTCTCTGGTTCAATCCTAATCCAGTAATCACAATACTGATATATGTCATCAATGTGTTAAGGTTTCGACTCTTATCGCGGTGATTGCAGCGGTGTACATGCGATTTTTCCTTCGTGATTCGGCCATCGACAACAACCTTTCTACCCCATTTATTTCACAAGGAAAGCCCGCTACTGCTAAAATCGATGGAAAACCAAAAAGCAACATGCAGCTGTTTAGAGCATTGTGTTCCTTCCATGACCTAACCTCCTTCCTCAATAGTAGGTGTGTCAATTTTTATTCCTCTCCTAATATCTCTGAGTTAGCTTTCATTTTTTTCTCTTCTTTCCTCTTTTAGTGTTGAACATTTATATATTTTCCTAATGCAAGTTAAGGAGTAAATGTTCCTCATTCGATATATTGTGTTGACCACTGTAATTATGGACTTTGTCTCCCTATTGGCATCTCGAGGGTATCCTGCTAGTTTTGGTCCTTTGGACCGACTACATGACTAATCATCGGTGGACTGTTTAGAGCAGGGACTTGGTTTTCGTAAATTCTCAACTGGAGTGTTTATCATCAAGATTCGAACTTGCATCTTCCTTCTTATAGGACCGAGATGCTTACCACTCAATCAACACTTGTTGGTTGTTTGTAGAATATTTTATCTTGACAACAATGGTTCTTGTTTTGTGCATTATAATTACACCTGTATGTTCAAATTTACAGCTTGACTCTTACCCAAGCAGCAATTGTTGCATTCTTCAGCAACCTTGCAGAAGTTGGCCTTAATGGTTCATTGATGGTATTTTTCTGATTTTCTCCCTTCTTATACTCAATCTTTTTTTTTTTAATTTCTTATCCCTTTCATCTTCTACCATGTGGTTTAGGAATCATATATTTTATCTTGGCTTATTTTATTTTTTGAGCTTCAATGTTGGTATAAAGGTTTGTATATATTATTTGGCTTTTGATGATGATTGATGATACATAGCTCTGCTGCTGGATGAATCCAGTTCTTTAGGTACAAACCAGATTGTTCAGTATCTAAGCACATTCTATTTGGATATCTTCACCCATGATATATCTATTAGTTGTTTGAAGCCATATTGTGCTATGGGCTTTTGATTCTCTCTAACCAACAATTTACTAACATTTAATTTTCATACATATTTCATCTTTTTCATTGTGGAGTATCCAAGTCTGTCTGAAATTTACTTTTGCATTCTTTCTTTGGCAAGTTCATGATAAAAAAACTTTTTTTTTACATAAATTAGGACTAGGTATTCAAGTAAAGTTTGTGGTAACATTTTTTTTTTCATGCAGTATTTTTTAAAGGCTCAATTTCATTTTGACAAGAATCAGTTTGCTGACTTGATGGTCATTTCTGGGGTTGCAGGGACTGTGTCACAGGTAATTTTTGCATGGTCATTTTTCTGTTGTCATTTATATTTTTGGTTTGCATGCTCTTTTGTCATAGACCTTTAGTTTCTTTGAGTTTATTGCGAACCTAAATATTAAGCATTATTCCCGCAGCTTATTCTTATGCCTATTTTGGCTCCTACTCTGGGAGAGGCAAGACTGCTTTCAATTGGACTTTTTTTTCACTGTCTACATGTAAGCCTTTTGCTTTCTATGAAATCACAAAATACTCACTCACTTATACAATTCTGAATTAGCAATATGGAATGTAATGCAGATGTTCGTTTACAGCATAGCATGGTCCTCCTGGGTATGTCTTTTGCAACTCTTTTGCAATTTACAAGTTCTAACATGAGAATGCTGACAGGTTCCATATTCTGACAGGTTCCTTATGTTGCTGCAATATTCTCAATATTGTTTGTTTTATCACAGCCTTGTGTGAGTTTCTTTCCTCATTTAATCTTTCTATATTATCCTTTGAAAGAATAATTGTCTTTTTTCCCTTGGCCCTCAATCAAGTATTTGTTCAAAACATAATTTTGAGTAATTTATTTTGCATTTTGCAGATACGGAGTATTGTGTCTAAACAAGCTGGTCCCCATGAGCAGGTATCATGTTAATAGTACTAGTTATATTTTCATGTTATACACGAAATTATTTCTTTATTTCTTTATTTCTTTTTGCCCCCTCTAACTTCATATAAAATGGAAAAAATAAAAGTTTATGCATAAAATATGTTGATTAGGATAACAAAGATAAGACTATACTATTCTCAATAACATTGAAAATCATAGACATTGTTTTGGTGAAATTGTTGGTTATTCTATAGTGAAAACATACTATATAGATGCAATAATGTTGTCACATATGAGGAGAAACTAATTACAAATCCTCAGTTTGGTTGTTGGGGAGTACACCTTCAAAGCTAGGATTGTTTTATGCCCTAATTAGGGGGACTCCTTTTTCGTAGAGTTAATATTCATGAATGTTTCCTGCAATAAAATGAGGTGTGAGTTGGACAGTATTATATGGTGTTGTAACTTATAACACTTGTAGTTTTTTAGTGTGGGATGAAAACCAACTTGTCCACTAACATTTCATGCATTGTGCATATAACACCTGATGAATCAGTATATGTATTTGACTAATCTTGTCCAGGTGCAAGGTGCTAGTTTAAATTGCGAATTTGTAAAAAATATTAATAGAAATGTGGTGAGGTGAATGATATTTAATAGTTTTGAATTACATTTTAAAAAAAATCAAAGATATAATTGTGAAAATTATAATTTAAAAGCTCCCCATTGGCTGTAGAAGTTGAGTGAAAGGCATTGATGAGATTTTCATCATCAGTCCATTTTGAAAGTGTGCTAGCTAGAATTTGGCTTATTAAAATTATATTTGGTAAATGAGATCTTGAGAAGAAGTTTCTTCTTTAATAAGGGGTTCCAATTTAACTAGATTTGATTTTCTTGATCCTCGTTGGTAGAGTCAAATTTAAATGGTTTCCAGTAATTTGATTTTTGTTCACATAAGACCTGGAGTCAAGTTTCAATTTGCAGCAAAGTATTGTGTCTAAACAAGTTGGTCCTTATGAGTAATAGAATCCTTTGGGTCTAATGTTTTTCATATTTTCGGTAGACAACTTGGAATCTGTTTGATTTATTTTTCTCACTTATCTTCTTTCAGGGAAGGGCTCAGGGTTGTATTTCAGGCATATGTTCAATTGCACATATTGTTTCTCCTTTGGCTTTCTCTCCATTAACTGGTGAGAGGAATGCCATTATGTCCTATTAGGTTCAGATTATCACTTAATTTTATTAATGAGCACACTCCTTCCCAATTTTCAGCTCTCTTCCTGTCTGAAAGGGCACCTTTTAATTTTCCCGGCTTCAGTATAATGTGCATCGGATTTGCTTCGGTAAGAGAATAACTGTAACAGAGGTGCTCCATTCTCTTTTCTGTTATGGTGTCCAGTTTTCTATAGTTCTCTCTTGTCTCATTGAATCTCCATGATTACATGCCAACTCTAGTGGATATTTTAACTGCATACGTGGACAGTAATTAGTCCAGGCCTGGTATAGAATTGTACTGTGGTGAGCCAATCACAAAATGCATGAACAATGAAAGTAACTTTATAATACTCTTGTGGTGTAGGATTTTTTAAACTTTCAACAAAGGCGAAGATTGGACCTTAGACATTAATGCTAATATAGATAAACTGGACTATAAATCTCGGTGCTTTTTTTTTTTTTGATAAGAAAATCTCGGTGCTTGCTAGTTGTACATACAATACTATTCTCAATTCTAACTCATCTAAGTCAAGTTCTGCCGTTTAGGCTTTTATTAGTGCAAGCTAGATGGCAGCTACTTGAATTTGTTTCCATGTAAAAACTGCTGTACAAAAAATTTGAAGCATATTTTAGCTAGATTTACTTTATTTCGATGTCTTTCAATTGATATCTTCTTTTACTTTTATTTTCATATATATGGCTCCCTGTTTGACTTGAATTTTGTTTTGCAGATGGTGTCTTTTGTTCAGAGTATGATGGTTAAAGGGGTTCCTCCTATTTTGAGTTAGACAAATTGAAATTGATTGGATCCCTAATTTTAAAGATCTGAGTATTTACTTGCTCAATGTGGAACCATTCCTCATACATACGAGCTTTACCTTCAACTGTGCTTTTGATGAGGGAACAAGATGTTGAAGTCTATTCCTAGAAGTAGATATTTGATAAGCTATTGTAGTTTCATACTAGTTGACATTCTGTTTTTATCCATCTATCTGGTTAGCTTTAGATCAAAAGATAGGAAGGTAAATATTGGTTTTCACGGTCATTGACATTTTGTTATGTTGTTGCAATTTGGAAACAGTAATTAGATGCGTAAGTGCATTATATAGTGTTGAATAATAATACCCACGCGCTTATAGAACATCATATCGCATGCATAATTTTCAACGTTTACTTATAATTAGTCATGCTTTGTTTATGTACAAACTTACATCAATTCTTTAACATTGTACCATAAAGGCGACATATGTTTATGTTAGATGTTTGACCGTTTGAGTATTAATGATGGATTGGTTTGTCATCTGAATGTGAACCACAATCAACGCTTGTTCTAGCGGATCCTCGTTTTCTATTTTATTTTTTTACTTTCAAGGTAATAATTTAGTAATATATCTACCATATGTATATTTTCCAATTAAAGCCAAAAAATAATCATACGAATGTCGAATCCAGCATTAAAAAAGAAGGGATACAAAAAATCCACTTTCTGACTTTTGAAACTTGGCTTCAAGATATATTTATTTACTGCAGTTTTGATCCAAAAATAGTCAAAAGACCCACAGAATATACTTTCATTAACGTGGGTTCACCCAAAGTCGTTGTAACCAGTATTTATATGTAGAAGACAGAGAACATCTTCGCTTCCAAATCCTGCTATCAACACATGTTGACAAGTTAAATATAGACGCCAACGCCAACGGGTGAATAGGCACTCCCTTGCATTTCCCGCTAGCTCTTTTTCTATTTTATTTTTCTTGTTTCTCTCTCTATAACCAATAACCATATTTCATTCCCATATACCAGAGAGAACAGAGAGGCGTGTGTCATTCGGTTTCGTCACCGGAGAATTTCGAAAGAGAAACAATCAAACGCAATAATGTCGAAGCTGTAACGCCGAGCCACGCCCTCTGTGATTGTGAGCGCTTGAGCTTTGCATTATACAAAGCCAAACGCTCCCTATCACACACTCTCCCACACACGGATTTTAAGCTAATTGTTCAATCTAACTAACGGTGTTTCAGTGGTGACGATGGCTCATAAATCGGAGAACGTGATCTACCTTCACGGTACCCTCGATTTGAAAATTGTGGAAGCTCGATATCTACCAAACATGGACATGCTCTCAGAGCGGTTTCGTAGATTCTTCTCTTCTCTCAACGCATGCAGCGCTTCAATCACCTGCCAAAGGAGGGAACACAATCACCATCGTAATAACAAGATCATCACCAGCGATCCATACGTCACCGTTTGCCTCGCCGGTGCCACGGTGGCACGCACCCGCGTCATCTCAAACTCTCAGAATCCAACGTGGAACGAGCATTTCAAGATCCCTCTGGCTCACCCAGCCTCGCAGGTTGAGTTCTACGTCAAGGACAATGACATGTTTGGTGCTGAATTGATCGGAATCGCAACCGTCTCTGCCGAGAAGATCCTCTCCGGCGAAGCTATCAGCAATTGGTTTCCGATTATCGGTTTTTTCGGGAAACCGCCTAAACCTGATTGCGCCGTTCTCCTCGAGATGAAGTTCACAAGATGTGAGGATAGTCCTCCGTTCAAAATCGGCATGGAACCGGATCGTTTCGTGGTTCGGGATTCCTATTTTCCGGTTAGGCGTGGAGGGTCGGTGAAGCTATATCAAGACGCGCACGTTCCAGATTCGATGTTACCGGAGATTGGATTGGAAGGAGGGGTTGTGTTTCAACAAGGGAAATGCTGGGAAGATATATGTCACGCGATTTTGGAAGCGCATCATTTGGTTTACATTGTGGGTTGGTCAATCTTCCACAAAGTGAAGTTGGTGAGAGAGCCCACAAAGCCCTTACCTAGCGGTGGGAATTTGAATTTGGGGGAATTGCTTAAATATAAGTCACAAGAAGGTCTACGAGTTTTGCTATTGGTTTGGGATGATAAGACTTCTCATAACAAATTTTTCATTAACACGGTACATTTATTTTTTCCCAATATAATGATCATTTTAAGATTACAATAGATCAAATTCAAGCATGTTGCTTTCCTTTTACTTCTTGTGAATTTTGCTTGCACATTCAAGGACCTGTTTGCTTCGTTTCTAATTTCCTATTTTTCAGAAATAATTTTGTTTTCACTCTTTCAACGGATTTACTATGTTTGCCTCTGCATGCCCAGCTCCATATGGTGTTTGTTGAGTTCTCTACAATCTTACAAGTTAGTCATTTGAATTGCAGGCTGGAGTAATGCAAACTCATGATGAAGAAACTCGAAAGTTTTTCAAGCATTCTTCAGTTAATTGTGTGCTATCACCTCGATATGCCAGCAGTAAGCTTAGCATTTTCAAGCAGCAGGCATGCTTTATGCTATGGTTTAGTATCTTTCCTTGATTTTGTCATGTTTCTGTTAAAAAGTTCTCTGTACTTCATCATGCTTTCCATAATGTCATAATATTACTCGAAGTTTTAATATATGCAGAGGAAAAACTTACTTGAATCTATACATTGATGTGTTACTGAATTAGTGGGGCATCCTTTCATGTTATTTGTGGCCCAAGTTGCATACATGGCATATGTAAACTTAAAACTGTTCCTCTAACAAATAATAAACAATAATTGGTTTCGTGAATCCCAACAGGGATCTTCTAGGAGAAAAATAGATTATTTTGGTTTTTAAAAATCGGAATACATATTGACTATATTTATGTTACCTCAAACTTCAGGTTGTTGGAACCCTCTTCACGCATCATCAGAAATGTGTTATTGTGGATACTCAAGGGCATGGCAATAATAGGAAGATAACTGCATTTATAGGTGGTCTAGATCTTTGTGATGGCCGATATGATACACCTGAGCATAGAATTTTCCGTGATCTTGACACAATTTATCAGGATGATTATCATAATCCTACATTTTCTGTAAGTTCATCATTTCTGTGGATACTTTTCCTTTACTTATAAGTTATGAACATTACAAAATCTACATGAATAGGACCTTTTCTTATTAACTTGTTTCTGTTTCCTTCTCTAGTAATTAAAAATAGACTTGTTCTATTGGACGAGGTTAATTATTTACCATACGTTCCTCTTCCGGTTTAAAAGCAGATAGTGATTTCTTAATCTTAAGTCTTAATAGCCATACGGACAATGTTTTGCCATATGTTTAGTTGTTCAAATGATAAAGTAGTATCAGAAAACATTCCTGCCATCCTTCCACTCAGTCAGCAAGTTTTGAATGTTAGAAGTCCAGCAGGGTGTTATTAGCAGTCGGCATCTACCAATTCATAATGTTCACCCAAAAAAATCTACCAATTTATAATCATAATTGTTGTCTTAAGTTTATGGTTGATACTAAGATCAATCACCAGTGCAATCATACCGACTGAAATTTCTTTTATCTTCCATTTAATAATAGGCCGGAACTAAGGGTCCAAGGCAACCATGGCATGATTTACATTGCAAAATTGAGGGCCCTGCTGCATATGACATACTCACTAATTTTGAGCAGCGCTGGAGAAGAGCCACCAAATGGTCCGAGTTAGGTCAAAAATTTAAAAGAGTTTCTCGCTGGCATGATGACTCTTTGATTAAGTTAGAACGCATCTCTTGGATCCTTAGTCCTTCTGAATCAACTCTAAATGATGATTCTGAATTATGGGTTTCAAAGGAAGATGATCCTGAAAACTGGCATGTTCAGGTTATTAATTCTCTGCTTTTAAAGTATAGCTTCTTTTTTATTCTTTTTCTTTCAACTGCGAATTTGTTTATTCATGTTTTTCGCAGGTTTTTAGATCCATTGATTCTGGTTCTCTGAAAGGATTCCCTAAGGATGTATTGGAAGCTGAGGCTCAGGTTACTTTAAATCTTTAATGAGATGAACTTATCCAACATCGTGCTGGTCTATAGATAAATATTATAGAACCTTTGGGTTCCCCGTCTCCCTAAATTCTGTTTTATTGCTTGTCACCGCAGAACCTTGTTTGTGCAAAAAATTTGGTCATAGACAAGAGTATTCAAACAGCATACATACATGCGATCAGATCTGCTCAACATTTTATTTATATTGAGAATCAATATTTCGTTGGATCATCATTTGCTTGGCCAGCTTACAAAGAAGCAGGTTTTTCCAGAACATTGTTTTCACTCATGTCACTCGTTGCATCCCTTAACTTCAATTGTTCATCATTTATGTATAAGCACCTACGGCTAGTACTTGGCATGTCATATGTTATGCGACTTGTAGCTCTTGTTTTAAGCTTGCAATGCCATGTTTTTGCTTACGCTGTAAATTGAATAACTGCTTAATACAAATAATGAATGACAAATTGACTCAAAATTATAAGCTATGTATTGTGATTGTGTAACCTTAAATATCTACCTCACTTGGAAATCCTTTTTTTGTCATTGTTTTTCCTTGATAATGGGATAAGGTTTGGTTATCCTTAATGATCATTTTCAATAACTTTTTTTAATAACATATTCGAATTATCTAATATATCATTCAACGATCAGGTGCTGATAACTTGATTCCTATAGAGTTGGCACTGAAGATAGTCAGCAAGATAAGATCCAAGGAGAGATTTACGGTTTATGTTGTTATCCCAATGTGGCCCGAAGGTGTCCCTTCTTCTGCCTCAGTGCAAGAGATTCTCTTTTGGCAGGTAGTATAGTGTAAAATACGTATATAGCAATAAAATTTAACAATAATAGAGAATTTGTTCGCCAATCAATTGTAATTGTATGTTTGTTAAAGTCATTCACATTTTCAGGGACAAACTATGCAAATGATGTATGAAATCATAGCTCGAGAGTTAAAAACTATGCATCTTGACAATTGCCATCCACAAGATTACCTCACCTTTTACTGTCTTGGAAACCGGGAGAAGTTGACAACTGGAGTTTCAAGTTCAAGTAATTCAAATTCAAATCATGGCGACATGGTAATTATTGAAAATATTTTTCATTGACTTCTGGTGCACTATTAATGGAATGAATCAGCGACCTAACAATTGAAGATGTATTGGACCGTAATTTTATTCTTATGTAAGTGACCCACAGAATACATGGATATCATATAAATAATACACTTCCTAACTCTTAAGAATCAACCCAGCCATGAAAAAGATATAAATGTTATATGTAAAAGTATTTTTCCAATTTATTAATTTAAAAATAATAATAAATCATACAATTAGTGTTTCATTATCTATATTATATTTAATTAATGAAACAAAAATATATTTCCCTTAAGGACCCTAGTTAGCATTTCCTTTATTTGTTATGTCTAATGATGTTCAACCAGTTGATGCATTTCATTTATCGTAGCTTCAATACTAGGTCTCGGTTTAGTTATGCTCTACAAGCCTACAACTTTTGTCTTGGTTTCCACATGAGGTGTTCTTTGGGTTTTATAAATATCAGGTTTTGAATTTAGCACAAAAATTGAAGAACAACTTGTAAAGGGGAAAAAGAAGTGAAAAGAGGGAAAGGGGAAAAAGATTGAAGGCCGTGATTATTTCTCATGTCTTATGATGTTCAAATAGTTAATGCATTTCATTTATCATACATTTCATTTTGGGCAAAACACTTGGGGTGTGAAGTAATGAGTAATCTACTAGTTGGTAGATATGCAGTTCAAGGTTAATATTTGATTTGTGTGTTGAGAGCATTAGGTTAACATCTTTTTCTAATGATCATCAGGTTTCAGCTTCACAGAAGTTCCAACGGTTTATGATTTATGTACATGCCAAGGGAATGATTGTGGATGATGAATATGTGATACTTGGGTCTGCCAATATCAATCAAAGATCTTTGGCAGGATCAAGAGACACTGAGATAGCAATGGGTGCATATCAGCCCCATCATACATGGAGTAAGAAAAGCGGAAATCCACATGGTCAGGTTTGTATACTGCAAATATAACTACATGGTTTCTGTTTCATCTATCAAGCCTTTTTACTGGGCTGAGGCAGTTCCTCGGTTGACTTATACGAGGACTCATTTAACTGAGGATTTGAGGTGTTTGCAGGTTTATGGGTATAGAATGTCATTGTGGGCAGAACACTTGGGGATAACACATGATTGCTTCAAGGATCCTGAAAGTTTGGATTGCGTAAAGACACTGAACAAAATTGCTGAAGACAACTGGAAGAAATACACAGCTGATGATTTTACCCCATTACAGGGGCACCTAATGAAATATCCTGTCAATGTAGATGCAAATGGGAAGGTAAGCTCCTTACCTGGATTTGAGTCTTTCCCTGATGTTGGGGGCAAAGTACTTGGCTCCCGGTCTACTCTCCCTGATGCTCTAACTACATAGGCATAGCCTCTTCATTTCAAAGTGAAATAAGAACGCACTCTGAATCTAAAAAAGTGAAGGGCGTGGATCGCTGGACGCGCTTGGCAAAGTCTAAGAGGCCTTAGCCGGAATTTTGAAACATCTAGCGGTATAAATATAATATATGTAATATGCTGTGAATTGTAATTACTAATTAGTGGATTGCATGCCACAACCTCATTGTATATTTGTATTGATTCTTTTCTGCATAGATGTCGGACGCAACCATTGTTTCTTAACTCAGCCATCCCACCAGCCCCAATGGTTTTGAAGGATGTCGTTCATCACGGTTCCAAGGGTACTTTTACATTTTACTAGGAGAAAAAGAGAATTTATTATGCAAAAGAATTTATTTTGTACTTGCTCAAAAAATTCGAGCAACAACCATATACGTGTTTGAAAAAAAAAATACTCGTAGTCGTGAACATATATCCGAGTGGATAGCAAATTTAGTATCTTTACATATACACTCTTGGAACCTAAGTATCCCACACCCGCATACCCGCACTTTAGAAAAAACAATAAATAACATATATAACATTATAACTCAATTAAAAAATATTCAAAGATCTTTCAAATCTATTTATAAAACATTACAAATCAAAGTATTACAATAAATAAAACATTTATAGCATCCAAAAGAGTAAATATCACAATGTATACTAATATAAAAGGTGGAGATGTATTTTTACTATACATCCACGTGTCAGCGGGAGGATTTTTTGATTTAATTTTTTCAAAAAACTTTTTTTTCTTGAAAAAATTAATTTTTTTTACTTTTTAAAATTTTTTTACGTTTATTTTTTAAAATTTTTATAAAATTTTGTTTACTTTCTTTTAAGAATTTTTTAAATTTTTTTATTTTTGTTACATTTTCCTTAATTTTTTTAAAAAATTTCTAATATTTTTTTTTTGAACTTATTTGTATACACTGACTGTAAAGATTTTTTACACTGTCAACCAATCATAAATAGGCAAACAGTAAAAGTAGAGTTGTCTCATGTTCTTGATGTTTTAATTTTTATATACTTATATTTTAATGTATATATAATTTAATAGTTTAAAATTTAAAATTTTATATATTATTTATTTATATATATATATATATATATTTTAATATTTTCCGGTTCGAACCGAATCCAACCAAACCAATAATAAATCTATATCTATACTAATTGATAAGGCGAAATTCTGATTTTAGTGTAGCACAATGGTGCAAGTCACGTGTCAAGTTATGGAATATTTTTATTATTATTTTATTTATTTTCTAAAATTTATATATTTTTTGTTTTAAAATATTTAAAAACCGGTAAAGGTACATTGTTTATTTTATATATATTTTATTTATATACATATATATTTTAATATTTTCCGATTCGAACCGAATCAAACCAAACCAATAATAAATCTATATTTATACTAATTGATAAGAAGAAATTCTGATTTTAGTGTAGCACAATAGTACAAGCCACGTGTCAAGTTATTGAATGTTTTTATTATTATTTTATTTATTTTATAAAATTTATATATTTTTGTTTTTTAATATTTACAAACCGGTAAAGGTACATTGTTTATTTTTTTTTACTTTTTCCTTAACTTTTTTAAATTTTTTTCTAATAATTTTTTTAAAAAATACTTTTTTAAAATTTATTTGTATATAATGACAGTGTAAAATTTTTTACACTGTCAACCAATCATAAATTGGTAAACATTAAAAGTAGAGTTGTCATGTTCTTGATGTTTTAATTTTTATATACTTATATTTTAATGTATATATAATTTAATAGTTTAAAATTTAAAATTTTATTTATTTATTTCTTATATATATATATATATATTTTTTAATATTTTCCGATTCGAACCGAATCAAAGCAAACCAATAATAAATCTATACCTATACTAATTGATAAGGGGAAATTCTGATTTTAGTGTAGCACAATGGTGCAAGCCACATGTTAAGTTATGAAATATTTTTATTATTATTTTATTTATTTTCTAAAATTTAAATATTTTTTGTTTTAAAATACTTACAAACCGGTAAAGGTACATTGTTTATTTTATATTATATATATATTTTAATATTTTCCGATTCTAACCGAATCAAATCAAACCAATAATAAATCTATATCTATAATAATTGATAAGGGGAAATTCTGATTTTAGTGTAGCACAATGGTGCAAGTCACGTGTCAAGTTATGGAATATTTTATTATTATTTTATTTATTTTCTAAAATTTATATATATATTTTTAAAAATATTTATTAACCGATAAAGATACATTGTTTTGGGAGTCAAACACGACAACCTCTATATTGACATAAATAGAGGCAGAACTATTAATATTTTGTATTTTTTTTTTTGCTACATCCTTGTCTTTGTTTTTTCTATTTTAAATAATAGATCTATATCTATACTAATTAATAAGGGGAGATGCTGATTTTAGTGTAGCACAATGGTGCAAGCCACATGTCAAGTGATGAAGTTTTTTTTATTTTTTTATTTTCTAAAATTTATATATTTTTTGTTTTAAAATATTTACAAACCGGTAAAGGTATAATGTTTTGGGAGTCAAACACGACAATCTCTGAATTGACATAAATAGAGACAGAGCTATTCATATATTCTAATATATTTTTTCTACATCCTTGCCTTTGTTTTTTTCTATTTTATATAATAAATCTATATCTATACTAATTAATAAAGGGAATTGTTGATTTTCTAATAAAGGGACACGTGTCAGCACCACATGATTTAAAAGGATTAGTTGATCATTAGTAATAATCAAAGAGGATCACTTAACACATAGTGTTACATTACGTATTGTAATATCATTTTAAAATAAAAATAATATTCAATTCTTTGCGCTCAAATTATAGATAAAATTGTTTCAATGTTTTTGCTGATCACTTTTGTCTGTAAATAAAAAAAAGTCTTAGAGATGAATGAGTACCACCATTATGGGTGGGAAGTAAATATTGAAAGCTAAGTGTGAAACAAGTAAATAAAATGTTTGACATGGTGGACTTAATTTGGGATAAAGTAAAAAAAAAAGTTTGGTAGATATAGAGGCACAATTTAAGTTATTGATAATAACAATGATGTCAATAATAATAATAATTGATGACCCGTACATCGTACGGGTGAAAAAATACTAGTAAACATTAAAAACAATAAATTCATGAACTTGTAAGGCCGAACGATGAGATGAGTATTAGAGTATTCGTACCCATACTCATACCATTTCTTGTTTGCGGTTAATTACCTAGATCCGGACTCATACCTATAAAACAGATATTTACTCTACCCCTTATGAGTATCTTTTATAGATACCGATTGAATATGGTACAAATTATCATCTCTGTACGCAATGTTCTTCTGTACGAGAATATAATTAAATAAAGGATGGCCTCTTACACATTGGGGAGGGAGAGGGAGCTCACATGTGTTCAGCAGCCTACGGTATTCATCTTCAGCATCTACTCATGTCCAAAATCCCAAATGAGGTATGTGCCAATCATAGTGTGACCAGCTGGGAGCTTAAAACAATTTATCGAGACAGCCATATCATTTTTTTCTACTTTATAATGACAAATAATTCATAAAATAACTATAAAATCATCGAATCAAATAACAATATTAACAATAAAATAAAGAATACTAGCATTTTAAATTAAGGAGTAAGTTTAGATTCCAACCTGTGGCAAGTTGGAGAATAAAAAAAAAGATTAAGATAAATATGTCAATAAAATTATTTCGTAGTTGCAGTTAAGTATTTCAAACCATGTAAACACACTACACTGTTACACTGCATTCCAAAACAATTGCACTAGAGCTAGTTATGAAAATTTATTAATAACTTTGCTAATGTTTATTTTATCCCTTTAGACCAACAACGAAACTTCAGTTAGGAAAAAAAAAAAAAATTAGCATGACTTCCAAACTACGTATTCTGACTATTCTCTAAGTGCAAGAGAAAATTTAAAATCACATAATTCTTTAAAAAATAATTGTGTTGTTTCGTTTTAATTAATATTTTTTGTAAGAAATTTTTATTTATTTGTATTTTTTTATCAAAATAGTTTTTTACTTTCTAGTATCTTGAACCTTGTTTTGTTTTCAGATTCCTGTTTTCATTTTCAGTTTTTAAAAAATTATAAAACCGTAACCTTATTTTTATTATGTTTTCTATTTTATAAATTTGTAAAGGAAATAAATGAAAACAACTGTTGTTTTTTCATATATTTATGTCTTTGTTTAGATCATATTTTTTTCTGTTGAACATGCCAAAAGATAATATACCAACGGAAAAAAATATATTTTAAACTCAATCCATCACAGAGAAAACAACTCGACAAAATAAACCCGGAAGAAACATTTCTCCCGTTTTAGAAAGAAAGTATATGGGCATATTTTTTTTGGAGTTTCACTTCCTAAGCCCAAAATTTTATCTGAAACTTACAAGAACATTCTATGGTGCCTTTGGTTATTTAGCTGCACCAATGGGATTCTGACCAATAACTTAAGATTGTTCATTTAATGATATTGTGCATTGGTGCAGCTAAATTATCAAGAAATGGCACCCTAGAAGCATCCAATTACTAAACTGGCCTTTTAATCAATTCAACTTGTTTAATGAGACATGTATTAGGAGTGTATATGGTCCAAACTCCCAACAATATGCCTTGCTCCTTTTCCACCCAATCATTTATCATTTCAAATAAAACACCATAGATTTCAAATAATGCTAACAAGTTGCAAGAGGCACGTGATAGAAAATTCCATGGTCGGTATAAGAGACGGAGCTAAACTTAAATGATAGGAGGGGCCAACTATAAATATTAAAGTTACTGTAGTGACCCAAAAATATGGCAGGTACACCGAATTTCCCCAAGCACTAAGCCCAAGTATTATGACTAGTTTAGGATGTGGCAATGCATTCAAGTTATAAGAGTCTAGAATAATGATGAGTCACATCATTTAGGAAGGATATACAATAATTTCTTCTATGATGAGTTACTACTTATGATGAGCTATATATATAACCAATTATGGAATGAATGAAACAAGAAGAAAATTATGAAGGAAAGCATTTTGCTTTAGGAGGTTGCTTCACCTCGAATATGAGTGTTTTTATTTTCCTTTACTCTTTCTATTAGTTTATGTTTGGTATAACATTATACCATTACAGGTACGCATCAAATTTTATATAAAATATTCATAATTATTTATTTTACAAGTTAATTGCATTATTAATCTATCAATATACATGATACACTACAACAGATATATTAGACTTTTAATAGCACACCTTTTATAGCTTTTCCACATGGAAGCGCTATTAAAAGTCATACAGTAGGAAAAGATAGTGCTTCCTTAAGGAAGCGCTATCGTAGGTGGTACATAAGATAACATTTCCTTAAGGAAACACTATTAAAAGTCATACAATAGGAAAAGATAGCGTTTCCTAGAAAAAATGCTATCTTAGATATCATTTAAGATAGCGTTTTTTAAAGGAAATGCTATCTTTTCTTTCCTAAAATTAAATTAAAAGAAGTCCATGACTCTACCTGTTCTTCTGACTCCAAACCCTTCCTCATTTCGTTCCCACTTTGACAAGATCTGAGAAGCTCCTCCTCTGCCTACTGCGCCACCGCGACGCCACCGCCCAGACCGACTGGCCATCGCGCCCCTCCTCACCATGGTTCGCATTGTTCGTTCATCCTCAGCCTCGGTCCAGTCACGAACCAGAGTTCCAAGTTCCTCACGGTTTCACCTTCGTCCAGATCAGAGCCTTCTTACGAGTCCTCCACTGTCTCTACTAGGTGCGCCGCCGAGCATCGTACTCGACCTAGTCGCTGCTCCACCCACCCTCATCGCACGTCCCTGCCTCTTTCGTCATCTTCGTCATCACCTCTCACTCCTTCTGCAACAAACAGAAACCGCCATCCAGACGACACCCGCCGCGAGCTCCGATGCGCCACATCCTCGTACCACCGCGAAAGACCTCCCGCCGCCATCGTCGAAACCAGATCTATTGTATCGTCCACCCATCACGAACAAGACTGCCTCGCCTGCCATCTCCACTGTATCGTCCCTTCGTCCAGATCTACGAGTCTTGTATTTTTGTTTATGTAAGCTTAGGGTTTCAAAATTAGAGGGGATTTGAGGATTGTGTAATTTTTTTTTTGTTTATGTTGTGGACTTTCATCTTTTACATACAATTGTATTAATTTGATATATTGAATAGCATATTTTTAGTTTTACTGTGTTTTGATTTGGTTGATGTGTTTTGATACTGTGTTTTTAGCTTTACTGTGTTTTGATGAATGAAGAGATAATTTGAAAAAATCAGTGTAAACATTTTAAAAAAAAGGACCTAAAATAGCATTTCTTTTTGGAAACGCCATCTAAGATATATCCTAATAGATAGTGTTTCTTTTTGGAAACGCTATCTAAGATATATCCTAAGATAGTGTTTCGGAAGTGTTATCTTAGTTCAGAAGCTTTAATAACGGGGGAATAGATAGCGTTTAAAAACGCTATTAAAAGGCATACGGAAAATGCTATCTAAAGTCTTTTCTGTTGTAGTGATAATTTAGCCACCGAAAGTAAACCATCATCCCTCGGCCCTTGCATCCAACATCAGGGTGCAGCATGCATCCAACATGCATTGGGTGTGTCATGTTGATGACTTTTTGGATATGACATATAACCGAAATCCCAAACCATCGACAAATCTTTGAACAACCATAACTTTTGATCCGAATGAAATTTTTGTACACACTCTTTTTGAGACGTTAGTCCTAATAACTAGTTTTTTGACCGTTGGGCCCAGACCCTTCCTAAAATGCATGTAGATCCGTACTCAGTATAAGCTTGAGGATATTGCATGAGTGGTTCTCTGGCCATGATGAGTTGGTGGAAGGATTCGCACTAGTTAACGGTAGTAATTGTCACCCCTATCAGATAGGTGCTAGCTCAAACTCAAGATTTGGTTGAACATACATGTACAAGAGGAATAATGCTAACAAAAAAGATATATCAGAATAAAGTGAAAACTATTAACAACGAAACATAATTTTATTTCAAATTTTTAAACGTAGGTGTTCCGAAAGTAGCAGATAGAAAGGGACAGACAAAAAGAAAAACATGCGTGCATATCCCTCCCCCCCCATGCAGCTATTATTGAGTTTCCTAAACCAAAAGATAGACAAGCTTTCTCTCAAACTATTGGTTTAGGTGTTGCAAAACTACTAAACATACTATTAGCGAACATCGCAGCTGATTCGATCATAGCTTGTTCCCGCGCAATGGGACTGGAACATGCAAGGTAGGTAGCGATAGCTGAAGTGCTAAAGCCATTGAAGTTGGTCCCTGACGACGTCGTATAAGCACCCATATTCGGGAAGACAAGCCAATCGTTAAGTCCCAGTTCCGGGAGCTGGTAATCTCTGAAAATAGTATCTAATGAATCGCAAGTGGGACCAAACACAGTTGAAGGGTACGTTTTCGAGTCTCTGCATCTGGGATTCTCAGGCTTTGAGCTGCACGCGAGTGGTGAGCACGTGACTGTCGCGAAATCAAACATTATGCAATTCAGGGAACCGTAGATCCCATCGTCGATCCAATACTCCCTCACCTCGCCTCTTACACGCTTCCCAATAACTTTACTGGCCAACGTAAAAGCTGACTCAGCAAAATAACGACCCGGTTCTCCAATAACCACGACACCCTCTTCATCTCCGAAGTGAACTTGAAGAGCCTCGTTCACGTGCAATGCAGCAGCCTCAAACTGCTTCCCACATGTGAAACCGCCACCAATGTCCAGTACTTTCATTCTAGGCATGTTTAGCTCAGAAGAAGCCATGTCGAAAACTCTCTTAGCAGCAGCGATAGCTCCGTGATAGGTTTGAGAATCAGCTCCTCCACTTCCGATATGAAACGACACGCCGGTGACCTTCAACCCCGCGTTTTGAGCAGCTTGGAGGAGAGGCATGACTTCTTCAGGAAGCGCACCGTATTTGAGGCCCAACGCATTTCGTGCTCCGCTGTCTCCTGGGGGTTTGATGCGGATGAGAAGCTCACATTTCGGGTGCCATTTTCGAATCTTGTCGATCTCTTCTTTGGAGTCAAACGTTGTAACGTTGACACCCACACTGGCAGCGTATTTGATGTGAGACTCGGATTTGCATGGATTGGCGTAGATGATTTTGTCCGGTGAGACTCCCAGTGACAAAACGGATTCGATCTCAGCTCGACTAGCGCAGTCGAAGCTGGAACCGAGTGCTGCCAGTGCTCCCAGCAAGCATGGGTTAGGGTTGCACTTAACTGCATAGAAAGGTTGAACTGTGGGAAGGTTGTTGGTCCAATTGTCCATGAGGTCCATGACGACCCCAAGATCAAGCACCAAAAACGGTGAATCCATCTCTGGTTTGTCGTGAATGATTGATTGGATGAAACCAGAGATGCCACCTTCTTCTTTTGCAGATAATGCAGTGACTCTTTTGCCCTTAACCCCTGAAGCACTAAATAGTGGCTTCAGGCTCAAAGGTCCTGCACCCTTGGCATGGAATGCCTCAGTTACTAGTGTAGGCATTTTTATTAATTTTGGGTGAAGGACTGTGATTTCAACTGGGATGTTGGAGAACACAAATGACGACCCTATTTATAGGAACGCATATGATGGATTGCAGCGGTGCACTTACCATTTTAGGTGCCAATTGTTTCAACTATTATATAGTTATTTTAAGGAATGTGATATACTCGTATTTTAACTTATTTTCTTTCATATAAAAAGAGTTTATTATCTTATATGATTTCCCGTCCATATTTTCTATTATTCAAAAATACTAAAATTAATTCTTATAAAAAATAAATACATTTACTAAAATTAATACTCAACCCATTAATATTCTTCCACTGCCATCTTTCACCTGACTCTCGTGGTGGTAGCTTATTAGCAACTATAATTTTCCACGTTCTTGTTATGCCAGATTGCGAGTACTCTCCAATCTTCAATTTTATTTTATTTTTGCCTTTTTCCATCTTCAAGAAATGGTGCCAAATAATTGTTTAATACTACTTTATCAATTTTTTTTTTTTACTACCAATCCATCCCTATATATTAAATTAAAGTTTTTCACTCTTGAAAATGAGCCACTCTCCATCACTATTACTAATTAATTAGTACTAATTTCTAGATTTTTTTTATTACGTACTGATGAACTCCTGTATATTGAATTTGAGTCTTCAATTCATTCTTGCAAGAATCATTCTCCACAATCTCTCTCGTACTCATCGTGTGACGTCAACTACTTCAAATATATTTTTTTATAATTTTTATATATTTCTAAATCTATTTCCAAATCTGTTAATTAGTTGCTATAATTAACAAATCCTTACTTATTTTTTCATTTAATTCTTTTGTTTTTCATGAAAAATATTAAGAACCATTTATGAAAAATATTTATAATCAGTAATCTGAATTTATGGATTGTCTTTGTCTGCAATTAATGTTTGCTATCACTTCTTGTTGAAATTGTTGCCTTAACTAAAGTTATTTTAAATACTAATTATTTGCAACCAACATGGTGTGACACAGTTGGTAGATAATTGGACCCCTTAAGTATGTGGTCAGGGATTCGATTCATGTCTCATGCGTGTGGAAGAACATCTGTTGGGAGAGGTCGACACCTTAAATGGATCTCAGTACCTCGAGGGATTAGTTTCTGGCTCCGGCCCGAGGATACCCAGGTTTACCAAAAAAATACTAATTATTTGCTATCATAGCTTATTTAAATTATTACCTTTTAAAAACTAATATTATAAATTTTATAATTTTCATATATTATTTTTAAAAATTAATAGTAAACAAATAAAACCATTAAAATTTATAATATGTTACATATATTATATTAAATTATAATTTATAAAAATATCAAAATATTTCGATATTAAATAAATATTAAAATTATAAAAACATATGCAAGGCACGAGATATTTGCTAATATTATTCCTAAACATATCATTCCAAAAAAAAAACTTATTCCCAGCTCTTATATATTAAATTTGAATATTGAATTTAGAATGTGAGATAGTCTCTAGAAATACACTAATCTTAGTGATTAATGTGACTTAACCTCCATCAAGTATAATATTTTAATATTTTATTTTTAAATATATTTTTAAATACGCTAATTAGTTGTTATATAATTACTAAATCCACTAATTATTTACTTATTTTTTAGGACAAAAAATAAAGATTTCTAATTCATTGTTATCATGTCTTATCCAAATTGTTAACTTCAATTTGTTTTGTCAAAAAAAACTTCAAATTGTAATGATATATTTGTTTTTTTATAAGCTACCAAATATATTGATTAAGAATAGTATTAGGGATACTCCAACCCATATATATATATATATATATAAATAAAAGTAGCAATAGAACAAAGGCGTAAATGTAGAGGGAATACTGTTAGTCACACTACAATAGTATTAGAGTTACATGAGACTAGGTGTACCTAAAAAACCAAAAAGTCAAAAAACATCAAAGGAACCAATTCAAAGCACCCCAGCAAAAAGGAACCCAAGTCTTCCATTGTTTTTCTGAGCGCATTCCAAGCTTGGATTTTTTTTTTTTAACAAAGGTTGGATTTTTTTTTTTTAAATATCACTATTTTAATAATTATTTACCCAAATATCACCATTTTCAAATTAAATACCAAACTACCACCCTTTTTAAACTACCCTAAGAAGTCGCGCCCTACTAACTCGACTTTTCAACATGAATTTTTTTATTAATTGAAGGTGAGAAGTGGGTCTCTTAAACTCGATTTCTCAATATAGGTTTTTTTTTCTTGTTTATTTTAATTAAGGTTAATTAAATAATTTAAAAATAATTTATTAATTACATTAATTAATAAAAATCGAATAATTATTTGCAATACTAATTTAAATAATTTTTATATTTAAATAAGTAATTATAAATTAAATAATTAAAACCATAATAATAATTGATAATAATCCACTTATTAAAATTAATTTTCATTGATTAATAATACAGACGTGCTACTCTTACGTAGAAGACCCAGGACGGTTAGGACATTTATTTCTGCTATGACCCTCCGTCCGACACAATTCACATATTTTACGGTGACTCGTTTCCCTGATATCCATCCATGTACGAATGCGGGTAGACTGAGGACGGCCCCGTGGATTTCTCTGTATGTTTGGATTGTGGAACACCTCAACTCTAGTGTATGGTGGACAATATACCTCGTTGGGCACCACGCTAAACTCTTCCTGGTAAACTTTGAAGATAGTTTTCAATTTGTACACGACTCAACATTCATTTTCATTCACCCCCACTTGACAACAGGAATATCAACACTTTGACCACAATAGACACTCTTTTGCACCCAGTGGAGGAAATTTTATGAGCAATCTGTTTGGCACAGACATTGGAACACCAGAGTCTGCTCGGGTGTACATGAAAGACATGTTCACATTTGGCTATCCATCATTGCCCAACCAGACGGGCCCCAGTTCTTCAACACCGTATATAGGGGAATTAACAAATAATCTGTCGTCGGCTATTGAAAAGCACGATCAACCCGTTGCATCAAATGATGAACAGCCTGAACAGCGCCGTTCACGGCGTAACCGGCGACCTATACGGTGTAGGACTGGAGGCCATTTAGGACATTAATTTTTAATGTATTTGTAATTTTGTATTGTAATTTTAATTTATATATGTTAATTTTAATTCATCATAATTTATTATTAATTAAGTAGTTTAGGTAAAAATAAAATTAATTTTATCATTAAACTATTTTAAATTATATATTTTAAATATAAAAATTAATTGAATAAAAATATTATTTTAAATAATATTATCCATTTTTAGTTAAGATTATATCTTATATAATATTATTCAAATTAATAATTAAATACAAAAAATATTTTTAGAATTATTATTCCAACTAATTAACCATTTTTAGTTAACTAAATTAATTATTAATTAAATTAACAAAAATAATTAATTTTTTAATATTAATTATTAAATTAAACAGACAAAAACCTACATTGAGAAGTCGGGTTTGGGCCGGGGACCCAACTTCTCACCTACAATTAAATTAAAAATAAAAAAATTCATGTTGGGAAGTCGGGTTAGTGGGGGGTGACTTCTTTGGGTAGTTTAAAAAGGGTTGTAGTTTGGTATTTAATTTGGAAATGGTGGTATTTGGGTAAATAATTATCAAAATAGATATATTTAAAAATAAAAAAAAACTTCCAAGCTTAGCAGCCAAATGGTCAGTAAAAGGTAAAAGTTGTTGATTTAATTCATTATTGATTTAATTTATTATTTTAAAAGTTGTTGAGTACTGTTTAATTGTAATTAAATTTGACAACTCAACCTACATGCAGAACTTGCTATTTCATATTAGATGGGTTAATCCCATAACCTGACATAAAATAATATGTGTTGATATTATTTTTGGTTCGGACCCTAATTTGTTACTTGGGTTGAGTGAATCTACCAGAGTTGATTGGTTCGGCTGATTGAGTAAGTTTTATCCATTAGTTTTCAGCCTTCTAATGAGGATTACTCCACGAATATTCGAACTTGGATTCCGCGGGTTCTCCTCCTTATGGGGGCAAGTTGCTTCCACTCGATCAATACCTCTATGTTATATTTTTAACTTATTAAAAACATATCAGTCCATTACCTATTTAATTAAATTTGTCTAATCCGTGATAAATTGGGATTGACAGACCCACTTGGACACCTATACAATCATTTAGCGTGACACCAAAATGGCATTTAATAGCGATGCTATTTTTTTGGTACATAATGTTATTTAACAGCTTGCATAAAGAATTAAAGATATACAAGTATAAGAGCGCGCATATATATATATATATATGAAAGATTGAAAGAACGTGCATCTCCTCACCAAGTGCATTACCAGCGTTCCAAAAGTATTGTTTGAAAAGTTCAAAAAAGTTAAAATTTTATGAGAAGTTATGTATTCAATATATTGATAAGAGATAAATTTAATTTTTTAATAAATAATTACATTATTCAGAATCCTCAAACAATACTCATAAGACACTCATTATAAGATACTCGTTAGCAAGATCTTTAAAAAATATAACAGATTTGCCAAATACTCTAGTTGGAAAGTTGTAAAAACCAATTACTAATTCTTTGTTTTGTTTTAAGTAATTGATCAAGATTAGTCTCATAATCGATCAAAATGACCGTAGTTTGTTAAGACACTGGGGACACCACTAGGAAGCCAAACAAATATGGAACAGCTTTTTTTTTTTTATGAACTTCAAATATGGAACAGCTTGTAACATTGGAATTTGAACACTTATGGAAAGGGACAATTTTCCAAACAAATATTTTATATAAAAAATCTCGTGGGACATATATATGTGACTATTTTTTTAAATATAATCCACTATAATTAAGGCCTTTGATACTTTTACAATAATTATTATAATTATTTTGTATTTTGTAAATTCATCAGTAGTTAATAATGAGCGAAAATAAGTATTTGGACGTACGAATAAGCCCATCCCTTGCATATATATAGAGGACCCGTGCTACGATCATGGCCCCAAACCAATATGCCATGCATGATCCATGAGAAAACGAAAACAAAAAGAAAAGAATTTAATTTTAATATGTTAGCAACATATAATTTTTCATATCATATCTATTATATATTTAAATTTTAAGGTAGTTATGGAAAAAAATAATTTTAATAATATAATAATATATAATTAGATATATTAAAATCATGCTCAAAATAAAAATTCAGTAAAAAAAACTCAAAATCAAAATCATTACTACAATTATGCAAGTGCGAGCAAGAAAACACGAGGAAGCTAACAACTTCGAGTGGGAATAATAGGTGACATTAAAAGTAGTTGAATATATATGGCTAAATTAATGTTTTGGTCCCTTATTTTTATTTTAGGTTTCATTTTACTCCCTTATCTTTTTTTTATTTCGTTTTGGTTCCATATCTTTCAATCGTTAGCCTATTTTGGTCCCTTCCGTCAGTTTTGTGCTGACAACATTAGGTATCCACCGTCAGTCGCCTGAAACCGCCGCCACTCGGCGGAAACTGGATTTTGCCATTTTTTATTTCTCTCTCCTCCCTTCTCTTCCTCATTCCTTCTCTTCCTCTCTTCCTCCCTTCTTCCTTAATGAATCAGAACAAGATTGCTTGAAAACAAATCAGTTTGGCCATTTCTGAGTCATTTACAATCTGCTTGAACACACGACCCTACCACCTGGGTCGTTTCTAGGTCAACTTGGACGTTTCTTGGGTGGCCGTTTCTGGGTCGTGTGTGTGTAAAGCGGCACCGGCCGCTGTTGGCGTGGGTGCTACTGGGCTTTGGTGCTGCTGGCGTGGGTGTTGCTGTCGGCGCCAGCCGTTTTTTGGATGTTAGGGTATAGAATTGGTTCCAATTTTGAAATCGGATTGGTTGTTCCAACAATCCAGATTCCACATTCCACTCTCTCTTTCAGTTTGCGTTTTGAAGGAAGGCAGGAGGAAGGGAGGGAGAGAAGGGAGGAGAGAGAAAGAGAAAATTGGTAAAATCCAGTTTCCGGCAACTAGCCGGCCGAGTTACGGCTGTTTACGACGACAGGCGGTGGATACCTAACGCCGTCAGCATAAAACTAATGGAAATGACCAAAATAGACTAACGGTTGAAAGATAGGGGACTGAAACGGAACAAAAAAAAAAGATAAGGGACCAAAATGAAACATAAAATAAAGATAATTGACCAAAACACTAATTTAACCAATATATATTCAATAGTGATTTAATAGATATATATTGTTATTGTAAATATTTTTGTACTGTCAATTAAGCATAAATTGACACATCATTAAAAATGTATTCTTTCTGTTAATTACCTTAATAGTCATTCATACCATGGTTTCTTATTTATTGGTTGACAATGTAAAAATTCTACACTAAAAATGCATATCAATTAAACTATTTATATAATATTTTATTTTTATTGTTTTAGAAATGTATGCAGACTCATATATTTAAGCAAATCGAATTAAGTTAGATTGAAGAAGAAAATATCATAACTCAACCTACCATTTTATTAAACAGGTTGGCTTTAAATATATTATAAATCCAACACATAGAACACCCCTATGTTGCACCACCTTGCAAAGATAAAAGACACACACCCTGTAAAGCTCCCTAGCATAACAATGTGTATCGTAAGCCATCTCATAAAAGCAAGACATATCAATATATTTATTTATTTATTTTTCAAGGGAAGGTTTATAGGAACGCTTACAAGTAGAGGGAGTGGAGGAGAAGAGAGATGGAACACATTACAATAATTTGAACCCATATACTCGTAATTTCATCCTCACAACTTAATCAAATGAGTTAATTTTAGGGGATAACTAAATTGAATATTTAATTAAGTTACTAAAGTCATATTGAGTTGGCCTTTCGACATGTAACCAACCCAACATTTTTTTCTCGCCCTAACTTATGACATGTTCGAACCTACCCAGCTCAAATCAGGTATTATCAAGCTATAATGTCCAACTCAAATCAGGTATTGTCACGATATATTTATAGCCCTTCAAGTTCAATAATACCCCAAACTTAACCCATGGATGCATATAATCATACTGAGTTGGATTGTCGACATATAAGAAACCCAACAATTATTAGTTTTGGCCCCAACTCAAATCATATTAATACATGATTTTAGATGGGCAGGTTGTGTGTGTGAACTATTTAATAAATTAATATCATAATATATTTAAAACTAAATAAAAATTCATACTATTTTCGCTGTTACATGCAGGTAGGGGTGAGAATAGGTTAGACCGAGTTAGGCCCTGATAGGGTTGAGTCTGATCTGCGTTCCAATTTCAAGGTCTGAGCCTGACCTATTAACTTGTTATAGGCAAATTTTTAAGGCCTGATTTGACCTACTTCAAAGTCAGACCTAGCTTGAAATCCTATTTAAATGCCTACTTTCAACAAGGCATTTAGATATGTCTTTAACTATAAATAGGTCACAAGTCTTCACTTGTAAATTATCTTATAATAAGCCTCTAACTGTAAAGAGGCCGATAGGCCTTTATGATAAATAGGTCGCCCCGACAAGCTCGCTCTGATCATGGACGCAGTTGGAATCTTGAAGCATTACCACGAACGCTACCGTTAGGCCTTCACATATAAATAAGAAAGTAGGCTTCTATATTTAAATACGTCACTAAGACTTTACTTCCAAATATTATAATATTATAAATAATATAGTATGATATTATAATATATCAAAGGGTCATGCTAACTGGTACCCTAAGAGCACTGGTTAACGAATTTAGAAGGAAATTTTTTTTTTATAGGCAAATGTTAGCTTATTAATATTTGTTATGTTAGTGGGGGAAGTTGAACCCATGACCTCCTCCTTATCAGTCCAAACCCTATCTCCCCCCAAACCACCAAGCCACCTTATCACTCCATTATGAAGGAGAAATATTCATCGAAAAACTAAATGTATCATACTTCCAAATATTGAATACACAAATTCTTATTAAAAAAAGTATTTTGATTAGAAGAACACTAATTAACATTCTCCTATATTAAATTACATTATATATGTAGGCCTAATAAGCTTTTTTTTAAAAGCCTTAGGTCTCTTTAGTTATATGGGTTTTTTTAAAAAGCCTTAACCCAATCTTTATTTTTTTAAATAGGTTAGGCTACATGCCTCTGACAAGCGATCTGGCTTAGTCTCACCTCTATGCATAGGGATATCATAAGAAACCAAAATAAAAATACATACATATTTATTTATATACTTAATAGACATATTTAATTTATTCTTTTACTTTTTATGTTTGATAAATACATACACTTATATTTATGTGTCATGTTAACCATAAGGATACTAATTAAGGAAACAAAAACAAAAACAAAAACTTATTGAAAAAATAAATTTATCATTCTTCAAAATATAAAATATAGTAATAAAGTAAGTTTTAATATTGTACTGTGTACATGTACGCAGAAACCTCTAGAAACAAGTTACATAAACCCCAGATGTGGGATTGGATTCTCTCCTGTGGAATTTTAATCGGAAGAGGTGCAGTGAAAAATCTCCACTATGCAATCTTCCTATTCCCTTTGTTTTTGTCTTTGGAGTGTTTCTCTCTCTTCTTTTTAATCTATGATTCATATTTAATTGGATGAAAATTTATGGGAGAGAATCCCTCTTCCTCCAGATGCGTCGTCCAACAACAAAGATCCACAGACAGGAAGATTATAATTTCCTTACTGGTATGGGTTAATCGGACCACAGATGAATAACCCAACAACAAAAAATACACACACCAGATAGGCTAATTCTACGGTGATAGAGTTAATCAAGTCTCTTACCACATTGTCTGCCGTTGATTTCATTTAATCTCATGGTCACACATTACATCCTCCACACCATAGTATCTCTCTCACCAACTCCCTCCACAGTTCTCCCCACCGCTGTCTCCTTCATCACAGCCGGCACATCAGTGAGCACCCACTGCCCCACCCCCTCCCAGTCCTGCCATCGTAGCCCCACCCTCAAGCACCCCTCGACCCACCTCACCTCCCTCTCACGGTGACGCAGTTGATGGCGGAGAACTCTTTCCCCACTCCCCCGACGAGGCTGGTTCTCCTAGAATCGTATCGACGGTGGCGGAGGAGGCAATTTTCTTACCGGAGAAATCTTTCCATTTCTTGTTGAACTTACAGTTAGCCCTGTTTGTTGCTTAGAAGCCGCACAATCGGCGTGTGGAGCAACTCCCCGACGCGTGTGGAGGAAGCCAGATCTGGCGGAGGCTAGACGATAACCGCGGTTCTGGGTGGACCACGAGTTTAGGTAATGGTCCGTGAGGCAGAGGTTGATGCAGTGAAGGGTGCGCGCGACTATGTAGGGTGGCGGCATTCAGAAAAAGACACAGCATATCTGGTCTGCAGCGACCGGAGCAGAGAAGATTGGCGGTGCACCAACCAGGGGAGAGAGGGGGTGGGACTCGTCACTGTTTCGAGGACCGATGGTGCTGTCGGAGGTTGCAGGGTTCGGTGGGAATAACGTCGGTGGTGGTTGTGTATCTGAGATGGTGTGAGAGAGAACGAAAATGCGAAAAAATAAAATAAAATTATATAGTGTTGACAATGCATGATAAAATCTGGTGTGATCACTTATCCAATGGTTATAAAAAATGATACATCCTGAGAGACATTAGTCCCTCGCGCACGCTAGAAGGAGCCCCAGAAGATAATAATTTACAGGTATGGGACTTTTCGGTTACAATTCCACGTTGTGATAGCAACTATATAAGGAGTTTTTTCCCCCAATAATAACAAATACAAAAATTGTGAAATTGAATTGGAAATCTTTGACCTTTAAGAAAAATGGGAAATGCTGAAATGAATAATTAGTTTTTTTTTTTAGGCAAAATGAATAATTAGTTGACTAATCACATTGAGAATAATGTATTGATCAGCATGAACAATAAATTATTTTCAACAATTTCCTCAGTGGCTTTAAAAAATAAAATCTGGCAAAATTTTCATCTTGCACATTAAAATTTTTAAATATAATTAAGACCCTCCCCACCAGGCCTTGTGTTAGACCTTGCCATTTCAAATAGAGTATCAAGTGTATGTGAGTTCTCAGTATAGTGAGCGTTGCGGTGGCTTCCAGATTTCAGTCTTGATGATCACTATTGTTGGTTGGTTGATGTCCATCTAATCCTGTTTAACAAAATTCTTTAGCTTTGGCCAAGAGGGCAAAAACAAGAACCGAAAAAACAATTGCCCTCAACATCAATTGGCTCCCACTGTTCTGGGTAGCCATTAGCCATTTTCTCTTTTTGAATCTTTAATACAATATATTATATTTTCCTTTTATCCTCGTTTCTGCCAAAATTAAATTAAAACATTCTGACATTACTTTTATTTTAAAATTTTAAAACAAATAAGTATTGTATTTAATTGATATGTAGTGACAGTATAAGATCATCTCCAACACATATTCTTAGACTAAGTTCTTAGAACTAAGAACGGTTCTTATATAGAAATACAATTGAATAAGGAGAAGTTTGGTTCTTCCACGAGTACAGTTCTTTTATAAGAACCCGGTTCTTATAGTTAAAAAAAGATTTCATTATTACAAAACCAACTAAAAGAAGAGAGAAAAAAAATAAGTTAAGAACTCAAGTTGAGTTCTATCATTAGAGTAAAAATTTGTGAAAATTCTTAAATTCCATGTGACATTGTAAGGTCCACTAAAATAAACTTAAGAACCCAAATTGGGTTCTAGTATGGGAGATGCTCTAAAGATTTTTTTACACAATTAACCAATTAGAAATTATCACATAAGTTAAAATATTTGACTCTTATCCTAAATACCTTAAAAGTCACTCATACCATGATTTTTGATTAGTTAACAGTATAAAAAACTTTCAGTGCATAGAAATTAAACTCATAAATATTAATATCATTTACAACCACTATAGATTTACAATTGTAATTCACATTTTTTTCTCGCTTTTGATCACTCTAAATTTAACTTTATTGTGGGAGTTTTCTTATTTCTAAAGGCACTAGCTACGGTGAGAGACTAGTTTACACCATTGATCAAATATTGGATAGTAATTTCCACATGATGCTATCATGGTGCACCTACATCAAATTATAATTCATTCACTCTTCCCTCTCACTTCTAGCTTCTTCGGCTTCCCAAATTCCCACCCACGTCGGAACACCACCGTCACCCAACCACCTTCAGCCTCCTTCATGACGGTGGCCACCCAGCCAGTCTCCTTCACGGCGGTGCCACCACCACGAGCCTTCTCCAACCTCCTCGCCCCACCACTTTGCCCCATATCTCAGCCTCGCCGCCAAGGCCATCACCCAGATCCAGCCCATGACCCTAACGGCCTGCCGCCCTTCCACCACCCAACCACCGTTGAAAACCCAGATCTTCGCCTCCACTCCACATCGCCCACCATCTTCTGCTTCGCCATGCTCAACCATAAATCAGTGACGCCCAAGCCAGATCCACCGCACCAGAGTAGCTGTAGAAGGGCTCAAGTCGAAGTCAACATCAGATCCGCATTGGTGAAGTCTCCACTGCGATGGGTCCAGGAGCGGTGCAGTGACGATTCTGTTATGGCCGTGAATTGGAGGTGGAGGTGGTGGAGCCTTCACTTTTAAAACCAAAACGAGGTGAGAGACACCTTGCGCACAGTAGATCTAGAATCGTAGAGGAGATCGCGGAGGCAGGCAACGGATCCAAGGGAGAGGTCGGCGGGGAGGCAGGCGAGGAGGACCGGTGATGAGATTCCGGCACGCCGCCGTGACAAAGATGGATCGGTGGGGTAGCTTCCGGCCCCGTCGTGACAGATATGGACCAGTGGGGGGCAATGGTTTTGGACTTCAGAATCGAGAGTGAAAAAGGGGAAGAGGATGAAATGAAGAAATGATATGGCATAGGCATGTGTACCATATCTTGTACCAACATTTGATCAATGGTGTAAACAGGTCTCTCACGATGAGAGACCTCTCTCATCGTAGCCAGCACCTATATCTTAATTCTCTTACAAGCCTACCTGCTTAAATAAAACAATGATACATCTAATATCTTAAAAATATGAAAAATATTCAATATTTTCGTGAGTAAAAGAGATTACAAGATACGAGAATAAAAAAGAGATTATAAGATGAATTACTCTTTACTGGCAGCTCCCATATGAATGTCTTCCTATCATCTATAGCTTCCTAATTTTAGTGTATAAAATAAAATAGCTGGTCATCCAAGTCTACATATCTAGGCAACGGGATAATATCAACTTCATATTCATGAGTCAGAGTTCAAAGTTCCTATCCCGAATCTTAAATTTCACATATTTGCATGTGCTCTCAGCCTCTCACTACTTCAACGGTTACTGTCCTCAAAACCTAATGCAAGTCTTGTTATTCGTTTAGTGCATTCCCTTCGGCTTCACCTCCCCCAGTAACCTGTTTAGATATCTTTTTAAGTGCAGGGGAAGAAGAAATAGCACTGCAGAAGCTTAAAAAAAAAAAAAGATGAGGGGTCTTAAAGTCTAGACTCCTTGACATACCGTCTTGGTCACGTGCAACAAAAGTTCCAGAATTTCTGAAAAATTGGGTCTCAAAGATGGATCTCGGTGCCAGCACCCGCGAAGCAATTCCACTAACTTTGGATGAGCATGTTTTGGAATTTTAGGCCTCAAACCCTGCAACTCATATTCAAAAAACTTAATTCTTTTTTTAGCAATATTTTTGTTCCTTGATAGCTTGAGCTACTATAAAGATTTCAAATTATTAATATTTTCTTATCTTGAGAATCTTCTTCCAATGAATTCTCTTTAGTGATACTCCGCATACTTCATTCAAAATACTAGTCTGGCAATTTTGTAGCGACAGATAATTCCTAAGAATCAGAGGCGGATCTTCACTGTGGCGGAGGGGAGCAACGGCTCCCCCCAAAAAAACAAAATTACCAATTTTTTACAAGAATAAATTTTAATGGCACCCTCCTATCTTGATGGAATAGCATGAGCTTGGATGTAGAGACATATGCGGTAAAAGCATAGATGATGAGCTTGAAAGTGAGGGAAGAGCATGTGCAATGATCGCATAGATGAGAAGGTGTTTTCTCATAGTTGTGTAAATGATCCAGAGAAGGTTATTACCCGGTACCAGTAGCTATGAAGAAGAAGATAGTGATGAAGGGGTATTTTGGGAATGAAATGCACGAAAATTATTCTTTAAAGTAAACAGGTGTTGTTAAAAACAATAACAAAAACAAAAGTAAACAGGTGTTGTTGTAGTTGTTCAACGCCTAACTTTCATGTGATTTTTTCGTTATTCTCTATATTTTGGTTTTTAACTTTTCCTTTTTTTTCTACTTTTATTTTTATTTTTAAGAGAAAGCGAGCTTTTCAAAGAAGAAAAGAAAAGAATCAGTTTGTACAAATAAAATCTTTTTTTATTGAGAAAAGTTATTTAAAAATCGGGTAAAGACCCAAACTGGTCCCTGACAAAAAAAAACAACATTTTGATCCATGAAAAATGAAAATACCAATGTGGTTCTCAATAATGTAAAATACGAGTCAAATTAGTTCCTGATAGGGGCTAAAATGTCCCTAAAAATTATCCTAAAAAGGACTATTTTGATCAGCATTTTACATTGTAGATAACCAAATTAGTATTTTCCATTTCTCGGGATCAAAATGTCACTGGGCTTTTTTGTCAAAGGGACTGATTTGGGCCTTTAGCCTTAAAAATATGTGTCATGATAACCAATGTCCTAAAGACATTGATTAAGAAAACAAAAAAATTAAAAGTTCATTGGAAAATAAGTTTATCATTTTTTAAAATATAAAATATGTGAAGTCCCAAAGTCAATTTTCTATTTTTTAAATCCTTAATCAACACTCTTAGGATACTAGTTATCATTTTCAAAAAAATATTTTATCAAGCTGGATTACTGTTGTTTTCCTTTTTGTGACGTGAGAATAAAAAATAAAAAATTTAAATAAATAGATACACTAAAATATAATAAGTTTAATATAAATTTTAATTATAATATTTAGTGAATAATATATGGCTCCCCCTAATATTTTCCTCAAGGTCTGACACCGCTAAGAATAAACCATAATCACTTATTTGAGTTATTTCTACTCAAAGCAGGAAAAATATATGTTTAACCAGCTCCACGTACGAACATATGAGAAATGCACATATAATTTCTTAGTGAAGGAATACCTTCTGGACCACTCCAACTGCTGCTTGCAATGGGGACAAGTGCTCGTAAGGAAGCTGGCATGCAGTCAAAAAAACACATGCTACGTGAATTCTGAGCAACCATAATAATAACTGAATGAAAACAACACCAAAAACAAGTCTCTAAAATATAGCTACTTCCAATTTTATTATCCTTTTCTTTTAAATTCATTATTGGTCACTTTTAAGTTTTAAACCACTAAAACTATCACCCCTTACTCTTCCCTATACTAAAGTCTGTATTTTACCCATTAAACCTCTTCCTCCCGACAGACTTACATTGGCTAGAAACTTCTGCCTAATACTCGCTTCAGTTTCAGGAAATAATCCAGCCAGTAGAATAGAATCAATATACATGATATTTTGCAGGATAGTGTGTCAAGGGTCTATCCATTGAAAGGCACAAAAGTCGTGCTTTCAAGTGCTAAGCTCTATTACTTCAATCCCCCAATAGGAGGTTAATACAATTTAAGTAGAGGAGAAAGTAAATCAATTTTCAATTGGACATGAGAAGGGGAGGGTTTAATTATTACTTTATTAGCTCTTTGGATGTCAAGCAAGAGAAAGCAAAAGAGGGGAAAAAATTGCTCGAGCATTACCTTCCCGGTGAGCAGCTCCCAAAGAACAATGCCAAAGCTGAAGACATCAGCTTTGTGATCATATGGTTTATGTTCAATAACCTTCCATATGTCAAGGGAATCACAAGTTATAATCAATGCAATGAATGGTAAAAGTAAAAGCAAGACAAATCAATTATTTAAGATGCCTTACGTAACCAAGTGAAGCGTCCATAGGTAAAAACCGGAGTTAATTTTGGGTTTAGCCAACAGGAGAGGGAAAAAATTGACAGCAAGGGCCTACCCTTGACTTTGATTGAAGATTAGTACAAGAGTTTTTTTTTGGGTACAAAATGGTGGACGACATTGTTATTACCCATTTGCAAAGAGCATAAACAACCAAAAGAAGTACAGAAAAGCCCTCATTGCCAGCAACTTAGCTTCTTCACTGAAAAGCCCTCATTGCTATTCCAACTTATCTAGATTTGTCTTATTAAATCACAAATTGCTGCCTATTGTAACCTTAAACTGCGTCCCATCATGCCTATAAATTGTAGAATTCATAAATTTGAAGATAACTAGTCAACGCTATGGCAATACTCATAAATATACCGACCTCCGGAGCCATCCACCGATAAGTTCCAGTTTCTG
The DNA here is from genome assembly GCA_030762895.1 of Sophora flavescens. NCBI lineage: Eukaryota > Viridiplantae > Streptophyta > Magnoliopsida > Fabales > Fabaceae > Sophora > Sophora flavescens. The sequence goes on from CM061067.1 coordinate 19,028,099, forward strand.
CAGTCATGATACCAGACTGGTCATGCACTCTAGCTACACCAAAATCAGCAACCTTAACTACCTGTTGGGAAAGGTTTTTTGAAATACAGGCACGACGGCATAAGTTCACACGAGCCATAAGATCATGTATACCTAAACTTTGTGAAGCCAAGCAAAGATGAAAACACATGTAGCAGACCAACATGTTACACAGAACTAAGAAAATATATTACAGGAAGATATTTTCAGCACTTTACCGTAAGCATTTCAGTAGTTCATAGATGCTTCATTACAAGAAAAAATATTTCATGCAGCACCTTGTAGCACTATGTTTACAACTTAAGGTTTTTCACTCTAGTTCACGATGCTCATGCTGCAGCAAATTTAAAGTTCTTACTACCTGATTCTATCAACCACATCTGTACAAATTCTATTTCTAAGGAACTTGAAAATTATTTTAACATGTCATAGTTATAGTAGTAAACTGAGAGGATGCTTATTCGATAGCTATCCTGTATGAATTCCAAAAAACTATAGCAGATATATTTATGTACTAAACCAAAAAAAAATTTAAAAAATTGTTTCCTTCATATACCAGGACGTCCCAGCTTTGAAAAGCTTTATTTCTAATATATTTGCATTACCAATCAACTTGAGTTTCCATATATAATCAGATGCCAGACATGAGATAGTTTACTCAACCAGAACTTCACAGCGGTTAACAGTGTTGTAGTATATAATTTGACTGCATTAACAAAGAAGCTATGACCGGTAAAATCAATAGTAAATATACAATGTTAACTCACCCCTTTCTCATCCACCAACAGATTAGCGGCTTTTAGGTCCCTATGTAGGATATCATTCTGATGCAAATATTTCATTCCTTCAGAAACATCAATGGCTACTTTGAGCAAAGAAGGAAGAGCAAGGACAGCCTTCTGCAGATGGAGAAAGTCATACATACTTCCACCAGACATGTATTCTGAGAAAAACAAATTATGCATTGAAATTGACAATACGGTGCCCGTTACATTGACCTTGCAATCAATAAGTAAAATATAATACAGAAGCGCAAATTTTACCTGTGACAAGGCAAAGGTTTGGGGGTTTGGTACAGGCGCCAACCAATTTGACAACATTCTTGTGCTGAACTTTGCTGCAAGAATTCAATTTTAAAAAGCCATAATGGATACGGATTTTAAATTTATTTCAACAGGAAGGCACCGTTCAAGGAGATAGTCACCCATAATGCATAGAAAGACAAAATTATTAATGTATCCTCTCCGTCTCTCCCACTCTCTACATTACAACCTTAGCTAGGAAGCATTCAGATAATTGATTTGATGATATGGATCATGAACATTTGAACGTGAAATTTAGGATAAAAATTCATTTTTCTTTAAACATTTAATCAGATTGAATGATTGGAGAAGTCTTCATATCCGTTGACAATTATCTTTATTGAAATATTACTAAAATGAGAACAAACCTTAGGACATAGACTTCTTGAGCAAATTCCCTCTGTATATTTTCATTCAAATTCTCAGCCTTAAGGACTTTGATAGCCACATCTTGATTACAGAATGTACCTTTATACCTGTGTCAAATAATCAGTAACTCAACATTTACTGACTCAAACACATTGAGATAAAATGATAATACTCACAAATCACTGAAAGATCCAGATGCAATTTTCTTTTCATATCTCAAACACCTTGCATCAATTTCCCAGACACCATTTCCACAGGTGGACAAATTCACATGATTAGAGATAAAGTTGATCCCAGTTTGCTCTTGCTCCGCAATAGGAAGACAGCCATTTTCTTTCAACTGATGTTGCTTCTGGATTCCCACCCAAAATATAAACTAAAAAATGATCCTCTTGTACCAAAACAAAAAATAATTGATCCTCTATGAAAAGGTGGGAGGATGGGGGATGCGAGCAAACACTTTATTTGTTAACTTTTAATTATTATAGAAAACTAGTATAAATATAGAACATTTGAAACATCTTGCAGAAGGTACTAAAGTGAGAACCAGTGAACTTTTATATGTGAACATGTCAAAAATGATCATCTTTTGATATTAAATAATAAGGCAATTGAACTATTACCATAATTATAACCAAACAAAAGAGACCACTATCATAAACAAAATAAGGAATTTTAGGGGCAAATAGAGATGGATGCCAGGGGGCGTTTGTTGGGGGGGGGGGACTAAACTAAACATGTAACCACAAGTAGCATATAAAGGACCTACCTTGAGTTTCTGAATTTTCTTTGCCAGTACAAGTTTTAACTTCTCAGTCTCCTATAAATTTCAAACATGGACATTTGTCAAGTAAGCTTGTTACAAATAAATGAGAGAGAAAAACAGTACATCCCTCTTTCTTTTCTGATAATAAGTGTCAATATCACATCCTATTGTAGTCTGAGAACTAGGAAGTTGTCGAATTTATAAGTTATATATGCAATTTGTTTCAAAACAATTTTTAAAGACAATGAATATTTTTTCAGTTCCATGAGACAAGCTAATTTCCTTCTGGATAATGCTTACTTTGCTTAGTGTACACACTTTGGAGCACATCACCTCACCCTGGAGTGAGGTGGCAGAATCAGAATGTAGGTTCTCAGATGAGGTGGGACCAACAGTAATCAAATGGTGAAAATTGTGCGGATGCAAGGTGATGTATGTGGAAGGAATGTGTATCTAACATTACTCTTTCCTTTCCCTTTTAGTTTCATTTGATTGAACTACTATAACGCAATTAAGAAATAAAAGGGAAACATGCCTCAACTGCCCAACCACCAACAACAAAAACATCCAAAGAATAGCCATCCAGTGTCGAAAAAGCATGTGCTTCTTGAATGTCCAACCCAGTCTCAGACAATAAGGAAGTCAACTGCAGTTGCAAGTTGCAACACGAAAGCTTGAACTATAAGAACCTTAACTTATGCTCATATTTAAAGGAATAAGAATTTCATGAATTTTCTGGATGGAGTGAAGGAAATGAAAACTAAAGCAACGTAAGTTTATTAAAATTCTAGATCTAATAAATCAAATAATTCAAAATGACGCTTCAAATTTAAAATTTGAGACTCCCCATATTACACATTGTAAAAAAGATATACAATCTGTGCTCTGTGATATATATTGTTAAACCTGCTCTAGTAGCCTGAAGTCTGAAACTTATAATAATAACATTGGCATCAACTGATACACAGATATAGTTCCTGTTTATGATAACGGTTTAAACTTTGTTTGCATTTTACTAGATATATCCTATATGTGCATTTTAAGTGTGAAGCAAGCTTCCAATGCCTCATAATTGCTAGGATTGTTAATGCAAAAACATAATATATAGGAAATATTGCACAAAAATTGCAGAAACATCAGTGAAATAGAAAACTGCAGGGCATAGACTTTCCACTTTAGCTAGAAACATTTGCACAGCAACAACAATATAAGCTACCTGACTGAGAAGTTTTGGCTTGTCATTTGTTGAAATTGTGATTTCGTGCATTGGCCTGCAATAAGTAAATTAATGAAAACTGATAAACAGAAAGAAAAGAAAAGTTTCAAGCAATCAAAAGATTGAAAAAAAACAGGCCTCCTTGAGCAAGAAGAAACAGAGATATAAAAGAACAAATGTCAAGATGTTTATTGACACAATGAGAAAATAAGCAAAAAGGAATAAGAGATTATAAATGAAGGAAAATTCCAAGTACTAAAAAATAAAGGTATATTTAGACAAATGGATAGTAGATTAATTAAGAGCATAAAATTGTACTAAGGGAAGAAATAAGGATTATCATTGAAGTTTTACCAGGCATAATGTGCATAAAAATTCAAATGGTTAATCCTATCTTGAACTTGTAACTGGCCAGCGCCAAGATCAAGTTGAAGGTCAGCTGATGAACCAAAGGCCGGGGGTGGATGGAAGCTGAGAAAGCATGAAAGAGAAAACGCAGCAGTTGGAATTGTTAAATAAGACATAAAGATGGCTGAAAAGTATAAACAAGGATAATAGTGTATAGAAGAAAAGGACAAGGTCAAGTAAATAATCACATAATCATGCCTTGTGTTGTCTGGAATATCGTAATCAGGCCCGCCTTTACTTCGTGAGTTTGAATGAAGGGATTTACAACAACGCACACTAGAAGCAGAACGAACCTGCATAGAAGATATAGTACTGAGATCTAGCAAATCAATTGGCTAATCCAAGTACCAGCAACATTTCCATTTCCTGGTAAAATGAGGAAATTAATTCTCTAGATACTAATGATATCACAACGTAGCAATTTGCTCAAAATGGAGCATGTAATTGTCTAATAAACAACGAACATATGAAGCATCTAGTTTCTGGCCAAATCAAGCGCATGATACTTTTAGTGAGCGGAAATTTGACTAATGAAGGAAAAAGGGTAACATTTAGAGGTCAAAATTTTATCTGCTGTTGATTGATAATCTTATTCTTATCCTGATTAGTTCATGTAAACCACCTGCACAAGACGGACTTCAACTGCTGGTCCGGTTGCAGTAGGAGCGCCTCGTGCCATGTGCAGTAACCTTTTATGCATAAGAACATCTATGGCCCTGTCCACATTCATATCCAAAGCATACCTGATATATACATTTTAGATGGACAGACTCAAGTAATGAACAATTAGAAGTCTTCACACAAACACAACTCCGTGATAGCAAGGTCCAGAAAGTCAGAACTGAGAAACAAACAGAATTTTTATTTTTATTTTTTTAAAAAAAGGCATCCATTTATGTTTGAATTAAGGAAACATAGGCAATCGAAAGGACTAGGAACTGATATTTTTTTACCATCAAGGGTTCAATTTAATTGGCTTAAAAATGTGAAGGCATTTAACTATTGTCCACTTCCATTTGCGCAATCAAGACAATAAGACATGAAAAAACAGAAAGGAGATGACATCATGCTAACGAGTGTCCTAAAGGCATTGTATTGGGAATCCATTAAAGGAAACTTTATATTAGGAAACTAAGTATAACATTTTTAAAAATGTTAAATATACCATCTTCCATACAATTTTCCTTTCTTAGTTCCTTAAATAATGTCACAAGGGGACTCGTTAGCATTATTCTTTAATTAAAAAGTAAAACAACGCTACCCTAACAAACAAGCAACTTTTTGTTGACCCCAGTTTTCTTGAGACAATAGGATACATAACGATTGAAAAATAATCAGAACTCAGAACTTAGGATTCAGTGTACCTAATGGGAAGGCGATAGAAGTGTTCCCAAAGCTCATCCTCAAAACCAGGAACCACAGCTTCTGGGACATTCAATTCCCGAAGTCTACTAAGAACCTCGTTGTAAACTTCAACCTTCTGCCTCTGCTTTTTGCACCCAGAATTGAAAACTCTGCTACCGCAACTATCTGTCTCTCCCATGTATATATAATTAGAGCAATTCTATGGTGTCTGGCCGATAGATTCTATAGATATAGATTCTGAGTCACCAATACAAACCGAAACCACACGGGACTTCAATAAAATTCGAAAACAAGAAACGAATGGGACCCTTTATTGGCATAGCTTAGGTTCAAGTTCAAATAGTAACATAACATGAACAACCAAACTACGTCTATGGACAACATCAAAAGCTGTCTGCATGAACTACTTCATTCCCATTCTCTGATCGTCCAACAACATGGATGGTCGTGACTAGCATCGTAAGTGCCAAGTGAGTTTAAAAAGACGTTAATGAGTGAATAATGAGGGAGCGCAATGCGCACCCGCTAGCTGCCCGTAACGACGTGGATTGTACACAACACGACGAGACCTTGCTTTGCTTGTATCACCGCTTTTTAAATGCAAATCAACCATTTTTTTTTTTTTTTAAGTTTTGATAAACCGATGATGGTTTGGGATATTATCCTCCCACAGTCAATTGTGTGAGTAAAATCTTTTAATAATATTTTTTCCATATAAAGTAGTGTATAGATTCAAAGTTCAAACTCATTCCAATTGAATCAAGACACATTCGTAATATATATATATATATGTTCCGTCCAAAATATCTCAGATGAGAGATACTCGGCTGGAAAGAGTTTAGAGGGGATGTTTTGGAGTGTGCTTGACAGAATTGAGATTCAGCTCCTACGTATCCAAATGGGAATCAAAGCAAACGTAGTTCTCAAGGAAGGGGTTGGACCCCTATTTATAGAGATGTTTAAAATCAGGCTCCGAGTTATACGGAGAGATATTAGGATCGGAGCTCGATTATGCGAGAGAGATATCAGGCTCCTGATTATGCGGAGAGACATCAGGCTCCTGATTACGCCGAGAGATATCAGGCTCAGCGAGATATTCGGACCAGTTAGTTGTGACTGGATATCTCGGGGCCGAGGTATCTTCGTTCGTGGTCTGGTGTGGAATAGGGCCGAGTAGTTGTCCTCGGGTGTTGAGTGTATTAACGGGTCTTCGGCTTTATGGGAGTTCGGGTGAATGCCCACCTACGAGAATGAGCTCGGTCGTATTGACAGTCCTCGGCCTTATATCTTGGTAGGTTACACAAGCCCCCCGAGCTCCGAGCTTAAATAAGCGAAAGAGCTGATAAGTATGAAACCGAGCTTATTCTTCGGCCACACAAACTTCCGCATTCCCAGCTGTCATTTCAATCAAATCTTTCCTCTTTGTCAGAGGAAGCAATCATTCCCCCTAATACTTCTGCAGTACGCTTTGGGTAAGAGACCCTAGGGTTCCGCGCCCATTTAATGCGGGAAAAATCAAAAGCCGCGCCCTTTTGGGCTTGATAGAACGTGGGCCGTCAACCGCGGCTACAAATATCCCTTCCGACTCCGATTCCCTTCTACCTTGCTTATCCTCCTTCGCCCTTCACCTTCGTCTTCCAAGTTTCTGCCGTCACTCTTCTGCTTGTCATTTTTCAGGTACGTCCAGTCTCCTTCTTCCCCTCGTGCTTCTAAGTTTAATTTCTGCTTACCAGATGAGTTCATCCATGTCCTCTGAGTCAAATACCTCGCCTCTAATTGAGCGTGAGGTTTCCCCCATTGGGGGTTCTCCCTCCGCCTCTTCGATTCCTTCACGGGAGTTGAACATCGGAGAAGGGGAAGCGTCCTCCTCCGGGTCGTCTTCCCCTGGGTCGGATTACTCTGGGTCTGACTCCAAGTCCGGCTCCCCCTCTCCCCCGGTGTCCAAACCCGCCGCTCGTAAACAACGCCTGAGGGTTCCAAAAGACCCTATTCCTGATATTACCCTTCCTGGGTATACCTGGGTTAAAGGCGAGGTTGGCACCTTTTTTCTCTGACTTCCAATCTCTAGAATCAATTGATCAACTCCGTTCCCAAATTAATATCTCGGCATCTGGAGATGAGTCCGAGTTCATTTGTTCTCCATGCTCGGGTACCGAGTGCGTCTTCCTCCGGGCTCGCCCTTCCGAGCCCCCCTTTACATACATGTACAAAACACTCTTTGATAAGCTGCATGTGTCTCTTCCTTTTACCGAGTTTGAGTGCGACGTTCTAAGAACCATGAACGTCGCACCTACTCAGCTCCACCCTAACAGCTGGGCTTTTATGAAAGCCTTTCAAATCTTATGTAAATACCTCGGGATGGAGCCCACCACTCCAAAAATTTTGTATTTTTACCAAACAAGGTTTGGTGAGAAAATGGGATGGATTTCCCTTAACGGGTTGAACCGGAGAGGACTGCTTAGTCTGTACACATCATCGTACAAAGATTTTAAAGTCGGCTTCTTCCGAGTTCGTCCCTCGGGCTCTCATTCCTCCCACTTTTTTGACGATGATAACAGTGCCAAGTTTCCTTTATACTGGTAATCCTCCCCCACAAAATTCGTTGGCTTTGAGTACCAATCCCTCCCGGCCGAGGATAGACGGGACATAGACATACTAGAAAAACTTCCTCGGTCCCTCCATTGTGGACGCCTCCTGAAACTACCATTCTCATCTACCCCGAGAACTGACCTGAAAAGTAAGTACTCGGCTTTTTAGTTTTGGAGTTTTTTCTGTTTTTGTTGCTGAACTAACAGTTTTTTCTTTTTGGCAGTCATTATGGGGAAATTCGACTTCTCCAAGCTGGTAAAGGCTGCTGTAAAAGAGGGTCAGGGTCCCTCCTCAACTGAGCAGAAGAAAAGACCTCCTCCCGCCAAGGCCTCTGCGAAGGGGGCTTCATCATCCGCCCCTCAAAAAAGAAAGAGGGTAGAGGTTGTAGTTGACACCAAAGATTCTCCCCTTCCTCGCCCAAGTCCTTCACACCCTACTACCCAGGAGACAGGAACCGCAGGGCAAGGACAGCAACCCCCTCCCTCCACCGAGCTGAAATGGTACAATACTTCTCTCAAAGCAGGGACTTCATCCCTCTGGGGTGAAGACTTCAACCCCTTCCCTTCTTTCGACTCAAACTTCTTAAAGCCCGCCGATCTCCGGCTAATTAAGCAGCAAGGGGCTCGATCTAGCATGGAGGCCCTCTCGGTCTACTGCCTTCGGGCTGCCGCTCTGGCCCGTTTCTGTAGCCGAAAGTTAACAGAGACCGAGAGGAAGTCCCAGCAGTTGGAATCTGAGTTTGCTGCGATTGAGAGGCTGAAGGGGGACTTCACCCGGATTTCCTCTGAGCGCGAGGAGCTGGCTCGAGGTAACGAACGCCTGACTGCTACCCTGGCTGAGATTAATACTCGGAACTCCGAGCTAGATTCCCGAGCAAAATCAGCTGAGGAGGACAAAGCTCGGGTTGAAGAGGACAAGGCTCGCGCTGAGGGAAAGCTCAAAGAGGCTCAGGCTGAAATTGAGCAACTTAAGGCTGCCCTGGAGGCCGAGACCAAGGTCAGGATGGAGCTCCAGGAGGATGTAAAAGAGGCCACAAGCTGTATTATTATTGAGCATCGAAAAGGTTTTGACAAGGCCATTGCCCAAGTTGAGGTTCTTGCCCCTGGCGTTGATCTTTCGGGAGTCGATGTGAACAAGGAGGTGGTGAATGGGGAACTTGTTCCCATCATTCCCGAGGAGGAGGAACAGGTGGATGTGGTGGGAGATTCTCCCGAGGGTCATATTGAGGCCGAGGAGTGCCATAGGGGCGAGTAACTTAGTTTTTGGTTTTTCTTTTATCCCTTGTACTAGGCTGGCGCCCTTGTAACTTGGTTTTGCTTAATGAAAACTGTTACCATTTTGATGACTTTCCTTTTTCCTCGTAGCCTCTTGTTTGGCCGAGATACACTTGAAGTGTTTTTTATCTTCCGTCGTTGTATTTGGACTGTTTAAACAAATCTTCGGCTAAGACCGAGGTATTCTACCGTCCATATCAAAGATGGACGGTAGTTGTTACACGTGAAACGCATGTTTCACACCTTACGCATGCAGTCACGCATTATATGCTTTGGAAACCGCAATGCAATTATTGCATTTTGCTTAGTTTCGAGATTTGTTTTTCCAACAAATCTTTTCCCATGCATATTTCTTCCTTCCCAACGCCTCTTGTACCCTATAAATAGGGCTACTTCGCTGCTTTACTTATTCATTCTTCATTCTTTTCTACCAGCCTAACTCGTCCTCCTTCGACCCGAGTAGTTCCATAATAGTGTCAGGGGTTTACGTTCCTCTCTCCCAGTTAACATCCTTTTTTGAGCTTTATAGCTGCCAAAAAGGATGTAAGTGGGAGATGGGATCCAGAACTCCTTTTATGATTTAATCCTTCAAAAAGGATGTTAACTGGGAGAATTGCATTCTTCGGGAGTGGAGAAAGGGGTAGAGGCCGTCTACTCCCTGAGCGGGCCGAGCACCTCATCATCCAGCTTGGCCGTCTACTCCCGGAGTGGGCCGAGCACCTCATCTTGCCGCTACCTTAATTGGGGGGACGACCGGCAACCCGAGCGGCCCTTATTTTCAATTTCAGCGCTGTGCTCGGTTCCCTTAATATCTTCACCTGTTTGTACTTTTCAAGAGTCAAACTCGGCCTTATATTTGCTTTACGCATTGTACTCGGTTTCCTTAATAAAATCATGGCTCATATTCGGCCTTTAAATTCGAACTTTGTTCTTTTTTAATTGCTACTCGTATTCGATTTCAACAATTTCGCGGCTCGAACTCGGCCTTAATAACTCGATAGCTCGAACTTGGCTAATAGGCTCAAACTTGGCCTTAATAACTCAATAGCTCGGACTCGGATAGGAGGCTCAGACTTGGCCTTTAAATTTGAACTTTGTTCTTTTTTAATTGCTACTCGTATTCGATTTCAACAATTTCACGGCTCGAACTCGGCCTTAATAACTCGATAGCTCGGGCTTGGCTAATAGGCTCAAACTTGGCCTTAATAACTCAATAGCTCGGACTCGGCTAGGAGGCTCAGACTTGACCTTTAAAATTTAACGGCTCGTACTCAGCCTTCAGGCTCAAACTTGGCCTTTGAAAACTTAATGGCTCGTACTCGGCCTTCAGGCTCAAACTTGGCCTTTAAACATTTAATGGCTCGTACTCGGACTTCAGGCTCAAACTTGGCCTTAAGCATTTAATCGGCTCGAACTCGGCCTTCAGGCTCAAACTTGGCCTTTAATAATTTAATCGGTTCGAACTCGGCCTTCAGGCTCAAACTTGACCTTTAATAATTTAATTGGCTCGAACTCGGCCTTCAGGCTCAAACTTGGCTTAAGCATTTAATCGGCTCGAACTCGGCCTTCAGGCTCAAACTTGGCCTTTAATAATTTAATCGGCTCGAACTCGGCCTTCAGGCTCAAACTTGGACTTTAATAATTTAATTGGCTCGAACTCGGCCTTCAGGCTCAAACTTGGCCTTTAATAATTTAATTGGCTCGAACTCGGCCTTCAGGCTCAAACTTGGCCTTAAACATTTGATCGGTTCGAACTCGGCCTTCAGGCTCAAACTTGGCCACATACATCGGCAAATTAAGAAAACAACGTTCATAATAAATTCTTTTATTGGTTAAAAAGGAAGTCTACGGTGTGCCTCGTTAAAACCTTCTCGGTCAAAACCCTTTTTGGGACAAAATACCGAGGTAGGAAAAAGAGTACATCACCTGACTATTTACATCAGCTATAATAAAATTTTAAATGCGAAGCATTCCAAGTCCTCGGGATAGGTTTCCCGGACAATTCTTCTAACCTATATGCTCCGTTTCCCAAGTTTTCTACTACCCGGAACGGCCCTCCCCAGTTTGCTGCCAACTTGCCTTCCGTGTGATCTTTCCTTGCTTCTCCTTTTATTCTCAGCACCAAGTCTCCACACAGGAAACTCCTCGGCTTCACTCTTGAATTATACCTCCTAGTTGCTCTCTGTTTGCAGGCTTCTTCTCTGATTTTGGCCTCCTCCCTGATTTCCTCTACCAAGTCAAGTTCGACCCTTAAATTGCTTTCATTATCGTTCGACGCATGTGGCATACGTCGGAAAGACGGTTCACCAACCTCCAATGGGATCATGGCGTCTGTTCCATATGTCAGCCTGAAGGGTGTTTCTTGAGTGGTAAATTGAGGCGTGCAGTGGTAGGCCCAGAGGATACTTGGTAACTCTTCTGTCCAAGCTCCTTTGGATCTTCCCACCCTCTTCTTCAGTTCTCCGAGAATGACCTTATTGGCCGCTTCGGCTTGCCCATTGGTCTGGGGATGTTCTACCGATGTGACATGGTGTTTGATACCAAGGTTGTCACAGAATCCCCGTAACGTCTTATCTACAAACTGTCTTCCGTTGTCTGTGACGATTGCAAAGGGAATTCCGTGCCTACAGATGAGGCTTTTCCATACAAATTTTTGCACTTTCTCGGCGGTAATCTTCGCCAAAGGCTCTGCTTCAATCCATTTTGTGAAGTAGTCCACTGCTACCAGGAGAAATTTGATTTGACCTTTAGCCACAGGGAATGGCCCCAGTATGTCCATTCCCCACATAGCAAAAGGCCAAGGCAAGTTTAATGTGTGAAGTCCTTCGGGAGGGGTACGACTTATATTGGAGAATCTTTGGCACTCATCACATTGCTTCGTCCACTCAATGCAATTTGCTCGGATGGTAGGCCAATAGTACCCTGCTCGGACTACCTTGGAGGCCATTGATTTGCCCCCGCAGTGAAAACCACAGATTCCTCGGTGATCCTCTTCCATGACGTACTTTGATTGTGCCTTCGTCAGACATTTTAGAAATGGTACCGAGAATCCCCATTTAAACAATTCCCCGGAGATAATAGCAAAGTGACTTGCTCTGAGCCTGATTTTCCTGGCCTCAGCGTGATCTGGGGGCAGAGTTTCTGAGGATAAATACTCCCAAATGGGTGTCATCCATTCCCGGTCAACCAGCTCGTTGGCCATCACCTCCCCAGTCGTGACACTCGGTTCGTTTATGGTTTCTTGAGTAACTGTTCTATAGTGACCCGACTTCTTTGTACTGGCTAATTTGGACAGCAGATCGGCCCGAGTGTTTTCTTCTCGGGGAATGTGCTCAATAGCAAATTTCTCGAAGTTGGAGATTAATTGGTTGACTTTGCATAAATACTTGGTGGGCTGAGGCTCTTTCGTTTGGTACCCTCCGGAGATTTGCCCTGTGACTAACTGTGAATCGCTCCGGCATCTGATAGTCTTCGCCCCCATTTCCTTTGCCATCATTAATCCTGCAATCAAAGCTTCATATTCGGCTTGATTGTTTGAGGTCTTGAACTCAAACTTTAGTGACTGCTCCAGGATCAGATCTCCCGGGCCTTCCAGAATCACCCCAGCTCCACTGCCCCTGACATTCGAGGATCCATCCACATACAAATTCCACCATACATCCTCGGATATCGGCTGCGGGTGGAGCTCGGCTATAAAGTCAGAGAGACATTGAGCTTTCAGAGGGCCTCTCAAATCGTATCTTAGGCCGAACTCGGATAACTCTACCGACCACGCAATCATACGTCCTGCCAATTCGGGCTTTTTGAGGATCTGCTTAATCGGGTGATCAGTCTTGACAATCACCTGGTGACTTTGGAAGTACAGACGCAATCGCCGAGCTGCGGTTACCAGGGCCAAAACCAGCTTTTCAATGACTTGATACCGAGTTTCAGCATCATGAAGGACCCTGCTGATGAAGTACACCGGCATTTGAACTTTGTCTATTTCCTGCACAGTGACTGTGCTGATGGTGTGCTCGGTGGCTGACAGATATAAGTATAACTCTTTCCCTGGGATGGGTCGAGTTAATATCGGTGGTGAAGACAAAAAGGTCTTGAAATCGACGAAGGCCTTCTCACATTCCTCGGTCCACATAAAGGTTTGAGGCCTCCTCAGTAGTCTAAAGAAAGGCCGAGCTTTCTCTGCAGATTTGGGTAGGAACCGAGATAATGATGCCAACCGTCCTGCAAGTCTTTGCACTTCTTTAATATTTTGTGGGCTTCGTATCTCAATCAGAGCCCGAAATTTATCAGGATTGGCCTCGATTCCTCGGTGTGTCAACATGAAACCGAGGAATTTTCCGTCCTGGACACCGAAAACGCACTTCTCCGGATTCAACCTCATATTACACTTTCTCAGCTGTTGAAAGATTTCCTCCAGATCTTCTGGGTGGCTGTTGGGGTCATCGGATTTTACGACCATGTCATCCACATAAACCTCCATAGTCTTTCCGATTTGTTTTTCGAATACCCGGTCCATGAGCCTTTGGTATGTAGCTCCAGCATTTTTCAGTCCAAATGGCATCACCCGGTAACAGTAATTGGAGCCTTCAGTTATGAAAGCTGTTTTATCCTCATCAGGGGGATACATTCTGATCTGATTGTACCCCGAGTATGCATCCAAGAAGCTCATAATTCTGTATCCGGAAGCTCCATCCACCAGTCTGTCAATACTCGGCAAAGGATAGGAATCCTTTGGGCAAGCTTTATTCAAATCTGTGTAATCGGTGCACATGCGCGACTTGCCATTTGCTTTTTTGAACAGAACAACATTGGCCAGCCAGGTAGTGTATTCTACTTCTCGGATAAAATTGGCCTTGACCAACTTCGCTGTTTCCTCTTCCACAACCTTTCTCCTTTCTTCCCCAAGTCTCCTTTTACTCTGGGCCACCGGTTTCGCCTCGGGACAAATTGCCAGTTTGTGGCATAAGAAGTCAGGATCAATTCCCGGCATATCGGATGTGGTCCAGGCAAACAAATCGGCGTTGCTACGAAGCACTTGCTTTATTTCCTCTTTCAAATTCGGCTCAAGATGACCGCCGAGTTTGGTGCACTGATCAGGCTGTGAACCGAGCTGGAACTTTTCTAACTCCTCAATAGGTTGTGGACATTGTTCTTGCATGTCCATTCTCGGATCCAGTTCAACAGAGTTAACGGAATTAACCGACTTGTCTTTCCCCATGTCTAGGGTTTCTGCGGGTGTAGGTTTAAGTTTGCTCACACGCAAACTATCAGCATAGCACTGTCTGACCATCTTCTGATCAGCCCGGACAGCCACTATGTCCCCCGAGTTGGAAGGGAATTTCATCGTGAGGTGGGGAGTAGAGACCACAGCCCCTAGCTCTTTCAAAGATGGTCTTCCGATCAGGATATTATATGATGTTACTGCATTGACTAACACATACCTGACCATGATAGTCTTGGATGCTTTGCCATCCCCAAAAGTAGTCAGAAGGTCAATGTATCCTCGCGTATCCACTTGTTCCCCTGCAAAGCCGACGAGCTTACTGTCGTACGGTTGGATAGATTTCTCTGGGATACCGAGCTTCTGAAATGTTGAGTAATATAATATATCTGCCGAGCTCCCCTGGTCGACAAGGGTTCTTTTGACCGAGAAATTGGCCAACTGCACAGTGATCACCATAGGGTCATCTTGGTTAGGATCCACCCCCTCAAAGTCTTCATCAGAAAAGATAATAGGTGGGGAAATTCTCGGGGGTTTGCCGTATACCGAGTTGACAGCCCGAATAGCCCGCAGGTGCTTTCTCCGAGCTGAACTTGTTGTGCCTCCCCCTGCGAATCCACCTGAAATGGTGTTTGTCACGCCTCGGATCACATTATCCTCCTCTCGTCTTTCATTCTGGCCCTCTCTGGTTTCTATTCTTTCATTATTTCGTTGACCGCCACCCCTCCTCGGGCTTTGGTCACCTTCTCTCCTTCTGCTTCTGCCACGCCTCTCACCGTCGTTGTGGTTTCTCCGAACAAAATTATTGAGATGGCCAGCTTGCACCAGCTCTTCAATCTTATCTCGCAGGACCCAGCACTCCTCGGTGGTATGGCCATAATTACGATGATACCGACAATGTTTCTGTCGATCGGCGATTCAGGGTGTGGCCACGATTAGGGAGCTGCAAAAGTTCCGCATTGTATGCTTCCTCAAACACCCGAGCTCGGTTTGTGTTGAGGGGAGTATAATGTTCATACTTCGGTCCCCTATGGAAATGCTCGGACGGGCCTTTGAATTTCGGCCTATCACCTCCGGCCCTCCTCTTCTCTCTCCCTTCTCGTCTGTCAGCATCATCAGTTCTCTCCCTTTTCTTTGACTCCTCAACCTCCTCCATATTGATGAATCCCGCAGCTTTTCTCCTCAACTCATCCATACTGGTTGGTGGCTTCCGAGCCAAGTGTCTGGCGAAAGGGCCAGGCCTTAACCCGGTCAAGATGGTGTGTAGTGCAACATCGGCACTGAGATTCCGGATGAGGACTGTCTCCTTGATGAATCTGGCCATGAAATCACGCAGGGACTCATTCTTTTCTTGCCTAAAGTTTACCAACGAGGCCGAGGTTTTTTGGTGAGCCCGGCTGGTGGCAAACTGAGCATTGAACTTAGCCATGAATGTGTCGAAGGAATCAACTGACGCCGCGTGAATCGGGTGTACCAGGTCAACGCAGCATCCTTCAGAGTAGTCGGAAAGACTTTACACATGACAGCATCGTCGTCGGTAAAGAGGTACAGCTGAGTAGTAAAAGCGTCCAAGTGACGCTCGGGGTCCGAGGTGCCATCATATCTGTCAATGCTTATTGGTTTGTAGTTGACTGGTAGGGGAACCTCCATGATAGTGTTTGTGAAGGGATGTCTCGACCTCCGCACGCCGGTCCTTTCATTAAATTTATTCATATGGAGTAACAGTTCAGGGGCCTGCCTAGGAAATTCCTCCTCGTCCACTCGGTCCATATGATGAGAAGCCCGGAGTTGTGGGCCTCCTTCTCTGCGCGAGTTTCTGGATCCTTCATTCTCAGCTGTCCGGCGCTCTCTCTCTGGAGGAGAAGAGACGGACCTTTCTCTGCTCTGTCCTGGTTCGTGACGGCTGTTCTGCCGCCTAATCTCCTCATTCTCCTTTCTCAGGATGGCAATCTGTGCAAGAAGTTCCTGGATAAGGGGGTTGTCGGTCGTCATAGCCGGGTTTATGGACCGTTCCCCATTATCTCCGTTGTTAGCATTTTCTGGCTCCTCTCTCCTGCAGTTTCTGCTCCTTGTTCTCACCCTGATTTGTGGTATGGGAAAGTTTTGCTTCGATTCCCACAGACGGCACCAAATGTTCCGTGCAAAATATCTCAGATGAGAGATACTTGGCTGGAAAGAGTTTAGAGAGGATGTTTTGGAGTGTGCTTGACAGAATTGAGATTCAGCTCCTACGTATCCAAATGGGAATCAAAGCAAACGTAATTCTCAAGGAAGGGGTTGGACCCCTATTTATAGAGATGTTTAAAATCAGGCTCCGAGTTATACGGAGAGATATTAGGATCAGGCTCTGATTATGCAGAGAGATATCAGGCTCCTGATTATGCGGAGAGACATCAGGCTCCTAATTACGCGGAGAGATATCAGGCTCAGCGAGATATTCGGACCAGTTAGTTGTGACTGGATATCTCGGGGCCGAGGTATCTTCGTTCGCGGTCTGGTGTGGAATAGGGCCGAGTAGTTGTCCTCGGGTGTTGAGTGTATTAATGGGTCTTCGGCTTTATGGGAGTTCGGGTGAATGCCCACCTACGAGAATGAGCTCGGTCGTATTGACAGTCATCGGCCTTATATCTTCGGCCGGTACTATATATATATATATATATATATATATATATATATATATATATATATATATATATATATATATATATATATACACTCGTGTACTGGCCGAAGAGTAAATCTGGTCACCGAGCTCGGATACCCGGCCCAGTCCGGAAGTTAAGGATAATAAATTAAACATCACTTAATTAGGGCATAAGATATTAAATATTAAATCATGATATTATCTGATTTAACCTTATCTGGTTAAAAGAGATAATATCTCTTAAATTAAGGAATCACATCTCAAAAGAGATTTAAGAGATAAACCAGCTCTCTAAAAGATATTTAAGAGATAAATCAGATCTCAAAAGAGATTCAAGAGATAAATCGGATCTCTAAAAGAGAGGGGAATCCTATTATAAAAGGAGGAGTACCCATGACAAACTCACTTTTCACTGAATTCCGGTGACTCTCTCTTAAGCGTATTAGAGAAACTAGCGCCGACCAAGAGACTATCAGAAAGTCCTTGCTCCCTAGTATTCATCCGATACAAAATTAAGGGATTGAGATCACCACGGCCAATGGTTGAACCGAGAACTACGTCTGGCTTTGATTCCCATCGGGATACGTAGGACCGGAATTATTGAATTCTGCCAAGCCAAAGCCTAAAACAACCCCAATTATTCACCCCTAGCTTGACGTTCACGGCGAGGCTCCGGTAAACAGGATCTCGGAAGGAACATTTGGCGCCCACCGTGGGGCCGAGGCAAAACTTTCCCCAGTTCCACAAGAAAAGCTCGATGGTGACCACAAGGAATGGTCTGCGAGGAGGGGCGAGCAGCATGAATCATGAAGACCATGAGGCTTCGAACGGCCAGAACCAAGGCAATCGTCTTTGCTCCCCCCTCCATGAAGACAACACTCGGTTGGAAGAAGTTATTGAACAGCTTAAGCAGTTGTGGAAAGAAAACGAGGAGATACGCGCGCAGAATCAGAAGCTCCTAAGAGCGCGAAAAAGAGAGAGGTCCCTGACACCTTCCGATGAAGAGCAATCCTCACCCGAGGCTGGCCAGAAGGACCCTCCGATGCACTCGCCTCGGCGAACTAACCGAGCATCCAAAACTAAAACTCCCCTGGGGGTTCAGAAGTCAAATCTCACGCAGAAAGGACTAGCCAGAAAGGAAGGACGTCGGACCGGCGTCCGAGGTTGCCCTTCACTGATGACATTAATGAGGTAATCGTGCCAACCCATTTTAAGCCCCTTAACATCGACAAATTCAATGTCACCACTGACCCAACCGAGCATGTGGAGTCCTTTATTTCCTCTATTTACTTGGTGACTGATTCGGAGGCTGTCATGTACAAAGTTTTTCCAACTACTTTGCAAGGCCCTGCTCTGACTTGGCTAACAAATCTACCACCTCGGTCGATTGATTCCTTTGATGTGCTCATAACCAAGTTCACTGCACAATTTGCGGCAAGCCGAAGGCACAGAAGGCACTCAGTCTCACTGGTAAATTTCAAACAGGAAAGGAATGAATCGCTCAGAGACTACATGGCCCGCTTCAATGCTAAGCAGATCCTGATTCCCAACATGATCTCGGAACTCTGCCTCCACACCGTCATGGCCGGTCTAATGCCAGGACCATTCTTCGAGTACCTATCTCGGAAGCCACCAAGAGATTTTGAAGAGCTGCAGGAAAAGGCTACAGGTTTCATGAACTAGGAAGAGATGCTGGAATTTAAAAGGAGAGAAAGAGGTTTCGAGGACAAGAACTCAGCCTCGAACAAACACAGAAACAGGGGGTCTGACTCACAAAGGACCCAAAAAACCAATGAAAGAGAGTTCCCGCAGAGGTATCCCAGGTATCCATCTTATACTCCGTTGAACCGATCTCGGGCAGCCATCCTTCAGGAGGTGTGCAGCACTGAGTTGCTTACCTTACCTGAATCATCCAAAACACCGGACAATGCTGACAGAAGCAAAGAATGCATGTGGCATCAGAACTATGGACACTCCGCTGAAGAATGCAGAACACTCCAGAGAAAGATTGAGGAATTGGTACAAGCAGGCCGTCTTGATCGTTTCATCCGCCGAGATGACAACGGAGGCAGACGCCCCGGTCGAAGACAACGAAGACACGGTCATGATAACCGAGACCGAGATGCAAACTTGCGAAGAAATCATCAGGACGGAGATCAGCTGAATAACCAAAGGACCCCTATCGAAGAATTAGAGGGAGGAATCAGGGGGGTCATCAATACAATCTCGGGAGGATTTGCAGGAGGATGAACAACGAGCTCGGCTCGGAGGCGTCATGTGAAAGCCCTCCGATCTGTTAACACGGTGTCTGGAAGGCCTCCAAGAGCAAGACCCCCCATAACGTTCACAGATGATGATTTCCAAGGGGTAGATCCAAATCAAGATGACCCAATGGTGATAACGGTCGAGTTGGCCAACTTCTCGGTCAGACGAACACTTATTGACCAGGGGAGCTCGGTCGATATTCTCTATATGGCAACCTTCAAGAAGCTCGGAATCCCAGAAAAGCTGATAAAAGAGCAGGAGGACAAGCTGGTAGGGTTCGCTGGGGAACAAGTCAAGACCCGAGGTTATATAGATCTCTTCACAACGTTCGGAGAAGGCAGATTCTCCAAGTCCGTATCAGTCAGGTATGTTATTGTAGATGCCAGCACGTCATACAATATCCTTATCGGAAGACCGACGTTGAATGATCTCGGGGCAATTGTCTCTACCCCACACCTGACAATGAAATTCCCAGTCGACTCTGGGGAGATAATTGCAGTCCGAGCTGACCAAAAGCTAGCAAGGCAGTGCTATGTGGACAGCCTGAAAGTTACCCGTCACCAGGACAACCCAAAGAATACCGAGGATGGTAAAGCAGAGGTGGTAAGCTCGGTCAATTCAGTAACTTCAGCCAGTTCGGTCAGCATGTTTGAGCTGGACCCAAGGGCGGAGATGTATGAGTCCAGGGCCGAACCAACAGAGTCCTTAGAAAGGTTCCAGTTGGGAGCCCATCCTGAACAGTGCACCCACGTCGGTAGTCAGCTGGACCCCTCACTCAGAGAGAGGCCTCACACGGTCCTAAGAAAGAATGCTGACCTGTTTGCCTGGAAGACATTGGATATGCCGGGCATAGACCCCAACTTTATGTGCCATAAGATGTCTATATGTCCCGAAGCTAAACCTGTAACTCAAAAAAAAAGAAACTGGGTGAAGAAAGGCGTCGAGCAATGGCCGAGGATAGAGTTTTACGAGCTCGACGTCGGTTTTCACTTGGGTTGTCATGCAGCCGACGTCATAGCTGTGGAACTTAGTGGGGCGGGGTTGCCAGTAGAGGGGAAATCTGGAGACTCCATCCGAGTCATAAAATAAAGACTCGTTCCCTGCAGTGGGTCAGACTTTGAAAAAGTCCGACTTGAAGAATTTATATGAGCTCTTGTAGAGCCCAATAATGCCCCCGGACTCAGCCCCACTAAGGGAAATCCAACCAACCCGGTCCCCAAACCTGACCTTATAAAAATGAAGGAAAATAGGAGCAGTGGCCACCACACCTATCTGTTCACACAGGATCTGGAAGGCATTTAAAAAAGCCCAGCTGTTTGGATGAAGCTGGGTTGGGGCAACATTCATGTTTTTTAGCACACCACACTCAAACCGGGTAAAAGGCAGACTGACTCCAATATGTTCAAATAGGGTTTTATATACATATGTGAAGGAGGGTTGACCTGGAGCTGAATGCAGAAAGACATGTTCATCCCCAGAACACGGCAGACACTCCACACTGCCTCCAAAGGAGGAAACTTTGTTTTTTATAGAGGAAAGGGATTCAAAATTCCAAAAGTTAGAATGAAAAGCTCCCACATCTGGCCTCACCCAGAAATACCCAGGTATAGTAATGTCAGGGTAAAGAACTCTGGGCATCCTAGCGGTATGCTTACGACGCCTGGAAATGGGTACGGCATCGGGGATAGCTGAGCTATCCCCATCAGTGGAGGAAGAGGCACCATTGCCACCACCACCGCCGCGAGAAGAAAAGGGAGAAGAATGGGGGGAGCCCCCAATCAGGTTAAGATCAGGCTCCACAATCTGAACCCCGGAAGAAGCATTCTGAGATACTTCAAATGAAGTCTCCATGGATTCACAATCAGAAAGCAAACCTAAGGGAGTTTGAAAGAGCAGGACGTACCTTGAAGGACATATGAATTGTAACATCCTAAATTTTAAATATAATTTTTAAAAATAGAAACATTAAGCTATTATGAGGTTTAGTGTAGAAATTGGTAGTGCGAGAATGTATCGGAATTTTCTTTAATAATTACAAATCAAAAGAGTGTAAAATTGGAAAATAAAAATAAAAAATAAAATAAAATAAAAAAAATAAAAAAATAAGAGATGTAGTGTGAAGGAGTGATAGTATAAGAATTTATCAAGAGTTATTAACTATTATAAATTTTTTAATTATATATATATATATATATATATATGAAAGAAAAAAAAGGGGGGGGGGGGGGGGGGTTAATTGGGCGTTAAGCCCAAGCAGAAAGAAAAAAAAAAGGTAAATAAACAAAACCCTGCGCTGCACTGTATATATAAATATATATATATATAGTGGAGTAGTAGCAATAGTGACCGAGGAAAGACAGGAGCGCCGCGCGTTCACGTTGCTACGGTCCTGTTTTGCCAGTACAATCCTAACAACACAGACCCAAGAACGCTATCAAACGGGAGAGAAAGTTTTAAAGAAGCACAAATCCCTATCATACATGATTTCTAGAGTACAGTGGAGGTCAGCAAAAGGTGAGTAAAAATAACTTTTCTCACACTTTCATGATACAATTAATTTGGAGATTCTAAATTTGTCTATTTTGAAATAGTAAAATATTTTAGTGTTGTTGATTCTAGATTTGAGACTTTTCAAATAATTTCACATTGTCTGTTGAATGTTTTTCCAATGTATTTATTTTCTTGATTTTATAAAAAAAAATAGTTTTACTCTTAATTTATTGTTTTCGTGCACAAATATGAACGTTTAGTAATGATGGCAAAATTGCCAACTCCTTTCCCACATGAATTCGTGATTTTCCAAATGCCCATGTAAGATCAAAACCCCCATGTTCCGACGCACGATTTCTCATAGCAAGGTGTTTTAATTTCTTTCTTATTTGCAATTGGATGCTAATTTATTATTGTTAAATTATAGTATATATCAAATCACATTTTAATTCTTGTTAAGAAATATGTTTGATTTATATGAGTTGTGGTTGACTGACATGTTAGATGATCTCACAGTGTTGCCTGAGTATGACATAATATTATTGTTGTTGACGCATAGAGTTTGAAAACCTTGAGAGTCATCTGGGATGACATATTGCATTATGCATGAGTTGGTCATCACCTTTCGAGAAGGGATGACGGTGTACATTCTATTCCGGGAATAGGATGAGAGATATCACCATCTAGGATGGAATATCAAATTATTAAAATATTCACATCTGGGATGGAATATTAGATACCTCCATCTGGGATGGGGAAGGCAGTGAGACGCCATTGCATGGATATGAGCTCATAGACCTTAGTGGATCTGGGATTCACACCGGTTCTGGGAACCAAAGAGTCAAGTTAAGTGATTATGGGAATCACCGAGTCATGTTCGTGGAGTTGCATTGTGTAGAGTTGGCATGGTGAATGTGATTAAATGCAATGTGATGTGACCGTTGCTGGGTTTATGAGTTTGTGCTTTAAATGCTTGACATTGATTTTATATATATGTATAGATATATTTATTATTTTGGAGGTTTATTATATTCAATATTTTAAAAATTAGCGGGTACCATGAATGTTTTTCCGGATTACCGCGCCGGCTGAAAACAACACTATTTGCGAACATTTTCATCAAACGATTATTTTTATTCACTAGGATTATGTCTCATTAAAAGTGTTGTTTTCAGAGCACGAGGACGACGCCATTGAGATCGAAGAGGCTTGGAGACTTAGTGAACTTTCTTAGTTATTTTTCTAGCTTGGTTAGTATTTTCTTGAATAAGAGCCGTTTGTGGCTAGACATATTTATTTATTTATCGTTGGGTTTATTAGTAGACGCCCGGTTTTGAGACAAATGAATTTATTTTGTAAGGATTTAATAGAATTTCTATTTATTATTTATGATGTATTTGTTTTAAACTATTTTATTTTGTAAAATTTTTATTTTGGCTATATTTTAATTATGTTTTATTATGGGTTACTAATGTAACGAAGGGTGTTACATTTATGGTATCAGAGCAGTTCGATTCTAAATCGGACTGTGGTAGTGGGGCTTTTTCTAAAACAAAACTTGGGCGCATAGGATGCTTGTTAGAGTTATAGATTATGCATGCTATTCTTTGGGATAGTGGACCTGATCAACCCAGTATTTCATTGGTAGTGAGCAGATTTATGGCTTTTAATAGGCGAGGGACGAATGTTTCACTTGCATCGACTTGGGATCGTATGGCCAGAGCTATGCAAGGGCAGACGGAGACTCTCCGTCAACTGAAAGGAAATGGAGGCCGGTCACTGGTGGACTTGTGACAACCTAGGACCCTTGGCACGTGGGGCTTTTCGAATTCAGGAAGAACGAACCGCCATCATCCCGAGCCAGCTTAGATCCGAGGGAGACTAAATTTCTTCAACTTGTACAGGAGAAAAGTTATCATATTGTTCGATTCGGGAGTAACACATTCATTCATTTCATTTAAATGTGCTCAATTCTTAGAGTTACCTGTTACTAAACTGTCATATGATTTGAGTGTCGCTACTCCTGCAAATGATAAACTTGTTACCTCTATTACTTGCTTGAGTTGTCCCTTAGTGTACCAAGGTGTACCTTATTTTGTTGATCTTATATGCTTGTCCATGTATGGGTTAGATGTCATTATTGGTATGGATTGGTTGTCTGCAAATCATGCTATCATAAATTGCACTGATAAAACTATCTCCATTCCTATACAACCAATGTCTAATGACTTTCCCGTACCCAGTTCTATTGTTCCTACTGTTGCTTGTCATAAGTGCTTAGTTGAGGGAGCTCAAGGATGTGTACTCTTATTCTCTGATAAGATAGAGGCTGACAGTGATTTGATGGCTAAACCTGTGGTGTGTGAGTTCCAGGATGTTTTCTCTAAGGATGTCACTAGTTTGCCTCCGAATAGAGAAGTTGAGTTTAACATAGATCTAGTACCAGGGAGTGGACCAGTATCGGTAGCGCCTTATAGAATGGCACCTTTAGAGTTGAACGAGCTTAAGAAACAGTTAGAGGAGATGCTAGGGAAGGGGTTCATTAGGCCTAGTGTGTCACCTTGGGGGGCACCAGTGCTTTTAGTGAAGAAAAAAAGGATGGGAGTATGAGGTTGTGTGTTGATTATAAGCAACTGAATAAGGTAACCATCAAGAACAAATATCCCTTGCCTAGGATAGATGACCTCTTAGACCAGCTGAGGGGAGCGTCAGTGTTTTCCAAAATAGATCTAAGGTCGGGATACCATCAAATTAGAGTTAAGGATGAGGACATTCCTAAGACAGCCTTTAGGACAAGGTATGGGCACTATGAGTATGTAGTGATGCCCTTTGGTGTGACCAATGCCCCAGCCGTTTTTATGGACTACATGAATCGGATCTTTAAGTCATTCTTGAATAGCTTTGTGGTGGTGTTCATAGATGATATTTTGATATACTCTAGGACACCAGAGGATCATGAGGAGCATTTAAGGTCAGTGTTGCTGATTCTGAGAGAAGAGCAACTGTATGCAAAGCCAGAAAATTGTGAATTTTGGCTTGATGAGGTGAAGTTTTTAGGACATATCATATCTAGGAGTGGTGTAGCGGTTGACTCTAGTAAGGTTGATGTAGTGCTTGGATGGGAGCAGCCTAAGTCAGTGACGGAAGTGAGGAGTTTCCCAGAACTGGCAGGTTACTATAGGAAGTTCATAGAGGGGTTCTCTAGACTAGCTTTACCTCTTACCAAGTTGTCTAGGAAAGGAAAATCTTTCGAGTGGGATAAGGAATGCGAAAATAATATTGAGGAGCTTAAGAGGAGATTGGTGTCATCACCGGTCTTAACCATTCCAGATCCTTCAGTGAGTTTTGTGGTATATTGTGACGCTTCTAAGAATGGTTTAGGTTGTGTGTTGATGCAGGAAGGCAAGGTAGTGGCTTATGCATCTAGACAGCTTAGGACCCATGAGGTGAATTATCCTACTCATGACCTTGAGTTAGAAGCAGTAGTCCTTGCTCTTAAGATTTGGAGGCACTATTTGTACGGTGCAAAGTTTGAGGTTTTTAGTGATCATAAGAGCCTTAAGTATTTGTTTGACCAAAAGGAATTGAATATGAGGCAGAGGAGGTGGATGGAATTTCTTAAGGACTATGATTTTGAGTTGAAGTACCATCCAGGGAAAGCCAATGTGGTGGCTGATGCACTCAGTAGGAAAACCTTGCATGTGACAAGTTTAATGGTCCAAGAGATGAATATGTTAGAGGAGTTCAGAGACATGAATCTAGATGTATCTCTTAGTACTCTAAGCTTGAAGTTGAATAGACTGGAAATTTGCAGTGACCTTAGAGAAATGATTAGGCGAGAACAACTTTTAGACCAGGAGTTACAGTCTCTTTTAGATCAAGAGAATTATGTGTTGTCTACTGATGGTCTAGTGTTGTTTAAGAATAAAATCGTTGTTCCTAAGGAGGGGAACCTTAGAGAGAAAGTTTTAGAGGAAGCGCATAAGGGAGAGTCCACCATACATCCAGGGATAACCAAGATGTACCAAGATCTAAAGAAGATGTATTGGTGGCCAGGAATGAAACGGGATGTGGCTAGCTTTGTAGCCAGGTGTCTAGTATGTCAAAATATTAAGATAGAACATCAGAGACCTTCGGGTTTGTTGCAGCCTTTAGAAATTCCTCAATGGAAATGGGAGATGATTTCTATGGATTTGTGATGGGGTTACCTAGGACTCGTTTGGGATTAGATGCCATATGGGTAATTGTGGATAGGTTGACCAAGTCTGCTCACTTCTTGCCAATTAAAGCAACCTATAGTTTGAATAAGCTAGCAGACTTATACATTAAGGAGATAGTGAAGCTTCATGGCATACTTACCTCTATAGTGTCAGATAGGGACCCACGGTTTACCTCTAGATTCTGGAGGGCTTTCCAACAGGCTTTTGGTTCTAAGTTGAGTTTTAGCACAGCCTATCATCCCCAAACGGACGGTCAGTCGGAAAGGACCATTCAGACCCTTGAGGACATGCTTAGAGTATGTGTTTTAGTTGAAGGTGGGGGTTGGGATAAATTTTTACCTCTTATAGAGTTTGCTTATAACAACAGTTATCACGCTAGCATAGGCATGGCACCCTATGAAGCTCTTTATGGGAGGAAGTGTAAGTCCCCTTTATGTTGGTGTGAGGTGGGTGAGAAGACCCTGCTAGGACCAGAGTTAGTCCAGGAGATCACCGAGAGGATTAAAGTTATTAGGCAAAGGATGCGCGCTGCACAGAGTAGGCAAAAGAGTTATGTAACAGCCCGTTTTAAGTTACGCTATTTAACCGGTTAAAATATAATTACACATATGATTAATTATTTTATTTGGATGTTTGTTAATTTTTTTATGTGGTTTAGTTTGAGTAATTAAATTACTCTCTTCAAATTATTTTATTAGGTGCGTTAGCGCTGACTTATTTCAGTGGATGCACACTTACTAGACAATAAGTTACATTATTGCCACTATTACTACCAGTACAGAAAAATATTTTAAATAATATGTTTAAGATAAAAGCAATTTTTATATTTTCATTCAATTTAATTTTAGAGTTGAAAATAAACTGGTTTGACCTTAATCAGATGTTAAATTTTGGACCGAGTATTTTCTTAGTTGATCAGTCCAACTATTAATCTTTACTCTAATTTGAATTTCGAAAACGTATATCTATCAATCTTTATTTTTAGATTCCAGAAAGTAAAAACATGTTTATTTTAGGCTTAATATTTTATCACTCATTTTGTACCTATTAACTAAACAAATTTTTTTCTTTGTGATAGGATTAGTGGCCACGGCAAGTGCTATATAAATGACACCTCTATTTCTCATTTTGCCGCAAAATTTGAGAGCCACACCTCTTGCTTGCCTAATTAATTGTGCCAGAAGTTTTGTTTCTTATCTATATATATATATATATATATATATATATATATATATATATATATATATTATCTAACGTTTAAGAAAGAAGGAATAAGAAAATTTGAGACAGAATCTTTATATATATATATATATATATACATATACATATATATATATATATATATATACTTAATGTTTAAGAAAGAAAGAATAAGAAAATTAGATGGGAAGAAAAAAAAGAGAGAGAGAGAGACGTAGAGAGAGTAGAGAGACCGTGAGTGAGAGAAAAAATCCGGAGAGAGTTCTGGTCAATCCGTTCGTCCTATCAAAATTCTGATTATACCGTTGTGATCCTTACGATGTCTACTTCATTATCCTATCTTTCTTTTCTTGATTAGGCTAAGGTAAGCCTATGTCCTTTTTATGTCTAAATGCCGTCGGCGACGGTACTGAGGTTATCTTTCAATTCATTTATCGGTTTCCAATTCCGTCTTCAGATTTGGATTACACGTAACCTGTGCTTCACAATGATGTGTTCAGGTGAATTTTTGGAGCCCCGGAGGGTGTAGAACTGTGCGTGGCAGATTTGAGGGAATATAGGGAGTGTCCATTTCGTTGCCCCAGAGCTAGCCTCAAACATTCCAGATGGGGGAAAGAAATTATTTAACGTCGGACCCAAACCCTACATGAGAGCGAGTAATGGACATTGATATTTTGGAGTTTGTGCTTTAAATGCTTGACATTGATTTTATATATATGTATAGATATATTTATTATTTTGGAGGTTTATTATATTCAATATTTTAAAAATTAGCGGGTACCATGAATGTTTTTCCGGATTACCGCGCCGGCTGAAAACAACACTATTTGCGAACATTTTCATCAAACGATTATTTTTATTCACTAGGATTATGTCTCATTAAAAGTGTTGTTTTCAGAGCACGAGGACGACGCCATTGAGATCGAAGAGGCTTGGAGACTTAGTGAACTTTCTTAGTTATTTTTCTAGCTTGGTTAGTATTTTCTTGAATAAGAGCCGTTTGTGGCTAGACATATTTATTTATTTATCGTTGGGTTTATTAGTAGACGCCCGGTTTTGAGACAAATGAATTTATTTTGTAAGGATTTAATAGAATTTCTATTTATTATTTATGATGTATTTGTTTTAAACTATTTTATTTTGTAAAATTTTTATTTTGGCTATATTTTAATTATGTTTTATTATGGGTTACTAATGTAACGAAGGGCGTTACATGAATGTTGGGAGCAGAAAGGAACTTGAGGATAAGAAGAGTCTAGGGCTTAAAGAAGGATGAAGTCTCGCGCCAGAGGCTCGCCCGAATTTATATGAAAAAGTATAACGTCCTCTCCTCGCATTAATGACGGTTGTTGGGCGAGAGCAGGGAAACGTCCCCTCGAGTCTGACCGAATTCACCAGCTAATGGAGAGGCCACACGTGGCAAAGATGTCAGAATGTAAACCGCCATCACAAGAAACTAGGAGCACGCCACAATCCGTAGATCTCGGGAACAATGCTACAAAGGCCACGCGTCACACAGGGTGACGTTTCTTTTCCATCTCAAAGCCCGAGAAAGTAGGGCGTCAGCACAGAATAAGTAAACTACCTCCACCTCGGTTAGCCTTGGCTCCCACGAAAAAGCTTCCACGCCATTGGCTCAAAGCTTGGGGGGCTTGTGTATGAGCCGAGATACAGAGTCTGGCATCCAGAAAACACCAAGCTCGGTCACCCAGCATCAAGCTCGGTCACCCGAGCTTCTCACCGAGTTGGAGGATGTATGTATATGCATAGAGTATGAAGCTCGGTCAATCACCTCGGCTGGCCTAAAAACAGAAAAATGAAACCGAGTTCCTGAGCTCGGCTGACATCATGAAAGCTTTTACGCCTAATCAGCTCAAAGCTTGGGGGCTTGTGTACTGGCCGAAGAGTAAACCCGGCCACCGAGCTCGGATACCCGGCCCAGTCCGGAAGTTAAGGATAATAAATTAAAGATCACTTAATTAGGGGATAAGATATTAAATATTAAATCATGATATTATCTGATTTAACCTTATCTGGTTAAAAGAGATAATATCCCTTAAATTAAGGAATCACATCTCAAAAGAGATTTAAGAGATAAACCAGATCTCTAAAAGATACTTAAGAGATAAATCAGATCTCAAAAGAGATTTAAGAGATAAATCAGATCTCTAAAAGAGAGGGGAATCCTATTATAAAAGGAGGAGTACCCATGATAGAAACTCACTTTTCACTGAATTCCAGTGACTCTCTCTTAAGCGTATTAGAGAAACTAGCGTCGACCAAGAGACTATCAGAAAATCCTTGCTCCCTAATATTCATCCGATACAAAATTAAGGGATTGAGATCACCACGGCCAAGGGTTGAACCGAGAACTACGTCTGGCTTTGATTCCCATCGGGATACGTAGGACCGAAATTATTGAATTCTGCCAAGCCAAAGCCTAAAACAACCCCAATTATCCACCCTTAGTTTGACGTTCACGGCGAGGCTCCGGTAAACCAGATCTCGGCAGGAACAACTCGTAATACATATAATTATATATTAATGTTTATTGAGTTTAATTTCTATGTACCGACAGTGTAAATATTTTTACACTGACAACCAATCAGAAATCATGTATGAAATTGATGATATTTAAGATGATTAGGATAATAATCAAATATTTGTAATGATGTATTCATTTTTAATTGATTGAAAATATAAAAGAAAACTTTATATTTTAGTGTATATCAATTAAATATATGTTTATTAGTGGGCCTAAGTGATAGGAAAGTCAATTTTTCTTAAATAAGATTTCAAATTATTATTTTTTTGTGAGTAACAAGATTTCAAGTTTGAATCTTGTAAATAACAAGAAGAAAAAAATTTATCCCCTCGAATAAATCTTCTACAGAAATTAGTCTGGGTCTAAACTCTAAAAATGGTTTTTGCATGCTAAAAAGTCTCGAGGAAAAAATGTCACATAAAACCATATCCTTTTTTTTTTTTTGACAAAACATAAAACCATATCCTAAACATATTTGTATATGTCATATTAATTTCGGCTTATAAGGTATATAATAATATTTAATTGCATTGTTACAATATTTTACATGGATGTTAGATTTAAGATATGCAAAAAAAAAAATTACATAGATTTTTTTTCCTGAATATTTTACATAGATGTTAGATTTAAGATATGCAAGATAATATTTAATTGCATTGTTACAAAAGAGCTATACTTTCACATTTTTCATTTAAAATTAAATTCGGTTTAAAAAAACATTTTCTTATTATACAATCCTTTGATGGCATCACCCACGCATCCATCCTCACACTCCAAAATCAAACACCACCATTGACCAAAGAAATCAAACACTACCGTCCCTTGTTTCTCTCGCACTCCGCCGGGGATGCGCGTGGGACGGGTTTTGTTTATCTCTTATCCGATCTTAAATATTGATAGGGTCAATTCTTTGAATTCGAACATGTTCCTAGATTCGAATGAATCCGATTATATGCGGGTTGTTTAAGGTCAGATCTAAATGGGACGAGACCGAATTGACCCGAAGTTAAATAGATTCTTTGTAAACTAAATTTCTGTGAGTGAGAAAAATGTTATTTTTTTATAAACCGAAATATCGACTAAAGATATGTTACCTAAAAACCACCAATTGATCTCGTGTCACCAAATAGATCCAAGATTGGATGTTACAAAATATCAACAAATAGATCATTTTGTTGGATGCTTGTGTTACCAAAGTCATCTTGTTAAAAATATGATACTTTCATCAAACATATTCTTTCAAGGTTACAAAAGTCACAAAATATATCAAACGTGAAACATAAGCTAGGGAGGGATAAAAATAAAAGTATATTTTTATTATATGGAAAGTGTTGGGTAACCCGAAGGTTCAAACGGAGCCATCCCTGACCCGACATCGGGTCACTAAATGGGACGCATGTTTGTCATTTCTCTTCTGCGAGTTAGTGTCAGACCTGACCCGAACACTACGGATTGAGACGGGTTTTAGGGTCGAGTCAGGTATTGCACACCGCTAGTCCCCACATAACATTACAGTCAGATACAACTAACTAACTCTATTTTTTGGTGATATTTAAATTTGGTAACGTAACACTCCTCCCTGCTTATTGAGGAGTCAGAGGATTCCTCACGGTCCTGATTTATAATTGAGAAACTCTAGGTGTTAAGGCAATTGGTTAAAGAATTGAAGGTGGAATGAACGTGAGGTGTTTTAAGGGGGAGAAATTTGGGTACTAAGTATATGATCTTGGGTTTAATATCAAAATTTATGTATACAGAAAAAATATTGTTGGAAAGGTTTCTACTTGTGCGTTTGATTATGTCTCTAAATATTAATCTTTTATTTTTGGAGAGGAGAATACTCTAACAAACCAAAAAAAAGGTTACTTTTATTAAAAATTGATATATTTAATATATTCAAAAGTGTTGCATTTTGTTTTGCCAAAGAAATTTGTCTCTTTTTTAATGTTTTAAACAATACCCTAAGCCTATGTACCCAAAAATAAAAACCCTAAGCCCATCGATTAGTATGATAAAAAAACACTAGTATTTCATATAAAAAAAACACTAGTATTATCAAATTAGCAGTGGATATGTTCTTACTTAGAAATTCATTTTAGTGAATTCTTGTCTGTTTTCATTCATTCATGTATATATATATATATATATATATAAGAGTCGTTGCATTTTAGAAAAATGAATGTCTGGGATTAATAAAATAATACTTTGACTATTTCAAAAAAAGTTAATTTAATTGAGTATAATTACATTTACTTCAAATTGTGCCCATAATTTGCTTTAAAAAAGTTATCTTCTTTGACAATGAAGTTAATAATTTTATTATCTCACAAAAGAATTATTATTGTTCTACTCACCACGATAGACGAGCGTATTCTGTAACGATAATGGTGGCACGAGCGAGTGCATCAACCAATCAACAGTCAAATAACATTGAAAAAGAAAAATAAACCACTAATCTTCAGTCTCCAGAGGACAGACCAATTGCATTGGTATGGAACGAAATCGGACTATTGTTGATTGATTACGCAAAACGGAACGGGTCTAAAAATCAACCAATAGTTTAATTTTTTTTAAAAAAAGTCAACGAGTAGTCATGTTGACCACAGTCCCAGTAGACTACAACAATATTCATGTAAAAGTCAATAGATTTGTTTTTGAGACAATTTGCTGCTACAATGAGACTACCGTTGACATTTATGGATGTTCAACTTCTGTCTGCCCAACCTTCATTTTCTCTTTGTACTCCCTCAATTCTCTCTTATACCTTTCTTTGTCCCTTAAACCAATGTTCTGGTAAACCTGCATCACATGGGAATCATATACAATTTACATTTTATCGTACTCTAATAAAAACTATTTACTTCAAATTTAATAACCATGTAATAATAATGCAAAAGACCGTTTATGAAGAAGAAAAAAAAAAGGAAGTCCTCTCTATTACCATTCTCTCTTCTGAGCTAAGACTATTCCAAGACTGGCCAATCATTTTGGTGAATTCCCTTTCTCTGTTTGGATAAAGAGCTTTGAGCTTGTAATGTTTTTCAGCAAAGAAGAAGTTATAGCCACTCCTATTTGGCTTCGGATAATTGGGGTCCCACCTTCTTTTGTTTTTCCTTCTCCTACCAGAACTACCCGGTTTGCTATTGAATGGTACAATGGCACTGTCATGTTGCTGAACCGGTGGAGGAGGAACCGATTGATCTGGATGGTAAAGTACCCCTCTCAGAACCTCAGAACCCAGTTTTACGGTCACTAAATAACCACAATCAAACTTTCCCTCGATGGTCCCATTCCCTGAAAGACATGAAGCATCTAAACACAGAACAGACAATATATAATATATTCAGCATTGCAAAACTCATTGAATAATACAAAGAACTAAAAGAAACAAGCATGTGATAACAATTTTCTGGTCACATCATTATTCATTTCAAATTACAATTACAGTGCATTATAATGATTTTTTCACTCTGCAAAGACTCCTTGTAAGTTGAATTAAATTGCGTGTAAAGAGACATAGATGCAACATAAACTCTATTCCAGCATGAGAATTGGGATTCTATTAATTAGCTGCCAGATATATATCACTTTCTTAAAATTGAAAATATCAAAATAATCACCGCATTGCTAGAAGATACTAATTCCAATACTTCATCTTAATAGTAACCCCAAAAAACAATGAGAAAAAAATAAACACCGAGAATAATTTTATTGCGTTTTTTTTTTACTCGAAAATTGTTTAATTCACCTTCAGCATTGGAATCAGGACTATCGTTTATAGGCTTAGGCGAATATTCAACAATAGCTAATTCAGGTTTCCACGAATGGTTGCTGCCAGAAGCTGCATCTGCTGAACAATAAAATTGGGTTCGTGCATTTATATGAAATTCATTTGCCAAAGAAAAGAATGTACGAGCAAGATGGAAAAAAAAAAACCGCAAGTACCTGGTGCTGATGGAGTGGACAGAGGACCTTGAATTTTAAAGAAGTGAACTTGTTCGTAATGGTAAAGAAGACTGAAATAATGTTTCCTCAGTACAAAAGAAGCACTTGTAGTGGTGGCTGAGAACTTGAATACACTACCTACTTCCCTCCATTTCTTCTCTGCCACCACCTACATTTTAAAATCCTTATGCTATGGTTACAGAGTAATTAAAAAATGTACCCAAAAATTATTCTCATATTTAATTTAATAATTTATACCAACAGAACATACCTTCTCACAGCCACTTCTCTTAGTAACTTCCACGTAAAGAACGTGCAAATCCAGTTCCTTCCCTCCAATCACAGGAATCCTTGAGAAGATTATGAGAGCAAAAATATCAAAAATTTAATTAAAATCGCAATCACACAAATCATAAATAATTTGGTATAAACTAGTGATACGAAGAACCAAATTAAATTTTAATTCATTAAAAATTATGTTAAAAAAAAAGAAAGAAATAGAAGCGTACATAAATTTGGTACCCAGGAGAAAGTGAAATCGCCTGAGAGTGTCCCAGAAAACAGTGGGGTCTGTGACCACATCCTCGTGAGAGGCAAGTGGGGGAGGGTAGTGCTTAACCTCGTCACCACTTCGGCCCTTGCTTCTAGCCACCGGCGACATTCTGAAAATCTAAGATAACAAACAAAGCTGAGGGGTGAAGAAGGGTTGGTGTTGTGTTTTATAGGAAAAAAGCACATAAATAAAAGGCAGGTAGATAGATATTTGATGTGAAATGAGTAAATAAGAAAGAAAGAAAATGATAATTCCAATATGAGAAATTGAGAATAGCAATTAAGGAAAGGAAAGGAAAGGCAAGTCTGACCAAAGGTGAGAGGAGAATGGGTATGCCGCGTGGGGGGTAACGGTTACGCAGCAGGCTTGGCTTTTTCTTTCTGCTATTCCTATTACGAATGGTGCAAAGTCCTAAGCCTTTTATTATTTTTATTTTATGACACAGAGAGAGAGAGCTATGTATGTTTATGATTTCACGCCTTCCTTTCTTTCTTTGTTGTTGTTGTCATTCGTAGCCTGACATGGTTCTGCGACTCACTTGTCTGTGTTCAGTTTCCAAGCGTTGACATGCACTTGTGCTTTCTGACTGCTGTGCTCTATCCAGTCTCGAATGCCTGAAACGTATCTTCCTCTACATCAAAGAATCAATATATCATGATGATGCATTTCGACTCACTTATCTATCAAAGCTCTATATTCCACACCACAAAGCGTTATCCTTAGGAATATCAAATTTTGAAACATTGATTGATAATTTAATGATTAAAGTCTTTCTTCATCAGAACGATGAAAGGTATTTAATTTGAAGTTTAATTTACTCATAAAAATTATATTTTTTGGTAAATGTATAAAATAATATATAATAAGTTTAATTATTGAGTTGTTCTTTAGATTATTTGAGAATTTTTAATTAGATCCCTGAATTAAAAAAAATTCTAATTAGATTCCTGAACTTATATAAAATTTTTAATTGAGTCCATAAACTAAAAAATTTCTAATTGGGTCACTGACTTATATAAAATTTTTAATTAGATCCCTAAATTAAAAAGATGATTATATAAAATAAAAAATAATAAAATGATAGGTTATGAAATTTAGAAGAAGAAAGTATTGTTTGACATAATAATAAAATGACAAAAGATGAATATGAGAGAAAAAACTCAATATTTAAAATAATAATAATAATATTAATAATAAAATGAAAAATAAAACTTAGTTAGAAAATTTTTTGTTTAACATAATACTTAAGTAAAAATAGATAACTTTGAGAGACAAAATTTAGTTCTTAAGATGATAATGACAAAATAATGAAATATGAAATTGTGTTATAGAATTCATGTTTTATAACAAAATATTAAGAGACTAAACTCATAAACCTCAATTAAAAAATATAAATAAGATAAAATAAATCAAATCTCAATTAACAATAAAGTTATTGTTTGAAATAATAAATAAAATAAAGAATATAGTTAAGTAAATATCACATCTTAGTTTGATTGTCAGTTTTATTTTGAGTTATTATATTTATTATTATGTTATTTTATATTTTATATTTTAATTGAGGTTTTTATTTAACTATTTTAATATTTATTAAATAATATTTTTTCTTGCTATGTCTATTGTTACTATTTTAATGTTATTTCAAATATTCAATATTTGACTGAGTTTAATAACTTAATATTTTGTTATAAAACATTAATTTTGTAGCATAATTTTATATTTTATTATTTGTTATTATCATTTCAATAACTAATTTTTGTCCCTCAAATTTATTTATTTTTATTTAATTTTTATGCTAAACAATAGTTTTTCTAGGTAAGTTCTTTTATTATTATTTTAAATAGTGAGTTTTTCTCTCATATTCATCTTTTGTCATTTTATTATTATGTCAAACAATTTTTTTTTAAATTTCATCATCTGTCATTTTATTATTTTTTATTTGATATATTCACCATTTATTTTAGGGACCTAATTGAAAATTTTATATAAGTTCAGGGACTCAATTAAAAATTTTTTAGTTCAGGGACCCAATTGAAAATTTTATATAAGTTCAGAGACCTAATTAGAAACTTTTTTAGTTTAGGGACCTAATTTGAAATTTTTAAATAGCTCAGAGACCAACTCAATAATTAAACCTATATAATATATATATATATATATATATATATATATATATATATATAATATTAGTTTTTCATATATTTTATATAATTAATATTTTTACAAATAAATTCTTAAGGCATTCTTTAATTGTAGTTCATATTAGGCATTGAATTAAGAAAATATTAAATATTAATTTTTTTTTACTATAATAAGTCGTGATTATCAATTGTTCAGTTATCCAACTAGGAATGGCAACGGGCATGGGGCACGGATAGCATCCTACCCGCCCCCGCCCGCGGTGGGCATATCTGTGCCTGTCCCCACCCGTCACCCGCGCGGGTATTTGGCTGGTTACATGGGTATATGCGGGTTTTGCGGGTACCCATGTGTACTATCAACAACTATGTTTTTTTTTGGGAAAAATGCATTAATTCCTTAAAATTTTGCAAAAATTGCAAAATGTTAAATGAAATAAAGATTAACATACTCAATATATGACAATATTCAACAAACCATAAAAATCAAATCACACTCAAATAATAAACGAGTATCATCATTCATCAACCCCTATTACAATTTAACCAAAACAAGTTACAAAAAACACAAACACACAACCATCACGGCAAAACATTCATCCCTCTATTACAATTAACCAGAAATCAGTTACAAAAATACATTATGCAGCAACTCCAAACAGGTAAACAGCAGTAGCTCCAAGCAAGTCCAACCATCCAAGCAGCATCACTGTTAAGATAGAACACGGATAAACTTAGAATGGACATAAGCTATGTTTACAAAAAAAGAATCATAAAGAATGAGACAATTTGATAATTATTTTCATAGGATCTTGAATACTTACTTACCATTTATTGCTTTTCATCATTGAGTTGCAATAACCAGATTTACTCATGGAGCCACTTTCACATTCCTGAAATAAAAGTAAATGTATCTAATAAAAAATGCAAACAATCGACGTTGTTGGGAAGGTTGAAATGAAATCTTAAAATTATTTACTAACAATGCCAACATCCATATCTTCCAATATTGTAATACATTCATCGATGTCGACTTTCGATTTTGAAGAACATGAAGAAAGAAAAGTAATAAGTAAAAAATTTGTAATAATCAACCAATATAGATTTTAAATTAAAAGTAGTAAATTTGGTTACCTTTCACATCAGTCCATAGCCAATCTTGGAGACACATCAATGCCTCTAAAGTATTTGGACGCAATCTACTATGATGAGGAGTAAGAAATCGACCACTAGTGCTAAAAGAAAACTCGGAAGAATGATCATTTTTGCTAACTCTTGCCTTGCTACATCTTGATTAAATGCATAAGAACCAACAAGTATTGTCTCGTTCCCTTTGTTCTCGGTTTTGAGATATGTTTGCCTTATATCCTGAGTTGTTCGTAGCTTGCAGTCTTTGAAGTGACTATGCAAGTGTGAAGTTCCCTGGTGTGTCTCACCCAACAGTTATGCCTTACAATAATGACAAATAGCCTTCCACTTTCCATCTATGCATTGTCTATCGAAATGGTTCCAAACAGCTGAAGTTAGTTTCTTGTACCAGCATCGGATTAACTTGGAATTGAGCTGAGTTTCATTTGGAGTTGAATCTACATTCATAGATTCACCCACATTTGATGTGAGCGGCAGTTTCTCTTGCCCACCACCAATAAGAGCAGAATTTTGATTAGTAAACATTGACAAGACTGCACAACAAATAGAATGACACTGGTCAGTTGAAAATCAAACATGAGTTGAGGTTATTTCAATAGTCTCAAAATGATTGAAACCTACCTAGGCAGTCTCCATCTGTTTTCATGCATATTTTTATACAAAAGCATCATTATGAATGTTCAAACTTCAAACTAATTACAATAAAAAAGCCTATATGTAATCTGCATCTTAAGGGGGTATATTACCATTAAAATATAATGATTGCAGAATCAGATAATAGCTTATGAAGAAACATGACACAACATGTCAATGTAACATTCAATTAGCACTCAATAATCACTAATCAGCTGTTAAAAATCAAATCAAAATAAACATGAGATAAGAGAAACTCTCTAAATATGTTGGCGTTACTCATTCATGCTTGGGGCATTACTGTTTCCAAATATCATATTAAAACAAAATCAAAACAGTAACAAAAAAAAAACACACTAGAAAGCAATGAAGTTAAAGCTTCCTATTGCTAAACCAAAAATCAGAAACATAAGAGAGAAGCATTGAAGGAGCACCTCAATAAGTGCAGGGAAGTGAAAAACCCAAGAGTGAGCCACGCAGTGGCTGTGGCCGACGAGGTGCGGCGCAAGTCACGCGGTGGCTGTGGAACGAAGCCACGCGGTGGTCGGCGAGGTGCGGCGCAAGCCACGCGGTGGCTATGACCGGCAAGGTGCGGCGCAAGCCATGCTGTGACTGTGGAACGAAGTCACGCGGTGGCTGAGAAAGGAAGAGGGAAGATGCACGCGGTGGCAAGGGAGATGGAAGAGGGAAGAAGGAACTTACCGTGAGGGAGGGAGGCGCGGTGGCGGCGCTTCTGGCGGAGTCCGGTGAGGTGCGGCACAAACAGGGGGTTGAACCTTGTAGGGGTGAGGTGCGGCGCAAACGGGTGAGAAATGAGAGTGAGATCTGTCTATCAGTGTATATATGTGAATCTAGGGTTTATTTTAGGGTATTTAGGTAAGTTCCTACTGGTACGGGTATCTGCGGGCACGGGTACCACTATACCCGTCCCTACCGGTTTATTAACGGGTAAAGAAAAAAATCTGTCAACTTAATCCGCGGCTCCCCGTTTAGCTCCCCGCCTCGTACCTGCTGCGGATTTTACCCGTGGGTACATACGGGTGCGGGTAAAATTGTCATCCCTATATCCAACCATCTATGTGGCTATTTGTTTCAAATTAATTCAAACGCCGACTGCAGTTGAGAGTGACGTTGGGAGAAAGCGCCAAAGTTGAGCTTTCAAAACAATTGACTTTTGGTGCATTGGGATGCTAAAAAACCCAGTTAGTTTTTTGTAGAATCTTAACCAAAAGAGCATATATCTTTGCTTAAAAATTACCTTGAGATGTAATAAGTTTATTATTTGTTAATTATTAAATTTAATATAAAATTAAAACTACATTGAGTAAGAAACAACTTATATCCTGTGTCGTGACCGTCTCGTCCGGACGCCGCGAAAAAGGGAGATAAAAAGACAAAGGAGTCACCACTAAAATTTTTATTGGGAAAATCTTAAAAAACCCAATTATTTAAAAGTAAACTGGTCTAAAAAAGAGAGAGAGATGAGTCCGGGAGTCGGTTGCGAGTAGGGAAGGTGTTAGCATCCCACATCGCCCGTTTAAAAAACGGTACCTTGAGTTAATTGTGCAAAAACATTTTAATAGCATTTTAGATATTTATGTTTACCCCAAAAATTATTTACGAGAAATAATTATTTTTAACTTTTAATATTTTAAATTTTTTATTAATTTTTATATTTTTAAATTTATTGTTTATAAAAACAAAATGAGGTTTGAACATGACACATGAGTCCACAGGGTAACCTCAAATCTAAGGGACCGAACATGGCACCGTGTCCATAGAGCATCCCTAAAAATAGAAAATTTTAATTATTTTGATTAATTATTTTAACACAAAAAGAGACACACAAAAAAGAAAATTTAGTTTTGGCTTGACAAGATGATTTATCTTGCTCCTACGTATTCCCGGGTGCGATGGGAAACTCAAAGCCACGTAGTTCTTTTGAAAATATTTGATTAGTTGGTTGATTTTAATTTTGATAAAGATTTGATTTTTTTTTTAAAGATTTTATTTCAGAATAAATTCACTTTTGCATATAGTCCAAGATAGTAGTGCTATACGATAAACCCTTACAATTCATACGACACTTGAGGATGAATAAGTCAATACATCAACGTCATAAATTGTTGCGTGAATTCAAAAGATATTTTTTTATAAAATGAAATTGGGTAAAATTGGTTAAAAGTATTAAATTGAGGATAACTTAATTTTTACAAAAGAAAGAATTCACTCTTGTACACGGTTAAGGATAGCGAAGCTATACAATAAACCCTTACAATTCATACAACACTTGAGGATGAAAATTCATACATCAACATTGTAGATTCATGCGTGAACTCGAAAGATTTTTTTTATTTTTACCACTTCTTTTTGTTTTAACAAAACTATTAATTTTTATATTAATTTTTTTTTTACTAAATCATTTTTTTTGTAAGGGAGAGAATCTGACCCAAATCTGAAAATGCCCATATCAGTAAAAAAATTGGGAACACATTTGTTTTTGTTAGAACCTTATGTATTGGCCCAAACTTTATTAAAAAAATAACACAAAAGGAAAAAAAAAAAAAAAAAAAGAGAGACCTAGTAGTTAGCCCACAGCTTATATTTCATGCTGATGGGTCTAACTACATCCCTGGCCCAATCACAAAATTTTGAAGACAAAATTTCAGGCCTACCAGATAGAGCCCAAAACATTTTAGAAACAAATTACTCTTTTTGTTTTTTGTTTGGCCCAAATTCTTAAAATAATGAAAATAACATAGACGAAAAACAAACAAATGGGCCACATGCTACAAACCCAAACCCAACCAACTATCAAAACCTAATGATCCGGCAACATAAATCAAACAAACACAAAAAGGAAGCACAAAAGAATAAAAAAGGGAAAATAGAAGGGAAGCAACAGAGGCTCCCAACCTCATTCGTTACCAACAATGGAGCTCAAGGAGATGTTAGTGGATGCGACTGGAACCAGTGGCAAAGGCGAACGGCGGCACGGACGGTGAGCTGAGCAAAGCGGGGATCTGGTTCTGCTGGCTCGAGATCAGTGGCGACCAACGTGGGTCACGGATGCCCGGGATTGAACCGCGCGGGGGACCTGCGGAGGCGTTGCGGAGCAGCGAGCGAAGCGCTCCGCGGCGGCGGCGAGGCCAAGCGGTGTGCGGCGGTTTGATGCTACGACGGCGATTTGCGTGAGTCACGGTCCTTCGTTTGTGTTTTTTTATCCTTTTCTGGGAGTTGTTGTTAGGAACAACTGTATTTGAAGAAGAAGGAGAGAACACTTTATTCTCAACATTCTTTTATTTTTTGAAGGAAACCATTTCTATTTGCCCAACCAGCTAGCCTACCAACATCAAAGGAGCAACAAAACGGTGGATATAGTTTTGTGCGGCAGATGAGGGACGCGGGTTCTGTGCTTGGTTCGTGATGATGGAGGTGGTTGACTGGGCGGCGTTGGGCGCAGATGCGGTGGTGGCTGAGAGGATCTGTGATGTTTTTTGTTTTTTTTTTTGAAAGTGGAAACACAGAATGGAGAAGAAAAGAAGAACGAACCTAACTGTATTTTCTCCATGCCTTTTCATTTCCTCCCCCCCTTTG
This sequence comes from Sophora flavescens, assembly GCA_030762895.1. Taxonomy (NCBI): domain Eukaryota; kingdom Viridiplantae; phylum Streptophyta; class Magnoliopsida; order Fabales; family Fabaceae; genus Sophora; species Sophora flavescens. The sequence continues at coordinate 19,069,789 of CM061067.1, forward strand.
GTCATTGTTCAATGCAATATATAGAACACAAAAGAAGAAGATGACAAATCTTCTTGGTAGGCCAGCTAGTGTGGGTGCAAGTAGTGGGAAGCAAATCAGTCTTGGCTCCACCACCTTGCTTGGCTGGTGCAAGGGTAGGGAGGGTGCCTCCCTCTTTTAGTAAAAAAGTAAAAGAAGACAAAGAGGGACCAAGAAAACAAAATCTGGTCCATATATACTTGGAAGAGTAAAGTGAAAGCTGGCCATTTTTCAAATTTTTTTTACTTTTTTTTATTTTTTTTAATTTTATTTTAATAACAAATCAGAATAAAAACAAAATTTAGTTGGGCTTGGATAATGGGCCAACAAGCCATTTGTAACAATAAAATGAAAATGGGCTACACTAATTCTATAATGGGCCAAGAACAAAAAACATTTTTTTGTTTTATTTTTATCATTTTTGTTTACTATTTTTCAAGACATTAATTAAAAAATGGGGACAAAATTAGGTGTTCACAGCTGCCCCTCTTTACTTGTTTCTTATTAGATAGTAGGTGTAACCGTAGTTAACCAACTATCATTATAAGAAACGAGTAAAGACATGAACTCCAATTTTGGCCAAGTTCACTGACAAGTAAAAGGATGCATAATTAAAAGAGCTTACGGGATGGATTGCCCATAGAAGCTCGAGCAGAAAGATAAAAAGCTTGCGGAGTCGTTTGTCCGCTGAAGCTTGAAAACAAAAGGATTAGAAGCTTGCGGAGTCGATTATCCACTAAAGCTTGAAAAGACAGGTAGAAAGCTTGCAAAGTCGGTTACCCGCTGAAGCTTGAAAAGAAAATAAGAAGCATGTGGAGTCGGTTATCCGCTGAAGCTTGAAAGAAAAGGTAAAAAGCTTTTGGAGCCGGTTATCCACTGAAGCTTGACAGAAAATAAGAAGCATGCGGAGTCGGTTATCCGCTGAAGCTTGAAAGAAATGTTGAAAGCTTATGGAGTCAGTTACTCGCTGAAGCTTGAAAGGAAAGGTAAAAAGCTTGCGGAGTCGGTTATCCGCTGAAGCCTGAAGAGAAAGGTTAAAAGCTTACGGAGTCGGTTGTCTGCTGAAGCTTGAAAGCAAAAGGATTAAAAGCTTGCGAAGTCGGTTATCCGCTGAAGCTTGAAAGCAAAAGGGTTAAAAGTTTGCACAGTTGGTTATCCACTGAAGCTTGACAGAAAATAAAAAGCACGCGGAGTCGGTTATCCGCTGAAGCTTGAAAAGAAATGTTAAAAGCTTACAGAGTCGGTTGTCCGCTGAAGCTTGAAAGCAAAGGGATTAAAAGCTTGCGGAGTCGGTTATCCGCTGAAGCTTGAAAAGAAATGTTAAACGCTTACGAAGTCGGTTGTCCGCCGAAGCTTGAAAAGAAATGTTAAGAGCTTACGAAGTCGGTTGTCTGCTGAAGCTTGAAAAGAAATGTTAAGAGCTTACGGAGTCGGTTGTCAACTGAAGCTTGAAAACAAAAGGATTAAAAGCTTGTGGAGTCGGTTATCTGCTGAAAGCTTGACATGAAAGGTAAAAATCTATGATGTCTGTGCCATTTACTAGGTTTTGTGCTCACAAAAGATAAACAATTGCAATGCATGATGCGAAAAATGTCCTATATGCTTGATGAAAACCTCAGATGATTTCAATGCAACACAAGGAAAGCCTGTAATGCATTAATACTTCTTTTTTATTTTTCGTTACTTAGGTGGTTTTTATTATCACCCTCGACCCCTTAAAGTGTTGATCACAGACAAGCCCGGAGATGAACTAAAACAAGTCCTGTCTTCGTGGAGAAAAAAGTCCAAGCACTTTTGAAAGGGTACGCTTCCTTTGCAATGATTGTCCCCGTGCTTCTTGTCGGTAGACCATGGTGCCCTTTGTCGGGAGATCATCTCGTTCTTTACGAACTTTTGATATTTTCAAAGGAATTCTAAATGCATCTTGAAGACACCAATACATGTTTCACATTCCAGTATATACTTATCATGATGAATGCACACACACGATTGACAAAAGTTAAGGCAAAGAGATAAGGGTAAAATAATTGGGAGTCAATATCATTATATTTGGACCGAAAAGGAATACAAAGCAGATATTACAATGGAGTATGGAATTGCAAAAAAAGGTTGTGGAGTGGAATCACATCTCCTCAAGTGACACCTCTTTCCATGACTAGTGTTAGTATCCCTCATACTATCTTGACTGCTTACTAATCAACATCTGAGAATGCTATCTGCCCTAGTCTTCATGCATCTAGCCCACTGATTGCCCCAGTTCATCGACTTGACGACACTTCCATTGTTTATTTTTTGAACCCTAACTTTTGCCTAGACCGCCTTTTCAGGTTTTCAGCGTAGCGGGTTGCTCTAACTTTTGCCTAGACTGTCTTTTCAGATTTTCAGCCTAGCGAGATTTTCTTCTTTTCATTTTTCACTTTTTTTCTTCTTCTTCTTGGGAAATGCGTTCAAGCATAATATATTTTGACTACATCTGAGTTTACAGGGAGTGGAAGATCTTCCCCATCCATCCTGGTGAGGATTAAAGATCCTCTCGAGAAGGCCTTTTTCACAACATAAGGTCCTTCATAGTTCGGAGTCCACCTCCCTCGGTGATCCTTTTGGATTGGTAGAATCTTTTTGAGCACTAGATCACCCTCCCGAAACTGCTGCGGGCATACCTTCTTCTCATAAGCTCTCATCAACCTTCTCTGGTACAATTGATCATGACACAATGCCGTTAATCTCTTCTCATCAATGAGGTTCAATTGGTCGAGTCGATCCTGAACCCACTCAGCTTCTTCCAGTTCTGCTTCTCTCAGTACCCTTAATGAGGGGATCTCTACTTCAATCGGGAGTACTGCTTCCATCCCATACACCAAAGAATACGGCGTTGCCCCTGTCGAGGTGCGAATAGGGGTACGGTAGCCGTGCAAAGCAAAAGGTAACATCTCGTGCCAATCTTTATTCGTCACTACCATCTTTTGGACAATTTTCTTGATATTTTTATTAGCGGCCTCAACTGCTCCGTTCATCTTTGGGTGATACGGGGAGGAGTTGTGATGCTTTATCTTGAAGTTTTCGCACACCTCTTTCATCATTTTGTTGTTCAAGTTAGTCGCATTATCAGCGATAATCTCACTTGGCAACCCATAACGACAAATTGATTCTCTTTTTACAAATTTGATTATGACATTCATGGTCACATTGGCATATGATGCAGCCTCAACCCACTTTGTGAAATAATCAATGACAACAAGAATGAAGCGATGCCCATTCGAGGCTTTTGGTTCGATTGGACCGATCACATCCATTCCCCACATTGAGAACAGCCAGGGTGCCGTCATGACATTCAAGGGAGTTGACGGTGCATGAACCTTATCAGCATATATTTGACACTTATGGCACTTCTTCGCATAATTAAAGCAATCAGCCTCCATTGTCAACCAATATAGGCCAGTCCTCAAGATTTTTCTTGCCATTGCATGACCGCTCGCGTGTGTTCCGAAAGATCCTTCATGGACCTCCTCAATTATCCGTTTAGCTTTTTTCGCGTCAACGCACCTTAACAACACCATGTCATGATTTCTTTTGTAGAGAATACCCCCATCTAAATAGAAACCCATTGCAAGTCTTCTTAGAGTTCTTTTGTCATTTTCTGAAGTGTCCGGAGGGTATTCCTTTCTTTGGATGAAGCATTTGATGTCATGGTACCACGGTTTTTGATCAGACCCTTCCTCTATCACTTCACAATATGCAGGATGATCACGACTTTCCGTTTTGATGAGTGGTAAGTTCCTCTCATCACTTACTTTGAACATCGAGGACAAGGTAGACAGTGCGTCAGCTAATTGGTTATCTTCTCGGGGGATATGATAGAATGTGACTTCATCAAACTGCTCAATCAAACGTTTGATGTAATCATGGTACGGGATTAACTTGGCATCTCGGGTTTCCCATTCCCCTCTTAGCTGGTGGATCACTAATGCAGAGTCCCCGTATACCTCCAGTATCCTTGCTTTTGACTCTATCGCGACTAGGATCCCAAGCGCACAAGCTTCATATTCGGCTATATTGTTTGTACAATCAAAGCAAAGCCTTGTAGTGATGGGGAAATAATCATTTTCCGGTGAGATTAGTATTGCCCCGATTCCATGCCCCAATGCATTAGAAGCTCCATCAAATAACAAAGTCCACTTTTCTTTTTCTGGTGATTGTACGTGATCAAACAATGCCATTATATCTTCATCTGGGAAATCGCATTGCATTAATCCATAATCTTCTACTGTCTGATTTGCTAGATATTCTGCGAGAGCGCAACCTTTTACTGCTTTTTGGGTGACATGGACAATGTCATATTCTAATAGCAGGACTTGCCAGCGAGCAATTCTTCCAGTCAGAGCAGGCTTATCAAAGATATACTTAATTGGATCCATTTTGGACACCAACCAGGTAGTGTGACACAACATGTAATGCCTCAAACGGCGGGCCGCCTAAGCCAAAGCACAGCAAGTGCGTTCCAGTAGTGAGTAGTTGGCTTCACAACTGGTGAAATTCTTGCTTAGATAATAGATGGCATGTTCTTTTCTTCCCGACTCATCGTGTTGCCCCAGCACACAACCCATTGATTCATCTAGCACAATCAAATACATGATGAGAGGCCTTCCTGGAACTGGGGGAACCAAGACTGGAGGCTCCTGTAGGTATTGTTTGATCTTCTCAAAGGCTTTTTGACAATCTTCATTCCATGTTACTGCCTGATTTTTACGTAGCAATTTAAAGATTGGTTCACATGTCGCGGTTAGTTGGGAGATGAACCGGGCAATGTAGTTCAATCTTCCTAAAAACCCACGAACTTCCTTCTCCGTTCGAGGTGCTGGCATATCGATGATTGCTCGAACTTTTTCAGGATCAACCTCTATTCCTCTTTGACTAACAATGAACCCCAGAAGCTTGCCTGATTTCACTCCAAAAGTGCATTTGGTTGGATTCAGTCGGAGCTTTAACTTTCTTAACCGCTCAAAGAGTTTCTGCAGATTATCAACATGGTCATCTTCGGATCTGGACTTGGCGATCATGTCATCTACATAAACTTCTATCTCCTTATGAATCATGTCATGGAATAAAGTCACCACATCCCAGTGATATGTTGCCCCAGTATTTTTCAAGCCAAAGGGCATAACCTTGTAGCAAAAGGTTCCCCATAAAGTGACAAATGTAGTTTTCTCCATATCTTCAAGTGCCATCTTGATCTGATTATATCCTGAGAATCCATCCATGAAAGAGAATAATGCATGTTGGGCAGTATTATCTACAAGAAAACCAATGTGAGGTAGAGGAAAGTCATCTTTTGGGCTAGCTCTATTCAGATCTCGATAGTCGACACACATTCGAACATTTCCATCTTTCTTGGGGACAGGAACGATGTTAGAAACCCATTGAGGGTACTTTACCACTTATAGGAAACCCGCATCTAGCTGCTTCCTGACCTCTTCCTTGATCTTTAAAGACATTTCCGCTTTCATACTTCGTAGCTTCTGCTTTACTGGAGGACACTCCGGCTTTAATGGCAGTTTGTGTTCCGCTACACTGGGGTCTAACCCTGGCATGTCTTGGTACGACCATGCGAAAACATCTTTATAATCCATCAACAACTTGATCATCCTACATCACTCCTTTTCTTTCAGGGAAAGGCCGATCTTGACCTCTTTTTTATCATCTTCGGTTCCCAAATTGATTAGTTCGCTCGGCTCTTCATGGGGCCGAATTTCCCTAGCTTCTTGGTCTACCAACCTCAACAGTTCAGGAGGGACTTCCCCATCATCATCAGCAACCTCATCAACATGATCAATAGGATAGTCAAAATTGTATGCCGAGTTATTAACACTGTCATTTTCAAGAGAGTCACTTTTAGATTTGCATTTTGGTAGTTATTAGGGAAAGATGAATGAATAACGGTTAAAGATGGGAAACTGAATTTATTGGTGAGGAACGATGAATTAAAAGCGAAAGTAAAAAAAAAGGGATACGAACATAAAGATATTGAATGCATGCATTTATTGATAAGTCATACTGAAACGAAAACAAGTAAGCCCATTACAACAAAAATCCTAAAGCCTTGGGCAGAGCTAAAGGATAAGCATTACAGAATTACTTTGAAAAAAACTCTATGGTCCTGGGGAACTCAATGACCTCCCAATTGTTGAGCTCTGTATCCGGAGGGCATGGATACACCAGATTGACACCATGATCGGCGGGATAATCATCTTCAACAGCTGCTGCTTGGTCCAGGAATGCAAACCCTACACTTTGGAAGCTCTGTCGAATGTCATAGATGGGAACCCTTTCAGCCTCATATTCACGATTTTCCAGCCGAGCCAACCTCTTTCTTTTCTTCTTTTCCATAACCATTATCTTGTCCGCCTTGGTGGGTTTGTATCCCAACCCAAACCTGTTCTTGTTTTCAGTGAGCGTGAGGATGTCAGAGACACCTTGCTCATTCTTCCCCAAACCGTTTCCGAGTTGGTATCCTCCTCCGAGCATAATCCTAGCCATCATAATGGACGCTCTAGATGACTGAGGTTTCAAGAGTGGAGCACCGTCCCCGACATAAGTGGCATTGGCAATTTCAAGTGATTGGAAAGCGGTCTCAAGAGCTTCTTCGACAGCTTCAATGTAAGGGGTTGTTGATGGCTTACTCACTAACATATCCTCCTCTCCAGAAACAATTATCAACTTACTATCAACAATGAACTTCACTTTCTGGTGCAATGTGGAAGGTACAGCTCCAGACAAATGGATCCATGGTCTTCCTAGGAGACAACTGTAAGTTGGTGTGATGTCCATTACTTGGAAGAGTATTTCAAAGGTGCAAGGGCCAATCTGAATGGGCAATTCAATTTCTCCCATGACTTCTCTTCGAGTGGCATCGAAAGCTCTTACAATCATTGTGCTAGGCTTCATATGAGTTCCATCGAAAGGCAACTTTACCAGTGTTGACCTTGGCATTACATTCAAAGAAGAACCATTATCAATGAGAACCCTAGCCATGACATGATCTCGGCACTTCACAGAGATGTGTAACGCCTTGTTGTGCCCTATTCCGTCAGCTGGAATTTCATCATCAGTGAAAGTGATATAATTATCAGCGACGATGTTACCCACGATGTTATCAAGCTTATCAATTGTTATGTCATGAGAGACATGAGCTTGATTCAACACCTTCATCAGTACTCTCCTATGGGGCTCAGAATTCATCGACAAAGACAAAAGAGATATCCGAGCTGGAGTTTGATTCAATTGATCCACGACCCTGTATTCGCTTTGCTTGATGAACTTCAAGAATTCACCGACTTCTTCATCAGATACCTTCTTTTTATTATCACCCCCTTCGGTATCCTTTTCAGCCGGCGTTCCTTTCACCTTCTCTTTCTCCTTGCGATCTTTTTCTTCCTTTTCTGTTCCCTCCCTTCACAATACCTCTGGAGTATAAATGCAACCACTCCTAGTCATTCCACCAATTCCCGAAATGTTGGTAACCACAGTGGTCCCGTTGGGAGTACTTTATTGAACATGCCTATCATATCTCCATGGTACCGCTTCGGTGTCCTTGTAAGGGAAAGGACCTGGGACTCGGATGACAACTAGTGTTGGCCCACTCGAAATCGGCATAAGTTCCTTCTCAGTATAGTGTATCACCATTGGCTTCGGAGCGACTTGCTCAGGAACCAGCTGAGGATTAATCACAACAGTAAAAGGAGTTATCTTAACTGGAGTTGGGGAAATTGTAGATTCAGCGACCATGTTAATGCCACACTCATTCGATTCACAACCAATTAGGATAATCTTCATATTTATTAACTGTTGCACAACCTGTCGAAATTCTGCACAGTCTTCAATTGAATGCCCCATATTCCCGTCGAAGTCACACCTTATCTCTTCATCAAAAGTCTTCTCTTCAACAATTGAGGTTTTCACCAATCCATGTTTTTGCATCTCCCTTAAAATAATTCTCATGGGAGTTCTGACATCAGCCACTTGACTTTTAAGAGTAGGTTCCAAAAGCTATCAATGAAATTGACTCCCGAACCCCCATGATTTGTCATAGGACCTTGTGCCCCATTCGGAGCATCTTTCTGAAAGCTTAACCACTTAGCATCAATAAGGTCTTGTACCTTAAATTTGAAAGCCCTGCAGTTCTCAGTGGAATTGCCCCCGCATGATACTCACATTTAGCATTTGGGTCAAACCACTTCGGATAAGGAGGCCCCAATGGTTTCATTGGGATATGAGTCAACACAGACTTGCTTATAAGCTGATGCAGTAGCTCAGTGTAGGTCATGGGTATCGGGTCGAAGTGTACTGGCTTTCTTTCCGAGTTATACGGTGGTCTTGTTTGGCTGGTGTTTGGGTTTGGACCTAGGGGTTGAACAATTTGAGGTGGCATGGTAGGGTGTGTTTGAGGTTGAGAGAGGTATGATGGCCGGTAAGGAGCCATCTGTTGAGGATTTGTAAATTGTGAGGTGGCAGCGATGTATGGTTGGTTGGCCTGGTGATATGGAGGTGGTTGGTAATACGGGGCGTATTGGGCTTGGATGGTAGGTGTTTGGTTTGGTTTAAATTGGTTCAGTTTCTTTTGTTCAAAGGTTACTGCATGTACTTCTCCCTCCTTCTTTTTCACGAACGGGGCTTTCTTTGGGTCATTCGCTAATGAAGTCTCGGTGATTTTGCCAGTCCTCATTCCACTTTCGATTATTTCACCGATAATGACCACGTCAGAAAAGTTCGATGACACGCTTCCAATCATTCTATCATAGAAAGGCGACTGGAGTGTATCAATGAACATTGCCACAATTTCTTTCTCGGCCAAAGGAGGCTCCACCTGAGCAGCCAGTTCCCTCCATCATTGTGCATACTCCTTGAAAGTCTGTGTCTCTCTTTACCATATTTTGGAGTTGCATCCTATCGGAAGCCATGTCAATATTGTACTTGTATTGCTTCAGGAGCGTATCTGCTAGATCTTTTAAGGATCGGATGTGGGCCTGTTCGAGATGCGTGTACCAATTTGAAGCTGCCCCAGTTAAACTGTCTTGGAAGAAATGAATCGAGATCTTATCATCTTGAGCGTATGATGCCATTTTCCTTACATACATGGTCAAATGGTTTTTAGGACAAGTGGTTCCCCGATATTTGTCGAAATCGGGTACCTTAAACTTTGGTGGAATTACAACATTTTGCACCAAACAAAGTTCCGAAGCATCCCGCAAACCATAACTATTTACTCCTTCAATGGCCCGTAGTCTTTCTTCCAGCACTTCCAACTTTTCTTTAGATTGGGAGTTCCCTCCTGACTGATTCACTGGAGTTTCACCGTACATATTCTGAGGGAAGGAGTATGGCATGCAGGAGGATCCGAAGTTCAGCATCATTTGAGTCCCCTGGGGTCCATAATGTAGGGTGTATTGTGGATTTTTTGGATTGGCAGAAAGTGTCACCGTCGGGGTGTTACCATCTGCAGGGTTGACAGCTTGTGCTTGTGGCATTTCAACAGCATCGGCGGGGGTTTGTGTCTGAGTGATATGTTCGGAGTTTTGAATGCCATCTTGTGGGCTGGGGGCCGTTGGTGGCACAAATCCACGAGGAAAACCATATGGGGGATTGTTCGGGTCAAATGAAAGATGAGTTTGGTTGCTTGGATAAATAGTGAGAGGCATCATGGCCCCTGGTTGGTTGAAGCCTTGAATAGGAACCTGAGCAAAACCGGGCGGAAGGAGAGGTGTGACCGGATGTCCTTCGTTGAGGTTGGAGGGTTCTCCTCTGTGTTCTTTTCCTTCTGCATCGCTTGTAGGATCTCCATCATCTTAGTCATCTGATCTTTGATTTGACTAACTTCATCCCCGATCTCTTGGACTTCTTCTAGTTCATCTGCCATGGCTCTTGTCTGTGACCGAGTGCGATAAGGGTGTCTTCGAGTAATTGTTCAGAAAAGCCACACACTGTTTTAATCGAAACAAAAGTGAGAACAAAATGTTGGAAAAAATGCAAAAAGCTTTTATGAAAATCGCCTTTGGAGTTTATTATTATTTTTTGAGTTAACACCTTATAACAGACAAGAGATGGTCCCTCCATCCCACACAGAGAGCATTGTGCTCATAAGATGAAATGGAGTTGACAACAAATCTAGGGGAGAAACAACTCTCCACAATAGACGTTGTCTCAAACACACTAGCAATTCTGAATTGAGACATCTCGTCCTACCCTTTGCGCAGAAGGAAGATAAGGCAAAGATGTAGTTGACAATATACTAAAGGAAGACCATGCTCCACGATAGGTGTTGTCGCAAGTCAAGTGCGAGAGTTGGAGTGCGAAGGAATCATAGAGGCGAAAACTGATTTCATTAAAAAGACTCCTCAAAGTAAAACATAGAATTATGGAGGCAAGGCCCTATTTCATTAAAATCTCCTCAAAACAGTACATAGATTGGGATTACATCATAATTATTGACATTGTTACAACATTTTCATCCTAAAGTCAATAGCTTAGGCCTCTTTCTTTTTAGCCCTCGAGTAAACCCTCCACACATCTGCATGAAATCATCCAACTCAGCTGGGAGACGAAGCCTAGGGTCTGCACGAATTTGTTTTTCTGCCTTTTCAAAGCATTGGACGAAATTCGGAATATCATGGCTTAGCTCCAAATTTTTGCTCATATATCTTTCTTTCCATATGTCAATATCTATTGCTCGCTCTCGCGCCTCTTCTCTCCACCACTTCACGGCATTCATTACTTGAACCATTTGATCATGATAGTGTTTTGCTGAGGTCCACCCTAAATCACACTGTTTCTTGATTTCAATTAATAGGATATTCAGCTCTTGGACCTTTTGCACCAATTCATCAGTCATCCTGTCTTGTGCACGAATTTGCTTTTGTAAGTTGGCATTGACTCCCCTTTGTCGATTGACTTCCACTTCCAATGACTTTCGCAGATCTTCTTGCTGAATGACTTCTTCTTCTAACTGGCGCTTTTCTTTTCTTAGTTGATGCCTTTCTGTTGTCAAGGACAATACTTTGCTTTCAAGATTCTGGATCCTGGTCATGACGCTCGGCGGGACCTTGTCCGTATTCTTCTGGACTCTTGAGGTTACGGAGATATCTGCACACAAATCTTTTAAATGTTCATTTTCCTTTGTCAACCTCTCATAACTCTTCTGACCAATGGCTATTTTCAACTCGGCATCTTGTTTTTGTTGTTCCATTTTCTTCATTTGTGCTTCCAGGACTTTCAGTTGTTCTGCCATTTGAGCTACCGAGGGGGAGTAATCTTCAGCTTTCATGTTTTCTGCAGGAATGTAGACATGACCTCTCCTTTATTTTCTCAATGCTTCATACTCTGAGATAATGATTAGGATTGGTCGGCCCAATTGTGACTTCTTTTGCCATGCATTTCTAACTTCTTTTGCCAACAACTTGGTACTCTCACCATCCTCGTATCGGAAACAGCATCCACCGAGTTGTTCTTCTCGTGGCACGGTTTGCGTCCAACAAAGTTGTCGTAGAGCTATGGCGGGTGTGTAGGATAGGCACCCTCTCGGGCCCATCAAAGGAACATTTGGATAGTCACCACAACTATAAATGATATCTTTCCACTATTGACTTTCGTACCATGGGCATACCCACTTAAAATAGTCTTTTTCCACTTTGTCAAACTCGCTCTTCCATTCCTCTTCATTAAGTTGTCTTGTAGGGATGTTATGGAATCCTCTTAGTGGATCTGAATGGTGGTTGATATAGTCTTTTGCGTACATGTGAGTCATGACCCATACATAGAGCAACTGTGCACAACATCTGAGCTTCCCCTTTGGATGCCGCTGGCAAAATTCTAGAGTCAAAAGCGTTTTAGTCAATACTGTCGGCACGGGGTTTTTCTTTCTTTCAACTGTGAAGAACACGTCCGTTGCTGCTTGATCTATCATGTCTAGTGCCGATGGAAATAGAACCAACCCATATATTGCTAGTGCCAATACCCTCTCAAAGGTTTCCCAGTCTTGTCGATCCCTTAGTTTCCTCAAATGATTTTCGAGAAACTTTCAGGTTAACCCTCACGAGTTTGAGTGCCCGGTCAAGTTCACTTCAATTTCAGGAAGCCCTAGTAACCCCGCCATGCTTGCAGTGGTCAAATATTGCCCCAGGTGAAAGTACACAACGGGATTTTTCTGCATTAGCAACCTTAACAGGCAAGCATATTCTTCAATGGTGGGTGTAATATCCATGTTTGGCAACTCGAAACATCCGAGATGTGGGTTCTAATACTGACTTAGAGCACTCAAAGCGGTAGCTTCAACCGGTATGAAAATTAGGTCCAAGATCCCTCCATACTTCTTGACGAAGCTTTTTCGATGTTCTTGAGGCAAAGATTGGCTCAACTCTTTCAAATTCTCTAATGAGTTCAAAATCACCCTGGAGATCTTGGTGGCGGGAGCATTGCTAGTGTGTCTGATTTTTTCCATCTCTTGTTATCAAAGGTGTTATCTCTCACCAAATTATCTATGCAATGGAAATTTTATTTTATTAATAACATTTGGAAAGCAAAATTACTTATGCATGAGAGTGTACCAAGATGCATGAATGAATGACATATTGACGATGCATGACCTAAAATACTATATGCAGAGCATACAATATAATAATGAGTGTAACAGGATGCACGAATGAGTGGCATGTTAAGGTGTATGTGGGATGCGTGCAGAAAATCGTTATGATGCATGAGATATAAATGTGATTATTCATGTTGCAGAAAAAGATGGAATGCGCTCCCTTTTGTCCTACATAGGCCATATCCTATAGTTGGGACTTCTGAAGTCAAGACCCTATTTTGGTAGGCTGCTAATGGCATTTTATGTGCATGACTTTCGGGACAGATCTAGACCCCTAAACATATGGTCCCCGGATTACCCTCATCTAAAGATAAGGATCCGAATCCATGAACCTCACCACGGGGACAAATAAGTCACAATATGGTAGTCCATGTACCGGTAGCAATCCGAGGGAGTGAATCAGTGACTGTCAGGGACGTAAAAGCATCACAATAACATCACTGAAACCCCTTCTAATCTTATGGCATTCCAAGACTCGGGTATAGAGCCCAAAAGTGTGTGCAACATGTGATAGTGATGTGTGTGACGGGAGCATACAAACCTTCACAAAACCCAATAAAACAAAACTACCCCAAACCTGCAAAAATGGAACAAACAACACCAATACAAAAATTCTCTACCCCAAGGTTGCAAGGATATACAAAAGCAGTTATGAAAGTATTAAAAAAAGAAATAAAACAAAAAGGGTAAAACAAATATTTTCAAAGCTGTTTAAAAAAAATGCACAACCAACTATGATAGGCCCGACTCTCAAAAGTCTCCAGTGCAGTCGCCAGCTGTCGCGACCGTCCCGTCCGGGAGCCGCGAAAAAGGGAGATAAAAAGACAGAGGAGTCGCCACTAAAATTTTTATTGGGAAAATCTTAGAAAACCTAATTATTTAAAGGTAAACTGGTCTAAAAAAAGATAGAGAGATGAGTCCGGGAGTCGGTTACGAGTAGGGAAGGTGTTAGCACCCCACGTCGCCCGTTTAAAAAACGGTACCTCGAGTTAATTGTGCAAAAACATTTTAATAGCCTTTTAGATATTTATTTTAACCCCAAAAATTATTTACGAGAAAGAATTATTTTTAACTTTTAATATTTTAAATTTTTATTAATTTTTTATATTTTTAAATTTATTGTTTAAAAAAACAAAATGAGGTTTGAACATGGCACATGAGTCCACAGGGTAAGCTCAAATCCAAGGGACCGAACATGACACCGTGTCCATAGAGCATCCATAAAAATAGAAAAGATTAATTATTTTGATTAATTATTTTAACACAAAAAGAGACACAAAAAAAAAAGAAAAATTTAGTTTTGGCTTGACAAGATGATTTATCTTGCTCCTACGTATTCCCGGGTGCGATGGGAAACTCAAAGCCACGCAGTTCTTTTGAAAATATTTGATTGGTTGGTTGATTTTAATTTTGATAAAGATTTGATTTTTTTATTTTTTATTTTTAAAAAGATTTTATTTCATAATAAATTCACTTTTGCATAGAGTCCAAGATAGCAGTGTTATTCGATAAACCCTTACAATTCATACGACACTTGAGGATGAATAAGTCCATACATCAACGTCGTAAATTGTTGCGTGAATTCAAAAGATATTTTTTTATAAAATGAAATTGGGTAAAATTGGTTAAAAGTATTAAATTGAGGATATCTTAATTTTTACAAAAGAAAGAATTCACTCTTGCACAGGGTTAAAGATAGCGAAGCTATACAATAAACCCTTACAATTCATACAACACTTGAGGATGAAAATTCATACATCAACATTATAGATTGATGCGTGAACTCGAAAGATTTTTTTTTATTTTTACTACCTTTTTTTGTTTTAACAAAACTTTTAATTTTTATATTCATTAATTTTTTTTTACTAAAGCATTTTTTCTGTAAGGGAGAGAATCTGACCCAAAACTGAAAAGGTCCATATCAGTAAAAAAATTGGGAACACGTTTTTTTTGTTGGAACCTTATGTATTGGCCCAAACTTTATAAGAAAAACAACACAAAAGGAAAAAAAAAAATAGAGAGAGAGAGACCTAGTAGTTAGCCCACAGCTTATATTTCATGCTGATGGGTCTAACTACATCCCTGTCCCAATCACAAAATTTTGAAGACAAAATTTCAGGCTTACCAGATAGAGCCCAAAACATTTTAGAAACAAATTACTCTTTTTGTTTTCTGTTTGGCCCAAATTCTAAAAATAATAAAAATAACATAGATGGAAAACAAACAAATGGGCCACATGCTACAAACCCAAACCCAACCAACTATCAAAACCTAATGATTTGGCAACATAAATCAAACAAACACAAAAAGGAAGCACAAAAGAATAAAAAAGGGAAAATAGAAGGGAAGCAATAGAGGCTCCCAGCCTCATTCGTTACCAACAATGGAGCTCAAGGAGATGTTGGTGGATGCGGCTAGAACCAGTGACAAAGGCGGACGACGAGCTGAGTAGAGCGGGGATCTGGTTCTGCTGGCTCGAGATTAGCGGCGACCAGGGTGGGTCACGGATGCCCGGGATTGAACCGCGCGGGGGACCTGGCGGAGGCGTCACGAAGCCGCGAGCGAAGAGCTCCGCGGCGGCGGCGAGGCCAAGCGGTGTGCTGCAGTCTGATGCTACGATGGCGATTTGCGTGAGTCACGGTCCTTCGTTTGTGTTTTTTTATCCTTCTGTGGGAGTTGTTGTTAGGAACAACTGTATTTGTAGAAGAAGGAGAGAACACTTTCTTCTCAGCATTATTTTATTTTTTGAAGGAAACCATTTCTATTTGCCCAACCAGCTAGCCTACCAACATCAAAGGAGCAACAAAACGGTGGAGATCGTTCTGTGCGGCGGATGAGGGACGCGGGTTCTATGCCTGGTTCGTGACAGTGGAGGTGGTTGACTGGGCGGCGTTGGGCGCAGATGCGGTGGTGGCTGAGAGGATCTGTGATGTTTTTTGTTTTTTTCTTTTGAAAGTGAAAACAGAGAATGGAGTAGAAAAGAAGAACGAACCTAACTGTATTTTCTGTGTCTTTTCGTTTCCTCCCCCTTTGGTCACTGTTCAATGCAATATATAGCACAAAAAAGAAGAAGATGACAAATGTTCTTGTTAGGCCAGCTGGTGTGGGTACAAGTAGTGAGGAGCAAATAATCCTTTGCTCCGCCATCTTGCTTGACTGGTGCAAGGGTAGGGAGGGTGCCTCCCTTTTTTATTAAAAAAGTGAAAGAAGACAAAGAGGGACTAAGAAAACAAAATCTGGTCCATACTTGGAAGAGTAAAGTGAAAGCTGACTATTTTTCAATTTTTTTTTTACTTTTTATTATTTTTTAAATTTTATTTTAATAACAAATCAAAATAAAAACAAAATTTAGTTGGGCTTGGATAATGGGCCAACAAGCCATTTGTAACAATAAAATGAAAATGGGCTACACTAATTCTATAATGGGCCAAGAACAAAAAACGTTTTTTTGTTTTATTTTTATCATTTTTGTTTACTATTTTTCAAGACATTAATTAAAAAATGGGGACAAAATTAGGTGTTCATATCCTGTCAAAAAAAAGAAAAAGAAACAACTGATATTTGACATAAAAATGAATGAATTTATTAACTACCAATTTGATATAAACATATTAACTATGAATTTGATATAAATTAATGAATTTATTAACTATCAATTTGATATATTAACTATGATTTTGATATAAATTTATTAACTAAAAATTAATGAATTTAATAACTGCTGTCAATTTAATACAACTTTAAATAAGAAAAAAGACGAAAAGTAAACATTTATATATAAGTATTGAGATGTAATAAATAAGTTTTTTTTTAGAGAAAGTTTATTAATCGTTAATCGTTAATCATTAATTATTAATTTTAATATAAAACTACATTGATTAGGAAACAACTGATTAATTTTATTCAGTAAAAAAAACTGATTGATTTATTTGACAAAAAAATCAATGACTTTTATTAACCATCAATTATTAACCTCAATTTTATTTAAACATAAATTTATTTAAAATTTAAGGATTTTTTAAAAAAAAACATTAAGGTTGGATCAACAAAATTATTAATACAACTTTATAAAAGCAAAAAGACGAAACATAAACATTTATATATAAGTATTTTATGCCACAAAAAATATTCAATATGTAAAATTAATTTAAAATAATTCGTTAATTACATTTACACAATTTACACATTTTTATTTTTACTAAAAATGTATTCATTTATTCAAATGGGTAAAATACATCGAAAACAACACAAGTCCAACATCGCTAAAAATCAAAACGGATGAATCTGCGAACAAACTCACAGCATCCAGGTTAATAGCATAACACGGCAAAATCAAAATGCCTACAAAAGTGATAAAATCAAAGTCACCGGAATACCCATGTCTCGGAATCTGTAACATTGACGCCCAATTCTTGATCAAATCTGTGATGGATCGAAGCAGATCTATCAATCTGAACCAAACAAACACCGCATTAAGACGAGAAACCAAACAACGCCTCACCAAGACGACGAACAACAATACCGCCGCACACAGACGACGAAAAACACGAAAAAAAACCAGATCTATGTGGAAAAACCACTTATTTATATCAAAGGGGAGAAAAAACGAAGTAAATTGGTGATTCCAGACCAAAAATAACCCAAAATCACCCCTCTAATGATAACACGTGGCTATGTGTAAAGAGAAGGTTATAGAGTTTTTACACAATTTACACCTGGTTAGTAATAAATTCTGTATCCCCTTAAAAAAAATGTAATAAATTGTGTATATTTAAAAGGTTCATTTGAAAATCTCAAGGAGTTGATCTAGTGGAGTATGATAGGGTCTCGAATTTGAATTTGACAGGTTGCAGATTCGAGCCCCCACTATTTGGATGATTGAAATATAAATCGTTTTGTAAGTACTTATAGAGCCGAAGGTTTTTCCTACCTGGGATTGATGCACCATCCCGTCACCGTAAATTTATAATTGCCAACTAAAAAAAAGGTTCATTTAAATGTTTTATTAATAATAAAACAGAATTGTGTCATGTAATTATTAAATTGCGAATAAGTGTTTATCTACCGATTAGAAGATAAGAAAAAAAATATGTTTGAAATAATTTATTTTTCACTAGAAAAACGTTTTAGTAAGAAAAAATTAAAAGTAAAATAAATTAATTTCTTCTGTACATACAAAATAAATTAATTTAAACATGTATTAAATTCTCTTTCATTTAAATTCAAATTTAATCGTATTACAAAATATCAAATATCAAATTTGAAACAAAACTGCCTCAAAAAAAAAATTTGAAACAAGAATGTGCAACACAATGATACAATAATTAGTTCCTCTTGAATTACGACGATTTTCATTAAACTTTTTAAAATTCTGATTAGGATTTAATTATTATATATTCATGATGTAAATCATTTTTATACTATCAATTATGAATTATCGTATAATTAAAAATATTTCACTCTTATAAGTTATAATGTTTACCTTAAAATTTAAAAGTTGCTATTATTCACATTATAAAAAATGGTTAAAGTAATATTTTGGTCCCTATACATGACACGAATTCTCGATTTGGTCCATATACATAAAAAATTATTAAAATTGTCCCTATACGTACAAAAAGTCTCCATTTGGTCCCTGCCGTACAAAATTTTAGGGACTGATTTGATAATTTTTTGCTAGTGTAAGGACCAAACGGGTAACGTATAGGGACCAAATGGAGACTTTCTGTATGTATATGGACCATTTTAATAATTTTTTATGTATAGGGACTAAATCGAGAATTCGTGTCATGTATAGGGACCAAAATGTTACTTTAACCATAAAAAATTTAATCTCGCAATATGTTAAAATTAAACTCGATTAAGATCAGTTAGTGGAAATATAAAATCTTTTTTTTTCTACATTTATCGTATAATAAAATATCATCAATTAAACAAAAATTAGAAATAATTATGAAAATTAATCAAATTTAAAAGCTTAATTTTATATGAGAGAATATGATTAAACACGTAAGAGATAAAATGGAAAATTTAAGTATTGTTCATGCTATACTACAAAATAAAAATAAAAATAAAAATGGATACTCCAATATTTCATCCTATGACCCAACCCAATTGATGCGTGCACGGGTCCATCTTATCCATTTTAAAACGTTTCGGCCGTTCATATATAACCTGGACTGGGTGGTCTATCATTGCTGACCTGCCAAATACGAAGACCAATCTATCATTTTTTATTATTTAATTAATGGATTTAATTGATTTGTACTAACAGTATAAATATTTTTTATACTATGAACCAATCAGAAATTGATATATCATTAAAAATCTTTAACTCCTTTTCTTACTATCTTTAAAGTCAGCTATACCTTGATTTTCGATTGATTGATTAATTATTGTGGTTATTAATTTATTATTATAATCTAAAAGGAGTAAAGGGTGCATTTTATGTGCTATGATTAAATAAAATAATTTTATAAAATTAATATATCACTTGTCGGGGAGAATATATTATCATAAGCTAAAAAAATGCTTTCACACAAAATAAATTCATTAAATATAAACATAATATTTCAATCATTGTTTTATATACTAAAATAAATACTGTATTAACTTTTTTTTATATAAAATACTGTATTCACTTATTTCTTTGAATAAATTTATTTCATATAATTATCTAAAGTTTTTTATTATAGTTTTTTTAAATAATTATCTCATTTAAACTTAACATAAGATTAAAGGAGTGTTATCCCTAGTGACAATGAGCTTGGTTTTGATTTCAAAAAAAAAAAAGAGTTTGGTTTTCTTGAACAAGGCTTCATATTGGAATATTATGAAAAGGAAAAAAAAAATATTGGGATAGTTTTGCTATCTTAAATGAGTCTTTCCAATTAAAAATACCTAAAAATTGAGATTACTCGAAGTCCAAAGTAATTTTTTGGATATTATGAGTCCTATATAAAATATAATATCATACTACAAACTAAAAAATATATATATAATCTCAATCATAAAACAAATCTTGAATTATCTCACTTTCTGAAATTTATTCGCTAGCATTTACCTTAAAAATATCTAACATATATTCTTAGACATGTCATTTTCTTATATTAGTAATAAAGTACTAACGAGTAATACAAGTCTATTTAGCAAATTTATGGATTCAAACCATCTACCTTTGTGATAGGAAAAGTAGGTGACTTTCTCTTAATCTCTCTCCTATATTATCTTCTCTCATCTTATTTTCTATTTTTCTCTCCTCTCTTTCTCTCCCAAAATACACTAAAGTCATCTATACTTTCTCGTAAAAAAGATAGAGGATCTTAATCCCAATTTTATGGATGGGCCAGAAAGCAAAGCTCAAGCCGAATGCAGCTGGTAAAGCCCAGTGCTGATGGTCAACTAGTTATGATCAAGAGAAATTTTATATCATCATATTAAAACTATAATTAAGATTTAGAACTTTAACAACCACATTACCAATTGAGGGCATTTGGTCTAGTGGTATGATTCTCGCTTTGGGTGCGAGAGGTCCCGAGTTCGATTCTCGGAATGCCCCTTATTTTTATTTATGCTCTTCCATTTCTTTGTTACATAATATGCATTGCAGTTATCGCAGTACCTCGTTCTCGAATTTCATTATAAAAGTTTCACACCAAAAAGGTGAAACTGGAAGTTTGAACTTTGAAGTGCAACACACCCACATGCGTTTATCTTTTTTCTTCATCTTCTACACAAAATACCTTCTCCATCAAGCATGACAGAGTTGGTCATTAATGTTTTGACAGTGCTACAGCTAATTCAACTGTTAACAGCATCAACCCACATTCAAATGTAGATGAATAATATTCTCCATGGTTTATCTATAACTGGTTTGTATATTCTGCATAATACCCGGTTGTAACTTGCAAAAGATTTGTTTTCATCTCTTCCTAGAGTTTAGGCTTTCCTGTATCTATTATATAGTAACACTTGCAATGAGTAAATATACTGACAAGAAGATGCAGACGAGTGATGATTCTAGTCTTTTCATGTCTCTTGTTCTTTGTTCTTGCTTCTTGACAAAGAAAGTTTTTTTTTGGAATGAAGAGAGACTAAAAAGGGTTAAAATCAACGCAATATCAAATAGATCAATCATAAAGGCCAGTTGAAAATAACTTCACACGTTTACATTCTAAGTTTACAATTCCACAGTATAAATACATGAATATCCCATACAAATAAGCCAAAAGCTGCTACATAAGATCATAAGGCTTATGAATAAGAATAGCCCTTGAAGGAACCCAAATACATATCAACACAAACAAGTACAGCTGAATTTACAGAATGAGATTCCTTAATTAGCATGGATTTGGTGAAACCCAAATTGGAAGTGGCCAACCTAACCGAGAATAAGAATTTCGGGGATAAAAAGGCAACAGCTCAATACTCTGATCCCTCAAACTAAAGATGCCAACATCATGTTTCCCACATGCATCATCATAGTTAGACTCTGAATAATCATCAGTGAAATATATGCAATTTCTCAAACATCCAACAAAATCAGAAGCAAACAAAGAAAGCGAAGAATTCCCCCCAATAAACAACACAAAGTCGCCCAAAGTTTCAATTTTCTGCCATTTCAACTCACCCCAACTCATCTTAAAAATTTCAAACCCCACAGTCTTATACACCAAATTGTACTCACCACCAGCATCATCAAACTCTTGTTCCAGAATCCGAGAGATCAATAACACGTCCTCCCCAGAAAATACCGTATAGTAAATATCACCAGAAAATTCCATTGGTGCTGTCTGAATAATCGTAACTTGAGGGGGCAAAGAATCCTCAACATCACACACTGCAATTGTTCCTTCCTTGCTCACCACATAAAATAACCCATTGTGGTATATAGCATCTTCCCAACAGTATAGTTCTTCACTTATAACAAAAGCCCAAGAATCATGACCCTTTTTGCAAAAAGCCAAATTATGTTGACCCATAATAGCAAAAGCAACAAAATCGTTGCTTTGCGAGGGACTCGATGATAAAACAACCTTTCTAATGAAAGAGTTACGCATTTGCCTCAAGCTAAGTGCATCGAGGGTACCATGGGAATTTCTCACCAAGTATTCACGACCGATGTTAGAATAACTGAAACTCACGACGTTTGGGAAAGTCTCAAGCGGGGGAAGAGCGCGCGTGGCGCGCGTGATGGGGTTGAGAAGATGAATATTAGGGGTTTCGTCGAGAATGACTAACCAGCCGTGAGAGGAACCGCAGTAACGGGTGCGGTGAGAAGGTTCTGGAAGATTGAGGAGATGGGTTTTGTGATTGGAGAGGTGGAAGAAGGCGCGTGGAGAAAGCATGAGGCATGGGAGTTGGGGTGGGAGATGGAGAGGGGTTTGGGGAAGGGAGGATCGCCAGCTTCGGCATACGGCTCGGAAACGCAGGTAATCGGCATAGATGGTGAAGAATTTTGATATTAATTCTATGATTTCAGTTGGTAGTTCAATCCATTCAACGCCCATTCTTTCCCCTTTTCTTTTTTCCTTCAGGACTCTGAACGGAAGTCTTTGCCTTTTGTTTCTGAATGCCGTGTACGTGTAAAATGTGGGGTTTTAAAAAAGTATTTTTGGGGATGTTGTTACGAAAATAAAGTTTTTTCATACTAATTAAATTTTTAAAATTTTATTCTTTGATATAAAAGATTCTTGAGATAAAATTTGTGATTTACTAACACTATAGCTAGAAAGCTACCCGTCCTTTTTCTTACTTCGCTTTACTTAACGTGAAAATAAATATAATTATATAGTAAGTTAATATATACAGTAAAGGTTATTTTGATCCCTCACATTTTTCGAAGATCCCATTTTGGTTCCTGAAAAAAAAAATTGATAATTTGATCTCCCAAATTTTGTTACGGGAGACACTCACATCTAACAAAGAGATCAGAGTGTCTCCCGTAACAAAATTTAGGGATCAAATTGTCACTTTATATTTTTCAGGGACCAAAACGAGGTCCTCAAAAAATTTGAGATACTAAAATGAACATTTACTCTAATATGTATACATGTAGTATAATTCTGAGACTGCTCTCAGAATTATACTACATGTATACATATTAACTTGCTACGTATGGGTCCTTTTTTCTTATCATTGACTAATCTTAATAATTTAATATCATTCAATATATTTATTGCCGTTCTTTTGAAGTTGTTGCAAAAT
This sequence comes from Sophora flavescens, assembly GCA_030762895.1. Lineage (NCBI taxonomy): Eukaryota > Viridiplantae > Streptophyta > Magnoliopsida > Fabales > Fabaceae > Sophora > Sophora flavescens. Next base: position 19,092,647 of record CM061067.1, read on the forward strand.
ATTTATGGCTTAATTGCAGTTTTGGTCCCCTTATTATTGGTTATGTGCGATTTTGGTCCCTAAAGTTTTTTTGTGTACATTTAGTCCCCTGTTTTTTCAATGTTGCAAATTTGGTCCTTATGTCCAATGTCTATCAAATTTTTCAATGATAAATATAGAGGAACCACTTCTCTAAGCACGCACAACCTCTGGTTGAGGTTCTCCATTTTCTGCGTCTTCGATTAAATATGATCCAGTGAGTGTGTGTTTGGATGAGCGTTAGAAAACGTGATTGAGTGGAATTGATTTTGTAGAATTGATTTTGGTTAGATGTGAGTTGACAGTGAAATGATTTATGTTTAGACGACCTCATGGAAAAAGTGATTTTCATAAATTCTTGTTGTTTGGATAGTTTGGATCAAAATTGCTTTTGGGTGTGCAATTACCAAAATGGGTTTTAGTGTTTATATATCAATCAACAAGTAGGATAGATATATTAAGATGATTATTTTAATTTAAGTTAAATTATGAAACTATAAATAATTCAACACATGTTATTTTATCTTTTGAAATAAAATGTATAAGGTACTAAAAACTTAAAATTTGATGAAATGGACAATAAAAGTATTAAACTAGCATAACTATTAAATTTGAAGTATCTAAAAAAATTACAATAAGGAATATAATTTATAGTTCAATACAACCTTGAAACATAACTACGATACTAATTATTTTGTTTGTACTCTATAATTTGATCTCGAATCGAGTCTCGCATATGATCCATCTCTGTTGAAGAAGCTATATTTAAAATTGGGGATGGATCCAAGTTAACCGTACTATAATAATCATCATCATCAATGTCAAGGATTGTGTTCTCATCTTCATAACGACTAAAATCAATATCCATTTCAACATTCCTTCTTATAAAATTGTGTATAGCCATTGTTGCAATGACTATTTGAACTTGTGTCTCAATTTTGAACTTCGACATGTGTTGCAGAATTGTAAACCTGTTCTTCCATACACCAAAAGTTCTTTCTATTGTGCACCTTAAACTTGAGTGATAATAATTAAACATTTCATTATGATTCGCAAATCCAGATGAACGCCTAAAATCAGGTAGGTGATAACGTTCACATCTGTGGGGACCAAGATACACAGTTGGTGTTGGATAGCCAGCATCCACCAAATAATATTTACCTAATAAAGAATAAAATTAATAAAATATATAAAAGAGTTTTAAGTAAAAGAGAAAATCATTTGAAGCTATACTTAAAAACATACCAGGAGGAGGATGTGGAAAATTGAGGCTCGCATTTGTAAGAGCATGGTAAAATACACGAGCATCATGGGCAATACCTTCCCATTGAAACACATGTTCCAATCACATACAGCCATTATATTTTGTGTTGGATATCCCTTTCTTCCAATAAACCTTGGTTGCTCGCTGGCACCAACCACACATGGCACATGTGTACCATCAATTGCTCCAATGGCATTCTTAAAGAATGGCCAACATTGCTGATCATTTTTTATTTTTGCACCACTATCACGATACATAGGATCTTGTGGCTTAATATAGTTGACAGACAACTTAAGGCAAGCAAATAATACTCGATGGAAGTATCTACATACTGTCTCTCCTGATTGTTGAAACCTTTCTTGAATCATTCTATTACCTACCCCATGGCCAACTACATTTAAAAGCATTGCAACCATCTTTTCAACCCCCATGCGATTAGTGGACTTTAAACCATGCTCAACTAATTCAGTGCAAAGTTTATGAAATATGTTTTTCCATTCGAAACATCTCATAGCAACGAATGTGATGCCCTTGCAATATTTCTTGCACCCATGTATGACCCGTTAGTTCACTAGTTCTACGAGGCTCTTTACATAAATGCTTTATTGCATACTCACCTATTAGTGCAGCCACATAAGAAGCTACTTCAAAAAAAAAATATCATCTTCATCCGTAAGTGTATCCAAATGTTCATTACAGTCATTCATTTTAGTAGTTTACAAGTTGCTCAATACTTGGTTTCTGCATTGAAGATAAAGTTGAAATTAATTTGAATGAATAATGGACATTGTCTACAATAGGAATGCTAATTAATAGAAATTTGAATGATAAAAATTGAAATTATAAAATTAGATTGCTAAGTATGTCATGCGGTCCAGTATCCAAATGTCAACTAACATGGTACAGGGCACATATGAGTAACAATGCTAAGTATCACATCACAATGTTGGATCCTCTCATTCTTTTCAAAAAAATGCAGATTAAAATTCATTTGGGAGCTATCCAAATGAGATTAAATTTCTGGTTATTTAATTGATAGTGTTTGAATCAGAAATAGTGTTGGATGAATATGTTAAATGTGTTGGATCTAGCTCTTACCAATAGGCTAAAAGATATTCTGAATACTGATAGCCAAGACCTAACTTTTTCTACTCAAGTTTACCAGTCTAAGCACCAAATCAATCCCCCACCCTACACTTACCTCCCTCGGTTCTGATTTCTTTTCAAGGAATGAAGATGTGATCTTGGCTTTTATACCATTTTTTGGATCAATCTCGTACTAGGCTTAAAGCTGAGGATAATAGCCAGAGCACCATACATATCCTACTCAAATTCAATACAATTGGTCATTGGAAAGTCACATCATTTATAAAGTAGCACTATTTTTGATTCAAACACTGTCAATTAAGGCAGAAAATTATAAACAATAAACATCCTTAATAAATTTGGTTGTACTGATGGTTCCCTCACTTTTACTAAATTTCAGATGGGATTAAGGATGAGATGCACAACACAAAAATGTAATACTTTCCTTACTAAAATTCGTCACTGCACCGGATCCTCTAACTCTTTTCAATAAAATGCAGTAAATGTAAAGAATAGCAGATCAACAACCATAATTTAACATAGCAGTGGATTTAACTTAACATAGCAGTACCTTAACATAACATCCTAGTACATACCTAGACATAGCAGTAAACCAGTAACTTAGCAATACATATCATAGACTTAACAGTAAACCAATAACTTAGCAGTACATATCCTAAACTTAATAAACCTTCCAGTTAGAAAACCAACAACTTAGCAGTACATATCCTAAACTTAGTAAACCAGTAACTGAGCATAGAAGTTTCCAGTCTAGTACATATCCTAAACTCACTAAACCTTCTAGTTACATTTTCATGAATGGCAAGGGATTATTTGCCGCATGCCTAAGCCAGTGCATCCTTTTTTCCTCAGAATATTGCAAGGCAACAAACACCTCCCTTGCCGGCATGAACATCAGCAGCTGACAGCATTTGGTGTGCAAAACAGGACCATTTGCAACTTCATCCATGTTCTGAAGCTCGGCCAACACTTGTCCTATGGATGCACAAGTCACTGCATCATTGCGTGTCCTACATGTTTCAGCTATCACACGAACAGTCTCAGCTATCTTTGAGGAGGAGTTGACTTTTTTCTTGACAATTTTTCAGCTTGACTATTTCTCTTTCTCTTCTCTCCACTCCTCTGGCTGCCCATTCCTTGGCTAAAAGCTCCTTGAGAAGCATTCAGATTAATGGTTGCAAATTCATTCATTTCTCCAACACTAGCATCTTCACTGTCACCCGAGGCTTCCTCCATATCTAGGCCAACACTCTCTAGGCATGGGCGGTACCCGTCGTTAGGATCATCACCGTGTTCATTAGGCCATATCCTACATGAGGGTGACCAACCAAACTCTCCGGTAGCCACTACATTCTTGAAAAGTGTAGTCAATTGGGGAGCAAATGAAAGTCCTTTATTCCTAAATTTGCCACATAGAGGGTTTTCCTGCACGTTTACCACTCATCATCAAAAGATAAACACACTATTTATAAAACATTGACTTTTTTTATACTGCACATGATGAAACCGCATACCAATTGTTTGTTCTCCCAACACTCATCCGATGCGTCAATAGTATTCTTCACATTGTCCCACCCTAAGCTAGTTTTTTTGCCAAATAATTTATACCATACTCTCCATTCGTTTATTAAGTTATCATAACTATTCTTCAACTTTGTCCTATCATACTTCCTTCCAGTTAACTCATTAAACTTGGATACAATACGTTTCCACCCTTTCTTGATAAAGCTAGTACCGAGGCATTCTCCCTTGGAAACTTGATCCAAGCATGCTGAGATGAAGCATTCGGTCGCCTTATGATCCCATGAAGCTTTTTCTCTCTGCACTTCATCATTACTTGGGTTCCTCTTAAAAGTACTCATTGATCTATGTACACAATGTAGGAAATAAAGTAAAGGTACTAATTAGAAATATCAGAACCACCATGGTATCCGTTTAACATAGAAACTGTAAATTTATGGTCCATCATCAAGGGATATTATGGTGACTTTTGACTGTTTGGTGCCCTCCAAGAAAAGTCAGGAATGCACAAAATAATAAAACATGTTTCTTTTAACAACTGCAAATTACAAACCAGAAACAACAGAATAGCAAACCAAGGGCAAAATAGCATAATAACAACTATAAATCACACTTACAAACCATAAACAGAGCAGAATAGCAGAATAACAACTATAAATCAGACTTACAAACCAGAAACAGAGCAGAATAGCAAAGCGATGAAGCAAATATTTATCGGAGCAGAATAAAACATAGCAAAATAACAACTATCAATGAAAATTGATCATTGACAAATGAAGCAAATATATATCAGTATAACAATGCAGTGAACTAATGTAAAACACAAAGTAAATGTAGAGGGGCAAAAGCTACCGTACCTTTGGAAGAATACACTATTAGATAAAGATCCTATAGCAGATAGAGTCACCGAATTGGATTGAAGCAAATGATAAGGAGGAGAGTCCTATATATATATAAGTGAAGGACAACGACAATAAGCAATAAATTTTGTAGGAAAATATGGTTGAAATGAATAAATATACAATAAATTGTAACAACCAAAAGTAATAGCCTGATACCATTTCATCGGAGGATTCAAGCTTTCAGGAGGTGTAAGAGACAAAGTTCCCCTCTGAGAGAAAGAAGCACAATGAATGTTTGGATACAAAATCTAAGAATAATCACCATAAAGGAAAGAATTGAAGGAATAGATGAATTAATTAAAGAAATGAGCACAATGAATGAAAAGAAAAAATTGAAGAATTGTTGGTGACCACCATAAATACATACCCTTCGACAGGTACACCATAAATGGCAGATTCAAGCTGCAGTTAGAAGAAGGGCAAAAGGAGAATATCCCTCTCCCTTTGTTTCAAAATCGAGTTCCCTAGACTCAGAAGCTACAATGAGCAGCTTCACTTCCTATACGCTTTTGGGGATGGGGAATCGTGTTGTTGATGGTTGCCAAACACCTGAGTACTGTTTTAGATCTTGATATAATTGATTTTAGAGTAATTGATTTTGAAAGAATTGATTTTGAAAAAATCAAGGTTAAAAAAATTGATTTATGTTTGGTAACAATATTTTAAAAGTAGGTTTAGAAGAATTGATTTTGTTTGGATGATAAAGTAAAATCATTTTTGAGGTGTAAATATGTAGAATTTTGTGGGTCCTACATCTAGAATCAATTATTTTCAAAGGAAAAGCTAGAAATTTTTGCTTCCACAAAACTCAGTTTTGACCCATCAGGAATCAATTATTTTCAACTGAGTTTCGTACCCAAACGCATAAAGTTACTGTAACAACTGGGTTTGGGACCCCAAATGGAGTTTTGATGCCTCCCAATTATAAAACAAACGGGCACTGGGTCTTCGAACTGAAATCACGTTCAAGCCCTAGATGCGCGTTATGAAGGAAGGGGACACCGAACCAAACACACACGGATTCTTTTCTACTATTTATTGGTTTACTCCCTCCTTTTCGGGACATTTTTTGTTCATCCACATGATTATTTACCACAATAGCTCAAAAAGAGGTTCTATATGCTTAGAGTGGTGATTTTGTATTCTTAGAGGAGTGATTCCTCTATGTTGGTCATTGAAAAATTGACAGACAGTGACAAAATGACCAATTTTGCAACATCGAAAAAACAGAGGGACCAAATGTGCACGAAAAAAACTGTAAGGATCAAAATCGCACATGATCAATAGTAAGGAGACCATAATTGCAATTAAGCCAATATTTATTTACATGAGATTATATTTCAAAACTCATTATTATAAGGATTGAAGTAGTATGAGAAAAAAGTTTTACACTGACAACCACTAATATTTTGGCATGTGTGTGCTTTATTTCATTTAAATAATTAAGAGAGGGAAATAATAAGAGTTTAATTTTTATATACTGTCAGTACAAATGATTTTTATACCAACATTCAATAATATCCTAACAAATCATCGTTATTATTTGAATTAAAGTAGTATATACAGTATGAGAAGTTTTACACCGATATGTAGTATAGATTACATAAAGAGTGAATAGTGAAGAGCTTTTAAGGGGAGAAGAAAGAAAGAACCGGTACATTTAAACTCAAGGAAAGATATTTAGACACATAATTTATATATCTTATATAAATATTGTATAACTTATGATTATCTTGGAAGTGATGAAATATATGATGAGAAATAATAAAATAATAAATAAACGGAGATTGATACTTTTATGTTGGACATCATTTTTGTGTCAAAATATCTCGTTACTCTAAAAACCTAACAGGATATTTTCTCAAAATGTTTTGTAAAAAAAAAAAATTGTAAGAAGCTTGATGTACAGAAAAGTGCGAGGAGAAATAGATAGATGGTAATTAGGATTTATTTAGGAGCAAATGTGAGAACCTTCTACCTATATAATACTACATAATATAGAATAATAAAAAACAGAGCAAATATTTTGGGCTGGAATACTGTGCATGTAACGTTCACAAATTAGATAGTAATAGATTTTATTTATTTATAATTTAATAGTTAATATTTCAAGAAAAATGTTAACGAATGCTCTTAGTACATGAAGGCAATAACTAAGGAAGTAAAAAATCTCATTGAAAAGTGATGTATTTAATGTTTTGAAAAGATAAATACTTGATTTTTCAATGAAATAATAATTTTGTGTTCCTTAACCAGTGTCCTAAAAACAATCTTTAGTAGGACCCATGTTTCAAATCTGTTTATAAAAAATAAGTTGGTATTTTCCTAATACTTGGATATGAAATTTAAAATTAAATCAGCCTGAGACTCCAATATTTGTACTATAATTATAAGAATGAGAGAATATAATATTTAGGTGGCGTTTGGAAGAGTTTATTTAAGCTCCTTTTGACTTATCTGATAACATAAGCTCTTATGCAGTGTGTTTGGCAGAACTTATAAAAATAACTTATGACATCCCATAAGGAGTTTTTGACTTATTTTCATAAGTCACTGTGAGAAGCTTATGGAATTATCATAAGAGCTTATGCACTAAACACCTTCTCCGTGTTTTTCACTATTTGAATCCTCTCATGCCCCATTATTTCTTTTTCTTTCTTTAAGCGCTTATGGCATAAGCTCTCATGCGATAAGGTCTTATGTAATAAGCTCTTAATTAAGTTGTTTACCCAAACACACCCTTAATCTAAGGGATTGGCTTATAAACTATCTCAGTGTCTTGCCCAATGCACTCGTAATATACCATAAATAATATTTTCTAGCTAAAATAGATAAATTGGTCCTATACCTTTATTTAATTTTTCATTTTGGTCCTATAAATTTTTTATTTTTCAAATTGGTCTCATACGTTATATTCCGTTTTTACGTTAGTCATTTTCGTCAATTTTGACATGACGTCATCAGTTTTAATCTGACGTGGGTGGCTGTCACCTCAGTCTGACACATGACTTTTGATACGACTCTGTAAGGTCGAAATTTACGGAAATAACTAACATGGAAACAAAATGTAACGTGCTGGACCAATTTAAAAAATAAAAAACTTATAAGAAAAGTACAAAAAATAAAATAAATGTATAATATCATTCTACTTATTTTGCCTATTTTATATGTACATGAGATTCTGGCTCCCTCCACTCCTCCAGGGAGCTGGATAGCTTTTAGCGGGCTTGCCATGGCCCGTGATGTAATATCGTAGCAATTTTTATTTAATTCTGGTCCTCTTGTCCACCAAAACCAGTCATAAAAAGGCCTAAAATCCATAACGGGCTTTCATCCTAGCCCAATAAGGTCTAGGCTTGTTTGCGTCTACAGCATAGAACACCGACTTTTAGAAATCAGGATCGCCCCAATGTCCTCTGATAAACCCAGCCCAACTGAAAGCATAATAGATTGAACAACATTGTTGGATTCTTTCGCAAACAGCAGAATTGTGTTGAAGCAAAATTTCATAAAATCTTATCCTTCAATAAAAAAAAATTGGTACAAGTAACAGCATGTTAATATTAATCACCTCTTCGCCGAACCCTGGATTAGTCGGGGTCTAAGACTCTGGACATTGGGACGGAGGTCAAAGACCCTCCTCCGGACCAAAAAATATTAGTTACTAGTGATCATGCATGTTCATTTAACCAGCATTTCTCACTGAGAAATGAAGATGTTGGTTACTAAAGTTTTGGGATAATAAATGCCTACACATGTATATACTATATATTACATATTTATATCTATTTTCTTAAAACTTTGTTAATGGACAGAAATGATGAGATAAAATTGGAGAGGATTTTTTTTTCCTCATTTACCTCCGTTGAGTATCCTAAACGGACCCCTAAGCATTGGAAGTATGGATGGGTAATAATGAGTATCACTTGCATGGGCACATATGCGTAGAGAGTTTCGTCTGTTTCTTCTTTCTTTCCTTTTTTTAATATGGCCATTGAGATTTGCAGGGCACCCTTAAATAGCCCCCGAGACAAAGACACATAGAAATAGAGAGTCACGTGGCGTCGGAGCTGGAAAGAGACTCACCCACATCAACATCAAATAATTCGTCATAGACTTCATCATTTAGTTTTTGAAACCCAGGTCGTGGAAGTTCAAAACCAGCACAGACTCAGATACCTTCTTCACCACATCGATGCCCTTATAGCATTCTCCAAACACGTTTGGTTCTGTTCAACTTTATTATGTTGGTTATCAGTGCCAAACATCTTGTCTTTTTCTCTCAGAGAGTCACATGAGTTACACGACAACGAAATCAAATTATCAATCCTATACTGAGGCATGTTCATTCTTTCTCCACCATATTATTCTTATGTTTCCACCCAATGTCATGACCACTTTTGATATATTATGGAGAATTGTACCCTACCTCCAACGAGTTTGTCCAGCACAAATGATGTTAATCTTTTAGGAAAAGTTAATAAGTGTTTTTAAATATTAAATTATATGTTAAAGATATCACTTTTTAATAAAAAATTTAAGTTCATCTTAACCAATATCTTTGAAGCATCGGTTAACAAAACTCTAATTTTTAATATCACGTTTTTATTTAAAAAACTTAAGTATAGAATGATATGACCCTGATAATTAATTTTTATGGTATATATATATATATATATATATATATATATATATATATATTAATTTAAAAAACAAATGATGAGGGTAATATATGAATTTTTTTTTTAAAATAACAAATAATTTGAGACAGCGTAAAGTTAAAAATATATATGAAAAAACATAGGAAGTAAAAATCATGTATTACTGTCCATTGTACTCATATAAGTCATAACTAGTATTTTTGCATCCGTGCATCATCAGTTAATATTATTATTGATAGCATTATTATCATTAATAATCTAAATTGTGTCTCTATATGTACGAATTTTTTTTCCTTTATCCCAAATTAAGTCCACAATGTCAAACATTTTCTTGACTTATTTCAAACATTGCTTTCAATATTTCCACTAGTGCAGAAAAGGGATTCCACATCGGTTATTTTTGGCTTTTCACATCGGTTTTCAAACTGATGTTGAAATGACCGATGTGGTTTATTGCCACTTTTCACATCGGTTTTAAAACCGATGTTTATAATATATTTTTAACAGCGATTTTCTCTTAACCGATGTGGAAAATTAATTTGTCAATTGGTATCCTATTGGGGAATTTCACTTTCCACATCGGTTTTTCTTAAAACCGATGTGAAAAGTGAAATTTCCACATCGGTTTTAGTAAAACCGATGTGTAAAGTCTCATTCCCCCCCCTGTTATTTACATTTCTATCTTTCCTTTCCACCTGTTTCAGTAATGCAGATCAATACCAGAATAACATACTGTAACTATTCTCAACACAACTAATATATACTGAATTTATTACGAACAATACATATATATGTACGTTCAATTACATTCAGACAACAAAAATAATTAGAAACCAAAAAGGTACATGATATATTATAGATTTCATATCAAAATACATATGATCAGTCAAAAGTACACTATAGCTAGTACATGATAAGTTTTTAAACTAACTACATATATACAAACTATGGTTGGTACACTTCAAGAAAGAAAGTTGCCCAACGCCTCTTTATGTTGTTGATGTCGGAATCAGATGATGGAGTTGGATTGTTGAATATCTGCAAGTTTAATTGGACAAAAGATTATATCTTTTAAGTAATAAACTAACATAAAACATATAACGAATCTATACTATTACTTCTAATTGTGTCAATTAACATTTACCTCGTGCCATCTTTCAGTGATCCTGGAGGAGATAATTTCCAACATCCACTGCATCACATAGTAGCCACATTCCCATGATCCACGTTGTATACGTGACTACGTACAAATGAAACCCAGTTAGAATATGAGGATTTAAATAAAATAGAAATCAATAATTATACCCACTGCATTTGATGCATTTGAACTAATAAATATCTTACGCTAGGAATAATCCATCTGATAGCCCGAGTACGCCTTTCACCATGCAACATGTGGTTTGCAGTAATAGACCTATCATGACAAAAACATTAATTAAAGTATATCTAATAGATTTCAGATAATTAAAACAACTGCATTACTGATTATAAAGTATTTTAATGCTTACGTTTCGATGATCGTCTTCAGTTCATTCGCCGACTTATTTCCCAATGAGCAGAAGAAGACCACGACGTTCATCCTAGGGTACTAGATCAACAGTTGCCAATGCTGGCTGTATTTGCGGAACAGTTAGTGACTAAGTCATATATAGTTATACTTAAATAACCGGTACTTACTTATTGAGATAAGGCGCAAGGTAGAATTGATGATCGTCTCAGGCAAGTATATCACGTATGGTAGTGACCGGGTCTTCTGATGCTAGGAGAACATCACCCTGAATGAACATGGGGTCAATGAACCCATAAAGGGCGAGGTTACCCTGACCAACTAACATACGATGCACATACCTAATATATTGGAAAAACATGTTAATTATCATAGTATTTAAAAATTAATTACTTAACTTATAAATAAAATGTACTTACGTGCACCATAACGATATGTGTGCAGAACTAGCCATTTCTTTATTGAGTACCATCTCCATAAGTTCCTTCTTTGGGATATACAGTTCATCACCAGGGCTGGCATCATGTTCCAACCTTACCAAGGCTGCGTCATTCTCCATGATGACAACCTGTATAGCGAGAACTTTAAAAACATCACCATGGCCAAGTGCCCCTTTGTCGATCCCCTAAACAACATAGATATATCACTACTACAGAAAAGGGTTTTAGCAGCGCACTTTCAGTAGCACTTCAATGAAAAACGCTACTAAAAAAATAGGCGGAAGGTTTTTAATAGCGCTTCCTTAAGAGAGCGCTATCTATTCCTTATTCTAAGACAGTGCTCCTTTAAGAAAACACTATTAAATGTAGATTGATAGGAATAGATAGCGTTTTCTTGAGGAAGCGCTATTATAAGTAAGAGAATAGATAGTGTTTCCTTAAAAAAACGCTATCATAGGTAAGTAAATAGGTAGCGCTTTTTCAAAGAAGCGCTATCTATTCCCCTTGTACTAAATCTTTCTCTCGCGCGACTCTTTTCCCTCATTCTCAAACCCTCATTCTCAAACTTTGTTTTTGACTTCTCTTTTCCCCAAATCAGTGAGTGAGACTTTGTTTTCTAGTGTGCTGTGATCTTTGTCCCCTACGCCGTCCGTCCCCCTTTGCTCTCTCTGCAGTTTCGTTCTCAATCGGTGACACTGACGTTCGTCCCCCTTTCCCGCCGCTGCTCGAACCAGATCGGACACTGCAACCTCACGACCTCACAAGAGCCACCGCAAAAATAGTAATCCCGCTAGCTCTGCCAAATGCCGAGCTCGGTCCTCCGCAGTGATGTGGAGACCAAAGAGAAGACGATGCTGTTGCTAGATCCATTTCCTTCTTCGAGCTTACAGCCGTCGTCGCGATTTCCTCCGCTTCTCAGATCCGCCGTCGTGCCTCTAACCACCGCCTGTGACCGCCAGTAGCACTGAATCTGCCGTCATGCCTTAAACCGCCTCCGAGCAGCAGATTTGAACAAAATAACCAGCAAAATATCCTTCATTCTTTTAAAATATTCATTACTATTGTTTTCTTTAATGCTGTTTATGCCATAGTTGCATTTTCAAGTGTAATCTTCTTCACCAGGTGCTATTTCCCATGTTCTTCTCTACAGGATTACGACTAAATTCATGAAAATGGTAGCTGCTAAATCACCAGGAGTTTGAATCTGGATTTGTTTTATCGAAGCACACCTTTTGTTTGATAAAATCCCAAGGAATGCAAATCAGAAGCTATTGGAAAAGAGCCCAAGCTCGTTTGGATGTTTAAAGAGCATGTAATTGAGGGATTTGTCTGGATGTTGGTTCAATACGAAGGAGCGGATTTGTGCATATGGGAACACGCCAAGTGCTTGATAAAATCGTCAGGTGATATGGTTCCTTGGACTTCAACTTTCTTTTCTTGCTTGAGTGAAATCGATCTGTTGTGTTTGATATACATGCTGTAAGAGCCTTGTGATGATGATTCATACTGATCTTGTTTTAGTTTCTCTAAATTCAAACCATCCAGGATCAGTTTTGGTTTCTGGTGTTCTTTGTGGAGACATGACCATGATATTTGATTTACTTCTCTGCAGATTTGTTTGGAGATATGCTTTGAGCCAAGTTCCACACCTTGTGGTCATAGTTACATTTCAAATCAGAAGACAAACACCCCATTAATCTGAATTTCTTATTTGGCTGGAAATTTTTCTTGTGGGAGATACACATTTTAATATATAATTCCTAGATTTCTGATTCAGAATCAACAATTTTGCAGTTTTTGTAGAAAATGTCTTTGATCTGCTGCAGATAAGTGTGGTAAAAGGTGCCCAAAATTCAGGCAACTAATAAGGTATTTCTAAGTGCTCTGCGTTGCTTCTCGTTGTGAACTGATCTCTCGAATCCTCTGTGTTAGCTGTTTATTTTTTTTATGTAATTATTGATCCTATTGAATCTGATTTGCAATTTTGTGTTTTTGCCTTAGAAGGAACCATAGATTCCCAAAGAGGATCTTTAAGATGGATTTATTTCTGTTTGAGGAACTGTAAATAAGATTTGCCATAGTTAAACTGCTAGAAATGTTCTTAAAGGTGCTTCGTGTCTAACATTTTTATAGGTGCTTCGTGGAATCTTAAAAAAAGGCTCATAATTGATAATTTACCTAATTGTTCTTTGATTAATAAAAAGTTATGGTAGCATGTTGATAGTGGTACACAATTCTAAGATCCAGCACAAGATCTGTTTTTTCGTTTGTTACAACTTAATTTCATACTAATTGTGAGAAAGGAGCTCCATAATCCTTGTGTTAAGCTGATTAGAATGGGTCAAATGATTTCTCTATTGAGCTAATAATGGATTGAAGAAGAGCCTTGCTAGTATGTTGATAGTAGAGGTTTGTGATGGCTATTGAGCTAATAATGGATTGTTAATTCTGACCCTCATTCTAAAGTGCTGAAGATTTGTATCGTTTTGAGAAACTACTCTTGAGCATCATGCTCTATATTCGTTATGTCATCAAATTGAGCCATCATGCTCTATATTCACTATGTTTGTTAGAGATTTGGATCTTTGTTGATAAAATCCTTTTCCTGGATATAAATTACGGAGGATGGTTGAAATGCTCAGTTATTTTGCTATAGCCTTTTTATTATTGTAAATGGCAGCTAGGTTGTTTTGTGAGTACTGTGGCAAATTGATGGTGCAGAGTTCTAGATGCCACTTGTATCCTTTAAGATTTGGTTTGATTTAAAAATGATGTTGATGTATGTTAAGTTAAGATACATTTTAAAAGTTGTATCATCTGCTGCATGGGTGATTGTTCTCTCAGTTACTTATGCGTATACTTGGGATAATCCTCCTGGGTTTGCTCAAAGCATCAAAAGTTGGTTGGGAAGCAATTCAAGGGTGCCTTCACTGTTTATTTTGGCTGTTGTTATCTACCTGTCCCCGAATATGCTCGCTGCTATATTTAATTTCTAACTTGGTGTTTCTAATGCCTTATAATTTCAAGCCTCGTTTGTATGTTGGTAGAGGAATGCATGAAAGAACATTTTCCCTTTTCAAGTAAGAATCTAATGTCAAGAAATTTCTTTTTGCTGTCAATGGTGTAATATGGATAGGCGTGTGATGTTAATCTGTCATTGTTTATAAATGCAGGTTACAATGTTCTGCTGTCAGGGAGCAAAGCAAATTGTTGCAGAAGGAGGCAGAATTCCTAAAGTTGCTTCTATGCTACGAAAGATTCCCGGAATTGGAGACTACACTGCTGGAGCAATTGCCTCCATAGCATTCAACGAGGTGGGCAGTTTATGTGATTTTGGTCCCTGGAAAGTAACTATTGGCTATTGCTTATGCATTAAATTATCAGGTTGTACCTGTTATTGATGGAAATGTGGTAAGGGTGATTGCTATACTAAGGGCTATTTCTGCAAATTCAAAAGCTTCAGCAACTGTAAAGAGATTTTGGTGAGTTTTTGTGAACTCCTAGAAAAAGTTATTCAGCATTTTTATGTAAAAGAATGTCCAAGTATTTTCATGATGAGTCTCAATACCAATACTTTCAAGGTTTAACAGTTTCTAAAGTGTTGCTCGTTGTTCTAGCCTGTAATAATTGGCCTATATTAAGAAGACAAAGCTATCTTTGCTATACGAGCTTCTGGTCTTGCTATTGCCTATTGTTAATACTTTTTGACCTGCAGGGAGGAGGATGGTGTAATACAATTAGAAACTGTGTCTATAGAAAAGCTACCAGTCATGGTTCCTCAAATTACATGTAAAATCAAATACCATTCACAGGAATATTGAGCAATAAAGCTGAAGAAAACCCTGGTCTTCACCTTTACCCTACTCATGCCTACATTTTGGTACTCTTAGTCAATTTAAACTTTGCACTCCTAGAGGCTGCAACATATGTATACTCAAGTCTGTGTTTTATCATTTTTCTGAACATAATCATTTGTGCACAGATTTCTTCAATTGGAATAGAGTCAAATTGCGGTACTGTGATGGGGCATCTTTCAGTGGAGATAGTCAAGATGAGGTCAGTAAGAGTATCACATCACATATTTTTTTAATCATAATTGCATCTCATGCAGGAACTTTTACGATATAATTTGTTCACAGTTTCAATTTATGGCAGAAGTGGACATTTAAATTTTCAAATATCAATAAAAAATATGTTGTAATATAAAACATTCGAAACGTGGAATCAACAAACCTATTTGTTTATTTGTGTCTTTGCTGATGTGGATGACATCTTTCTACTGAACAAGTTTCTCTTAAATCTCCTTTCTTTTATTTGGTGAGTTAATTGTTATGGAAAGATTCATTAATTTGGAATTTGTGATTGCATTGATATGTGAATTTGCCTCTTTTTTCAGTCTGCACAACTTCAGTTCCGAGGACAAAAAATTTGGCTGGCTGCAATTGAGGAGTTAATGTCCAAAGGAATGCAGAATGCCAACCAGGTTTCCTATTTCTGTGGCTACAGTGGCATCTGCTGTTGCAGCCATCACAGCAGCAGCATCTGCAACCAGTAAGGATGAGAAGATGGCCAAGACAGACATGGCTGTGGCTTCTGCAGCCATATTAGTTGCTGCAGTGTGTTGAAGCTGCTGAAGCAATGGGAGCTGAAAGAGAACACCTTGCTTCTGTGGTTAGCTCTGTTGTCAGTGTCCACTCTGATGATGATATCATGACTCTTACAGCTACAACTGTCACTGGTAGAGGTTATACATTCATTAAGCACTCATGTCATATAACACTGAATAATTTTCCTTATAGAGAAAGAACTATTTAAGCTAATGCTCTTAACCATCTTTGTAAGTTGTTTCAACAGTTTAGAATCAATTAGGATATATAGTTTCACTGTTGATCAGTCCCTCAGTACTATAAGGATAACATTAGACTTAGTAAATTAGTAATAGTCCTGTTTTGTAATTTGTGTTTCCTTATGTTGCCACTTGAGGGATATGGTTCTTTTATGTATGCAGCTCTAAGAGGGGCAGCAACCTTGAAAGCAAGAGCATTAAAGGAGGTCTGGAATATTAGTACAGTGACACCACTAGAGAGAGGCATAGGGATTGGACTATGTGGTAAAGTGAATTGCTCAAACGAACCCGTAAAGGTAATGTACTAATGTCAAAATCAAATGCAGTTACATATTAGCACTAACTATGAATCTTCTCTCTCAATTGCATCCATTTTGGTTAATGCTGTAGGTGATCTTCACTGGAAAATAGTTTGTCTATATACATCGATCAGGCCAGGTAATTTTTTTTGCAAAGATTCATATTAATTAGATGGAAAAGGATACTTGTGCACTCATCAAAATGCTTAAAAACATTTTCAGGTGATGCTGAAAATGAAAAGCAAACATGTTGCAGGAACCCTTACTAAAAAGAAATAGAGTAAGTTGGCATTCGCTTCATGACTTTATTTTGCTTGTGTAGAGGCTTCATGACCATAAAATTTTAAAACAACTCATAACTTATGCTTTTAAATTTGCAGACATTGTGTTGGAGGTGTGCACGAATTTACCAACATGGCTAGGAAGGCATCTGTTTGATGATGGTGAAAAAAGAGAGTATTTTGGATTGAAGACAGAATCAAGAGGGATTGTGGAGCTTGAATGTACAAGTCAAAGGGAATATGATATCTGGACTCGAGGGGTTTCAAGACTTCTTTCCATTGTTACACAAAGGCAAAACAGATGGGATTTGAGGAAGTGTCTCTAGCTACTGCTGACTGCTGAAATTAATTCAAACTATATATATTGAGCTTTGTATTCAAACTTGGTTTAGACTAGCATAGGGGATTGACTATTGCTGCAGAAACTGCTAGTGTTGTTGGGTTATTATTGTATACGGGTTGGGGTACCCCTTGTACCCTTTAATCAATATACTTTTAGCTTATCCAAAAAAAAATATTGTATTTAAGCTTTTGTATGTAAATGCATGGTTTGTTGAGTTTTGTTAAGTGCAATGGGATGGATAAACTGTTTAATATCTTAGTTTTGCTGAGTGCATGTGAGAAATATAGAAAAACAATGCAAATAATTATAAAAAGGGGGGGGGGATAGGTAGCGTTTTCTTGAAAAAACGTTGTCTAAAGTTATGCCTTATTACGAACTTTAGACAGCGCTTTCTCAAGGAAGCGCTACCTATTCCTACTTTCAGTAGCGTTTTCTTGAAAAAACGCTGCCTAAAGTGACAAATAGATAGCGCTTCCTTGAGAAAGCATTATCTATTGCAAACTTAGGACAGCACTTCCTTGAGAAAGCGCTACTGAAAGTATGTAATAGATTGTTTATTATCAACTTTAGACAACGCTTTCTCAAGGAAGCGCTACCTATTCCTACTTTCAGTAGCGCTTTTTTAAGCGCTATTGAATCTCTCTCACCTTCAGTAGCGGGTGAATAGATAGCGCTTCGAAGCGCTACTAAAGGACAAAAAAAAGCGCTACTGAAGCCCTTTTCTGTAGTAGTGTATATTAGTAATCACATATAATTAAGTTATTTAATTCATAATTAACTAAATGGTCAAATGAATACCTTAGCAGGAGCAAACATCTCTGGTCTTCCTGGATCCGACCTTTTAGGCACAATATCATTTCCAACATCCTATAACGAATAAAAATAAAGCATTATCTTTAAACAATAATAAATTATTTCAACTATGAATATAGAAAAACACAACTAACTGAATACCTCAGATGCAACAAGAAAGCTGACCAGTCTTCTTGGCCAGAGGATGAAGTTACCGGGGGGCTGACCCACTGTTTGAACCTCCTCAGTGGGCACAGGGACTCGAGCATCAGCATCTCGAATAATCTCAACAACGACCCTCAGCTGATCATCCGGTAATAAACGATGGTGTATGGTATTACCTAAGTTATTATGTGCCCTACCCAATGCCACTAAGCGGCGAGCATGATGATCATCAACATACAGCTCACACCTATCAGGGTCGTCATCATCATCATCACCATCATCATCATTTTCAGGATGATGAGGAGGATCACATGAGCCCTTAGTGCTCACATGGACAGAGGGTTGGACACTGGCTATCATCTGCTGGGACATAGAAGTCAATATTGCCATCTGCTGGGCAAACTGCTCGGCCATCTCCTGTCGAAGCTCAGCTGCAATCTCTTGTTTTAGTCATGCTCTATCTGCATCAACATCCCTGTGGCATTGGTGTGAAGATGAACCATGGTATTGGCGAATGCCGACGCCCCATCCAACACCAATGACATGGCCCGGGTGGTCTGGTTTACCGATGGCAGCAGCTAAGATATCATCGCATCCTCTAGGAACAAAGGTTCCTTGGGTTAGCTGCTCGTCCAAGGCATCCTATCACATAAAATATCAGGTCACATTACAATTCGGTAACAATCTTAAAATGACAATTACAATCCAAACTATACTTACAATCTTCTCAGTTACTTGGCGGGCCTCCTCAGATGTATATTGTCCCGTTTTTCTTTGTCGGGCCCTCTTCCATTTACGATGGCGTGGGGGTGGAGGTGGATCAACAACCTCTGGACGATTTTCAGCATTAGGATCCGCCTGAGATGCTGCTTCCTGACGTGCTTTCTTTTCCTCTTCAACCATTTTCTGAACAAGCTTTTTATATCCCCCACGAGACATGACATAGGGGTAGACATTCTTGCTTTGGTTTTTCTGCCCCTTTTTCCTCTTCTCCTATTATAAATAGAAGACAATTAAATTACATAAGTAAATAAAATTAATGAAATTACATAAATTTATAGACAAATCAAATAAGTTAACCTGAAAGCTGGGATCATGTCGGCTCTGAACAAAGCGATCCCACGTCGCCTGGTCAAGAAACGGATACACCTCAAGTGGGTTCTTTTTACTTTTTGGATTGAATACATAGTATCTACCCTGGTCGACCTTAAAATCCCTCCAACTGCTCTCCAGCATACTTTAGCAAACGCTTCTTCATAACGTACGTATCCGGTATGTCAAAGGTCAACTACATTAAGACCAAAAGAATCAAGGAATTACTGTATGATATTATTAAGATAAAAATAAAGTAGATACAGACAAACACAGGACGTAGAAGTATAGATACCAGAATACTCTCCCATATCTGATCATTCACGTCCACCGGTACATCTTTCCAAATATCAATGAGTATACTAGACCTGTTCCTAGCAAGGGTCGCCACAAAACTGTTAAACTGATCTGCCATTGGCCCAATAGGATTGAGGTTATTATCAAAGTCTACTCTTATCCTTTGATTTGAACCACGGTTGGCAGTCAAATTCCTCATTCGTGTGACATGTCTACCCTTTCTACCAGTAGACGGGGTCTCCGACCCGCTGCATGAAGGAGGGATATCCTCACGATCAACCATGTATACCTGTTTAAACAAAAAAAAAAACTTGTTAGTATGTCAGGATAAATATCAAACATAACTTATAAATATCGATCAACGTACGTAAACATAACTTATAAATATCAACGTAAACATATAATATGTCAAACTTGATGGTAATATCAAACTAAACTTACTTTGTGGTCAATTAGTAAAGTTCTCCCATAACCCTTCTTGGTGATCATTACGAGTAGCATGTACATCATCCACTTCATTTTCCTCATTGAAATTTGGCACTCGTGTTGAGAAAGAAGGAGTATCAGAAATATCAAGAGTTGAATCGTGATTTCCCTCACTACCATTATACATGTTTTTTCCCTGGAGAACCACTGACCACTTTTTGTTAGAAGGATCACGGATATAAAACACTTGTTTTGCTTGGGATGCCTTGATGAAAGGCTCCTCTTTATTACCTACCTTATTAAGGTCCACCAATTTGAATCCTAACTCATCGGTTTGCACACCATTGCTACTGTCGACCCACTGACATTTAAAAACAGGTACTCTAAACTTCGTGTAATCAACCTCCCATATCTCTTCAATGATTCCAAAGTATGAAACGGATGCCATAACAGGGTTTTTATCTTTCGAAATAAAAAAATGCATGGACTCAGCGACGACCATAACCCCACTGTTTTGCATAGTACTTTTGTCATCCTGGGACTTTGTATAGAAGGAAAACTTATTGATATCGTACCCACTCCAGCATATGACATCAAAGTTAGGCCTATGTGCTAGCCATTTTAATGTATCAGAAGAAATACCATCCTTTGCAATTTTTTCTTTAAAACAGTTCAAGAAAGTCTTGTTATGCTTGTTCAAACACCATTTTTCATTCATTCTAGGGTAAGTTTCATTGATGATGCTTTTATTCTCACATAAGTATGGTTCAACCTCATCAGTGTTATTCAATATATACAAATGTGCTTGAAGCACTTCCTCCCGATCCATGCTCTTAACAGTGATACCTCGTGTACCCTTACCATCATATCTTCCTTCGTGACGAGACTTCGGAAGCCCTACAGGTTCCGCTTCTAACATGTAGTCTGTACAAAACTCAACAGCTTCTTCTGCAACATACCTTTCAACAATAGATGCTTTGGGATGGTGTGGATTTTCATATATCCTTTCAAGATCTTCATGTATCGCTCAACCGAGTACATCCACCTTAAATAAACGGGGTCGCACAATATAATCTCCCTCACTAGATGAACAATCAAATGAACCATGATGTCAAAAAATGAAGGTGGAAAATACATCTCCAATTGGCACAAGATAATGTCTGCCTCATTTTCCAAGTCATACAACGTTTTAGTGTCAATGACCTTGCTACATATAGCATTGAAGAATAAGCATAACCTAGTAATGGCATGTCTGACTTTTTTAGGCAATATGTCACGAATGGCCACCGGTAGTAGTTGTTGCATCAAGACATGACAATCATGAGACTTTAAGCCAAATAATTTGAGATCTTTCATTGAGACAAGTCTTCTGATATTTGAAGAGTAACCCTGTGGCACTTTGACTCCCCGTAGACATTCACAAAAACTTCTTTTCTCTTTTTTTGATAAAGTATGACATGCTGGGGCAAATAATTCTTCTTATCCCCCACTTTAAGTGGAGCTAACTGCTCTCGTATACCCATCGCAACTAGATCCAGACAAGCATTCACACCATCCTTTGTCTTTCCTTGAATGTTGAGAAGCGTTCCGATTAAACTGTCACACACATTTTTCTCCACATGCATCACATCAATACAATGTCTTACATCAAGCTTGCACCAGTATGGAAGATCAAAGAAGATCGACCTCTTCTTCCATTTTTTCTTCTCGGTAGCCTTCTTCTGGGTCTTCCCATAGATAACATTAGTGTTGTTCACCCTTTCATAAACTTGCTCTCCAGTCAAGGCCACCGGAGCAATTTCATTCTCCGGAAGTCCATTGAAAGCTTTTCTCAATCTACGATAAGGATGATTACGTCGGAGAAATCTCCGATGCCCAAGGTAAACCGTCTTCCTTCCATGTTGCAGTTGATGGTAACATGTGCCTTCTTCACATATTGGACATGCTTTATGCCCCTTAACACTTTACCCACACAGGTTCCCGTATGCTGGAAAGTCATTGATAGTGCAAAATAACATGGCACGCAATCTGAATGTCTCATGGCAATACCCGTCGATCACATCAACGCCTTCATCCCACAACATTCTCAAGTCTTCAATAAAGGGACTCAGATAAACATCAATATCATTTCCTGACTGTTTAGGACCCGAAATCATCATACTTAACATAATGTATTTGCGCTTCATGCACAACCAAGGAGACAGGTTGTAAATTACCAGGAGAACAGGCCATGAACTATGAATACTACTTAAGTTTCCATATGGATTCATTCCATCGGTATCAAGTCCAAGCCTGAGGTTTCTGGGCTCATTGCCGAAATCCGGAAACAAACTATCAATTCTCTTCCATTGCAAAGAATCGACCGGATGCCGAAGCTGTCCATCACACTTCCTCTCATCCGCATGCCATCTAATGTTCTTTGCGTCATTTACATTAGCAAACAATCGCTTGAACCGCGGAATCACGGGAAGATACCATAACACCTTCGCAGGAGGACCTTTGGTGACCACATCACAACTAGAATCACCATCCTTCACTTTGTAGAGTGATACCCCACACCTGGGGCACTCGTGCATCTCTTCAAACTCTTTCCTGTACAATATGCAATCATTAGGGCAAGCGTGTATTTTCTTATACTCCATACCCATCGGACACAATATCTTCTTCGCCTCGTAGTTTCGAGATGGCAATGTGTTGCCTTCTGGAAGCATTTCTTTCAACAACTCAAGCAATTCAGTAAAGCTTTTATCGCTCCACCCATTTCTCGCCTTCACAATGAACAATCTTAACACCGCTGACAACCGTGTGAAATTAGTGCACCTCGGATACAAAGCCACTTGCGCATCACTGCACAAAGTATCATACACATGTGCGTGCCGAAAAGGCTCTTGCCCAACATCACGGATCATGTCCTCTAGTCCATCGTCCATTTCCACGTCATCAACTTCCTCTCTGTCCGACACCCTCAGCCTGTCTAACGATTCACCATGACATATCCATGTTGTATAACTCTTGCAAATACCCTCACAAATAAGATGATCACGTATCTCCTCAGCTTCTAGTCGTCTCTCATTCAAACAGTTAACACAAGGACAATAAAACCTTCCATTACCACTATCAGGAGCATTTGTTTTTGCAAACTGTAGAAAATCTTCCACTCCATTCTCATACTCATCACTTGTCCGTCTAGCATTCATCCAACCGCGATCCATGACTAAACCAATACCTTCGTACTTAGTCCAACATATTCATCAACCACTTCTTATGACAGGGTATGGCCCTATCCCATTCGAGAAGAAACTTTTTCAACATTCGGTTAACAGTTAGTCCTTAAATCTCATGCGCATACTCGACAAAATTTCGGCAGCATTTCCCTGCGGTCTCCGACGTACACTACTTGAACGCGATGACATCCACCACGATAAAGTATGCACCCGGAGAACGAAAGGAAATGTATCAATCCGAACTTTCATCAAGTATATAACATTAGAATCAATGAATAACTATTTTAACTGAATTAAGAAAAAGTTTTTTCCCAAACTGTCCAACTTTGGACAATTCAAGATCCAACACAATGAGCGGTACATTAAGCACATACACGTACGTTCATTAGTATTGCATCTCAAACGGGAAACTAATGCTTTACTAATTATTGTGGGCATATTCTCGAATCAAATAAATTTTCAAGAAAATACATTAAAACTCCAATGAAAGCTTTTCAGCCAAAACGTACCTTCTGAGAGACACGTCTAGTTGTTATTGTGCAAAGACAGCAGAGAAGTGAACAAAGCAGAGGCAGTAGCACTATGCAACGGAGTCAAAGACACTTGTACACCTGCCAACTAAAAACTCTTCCTTGAGTTAATCATTCTAGAATTGAGAGAATTCTGTAAATAGTCATTGAAACTTCAATAGGCAAAATACAAGACAGCAAAGCTGAAGAGATCTACACAACTTAATGGTATGGTTGATTAATGGTGACACACTTGTAAGTTGTAACTAAATTTCTGAGTAACTAAATGAAACTCACCAGGAACCCTATGACTACTCCTCAAATCAAATCCGCAGTCCAGGAAAATAACACCTGTCAATTTCTTGTTCTGCAAATAGAGTAAGAAAGTTGGTCAGCGACAATGATTGGTAGAAATGCTAAATGTTAGAAATGCTTAAAAATGAGGGAAAAGAATGAATCTTGGTGATCATGTAGTATAGAAAAAAACTGAAACTGGGTGCCAAAACCTTCCCTCTCTCCATTAATCATGCATGCATACTTAGACAATGGTAATGCACAATGTCAGTCACTACTAAAAGCCTCCCTACTGCAATGGTGCATAAAGACAAAAACAGGAATGCAAATGCAGAGCAAAAGAGAGAAACAGACAATGCATCTAGAAACTGTCACAAGTGGGGATTGAACATACCGACCAGATATCTGTCTCTCCAAACAGATGGACAAATGATTAGTTTCCATTAAAAACAAGCTCAGATCAGTATTTGATGCAACTTCACGATTCAAATATAAAATAAATGATATCTATATAGTTATCCTAATAATAAATATTATCCAATAAAAGACAGATAAATTTCCATAACTGTAACTAACTTTTTCTTTTATCTCCATTTCCCTAGGGAAAAGATACTGGGAGGATGTTAGGCATGTGTTTGGATGGACATTGGTTTGAGATGGACTTGCGTTTTACAAAGCTACAGTGAGTAGCTTTCACGTTTGAAACGCAATTCCGACCCTTTTTTACGCTTGATTGTTACCAAAACAACACAAAGGCATTCCTAAATACCAAATAACATAATAAAAATCAGAGAAGTGTACAATCATTAACAATTAACAAACTCAGTTTCATAGAAACCATCATGATATAGAAAACTAAAGAAATCAAGAGAAAAAGGGTTCAACAATTGATCTAACTAATCCAATAAACAAAAAATCAGAGATGTGTACAATTAACTTGTATATGTGTAATACTCAATGAAGAGACAAAAAGGGGAAAGAAGCATTGAAAGCAATCTCTCAATCTTTATTCTTGCCCAAATGGAGACAAATTTCTAAACCAAGGTTAGCATAATAATACACACATAGCTCGTAACTGCAATGATAAGAAAATAAATTAGAGCAATAAATCAACTAAAATAGTTGAAGTACCAAATTTTCACAGCCTTAGTGTTCTCTATTTCTCAAGACTGGTTGACAAACTTCAAAATCAGTTTGTTATGCAAGCTTAATCATGATGAATCTGACAGAATAATTACCCCACAGCCTTTTGCAAGAGCCACTATATCAGTTTTATATACCAATTTCAAAAAACCTATACAAATAAATATGAGAAACAATATAATGAGGAACCGTGGAATATAAAGATAATTTACCATCCATCCAATCCACTTACCACATGAACAACATCAAAAGCTTCTCGATAGCAGCTAAGCGAGTTCTCAATGTTGTGATTCCTGCAACAATAATTTTATACGGTTGAGCAGCTACATTAATTATTTTTCAGTTTTCTAAACCATTCCAGGGACTAGGAAAACAGATGTACATTTCCAGATAATGCATGGCAAAGAACACCCACACATCACCACAACCATATCATACATTGGGAGACAGAGATAGAACTGTAAACAAAAAAGTAAAAGAAAGATACCTTTCACGCCTTGAGAGATAGAGATGGGAGGGAGAAGCAGAAGCAGAAGCGGAGGCAGAAGCGGAGACCGGCGAGCTGGGAGGCCGCGCGTTAGTAGAGGAGATGAACTTCGAGGAGGAGATGAGGGCCGCGCGTTAGCAGATGAGTGTTTTGTGTTTTAGGGTTTTCATAAACTAAAGAGAGCAGTGAGAGAGTTAGAAAAGAAACTCACTAAAACAAAACAAAAAGGAATGGAAGAGGGTGCGGAGGAACAGAAGGAGGGAATGAGAAAATTAGGAATATTACACATCAGTTATGTGAAAAACCGATGTGGTTAACCATATTATACACATCGGTTATGGAAAAACCGATGTGGTTAACCATATTATACATCGGTTACAAAAAACCGATGTGGGAAAAGTAAAATTTTAAAATTTAATTTTTTTTAATAATTTTATACATCGGTTACATTAAAACCGATGTGGTCAATCACTATTTTACACATCGGTTCAGAAAGAACCGATGTTAAATGATAAAAATTCTGACTTTAATTTTTTTTTGTTTTAATTTTAAACATCGGTTAGAAATAACCGATGTGGAAAGGTTTTACACATCGGTTAAACTCTAAACCAATGTGTAATACTTTGATTTTAATTTCAAAAATGCCACCGCCTCGTTTTACACATCGGTTTATAAGAAACCGATGTGGAAACTCCGATGTAAAAAACATATTTTACACTAGTGTTCCTTCTCACCCATAATGGTGGTACTCATTCATCTCCAAGGCTTTTTATTTTGTAGACAGAAGTGATTAGCAAAAACCTTGAAACAATTTTATCTATAATTTGAGTGCAAAGAATTGAATATTATTTTTATTTTTAAATGATATTACAATACGTAATGTAACAATAGGTGTTAAGTGTTCCTCTTCTATTATTATTAATGATCAACTAATCCCCTTAATAATTAGTATATATATTGATTTATTATTTAAAATAGAAAAAACAAAGGCAGAGATGTAGAAAAAAATAGATTAGAAAATATAAATAGCTCTACTTCTATTGATGTCAATTCAGAGATTGTCGTGTTTGACTCCCAAAACATTGTACCTCTACCGGTTTGTAAATATTTTAAAACAAAAAATATTTAAATTTTAGATTTAAAAAAATAAAATAAAATTTGTTCATCACTTGACATGTGACTTGCACCATTATACTACACTAAAATCAATATTTTCCCTTATTAATTAGTATAGATATAGATTTATTATTTAAAATAGAAAAAACAAAGGCAATGATATAGAAAAAATACAAAATATGAATAGCTCTGTC
This sequence comes from Sophora flavescens, assembly GCA_030762895.1. Lineage (NCBI taxonomy): Eukaryota > Viridiplantae > Streptophyta > Magnoliopsida > Fabales > Fabaceae > Sophora > Sophora flavescens. The sequence continues at coordinate 19,119,575 of CM061067.1, forward strand.
TCTATTTATGTCAATACAGTTATTAGAAAAATAAAAAAGTAAATTAGAAAAAAAATAATTCGAAAAAATTTTAAAAAAGAAATGTATATAAAAAAGTATTTTAAAAAATAGGAAAAATAATAATCAGAAAAAAATATTCAAAAAAATTAGAAAAATAAAATTAATTATAATTTTTTAAAAAAATTCAATTATAAAAATAAACATTTTACAAAAAGTAAATTAGAAAAAAAATAATTCGGGAAAAAAATTTAAAAAATATTATAAATAATATATGTTCAAAAAAAATTTTAAATAATCAAAAAATAATCCATAAGTTGACATCTCCTTCTACTGTTATAGGAACGGTAGAAGAAAAGTTGTTAATTGATAAAGTGATATACATATTGAATACTAATATATATATATATATATATATATATATATATATATATTAAAATATAGTAATTAGTTCGGTTAAAAAATAACCGAATTAATGACCAATGAGTTTGGTTCGATTCGGAGCCGTAAAAAAATAAAATTTTTAAAAAATATTATAAAGAATATATGTTTAAAAATAAATAAATAAATTTAAATAATCCACCAGTTGACAACTCCTTCTACTGTTACAGGAGCAGTAGAAGAAAAGTTTTTAATTGATAAAGTGATATACATATTGAATATTAAAATATAGTAATTGGTTCTATTCTAAAATAACAGAACTAATGACCATTGGGTTTGGTTCAATTCGGAGCAGTGCACAAAAAAAAAAGAACAAATTTAATTGGTTGTTTCGGATTTTCAAATTCATCGAATTATTGGTTCGAGTCTTGCGATCCTAAATTTTTTCGAAGAACACGGTAGCTTTGCTACATTTCCTGGCTTAAAATATTTATAAAAAAAATATAAACTTTAAAAAGTCAATAACACTATCCGAACAAATTAAAATTGGTTTGGTTTGATTCGTTTCAAACCGGAAAATATATATATATATATATATAAATATATGAAATATTAAATTTTAAATTATTAAATTATATATAAATTAAAATATAAGTATATAAAAATTAAAACATCAAGAACAGGACAACTCGAATTTTACTGTTTGTCAATTTATTATTGATCGATAGTGTAAAAAATTTTACACTGTCAGTTTATATAAATAAATTCTTAAAAAAAGTATTAACAAAAAAAATTATTAGGAAAAACTTTTTATAAATTAAGGAAAATGTAAAAAAAATTATAATAAAAAAGTTAATTTTAAAAAAATATTTTAAAAGGAAAAAGAAAGAAGTAAATTAGAAAAAATTAAACGAAAAATAATTAGAAAAATATTTATGAAAAAAATAGGAAAAAATTGATTTTAAAAAATTAGAAAAATAAAATTAATTAGAAAAAAATATATATTTAAAAATAAGGAAAAAATATATTTAGAAAAATTATTAAAAAAAAAGTAAATTAGGAAAAAAATTAGAAAAAAGTATATAAAAAATATTTAATAAAATTAGGAAAATAATAATTAGAAAACAAATATTCAAAAAAAAAAGAAAATAATATTAAATAGAAAACAAAAATATTGTAAATAAATCAATTATAAAATAAACATTTTAAAAAAAGTAAATTAGAAAAAAACTAATTCGGGGAAAAAATAATTTTTTTAAAAACGATTATAAAGAATATATGTTTAAAAAATAAATAAATAAATTTAAATAATCCAAAATAATTCTTCGTTTTACATCTCCTTATACTGTTACAGGAATAGTAGAAGAAAAGTTGTTAATTGATAAAGTGATATACATATTGAATATTAAAATATATATAAATATTAAAATATAGTAATTGATTCTGTTCCAAAATAACCGAATTAATTACCATTGAGTTTGGTTCAATTCGGAGCCGTGCATAAAAAAGATAAAAAACAAACCAATTTAATTGGTTAGTTCGGATTTTCAAATTCATTGAATTATTGGTTCAAGTCTTACGATCCTAAACTTTTTCGAAGAACGGAGTAGCTTTGCTACCTTTCCTGGCTTAAAATATTTAAAAACAAAAAAAAATTATAAACTTTAAAAAGTCAATAACAATATCCGAGCCAATTAAAATTTGTTTGGTTTAATTCGGTTCGAACCGAAAAATATTAATATATATATATATATATATATAATACAAAAATATTAAATGATATATATATATATATATATTAAAATATAAGTATGTAAAAATTAAAACATCAAGAACATGACAACTCTATTTTTACTGTTTGTCAATTTATGATTGGTTGACAGTATAAAAAAACTTTACACTGTCAGTGTATAAATAAATTCAAAAAAAAAAAGTATTAGCAAAAAAAATTTAAAAATTCAGAAAAACGTAAAAATATATATATAAACTAAAAAATGTAAAAAAATTAAAAATAAAAATAAAAAAATAAACGAAAAAAATTATAGTTTTTTTTAAAAAATAATTTTTTTTTTAAAAAAAATTTTTTAAAAAAAATTAAATAAAAGCAAAAAATCATAGTATTGACATATGTATTTATAGCAAAATTGTCTATCTAACTTTTATATTAGTATAGATTTTACTTCAATTATAATAACATTGGCGTGCATGGGATATGCTTTCGTGCATTTGAAATAAGGCTGTATGAGGTCTGACGACTAAAAAGTAAAAACATATATCTTGGGGCTCTGACCGAAAGGAGACGAAGAATATAAAATTACTATTAAAATTTGGATACCGTATATAATATCGTATATTTTTATTTTTATTCTTTACTTGCTTTTTATTTTCTTGGATACATACATTCCAAAAATATACTATAAAAACAAAAAAAACATTGTATAATGTCCCTTATTTTGATGTTCAAAAAACTTTTCCCATATGTATAAGATCTTAGTTCAAGGTCATATAGATCATAAAATAAAAATATCAAGGTCATATATTCATGTATTTCTTATTTGCTCTGGCGTTGCCTTAATTACGGGGAGTGTGAGGTACGTGAAAGTGTACACTATATATTAGTTATAGTTTTGTTACTTGTTATTGTATATATTTATCTTTATTTTTTAATTATTTTATTTATATTATATATATATATATATATATATATATAACAAAGTTATATGATATTTTTATTAAAATATATAATTAGTTACATGTTTGATAGGAAGCTATTTACTATTCATTAGTTATATAAGTATATTTTGTGCTCTTGTAAGATCACTTTTACTATTTTGTATATCATTTTACATTTCCTTGATCAATACACTTTTAGAGCTTTCTCTGCTTTCCATTCATGAATGATGTGTTTTGTAACATGGTATCATAGAGATATCACTCACCTTGAATGGTTTCTCTCATGTATTTTCTTTTCTTTTTCTTTTCCTTTTTCTTTTACACTTTCTTGAGAAAATCCACCAATATTTTTTTTCTTTCTCTCATCGTTACTCGATCACCTTCGGAATTTTTCTTTAGATCTCGGATCTGGTTTCATTTTGTGTTTCATTTCTTCCTGCACCTTAGATTCTGTGCTTACAGGAAGAAGAATATTTGATTTCAATGATTCATCTATCTCAATCGACATTCCTCATTGCATTTTCAGATCTGGTTCTTGCTCTGTTTGACGTTGTGTTCTGCTCAACGATTTCGACAATTGCCACCGTTCCTCTTCGACAGAACAGCGAGACTTGGCCGTCGTGCGTTGAGCCGCCGCTGCCGCCTTCTCCGGTGAATTCGCGTGCTCTGGTTTCTTCATTTCGGTTAATTGAACACTAATGTGTTGGTTGCTGCTTTGTTCTGCCTCCATTTCACTTGTGACGATGTCGTCGACAATCTAATATCCCGTTCTAGTTTCGCATCTCAGATCACGAATCACAGTTACTCATTCATGGAGTTTTTTTTTTCCGATCAATGAAGGAGGAGACAAAATCTGGTATGTTGCTCGATGTTCTTCCACTGGAGCGGGTGTCACCATCTCGATTCCAGATTGGTGAGTCATTGAGGTTCAAATTTTGTTGTTTTTGGATATGGTCTGATTAGCAATTAGTGCCTGGATACTCAATTGGTTTTTGTTTCTCTGCTTGGAATCAACACAACCTTCATTTTGTGATTGCACGGTGATGGTTTCTTTCATTTGTTGGTCTTCTTCGGTGTTCTTTCTTGATTCACTGATATGATACATCAATTCTAGTTCGGTTAAGACTCAAAGTTTTTTAATGATTTGTCAATTTCTAATTGGTTGACAATGTAAAATATCTTTACACTATCAATATATATCAAATAATTCTTAAAAAATTTGTCACGCACACCAGCTGGTTATGCTGGTTTGTATATATGGTCGTGGCAGTTTGGAATTTTTGGTTGGGTCCTATAAGGGTGTTTAAATTGTTGGATAACTGGTTGTCCATGAGCTTGAGTAGTGGGATTTTTTGTAAGGGCGACCGGGGGTGAAAGTTAATTAGTTCTTCAACCTTATAGATGGGTTGTTTATCTGGGTTGAACACTTACCACTACAAGAAAAATGGTGATTAGCGACGGATTATTTGTGATGACCTCGATGCCGTCGGTAAAATTATCATTTACGATGGTCTTTGTCGTCGCTAACAGAAATAGTTGAATTTTCAAGATTTGCGACACCCTATGTCGTCGCTGTGGTTTGCGACGGCCAGACCGTCGCTAATATAGCTTACATTTTATGACGGTCTCTGACCGTCCGTAATTGATCATTTTTGCGAGTATTTAATTTTGAGACGGCTCGGACCGTCGCTATTCCATCGCAAACGTTTATTAAAACCCCAACCCGCCCCACTTCTCCCTTCTTCTGCTCCTCCAACCCTTCATTAGTGCCTAAAACCCTCTGCTCGTCCTCACTCACACCACTACCCGTCGGACAGCCATTGACCATCCGTCCCCCGGCCAATCGTCTGTCTCTTCCTCTTCTCATTCTCGTTTGCTCTTCCTTCTTCCCATCCGGCTGCCCACTATCCTCTTCCCATCCCGCTGCCGCCTTTTGCCACCACCGTTTCTTGTGGTGGTGGAACAAGATCTTCTTCCATTTGAGCCTAAGAGGAGTAGTTGGAGTAGGAGTAGTGATAATAGGATCTAGGAATTTGTCTATTTTTTATTGCATGTGGTTTTTCTGTGGTCATGAGCTTCAGACTTTGTTGAATCTCCATGGTTCAACTTGTTTCTTCTTGTCAATAAAGTTGGCCACTTTTGTGTGGAGTAGCATAGGTGTGAAGGAGAAGTTGTTTAGGGAGTTGAAGTAGAGATTCTTTCATTTGTTGAAGTTTTGAAAACAAGGGATTAGATTTGGGATATGATGATAAGATATCATCAGAACTCCAATAACAACGGGATTTATGAGTTTAAGTTGATGAGATTCCAGAAATTGAGGGAAAGTTTGATTAGGAGGGGCATGTTATGTTAAATTTTAATATGTATAACAGTGGATTAACATTAATTAGTTATTAAATTATAATTAAATTATTAATATATCAGTTATAATATTAATTCCTAATTACGTAACCAATTGATAAAATAGTTGTTGGGTATTTACTAAAGAATGACCCTATGATGGGATGGGTCATTTCTAATATTAACCCATTGAGAGGTCCCTACTCTCTGCTGGTAGGTTATAAGAATAGCCTCCCCATTAGGCATTCTAACAATCAAGAATACGTAACCAAAACCTACCGAAAAGAGAGGAGTAACCCTCTCATCTTCTCCAACATTCTGAAACTGTTCATCTTCTTCTCATCCTTTGATCTGCTGTGATGGATTCTGCGAATCTCCAAGGTATGAAATCCTCCTCTTTACTTTGATTAACATGAATCACATGCTATGATTTGTATCTGTATGGTATTTAGATTTATAAGTTTTCCAACAATTGGTATCAGAGCCATGGATAGATACATGTTATAGCTGTTCTGAAAATTGTTAAGGATTTTCATATCATATTATATCAATATGAAAAAAAAAAAAAATTTGCTTGCCCAGATTTTTTTTTCCCTTCAGCAACTTTCGTTTTCATGCCTTGTTCTTCAAAATTCGAAACTATGATTCTGGCCAATGATTTCGAAAATTGTTTAAGGGCTTTTCTTCCCATATGTTATTCGAGTAACATATTCGAAAATCGTTGGATTTCATTAAATAAAACGTGAGAAATCGATGTTTTTCGTTTCCCTTTTGCGTGAAACTGGTTCAATCGCCCCGCGAGTTTTGCTCGCCTCGCGATTCTGGGCATCAAGAATAGCTTGGAATTCCAGATTCGCCTCGCGAGATTATTCTCGCCTCGCGAATCTGGAAGCCAGCAGAACAGTGAAATTGTCATCCTCTCTGGGTCGCCCCGCGATTACGTTTCTCGCCTCGCGACCCCGAAGGGTGACTGTTCTAGAAAAATGAAAGGTCTCTGGGTCGCCTCGCGAACATGCTCCTCGCCTCGCGACCCCGAAGGCTGACTGTTCTAGGAAAATGAAAGGTTTCAGGGTCGCCTCACGAAACACTTTACTCGCCTCGCGAGTACCCGCGAGAAGACCAATCGTTGCTGACTTTTCACAAGATTCGCCTCGCGAGATACCTCTCGCCTCGCGAATATTTTATGTGAATTAAGTTGTGTGTTCTATGCTGCATTTGTTATACAATATAATTTTTTCTAATGTATAATTGTAGCATGACTATTGATATTTTGTATAGTTATGAACTCACCTATCGTGGGTATAATTATACAAAATTTGTGTTGTTAAACAATTAATTATTCTAATGTGTTATATTTGTATTATATTAATAATAATTATACCCTATCGGTGTACTATTATTAATGTAATTCGTTATTATACATCGTACTATTGTCTTAAGCTTATGTCAATTATGGTTTCAAGTACCCTATCGGTATTAGAAATTTTGGTGATGTAAGTTTTGTACATTGTATTATTCTTCTTATTGTATTTCTTATTTATTATGATTCGGGACCCTTAGGCGGAATTATAATGAATAAGAAATTTGTATTACGGGCAAGATTGGCTGAACATATATATATATGGAATCATATTGCCTTCAACTCTTAATGATTCCTATTCTCTGTTTTATATCAGCCTCCTTCCCAAATTCTGTCAAAACTCTGAATGGGACAAACTATGAGGACTGGAAAGAGTCTCTAGATCTCTACTTAACTATTGCTGACTTGGATCTAGCCTTAAGGGAAGACAAGCCAGCAGCTCTCACTGATGAATCTACTGCAGCACAGAAGATTGCTTATGAGAAATGGGAACACTCTAATAGAGTGTGCCTGAAAGTGATGAAGTATACCATGGAGAAATCCATAAGGCAGAGTATCACAGAGACCAATAATGCTAAAGAATATCAGAAAGCTGTTGGGGAGAAATTTATAACTTTTGAGAAGGCTCGAGAAAAGTCAATATCTTTCCTTGTTTGACAAGACCAAATATGATGGGGTCGAGTGGTGTGCGTGAGCATATCATGAAGTCGATGCACTTTGTTACAACAAACCGAGATCTCTTAAAGTGGAAATTGGTGAAAGCACTTTAATCTACTCGGGTTCTTGAATCTCTTCCTTCACAATTCGATGTAATGAAGACCTCTTACAATACTCGAAGGCTGAATGGACAAGTGGATGAGATGATTGCCATTGTTACACAAGAAGAAGATTCCATTAGAAAGGGTAAATCTCACAGTGCTCATTTTGTCGTGCATCTCGATCCAAATCAAACTTCTAAGTCAGGCTCAAGGTTTGTGAAGAAAGTTCAAAAGGGAAAGAAGAAAAATGCAAAACAGCATCTGCAGGCTAAGAAAGGTTTCTTCAAGGGTAACTGCAAATATTGTAAGAAGTATGGCCACAAGGTAGAGGATTGCTATTTCTTGAAAAAGAAACAAGAGAAGCAAGGTATATTCCTGGCTTTAACATGCTTTGAATCCAATGTCATTGATGTTCCTCCAAATACTTGGTGGTTAGATTCAGGTGCAACCATTCATGTTGTGAATTCCTTGCAGGGGTTCACAAGCCTGAGGAAACCAAGTGATGCTGAGTCCAAGATTATAATGGGAGATGGATCTGGATTTTCATTTATTGACATTGGGATTGTTTCTTTACTTTTGCCTTCTGGACATAATTTGCTTTTAAGAGATGCTGTGTATGCACCTTCTATGAGAAGGAACTTGATTTCTGTTTCTGCTTTGGATAAATGTGGTTACACTTTTAAGTTTGGTAATGGGAAATTGATTGTTTATTCAGATTATGATTACGTTTGTTAAGTAGTTTTACGTTATGGCATTTATATGTTAGATCTGCATGACATGTCTGTTAATTCTGTTGTTGGAAACAAACGCAGTAGGATTAATGAACAATCTTCTATGTTATGGCATCGACGTTTGGGGCATATTTCTAGGCCCCGTATTGAGAGGCTAGTCAAGGAAGGTATTCTCCATGATCTAGACTTCTCCGATTTTGATACATGTGTTGATTGCATCAAGGGCAAATTTACTGCCAAGGTTAGGTATAAAGCAGCAAATAGGTGTGACGATGTGTTACGATTTGATTCACACCGACTGCGTGTGGACCTATTACACCCACCGCCATGGGTGGATATGGGTATTTTATTACCTTTATAGATGATTTCTCGAGATATGGATGGATAGATCTTCCGCAAGAAAAGTCTAGTTCTCTAGATGCTTTCAAATCCTTTAAGGTCACTTGTTGAGTTGAAAACTGGTAGGAAAATAAAATGTGTAAGATCCGACAGAGGTGGAGAATTCTATGGTAGATATAATGAGACGGGTAGAAACCCGGGACCTTTTGCCGATTTCTTGAGGAATGCGGTATTGAAGCTCAATATACTATGCCTGGTACTCCCGAGCAAAATGGAGTTGCGAGAGGGCGTAACCGCACACTTATGGAGATGGTAAGATGTATGTTGAGCCATTCATCATTGCCAGACTTTCTTTGGGGAGATGCCTTAAAAACTGCTGTCTACATTCTAAATCAAGTACCCAGCAAGTCTGTACCAAAAACTCCATATGAGCTCATGAGTGGAAAGAAGCCGAGTTTGAAACATTTTCATGTATGGGGTTGTAAGGCGAAGTTAGACCTTATAATCCTCGGTCTAAGAAGCTTGATCTTAAGACTGTTAGTGGCTTCTTTATTGGCTATTGTGTGGGTTCCGGAGGTAGCAGATTCTATTGTCCATCTCATTCTATGCGAGTCGTCGAATCTGATCGAGCGGTTTTCTTTGAGGATGACTTAGATAGTGGGAGTGATATACCACGACCAGTTACTCTTAAAGAAGATCGCACCATTGTTCCTATACCAGTTGTTCCTTTTCCTACAGAAGTTTTGATTCCAAATGATGATGTTGATCGAGAATCTTCAACATGAAGATGGTGTGGCAACACCGCTTGTAGATGAACAAGAACATGATCTTATTGTTGATGAAATTCCACCGAGACGATCTCAAAGAGTGCGCAGACCTTCCATATCGATGATTATGTTGTATATCTTCGGGAACATGAGTTTGACCTCAATGATGATGATGATCCTATTACCTTTGAGGAGGCAATTTCTAACTCTCATGCTTCTGATTGGCTGAATGCTATGCATGATGAGTTGTCTTCTATGTCTCATAATGGTGTTTGGAGTCTGGAGGAATTGCCAATAGGTTGTAAACCTGTTGGATGCAAATGGGTTTTCAAAACCAAACGTACTCCAGATGGTAAAGTTGAAAGGTACAAAGCCAGGTTAGTAGCTAAAGGCTATAACCAAAGAGAAGGCATTGACTATAAGGAGACCTTCTCACCAGTCTCTCTACGAAAGATTCATTTCGAGTTGTCATGGCTTTGGTAGCTCATTTTGATCTAGAACTTCACCGGATGGATGTGAAGACGGCATTTCCGAATGGAGACCTTCATCAAGATGTTTACATGGTTCAGCCTTGAAGGTTTTACTTGAAAACAGGCAAAGAGCACTTGGTTTGCAAGCTGAATAAGTCTATTTATGGACTAAAACAGGCCTCCAGACAATGGTATTTGAAGTTTGATCAGGTTGTCACTTCTCTTGGCTTCAAAGAAAATGCCTCAGATCAGTGCGTTTACTTGAAGACTTGTGAGGGTGGATTCATCATTCTCGTTCTATATGTTGATGATATACTTCTTGCTAGCAGTTGTGTTAAAATCCTGACTGAGACAAAACTCATGTTGAGCAGCCACTTTGATATGAAAGACCTTGGTGATGCTTCTGTTGTTTTAGGCATCCAGATTTATCGTGATAGGTCACGTGGTGTTCTTGGATTGTCTCAAAAAGGATATATTGAAAAGGTCCTCAAAAGGTTTAACATGCATTCTTGCTCCCCATGTGCTGCACCTGTTCAAAAGGGTGAAGAAAAATTCTCTAAAACTCAATGTCCTCAAAATGATGTAGAAATAAATGAAATGAAAAAGGTCCCATATGCTTCCGCTGTTGGCAGTTTAATGTATGCTCAAGTTTGTACTCGTCCCGACATTGCTTTTGCTGTAAATGCTTTAGGGAGATACTTGAGCAACCCAGGTTTGGGTCATTGGAAAGCCGTAAAAAAGGTCATGAGATATTTGCAGGGAACCAAAGATTATATGTTGACCTATAAGAAGTCTCGATCAACTTCAGTCACCGGGTTATTCCGATTCTCGATTTCGCAGTTGCCCTGACGACCGAAAATCTACTTCTGGCTTTATCTTTATGATGGCAGGAGGAGCTATTTCTTGGAAAAGCGTCAAACAGACGCTTACAGCTACTTCTACCATGGAAGCAGAGTATGTTGCTTGCTATGAGGCTACTTGTCAAGCCATGTGGCTGAAAAATCTGATTTCTGGCTTTCATATTGTTGAAAGCATATCTAGGCCACTTGTGATATATTGTGACAATACTGCTGCTGTGAACTTCTCTCATAACAATAGAAGCTCTTCTCGCACTAAGCATTTTGATGTGAAATATTTGTTCGTTAGAGAGAAGATTCAGGAGTTTCAGACTCGTATTGAGCATATTGACACAGGAAACATGCTTGCTGATCCACTAACCAAAGGCTTAACTGTTGGAATATTCCGGAATCATGTAATTCATATGGGCTTAGTTAAGTCTTTTGATGTATTGGATTAGTGGGAGTCTGAAACCATTATTTACCCATTATCGTTTTTTTTTATGAGATATGTAAATTGATGTCATTCTTGGTTTCATATCTCTTATAGCATTTTAAGATGCTTGGACCATCTTTTGAATTGCATATTTCTCTTTATTAATTATATGCAATTTTCTATTCATCAATCTTTATGTGAAATATGAGTCTTTAGCATGTATGATTTACTTTCCTATCGGATACTATTTCTGCATTGTTAAAGCTTATATTTCTTATACTGATGGTTAACGTGTGCTTTGATCGTAACTGGTATTTCTCTTTAATAATTGATTAATGCTATCCAAGTGGGAGAATGTTAAATTTTAATATGTATAACAGTGGATTAGCATTAATTAGTTATTAAATTATAATTAAATTATTAATATATCAGTTATAATATTAATTCCTAATTACGTAACCAATTGATAAAATAGTTGTTGGGTATTTACTAAAGAATGACCCTATGATGGGATGGGTCATTTCTAATATTAACCCATTGAGAGGTCCCTACTCTCTGCTGGTAGGTTATAAGAATAGCCTCCCCATTAGGCATTCTAACAGTCAGTAACACAGAACCAAAACCTACCAGAAAGAGAGGAGTAACCCTCTCATCTTCTCCAACATTCTGAAACTGTTCATCTTCTTCTCATCCTTTGATCTGCTGTGATGGATTCTGCGAATCTCCAAGGTATGAAATCCTCCTCTTTACTTTGATTAACATGAATCACATGCTATGATTTGTATCTGTATGGTATTTAGATTTATAAGTTTTCCAACATGTTAATGTTTCAAGAAGTGTTGATGGGTTCTATTAGCCTATATTAGGTATTGAGATGAGCAGAGAAGAAAGGAAGTAAGTGAGTGTGAGAATTATAGAGGAAATGATGATTTGCAGTTGCAATGGGGAGGTTGTGGCCGTGAGATTGGATTGCTTGTAAACTGTATTGTAAAGTTTTGATTCCTTTGCTTTTGGGAAATCAGTTTTGGAAAAGCTGAGGAGATGATGCTACAACCAAAACGCACCATTAAGCACTGATTACTTAAACCAATGGTTAGTAATTAATGAAAAACTAATTAATTAAATCATTTATTTTAAAAAAAAATATGTATTGCAATTTGTGACGGTCAAGCCGTCGCTACTTTCTGGTTACTTGTGACGGTCAGGTCATCGCTAATGTATGTTGATTTGTGATTGTGACGGCCAATTAAAAAAACGTCAAAAATGATTTGCGACGATCCTATATGCGACGGATTTAATTTGTGGTCATCGTAAATCTGTCAGAAACACGTGTTTTGCGACAAATTTGTACTATTTACAACGATCTTTAGCCCTCGCTAATACCAATTTTTCTTATAGTGAATTTTGTCTCCATCAGGTATTTAAGGACCACTTTGTATATAGGTTGAGAACTCTAATGCCCACTTTGATATAATTTTGCTTATAGAAAAAATCCTAATAAAATTTAAAAAGATATACCATTACCCTACAATTTTTCAAGCGCATTAACGTGAGAGCTGCTCCACTTACACTCTAATGGCTAGTAATCATGAAGAATGGTGGATTCTTCGTCATCGAGTTCTGCAAATTGGTTGAAAGTCTTGCGTCCCTAGCTCCAAATGTATATGTTAGGTAATATTGCTCTTCTAGGTTGGGCTCTTCTATCCATTACTTTAACATTCAAACACATGTAAATCAAATTTGAATATCAGTAATGCTAACCAATGTCCTAATAATATTGATTAAAGAAATCTAAAAATATAAAAAATTATTGGAAAAGTAAGTTTATTATTTTTCAAAAAATATATAATACATCAAGTCTCAATGTAAATTTTTCTTTTTAGATCCTTAATCAATGTTCTTATGACACTATTAACATTCTCTTTTGTATATACTAACAAGTGCCCTTAGGATATTGTTTAAGAAACCAAAAAAGAAAAATATGTATGAGAATTGTGTATTTAATATTTCGAAGAGTATGACACTTAGTTTTTCAATACGAATTTTTATTTTGTGTATTACTTAACCAATATCTTTAGGATACTCGTTAAAAAAGCCTTATTTAATAATCTAATTAGATATAGGTTCACTTAAAGCGAACTTGAGTGTAAAATAAGAAAATAAATATATTAATTATTGATTAGTTAAAATATATTAAAATCTTAATTCACCTTAACTATTTAATTAATTAAATAATTATCTTTATCAGAATATATATTTATTTTCTTACTTTATTATTTATTTTCTTACTTTATACTTAAATTCACTTCGTATACTATCTATCCACCTAACAAGTAATTCGGACCAATTCCCATTATTAATCTTTTGGTGATTTTAAATTAAAAATAAAATAAAAAATGCTGCAGCAGCAAGAGACACGATCACACGATAAAAGCAGTCTTGACTAAATTTTGAAGAGATGAGCCGCAAGATAATAATTAAAATATTATGAATTACATATAATTTATAAGTTTTGTGGGAAGTTTTTCACTTGAAAAATACATCAATTTTTTTAATACTTGATCATTATTTATTCTCAAAAAAATTATATCACTCCTAAAACTAAAAACATTAATGCATGACACTAATTTATTTCAACAACAGTATAGCATTAGCAGTAATATACATATTAAAATATTTCACAGTGCATCAATATAATAATACATTAATCCATCAACGGTTGATACGATGAGCACATATAGATGAAAATTAAACTCAAAATCTCAATTAAACAGCACACACAAAAACATACATATTTTGAGGGATGCCTTAAAAACACTTTATTCTAAAAAAAAAGTTAAATCTTTTTTTTTTGGGAGCCGTTGCTTCCCATGGCCACAACCAAGGTCCGCCGGTGAAGGTAAACATCCTTTTTACCCCTTTGGTTTGTGTCCTCCTTTAAATTTATACCATCGACATACCCACGCTATTATACTTGGATAAGTGGAATATAAGACTCGTTTGTTATTGCTTATTTTGTTAAAAAAATTATTTTTTAAGTATAAAATCATTTTTTTAGTGTGTTTGTTTTTGCTTCTAAAAATAATCAAAAACAGAAAAAAAATCATGTTGGGAGTTAAAATGAAAAGCAACTTTCACCTGTTTTTGGAAAAAAATCAGTTTTTTTAACTAGCTACTTTTAAAAAAATGATTTTTATGATTGTAAACAAATGCAAATCTGCTTCTATTTTTTAAAAAAAATTCTAAAAATAATCACTAAATTAATTTATAACAAAATCATTTATTTTTTAATCTTAAACAAACGGACTCATAGTATATGAAATAAATCATTCTGGATTTTAGTATTTAGATTATTTAAAATAAAATAAAACGATACTAATGAAATAATTTAATATCTCTAATTATCTCTAATTTTTCTCTCAATTTGAACTATAAAATGAAGTGAGATATAATCAACTTATTTTTTTTACTTCATTTCATTGATTTTATTATAAAATATTTAAATGATAATATATAATAGTTTGTTCTGTTACATTTCACTCCAATTTGTTCTATTTCACCAATAAATGAATATCCAAAATAACTTATTAACTGGCGAAATAGAAATCTACCCCACAGTCCCCACCATTGCTTTTGCACCATCCTTTAAAATACTTTTCTCATAAAGTAAACAAAAAGAATAATAAAAGTTGACGCTTAAGCAGCATAGAAAGCAGGGAGCAAAGCGTATGCCTTTTTGAAAGGTTAAAGTTTAAACCAAGGTTTACAAAATCGGACCGGCCATCGAATCGATGAAGGCAGTGGTTCGAAGTTCAATGGTCCAACCGAGGTTGAATCGTGGTTGAACCGGTTATAATTAAATAATATTATTTTAATTTTTAATATAATATTTGTAACAATATTAAACAAAAAAACAACATAACAACTAAAATTATTAAGCACAATTTTTTTATTTTGAAATAAACTAAATAAATATAAAGATATATGTTAAAATCATCTTCATAGGGAAAATCAACCTAAAATCTACAACCAACCCACATATGTTAGAAAACAAAAGAATTGGTTTTGGCTAGGATGATCCAAATCCTCTTATACTGATTTTTTTTTTTTAGAAAACCGGTTCAGGCCGGTTCACTACCGGTTATGACCGGTTTTACCGGTTTTGAACCGGTTTTACCGGTTTTGAACCGGTTTTCCGGTTTTTTGCACCGGTTCACCATAGGGCCGGTTTTGCCAGCTGACCAGACCGGTCAAGGTCCCGGTTCCCGGTCGGACCGACCGGTCCGGTCCGGTCCGATTTTCAAAACATTGGTTTAAACCGAAAGAGTGCAGGAAAGTTATTTCTTCTGCTTCTCCTCAAGTCAATTTCTTGAAATTTAACAACTTTAGGTGATTTTATTTATTTATTAAAATAATTATGATAAGAGTTAAATTTTTTAATGATGTGATAATTTATAGTTAATTAACAATATAAAAAATATTTATACCAACAATAAATATCAATTAAATTCATATTTTATTTTATCATGCCTGACGTATATTAAACGGATGGCACTCTCCTGTAATATTTTGTCCCCCATCAATAATAGTTTGTCATTTAATAAAATAAAATCATAACTATTTAATATCTATGTAGATTCCTAATCTTTGATTGGTAGAGGATACCGACACTACTGGAAAATATGCAATAAATGAGAAGGGTACACGTTTGTTAACAAAAAATGAGACGTAACAAAAGAGGCGGTGGCAGAACCATAATTATCAGGTACACTTAAATCACTTTTAACGTCAATTGTTTAAACAACTGATGTTAAAAATGTATCTTTTACGTCAGATATCAAAACAACTAACGTAAAAGATGAGTTAGTTGTTTTAACCGGCCCAACCAATTCACAAAGTGTTCACAACCTTCACTTCAGAAACCCTATCCTAATAACATTAACACTCTCACTCTCGTTTCATTCAAGTTTCACCCTTCATTTCCAAAACCCTAGCGCAGCCATAGCAGCGCCTCTCTCCGCCTCCCTCTGCCTCCCTCTTTCGTTCCTTCTCTTCATAATCCTCCCTGATTCAAGTCTCAAACCTTATTCATTTCATTTTGAAACCCTCAAGTCTCTTCCTTAGTCTCTCCGCCCCTTCTTCAATGTCTCGTTCCCGACCCTCTATCTCTGCTCCACCATCGTTGACGACCAAAGACTGGCAGCTTTGAAGGCTCATTTCCTCTCTCGTAGAGAGACCTAGAGGCAGAGTAGAGAACGAATGCAGAGCTCTCAATTCTCTTCGCCCTTTTGGATCCGTGTTTGCTGTTATCTCACCACCTTGAAACCATCGACTACGGCTCCTCTGTTTAGCGTTCCACCTGTGGAACCGCCGCGCAAAGAAGTGACCAGATTTGCGAAAAAGAAGTTTGCGAATGAAGGGGCCAGATCTGCTAGCGATGGGGTCAGATCTTCGAAGAATGGACTAGATTTGCTAAGAAGAAGACATGCGAATGAAGATCCGTGAAGAAACTTCCTACTTTTTCTTGAAAGTTCCAAACTTTCTTGCTTTTTGTTCATGGTTTGTTTTTGTTTATGGTGTGTAACCTTTGATGCTTTATGTTATTGAAACTTTCTAGGTTCATTTTATTTTTTTATGGGTTTATTCTTTCCAAGAACGTCTCTCCTCTCCTCTAGGTGCTTTCTATTAACAATATTTTTTTTGCTTAGTTCAAAACCGTATGAACCCACCCGTCGAACCGACCAAACCACCACCCACCCAAACCGAGGCCGCAAACTGACGTTAAAAGTAATTTTTAAAAAAAAATACTTGTAACATCTGATGTTTAAAACAATAGACGTTATAAGTAACACATTTAACATCAGTTATATTAAATAACTGACGTTAAAAGTATATTTTTAACGTCAGTTAATTAAACAATTGACATTAAAAGTACTGTCCGCTGGAATAACGTCAGATTTTTTTCAGACGTTATAAAACACCTTTACCTGATGTAAAAAAATGGTTCATGTACTAATATGAGACACATTTTTTGGGTTACCAGATTTGTATTCCAATTAAACACTATCATGCAATTAAAGTTTTAATTGTAAAGGTAATTAGAGAAGGGATCAAAATTGAGCAAAATTCCTCGCATCATTGCCAAGCCCAGTAGACTGCCTATAAATTTATAATAACCCATCTCAAGAGACTGGTTGTTAGGTTGCTAGGGAAGATAGACCTAGCTACTCTTTTCACTGCTGCGATTAGTTCTCTTTTATACTACATTAAAGATATTTGGACACACAATTTAGATATATTATATAAATATTGTAAAGCTTATAAGTATCTTGAAAGTGATGAAATATACGGTTAGAGAGAAAGAAATAATAAATGAGTGCAGAGATATATTTTTTTACGATATTAGACATCATTTTTATATCCAAATATCATTACTTTTTATATTAAAAGAGTTGGTTCGAAGATAATAACTTTTTTAGTTCATTCCAGTAGAAGTAAGAAAAGGCTGTATGCTCGGTTTCATTTACTCAGCTTTTTTAATTAACACTTACAATATTTGTCCAAATATCATTACTTTTTATACTAAAAAGAGTTGGTTCGAAGATAATATATTTTTTAGTTCATTCCAGCAGCAAAATTCCAAATTTACATTGACTCCATTTTCACTTCTCAAGCTTATAAAATTGCAAAGCCCACGTACATAGATAATTATGAAAAAGTACTCTATTGTAATTCAAAGCGCATATATAATTTTCATTCCAATGATTTAACCATAGCTCTGACTTTATGAAAAAGGGCATAATTCTGACAGTAACTCAGCAGGCCAACTGGTCTGTACCTCACAGACACAGACTAATAAAACGGATAGCTTGGACCAAGAAAAAGTCATCCTCATCGATCGGTTACAGTCTATGTATAAATGTTCCTGGGATCAACGGATCCTGATTTCTTCTGTCTTTCTTGTTTGCACTTCTAAAATGTGAAAGAAAAATTAAATTGGGTGTAGACGAAGTTGGAGGGTTAGATGTGAGGCAATAAATAAGGCAAGTAGAATGGGGTGGTCTCATAAATGTACATATAAAGAAAGACACGGTAATTATTTGTGTGGGAGTTTGTTCTTGTGAATATATTGGGGTTTGGAGTGTTTCTTAGGGCGTGAGTTTGTGCCTATGGACGTGATGAGTGCGACGTATCGGATGACAAAAGGGAAGATTACAAACCTTTTTCATCGTGTCACTGAGAACCTTTTTTTGTTTTGGTGAATGTGTCATTGAGAATTTTATTTAATGGAAAAAGGAACTTTGAACTCTGAAGACTGAAGAGAAAGGTGCGAAGTTAATATAATCATTGAATAGATTGACCCATTTTTTTAAACATTCTTAAAACCAAAAGAAACGGGACACCTGATATGTGTCTAATTTTTTTTTTCCACGGTAACGAGGTAACGACTGGGTCTAATTTGGTAGGTCAATTGTCAAATGCATTTTCTTTGATGGAAATTGTCTTAAGCTTCTTCCTCCGAACAGTTGAAACCTTGGATTCCTAACTTAGTGGGAAGTAGGTCCCTCCAATGAAATGAAAAGGTGGGCTTCGGAGCCTAACATTCGACTCATAAATTTTCGTATAAAGATAGAATATTTAATTTTCTTAAACAGTATTTTAATGACATTGCTTAGAAAGGTCCAAATATATAAAGGACCTATAGTTTTTTATTGGTAAATAGCTAGTGTATTTAACATATCAAGAAGTGCTGTACTCAAATTTTTAATGAAAGTATGCAATTAATTTCTTAATTCTTCAATTTGTATATTAAGAGTGCGTTTGATTTGCAAAAATTCAGGGGACTGGACAACACAAAATTTTTTGTACCTTGTTTGATTTGAAAAATGGTCAGGGGACGTGACAAAAAAGGTGGTGGGGGACATGACAAAAACCCAAAATTTTGTCCCCCACCAAACCATGGGACAAAAAGTTGTCACATGGACAGACTAACAAAAGACAAAATTATCCTTACACATATCTCCCCTCTCTCTCTCCTCTCTCTCTCCCTCTCTCCTCTCTAGCTCTCTCTCCTCTTTCTTTCCTCTCTCTCATCTCCCTCTGCTCTTTCTTTCCTCTCTCTCTCATCTCCCTCCCTCTCTCTCCTCTCTCTTTCTTTCCTCTTTCTCCCTCCCTCTCTCTCTCCTCTCTCACTCCCTCCCTATCTCCTCTCTCTCCTCTCTCTATCTCTTTCTCTCTCCTCTCTGTCCTCTCTCTCTACATAATTATACAAAATTATATATTGTATATTTATATATTAAATAATATATATTATAAAGGGTATTCCGGTAAATTTAATATTATTTTGTTTGTGTTGTCCATTATCCATCAAACAATGTACAAGACAAAGAATTGTCCTGTAACTCAAGGATTTGTCCTGTGCTGTCCAGATACCTTTTGCAAATCAAACGCACCCTAAGAGTATTTCTAATGATGCAACTCATTGGAGTTACTTAACTTCTCTCTTTTTTTACATTTTATCTGATATACAACTCTAAAAACTTCATCAAATGATTTTCATTATAAGTTCATCAAACAAATCCCATAAATTAGCCAACAAATAACATGGATATATATTGTTCTTGCAAATTCTAGCATTGAGGATTGTAATCAACAAGAAACAATATCGCTATTCTCAAAAACACTCTTAACTCAAAGAAACTTGGTGAATTGACAATCTCTCTGAATTAGCAAAATAATCGGTTACATGAAAATAGCTTATCCTCCCTTCTTCCCCTCTATCTCTATATATACATTAGTTATCAATTCAAAATACTCGGACTTCCCTCCCATAAGTTTATGATAACCGTCTCCCTCTAGTCAACGACTTCTCTCCGCACGTCTCCTACTCCGATTACCTTTTGATCACGTTTCTCCCAACTTCTCTCGGATACCGGGTGTCTCATATTCTCGACAGTATCTCGGGTCTCGGGTTGTCCGTGAGTTGGGCCACATCTGCAGGCCCCAACTTAGGCCCATTTAAATATATACCAATACACTAGTCCCCCGAGCTCTAGGCTATCGAAGGAGCCGAAGAGCTTCACTACAGCTTTCCTAACTGTCCGATTATCCACTATTGATAATTATCGGTAATACACTAGTCCCCCCAGTTCTTAGTCTCGGAAAGGCGAAAGAACTCCAATACTGACTGAAGGAGAGAAAACATCTACCGAGATCTAGCTCGCAACTGGAGTTGTGACATTGCTTTCGAGGTATGCCTCATCAAAACCTCCTCAGTCAAAAACCTCCTTTTCAGAGGGAAAAAGACTGAGGTAGGAAAACACTACTACATAAAAGGGCTTTAATAGCACTTTTTTTTTGCCTTTAGTAGCACTTCCAAGCGCTATCTATTCACCCGCTACTGAAGGTGAGAGAGATTCAATAGCGCTTAAAAAATCGCTACTGAAAGTGGGAATAGGTAGCGCTTTCTTGAGAAAGCGCTGTCTAAAGTTGGTAAGAAGACAATCTATTACATACTTTAGACGGCGCTTTCTCAAGGAAGCGTTGTCCTAAGTTTAAAATAGATAGCGCTTTCTCAAGGAAGCGCTATCTATTTTTAACTTCAGGCATCGTTTTTTCAAGAAAGCGCTACCTATGCCCCCTCCCTTTTTTTTTATTATTCGCTGTTTTTCTACATTTCCCACCTGCACAACCATCCCTCATCAATTCACAGTAACACTGCATTTAGGTACATCACACACATACACATATATAATGTACAAAGCTTACATACAATATTGGTAAGCATATATATATAAACCAAACCAAATATCAAAGTCATGCATATAACCAATTAAGTAATATACTTTAACACAATTAACAGTAACGCTTACACATAACCAATTCTACTATTTAAGTCCATAAACCAAAAGGTTGCTAACCTACACTAGATAATAACCATGCATACTAACAATGTATACAAGCTAATCAACACACTAGTAATTATAAACAATTTGTGTATGCTGCTTCCATCTTCTGCTTGATCGCACAAAGTCCTTGTTGTCGGCCTGCATAAAATACACATACAGATCACTTGCACATACACACAAGTCTAATAATATATGAGAGACACTAGTTAGCATAATATCAGACTATGTCGTACCCTTTAATTGTTGATAAATTTCATAACCACATAACGACACCACTCGTCTTTAAGTTGAGTAAGTTGATCGTCGGAGTATGTGATGCATTTACATTCAGGAAAATGTTTCAAAATGAAAATTAAATCAAATTAGAATGACTAAATTTGAGTAATTAAATTATATAAGCTAGAACTGAAATTAAATACCGTGGTTGGCATTTGCATTTGGTTCTGAATGATGATATCCTTGATAAATTTCAGAACGTAGTAGCCACATTTGTTGTCATTCTGTTTGACTCTTATTTGGGTATGAATTCTTAAGTATGTCCTTGTGTTTTACAACATATGACTCAACCTCATCGGCGTTCTGTAGAACACACAAGTGTGCTTGCTCCCATTCTTTCTTTGGTATAGTCAATATTTCAGTTCCAGAAATCCCTTGCCCTACGCTTCTTCCTGCGTGACGAGACTTTGGAAGCCCTACAAAATATTCAACAATGGATAGGTAGTCGGTACAAAACTCAACAGCTTCTTTGACTATGTACTGTTCAACAATACAACCCTCTGGTCATGATCGGTTTTTAACATAACCTTTTAATATCTTCATATAACGCTCAAACAGGTACATCCATCTCATATAAGCTGACCCACACAATTGTGTCTCTCTAACCAGATGTACAGTCAGATGGACCATGATGTCAAAGAATGAAGGTGGGAAATACATCTCTAGCTCACACAAAGTCACAACAATTTCTCTTTGCAGTGCTGGCAACTTTCCAGGGTCAATCACTCTACTGCAAATTGCCTTGAAGAAGAAAGAAAGTTTAGTTAAGGTATGCCGCACTTTGTTCGGCAAAATGGACCATATACCGATGGGTAGCAAATTCTCCATGAGAACATGACAGTCATGGGACTTTAGACCCTTTAACTTAAGGTCTTTCATCGATACGAGGTTCATAATGTTTGAAGAGTACCCCTCTGGAACATTAACTCCATGAAGAAACTTACAAAAAACAATTTTCTCTTTTCTAGATAGGTATGGGCAGCCGAAGGTAAATATGTATTTTTCCCCTTCTTTACCGGTCCCAATTCTCGTCTCAATCCCATACTAACCAAATCCAGCCTTGCATTAATGCCATCTTTGGTCTTCCCTGGCATATTGAGTAAGGTACCAATGACACTATCAAATACATTTTTTTCAACATGCATTACATCAATGAAGTGTCTTACGTATAATGACTTCCAATATGGCAGCTCAAAGAAAATTGACCTTTTCTTCCACCCTCGTGTGACAAGCTCTCTCACAAAAGGTTTCCCAAATTCAATACTCAAATCTTGTACCTTTTCAAACAGTTGCGCACCCGTCAACGGCAAAGGAGTTACACGTTCTTCTGTATTCCCATTGAATGCCTTTCTCCACGACCGATAATGATGACTTGAATGCAAAAATCTACGATGCCCAAGGAAGACATTCTTCTTGCCATGCTCCAACCGCATCCAATCCGTATTATCTTCACATATAGGGCATGCACACCGACCTTTGGTACTGTATCCTGATAAATTACCATATGCCGAAAAATCATTAATTGTGCCGAAGATCACGGTCTTTAGGGTGAAACTTTCTTCTCTATACCCATCATACACCTCTACACCGGTCTCCCACATTTCCTTCAAGTCTTCAATTAAAGGAGTCAAGTATATGGCGATATCATTTCCTAGTTGTTTGGGCCCATAAATTAACATAGACAACATCATGTATTTGCGTTTCATGCATAGCCATGGAGGTAGGTTATAAATCACCAAAATCACAGGCCATGTACTGTGAGAGCCACTCTGAACACCATGCGGATTAAATCCATCAGTAGACAATGCAAGTCGTAGATTTATTGGTTCTTGCCCGAAATCATGATAATCATGATCAATTCTTTTCCATTGAGGAGAATCTACCGGGTGTCGTAGCTTGCCACCTTTAATCCTTTCATCCTCATGCCATGTCAAGTGTCTTGCATCTTCTAAACTACTGTACATGTGCCTAAATCTGGGAATTATGGGGAAATACCATAGAACCTTATCTGGAGCCGATTCTTTCTTCTTGTACTGTGGGGCATTACATTTAGAACACGTATTTAATGATGCATATTCATTTCGAAATAAAATGCAATCGTTAGGACAAGTGTGTATCCTCTTATTGCTCATGCCAATAGAGCGTAACATTTGTTTAGCCTCATATGTCCGACTAGGAAGCACATTATCCTCCGGCAACATATCTTTCAATAGTGTGAGTAAGTCCGTAAAGCTCTTATCAGTCCATCCATTCCCCGATTTCAAGTTATACAACTTTAGCATCGTCGACAATCTTGTGAATTTAGTACAACCCTCATACAACGGTTTCTCAGTATCACTTACCAACTTCTCAAACATTCGAGGACAATCACGAAGATCTTCTTCAACCGTGTTTACCATCTCTTCAAAACGGTCGGCATCATATGTATTTATATCGGTGTCATTTGACGCACATCTCCCACTATTCCCCATATCACTAGATTCACCTCTAGTCTCACCATGCTTTGTCCAATAGGTATAACTTTGATCAATTCCATTGCACACAAAATGTCTTTCCAACTCAGCTACACTAACTCGTCTTGTATAACAACAACTTAAACAAGGACATATGATTCTACTAGGGTTTTCTGCATGCTCAACTGCAAACCTAATAAAATCTTGCACTCCGTCCTTATATTCCATCGACAAACGATTGGCAGACATCCACTTCCGATCCATATTTTTACGATCTACCATAATTATTTTGAGTTTGAACATGAAACGAAGGTTAATGCATGTTTATACCGATAAAAATAAATATGTCTAATTATACAACTAAAGGTTTAAATAAAACACAGGGGAATAACAAGTGGTAAAACGTACCAGAGTGAAGTCCAGCAGCTTGAACAACAGAGAGAGTTGATTGACAGACGTACCTGAGAGAATCCAAAATTGTTAGTTTCTTTCTTTCTTCCTAAATGAAATACCAGTATGAATACACTACTACAAACTAAAATCCATCAGCTAGTTAAGTTACACAATTAATATCTCATTAGATTGTGCTAATGAATATCGACAAGGGTGATTCAAGTCAAAGAAACTAATTAGCATGTATAAAAGCATACCCTGAATAACTTCGGGAATATAAAAGACAAGAAACGTTTAAAATAGTCTTTGAATTTTCAATCTGTCATTGAAGTTGATCCATATCTTAGATGATTTCTGTTGAAGTGTTATAAGTGCGTAGTTGACATGTAAAGTGGGTATATGACAATGTGGTGTGGAAGCATTTTCAATTTTTCTTGGTTTCACTGTCAACTATCGCATAACAAAGGTGATGATTACTGTTTACCCTTTTAATGGGGTTTAAAAACTGTTATTCCTAGTAAAACGCCGCTTCCAGTGAAAGTTATTTTTCGTAATCCCCAAGTTTAAATTCAAGCCAGAAGGATAGTTTTATGGTCACAACAAAAACATCAACTAAAGTCTTTTTTTTAATAGAAGCTTAATGAAATGATAGAAACTCGATGAAGTCTGATCTATCTATCTAGAATAACTAATTAGGAAGGATATAAGGTCTATTTAACACCATATTTTTCAGAGTAAATGGTGAAAATAAATTTAAAAAGATACAGTGATAGTCATATGGAAAGAAAACAAGGTCTAGTCCTCCAAGTTTCAATACTCATCTCTAACCCATACACTTCAATGTATAATGTTGTATATTGTTGGAGTTAACTTCACATTCAAAGAAATGTAATAAAGGAGGGAGTTTATTTAATATCTCAATGTAGATAAAATATTCTGCTTTCTCAATAAGAGAAGTAGAGAACAATAAGCATTGTGGATGCTCTCTTCAGTTTGCCTTGTTCCAGCAGACCATTGACTAACACTCCTAATAACCTATCAATTGAAGGCTATTTTAGTGGTAGAAAATACAATGACCAGTGTAAAACAAATTAACATCATAAAAGTGACAAGAAAAGAACGAAAACAATTATAAGATCATATAATGCATCCTCATGAAAATCATCTTCCATCAAGATATGAAACACCAGACTCTATAACTGTTAGTGTTATAACAACAGGCATACGAGGATATTTTTCACGTTCCAATTCATATTTCATTGTATCTTCTCATGAATTTGGTTCAGATTCTCTGGCAAAATTGAAAATGAATCTAATTCTATCCAACAAGAAAGAGCTAGTCTATGATCAAGTAATCATGAACGAAATATCTTAATACATATTTTGCATCCGGTAAAATAAAAGTAAGAAGTGAATCATATAAAACATCCAAGTGAATTTGAATAGGCAACTACTCTATTAACTCCTTAGACCAGATCAATATATGATGCATAGAACCAATGGGAAATGCACTATATGGAACATACATATTCAGCATTAAGAACTGCAATCTGATGAATTGTATAACACTATTATTCCATCCTAATAGTAATATAAAATGATGACATATGAAGAATTGCTCCCATTTTCCATTATAAGTTGGAAACTAAACGTAAGTAAGAACTGGACTCTTGATAACGAATAAGAAGCTTCATTTTGTATTATTAACTATTAAGCATATAATGGACAACACATAATTAGTATGAAAGATAGGTGTTAATTACACTTCATGGCAAGTCTTTTTCCATCAATCTTTCTTTCAGCACTGTAAACAATGCCATAACCATCTAGACGAGAAAATAAGAAACATCAATCCAATTTTAATACAGATTTGTTTTATCAGCGAGGAAGTGAAGTGGAGGAGAAACATGGTCCTAATACTTGAACATTCTTCTTCCTCTA
Organism: Sophora flavescens; assembly: GCA_030762895.1. Classification (NCBI taxonomy): domain Eukaryota; kingdom Viridiplantae; phylum Streptophyta; class Magnoliopsida; order Fabales; family Fabaceae; genus Sophora; species Sophora flavescens. The sequence continues at coordinate 19,145,634 of CM061067.1, forward strand.
TTATAAGAGTTTCAAAAGATGGATTGCTTTTCTCTCAACATTGTCACAGTTGATAGTGTGAACACATAACTTATACATAATAAGATAGACAAAATAATAAAAATTACATAGAAATAGATATGTAATATTAGATGATATGGATAGAATTATAAAGCTACTTATATCACATCAAAGATAAAATACAAACGATATGGCTAGAATTATAAAGCTACATATATCACATCAAAGACAACCATAGCTAAACACCCTATCATGAAAGTACATACACAGAAGAATATGGACTGAAACATGACCAAATAATCATACACATAGGTTCTACCTTCTATTTTCTTTTCTGCTCCTCTTCTTCCTTCTCCAAGTCACGTATATAGTCCTGCCAAAGCCATTCTCAGCACATAGATCAATCATACATGAACAATTATTATATAAAAAAATATACCTGGAAAACAAGAAGGCGATCAAGTTTTTCAAGTCTTAAGTATCTATCATCATCCTCTAATCGGTCTTGGATTTTCCGCCACTGACTATGAACCTAAAATGAAACAAAAATAATAAGGAAAAGGTTCAAGAGCGAAGGGACCATTACAGCAAAATTGTACCTATCCATTTTTGAAATGTACCTTCACATAATCACAGGACTCCAAAAACTTCCTGTATTCTGCTTTATTAAGCCTCTGTTCCTCTGCAGCATTTTCCTTTTCCTAAATTTCACACATAGAAAGGATAACCGTTAGAATGGACATGAACAAAATTTTACACGTTCAATTTCAAGAGCACCTTGAATTAAAATCAGAGATCATATGAATTCAACCACTGACTCTTATTTTGGAAAAACTAATAGTCAAGTAGAAAAAAGGAACATTTATACTATATTTTGGCACTTAACTTTTTGCAAAATAATTTACAACCTGCATTCCATGTATTCAATTACTAATGCCTAAAGCATTATGTTTTTGTATATGTATGTACACTAATATCTTTTTGTTAATTAACTTTTTGTCCCTCTGAATTTGGGCTACACGTTTGAGCATTGTATTTGTTATTGCTTTAAATTAGAGTACCTTTGTTCAATCGGGAACAAATTAACTTTGCTATGTGTCCGATGCAGGAGAAGCCACTTTCACAATTTACCACTCATTTGGTCACCTAAAAATTAGCTGTACTAATTAATGCCATGATCAAAATCCCACAACAGAACATACCAACGAAACCAAAGAAGCATGAAGAAGGAACATCAAAAAACAAATGGAAGCAAGTTGATATCTATCTGGGAGCTCCATTCTCTTCATCAGTTAGAGGCTTAAGAAAGCATAAAAATCAGAACCAAATTTACACAATTTAGCAAACAAATCCTCAGAATTTACATAATTTACACAATATCAAAATTTAGCAAACACCTAATGCACAGTGATTTAACGTCCCAGCACTTCCAAAGCAGATAGCAAATTTCTACCTCCAAAATGCACTAATTGAAGTAAAAGCTATCATGGGTATCACTAAAAATCCTCAAATCACACAACTAAAGAATATTTTCAAAAAATGTTTCAGCCAAACAAATCCCAAAATAGGTTTTCATATACAACCTTCAACCCCCAAATGGACAAACCTGAGAATGAGGGAGGTTCTCTCCACCGATGGGGTAGGGAAGAAGGTGCAGTGCCTATGAATGAGGGAGACGTCGCGTAGATGTGGCGGCGATAGTGAGGGAGACGCGAGCAGTGAGGCCCTAAAAGGAGACGCGAGCAGTGAGGGAGATGGCGTGCTGTTGTGGCAGCGGTAGTGAGGGAGACACGAGCAGTGAGACACTAGAAGGAGACGCGAGCAGGGAGGCAGTGTCACCGCGTGAATGAGCGAGGGTAGGAGACGTCGTTCGAAAGTATATTTTGAGAGTGAGGGAAAACTTATGTGGGATTAGGGAAAGGAATAAACGACGCTTATTCAAGGAAGCTCTATCTATTCATATCCCTAAAGATAGTGCTTTCTTAAGAAAACGCTATCTATTCATATCCATCAACATTTAATAGCGCTTCCTTGAAAAAGTGTTGTCTTAGAGTGAACCTACCATAGCGCTTTCTTGAGGAAGCGCTATTAAAAGTGTTCCGCCTCTTTTTAAATGGAATGTGCGCTATTAAAGCCCTTTTCTGTAATAGTAAAAAGAGTACATACCCGAGAAATAAATCATAACCTCCATCATTCTTGTTGCTATGCGCCTCTGTTTGCTCACTGATCTTCTACGCATGTGCCATTAGATCTTCATTAATTATCACTGGGTCTTTAATTGCCAACATAATGACTATCATTTATATTACATGCCTCACAAACTCTACCTCGAGCCTCATTCCAACTACCCCTGTCTTTTCAACTCTCCCACGCTCTTCAGCCAGCTTCTCCCTCCACATTCTTTTTACACGTGTTTTGACAATGATGGTGATTGTCTCTTCATTCCCCAGTCTTATCACCCGACCCTTCCTATCCTTATCTCCTCTTATTAATACTCCTTTACCTTACTCATTTTGTCCCTACACTCCTACTGCATCCATAGACATCCCCTGCACTCTCCTTCAAATTTCTTCCTATTTTGCTTTTTCTCCATCACACTTCCAGGTACGCTTTGCTTCGTCTACTTCTTGTCTTCCTTTAATGGCTTCCACCCCTCCCCCTCCCCCTCACACTCAACCTCTTTCTTCTACCCTAGAGGTTCTGCTAATCGATGATTACTCATCGTTTACCTCCTCCCCTGCCACCATTTGCCAGAATGTCTTAGGTCATGAAAGCCCTTCACAAGGAGCTTCATCTCCAACTTCCAGCCACTATTCCCCTTCACTGCGTAATTCTTCATCCTCATCCCATTCTACCAGTTCCTGGGTATGAATGGGTTCACAAAGATGTTATCAAGATGTTTTGACTACCAAACAGATGCCTCCATAACTGAGCTTAGGAAGACAACAAACTTATCAACCCCCGAAAAAGAACAAAACTTCATATGCTATCCCTGTTCTGACTTTGACCGAGTGTGCATGAGGGCTACTGAGGAAGAGTTTCCCTTCGTCTCCCTGTATAAAACCCTGTTCAGGGAGTTATTCCTTTCTCTTCCTTCCAATGCTCAGTGCTTACCTTTCTAAATGTAGCTCCGACTCGATTTCACCCAAACAACTGGACTTTCATCAAAACCTTCGAAATCTTATGCTCCGAGCTTGACATTCCCCCCACAATTACAAAATTCTTTCACTTTTATTCTATTAGGTTGACCAAAAAGGCCAGTTGGGTTTCCCTTAATAGCCACCACAACAACAAGCTATTTCATCTCTTCACCTCTTCTTATAAGCACTTCAAAAATAATTTCTTCAAAGTGAGGTCTGCCCCCAATGAAATATCCTTTTTCCTTAACTCCAAAGAGAAGACCAGATTTCCCCTTTACTGGATTCGATCACCTTGCCGAATATCCGACCCTTATTATCAGCTCTCGACCTTCGAGAAAGCAGAAGTAGAATTCCTTTCCGATATTGGTCCCTTTAACTGCCAAAGTCTTATTAACCCTCCTGCCGAGAAACATAAAGATGAGAAATGGTAAAGTAAGATAATTTATTGTGTTTTATCATCTTCTGCTAACAATAAACTATTGTTGACATTTGGTCATTGTATTTTGTGATTTACAGGGATCATGGACTCCAAAATTTCCTCTGCTGAAATGAGCAGACGAAGGTTGGAGAAGTCCAAGCCCAACAATCCTCCAGCTACCAGCTCAGGCAACCCAACTCGGTCTGCCCATGTTTTCTCGGCCTCAGCCGAGAAACCGACTGCACCATCCCCCGTTCCCCCTCTTACCAAGAATTGTCGAACCGGAGGAGCACTCTGAGCCACTTGCTGCCACCGATAAGGAACCACCTGACAAATCGACATCTGAGAAAAGGATAAACAAGCACAAGTGGTTCGACGTGACTCGAAATTTGGATCCGAATTCCTTCTGGCATTATGACTTCAATCCCCGCACAATGGTTGACACTCATATGCTCTTTCCAGCTGATGTTGATGTGATCGGCTGGTATGAGCCACTGCTCCATATGAAGCTGCCTAGACCTGTGCTTTGCACTCGACAGAGCTCATCCGCATAGTCGAGAAGGAGCGAATACAGATACACATGCAGATGGAAAAGATTGTTGCCGATATAGCCTAGATTGAGAAGCTGAAGCAAGAATTCCGTGACTGCACAAAGGAGAGGGACTTGCTGGCCCAGTATAACAAAGACTTGAATAAAACAACCGACAAACTAAACTCCGAGATCCAGTCGATCAAAGAGACTACCAAAGCTGTTGAAGAGGACAAGACTGCTGCCACCGCTGAATTGGAAACCGCCCAAACCAACATTTCTCGGTTGGAGAAGGACTTAGCCAATCAGAAAACCAACTTTGACCTCGAGTTAGAAGAATACAAGAAGGAGGCTACTGATAAGTTTGAGCTGGGCTTTAATCATGCCATCAAACAAGTTCATGTGATTGCTCCTGAAGTAGACTTCCCTGGAGCCTATGTGTGGAAGGAGATTGTAGATAGGAAGCTTGTCCTGCGTTCTGAAGATGACACTTCTGGAAGAGGTGTTGAAGCAAATAACCTGCCTAGAGGAATACTTCTCCGATCACCATTGCCACCCCTGAAGCCACTATTCCCAACACCCATGATGTCCTTACTGAGGGGAATGTCCCTCAGTAATTTAGGTCTACTTTCCTTGTTATTTCATCTCTCTGATCATGACAAAGAGGTGTTTAAGACCTCTAATTTTGTATGTCGTAAATAATGAAATGGAATATCTTCTATCTTTACTGCTTCAATTCAATTATCAATAACTAATGCTCTTCAACTAACGGGTAGATAAAAATTGTTTCTAACTAACTTTTCTCGTCATTACTGAGTATCACTGATCACTTTCTTCCTCGACAACTCAACACACACACTTTTTTTCCCGAGACTTCATCATATCTCTTCACTTCTACCTCTTATCACTTCTCCATATTATCGACAGCACCTTCTCACTTGTTACTTCTTCAAGCGTATTTTATTTTTCTTCCAATCTTGTTCTAAACCCACTACTTCCTTCATTCTCTGCATATCTGGCTTTTTCCACCACTTATTTTCACACAATCTTCCAAATTCTCCTTCCTTTTGCTTCCCATACCTTATTCTCCCATACTTTGCTTCTGATTTCCCATACACCTATACTTCTCCCACAACCCTTGTCTATCCCTTATATATCTCATTTCCTTCCTCCGAGAATAACATTCTCTCTCCCCTCTTCCATTACGGCTCCCATAATTAAACCCTTATATAGTAATTTACACATCATCCCAGCTTCCTATATTTCCTCTTTGACACCTCCATTTTTTTTAATATTTTCTTCCTACATTTCATTTCACCATTATCCGCCACTATTGTTCTTACTCACCAACATCATTTATCCACCATCCTCTTCTTTTCTTCACAATATTATTCTCCCTTTTAATTTCCCTCCCTCGATATATACATCTTCCTAATATTCCTTTCACTATCCATAACTCAAACTGCCGAGATTTACCTCCGAGTACTACCCTTCACCAACGTCCCCGAGATTTTAGTTACATAAATATCACTTCTTCCTCCTTGTCTTCCTCACATGCTTCTTTGTTACTCATTATTTTCCCACATTCTTTAACCTTCCACAAACATTTTCCCCATCTTGCCGAGTTTCATGTTACCCTTCACATACTATTTTCCACCCCCACTTCTTTCTCCCCACCTTCAGTAACAAACTTCTTCGTCTTCTTCCCTTATATCTACATTTATTGTCGGGTATTAGCATTCAAACAATGCCCTTTCCTTTACCCTCTACTATACCTCTGACTTCGCCCCATTCGTTTTATCTACGAATATTGTAAATCTTCCTCCGAGACTCCAGTTCCTTCCCCTATCCGAATCTTTTCCTTCTTAACACTTTTTGTTTTCCTCAACTTCACAAGTCCTTTTTTTTGTAATGTACCAGCTCAAAAGATATCATGCTGCCTCATGAATAATTAACATTGTACTAATGACGACGGAAAATAACTTCATTCATTGAAAACAAAGATAACATAAAGGCGGTGGCCTCATCAAAACCTCCTCAGCCAAAAACCTAATTTTCAAAGGAAAAAGACTGACGTAGGGAAAATACTACCACCTAATACATCAAATCAACTGAAATAAAACTTCAAGTGAGAGGCATTCCTAGTCCTCGGAATGGCCTTACAAGATAACTCCTCCAACCGATAAGCTCCGTTCTCCAAATTGTCCACTAAGCGAAATGGACCTGCCTAGTTTGTCGCCAGCTTCCCTTCAGGTGAGTCTTTTCGTGCACTGCCTTGGAGCCTCAACACTAAATCTCCTACCTCAAACTTTCTCGGCTTCAACATGGCATTATATCTCTCGAAAATTCTTCTCTTACACTCCTCCTCCCTTATTCGGACATCCTCTCTAACTTCTTATATCAAGTCTAACTCTTCCTTCCTCATTTCTTCATTAACTTCCGGCTGATAAAGCTGCCTTCTAATGGATGGTTCTCCTACTTCCACGGGTATCATTGCGTCCGCTCCATAAGCTAGCCGAAAGGGTGTCTCCTTTGTTGTTGATACCCCCAGAGGATGCTCGACAACTCCTCCGTCCACCTGCCCTTGGCTTTTTCCCAACCTCTTTTTCAACTCTCCGAGAATAACCTTATTGGCCGCCTCTGCTTGCCCGTTGGTTTAAGGGTGTTCCACTGACGAGACTCTTCATTTGATTCCAAGATTGACATAGAACTTAGTAAACACCTTGTCAGTGAACTGCTTTCCATTATCTGAAATGATGACTGCCGGGATCCCATACCTATAGATGATACTCTTCCATACAAATTTCTTGATTTGATTGGCAGTGATCCTAGCCAACGGCTCTACTTCAATTCATTTCGTAAAATAATCCACAGTAACTAAAAGGAACTTCACTTGTCCCTTGGCTACTGGGAAAGGTCCGAGAATGTCAATACCCCACATGTCAAACGACTATACTGGAAGAATACTATGCAACTCCTCAGGTTTGGTATGTGGTATAACTGCATGCCACTGACATTCATCACAGTTGTTGACAAATTCGATGCAATCGATCATAACCTTCAGCTAGCAGAACCTTGCTCGAATGACCTTCCTGCCGAGTACTCTCCCTCCATTGTGCATCTCGCAGATCCCAGTATGAAGCTCGGTCATGACATACTCATTTTTCTCCTTGGTAAGATACTTCGGCATTGGACCCGAGAAAGACCTCCTACACAGCACTCCTTTTACGATTGTGAACCGACTTGCTTACCTGCTAATTTTCCTGGCTTCTTGGGCATCTCCCAGCAAAATAACCTTCGTCAAGTATTTCCAGATCGGCTCCATCCATTCTCGGCTTGCATCTTTGACCACCAGTACCTCTTTCTTGTCATCAATGCTCGGCTTCAACAAGGTTTCCTGAATGACTGTTTTGTGTCCTCCGGGACTTTTGGTGCTAGCTAACTTAGACAATAAATCTGCCCTGCTATTCTTGTCTCTCGAGATGTGCTAAATCTCGAATTTTCCAAACTTAGAAACCAAGGAATTAACTCTGGATAAATACCTGGTTAAATGCGGTTCCCTTGTTTGAAAAGTTCCTCTGACTTGACCTGTTACCAGCTGCGAGTCACTCCTGCATCTTACCGCCTTTACCCCCACCTCCCTTGCCAACCTCAGTCCTGCTATCATGTCCTCATACTCGGTCTCATTATTTGACACCTTGAAATCAAATCTCATTGACTGCTCCAAAACTAAGTCTCTTGGTTCGTCCAGAATTACGCCTGCCCCACTGCCCCTAACATTAGAAGCTCCATCTACATACCACACCCACCATTCCGACTCCCTTCTTGGTTCTAGAATCAACTCGGCAGCAAAATCCGAAAGGCACTGTGCCTTCATCGGCCCTCTTGGCTCATACTCTATCCCGAATTCTGACAACTCCACCGGCCACACTGTCGTTCTTCCAGCTAACTCTGGTTTTCGCAACACCTTCCTGATAGGATGATCCGTTCTCACAACTATTTGATGACTCTGGAAATACGGCCTCAAATGCCTAGCTGCTTTGACCAATGCAAATGCAAACTTCTCAATAACCTGGTATCTCGTCTCGGCATCGTGTAACACTCGACTGATGTAATACACCGGAAGTTGTTTTTTCTCTATCTCTTGCACTAATACGACGCTCACAGTCATTTCGGTCACCGACAAGTATAACAGTAACTCCTTACCCACTTGTGGCTTGGTCAGAATAGGTGGGGAACTCAGAAAGGACTTGAACTCTTGAAAGGCTTGCTCACACTCGGCACTCTATTCAAACTGCTGCGGTTTTTTGAGCAGTTTGAATAAAGGTCGAGCTTTCTCGGCTAATTTTTACAAGAAACGGGCTAAGGATGCTAACCTTCTTGCTAACCTCTGAACCTCCTTGACATTCATAGGGCTTCTCATCTCAATAATTGCTCAGCATTTATCGGGGTTAGCCTCAATTCCACGATTTGTCAGCATAAATCCCAAGAACATCCCACTTCTAATCCCGAAGTTGCACTTCTTCGGGTTTAGCCCCATGTTATACTTTCGGACTTGGTTAAAAATCGTTCTCAGATCATCGACATGCTTCGAGGGATCCTCGGTCTTGACAACGATGTCGTCCACATACACCTCCATATTTCTCCCAATATGCTTCTTGAAGACCTTATCCATCAACCTCTGGTAGGTAGCCCCTGCATTTTTTAGGCCAAACGGCATGACTTTGTAACAATAATTGGCCCTGTTTGACATGAAGGCGGTCTTCTCTTCATCGGGTGCATACATTCAGATTTGATTATACCCGGAGTATTCATCGATGAGGTTGAGTATTTGATAACTTGACGCTCCATCTACCAACTAATCAATACTGGGCAGAGGGTATGAATCCTTAGGACATGCCTTATTCAAGTCTGTATAGTCGGTGCACATGCGCCACCTCCCCTTGGACTTCTTTACTAGCGCTACATTCGCGAGCCATATTGTGTATTTTATCTCTCGGATAAAGTTTACTTCCACTAACCGCTTTGTTTCCTCCTCTATCACCTTCCTCCTTTCCTCCCCAACCTTCCTTTTCTTCTATGAAACAGGTTTAGCTCCCGTACATATTGAAAGCTTATGACACACCACACTCAGATCCACCCCTGGCATGTCGGTCGTGCTCCAGTCGAATAGATCAGAGTTATCCACCACTACTTTAATCATTGCCTCCTCTACATCCTGGTCTATTTGTGTACCAATATGGGCATTTTGACATTCCTTCCCTCCAATTTAGAAACTTTTCAGACCATCTGCTGGCTGTGGACGTAACTCTTTCATATCCACCCGAGGGTCTAATTAGACTGCACTCACCAATGCCACCTGTAATTTACTCTTCTTCACATCCGTCACTTCTTCCCTCTCATCCATCTTTACCTCTTCCTTGAAGTTCACTTTCAAGCTATCCATGTAACACTGCCGAGCTAACTTCTGATCTGCCCGAATAGAAATCACTTCACTCGAGTTCGAATGGAACTTCGTGGTTAAGTGGGTGCGGACACTATCGCTCCTTGTTCATTTAGGCTTGGCCTTCTGAGAATTAAGTGGTATGCAGCTCTAGGAGCATTGATGAGTGTGATTTCACCTCATTTTCCATGTACATTTCTGCATGCATTTGCATATAGTTAGGCCATTTTAGTGTTTATTTTGTTTAGTTTTTCCTTTGGAACAGATAAGGTGGTATTGTGTGTTGTTTTGCAGATATTCATGATTAAATGCCCAAGAATTAGCAAGTATGAAGCTTGGATGACTTAGAGCTTTGAAAGATAAGAAATTGAGCCAAGCAGAGAGTATCACGGCCTAGCCGTGATGGCCCTCACGGCCATGAGGGAGCAGTAGCTGAAGAGAGAATTGAGCCAAAAGTCAGAAGCTGTCACGGCCTAGCCGTGATGGCTATCACGGCTGTGACGTGTCACCGTGCCGATCTCCAAAAGTCAGAGACGATCACGGCCTAGCCGTGATGGATATTACGGCCGTGATAAATCAGTTGGAAAAGTCAGAGACGATCACGGCCTAGCCGTGATGTCTATCACGGCCGTGACCTGTTTGTTGGAAAAGTCAGAAAGGATCACGGTCTAGCCGTGATGAGTATCACGGCCGTGATGAATCAGTAAATGAAGCGGTGCCAAGTCAGAAACCATCACGGCCTGGCCGTGATGGCTATCACGGCCGTGACCGCCCACGAGTACTAGAAAAACTGAGCAGAACAGAAGAAGATTCATTCAGAAAACCCTAAAGAAAAATCCTCTGCTGCTGGTGGCTGTGTGCATCATTCCATGGAGCTCTCCCCTTTGTTCATCTCTGTAATTATTCCTTTTGTTTTATCTTCAATTATGCGTAGCTAAACTCCCCTTTGTTGGGGTTAGACTATTGTTATCTGAACTTGGTTGTAATATGACTTGAGATTAATACAGTTTCCTTCTTCTCTATGAGTATATAATTCTATGCTTAATGCTTTCCTAGGCTTGATCATCTTAGGAATGATTAGTTGCTTTAATAGACAATTGAAAGGTTGATGTTAAAGTATGCTCATGAATTATATGCCAAGTAGTCCAAGAATCTAGACATAGGTGTTGGCTACTTGCAATCTTATGAATCTTGTTCTTAATGCAATTTCTCTTATTAATCCACCTAAGACATTAGGGTTTAATTTGGGATTTTAGGCTCAATGCACCTAAGACATTAGGCTTGAGTATATTAGAAAAGATTCGATTGTCATAAGGGGAGTAGGAACTGTGTTAGTTATCATTTCATAACAACCAAGGGAGGATTAGCTTAGTTTAACCCCAGCAATTCTATCTCATTGTTATTCATCTCTTTGTTTTCACATTAACTGTTTGAGAAAAATCCAAAAAGAACAAAAATATTTTCTTCTTGTTTGTTTGCTAGATGTTAAAACAACCTTCAATCCAAAATTCGATCGCCTAGATAGTAGTCAAATTTGCGAAGTGGTAATTGTCCACGATCCCTGAGAACGATATCCGGTCTTACCGCTTTTATTACTTGCAACGAACCGGTACACTTGCCGAGTCCGTGTCAAGTTTTTGGCGCCGCTGTTCGGGGATCGGTGTGCCAATATCACGAGTACCAAAGGGGACTCCTAATTTAGGCATTTTATTTTTTTTGTTTTCCTCTTGTGTTTTTCGTTCTTAACTTCTGTATCTCTGCTGTGAATTTCTGCAAGTGCTGTTTTTTTTTTGTTTGTTCTGTGCTACTCCGTTTGTTCAGTGTATGCGAGGTACAATCGACCCAGGTGAACTCCAATTCGAACCTGAGATCGAGAGACTCTGCAGAAGGAATAGAAAGAGAACCAAGGCAAGACAGAATGCAGAAAGAGCATCTTCTAGTAGACAAGAGCAGCAAGTTGAGTTACTCGGTGTGCAAGAACCACAAATGAAATAGCAGTGTCACCATGGCAGAAGAGAATGCACCAAGGAGAACAATGGGGACTACACTTCCCCTAGAGTTGATAGATGTGGGACTCCGATTGTGAGACCTGCAGGTGGCCTGCAATAATTTCAAATCAAGGCCTCACTACTCCACCTTGTGCAGCAAAACCAATTTGGAGGGTTGGAGAGTGAAGATCCTCATGCTCACATTGGTACCTTCATTGAGCTGTGTGACACCATCAAGTTAAATGGAGCTTCCGATGAGGCCATTCGGTTAAGGCTTTTCCCTTTCTCTTTGAGGGATAGAGCCAAGGCATGGCTTCAATCTCATCCTCATGGAAGCATCATCACCTGGAACGACTTGGTCGACAAGTTTTTATCTCGATTTTTCCTCCGTCAAGAATGATTAAACTGAGGTCGAGATCAATGCCTTTGCACGAGGGATGGTGAGTCACTATATGAAGCCTGGGAGAGGTTCAAGTCTTTACTCACAGCTTGTCCAAATCATGAACTGGAGACATGGCAGCAGGTCGCAACTTTTGTTAATGGGCTCAACAGGAATTCAAGAAGTATGATTGAAGCGGCTGCAGGAGGTACATTGAGTCAGAAGACACGGAAGAAGCAAAGGACTTGATTGAGAACATGGCTAACAATGACTATCAAATGCCTAGTTCTCGGTCAATGGTCGATAGAGGTGTTCTAGAGCTGGATGAAATTGGTGCCCTCAAAGCACAAATGGCTATTCTTACCAAACAATCGGGGTCGGTTCAACTGCAGAACTCTCAAGTACAAGCTGTTCAAGTTCAAGGTGCCTCAGTGTGTGATTTCTGTGGAGGCAACCATGCAAATGGAAACTGTGAGATCAATGTGGTTGGAAGCTCGGGACAAGAAGAGGTAAACTATATGGGCAACCAAGGGCCTAGAAATGACCCCTACTCCAACACATACAATCCGGGGTGGCGCAATCATCCCAACTTTAGTTGGAGACAAGGGCAAAGTTCAAATACTCAAGCAAAGCCTCCTCAAGAGAGTTCAAGCAAATTGGAGAACCTTCTAGGCCAGTTTATGCAAGTTACTCAAGAGACTATAAAGAATCAGAATGCTTCAATCAAGAACTTGGAGCATCAAATGGGCCAACTAGCAAGGCAGATGGCAGAGAGACCTCCAGGACAACTGCCGGGGGATACTGAGAAGAACCCAAGGGAAGATTGTAAGGCCATTGTTACAAGAAGTGGGAGAATGTTAAGTCCACAAGAAAAAGAGAAGGAAGAGAAGACAAGTGATGCTGGAATTGACAAGGGACAATTTGAAGAGGTAAACAATGAAGAACCCGGAACTTCCCAAGGTACTACCTCTAATCCTATTGATGTAGAAGCTGAAGAACCACAGAGGGAAAAATTGGTTGATGAAGAATTTGCGAAGAAGAAGACTAGAAGACAGATTCTGGAAGAGGTTGATAATCCCAAGGAGCTGCCCCCATATTTCAGAATTCCATACCCCCAACGGTTGAAGAAAGAAGCAAAAGATCAGCAGTTTTCTAAGTTCCTGGATGTATTCAAAAAGCTACAAATAAACATCCCGTTTGCTGAAGCTCTACAGCAAATGCCTTCCTACGCAAAATTCATGAAGGAGATCCTTACAAACAAAAGAAGGTGGAAGGAGGAGACAGTTATGCTTACTGAAGAGTGCAGCGCTATACTTCAAAGGAAGCTGCCAGTAAAAATGAAGGACCCGGGCAGTTTCACTATCCCATGCACGATTGGTCATCTGAACATAGGGAGAGCATTGTGCGATTTAGGGGCAAGTATTAATCTGATGCCGCTCTCCATTTTCTAGAAGTCAGGGGGATTGGTGAAGTAAAACCAACAGGAATTTCTCTTCAATCGCGGAGACTCGTTCAATTACATACCCCTATGGTGTTGTGGAGGATTTGTTGGTGAAGGTAGATAAATTTATTTTTCCAGCAGATTTTGTGGTGTTAGATATGGCTGAAGATGGTGATACCCCCCTGATTCTTGGGAGACCATTCCTAGCAACAGTAGAGCCTTGATCGATGTCAATCAAGGGAATTGGTGCTTCGGTACAAGACGAAAAGGTCACTTTTAATGTGTTTGAAGCGATGAAACACCCAAGCGACAAGGACACATGCATGATAGTGGACCTCATTGATTCATTAGTCGACAAGAGTTTGCACCGAAGTTTGAAGATTCGTTAGAAGCCGCTCTAATGGTCGAGGATGTAGAAGAAGAAGTAGGTGCGAGAAGAAGTTGATCTCATAATTAAATCTCTGGGAGGCTTGTCCGGTTGTAAGACTCGATGAAGACAAAGTGGTGGAAGATGTGAGAATTGAAGATAAGGGTGACCCACCGGTGCTAGAGTTGAAGGAATTGCCATCCCATCTCCGTTATGCCTTCCTAGGGATGAACTCTTCATTCCCAGTTATCATCAGTAGTGGGTTGAATTCCTAGGAAGAAGAGAAGCTGATGAGGGTGCTTATGGAGCACAAATCTGCAATTGGATGGTCCATGTCCGATTTGAAAGGGATAAGCCCCTCCTTCTGCATGCACAAAATCCGTGTGGAGGAAAAATTCAAGCCGGTTAGGCAACCGCAAAGAAGACTCAACCCGAATATGAAGGAAGTTGTGAGGAAGGAGATTGTGAAGTTGTTGGATGCGGGCATTATCTATCCCATCTCCGATAGTCCATGGGTGAGTCTGGTCCAAGTTGTGCCGAAGAAAGGGGGGATGACAGTGGTAGCGAATGAAAGGAATGAACTTATTCCCCCCAGGACCGTGTCTGGATGGAGGGTATGCATTGACTACAGAAGACTGAATGAGGCCACTAGAAAAGACCACTTTCCATTACCCTTCATTGATCAGATGCTAGAGAGGTTGGCGGGTCATGCTTTCTATTGTTTCCTTGATGGATACTCCGGGTATAACCAGATTGTGGTTGACCCGGAGGACCAAGAGAAGACCGCTTTCACCTGCCCTTATGGAGTCTATGCATACAGGAGAATGCCTTTCGGGTTGTGCAATGCACCCGCCACTTTTCAAAGGTGCATGCTCTCCATATTTTCTGATATGAATGAGAAGTTTATTGAGGTATTTATGGACGATTTTTCTGTATTTGGTGATTCATTTGATAACTGTTTGAATAATCTTGCCTGTGTCCTAAAAAGGTGCCAAGAAACTAACCTCGTTTTAAATTGGGAAAAATGCCATTTTATGGTTAGGGAGGGTATAGTTCTTGGGCACAAAATTTCATCGAGGGGGATGGAGGTTGATAGAGCCAAAATTGAAGTGATTGAAAAACTTCCTCCTCCCTTAAATGTGAAAGGTGTTAGAAGCTTCCTAGGGCATGCGGGTTTTTATAGAAGGTTCATAAAAGATTTTTCAAAAATAGTGAAACCCTTATGCAAGCTTTTGGTAGCTGATACTCCTTTTATATTTGATGACGATTGCATGCATGCCTTCAAGATTTTGAAAGAAAAACTCACCACCGCACCAGTCATTGCTCCTCCAGATTGGAGTTTACCTTTTGAGCTAATGTGTGATGCAAGTGACTATGCGGTGGGAGCCATTTTGGGCCAAAGAAAAAACAAAGTGCTGCATGTCATTTACTATGCTAGTCGTGTGCTTAATGATGCCCAATTGAATTACACTACGACTGAAAAAGAGTTGCTTGCTGTGGTATTTGCTTTTGATAAATTTAGATCCTACTTGATTGGTTGTAAAACTACAGTCTACACTGATCATTCTGCTTTGAGATATCTGATGACTAAACAGGATGCTAAGCCAAGGCTTATTAGGTGGATACTTGCTACTCCAAGAGTTTGATTTGGAAATAAAGGACAAGAAAGGAGTGGAGAATGTGGTAGCAGATCATTTGTCCAGGCTCCCACAAGCAGATGTCCAGGCAGAAGCAAAGTTGCCAATTCAAGAGGAATTTCCAGATGAACGGTTGTTTGTGGTGCAAGTGGCACCTTGGTTCGCGGATATTTCAAATTACAAGGCGGCCAATAAGATTCCTAAGGACTTCAATGCGCAATGAGAGGAAGAAGCTCATTCATGATGCCAAGTTCTACATTTGGGATGAGCCGTATCTTTTCAAAAGAGGTTCGAGATGGAATTACGAGGAGGTGCATACCTGAAGAAGAAATTAATGGGGTGTTGACCCACTACCACAACTCACCCTATGGAGGACATTTTGGTGGTGAGAGGACCGCCATGAAGATTCTGCAAAGCGGGCTGTTTTGGCCCACTATTTTCAAGGACTCCCGAGCTTGGGTGATGAATTGTGATAAATGCCAGAGGACCCGGCGAGATTTCAAAGAGAAATGAGATGCCCTTAAAGGGTATATTGGAGGTAGAGCTCTTTGACGTATGGGGGATTGACTTCATGGGTCCTTTCCGTCGTCTTACAACAACAAGTACATCCTGGTGGCAGTTGATTATGTGAGCAAGTGGGTGGAAGCCGTGCCAACTTTGAAGGATGATGCAAGAACTGTGATCAGTTTTGTGAGGAAGAATATTTTTACCCGGTTTGGGACCCCTAGGGCTATCATAAGTGATGGGGGTACCCACTTTTGCAATAATGAATTCAATGCAGTGCTTGCCAAGTTTGGGGTGAACCACAAAGTTACCACACCTTACCATCCCCAAACCAGTGGGCAAGTGGAATTGTCCAACCGGGAGTTGAAGAGAATTTTGGAAAAAACTGTGAACAATGCAAGGAAGGATTGGGCGAAGAAGTTGGATGATGCACTTTGGGCCTATCGGACTGCCTATAAGACGCCTATTGGTATGTCACCTTACCAATTGGTGTTCGGAAATCATGTCATCTTCCAGGTAGAGCTACAACACCGTGCTTTTGGGCGATGAAGGCCCCGAACTTTGATACAAGGCTGGCCATGGACAAGAGGATGCTTCAATTGAATGAGTTGGATGAGTTCCGACTCTTGGCTTATGAGAGTGCTAGGATATACAAGGAAAGGACAAAGTTCTGGCATGACAAGCACATTCTTCCCAAGAAGTTTGAAGAAGGCCATCGGTTCTGCTGTTTAACTCAAGACTCAAGCTCTTTCCAGGCAAATTGAGATCAAGATGGTCCGGCCCATTCTATGTCAAGTCTGTTTCTCCATTTGGTTCCGTTAAATTGGAAGATCCATCATCCGGTGATACCTTCACGGTTAATGGACAAAGACTAAAGCACTACCTTGGAGGCAACTTTGATCGTCAGGCGATTTCCGTCATTCTTCAGGCACCATCTTGTTAAAAAAAAAAAAATCATCCGTCAAGCTAGTGACGTTAAAGAAGTGCTTATTGGGAGGCAACCCAATTTTTATTTTTTATTTTCATCTTCTCTTTTGTTTTTGATTTCCCCCTCTTGAATAATTTGAGAAGCTCAAGAGGTTTGTTAATAGTTTGTTGAGTGATTCCAGATTTTGAAGGAAGGAGGAGAAGAAGGGCAGGAGGAAACAAGACCAGAAAGCATGTGATTCAGCACCACTACCACCTTGTGAGTCGTTCTAGTTTTCTCCCCTCTCTAAACTTAATTATTTACATTGAGGACAATGTAAGTCTTTAAGCTTGGGGTAGGGGTAATCTTTTAGCTTGCATTGTAAATATTGCATTCATATAGGCTCGAGTCTTGCATGATCACATGAATTAATTGCCCCCTGCTTAGATTGAGCATCTGATTGTGAGAGCTAAGTGCCAAGTTTTCTGTGATAGTGAATTTTTGGACCCTGATTTTACATTCTTGTGATATGGCTTCATTAAATATGCTTGAGATGGTCTTGAATAGTTGATGATTAGCATGTGTTTCTTTTGGATTTGTGTTCTCACTGGTTCTTGAACTGATGAATGTGAGCTTTTGGGCCATTAGGGGGCACTCACTAAATCTGCCCCCGTTCTTTGTATAGAGTGTTTTCCTCTTGGACTGTTTTTCTCTAGAACTTGACTTGAAACCATTTCGAAACTTGAAATTTTTGAAAATATTTTTGAAAAGGATTGAGGCAATAGGTGTTTTTCTGGCCTTCTGAGCTTTGAATGAATAATGCTACCCTTAGTTGCCCAATTTTGAGCCTGAATGAATAGCATGCTTTTCTTGGTTCCCTAAAATGTTGTGTTAAATATGCTTATGAGGGACCTTCTAAAGTACTGTGCAAAAATGGGTTGGAAAATGTAGTTGAAAGTTTGGGATGATGAAAAGAAAAAAAATGAATCTGAAAAAATTTTACTTCTCTTGAATTGAAAAATCTTCCCTTCTCCAAAAAAAAAAAAAAAAAAAAAAGAAATAAAAATGGGGAAGGGGATGACAAAAAGGAATGAGAAGTAAAAAGAAAAAGAAAAAAAAAATGAAAAGAATGGTGGAAGAGTAAACTGAAACCCAAAGAAAGGTATTTTAGAAGGTCGTGCCTTGCAATGCTTGATTGTTTGTATAGCCTTTTGAAATTTCCTGTTTTTGAAATTCCCACCTGAAAATTGATCCCATGGCCTCATTACAACCAAAGAATAAGACCTCTTGATTCTTAGATGTTTTCATTAATAAAGTGAAGATTTGGTTGATAGTCAAGCTTATGGTAGGAATCATTCTTTGAGGAAAATGGAGTGAAATGTCATATTCCCTTAACACTTGAGTGAGTGAGGCAAGAAAGAGAGCCAAGCAAATGAACAAGCTTGGGGTGAGCTTCAAGTGAGATAGAGTGCCCGAATCAGTGAGATTGTGAGTCTAGGAAACTAAGCCCCTAATTGGACTTGAATTGATTGTCTCTTGCTGAAATAATTGACTGCCTGTTGCTTGGATCATTTTATTCGGGTTCTTAGTTCACTATCATCGTCCTGGTTGTTTTCATCTTATGGCCTTGGTTTTTGCTTGAGGACAAGCAAAGTCTTAAGCTTGGGGTGATTTGATGAGTGTGATTTCACCTCATTTTCCATGTACATTTCTGCATGCATTTGCATATAGTTAGGCCATTTTAGTGTTTATTTTGTTTAGTTTTTCCTTTGGAACAGATAAGGTGGTATTGTGTGTTGTTTTGCAGATATTCATGATTAAATGCCCAAGAATTAGCAAGTATGAAGCTTGGATGACTTAGAGCTTTGAAAGATAAGAAATTGAGCCAAGCGAGAGTATCACGGCCTAGCCGTGATGGCCCTCACTACCGTGAGGAGCGATAGCTGAAGAGAGAATTGAGCCAAAAGTCAGAAGCTGTCACGGCCTAGCCGTGATGGCTATCACGGCTGTGACGTGTCAGCTGTGCCAGATCTCCAAAAGTCAGAGACGATCACGGCCTAGCCGTGATGGATATTACGGCCGTGATAAATCAGTTGGAAAAGTCAGAGACGATCACGGCCTAGCCGTGATGTCTATCACTACGTGTGACCTGTTTGTTGGAAAAGTCAGAAAGGATCACGGTCTAGCCGTGATGAGTATCACGGCCGTGATGAATCAGTAAATGAAGCGGTGCCAAGTCAGAAACCATCACGGCCTGGCCGTGATGGCTATCACGGCCGTGACCGGCCACGAGTACTAGAAAAACTGAGCAGAACAGAAGAAGATTCATTCAGAAAACCCTAAAGAAAAATCCTCTGCTGCTGGTGGCTGTGTGCATCATTCCATGGAGCTCTCCCCTTTGTTCATCTCTGTAATTATTCCTTTTGTTTTATCTTCAATTATGCGTAGCTAAACTCCCCTTTGTTGGGGTTAGACTATTGTTATCTGAACTTGGTTGTAATATGACTTGAGATTAATACAGTTTCCTTCTTCTCTATGAGTATATAATTCTATGCTTAATGCTTTCCTAGGCTTGATCATCTTAGGAATGATTAGTTGCTTTAATAGACAATTGAAAGGTTGATGTTAAAGTATGCTCATGAATTATATGCCAAGTAGTCCAAGAATCTAGACATAGGTGTTGGCTACTTGCAATCTTATGAATCTTGTTCTTAATGCAATTTCTCTTATTAATCCACCTAAGACATTAGGGTTTAATTTGGGATTTTAGGCTCAATGCACCTAAGACATTAGGCTTGAGTATATTAGAAAAGATTCGATTGTCATAAGGGGAGTAGGAACTGTGTTAGTTATCATTTCATAACAACCAAGGGAGGATTAGCTTAGTTTAACCCCAGCAATTCTATCTCATTGTTATTCATCTCTTTGTTTTCACATTAACTGTTTGAGAAAAATCCAAAAAGAACAAAAATATTTTCTTCTTGTTTGTTTGCTAGATGTTAAAACAACCTTCAATCCAAAATTTGATCGCCTAGATAGTAGTCAAATTTGCGAAGTGGTAATTGTCCACGATCCCTGAGAACGATATCCGGTCTTACCGTTTTTATTACTTGCAACGAACCGGTACACTTGCCGAGTCCGTGTCAAGCATCGACAATGATATACTTTACCGAGATTGTTCTGGAGTCTGTGCCGTTGCCCAACTTTGTTAATAACTCCACATACTCCCGAGTCTCAACATGTTCTCCAGCAAATCCCACTAATGTGTTCCCAAACTCCTTAAACTCGGTTTCTGGTATTCCCAACTTCTTAAAAGTCCTGTAGTATAGGATGTCAGCCGAGCTTCCCTGATCCACCAGAGTTTTCTTAACCGCAAAGTTAGCCACTACCACCGAAATGACCATGGGATCAACCTGATTCGAATCAGTCCCCAAGAAATCATCATCCGTGAAGGTTATGGCACAATTGCTCTGGGGTGGTTTCTGAAAGACCGAATAGATTGTTTTAGCTGCTCTGAGGTGCCTCCTCCTCGCTGAACTTGTTACCCCTCCTCCAACAAAACCAACAGAGATTGTATTTAAAACACCTTTCACCTGTGAGTTATCTTCCACCGGGTGATCTTCATTTGTCTGATCATTTATGCACCTATCTTGATTTCCTCTTCCAAACGCGTTTACTCTTCCTCCATTCCCCCTGTCTTTTCCTTGACCTCTTCCTCCATAACCCCACCATTGTGCTTGCCATCTCGGACCTCCCCACTGCACATAATCCGCCAACCTCCCCATTTGAACCAACTCTTCAATTTGATCTTTCCACACAATACAGTCTTCGGTTGTGTGCCCATACATATTGTGAAAACGGCAGTACTTCCTCCCGTCGGCTGACTCCGGTGTAGTGCTTGGAGGATGGTATTCCATAAAACAAGCATGACACACCTCATCGAGGATCTATGCTCTGGTGGTATTGAGTGGATTCTACACAGTATATCTCGGTCCTCTCGATTCATACAACTTGGGCAACACCTCAATTCGAGATGCTAGCCTCCTCCCATAAGTCCGACTGTTCCTTTTGTCTTGATTATCTACTCTCTCTGTTTTCTTCGCCTCTCGGGCCTCCTCCATAATGATGTATTTGGAAGCTCGACGCCTCAAGTCATCTATGTCAAATGCGGGTCTTTTGGACAAAGAGTCCAAAAAGGGTCCTGCCCCTCAACTTCATAATTTCAGTTGTGAACCGGTCCACATAATCGGATAGCGACTCATTCTTCTCTTGACCAAAGTTGTCCAAGCAAGCCGAAGTCTTTCGACACAACCTGCTGGTTGCAAATTGTATAAAAAACTTCGCGGTAAGATCATGCCAGGAATAGACTGATCTCGGTGGAAGTTGGGAGAACCACATGATGGCTGGTCCCTCGAGCATGGTTGGAAAGACTTGACATTTGACCCTTGACGAAATGTGTGAGACCTTTACCTTAACATTGAACGCTGTGATATGTTCCTAGGGATCCGTGTTACCATCGTAATTTCTCATTTTCGGAATGCGAAAGTTACAAGGTACCGGCTCAGATATAACATCTTCGGCGAAAGGATGGTCTCTCCATTCTCTCGCACGTCGATCTCGATATTCTTGATCCCAGTCTCTGCTCCTCCTTCTACTTGGGCCCCTCTCTTCAGAGTGGCCACGCCATCGCAACTGACTCGAGTCTCCCATTTCACTCATTGGCGGACGACTTCTTTCTTTAGAGCTATTGTGTCTCTGACTTCGGCTCTCCATACTACTAAGTCTTCGCCTTCTTGTTAAGTCTCTAAAATGTCTGATGTGCATTTCCTTAAGTTTTGATGAGAACTAAACATTGGTCAATTATTTAATTAACCTTCATATTGGTTGCTAACCTGTCTATCTAGTGTGCAGATTAAAACTGTAAAAATCATCCGTCTACTAAAGTGCCAGAAGCGCTCATCGACTGAAGTGACAGAAGCGCTCGTCCACTGAAGTGATAGAAGCGCTCGTCCACTAAAGTAACAGAAGCGCTCGTCCACTTAAGTGATAGAAGCGCTCGTCCACTGAAGTAATAGAAGCGCTCGTCCACTGAAGTGACAGAAGTGCTCGTCCACTAAGGTGACAGAAGCGCTCGTCCACACAAGTGTTTGGAATTGCTAAGTCCTTAATGAGAAGCTCTGTCCGCTCAAAGGATGGCATATGGAGCTCGTCTACTAGCCTGTCCGAATGTAAAATCTTGAATGACTAGATGGACGCTGTTATTTTCAAGATGGACGCGAATTCTATAAGAATTATCAGAATATTATTTCAAGAACCAGAATCAAGAAAACAGATTCTGTTTTCAGAACCAAAGACCAGTTAAAGAATTCTTCCAACATGCTTTATTCCCTAGTACCTCTGGTCCTTACACGAAAAGGGATTTGTACTCAGCAAAGTACAAAAATCTCTCTGCACAACTCTGATATGGCTGTATCAATATGCATAAAGCCATGATCCTTCATGTTAGAGTACAACCAACGTTCCTATTGCATTAATGGCTGCCTAGAACGACTCTATTGCATATAATGAAGTTCTGCTTGAAGCCAACATCTGAGGGAATGTCTCTAACGGATCCTAAGTGCTTGAAGACTATAAATACAGAAGTCATTGAAGATGAAGCATAGAGAATACACATAGCATTAAAGAGCCATTACTCTGTGCATTATTAACTTCATTCATTCATTCTGTATTCTTCAATCATTTGATGTTATTACGCAAACTTTCCTAAGCTTTACATTTAAACCACTCTCTGAGTGTTAGTGAAAGATATGTCTGTCTGGAGTTGTATTTATTACAAACCAAATCTCTCAAACAAACCTGAGTGAGTCTGAAGAGGCTAAGTGTGCAAAGAATACTTGTCTTGAGCCTGAAGAGGCTAGGTGTGCAAAGAATACTTGTCTTGGAGCCTGAAGAGGCTAAGTGTGCAAACAATGCTTAGAGTCTGTAACATGATCAATTATGGTGGATAAATCTTGGTGCTGCCAAGGACTGGGCGTAGCTCTTTGCTTTGAAGAGTGAACCAGGATAAATAACTGTGTCAAACTCTCTTTCCTTATAACCTCTTTAGTTGCTTTAGTTTTCTTATACGTTTATCAAGTGGTGTGTTTGCCAAAGTCACTGTTAAAATTTCATTAGACTGGTCACCTATCTGTCCTGTATCTTTCACTCGTCTGAACCTAGCTTCTGTATGCAAAAATATTTCAACTTTGTTTAAATTCTGATAAACACAATTCAACCCCCCTTCTCGTGTTTATAGTTGTCTATTTCAGTTGGTATCATAGATCAGCCTCTGGGTTGAGCATCTAACAGTGTAAAGGTAAAAGGTCCTGAAGAATAGACATGACTGTTGGAGCTAGTTCAAGTGGAAATCACCAGACTGAAGGAGCTTCCCTAACCAGACCTCCTTACTTCAATGGAGAAAACTACAACTATTGGAAAGATAGATTTCAATGGTTCATTCTATCTACAAACTCTGATATTTGGGATGTTATTACAGATGGTCCATTCATTCCCAAGAACGATGATCACATTGACAAACCAAAAGCTCAGTGGTCTACAACAGAAAAGACAAAATGGGAGTAAACCACAAAGCTAGATATAACATCATTTGTGCTCTCAGTCCAGAGGAGTTTGAGAAGGTATGTGCTTGTGACTCTGCCAAATAAATATGAGACACTTTAGCTGTCACACATGAAGGAACATCCAAAGTCAAAGAGTCAAAGATTTCCATACTTGTCAGAAAGTATGAACTGTTTGTCATGGAGGAATGAGAAACTGTTGCTCAAATGATAGGAAGATTTCAAACTATAGTCAACAGTTTAAAATCTCTTGGCAAAGTCTATACCAATGCTGAGAAGGTTGGAAAGATTCTGAGAAGTCTACCTAAACAGTGGAGACCTTTGGTCACTGCTATCTCTCAAGCCAAGGATCTCACTACCTTGACTATGGATGGACTTCTCGGAACACTCACTGTTCATGAGCAAGAACTTGGAGATGAAGTTGCACCAAAGAAGGGCAAGTCAATTGCTCTGAAATCTGATCAAAAGTCATCAAAAGTTTCCAAGGCTCTAAAGGCAGACGAGTCATCCAGTGATCCTGACCTATCTAAACACGAGGATTCTGAGAGTGATGAAGAATTGTCTCTCCTGACCAGGATGATAAAGCTTATCCTACAGAAAAAGAAGTTCAAGAGGGATAAGCCATTCAGAAGGTTCAACAAGGACAAGAACTTCAAAGAATCAACTTCAACAGATAAAAGTCCAATTGTCTGCTATGAGTGCAAGAAGCCTGGTCACATCAAGGCTGAATGTCCTCAACTTAAGAAGGCCCCTTTAAAGAAATTATTCAAGAAGAAGAAGAAAGGAATGATGGCTACTTGGGAGGATCTGGAGTCAACATCTTCTGATAAAGAAAGAGAGGAAGAAGTCAATCTCTGTTTGATGGCCAACACTGACTTAGACTCAGACGATGAGGTACATTCTGACTATGAGGAATTACTTGATGCCTATGAGGAGTTGCTGGAGGAGTCCAATTGCTTATCTAAGACTTTCAAATCCCTCAAGAGAGAGTATATAAAGCTAACATGTGAGCATAAACAGAAATCTCAAGAGTGTGAGAAGCTGGCTAAAGAGAACTGTGACCTGAAGACTGAAAAGTCTAATGAAGCTAAGATCTCAAGTGAAACATCACCATCTGAAGAAGTTGAAAAACTTCAACAGAAAGTGGAAGAGCTTACTTCTGATCTTGCCAAATTTGTTAATGGTAGAGATAATATGATTAAGCTACTTGGCTGTTAGAGACACTCTCTTAACAAAGAAGGTATTGGATATGTCCATCAGACAAATCATAAAGTATCAACTAAAGCTTCTACAGTATCTGTTAAGTCAACTGTAACCAAATCTACACCTGTTTGTAACTTATGTGGAAAAACTAGACATGTTATGTCTAACTGTATCCATAAGAAGAGAAGGAAGTCTTCACAGACTCCTAGAACTAAGAGAAAAGAACCCAGAAAAATATGGGTACCTAAAGATCAAATAAATTTTGTTGCAGATGTCCTCAACAGGACAAAGAAAACACCACTGCTGGTACCTGGACAGTGGTTGCTCGTGTCATATGACAGGAGAAAGGTCTATGTTCCTAGACCTCCAACTTACGAAAGGAGGACACGTTGCCTTCGAAAGGAATCAGAAAGGGAAATTTATAGGAATTGGTACTATTAGTGGTAAACCCCCTCTTCCCTCTATATCTAATGTTCTTATGGTTAAAGGATTAAGACACAATTTGCTTAGCATAAGTCAATTATGTGATAGTGGTTTGGATGTTTCCTTTACCAAGGATGTATGCATAGTTAAAGACTGTTGTGGCAAAACCCTCTTTTCAGCTAAAAGGCAACAAAATCTTTATAAGATTGAACTGTCTGATCTCTCGGATCAAGGTGTAACCTGTCTGATGTCTAAAGAGGATGAGAGATGGTTATGGCATAAGAAACTAGGACATGCTGGTATGAAACTAATTTCTGAATTAAAAAGGAATAATCTTGTGAGAGGATTGCCTGATATTAGTTTTAAGAAAGATGTCTTGTGTGATGCATGTCAGAGAGGTAAACAGATAAAATCAAGTTTCAAATCTAAAAACCAAGTATCAACCTCTAGACCTCTTCAGTTGTTACACATGGATCTGTTTGGACCAGTTAGTGTTGCTAACCTGGCTGGAAGAAAATATGGATTTGTCATAGTTGATGATTATTCTAGATACACATGGATACTCTTCCTAAGACACAAGGATGCGTCTTTTAAGGCTTTCTCAGTATTCTGCAAAAGAGTACAAAATGAGCAGGGTTTCTGTATTTCTACCCTTAGAGGTGATCATGGGAGAGAATTTGAAAATGAGCAGTTTAGACAGTTCTGTGAGGAGAATGGAATCTCTCACAATTTCTCTGCACCCAGAACTCGACAGCAAAATGGAGTGGTTGAGAGAAAGAACTGATCGCCGCAAGAGATGGCTAGATCTATGCTCAATGAAAATAATCTCCCTAAGTACTTCTGGGCAGAAGCTGTAAACATCGCTTGTTATGTACAAAATAGAATACTTATTAGGCCTTTTCTAAAAAGGACTCCTTATGAATTGTGGAAAGTAAAAAGTCCCAACATATCTTATTTTCGTGCTTTTGGATGTGAATGTTTTATTCTGAATACCAGTGATAATCTTGGAAAGTTTGATTCTAAGGTAGATTAAGGTATTTTCGTAGGTTATTCTGAAATGTCTAAGGCTTTTAGAGTTTACAATTCAAGAACTTGTATTATTGAAGAATCTGTTCATGTTAAATTCAATGATGGATTAAAGACTGATAAAGAACTATCAGATCTAGAAGATGATCTTGCAGGTCTTGATATAAACAAGCCAGAAAGTCAACAACCCGATCTAACCAAAACAGAACCTGTGCCTGAGGCTGACAGACAAGTGGAACAGACAAGTCAGCAGACGAGTCAGAAGACAAGTCAAGATCTTCATGATGATCTCAAAAGGGATTGGAAGTTCAACACTCATCACCCTAAGGATCTTATTATTGGAAATCCTTCTGAAGGAGTAAGAACCAGATCCACATTTAGAGAATCAAGAAATGTGGCCTTTATTTCAGATTTGGAGCCTAAATGCATTGAAGAAGCTCTTGAGGATGAAAGCTGGATTCTTGCTATGCAAGAAGAACTTAACCAGTTCACCAGAAATGATGTCTGGACTCTTGTCTCTAAGCCCAAAAACAAGTCAGTTATTGGAACAAGAAGGGTCTTCAGAAACAAATTGGATGAAGATGGTAAAGTTGTCATAAATAAGGCAAGGTTAGTAGCTCAAGGCTATAACCAACAAGAAGGTATTGATTATACTTAAACCTTTGCACCAGTAGCAAGAATAGAAGCCATACGCATTTTAATGTCATATGCTGCACAACACCAAATTACCCTGTTTCAAATGGATGTAAAAAGTGCTTTTCTAAATGGTATAATTGAAGAAGAAGTTTATGTTAAACAAACCCCTGGTTTTGAGGATACTGATAAACCAGATCACGTTTTCAAACTTAAAAAGGCATTATATGGTTTGAAACAAGCACCTGGAGCATGGTATAATAGACTCGGTTCTTTTCTCATGCATAATGATTTTACTAGAGGACAACTAATGAAAAGCTGTGCAAGGAATTTTCAAATCTAATGCAAGCTAAATTGGAGATGAGCATGATAGGAGAATTGAAGTTCTCCCTTGGATTACAAATCAAGCAGACAAGTGATGGAATTTACATTCATCAACAAAAATATACCAAGGAGATACTCAAGAAATACAAAATGGAAAATGCAAAGCTCATGAAAACCCCTATGCAACCCAATGCAAAACTAAGCAAAGATGATGAAGGTAAAAAGGTAGATCAAACTGTCTACAAAGGTATGATTGGATCTCGACTGTACTTAACTTCAAGCAGACCTGACATTCAATTTAGTGTCTGTATGTGTGCTAGATTCCAATCTGATCCTAGAGAATCTCATCTTAAGGCTGTTAAAAGAATATTTAGATATTTTCTTGGAACTACTAATCTTGGTTTGCTGTATTTAAGATCAAAAGAATACAGATTAGTGAGATATTGTGATGTTGATTTTGCTGGAGACGGAATAGAAAGAAAAAGTACCAGTGGAGGATGTCACTTCATTGGAGCAAGTTTAGTCTCATGGTCAAGCAAGAGGCAGACAACCATTGCCATGTCTACTGCTGAAGCAGAATACATCTCTGCTGCTAGTTGATGCTCTCAACTCTTATGGGTAAAACATCAACTTGAGGATTACTCTATTTATGAGCATAACATATCTGTATGGTGTGATAATTCCAGTGCTATATGCTTAACTAAAAATCCAATTCAGCATTCTAAGGCTAAGCATATTTAAATCAAACATCATTTTATTAGGGATCATGTTCAGAAAGGCATCTATGATATTCAGTTTGTTAAAACTGAAAATCAGTTGGCTGATATTTTCACTAAACCCCTCGCAGAAGAAAGGTTTTTATTTATTAGACATAATCTAAACATGTATTGCATTGTTGAATGACATGTCTGAATGTTAACCTGTCTGTGCTTTATCACCTGTCTATGCTAAATCTGTCTTTACTCCTATATACATGTTCTTTTAACGAAGCATTAGTTCAGGGGGAGTGATGATACAATAGTTTAAGTGGAGTATGCCTCATATGCTTGCTGCATTACAATGATTTTCTTAACATGTTATCTTGCCCTTAACATATCTCATAAATAAAACTTGATAATCCTTTTTTGATGTTGACAAAAGAGGGAGAAATGAGAGTGGGAGAAATGTGATGGAAATGTGTTATAGAAGAATGGGAGAATGAATATGATATGATCTTAAATAATACATGGACATGAGTATGTTATGATAGTTGCTATAATTTCTCAAATAAATCATAAGTAAGATTGCTCTGATAATAATTTCAAAGTAAAACAAGTCAAACTTATGTGTGACTAAGTTAAACAGATTACATAATTAATCTTAATGTCTGATGAAGCATTTGCATGACCTGTTCGCTTAAGAAAATTTCAACCAGTCTGATATATGCTATTTTCTTTGTTGATATTTTCTGAGGTTCATTAAATCATCTCAATGTTTGTCATCATCAAAAAGAGGGAGATTGTTAAGTCTCTAAAATATCTTATGTGCATTTCCCTAAGTTTTGATGAGAACTAAATATTGGTTAATGATTTAATTAACCTTCATATTGGTTGCTAACCTGTCTATCTAGTGTGCAGATTAAAACTGTAAGAATCATCCGACCACTAAAGTGACAGAAGCGCTCATCCACTGAAGTGACAGAAGCGCTCGTCCAGTGAAGTGATAGAAGTGCTTGTCCACTCAAGTAACAGAAGCGCTCGTCCACTTAAGTGATAGAAGCTCCACTGAAGTAACAGAAGCGCTCGTCCACTGAAGTGATAGAAGTGCTCGTCCACTAAGGTTACAGAAGCACTCGTCAACACAAGTCTCTAGACTTGCTAAGTCCTTAATGAGAAGCTCCATCCAATTACATGGCATATGGAGCTCGTCTACTAGCTCTCTGGACAACTCTGATATGGCTGTATCATGATGCATAAAGCCATGATCCTTCATGTTAGAGTACAACCAATGTTCCTATTGCATCAATGGCTACCCAGAACGACTCTATTGCATTTAATGAAGTTCTGCTTGAAGCCAACATCTGAGGGAATGTCTCTAACGGATCCTAAATGCTTGAAGACTATAAATACAGAAGTCATTGAAGATGAAGCATGGGGAATACACATAGCATTAAAGAGCCATTACTCTGCACATTAATATCTTCATTCTTTCATTATGTATTCTTCAATCATTTGAAGTTATTACGCAGACTTTCCTAAGCTTTACATTTAAACCACTCTCTCAGTGTTAGTGAAAGATCATGCATCGAAGGTTGTATTGATTACAAACCAAATCTCTCAAACAAACCTGAGTGAGCCTGTAGAGGCTAAGTGTGCAAAGAATACTTGTCTTGAGCCTCAAGAGGCTAGGTGTGCAAAGAATACTTGTCTTGGAGCCTGAAGAGGCTAGGTGTGCAAATAATACTTAGAATTTGCAACCTAATCAGTTATGGTGGATAAATCTTGGTGCTGCCAAGGACTGGACGTAGATCTTTGCTTTGAAGAGTAAACCAGGATAAATAACTGTGTCAATCTCTCTTTCCTTATAACCTCTTTAGTTGCTTTAGTTTTCTTATACGTTTACCAAGTGATGTGTTTTCCAAAGTCACTGTTAAAATTTCATCAGACAGGTCACCTGTCTGTCCTGCATCTTTCTCTCGTCTGAACCTATCTTCTGTATGCAAAAAGATTTCAACTTTGTTCAAATTCTGATAAACACAATTCAACCCCCTTCTCGTGTTTATAATTGTCTATTTCACTTCCCTGACTCAACGCTTCAGTTCTGGATTCATTGTCTCGGTTGTTCCTCCTTCCGGGTCGGGTGCGGCTTCGCTCGTCTCTACGAGAGGTTCTACTCCTCTACGGGCTTCTTTCCCTACTCATTCTCTCATCATCCTGACTTCTCCTCAACTGCTCTACTTGGCGTCTTAAGTCACTAACATCCCTCTCCAACGCTTCACTCCCTCTATCCCTCGGTTGCCTCCTTGACCCTCTCTGAGAACCCGTTTCGGTTCTCCTTCCTTCTACGCCCCTTGATCCCGCCTTAGTTTCGAAACGTAACAGTGTGACCAGGGAAAGTTTACCTTGGCCCCACGGTGTGAGCCAAATGTTCTTGCAAATTCTAGCACTGAGGATTAGAATCAACAAGAAACAATATCGCTATTCTCAAAAACATTCTTAACTCATTGAAACTCAGTGTATTAACAATCTCTCTGAATTAGCAGAATAATCAGTTACATGAAAATAGCTTATCCTCCCTTCTTCCCTTCTATCCCTATATATACATCAGTTATCAATTCAAAATACTCGGACTTCCCTCCCATAAGTTTAGGATAATCGTCTCCCTCCAGTCAACAACTTCTCTCTGCACGTCTCCCGCTCCGATTACCTTTTGATCACGTTTCTCCCAGCTTCTCCCGGATACCGAGTGTCTCATATTCTCAGCAATATCTCGGGTCTCGGGTTGTCCGTGAATCGGGCCACATCTGCAGGCCCCAACTTAGGCCCATTTAAATATCTACCAATACATATATCTTTTTCACCATTGAACATAATTCGTGGATCAACCATTCAAAAAAAATCCATTTTCAACGTTGGAACTAGTTTTTTCACCATCGAAAGTACTAGTCCAAAAATTAAGTCTGTTTGCTTTATTTCTTATTTTCTGTTTTCATGTTTTGATTTTAAAAATAATTACAAAAAAAATAATTACAAAATTGTACTTTTTTTTCATATATTTCTTGTTTTCGAAGATTTGTACAAAAAACAATGAAAACAAATAAAAAATTGTTTTCGATGTTTCCTGTATAAATATTTGAAAACATGAAACGAAATGAAAAGAAAGTAACAATTTTATAATTATTTTTACTGTAATTCTTTTTAAAAGTCAAAAAATCAAAACATGAATCCGAAAATAAACCAAACAGAACCTACAGTGCGAATGAGAAACGTTTTATTTTTTTTAGTATTCCTATGGAACCATAAAAGGTCTCAACTATATTTGGAAGCCTCGCCTCGGCTGTGTTGATTATACAAATTGTGAAATTGGAATTCAAGCCCGCTAGTCCTAGTCCGGTCGTTAGTCTCACAACTTTTTCTATGGAGATATCCAGTCACAAAAAAAAAAAAAGTAGACAAATAACATTCACATCCTTTTCTATTTTTTTTGTCAAAAGAATATTTTGGTCGCTATACTTGACACGAATTCTCGATTTGGTCCCCATACATAAAAAATTATTAAAATGATTCATATACGTACAAAAAATACTTGTTTGATCCATATACAATACTCGTTTAGTCCTTATACGAAGCAAAACATTATTAAACTACTCCTTAACATGGTATACAGTCGAGACCAAACAGATACCTTTGTGCGTATTGGGACCATTTTAATAATTTTTTATATATAGGGACCAAATCGAGAATTCGTGTCAAGTATGTGGACCAAAATATTATTTTAACCTTTTTTTTAGACCGATGTTAATAAGTTAAATGTTATGTTAGTTTTTCTCTTTTTGTTAGGATTTGAACCATAAACCTCTAGCTCCTCAACTTAACTCAAATCAGTTGAACTATCCCACCCCATCATTTACTATTTAATCAATATCAAGATGAATAGTAAAATGACTTAATAAGATATATTGTTTATGAATTGAAAATAAAAGTCTTTTTTTTTTGTCTTTGATCAAATATATCCTCGTAGGCATAATTGTGAGACTAACCTTTGTGTCGGTGTAGTGGTTAATTAGGCAAAGCACTCCCAAAGTATTTTCTATCCTCAATTAATTAAGTTAAGGATTTAATTGATATATTAATCATTTTTTTATATTATTAAAAAAAAGACCACCTAACAAAATATTTTTTATATTGCTAAAAAACAAAAACCAAATATTATCACATTAACTTACAAGATATCTTTTATCTATCCTGTTCATCACAAGGAGCCTGGCTATATTTCACGAAATAGTTTTAGTAATTAAAGTAAAGGCATCACAAATTACAATACAAATCATTTGTCTCAATTTCTTATATCAATTATTATCTCATCCAATAGTTTGAAAGGTAAGAAAGAGCTGACACATTATCTTTTGTTTTAAAAATATTTAAAAAAAAATATTGTTAGGTGGTAACTTCTCCTTTATGGAACAAGAAGCGAGACATGATAGAGGCAATGGTGGATTTCTAATTTTCTATCCCACGAATTAACGCTTAATTGTGGCTCTAAAAAGTCTTAGATACCACCAATATTAATTCCTACTAATTATCATGAACATCATATGAATAATTAAGTCCTCGTCAGTCTTTCTTTGATTTTTTTTTCTTCTCAGGATATTCTCTGCATGTAACTGTGGAGATCAATTCCTGGAACCGAATAGAAACACAAGAACGACAAAACTCTTCTTCAAGAATTTTAACGTCATTATATTCTAAGGATTAGGATTGAACTCGAGACCTCTTAAGTACCACCGATATTCCTACTAATTATCATGACATCATATGAACAAGTAAGTCCTCATCAGTACTTGTTTGAATTTAATAACACGAGAGAAATATCCAACCACTATTAACATGTTTTTGTGCTTTCTTTTGAGCTTAACTTTGACATATTGCTGGCCTAATTTTTTTTTCTGTGAGATGCTACATGCTTCCATATATCCCTATACTTCTTATAAAAAATGTTTATTATCAAAATACCCTTAAAAAAATACTCTATATATATACCTATTCTAATTTTTTACCCTCTTCTCCCTCCATCCCTCTTCTCTCTCATCTCCCTCCACCACACCACCTCTTCTTCTGGAATAATGGGCTGCATTTTATCAAAATTCTAAGAGCCATCCTCACGAGTAAAACTACCGACAAGCTCGAACTTATCCACGATCAAATGGTGCACAATAATTCCATGTTTACCCCCCAAATAACTGTGTCATTCTGCAACAATGAAAAAACTGAAAGACCCCAGTCTCAGGCACGACACCGACGACGACTCATGTAAAAATATTTATCATTTATAAAATTAAAATAAATATTTTTTATATAGATATAAGTGAAATGCCATTAATATCAAATTTGAATGTTGAATAAACAGTAAAAACATTTATATGGACAAATCAAACTAGGGGGGAAAAAAACTCTCCATACTTTCAAAACTGTTGAATGGGTCTTTGTCATATTTTCATTTTAAGGTAAGAAAAAAAAAAAGGAAAAGAAAAAACGCATATAATAGTTTCCATGTATACTACCACAGAAGCGCATGATTAGATGAGGATCTTTTGTCATATTTTTATGTATCTTATCTTATTTCAGTTACTAATATCTTTTTATATATCTTAAAATTTTATTTAATATTAAAAAAATAGAATATATATATAAAAATATTATTGATTGAAATATGATAAAATAAGACAGAGATCCTCGTCCAAGAAGGATAGATCGGTGGGTTTTGTGGGCATCAGAATCGAGGGTAAGATTAATGGAGAGAGGAGTGGGTTTCATCAAGATCGAGGGGGAGGAAAAGAACAACTATGATGATCCTTTGATCTTTCTAAATATGCCTTCTCAGGAATGAACCATCCAATCTTATTGCTTATCAATCTTTTTGAGTCTTCTCTCTCTCTCCCCTTTTCTCTATTCTCTCTATATATCTAGTAATAATAAATTAAGAAATTAATCATACCCACCTCTTCTTCTCTCCCGTTCTCTCTCTTATTTATTCCCTGGCTCCTTCCTTCACATCTTAAATAAGGCAGCATCTGTTTGCCAACCTCCCAATCTGGCTTCCTTCCTTTCTGTCTTGTTGGGTTGTACGCAGCTGGTGGGTGAGTCTTTGCGTTGAAGCTTCGACAGTGGCACGCACCGTTTTGTTTTCACGTGGGTTTAACAAAGGGTTGCTTACACAGTTTCTTGGCATTCTGTCCACCTCCATCTCTAGTCAATGGATCGATCTTACTCACTCAAATATATACATGGAGGTGGGCATACTGCCAACAGAGCTGTGTTGGCTTCTCTTTGTAAAACCTTTGTGATATATATAATACATACACATCTGAATTAGATAACCACGTACCTTTTCTCATATTTTCTGATGGGGTAAGCAGCTAAAAAGAGGCTACAACAATCTCCTTTCTTACTTTCATCTTTTCTTTTTCATAGTTTTTTATTTCTTTTTCTGAATCTCTGCTATACCCAACTACCTATATGTCTTATAGTTCTCTTATGGAATATTGCGTTCTATTATCTACTTGAGGATCATCGATTTATAAATTTTTTTCCTCTCATATTTAATGTTTTTGTAAGATCGTATACTGTTTGCTTTCAAAATTTTGCTACGGGATCAGAGATAGGAAGCATACGCCTTAATTAACTTGCCGCTGGTAATGGAAACCCTATGATCTGATAGTTTAACTCCCTCCTAATCTGAAACCCTATACCTTAATTTCTTTGCCTTTGATTAGTTTTTCGCCTTATATTCTCTCTTCTATATTTCTTTGCTCTATAGGAGTAACAAGTGAGGGGAGATTTCATATTTTTTTCTCTTGGTGTTGTGTATACTTGTGGAGTAGTGTTCTCAGATTTGGGTTCTAGGGTTTTAGAAGGGTGGTCTCGTTTACATCGCTTTGTTTGGGTGGAGCGATGAGAATTGGATTTTCGATCTATTCTTCTCTTTATAAGCGAAGCTTACATGATTAGGATCTGCAGTTTATGCGGAGATGAACAACTTTGGCAGAGGGGTTTGTTTTGTCAATTTTCAAGTGTTATTCTGCCATGGCCATCTTAACCATTTTCACTACCAAAGCTGGGAAATGAGATTTCATTGTCTCATTGCTTCATGCATGACAGCCACCACTTCATCTCAATGCTAGTTTGAGATTCAAGAAATTGTTTGCTTTGGTCATCAGTGATCCAGCTCCTTCAATTCTCTTTATAACCCCTCAAACAAATAGGATAGTAAAAATATTTTATATCTTTAAAATAGTAAATGTATTTTTTATTTAAAATATTAGGATACAACAAATCTTTTATTTAAATCTATCTATTTATCTAACCAAAAAAAAAAAAAAATCTCTATTAGTAATATTGGTTTGCATGTTCGAGAGCATTAAAGTCTATTGCTGACCCTTACCTGTTGCCGAATACGATTCTACTTTCTACGCTCGTCGAGCTATCTCTGAACGTAAGGGAAAGCTCATGATTGAGTACTGACGTTACCCTCTTTCGTTCAATGCAATAATACTTTCATGGCGCGTGGGGTACTCCCAACGGACCAACTCTATAGAAGAGAGTCAAAAGACAGTAACAGTCATCCATTGAACAAAGATTTATGAACTACTCCTATTTACTGTATTATTTTCTCGTTTCTTTCTCCATACTTCATCACAGTTTTCATTTTGCTTATAATTAATCACCAGTGAATGTTGTTTTGATTTTTCTTCAACCTGCGAGAAGAATATTGATCCCTGCATCAAGCAGGGGTAGAGCCGTCAAATGGACCGGTCCTATCCCATTTAGCCCTATCCCGTATGGGTTAGGGTCAAATGGTCCACAGGGCCAAAAGGCCCACACTAAAAAAAAGCCCAAAGGTAAAATGTCCTAAGGGTCAGGGCTAGCTCATGGGTCATAATTTTTTTGATGGACCTATTTTTTTTTATTTTATAAAACTTGACAAAAAGAACAACAATTATAATCACTCTAACATTATGTAATAATATCATTTAATCTATGAAATTATCTATTTCAATATGTATTACGTGCTATAATTTTTCCTTCACTAACCGCACAACCATTTAAATCCAAGTGAATGGTTTTTCTTAGCTGGAATATTATCTATTGCAATAATTTGATATCAGTTATCTACTTTAACAATGCATTTCATGTAAAGGCAATGATGAAAAGAGATAAAACAATGGTTTCTCTTCAATTTTTTTAGAGAAAACTATAGCACTTAATACATATTTGATAGTTAATTTCATAGGTTAAATGATATTATTACCTAATGTTAACGTGATTACAATTTTTGTTCTTTTTGTCAAGTTTTATAAATTAAATAAAATAAATAGGACTATCAAAAAAAATATGGCCCATGGGCTGGCCCGCCACCCTAGGGCTTTTTAGTGCTTTTTGGTCCTGTGGGTTTTTTTTAATGTGGGCCTTTTAACCTTGTGGCCCATCTGGCCCTGGCCCACATGGGCTAGGGCTAGGTGGGTTCATTTGACAACTCTAGTTATGGGCTAAATAAATCGAGCTATTATTATGGGTCAGATGGGCTGGCCTTAAGGCCTACTTGACATCTCTAAGCAGTGGACATTATAATTATGACTCAGATAGGAAATGTGATTGGGTCGTGTAAAAAAGGAACAGTAGGGACGCTGTGTGTATGTGGTCACACCTTGGTGGCCCCTCCCCTCATACTTCCTTCCGGGGCAGGGTTGAGTCTCAGCTCTGCATCTGAACAGCTAGAAGCTAGTAGCTAGACACGGCCTACAATGTTTGTATTTCTGGTAATCCTACTGTACCAGTCAAATTCTTCAACCATAATGTTATTCACACCCTTACGCTCCACCTACTTTATGTCTTTATGATAATTTTTATTTTGTGATTATCTATCTTAGTTCATTTTCATTTTTTAAGTGTGTGTTTACATTGATGCTCAGTCAACCAAATTATGTTTGAAGTGATAGATTTATAATAAATTTAAGGAGGATGTTAACCAAATGTTTTTTTTTTTTTATTCTTTGAGGAACCTAGAAAAGAATGTTTTTATGAAAAATTGATGATGTATTTAATATTTGAAAATATAAAATAGTTTGTTTTTTAATAAAAACTTATTTTTATTGGTTACGTGTCTTAAAAACAATCGTTACCATGATCCTAAATTTAATATCAAACGTGAAATGAAGAATTTCGTAAGGAAGTGTTTCCTCCGATCATGAAACTTCCACTGGGAACGTGGACGTGTATAGAAGTACAAAAATAAGCGTGTATTTAGAAACACAGCAAGTAAAATCACTTTTCTATCATAAAAGTAACTTACAGTAATCACTGTGTATCCTAACATGCATATGCTAAGATAAATAAACTTCTGTACGGCTCAATGGAATATTATGGGACCGTTTCATTATAATGGGACTGCGGGATTTAGATCCTTTCGGGTTCTTTACAAACAGGATCCTGTTAGAGAGAAAGAAATAAAAAATTAAAATGTGAGTAGTGGGTCCTTATAATCAATTAGGGTGATGTTGTTATGATAAAATTTGTGGCTATCTCTCACTAACATAATAATCATGTTACTGGAGAGATCCTTTTCTGGGGACTACGTACTAGGCTACATTTATACATGTCTTACTCTCAAATTGGAGAGATCTTCCATTCTGTTTGAATGGGAGGAATGATGGTGGTTCGCTGGTTACCGACGTTGGCATTGTGCGATGATGATTGGTCGAGGTCATGGGCAGTTAGGCAGAGGATGGCCGGCGCAACGTAGCAGCAATCGAGGGCATGATTCGTGATGGTACAAGGACAATAGTGGGAAGCGGTTCATTTGAGAATTTGGTGGCTATTGGCTAATGGTGCGCGATGGTTACGGGGTAGTGGTTGTGCATGGGCGCCAGGTCGAGGCAACGAATGTGGTGGTGGCTGAGGGGTGAGGGCAATGGATTTGTGGTGATAAACTTTGGTACTGGTGCTAGCTAGTAGGTAACAATGATTATATTTTCGGTAATTTTAAGTAAAATAGTTAATAACAACGTGGTGGTTGATGATGGTGTGTGGCAAAAGATGGTGATTAGCGGTAAAAGATAGTGAGGGTAATAGTTGAGAACAATATTTATGTTGTTAATAATATTAAAATACAATGATTAGTAACTTTGTCTATTAATGTTCCATATTGATATCAAAATGTCCTTAAAATATATATCTCATCCAAGCATGAGTGAGAGAAGAGATGGAAAACATGTGAAACACCGCCCGCGCCGCGTGAATAGGCCTCCACACTAAAAAGTAGACCAAGGAAAGCTTGAAAATCTACTTATGGTAAAAGACGAAATTCTTTTTATTTTTTTTGGAAGAAAAAAGACAAAATTCTTGTTCCACCCTGATGTTATTATTAGTCAAGGCCTCTTTCTTGTGGGCTTCGGCTTTGAACTTTGGGTGCAATGATGAAGCTTCTATACTTTAGTCAAACCAATAATGTTTTTTTTTTTAACCATTAATATTGTATTTGACATCCAGTAAGACATTGGTATTTTTATGAAAATACGATTTTCTATTATATGTGAGTAAGATATTATTTAAAACTTTAGTCAAAGAGCCTTTTTAAACAAACCTATATAGGCTAACCCATGACATGAAATATGGAGGGGTAAAGGATGAGGGCATGTTTTCCTCATGATGATTTTATAAATTAACCAGTTTTTTCATTTATTTTACTATACTTTTAACGGATACTATAATTTTGTTAACAAAGTTGTTATTCACTCCACCAATTTAGATTACTTAATCAGCATGTCAAAATAGATACTTAATGAGAACTCGTTTGATCTGTATGACCGTGTATTTTTTTAAAAAAATTAAGCAGTTTTTAATAATTAATAATTAATATAATTACATATATTGAGAAGAAAATTGTTATTCAGTCCACTGAATTAAGATTACTTATTAGAGCATGTCAAATTGTCAATGAAATTGCATCCCGGGTCAAATTACTCTTGTTCACAAGCAATGGTGGGAAGGTAAACTACATGTATTCTTATGCGGCCATCTTTTCTTTCTTTCTTTTTTTACGTTTTCCTCGTTCTTCCTATGTTCTTTTTCACAACTGACCATTCCAGATAATATTCCGTGGATTAAAGTTTGGGAAAACTTCAAAGGAACAAAAAAGCAAAGAATTTAACCACACAAAAACAAAAAAACAAAACTCAGAAAGAACGCAGAGGTCGGTGAAGTGAATGGGCGCTGCACAGTAAGGTTTGGATGTTATATAATTAGCCCAATACTTCAATCGGCCTGATTATTCGGGCCAAGCCCAATTCTAAAATTCTGCTTTTTAATATCGGGTGAGCACACGTGGTCCCACTGTGTTTAACTAAATTATGTACTACTTTTTTTTGGGTTAAATTTGGCTTAATTGTATTTTTCATCCCAACATTTTTTCAATGATATTTGAGCCTCACATTTATAAATGTTGAATGTTAGTATCTCTTCATCAAATTGTCGTCTAAAAGATGAATTCTTCAGTACCCATATAAAATTTGGGTAATATTTATCCCATATATTGGTCCAATCAAATTTCGCCAAATAACGCCACGTCAGTTAAAATTTGATAACTCATTTTTGCCTTAGTCAAACCTCTTAAAGGGCACCTTTGTAAA
Organism: Sophora flavescens; assembly: GCA_030762895.1. Taxonomy (NCBI): domain Eukaryota; kingdom Viridiplantae; phylum Streptophyta; class Magnoliopsida; order Fabales; family Fabaceae; genus Sophora; species Sophora flavescens. The sequence goes on from CM061067.1 coordinate 19,184,995, forward strand.
AACAAAAAAAATAGTTTTAGTTTTCCCTTCATCCCCTCCGAACCTCCTCCCCTCGAAGCTTTTGGCAGATGACCTTCCACCTTCATCCTCTCTGGCGAACCTTCCACCTCTCTGGCGAACCTTCCACCTTCCACAGCCTATAAAGTCCATCGCCACTGTCGCTATCTCCAAACATGCCAGCCGTCCTTCATGAACACGCATCCACACCCAACATCACCCCAGTCATCTCCGACGTCCATTTCGCATGTCGTTGCGTGTGTGTGTCAGATTGAATAGTAATATGGAAGAAAAGATGATTTGAATTATTTGAATGAGATCATATATTAAAGTGAGAGCAGAAAATGGTAGACGAGTACCATATGACCATATGAAGAAAATTGAATAGCATGATGTGAATCTAGAACATAAAGAAAAGAAGCATCCCAATTGTTTGAGCTCGCTTGAAATAATTAAGCAGCACAATACCGATTGTTCTTTGCAAAATTTATTTTGAAAGTTTCATTGTCATCAGTGCAGCTGCCTAGACAAGTCCCGTCTTAGAATTTGGGTTTTGGTCTAACTCAACCCAAAAGCAAGCTTGTAAGTTGAGGGTTGTCCCTTAATTATAAACACTCTTCAGATTATATCACTATCCAATGTGGGACTCTAACGACCCAAGTCGTTTTTGCGGGTCATAAGACCCGTTTTGTCTACAGTTGGATGGGGAAGGAGAAGATCCTTCGTGAACGTGATTTTATGTTTTAAATACAAAAAGCGTCTTCACTTAACACTGTTCGACCACATAGCATGATGGATAGCGACCATTCTTTAAGTTAGGATTTGCACCATGTCCTGTTTTCAAACATTTCAGTATCAATTTTGGTTACTTTTTTTTTTAGGGTTGTGAAAATAAATTAAATAAAAATTAAGAGAGTCCTAGGAATGGGAGGAAGATCCCGTTGAAGATGAAACACAGGAAGATGAAGAAAGTGTGTTTAACAATCCAATGAGTGAAGCCTCGTCGTTGGGAATGAAATTCCAGTTGGGAACAGAAGACCAAGACAAAGGAGAGATGCTGGGAACGGATGATGGGTTCTAGGTTGCTAAGGAGCAAGGACATAAAGGAAAATAAAAATAATAATTTATTTGGTTATTACAAATATACCTCTGTGAGGTTTGAATAAGTCAAAAATGAGTTGTTAAATTTTAAATGACGTGGAGTTAGTTGGCAAAATTTAATTGAGCCATGTATGTAGGATAAATATTACTCAGATTTTATCGAGGTATCGAAGAACTCACCATGTAAAAACTATTGAAAGCTGTTTAGATAACAATGCACTTTGCCACGTGCCACCCACGTTGGTGGTCTGATTTGGCAGACCGCGAGGGTCTGATTCGTGATGCTAGTAGTAATTGGGTGGTGGGATTCGCTTTGAATATAACATTTATTCAACTGTTATAATGACTTTGTACAATGAAATAAGGAGGGTAATAGTAGAGTTAGACCCTGCTACTATTATTTCTACTCTCTCAAATAAGGGTTTTAAAGTGGAGAAATGTTAAACGAAGACACACTTTCGACACTTACATCGTATGTTATTACAAAACAAATTTAATCCTTTTGTTAACATTAAAACTTGGAGATTAATTAAATCAAAATCACTTTGGTTCCAACAATCTCTCCATTTTTTATGATGACAAAAACTAATTAAATTTGAGTAGCAAAGTCTAAGAGGGCTTACAAAGCTCCCCCTAAAACAAAGCATAAAAACATTTTATATTATGTCGGGACTGTATTAGAGCAATTACTTATCATATCAAACAGAGTGAAAAACATGTAGTCGTAGAACATATTAGAGCAATAAAATACTTCATTGTAAACAATTATCAGAGCAATCAAATAAGTAGACATAGCATTATCAATGGAAGAAAAAGGGTGTTTACCAAGTTGATCTTTAGTGTTAACAATATAGCATTTACAACCAAAAGGGTGAAAATAAGATATGTTGGGTTTTCGTCCTTTCCACAGTTCATAAGGGGTCTTGTTCAGGATAGGTCTAATGTATATTTTGTTCTGAATGTAGCAGGCAGTATTAATATCTTCAGCCCATAAGTGTCTAGGGACAGAGTTGTCATTGAGCATAGTCCTAGCCATCTCTTGAAGAGATCTGTTCTTTCTCTCTATCACACCATTTTACTGTGGTGTTCTAGGTATTGAGAAGTTGTGAAGAATACCACTTTCTTCACAGAACTTATGAAATAGCTCATTTTCAAACTTTCCCCCATTGTCACTTCTGATTGAAGTGATACACATGTATTTTTCATTTTGTACATGTTTGCAGAATACAGAAAAGAACTTGAAAGACCCATCCTTGTGAGTTAGGAACATAACCCATGTCCATCTAGTGTAGTCCTCTACTATGACAAGACCATATTTCTTACCACTAACAGAAGCAGTCCTTGTTGGACCAAAAAGATCAAGGTGTAGCAACTCTAGTGGTCTATTGGTACTAACAATATTCTTAGATTCAAAAGAACCTTTGACTTCTTTTCCCTTTTGACATGCATCAGAGAGCGACAGATTTGAACTTAAGGTTTGGTAGCCCTCTCACGAGGTTATGCTTGTTTAGCTTTGAAATTAATTTCAAGCTTGCATGACCATGCCTTTTGTGTCAAATCCATCGCTCATCTTCAATGGATACTAAACATAAGACACTTTGATTTGAGAGGTCCTCCAAGTCAATCTTATAAAGATTGTTTTGCCTCTTAGCAGTGAATACAAGTGATCCATCATCTTTCTTGACAGTACACAAGTTCTTAACAAAAGAAATAGCATATCCATTGTCACATAATTGACTTATGCTCAGCATATTATGTTTTAAGCCACTTACTAAAAGAACATTATCAATGGAAGGAAAAGGGTGTTTACCAATTTTACCTATACCAATGATCTTCCCTTTCTGATTTCCTCCAAATGTAACCCAGCCACCATCTTTGGCTCTAAGATCTTGGAACATACACTTTTCTCCTGTCATGTGTCGTGAGCACCCACTGTCCAAGTACCAAGACGTCTGTTTTCTTCCTGTTGTTAAGCAAATCTGCAACAAGTATTATCTTATCTTTAGGTACCCAAATTGACTTGGGTCCTTTCTTGTTAGTTGCCACTAGACGAGTATGCTTAGCATGTTTATTATGTATGCATCAAGATGAAGTATGCTCATTCTTTCCACACACTTTGCAAAAGGTGTTGGATGGGCCAGACTTTGTTTTAGCATTTTTAGCTTTAGCTTTTGAAGCTATATGCTATGTATGTGGTTTTGACTTTTTGTGAGATGATTCTTGCTTCTCTTTGTCATAACCGATGCCAAATTTATCATGTGGTGACTTAGAGTACCTTAAAATGAGACTAAGCTTGTCTGAGCCACCTACAAGCTTTGACAGAGAGTCTATCAGATATGTTATTTGTTGCTTCTGTTTTGAAACTTCACAAGAAGCATCAGGCTCACACTCCATTTTGTCATCTAGACAGACATTCACTAATTTTAGTATGTCATTTTCATCTTTACGGTTTTGTTTCTCAGTGCAGAGCCTATCATATTCTCTAGACATTTTAGAAAATTTCTTTTTGAGACTCCTATACTCTCGTGATAGTATGGACGACTCATGCAACAATTCATCAAAAACATTTTGAAGAGTGAAAAGGTCAGAGTCCATTACCTCAGCATCAGTGTATTCACTTTCTGATGCAGTGTCTACCATGAGACAGATATTTGCCTCTTCCTCAGCATTATCTTCTTCATCTGATGAAGACAGATCAAGATCCTCCCATGTAGCCATTAAGCCTTTCTTCTTTTTGAAGAATTTCTTTTTATCTTTTAGGTCAGGGCAATCAGCTTTGAAATGACCAGGTTTATTGCATTCAAAGCACAATGGAGGATCTTTTTCCTTGGAGTCTGACTTTTCCTCGGAAAACTTTTTGTTGTATTGCTTCCTTCTGAAACCACCTTTCTCTCTCCACATATGTTGAATATTCCTGAAGATGCAAGACAATTCATCCTCATCCGATCCTTCATCATTGTCCGAAGATCCAGACTCATCTGATGACTCGGCAACTTTGAGAACCTTTGATGAGCTTGCTTTCTTTGCCTTTAGGGCAATAGATTTTCCTTTTCTGGAATTTTCTTCTTCATTAAGTTCAAGTTCATGAACCTTGAGAGATCCAAGAAGCTCTTCCAGAGAGAGTGTATTCAGGTTTTTGGCTTCCTGAATAGCAGTAACTTTGGGTCTCCATTGCTTGGATAAGCTCCTCAGAATTTTTATGACATGATCTCTATTTTCATATGTTTTTCCAAGAGATATAAGACTGTTGGTGATAGTCTGAAATCTCCCAAACATTTGATCTATTGATTCATGATCAGCCATCTTAAACAGTTCATACTAGTGAACCGATATGCTTATTTTTTTATTCCTTCACTTGTGATGAACCCTCATGAGTTAGGACAAGAGTATCCCAGATTTATTTAGTAGAATTGCAGCTGTGAACTTTGTCATGTTCAGATCTAGTAATAACACACATGAGATAGTGCTTAGCTTTCAGATTGAGCTGATGTTGGTTTTTTTGCTCTTGAGTCCATTGGGCTCTAGGAACAGCAGATCCAGCTTCATCTCTTGGCTCTGTGTAGCCGGTTTCAATAAGCTCCTAAATATCTATATTTTGTGCATCCAAGAAGGCCATCATCCTCTTATTCCAGTAGTCATAATCTGTTCTATCAAGGAGAGGAGGTCTGTTGATAGCTTGTCCTTCTGCATCCATGGTTGTTGGATCGTACTCCCTCAGCACTTGTTAGATGCTCAACCCTTTCGAGGCTGAGCTCTGATACCAACTGAAGTTGACACGTGCAAACACAAGAAGGGGGTTGAATTGTATTTGTTAATAATTATCGAAAACAACCTTTTTCAAAACAGATTTCTCACACAAAAAGATTAACACAGAAATAAGCACACACAAATAGATCTTTTAGAATCCTAACAAAAGCAATATCAAAACCCCATAGCCAGTACAAACAAATAAAATTGAAGAGTTTAGGGATAGAAGATTCACGTAAGAGATTTATATCCTGGTTCACTCTCTTCCAACCAAGAGCTACGTCCAGTCCCTTCGACTTGAAGGTTTTATGCACTATTTCTCCAAATAGATCACAACCAAGTATTCAACACCTCTCCAGGCTTACAAGTATTCCTTTCTTACCAAGCCTCTCTAGGCTCTAATTCTAACAAAGAGATTTAACTTATGATCTTCTTAACTCACTATGTGTGAGGATATGAAAGTTTAAGATTTGTTGAATGTTTTCACAATATTCAAACTAAAAGATTACATACTTATGCTTTTGAAAGAATGAAAGAATAGGGGTTTGTTCTGGAAAGTATTGTATTGGAAGAGGTTGGGCTAGCAAAAGTTGTCCTTCAGTACTTGAGGTCTTCTATTTATAGTGACCATCTCCTTCTCTTGAAAAGTTTCAACGGTCATTTTGAACTTTCCGTTTAGAGATGAAATAATATCCATTGTGACTGAAGGTTTGATCTTGGCAATGCTGAAATGTACTCTTGGTTATCAAGGTAGCACGAAATGGAGGCTCGCTGTTCTGAGCATTGCAGCTTGAAAACTGTTGTTCCTCCTTTGTGTATAATCCAGTTTTTTCCAGTCATAAAGTTGTCATCGTATCGATCGTGTTGCAACTTTTAATGTATTAATCTGCTTTTTGTATTTATTTGATGGTACTATGTTTCTTTTACAACAAGGTGAAACATTAAAGAAGATAAAACAAAAGAAAAACAAATATTGTATTGAAATAAATTCAATCATTTGAAATAAATCTGAGAGAACTGTATTGCATTTATTTACACATGAGATATATCTCGTCTACTCAAAAACTCCGTCTACTCAGTTATTTGTGAGACTAGGTTTGTTCGCTCTTTCATAAGGCTCGTCTGATGATGTGGCATACAAAGCTCGTCTTTCAAGTCTTTGGACTTGTTATTCCTCAATGAGTTATCATAATTTCTGTCTGGTGACGTGGCACTTAGAGTTCGTCTACTCGATCAATGAACCCGTCTATTGACGTGGCAAGTTAAAACTAGTCTATTTGATTTTAAACTTAAAATCCGTCTAGTAAGCATTTAGTGCCTCGTCTACTTAAAGAAACCAGTCTACTCAATTAAATAAATAAATAACTTTACCAAAACATTGAGTATCCCATCTACACGGGTGGACGTACATTTCTCTTTATGAGTCCAAGCAGATACATATGAAAACTTATTCTAAGTTTCCATGTCTTATAATTTTAAGTGTTCCTGCATAGCTAAATAAACTTGTTAGATATCAACAAACACTTTGCAAAGCAAATTTAATCCTTTTGTTAACATCAAAACTTAGAGATTAATTAAATCCAAATCACTTTGGTTCCAACAGCGTGTAGACGCAGATTTTAAGTAGACGAACTCTTTTTGTTATAAGTTTTCATATGCTCTGTCTAGCTAAGTAAATGCTATCCTGACCACAAAGAAATATTTATTTCAAATGATTGATATTTATTTCAAACGAATATTGGTCATTTCTATTTGTTTTGATGCCTTGTTTCTTTGTGAGAGAAACATAGTACCATTGAGAAAATACAAAAAGTAACATAGTACAATGAGGAAATGCAAAACACTCCGTACCCTATCATCTTTACTGCTGGAATAGCTGGAATTTTCAAAAAGGAGGAAAGACAGTTTTCAAGTTGCAAATTGCTCAGAGCTGTGACCCTCCATTTTGTGCAAAAGTGATAACCAAGAGTACATTTCACAATGGCCACGATCAAGCTATCAGTCACAACGGATATTATGCATTTAATGCTATCTCTAAAAGGGAATATTCAAAATAATCGTTGAAGATTTTCAAGTGAAGAAGAAGGTCACTATAAATTGAAGACCTCAACCACTAAAGAACTAAATTTGTGAGATAAACTTTTGCCAATCTACAAGCTCTCTTTATTTTATTCTTTCAAAAGCAAAAGTGTAATTCTTTAGCTTGAATATTGTTGTAATATTCAACCGATCTTAAACTTTCATATCCTAACACATAGTGAGTTAGAATATCAAAAGCAAACAATCTTTTTGTTAGAGTTACAGCAAGAGGCTTGGTAAGAAAGGAATACTTGTAGCCTGGAGAGGTGTTGAATACTTGGTGTAATCTATTTGGATAAATAGTGGAGTAAATCCTTCAAGTCGAAGGGACTGGACGTAGGTCTTGGTTGGAAGAAAGTGAACCAAGATAAAACACTTGCGTGAATCTTCTTATCCCTTAACTCTTACATTTTTATTTGTTTGTACTGACTGTGGGGCTTTGAACTTGATTTTGTTAAGTTTTTAAAAGATCGTTTTCTGTATGTGCATCTGTCTTATATTCTTTGTGTGAGAAAATAAGTTTTGAAAAATGTTGTTTTCAAAAATTATTAACAAAAGTAAACAATCTCTTCTGCACATACTTCTTCTTCTACATCCTCTACCATCAGAGCGGCTTCTAGCGAATCTTCAAACTTCTGGTGCAAACTCTTGTCAGATAATGAATCAATGAGGTCCACTATCATGCATGTGTCCTTGTCGCTTGGGTGTTTCATCGCTTCAAACACATTAAAAGTGACCTTTTCGTCCTGTACCCGAAGTACCAATTCCCCTTGATTTACATCGATCAAGGCTCTACCTGTTGCTAGGAATGGTCTCCCAAGAATCGAGAGGAGTATCGCCATCTTCACCATATCTAACACCACAAAATCTGCTGGAAAAATGAACTTATCTACCTTCACCAACAAATCCTCCACAACACCATAGGGATATGTAATTGAGCGGTCCGCCATTGAAGAGAAATCCCCGTTGGTTTTACCTCACCAATCCCCACTTCTTGAAAATGGAGAGCGGCATCGATTAATACTTGCCCCTAAATCGCACAATGCTCTCCCTATGTTCGGATGACCTATAGTGCATGGGATAGTGAAACTGCCCTGGTCCTTCATTTTTACTGGTAGCTTCCTTTGAAGTATAGCGCTGCACTCTTCATAGAAGCATAACTGTCTCCTCCTTCCACCTTCTTTTTGTTTGTAAGGATCTCCTTCATGAATTTTGCGTAGGAAGGCATCTCATTGTAGAGCTTCAAAGAAACGGGATGTTTATTTGTAGCTTTTTGAATACATCCAGGAACTTAGAAAACTCGCTGGTCTTTTGCTTCTTTCTTCTTAACCGGGGGGTACGGGATTACGAAATATGGGGGCAGCTCTTTGGGATTATCAACCTCTTCCGGAATCTGTCTTCTAGTCTTCTTCTTCGCAAATTCTTCATCAACCAATTTCTCCCTCTGCGGTTCTTCAGCTTCTACATCAATAGGGATAGAGGTAGTACCTTGGGAAGTTCCCTGGTTCTTCATTGTTTACCTCTTCAAACCGCACCTTATCAATTCCAAAGCATCACTTGTCTTCTCTTCCTTCTCTTTTTCTTGTGGGTTTAACACTCTCCCACTTCTTGTAACAATGGCTTTACAATCTTCCCTTGGGTTCTTCTCGTTATCCCCAGGCAATTGTCCTGGAGGTCTCTCCGCCATCCGCCTTGCTAGTTGGCCCATTTGATGCTCCAAGTTCTTGATTGAGGCATTCTGATTCTTTATAGTTTCTTGAGTAGCTTGCATGAACTGGCCTAGAAGGTTCTCCAATTTGCTTGAACTCTCTTGAGGAGGCTTTGCTTGAGTATTTGAACTTTGCCCTTGTCTCCAACTAAAGTTAGGATGATTGCGCCACCCCGGATTGTAGGTGTTGGAGTAGGGATCATTTCTAGGCCCTTGGTTGCCCATATAATTTACCTCTTCTTGTCCCGAGCTTCCAACCACATTGATCTCACAGTTTCCATTTGCATGGTTGCCTCCACAGAAATCACACACTGAAGTACCTTAAGCTTGGACAGCTTGTACTTGAGAGTTCTGCAGTTGAACCGACCCCAGCTGTTTGGTAAGAATAGCCATTTGTGCCTTGAGAGCACCAATTTCATCCAGCTCTAGAACACCTCTATTGACCATTGACCGAGAACTAGGCATTTGATAGTCATTGTTAGCCATGTTCTCAATCAAGTCCTTTGCTTCTTCCGGTGTCAATGTCCCTCTTGCAGCCGCTTCAATCATACTTCTTGAATTCCTATTGAGCCCATTAACAAATGTTGCGACCTGCTGCCATGTCTCTAGTTCATGATTGGGACAAGCTGTGAGTAAGGACTTGAATCTCTCCCAAGCTTCATATAGTGACTCACCATCCCTCTGTGCAAAGGCATTGATCTCTGATCTCAGCTTAATCATTCTTGACGGAGGGAAGAAGCGAGATAAAAACTTGCTGACCAAGTCGTTCCAGGTGATGATGCTTCCATGAGGATGAGATTGAAGCCATGCCTTAGCTCCATCCCTCAAAGAGAAAGGGAAAAGCCTTAACCGAATGGCCTCATCGGAAGCTCCGTTTAACTTGATGGTGTCACACAGCTCAATGAAAGTACCAATGTGAGCATGAGGATCTTCACTCTCCAACCCTCCAAATTGGTTTTGTTTGCACAAGGGTGGAGAAGTGATGCCTTGATTTCAAATTATTGCAGGCCACTGCGGGGTCTCACAATCGGAGTTCCACATCTATCAACTCTAGGGGAAGTGTAGTCCCCCATTGTTCTCCTTGGTGCATTCTCTTCTCGCCATGGTGACAAATTGCTACTTCAATTTGTGGTTCTTGCACACTTTGGGTAACTCAACTTGCTTGCTCTTGTCTACTAGAAGATGCTCTTTCTCTGTTCTGTCTTGCCTTGGTTTTCTTTCTATTCCTTCTGCAGAGTCTCTCGATCTCGGGTTCGAATTGGAGTTCACCTGGGTCGATTGTACCTCGCATACACTGAACAAACGGAGTAGCACAGAACAAACAGAAAAACAGCACTTGCAGAAATTCACAGCAGAGATATAGACAATAAGAACGAAAAAAAAAAAACAGTAGGAAAACAGTAAAAATGCCTAAATTAGGAGTCCCCTTTGGTACTCGTGATATTGGCACACCGATCCCCGGCAACGGCGCCAAAAACTTGACATAGACTCGGCAAGTGTACCGGTTCGTTGCAAGTAATAAAACGGTAAGACCGGATATCGTTCTCAGGGATCGTGGACAATTACCACTTCGCAAATTTGACTACTATCTAGGCGATCGAATTTTTGAGTGAAGGTTGTTCTAACATCTAACAAACAAACAAGAAGAAAATGTTTTTGTTCTTTTTGGATTTTTCTCAAACAGTTAATTGTGAAAACAGAAAGATGAATAACAATGAGATAGAATTGCTAGGGTTAAACTAAGCTAATCCTCCCTTGATTGTTATGAAATGATAACCAACACAGTTCCTAGTTCTCTTATGACAATCAAGTCTTTTCAGAGATACTCAAGCCTAATTCATTAGGTGCATTGAGCCTAAAATCCCAAGTTAAACCCTAATTCCTTAGGTGGATTAACCTGAGATTTTGCATTAAGTAAAGACTTATAAGATTGCAAGCACCTCAAGACCTATTCCTAGGCTCATGAACTACCCGGCATTTGATTCATGAGCAAGCTCTAACACCAACCTTCCAGTTATCTATTAAAGCAACTAATCATTCATAGGGTGATCAAGCCTAAGAAAGCATTAAGCATGGAATCAAACACTCATAAAGAACAAGGAAACTGCATTATAATCAAGTCATTTTACAACGAAGTTCAGATAGCAATAGTCTAACCCCAACAAAGGGGAGTTTAGCTACACATAATTGAAAATAAACCAAAAGAAATAATTACAGAGATGAACGAAGGAAAGAGCTCCATGGAATGATGCACACAGCCACAGCAGCAGAGGATTTCTCTAGGTTTTTTTCTGAATCTCCTTTTCTTCTGTTCTGCTCAGTCCTTTTATTACTCGTGGCCGGTCACGGCCGTGACAGCCATCACGGCCAGGCCGTGATGGTTTCTGACTTGGGCGCCTCTTCATTTACTAATACATCACGGCCGTGACAGCCATCACGGCTAGGCCGTGATCGTCTCTGACTTTTCCAACTGATTCATCACGGCCGTGATAGCCATCACGGCTAGGCCGTGATCGTCTCTGACTTTTTGGTGATTTTGGGTCACGACCGTGATATATATCACGGCCAGGCCGTGATCGTTTCTGACTTTTGGAGATCTGGCACAGCTGACATGTCACGGCCGTGATAGCCATCACGGCCAGGCCGTGACAGCTTCTGACTTTTGGCTCAATTCTTCCTTCACTCTTCGCTCCTTCACGGCAGTGAGAGGACCATCACGGCTAGGCCGTGATACTCTCTGCTTGGCTCAATTTCTTATCTTTTAAATCTCTAAGTCATCCAATCTTCATACTTGCTAATTCTTGGGCATTTAATCCTGATTATCTGCAAAACAACACACAATACCACCTTATCCGTTCCAAAGGGAAAACTAAACAAAATAAACACTAAAATGGTCTAACTATATGCAAATGCATGCAGAAATGTACATGGAAAATGAGGTGAAATCACACTCATCAAAATCCTTCAAGTCGAAGGGACTGGACGTAGGTCTTGGTTGGAAGAAAGTGAACCAAGATAAAACACTTGCGTGAATCTTCTTATCCCTTAACTCTTACATTTTTATTTGTTTGTACTGACTGTGGGGCTTTGAACTTGATTTTGTTAAGTTTTTAAAAGATCATTTTCTGTATGTGCATCTGTCTTATATTCTTTGTGTGAGAAAATAAGTTTTGAAAAATGTTGTTTTCAAAAATTATTAACAAAAGTAAACAATCTCTTTGTTAGAGTTAGAGCTTGAAGTGGCTTGGTAAGAAAGGAATACTTATAGCCTGGAGAGGTGTTGAATACTTGGTATAATCTATTTGGATAAATAGTGGAGTAAATCCTTCAAGTCGAAGGGACTGGATGTAGCTTTTGGTTAAAAGAGAGTGAACCAAGATAAAACACTTGCGTGAATCTTATAATCCCTTAACTCTTAGAGTTTTATTTGTTTATACTGACTGTGGGGATTCGAACTTGATTTTGTTAAGCTTTTAAAAGATCATTTTACGTGTGTGCATATATTTTATATTCTTTGTGTGAGAAAATAAGTATTGAAAAAGGTTGTTTTCGAAAATTATTAACAAACACAATTCAACCCCATTCTTGTGTTTTCCTGTGTCAACTTCATATTATTTTGTTTGGTTTGAGAAAGAAAATACGAAGAAAGAAAATTAAAAGAAAAGAATATGAATAGAAATAAAACCATGAGAAAAAAGATATGTGTTTTAAAATGGTTGTTTAATATGAGAGAATTTCTCTCCTCTTTGTGAGACGTATAGTGTTTATTCCTTATCTTGGAGGCATGTCGGACGTGGGAGTGAATATGGCAGGGCTGTCTCTGGATGGCGATGAGGAGGAAGGGCTAAGTATTGGGGTGAGGGATGAAGAGGCGGCGGTGGCAACTGAGTTCCAGTTATGTCTGGTAGGTCGCTTCCTTACAGATAGACCCATTAGGTTCATGGCAATGCAGAATCGAATGGCATCGATTTGGAGACCGGTAAAGGGCTTGGTGGTGAAAGAAGCATCTTCTGGACTGTATTTATTTCAATTCTTTCACAAGAAGGATATGGAGAGTGTGATGAATGGAGGTCCTTGGTCATTTGGCAATTATCTTCTTCTCTTTGGTAGCATCCCGGTCGGGGTTTCTATCCAGAATATCCCTCTCTTCCCTGTGGATTACTGGGTACAAGCCTTTAATCTGCCAACTGGTTTTATGAATGAATTGGTGGGTAATCATCTTGGAAATTATATTGGAGAATTTCCGGAGTATGATCCATCCAATAATGCAAGTATTTGGCGAGACCATTTAAGGATCAGGGCCAGAATAGATATTCGTAGTCTGCTGAAAACGGAAAGGAAGGTGAGGAGGACGGGATGAGATTGGTCTATGGTGAAATTCAAATATGAGAAACTTGGCATTTTCTGCTTTGCATATGGAAAACTTGGCCATATAGAGCAGAAATGCGAGGTACTCTTCGCCATGGAAAATGATGATGGATCACAAGGTTGGAGCTCAGAGCTTAGGGCGGAGGTATGCAGGCAAGGTGGCATCGAAGGTGAACCGTGGCTGAAGGATGATAGGGAAGTTAGGCGAAACCCTAATAGCGGAAATCATGGCGTGAATAGTGGGATCCCGATGCAACAAAGAAGGAATTCGGCTCCAACAAATCAGGGGGGACCAGGTTAATCATTTGAATTCAAACAGAGGCACTTCTTCTGTCTTTAATGCTGTCCCAGAAATGGAGACCTCCACATTTAATGTAGTTAGAGACGTTAACATAGTTCTAGGGATATCTAATCCCAATGTTAACGGTTCTACCTTATTAGCCAATCATTCAAGAGCGTTGACTATGGGTGAGGATTTGTTGACTAGTCAACACCTGGAAGAGCAACGCAGGCAGAAAAGAATTCGTGGACTAGGGGACGTAGATGAACATGCAGGCCATGCAGAGGAATAGCAGTCTGGTGGTTATGGAGATTTTATTGGTTTGGAGCATTTTTTATTGGCAGGGCCTGGTTACCAGGCCTGCCGGAAGCAATGATTATTCTCAGTTGGAACTGCCGAAGTCTGGGTAATACTCAGGCAGTTCCCACTCTTAAGGACATTACCCGATCTCACAAGCCGGATGTCATTTTTCTTTGTGAGACCAAAGTTCATGAAAGGAAGGTAGAAGAGATTAGAGTGAAGTTGGGATTCTCGAGTTCTTTTTGTGTGGATAGAGAAGGACTGAGTGGCGGCTTAGCTATGCTTTGGAAGGAGTCAGTAAAGTTACAAGTCACTAGATAAGCTTGTAATTTTATAGACATGCCGATTGGTGATGGGGTGAGCGGTACTTGGAGGCTTACGGGTTTCTATGGGTGCCCGGAGACTTCGAGGCGGAGGGAGTCTTGGGATATTATTCGTTCATTAGCTGGCTCTTCTCATCTTCCTTGGTGTATGATTGGGGACTATAATGATCTCTTAGCTAATAAGGAGAAATGTGGTTATGTGGAACGACCTCAGTGGATGACCGATGGCTTTCGCCAAGCTGTGATGGATTGTGATTTGGTCGATGGTCCTCTTGATGTGGGTATCAGTTCACTTGGTTCCGGAGGAGAGGGAATGTTAATTCCCTAGAGGAAAGGCTTGATAGAGCCATGGTAAATTCTGATTGGTAGAGTATGTTCCCTGAGGCTCGGCTTTCTAGTATTATAGCTCCAATCTCGGATTATTCTCCCATTCTCTTATCAACAGAGACTGTTTCGAGTTTTGTTTGTCACAAGAGATTTAAGTTTGAAAATAAATGGCTCTATGAGGATGGTATCGAGGATATTGTTACAGGGAGCTAGTCGAATTATAGAGCGGAGGATCTTCTTGGTAAATTGTCTAACTGTGTCAGTGATTTGAGGGATTGGAGTTGCAACCTTGCTCTTAATTTTCAGCTGGAAATCGCTAACTGCAAACAGAAGCTCTCTAGTCTTCAACATAAGAGAGATAGATCCTTGCAATCAGTTCAATGCTTTAAGAATTCGGTTGGCAAAATTACTTGTCTAGGAGAAAGCCATTGGAAGCAAAGGGCAAAAACTCATTGGCTTAAAGGAGGTGACTCTAATACTAAGTTTTTTCATGTGTCTGCCTCTGCTAGGAAAAAAAAATAATACTATTAAGAATGTATTGGATGATCATGGTTCTACAGTGACATCGCAAGAGGGGCTGTGCAAGCTGGTCGGTGATTATTTTGATGGTCTCTTCAAGGGTTGCCACAATGATGTAGACCCTGTTATAAGTCAAGTTCAAGTTAGAATTAATGAGGAAGATAATGCCATGCTCACCGGTCCTTTTTCTAATGATGAATTCAAGCAATCAATCTTAGGCATGCATCCTGATAAGAGTCTGGGCACAGATGGTCTCAATGCAACTTTTTATCAGAGATTTTGGAATGTATATGGTTCTGATGTTATTAAGGCTTGCAAGCAGTGGTTAGAGGATGGTGTCTTACCCGATGAGGTAAATGGTACTAACATTGTCCTTATTTCAAAGTGTGATAACCCCTCCACCATGCGTGATCTTCGTCCAATTTCATTGTGCAATGTTATCTATAAAATTTTGTCCAAAACTCCAGCTAATAGATTGGCATAGGTTATTAGCATGTGTGTTTATGAGGAGCAATCCGTTTTGTTGCTGGAAGACCTATTGTGGATAATGTTTTTACTTCTTCGGAGGTTATTGATGAGCCTCTGTTTGACTGATTTTATAACTAGTAAAGACCTTGTCTTTGTGCTTATTTTATATCATTTTTACCCAAATTAGGCTTGATTGTCCTTAAGTAATATTTTGAGTCTGTAAATTGTTTTTAAGTTAATTTAGTTGATTTAGAGTGAATAAAGTATTTACTTTTATTTTCTGTTTTTCAGGTTAATAAAATAAAATAAAATAAATCTGGAGCCACTCACCCCGCGAAGGATTTCTCGCCCCGCGAGTCATGCAAGCCTGAAAAGTCAGAGACGATCACGGTTTACCCGTGTTGAAGATCACGGCCGTGGCGGTTTTGAAGTTGAAGCGTTAGCCTCGCGAGAATTCCTTCGCCTCGCGAATACTTGAAAGTCGAAGCCATCACGGTTTGGGCACGTTGAAGGTCATGGGCGTTACGATTGAGAATTTGAAGAGTTCGCCTCGCGAAGATATGCTCGCCTCGCGAGAAGACAAAGAGTTGCAGACCTTTCGCATAATTCGCCTCGCGAGCAAGGTGCTTCGCCTCGCGAGGACTTGGATTCCAAAACGTGTATATAAAGCAGTTTTAGGCGAATCAAGAAGTGAATCGAGTTAGCCGATTTTGGCTAATCTTTGGTAGACATAGTAATAGTTTTCAGTAGTTTATTTCTTTTCTCTTGTGTTTTACTTTTGTAATGGAGAATTAGTCTCCTAGATTAATCTCTTGTAATTGGTTTCTCGTTAACACTTGAGGTTTTGTGATTCCATGATCATTTGCTTCTCTCTTTTCAATGCAATGTTTGTATGTTTCGTTTTTGTTATTTCAGGAATATATAGTATGGTATTGTTTCATTTCGGTGATGCTATGTTCCTATATATAATCGCGTTTGTTATTTCGCGTGTGTTCATTCATGTTCGTTTGTTCATGAGAGCTTAACCCCGTTTGTTATTTCGGGAATAGGAACATACATCTGTAGTGGCGGTTTTCGCTTGTTAATTGTTGCTACAACCGGGAGGGGATTAGTATCTGCTTAGGATTTGCATGAACCAATGATAGTGGGAAACTGAGAACAGTAGGTTAATCCCTTTTGTTTATTTGCTATTTTCTTAAAACTGCTTTGTTTCTTTTCTCTGTTTTTTTTATTTGTTTTGTTAATTTAGTTTCAAATCTCAAAACCCCCATTTCTAACTTTTTCTAACTTTTTCTGTTAATAATAACAACACTAAAGAGTCCTTGAGAGACGATCCGAGTTGTCGCACTATACTGCATTATTTTATAATCGCTCGTTCTTTTTGGCGCGTGGCGACAGCGCGTTCAAAAATTGGCGCCGTTGCCGGGGACTCTGGTTTGTTGTTGTTAGCAGAAAATAATTTTTGAAAAAAAAAAAAAACTTTTTGGGTTGCTAATTAGTTTTGTCTCGCTTTATGCAGTGCAGTAAATTTTATTTTCCCCCATGGATAATTACATGTATGGGTATTGGCCGAATGTTTATTATGAACCACCACCTTGCATGTATTATCCTAATTTTAGTGAGCCACCACCATACTATCCTAGCCAAGTGACCACCTCTGCACCTTCCGAACCTTCACAGAGCACCTTGGATGAGATTGCTTCAATGCTACAACAAATGGAAGAGAACAATCAACGGATGGCATACAATCTTGAATTTCAACAGAGGATGGAGGCAATGGAGGCAAGTAATCGTGAAGCCCAACAGAGGGACCAAGCTGAATCTCAAAAGTTGTAGGCTCTAATTGATCAAGTTACCGCCAACTCGGCTGCGATGCTAACTCCACAGCCCCTTGAGGAACATAAGGATTTACAGATGGTTATTCCTGAAAATATTTTTGAAAATAATTCTGATGATAATGTTTCTGTTGATGATGGTTTATGTGTTGAATCCCCTGATCCTAATGCTTGTTATTGTGACGGAACTGCTTTGTGTGTTGAATGTTTTACAGGTTTATACTTTTCAGGAAAAATAGAAAATGCGGATCGTTTTGCAAGTTTGTTCTGTTCAGGAAACTTGGATCAGGAGGATCAAGAGGGCAGCTGCTCCCCCGTGCCTGAAGATAAAGAAGAACCTTTGGGAGTAGATGATTCAAGTCAAACAATTGCATGTGTGGAGAGTAATGGGGTGGATGATGAATTAATTGCTGAATTTCCAGACATTGTAGATTTTACTGATTCATTTTCTTGTAATATATGTACTAACTCTAACATTTGTGTGGTGTGTGCTGAAATTTCTGCGTGTATAGCAGGTGTTGAATTTGTTCGTGCGGTGGATGAAGACATTGCAGAAGTTGAAGCAGCACCATTAACCCCAACTAACTCGTTTGTCACCTCCCCGAGGAGCCACCGATTCTGGATTTTGCACCCTTGGATTTTGCACCATGGCCGGTCCAAGAGGTTGAGCCCCACTTCTATTGGGGAGACTTTATTGAGAAGGAGGTCATCTGTGACCCGAGAGGTAGTGAAAAGTCCGCCGCACTGGGTGGAGTTATTATAATTGTCAAGTGCTCACCTCCGCATCAAAGCCGCAAGTTAGGGAGGCTTGGAATGAATTTCAGTCCTTTGGCTATCATGTGGGCCTTATGCTACAGGCAGTGGGATCCTGGTGGAACCGCCCTTCAATGAGTTTTCTTAACCCTTTCTCCTTTTTAATTTTCTTTTCCTTACTTTATTTCTGTTTTATTTTTAATAAAGCTCCTGAATAATTTGAGAAGCTCAGGAGTTGTGTTTGAGTCTAGTGTTGGCAAGTTTATTGGATTTGGTTAAATTTGCATAGATGGATTGCATGTTAATTGACTGTTTTCCCCCTAGGATTTGAAAAAAAAAAATTGAAAAATGATCCCCATATGATTGAAAACTGAACTTTGGGATTTTATTATGATGGCATGATTTATGATAAGTTTGGGGTGATAGGAAGTACACACTAGGGATAGTATCTCTATTCAAATAATTTGCAAAAAATGTCTAGGTGAGGTTTT
Organism: Sophora flavescens; assembly: GCA_030762895.1. NCBI lineage: Eukaryota > Viridiplantae > Streptophyta > Magnoliopsida > Fabales > Fabaceae > Sophora > Sophora flavescens. Next base: position 19,203,291 of record CM061067.1, read on the forward strand.
GAGCCTCCAACATGTTTTAAACTGTGTGAAAATCACTTTTGATTGCACTTTCCCGAATTTGCTTGAATCTCTTTATGATTTGCATGATTATGTGTTTGCTTCATATGATTTAGGTATTTTCTTTGTAAATAGCTACTTAGCCTAAAATAACCAATTCCTAATGCATGTTCCTTAGTTAGCCCCTTTGAGCCTATTAGCCTGTTAATTCTTGATAACCTAATGTTATAAGCCCAAAAATCTGGAAGACCATGTTAACCCGATCATAGGATTAGGAGAGCATGTAATCTTAGAATGGGTGCAAGAAACTAAAGTTTGGGGTGGCTGCAAGGTGTAATATGTTGTTTGGGATTGAAAAAAAAAATATAAAAGTGCAAAAAAATGTCTAAAAGAAATAAAGAGGCTGTAGTCACCCAAAACAAAATGAAAAATGAAAAAGGAACTTGAGTGAATTTCAAAGTGTAAATAATGTTCATGCTCTCTTAGTTCCTAGGGTCTTCAGCCTAGTACCTTTGTATATCCTACCCTTAGCCAGGCCCCATTACAACCCATAAAAGACCTTTTGATATTGCTTGCATGTTTTCTATGGGAATCATTTTGAGATGAAAATCAAATTTATGGGAAGTGCTCTTAAAAGTGAAAATTGAGTGAAATGTTGATAGCCTGACACAAACTGAGCGATTGAGTGAAACAAAAATTTCCCTTGTGAGGAAGGCATTTGTTTGAATTTGGTGATCTCTCTTTTGTGGGTAACTTAGATCCCCTGCTTAGATTGCTGATTGTCTGAATAATTAATTTCTCAACTGTTTAGAATAAATGAATGTGGGGATTACTTTGCTTGAAAGGGGGAACATTGAAAGGAAAAATTATTTTGATAAATTGCTTGAAATCTGTGGAAAGTTGATTAAATCTTTTGAGCTTGCCAGGTCTTGAGTCTTTTTAAGTTTTTGAGTGTAGTCTGCTTGGGGACAAGCAAAGTTTAAAGTTTGGGGTATTTTGATGAGCCTCTGTTTGACTGGTTTTATAACTAGTAAAGACCTTGGCTTTGTGCTTATTTTATATCATTTTTACCCAAATTAGGCTTGATTGTCCTTAAGTAATATTTTGAGTCTCAGAAATTGTTTTTAAGTTAATTTAGTTGATTTAGAGTGAATAAAGTATTTACTTTTATTTTCCGTTTTTCAAGTTAATAAAATAAAATAAAATAAATCTGGAGCCACTACCCCACGCGAGTCATGCAAGCCTGAAAAGTCAGAGACGATCACGGTTTACCCGTGTTGAAGATCACGGCCGTGGCAGTTTTGAAGTTGAAGCGTTCGCCTCGCGAGAATTCCTTCGCCTCGCGAATACTTGAAAGTCAGAAGCCATCACGGTTTGGGCACGTTGAAGGTCATGGGCGTTACAGTTGAGAATTTGAAGAGTTCGCCTCGCGAAGATATGCTCGCCTCGCGAGAAGACAAAGAGTTGCAGACCTTTCGCATAATTCGCCTCGCGAGCAGTGCTTCGCCTCGCGAGGACTTGGATTCCAGAAACGTGTATATAAAGCAGTTTTAGGCAGAACTGAAGAAGTGAATCAGAGTTAGCCAGTTTTGGCTAATCTTTGGTAGACAGTAGTAATAGTTTTCAGTAGTTTATTTCTTTTCTTTTGTGTTTTACTTTTGTAATGGAGAATTAGTCTCCTAGATTAATCTACTGTAATTGGTTTCTGTTAACACTTGAGGTTTTGTGATTCCATGATCATTTGCTTCTCTCTTTTCAATGCAATGCTGTATGTTTCTGTTTGTTATTTCAGGAATATATAGTATGGTATTGTTTCATTTCGGTGATGCTATGTTCCTATATATAATCGCGTTTGTTATTTCGCGTGTGTTCATTCATGTTCGTTTGTTCATGAGAGCTTAACCCCGTTTGTTATTTCGGGAATAGGAACATACATCTGTAGTGGCGGTTTTCGTTTGTTAATTGTTGCTACAACCGGGAGGGGATTAGTATCTGCTTAGGATTTGCATGAACCAATGATAGTGGGAAATTGAGAACAGTAGGTTAATCGCTTTTGTTTATTTGCTATTTTCTTAAAACTGCTTTGTTTCTTTTCTCTGTTTTTTTTATTTGTTTTGTTAATTTAGTTTCAAATCTCAAAACCCCCATTTCTAACTTTTTCTAACTTTTTCTGTTAATAATAACAACACTAAAGAGTCCTTGAGAGACGATCCGAGTTGTCGCACTATACTGCATTATTTTATAATCGCTCGTTCTTTTTGGCGCGTGGCGACAGCGCGTTCATTATCCATTATATGAGATGCAAGACAAGAGGTGCTAATGGGGATGTTGCTTTAAAGTTGGATGTTAGTAAAGCCTATGATCGAGTTAGTTGGGATTATCTCCAAGCTATTATGGTGAAGATGGGCTTTGATGTCAAATGGATCAAATGGATCCTTATGTGTGTCTCTTTGGTGCAATATTCAGTCTTTATGAATAACGAAGAGCCAGATACTATCTCAGCTAGCCGGGGTCTTCGTCAGGGAGATCCCTTATCTCCTTATCTCTACATTTTGTGCGCCGAAGGTTTGTCAGCTTTAATCAAAAAAAAGGAAAGGAGTGGTCGCATTCATGGCATTAAGATTTGCAGAAGGGCCCCTATCATCACCCATATTCTCTTTGCGGGTGATAGTTTTCTCTTTATGAGGGCCAATGTGAGTGAAGTTTCAGTGATTAAAGATCTCTTGCATACCTATGAGGAGGCTTCCAGTCAATGCATCAATATGAACAAGTCTGCCATGATCTTTTCCCGAAATGTTCCTCCTCACTCTCGGGATAATCTTGCAGCTATTATGGGGATCCAAGATCACATTAATGTGGGCAAATATTTAGGTGTTCCTGCCATGGTGGGAAGGAATAAGAATGAGATTTTTAATTATATCAAAGATCGTGTGTGGAAGAATGTGAGCTCCTATAAGGGGAAGATGCTTTCTATGGCAGGTAGAGAAGTTTTAATAAAATCAGTAGCCCAAGCAATTCCCTCCTATTGCATGAGTCTGTATCTCATTCCTCCTTCTCTTAGTGATGAGATTCAAAAACTGCTTAATTATTTTTGGTGGGGTTCATCTAATAGGGAGTCTATAGGTATCAAGTGGCTTTCATGGGACAAAATTTCTTTGCCTAAATGTTGGGGTGGCCTAGGTTTCCGCAATATGCATGCTTTTAATCTAGCTATGCTTGGTAAACAAGATTGGAAATTCATTGTGGAACCCAATTCCCTTGTGTCAAGAATCTTCAAAGCAAAATATTTTGCACAAGGAAATTTTTTAGAGGCTAACTTGGGACACAATCCCTCATATGATTGGCGCAGTATTTGGCCCCCAGAGTGGTTGTTCAGGCTGGTGTGAAATGGGTTATAGGCAATGGAACAAACATCCCTATTTGGAACACTAATTGGATGCGCAATGGTGTTAGGCTCACACATGATGAAGACTGCCCAGACATTATCCGTAACCTTGTGGTTAGTAACTTGATGATGGACAATGTGAAGGCGTAGGACACTCATAAAATAAGCATTCTACTTCCTGGTGTTTCACCATCATACATCCTTAATACTCCCCTGGTTGAGTCTATAATAGAGGATCATTTGATATGGAGTGGCAGTGATGATGGTAACTATTTAGTGAAGTCAGCATATAGACTGGTGCTCGACTCAATCACCGACTGCTCGCATTTGAAGGTTGAAGGTGAGTGGGATATGATCTGGAAGCTCCAAGTTCATGCTAGATTTAAAATATTCATTTGGAGAGCTTGTAGGAATTGCTTGCCCACTAGAAAACAACTTCAAAGGAGGGGTATTCATTGTCCAGGAGAGTGTGTGGTTTGTAGTGAGGAAATGGAATCTTTGTGGCATCTTCTGATTGCATGCAACAATAGCCAAATGTGTTGGATCCAACAAGGGTTATGGCACCACATAGCGCCTCTCCTCACAGTGGCACATGATTTTGTAGACCTATGCTTTAAAGTGCTGGGAGGTCTTGGAATGGATGAGCGGGCCAGGTTTGCTATGACTCTTTGGAGTCTTTGGAATGGGAGGAATTAGGTCCTTTGGGATAATAAAAGGACATCACCACAAGGAATTATTCATAGAGCCATCACTTTCCTTGATGACTGGAAGGCAGCAAACGTGAATAGATACCCCCCATGCAGATTTGCCAGTGCCAGCAACTGTCAGGTGGGAGCTGCCTAGTGTTGGGTCCCTAAAATGCAATATTGATGCAAGCTTTTCCAAACAAAATGGGACTACCAGTATTGGTATGTGTATTAGAGATGAGTTGTGCCACTTTGTCATTGCCAAAACAGAATGTCTACCTTTCTATCTTCTTGCTCATGAGGGAGAAGCAATGGGACTGCTAGAGGCTATCCAATGGGTTCAAAGCATGGATCTCAATGATTATCACTATCTTTGAGCTTGACTGCCAAGTTGTGGTTAATAGCGTCCAGAAGCAGCAAGATGATATCACGGAATTTGGTCACATTATTAGTCATTGTCATTTTTTAATTAATTATAATCCAAACTTTGGTGTGTTTCTCTGGGAGACTAACAAATGGTGTAGCTCATTCTCTAGCTAAGGCAACATCATTTCAAGCTAGTCCTCAAGTTTTTTATTATGCTCCACTTGTATTTCCCATTTGATTATTAATGAAATGCTTTGAGCCTTCAAAATAAAAATAGGAGAAACATAAAAGAAAGTAAAAAATAAGAAATGTGAAGTTGTCTCATCACTTATATGGTTAGGGGAAAAATGAAAAGAAAGGAAAAAGTTATTATATTATGTTGGCTTAATCGATTGACACCTTCTCCCCTTTCTCCCTCTACATTCCACAAGTTCACAACACTGATTCCTCTTCCAAAACGACTTACATTGAAGATATCTTTCAGTTTCTTTAGTTAGCTCCAGTAGAGCCCATTCATCTTGAACACGCTGACTTTCACACAAGTTGACGGGGTCAGGGTATGAAAATTTCAAATTGCGGCATTTGTGTTAGAGGGACCAACGGTCAATTAGAGGATAATTTTTTTTGGAATCTTAATTGATATTTAACGCATTCAGGACATCCCAGTAAAAATTTAGTCTTTTTCAAGTGTGAATGGTTTGATAACACTCCCAATAGGGGCACAAAAGTTGACAATAAACATAGGACTGTAGAAGTTAGGGAGTCAGGAAGATATCAGGTGTACGACCCGTTTATATTTGCACAACAAGCAGAGCAGGTCTATTTTACCCTGTTTGCAGAAGGACATCAAGACTGGTTGGGTGTTATTCGAGTGAAGGCACGCAGTGCTATTGCCGATAATGTGATAAGTCAACCTGAGACAGAAGCTCCATACCAAGATGTTCATCAGATTAACGAGATTCAAATAATGTTAAAAATTGACCCGGACGAGTACCAGGGCATTCTTGCTGATCCCGGGCCTGGCGACGAGGTAATTGTCACGGAGTTGGAGACTAAGTATGACTTGGCCACAGATAGCAAGGAAACATTTGTCTCGACCGATGAGGACTAGAGTGAGGGTGAATTCAGTGATAGAGATTCCAACTAGGTAATCTGTCAATTGGTTATCATGCATATTTGTTATGATATATTGTTATGATACTTAGTCTATTTAGGTTATGATATATTGTTATGTTATATGTAACTTGTGTTTTAATTATAGACAGATGGATGACGATGCTGGACGTGGGGGACGTTATTCCCGTGGGCGTGGGGGGTCCCGTGGACGTGGGAGAACAGCACCCACCCCCACCGCCACCACCACCCCTTCTCATCATGTCGATGGCACATGTGACGGTTCAGGAGCCACACCGTCAAGACATGGTGTCGGCTCCCCCTCCGCGGCTCCATCATCCACTGCTGTAAGGACCCCTCTCCCTACATCATCCTGGTTCGCTCATATGCAAAACTGGAGTGAGTTAAACATTTATATTTATTTGTCTCTTTTTAATATTTGAATATTTATATTTTGATTAATATATACATTTTATTTTCCCACAGTTTCTGGTCGGTAGATGGGGTCCACACGAGGATCACCGAGCTTGTTAAGGGGAATTACACCGTATTTTGGCCCACATGGACTAAGATCCCCATGACGATCCGAGATCACTGGTTCGAGCACCTCTTTGGTGTAAGTATTACTTTTTTAAATGGTACATTAATTACTTGGTGCTTGATTTAATTTTTATTGTTTTTACCATTACATTGTTCGCTGTGTAACACCCCGATTTTTCTACTTTCTAAGATCGATATAAATATAAATAGACGCTTATATTTTTATCTGAAACTTAGAAAATTATTTTGGGAAAACCAAAGTCATATTCATATCATACTTATTTTTATAAGTATACGGTAAAATTTTTGGTTGAAAATTCAGATGGAACCCGGTCTGCGTTTTTACTGACAGTAAGATTTTACTGATCTAAAAACCTAATTTTGACCCGAGAACAAAATGAATAGATTTTAGATCTCGTTTCCAACAATATAGGTTATTTTGAAAATTTTCAAAATAATTAGGTTTTATACTCGATTCGGGCGTAAAACCCTAATCGGGAAACCGACGGAGTCAGAAACGGAACTGCAGAGACTTGTCAAGAGATTGGGACGAGTCATACATGATGTCTCATGGAGGATGAGGCACCAAGCATTTATGAGCATTAAATGCTAGTAATCATGACTTTTAGGTGAAAAGACCAAAATACCCTCAAGCTTTCGCGGGTATTAACCAGACACATCTACGCACTTTTAATCACACATTTTACATGGTTGTAAACCTCCCACATCCCCTCAAATTTGTACATCCATATATATTTAACCTTAGCTATTTCATTTTCCTTTCGTTTCATTATTTTCCTCTCAAAAACCGAAATCGGGTAAATGACGGAGTTGCTTACGGAATTTCCGGAGACCACTAACGGATAGGATCAATGACTCATTGGTGAGTCACTATGTGTGTCCCAAAATCAGCCACACCTCTATCAAATGTGAGCCACATATTATTAACCATGATTAGCCAAAATAACCTTAGTAAAGTTAACTATTAACTATGATTAATCATATATTAATTTGATATTCACAAAATCCATTATTTGGACTTTAAGGAACCAAACAATGCCTAAATCTAAGCCTATATAAAGTCTCAAAATCGCAGCTTCCCTCTCCCCACTTCTCTTCATCTTCCTCACCAAGTTTTCTCCATTTTCTCTAAGTTACAAAACTCCCAAGAACACCGAAACTCCACCGAAAATATGACCCCCTTCCTTTATGAAACTCGGAAAACTATCAACATAAAAGTTGTTCCTATTTCTCTATTCTTTCCAACAAGCTAGAGATCATCAAAAACGGATAAGTAGATTGGGAGATATCCTCAAAATATCGAAACTGCCCCGAATTCTCAGCAACACATGAAACAGCAGAAAAAGGCCATTTGCACTCATGTTATGATCTGAACCAAATAAACCTTCAACACAAAAGTTGTTCCTTTTCTTCTTATCTTTTAAAAAATCAAAGTTTTTTGATTTTTGGATGAGTATATTGTGAGATACACTCACAATACCATCACACCCTCAAGGTGTCAAGTTTTCAACTTAGTGAAGGTTGATCATTTTCTTCATTTCTTCAATCTTCAATCTTCAATTTGATTCAATATTATAATTCATATATATATATATTGAATCCATGGTTGTTGAATCAAAATCAAACCTCTAATCCATTATTTTGCTCATGACCGAAATTGTATTTTTGAAGAGTTGAAAGATTTTGTTTCATTTTTCAACTTATGATAGTTTATCTTAACTCTACACTACTCTAAGGTCATGGATCTAAGAGTATGTAAATTTTTGAAATCTCTAGCCTATGTTAAGTATCATGGCCGAATTAGGATTCTTGAAAGTTTGGAATATTTTATTTCAATCTTTGTATTCCAATCTTTGTTTTAGGGTTCCAAGTGATTAAAGAACACTAATCCAGGAGCTTAGGATTTTTAGAAAGTTTTACCTAATTAATCCCCTCATGGCCGAACCTAGCATATAGGAGTATAGGTGTATTTAGTTGTTTGATTATTAATTATTTGTTGTGTTTTGATTGAAGGATAAATTGTTGTGTGAGTCATGTACGTGTTTTGCGGGGACCGAATGTTTGGCGGAATTTCAATTCGACAAGAAAAATCTTCAAGAGGTAAGGGGAGTACCTGGGGGATTTTTCCGATAGCTGTATGTAATTGTTTGTGGTCTGTATATTTTATTTGGTGTATGTATTGTTTATGTATTTAGATTTCTCTGTTTTTAAGTTATCTGCTTTTAATTATTTGATTATCTGCATTTAATTGTTGTTATGTTTTATTGTATGTCATTAATTGTGCTATTTGCTATATTATTGGCATGGATGTTATTGATGTTGTTTGTGGATTGTAAAGCCTGACAGTGGTCAGTGCTCAATTAATAATAAGGTTAAAAGCATTAAAAAGCTATTTACGGAATAATGAGTTTTAATTAGTGGAAAATGTGGAAAATAGTAATATATTATTATTAATTATTGGTTTGGTAAAATTTGGATTATAGTGAAAAATAATAATATTTTAATAATTTAACAGCGTAAGAGTGTTCTATGAGTCATAGTGAGGACGTAACCGTGAAAATATTTTAATACTGCTAATTTTGACGTAAGAAATTTCTAAATATTAGAAAATGTTATTTTTAGAAAACAAGTTACAAAAATAATTTTATTATAGTGTTGGAAAATTATTTTACTAGAAAAGTCATTTTTGGACTTATAACGTTTTTAAAACGTCAAACGTCGGACAATTCCGATAATATTTATAGTAGTACTACTAAACATTAAAACAGAGAATTTGACTCAAAGCAATATTTTCATGTTCAAAATATTGATTTTTGAAAGAAAATGAATTTTAAGTGATTTTGATGATTTTGTAAAACGAATTTCCAACGTAAAAGGATTTTTTGTAATGTATTTTTATACAATGGGTTATTTCCGACAACTTGGATAAGTTAAGGAATTTTTTTTTTGGATTTGTGTTTCACAGAGCGAAAATGTTGTTAAACTGAAATATGAACCTAGCCGCCGAGACGTCGGATCTAGTGTTCTTAAAGATATGGCCTGAGGCCCAAAAAGTGGAATAATGGATTAGTAGTCCTATAACCAGTGTATTGGTTTTATGCACTAAAATCTATGTGTCTTAGACTGGTGCATCGGCCAAGATTATGTGATTTGCACACTTTTGACTTAAAGTCAGTTATGGTTTAATTGAGATATTAAACTTAGTAGTTTAAGATAATGGGTTGTCGTGAAAATTTTTAGTACCGACATATAAAGAATGAACACAAAGAAAAATAGCGAGAATAAAATGTTTTACATGCATCCTAAGGCAGACGTGCCTTTGCATTGAACTTGAATGCTTGATGGCAAGTATTCATACAGTTTGCGTCACTGTGCCTTGATGGATATACGACCACGTAAATCATGTGCTATATGTAGTCACCACTTTGCCTTGAGTTGGACTGTCGAATGGTCAATAGAACTTTGCCATATCGGGCATTGATTCTACCTTAATTGGCAACTAGAGCCTGATCAGCTCATCCATTGGTTGATTGAAGCTCCGGAGATTAGGTATCATGGTTAGTTGGGGAATATTGAAGTGTCATGGTTTTTAAAACAATGATGATTGTCAGGTATGAAACCCTTTGATAAACATATTGTTTATCTTTGAATATTCATGTTAAATGGTATTTGAGAGTCGTGCATATGGTTGTCGTTTTAAAATCCATATATTGGAACTCACCCTTGAATATACATGTTCTTCTGTCTTTGCTATTGTACCTTGGTACATGAAAGCAAATGTTGCAGAAGAGTTCCTTAAGTCACTTGGAGACTGGAGTCCGGATTGCGGGAAATGATTACGAGGTCTTATTAGTGGGTGTCTTGTAGAGCGACCAGTTTATGATATTTTAAATTTCTTTTGGGTGGTATGTCTTGAGAAACTTTGCATAGGTATTTTGACAATATTTATATGGTTGAAATTTTGTTGTGAATTAGATGTTTTTTTTTATTATTATTGTGTTATGCACATTATACTCAAAGTATTTAGAAGAAATTGTTTTACACCCAGATTTTATGACTTCAAACAAAATAATTTTTCGAAAGCAACCAGCAAATTCTTTTAATTTATTTCCGCACGTATTCAAATAGTAATGCCCAAGGGGGTGTTACACACTGATGTCTTGTATGTCATGCAGTCCACTTACAGGTGGGTACCAGAGGATGAGGCTGCTATTCGTGCCGTTTTTTAGCATCGCGGATCCCTGGTTGTGAAGAATTTCACGGGAAAGATCCGCGATGGTTCATCTCCGAGGGACTTCTTGACTCCCAAGGTTCTGGACGACCTGCGTCGGTATTGGGCCACTGATGAGGAGTTCCTGAGGAGGAGTGCGATCGGGAAGCATGGCCGAGCCGTGGATACGGGTGCTCCTCTATACACCAGTGGGTCTGTGCCTATCACGAAGCATCATGATAAACTGGTAATTATATAATGCATTTCAATAAAGTAAACTTAATTATTAAATATCTTAACATTTATTTATGAATTAATATGCAGAAGAACGAGCTGGCAAGGGATCCCACTACATTTGAGGTGCTGAAGGACACGAAGAAGACCAAGAAAGGGGAGTGGGTCGGGAACGCGAGTGAGATTGCTGTAAGTTAAATTCTATCATTACATTAATTAATTATACTTAATTATATATTCCTTCGGATGCTAACTTATTTTGCCTTATAATGCAGGGCGAGTTCAACAGCCGTCAAGACGACTCCATTAGTCAGGGGCGGGAGCCTTCTGCTGCCTCTGATAATGCCCTTTTCTTGGAAGTCGTTGGTGGCAGGAACAAGAAGGGCCATGTATATGGTTTGGGAGCCTCTGAAGATGAGCATGTGGCCTCTGCCACACCATCTTCTCAGCTATACCATGGCCCTACACCGGACGTTAGAGGGGTCGTGGCCGACCTCAATGCTGGGCTCATTAGTCAGCTTGCAGAGAGGGTGACTGCACTGGAGAGGGAGAATCATCTGCTGTACCAGCACTTGGGCTTCAGACCCAGCAGATCTGGTTCTGCCCCTGTGGACGTTGCTGCTTTGGGTACCCATGCTCATGGACCTACTGCTCCCAATGACCAATCCGTTCCCCCGACCTCTGGCCAACAACATGATGCAGATGATCATGAGGCTGATGATCATTGGTCCCCCCCACCCCCACCGATCCCCCAACCATCCCCATTCACCCCCACCCCCACCCCCACTCCCACTCTGATGACGTGTACTCTTTACTTACATTGACACAGTTTGTAATTATTTAAATTTTAACAGCATTTACTATTATTTTTTATTTAATTTCTTTTATGTATTTTTATTTATTTTTATTTACAGGTTTTAAAAAAAAACCAAATTAATAAAAAAATAAAAAAATATATAGCAACCGAACTATATCGGTCGCTAAATTGTGGTAACAATTAATTTTATCAGCAAATTTTTAAAAAATAAAATATAATTAGCGACCGAAATATATCGGTCACTGTTCGGTCGCAAATAGGACCAAATAAAAAAAATTGGTACCAAATATTAGTGACCGATTTTTTTAATTTAGCGACCGACAAATTCGGTCTCTAAATAGCGACTGACTAATATTCGGTTGCTAAATAGGGACCGACTAATATTCGGTCGCTAAACAGTTAGCTACCACGGTTTTAGTTGCCGGTTATGTTCGGTCGCTAAATATTTTAGCGACCGAATTCTATAGTTTAGCGACCGAATATGTCGGTCTCTAAACACTTAATTTCTTGTAGTGACAACTCATAGATAATTGAGTTTCTTAAACATAATGTCAATGATTCGACTCTTGTCATATGCATGGAAAATACTTTGTTAGAAGAGGAAAAACTCATTATGATAATCTTTATGTTTCTAAAGGGATTAGTCTCTAGCTATCCTTAGAGATAAAAAAAGATTTACAAAATAACACATTAATAAGCGACACTTGTCAAAAGTATAGTTGTTCCTTGAGGTTGATGTAATATCTGTAGTTGTGGTGATTGCTTTTGTCAAGATTCTTATGTTTTATAGGTTCGAGTACCCCATGTACTCAATCATATATAATTTTTTGATTATATAAAAAAAAAAGGCTACATTACAAATGGAATAACCTTATTATATAGTGTCATTATTATCATTATGATAAATAAATAAATAAATTCATAAGATCTAGGGGTGCTACAGTGCAATTGTTCTATCCACTCAAAAGCCACGTTGCTTTATAATTTATATCTATACATAATATAAATCAAGGCTACTTCTAAAGAATTTTTTTACAGGTGACATCTTTTAATACAATGACTTCTAAAAAAAGCTCATTTAAATCATTCTATTTTTAAAAAGTTTCATCTATATATTCAAACAAAACAAAAAAATCAGGCATAACTCATAGTCTTACCACCCCCATTTATTACAACCACTTTTATCTCTCTCTATTGATATCAACGTATCCTATTATTTGAATTTGAATTATTATTTTATTATTATTTCTTTTAATGGTCTCTGTTACCTTCATGGTAGGGAATGGAATTGTTAGTGGATTCTAGCTGATACGGGAAAAATCAAAATAATAATTGCAACCTCCAATATCAATCACGATTGCCTCCAGCGATGGAGGCAGTCCAGCAAAAAAATTAAAAGGGGTTTTCGATCATGAGAAAAAAAATGATAAATAATAAAGAAAGAATAAAGTTAAGAGAGAAAAAAGATGATAAAGGAACGATGGAGAGGAAACTTATAGAGGCAATCCAGATCCCCTCCATTATAGCCAATCAAATAATTTTTTTTTTTATTTCTCTCTCCATATTACTCTCTCCATCTTTCTTTTCTTAAAAGGTGGATCATATGACATTCAAATATTTCTTTTCCTTCTCTTCTTCTCAAATTTCTTTTCTTCCCCACTTTCAGTTGAAACCACCACCACTGCTTGGAGACTACAATCACCGTCAAGATTTCGCAGCACTCTTCAGTCTCTTCCTCTCCTCAATCTATCTCTCAATCACTCAGGCGCAGGTAAAATCTCTTCCACCCATTCTTTTCTATTCTGTTTTTTCTTTCTCTTTCTCCCTTTCAGTTGAAACCTCCACCACCGCTTGGAGACCGTCACCACCGTCGAGAGTTCGTAGCCCTCACTCTTCAGATTGTCCTACCACCATTAGCTACCACCGCATCACCTCCAAGTAAGATACCAGACTCAACATTTATTATCTTTTGCAAATATTGATTTCATACTCTGATAATCTTCCTGTTAATTTTCCAACATCTAATGAAAAGTCTATTTTTAAATAAGAGTATGGACCTTGCAATTCCATAGCCTATGGCTGATGTTTTCGGTAAACAAAAAAAAGCCAGAGGTGGTTCCTCTTTCTACCCATTTTTTTTTTTTGTGTCTTTGTGATTCTTTTTTAATTTGAAGAGTCGATCTTCGCCACCAGATCCTCCGACCTCCGGCATCGTCGCACCACGTAGTTTCTTCTCCCTCTCTTGGTTCCTCCATTCTGTCTTCAATGGACTCATATTTTAAATACTCAGCAGCAACAAAGACTCTACTACAAGCCCTGCATTTTGGTTTTTTACCCTTTCAAGGTATATCCACATTTCACTCATTTATGTAACTTTTACTCTTTATTTTCATTTTAATGTTATTCATTTACTCTTTATTTTGTTTTTGTTTTGTCTTTCTTTATTCAAATGCAGGAAGATGAAGAGTTGGAATGGTCACATAATTCAATTCACTTGATATCTCAGTTAGCTTAGTGTATTAGTGGGTACAATTAACTCTTGATCTCTGCCGAAAAATTCTTTAAAATGTTGCATCTCTTTTCACGTTATTTTTTAGTGGGTACAATTAACTCTTGCTGAAAACATTAGGATTTGCCGATTTGAAGGAAGAAATTGTATTAGTTGCTTCATAGAAGGTTGGAACTCTGGGACACAAGCTTATACAAGTATTCTTTATGTTACTAAATATTAGCTTAACATTGTGAAGTAAACTGAGACCAAAAAAAACCTATTAAGTTGGTGGTTTTTTGCTAATTTCTTTTACAAATTTTTACTCTACGGTGATTATTTATAGGAAATTGTTTCTGTTTGGTAGGAACCTCGAATTTATGAATCCAAGTTAAAATGGGAAGGCTTGAAGAAAGCACAGACCTTTGAAAATAGAGTCTATTTAATGAATTTGGTTACATGAATTATATTAGCTGTATGATGTATGATTACAAAAGTTTTAATTCCAAATGATGATATTCGTGGTCAGTTTATCGTAACATTTTTCAATGTATTTTAATTAAGAATTATGCCTGCCATTATAATCTGAATAGGTTGTTGAAAACTTATTTTAATCCATTTTCAAATTATCAATCTATTTAAAGTATTAATTGTTTGGTTTTTTTGTTTCAGATTTTGTTTTCAACCTCATTTTTGTTTCTTAGTAGTGTTTCAAAACTCAATTAAGTGAGAAAGTTGATGTTTTCAATAAGGAAGAAATGGTTAGTGCTGATTTATAATTCTTCTTTTGACAAAAATTAAATTTACTAGAAAATTTAATGTTGAGATAAGTATAATACTAAGGTATTGGGAGAAATGTCAAATGTTAAAAATAATGATACATAAATATGTTCTTAAAAAGGGTAATTTACACGAGAAATGAGTAATATGACATAGATTTTCATAAAAGAATAAAAAATTTCATATGATTACTAAGATCACCGGGAAGTGTTTAGTAATATTGGTGTTTAAATAAATTTCATCAAGAAAAGGTTGATCGGATTGAAATGAAGTTGTTTTCCTAATTCTTCCTTCTTCTTTTTTCTCTTGAGATGCAATCAGCTTTTCGTTGTTTTCCTTGAGAAAAATCTTTTTTGATTTTCACTGTTTTAAGTTTGGAACTATCTTTTGATTTAATATTGAACTTAGAATATAGTCTAATTCATTTTAAAAATAAAAGAAAAAATTAAAACACAATTAAACATAATTTAAGTTGATATTCAAACCTTTTTAAATTTTTACTCTTACGTATTTTTCAACATATTTTTAAACATATTGGAACTATCTTCATATTTAATACTCATCTTAGAATGTAGTTTGCTTTGAAAAAAGCAAAAAGTTCAAAAGTTCATTAAACATGCTGTTAAATAAGAAGAGTAGATATTAGGTTCATTACATGTGTGTTTGAGATTTTTTTTTTTTTTTTTGCTTTTATGTAGGTTTGTATAAGTGCAAGCCTTTGGTTTTTTTTTTTTTTTTTTTAAGTTTTAATAAGTCCTATAGTTCATTATTTTATATCAATAAATTTTATACGAATGATGTTTATACTTAATATTATATATTATATTATTGAACATTCCTTTTTTAACCTTCCTTTTTGATATACATAATTCATATTTTGTTTAACTAATTGGTGAAAATCAGAGCAACATGACTTATCTAAATTTAATTTAATTTGTAAATATATCAACCTAATTAATGTAGTAACTATAGCTCATCAATGTATAGGTTTGTAAAAATAAAACAAAAACAAAAGTGTATTATAAAATTGGTAAAAATGATTTTCAAACAAATAAAAAAAATCCATTTTATAATAGAACAATTATAATATTGCTTTTGAAACAAAAAAAATATCAATTTCAATATAAATTTAAATATTGAAAGAAGTAGAATACCGAGGTATTTCTATAAATATCAAATGTTAAAATTAATATGATAAATAAGTATATTTTCTAAAAATTCTAAACTATATGGGAAATGAGGATAAATAATAAAATAAATTTTCATAAAAGAAGAAAAAATTTCATATGATTATAGAGATCACGGGAAGTGTTTAACATTAATGACTAAATAAATTATATTGAAAAATGAAATGCAATTGTTGCTTTTAAAACATATTCCTAATTCACTAATTTACATTTTAGCTTCGGACAAAAAAATTGAAAGCAGGAGAAATGAAATGTTGAGAAAACTATAATATCAACTTTTCGGGAGAAATATCAAATGTTAAGAACAATATGTACTACAAGAAAAGGGTGGCTTACCGACGAACGTCAGTTTCGTAGGTAGCGAAACAGTTTCCGACGGATATAGCCGTTGGTAAACAAGAATACCAAAAGTCTAATAAATTACCGACGGAAAGTCCGCCGATAATGTTATCGTGGGCACTTCTGTTGGAAAATCCATCGGTACATAATGCGGGAAAGGTATTTTTTTGGCACCAAATGGTACCGACGGAATAAGCCGTCGGTAATTACTAATGGAATTTTCGTCGGAAAGCAAAAACCATATTACCGACGGACTTTTCCGTCGATAAAACATTTTTTGAATTACCGACGACTTTTTCCTTCGGTAAATTCAGACTAAAGCACCAACGCCAAACACTTCCCTCACTTTTATTTCCCTGTTTCTCTCTTTGCTCTCTTCCCCCTCGCCTCCCTGCGAAGTTCAGTGCCCCCCACCCCCCCACCCCCACGACACCACCACTCCGTGTGCCACCTCACCACACCTTCGGCCTCCTCATGCCTCCCTTCTCCTTTCTCGTCTCTCTTTGTTTCTCCTCCCCCTCTCTCTCTTTCTCCTTTTTTCTCTCTTACGGCCCATCACCACCGCGCTCCACCACCACTCTCACACCACCACCACCTCTATCTTCTCCTAAGCGAGTCGCCACAGCCACCACCAGCACCACCACTCTTTCCTTCCTTGCAACAGAAACACCACACCACCACCCTCCTTGAACCAGAACCACCACCACCACCACCACCCTCCATGTACTGGTATAAATTTAATATGTTCATGTTATGTTTTTTTTGTTCTATAAATTTCTGATTGTAGTGGATATTTTAATTTATTTTTTCTTGCTTTATTTGTTTCAAAGGGACACTGCCACCAGCTTCCTTGTCACCACCAGCACTGAGGTATGATTCTAGCCTTCTGTTGTTGTTGTTGTTAAATTTGACATTTGCTATTCTCTTTCTGATTTAATTTTTATGTGTGCTTGATATCGATCCCTTGATAAGTTGTTCATGTTTAAACCAAATATTGAAATTTGTTAGAAATTTTATTTTGTGTTTTGCTTGGTTGCCATTCATTTATGTGTTTGTTGTCGTTGTTATTCCGAATTGAAGATAAAATTTTAAGGGATGAGAACTTTTAAAATGGAAATAACTACAATGTTAGTATGGAAATAACCACGTACAATGTTAGTGTGGAAATAGCCACAATGAAAACTTTGGAAAAATCTATAACTGCATCCAAACTTCACTTCACTTCACTTCACGAGAGGTTAAAAATTTTTTTTGGTTACCAAAATAGCTAATTATCGAAACAAAATTAATCTTATGTAAGGAAAATAAATTTAAATATATAAATTTAAAATGTAAATAATTAAATAGTTACATAACAATAATACTAGATTAATAATTTTAGGAATAACGATTTTGATATTTAATTTATTTTGGTTTAATTAAATAACTTAGGAATAATGACCGCTGTGCATCAACTTAATTGATTTGAAGCAATAAATTAAATGATCGAAGAAAGGTTTCCAATATCCAAAGTATTACAATGGTGAATGGAATCGATGTCTAGGTGTTAGTGAGCGGGAGAGTATCAAACATAATTATTTGAATTAAGTTTTGTGATAATATTAATTATGTATTAAATAAATATTAATCAAAGGTGAGATGATCAAATAGCTACGATTAGCTAATATACCAACAATAATTTTAAAGACTTGATATCATAGGACGTCTTTATATAGTCAAGTGGGGGCGTTACATTTTTGGTATCAGAGCATTTCGATTCTTAATCAGACTGTGGTAGTGGGACTTTTTTTTCAAAAATAAAACTTGGACGCGTAGGATGCTTGTTAGAGTTATAATTCTGCATTATATTCTTTTGGATATTGGACTTGATCAACCCACTGTTTGATTGGTGGTATGCAGATTATGGCAGCGAACAGGCGAGGGAGAAATGATGCACTTGCAGCGACTTTGACTCGAATGGCCAGAGTTATGCAGGAGTAGATGGAGACACTCCGTCAGATAAGGGATAATGGGGACGTGCTTAACGTGGTACCGGTTGCAGCACCAGATCCAGAGTACAAGGGTCTGTCAGAGTTCAGGAACAATAATCCACCAGCTTTTCGAGGGACCGCCGATCCTATTGAGGCAGAGGAATGGTTGCTGAAATTAGAGAAAATCTTCTGGGTCATGAGGTGCGCCGATGCTCGGAAGGTGGATTTTGCCACCTATATGCTAGAGTCGGGTGCAGAGCGTTGGTGGAACTGTGTCAGGGGCGGGTTGCTTACTTCGGGTGCCCCTATCACGTGGGACATATTCAAGGAGGTATTTCTGGAGAAGTACTTTCCGTACAGTGTCTGGATACAGAAGGAGATGGAGTTTCTACAGCTTCGTCAGGGGAGTATGACAGTGGCGGAATATGTGGCCAAGTCCAAGAGGCTTGCAAGGTTCTCTACTCAGGTGAGGGATAATCCTGATGGTCAGTGGAAATCAATTAAGTTCGAGCAGGGTTTGAAGCCAGAGCTGCAGAGCCTTATTGGGCTCCTGAAGATTCGAGACTACCCCACTTTAGTGAGCAAGTGTTGGGTGGCGGAGCGGAATATGCAAGTTGTGTTGGTTGAGAAACCAAAGGAGAAGAGCTTTAGTGACGACAGGAGTTTTCAGGGCAGAGATGGGAAATTTTTGAAGCATTTGCGACCCGTCTCCACCATCAGCAAAGGGGAGCACGTGCATGGAGCTCAGAGTGACAAGGTCACCGGGTGCCATAAGTGCGGTTTTGTTCATGGTGATCGCTTGTGTCCCGCAGTCCAGACTACTTGCTACAAGTGTGGCAAGATAGGTCACTTTGCCAAAACTTGCTGAAATGGAGGGCAATCCCAACCAAGGCCACATAACCAAAGGAGGGTCTTTACACTCCAAGGAGAGCAAGTGAAGGAGCCAGATGGTCTGATCCAAGGT
This sequence comes from Sophora flavescens, assembly GCA_030762895.1. Lineage (NCBI taxonomy): Eukaryota > Viridiplantae > Streptophyta > Magnoliopsida > Fabales > Fabaceae > Sophora > Sophora flavescens. The sequence goes on from CM061067.1 coordinate 19,222,388, forward strand.
GCTTAGCTAAGGGATCTCAAGGATACATACTATTATTCTCAGCTAAGATAAAGGCTGACAGTGATGTGACGGCCATACTTGTGGTGTGAGTTATAGGATGTTTTTCCTAAGGATGTCTTTAGCTTACCTCCGAATAGGGAAGTTGAGTTTAGCATAGATCTAGTTCAAAGAGTGGACCAATGTCTGTAGCGCCTTATAGGATGGCAACTCTAGAGTGGAGTGAGCTTAAGAAATAGTTAGAGGAGTTTAGGGATATGAATGTAAATGTATATCTTAGTGCTCTAAGTTTGAAATTGAATAGGTTGGAAATTTGCAGTGACCTCAGGGAAGCAATTAGGCGAGAGCAGCTTTTGGACCAGGAATTACAATCTTTTTCGGGGCAAGAGAATCAAGTGTTGTATACTGATAGTCTAGTGTTGTTTAAGGATGAGAATGTTGTTCCTAAGAAGGGGAGCCTTAGAGAGAAGGTTTTAGAGGAAGCGCATAAGGGAAAGTTCACCATACATCCAGGAATATCTAAGATGTATCAAGACCTAAAGAAGATGTATTGAAGGCCATGAATATATATATATATATATATATATATAGGGAGAGGGAGGGAGAGAGAGAGAGAGATGGGGCCAGTTTTATAGCCAAGTGTCTAGTATGTCAGAAAGTTAAGATAAAGCATCAGAGGCCTTAAGCTTTGTTGCAGCCTTTAGAAAATTCATCAATGGAAGTGAGAAAGGATCTCTATGGATTGTGTGATGGGGTTACCTAGGACTCATTTGCGTTTAGATGTCTCATGCGGATAATTGTGGATAGGTTGACAACATCATCCAAATCTTTTCAGTACAGACATATACTTAGTGTTGCAGTACCTTTAATCTATTGTTTTGTAAGACGTGTTAATTTCGAGGACGAAATTCTTTAAGGAGGGGAGAAAATGTAACATCCCAAAATTACAATATAAATTATTTTAATGAAAATATTAAGTTGTTATAAGTCTTAGCGTAGAAAACTATTAGTATAACAATTTATTGGAATTATTTAATATTTTTAAATAAATACAAAATTTAGATGAAAAAAAAGAGAGGAAAAAGCCATGAACCACCATCCATTTTTGGATTTCTCGTATAGGAAGTGAGCATGTTTAAATTTGTGTGAAAAACAATTAGGAGATGTAATATTAATGAGGATTCTTTTGGGTTAAAAAAAAAGGACACAAAGAATGAAAATGGAAACAAAATTATATAGACATGTATGTTAAGGTGAAGGACTCCTCACGTCGGGGCGAGATTGCCTTGCCTTTCATTCATCTAATAATAAAGGTCAGTGGGTCCCGCAACAATATTAAAGGTAGTAAAAAAGAAAGAAAGAAAGAAAGAAAAGAAACCTAATGCTATGAGGAAACCTAGTTGCTATTCACACGGCTATATAAGTTTATAACTCCTCTTTCTCTCACTCACGTAACGAAACGGCACGACCAGACAAGGGGGATAAAAGAAAGAGCAGTGCTAATTGTTGAATTTAGTAATGAATGGGGAGCCACACAAAGACCAAAAATTATTAACGAAAAGAAGGAAGATTTTTATGGTGAAGGACTAGCTCTTCCCTTAGATTAATTTTGAAGCTTTTGAAGGTCTTCAAGAGGTGAGTAAAAACATCTTTGTTCGCCCTTCCATGGTACAATAAATTTTGGGGTTTGAAACCAAATTATGAATTTAGGGAGTTTCCAATGATTAAATGTTCAATATTTTAAATTATGTGATTAAATGTTAGATTGGAATCATTTCTTGAAGGATGTAATTTTTTATTGTGTTATTAATATGAAGAATTTGGGATTAGTAGTCTTGTAGGCTTTTGAATTTTAAATATACTGGGTATAGCATTTAAATGACTGAATTTGTTTGCTTATGTATAATATATTGTTTGTTGTGAAAATCTTTGTTCCCTAGACATTCACAAACTTACATTAATGAACCTACTGAAGCGAGAATTGGTGTGAAGCCTTTCTTTGGTTTATATATGTACGTATAGCTTAAAAATAAAATTGCATGACTGTAATTTATTTTCAAATTGATCAAAAGGCTTTGTAACGTGGAATTCACGAATTGATGTGTAATATATATATATATATATATATATATATATATATATATATATATATATATATATATATATAGAGAGAGAGAGAGAGAGAGAGATTATTAATTGATTTTGTGATGTTATAGTGTTGTCTTGTCATGACGCTATATCATTGAGATTGACATATGAGGTCATATATCATGACCTGGGGTTATGATCCAGGTCATGATATATGCCCAAAATATGATTCTGAATTATGATTTTTATGATTGTTAATATATATGGGATGATGGATACCTCCTCGTTAGAGGAATGATTTCCTCGTCAGAGGGGATGAAAGATACCTCCTCATTAGAGGGGAAGACAGATACCTCCTCATTAGAGGGGAAGATAGATACCTCCTTCTGGGAAGGGGATGATAGATACCTCTTCGTTAGAGGGGAAGATAGATACATCCTCCTTAGAGGGGAAGACAGATACCTCCTAGTTAGAGGGGAAGATAGATACCTCCTCGTTAGAGGGGAAGATAGATACCTCCTCCTTAGAGTGGAAGACAGATACCTCCTTCTAAGAAGGGGAAGAGAGATGCCTCCTCACTAGAGGGGAAGACAGATACCTCCTCGACGGGAAGACAGATACCTCCTTCTGGGAAGGGGAAGATAGATACCTCCTCATTAGAGAGGAAGACAGGTACCTCCTTCTAGGAAGGGGGAGACAGATACATCCTCGTTAGAGTGAAAGATAGATATATCCTCGTTAGAGGGGAAGATAGATACATCCTCCTGGGAAGGGGAAGACCCATTATAGATACTTCTTTTTGGGAAGGGAAAGGCGGTGGGATGTCATTCCATTTGTCATGAGCTCATAGACTTAAATTTTTGGTATTTAAATAAAAGATACTTGGATATACATTGAGATTGATTGGACACGAGAGACGTCCTCCGAATGATTTTACTTATATTATGTGGATCGAATTATTTCTTTTGATGGTGTTACGTCTTATACATGAATTTCATAAGATTAATATTTATTCTTTAATTTATGAAGACATTTTGACTTATATCATTTTGAAAATTAGCGGGTACCATGGATGTTTTCCTTTTTTCCGGTTACCGCACCGACTGAGAACAATACTATTTTTGAAAATATTGTTAGAACTTGTTTTTATTCACTGGGATTATATCTCATTAAAAGTGTTGTTTTCAGAGCACAAGGATGACACCTTTGAGATTGAAGCGGCTTGAAGACTTAGTGAATTTTCTTAGTCATTTTTATTTTGGTTAGTATTTTCTTAAATGCGGAGTCGTATGTGGACAGACACGTTTATTTATTTATCGTTGGGTTTTTTAGTAGATGCCCGGTTTTGAGGCTTTTGGTTATATTTGGATGTATGGATTTTTATTATATTATTACTTCGGATACTTTATTACTATTTTAATTAATATGAGGTATATTCGCACTTAATTAATTTGCGAAGTTTTTATGACTTGTATATTTTAATTAAATGTTTTGAAGGATTTTTATTGAAATTAATTTGGATTACTAATGTAACGAAGGGCGTTACAAATACAGTGGTGAAAAAGTTTTTCCTCGAATGGGATAGGGCCACACCTTTTAAGGAAAGGGAGCGATTCGGGGTTATAGTATCATGTTTAAAAATACTTCAATTTATCTGAAAATGCAGAAGGATGGAATATTATCCTTTGAATCATAGTTGGGTGTATGATAGGAACGAGTTTGGGAGACGACTTCTGAAACAATCATTTGTAGCTGGAGTTGTGGAGTTTATATACAAAGCAAAGCAACATTGTGATTATGCCAAAGAGGGGGGGTTAGATGTCCGTGCACAATGCAATTGTATGGCAGTTTTGAGTGATGATGGCGTGAAGTTACACCTATACCGACGTGGGTTCAAGCCTAATTATTTGATATGGACTGATCATGGCGAGGAGTTGCCAGATATTGATTTGAATGAAGTCGGTGGTGACGATCTTGAAATGGGTGCATCAGGCAGTGGCTACCACGTTGAATATGTCAAATAACTCCAGTCAATACATATGATGGTCGATGATTGTCTTGGGCAACATGGGAAATTTGAGGCTTATGAGTCTGATGACATGGAAAAGCCTCCTAATGAATCGACACAGAGATTCTACAATCTATTGCTAGAGACATATAAGTCATTGTTTGAAGGGGCGTCAGATTCAAAATTATCAATTTGTGTTAGGCTTCTAGCTTGCAAGTCCAATTGGAATGTCCTAGAGTAGTGTTTGGAGTTCTTTTGTAAAATGCTTCAAGGTGTGACACCCTTCAAAGAGTTGTTGCCAAAAAGTTATTATGATGCGAAGCGGTTGGTGTCGAAACTAGGTTTGAGGGACTGAGAGGATTGATTGTTGTCCAAATGGGTGCATGCTATATTATGGTAGTCAGTCTGGTACAAATGACAATGCGTTGGAAGAATGTAAATTTTGTCAGACATCTAGGTACCGCGTTCAAAGTAGTGACCATAGTAAGAGGAAACCTGTTCATGCAAAGGCAATGTTCTATCTGCCAATAATTTCAAGGCTGCAGATACTGTTTGCATCAACGCAAACTGCGGGACAAATGAGGTGGCATAATGAAAATAGAAGAAATCCGGGTGTTATACGCCACCCTTCTGATGGTGAAGCTTGGAAGCACTTTGATCGAGTTCATCCTGATTTTGCAGCAGATCCTTGCAATGTGAGACGTGGGCTATGTTCAGATGGTTTTACCCCGTACATTCAAGCGTCAGCCTCGCCATATTCATGTTGGCCAGTGATTGTTACACCGTACAATCTTCCTCCCGAGATATGCATGTCAAAACCATATATGTTTATGACTTGTCTCATACCGGGACCATCTAATCCGAAGGCTGGGATAGATGTATATTTGCAGCCTCTGATCGATGATCAGAAGAAGTTGTGGGATGACGTGTTGACTTATGACGTTTCAAAGAAGTGAAACTTTATGATGACGGGATCACTGATGTGGACTATAAATGATTTTCTTGCATATGGCATGCTCTCTGGTTGGGGGACCTACGGTAAATTGGTGTGCCTTTATTGCATGGAACATGGAAAGGCTTTTACCCTTAGATATGGTGGCAAAAAGTTCCTGGTTTGATTCTCATCGTCGATTCTTAGATCCTGACCATCCATTCCGAAGAAATGTCCGAGCAATCAAAAAGAATCAGGTAGAAGAGGAAGGTCCACCGCCTTTAATGACTCTTGAACACATATGGGGTCGGCTTAGAGATCTTCCTAAAGTCACTGGAGCAGGTGTGTCAAAATTACCCGGGTATGGAGAATGGCATAACTGGACAAAACAAAGTATTTTTTTGGAACTACCGTACTGGAAGGATAATCTGTTAAGACATAGCCTTGATATGATTATTTTGAGAATAATTTCTTTGACAACATTTTTAACACGGTTATGAATGTGTCTGGCAAGACGAAGGACAATGAGAAGGCAACGATGGACATAGCTCTGTACTGTAGATTAAAGGATTTGGAGCTGAAGCCCCAGCCTAATGGAAAAATGGTCAAACCAAAAGATTGTTACACTCTAAGCGAAGTCAATTTGTCGGTGGTTAAAAGACCTTAGGACCCCTGATGGTTGTTCCTCTAATTTGTCATGATGTGCTGATGTAAGAACATGGAGGCTTCATGGGATGAAAAGTCATGATTTTCTTGTATTCATGGAGTGTTTGCTTCCTATTGCTTTCGGCTCGCTGCCCCAGCATGTTTCGAACCCGCTTACAGAAATCAGTCATTTCTTTAAAGATACATGCTCTACAACTTTAAGAGCGGATGGTCTGACGAAGATGGAAAAAAACATTCCAATAATTATGTGCAAGATGGAGAGGGTTTTTCCCCAGGATTTTTTGACTCAATGGAACATCTCCCTGTCCATCTTGCATATGAAGCGAGGCTTGGTGGACTAGTACAATATAGGTGGATGTATCCGTTTGAAAGGTAATTTTATTATATTTTGAATTTAAATAATTAGCGACCATTGAATAATGCCTTGTCATCGATGTTTTTTATTACTTAGATTCATGGGCGACTCTAAACGATCAGTTAAAAACAAGGCAAGGGTGGAATGATCAATATGTGCGTCTTACTTACACCGTGAGACAACCTATTTCTGTTACACTATTTCAAAAACTTTATGTTGGCACCAAAACATGTTAGGAACGAGGTAGATGCTGATAATGCAGGGTATCCTTATATGCTATCCGTATTTAACCTTCATGGCCGTCATGCTAGCAAGGAGCTTACTTACTGGTTAACTGATGAGGAGTATGCATCGGCCCATGTTCATGTCTTGATAAATTGCACAGAGGTGAAACCATACCATGAGTAAGTCTTAATGACTTATTTTTGAAACAACGTATCACATGTTATTATAATTTCTCCTTTAACATATAGTACACATTTTATTTGTCAGTGTGTTCCTTCCAATTAATCAATTAAGTGAACAAGATGGTTTTGCTTGTACACATGCAGATTTTCCTGAATGGTTCAAGCAACAAGTAAGTGTAATATGGCGATGCAAACACTATATTAAGCTTAATTTTGCCTCTTGAAAAATCAATTATTTAATATGACTTACCTATTCGTAGGTGTATCAACAACCATTAAGCGTTACTAATCAGCACTTGAGAGATTTAGCGTATGAGCCCTATAGCTGTGTTAGATCATGGCATACATACTTTGTTAATGGTACAAATTCCACACAGATGAATGGAACGTGGGCAAAAAGACAATTAATAGCGGGGTTGTCGTTAAGGGTGAAGGTATCGGTGATTTTTATGGGGTCATAAAACACATATACGAGTTACAATACAATAATACTACTTATCCTAAAAAAGTAGTCTTATTTTATTGTAACTGGTTTGATCCATCGAGGACAGGCACAAAAGTGGATCCCAAGTATGGATAGAAGATATCAACATTTGATCCGTTTATAATTGCTCAGAATGCAAAACAAGTTTATTATGTCCCTTATCCATCAATGAGAACAGACAAACGAGGTCGGTGTGTTGCAGTCACTACCAAGCCTAGGGGTCGCATATAGAAATCGATGATGCAGAGGATGAGACGCCATTGCAGGCGGATGAATCGTCACATGTCAATGAAGTAATTGAGGTCGAGCGTATTACTAGCATGTTGGGATCTGCAAATGAAGGGGAGGAAGTGGTCATTGGTAATCAGGCATCCATGCATGCATCATCAGAGGAAGAAATCCAAAGTGATAACTCAATGCAAGAAGAAGAAGAGTCGGACTTACAATCAGATGACGATACCGAGTCTGAATAGGAAGTTTACTATTATGTTATTTTTATTGTATTTTATATATTTACTTATGCAATTAAATGTAAGACTTGACAAATATTGTTCTACAAAAATAGTTGCTTAGATTAGACTGTTACATGTCGATTACTTATTGTTTTTACACTGATTTGTAATTGTGCTATAAAAATAGATATGTTAGCATCAAGAGGACAACCGCCCCGCCCCCCACCGCCTAGCGGTGATAAGGGGAATAGGAAGGCTAAGCGGGGACGATACACCGTGAAGTCCTAGGTGCTTGCTCGCATTCCTGGAGGTCCCTCAGCACCCACCCCTATCCCTACCGCACCTACCCTATCGCCACCTACAAGAGCCTCCCCCACCCATTCTATACCCTCACCGATCCATACTACATCATCCCCTACCCATATTACACTATCCCCGATCCACACTACCCCACCCTCCACCCATGTCCAGACCTCAACTCGCTTTGCGCCACCACGTGCACTAGCCGGCTACTCGTCGCCCCCTACTGGACCCAAACCACACCCACACCCAGCACCACCATCATCATCAATTGCGCCTGCCACACACCTAGCAGGATTATCATTTATGCCGACTCCTGGGATGATGCCACAACTGGACACGACCATTCCATCCTCATCATCCGCGACCGCATACGGTCACGACATGGCCATACCATCATCATCGTCTGTGCAGCAGTCGGCAGCGGCTGAGGACTTGCTTGAGTAGGTCAGGGTTCCCGCACCTGAGGATCGACCATGGATCCGTCCTGTTTCTGGATCGTAAGTTTAATTTAATTTAATGTTGTTTAAAAATAATTACTATTTAATAAGCATATATTTGTTGGTTGTCATATTGCTGATATAATAAAATTATGATTTTTTCAGCTTCATCCCATCGAAAGTGGGATCGAAGCATGTTACCTTCGCCATCAAGGCGTAGTATCGTCGCTTCTGGCCATCATGGGGGGTGATCCCCGGGGAGGATCGGGATCGTATCTTCAAACGATTCGGGATAAGTTCATGTTTATTAGTTCATGTAATTTTCCCTTTATTTTATATATTTTCTTGTATAATGTTATTACTTTTTTTCTTTGTTAACAGGAGCGTGTGCACTGGTTATCGGAGCATACCTCAGAGATACATGCTATCTTTGACGACCGAGCAGCTGCTCGACTGAGGGACATGCTCCGGGAGCATAGGGAGAGTCGGATACGTCCGGATTACATCGGGCCTAGCATCTGGGCCCAACTGTGTGCGTACTACACTCCAGCTTACAAGCTGCAGTGTGAACAGACGATGGGAAATCGGGCTTCCGAGAAGGGTGGGAGCATGCACACTGGTGGTTCTATTAGCCACATGCAGCATGTCATTTACATGGTATGCATATATAAATAACATTATTTATAAATTGTATATTTTTATTAAAAAATTGTTTTATAACTAATTGATTTTATTGGTGTGTCGGCTGCAGGCAGGAGAGCTAGCTCGGTCCGTTGATGTCCCTACGGTCTTTGAGCAGACACATATTTGCTCGGACACCTGTGAGTTTGTTGATTGGTGGTCGAGGCAGACAGTGGTGAGCTAAAGTATTTTTTATATTTAAACTATTGGTAATTATTATATATATATATATATATAGTTTAATAAATATTGATTCTAATGTATTGATCGCAGGCGGAGTACAACGCCAGGTTTAGTCAGGTAGCATATGAGGCTGTCTCCTGCTCTGGTGCCTCAGATCCTTCTCAGCTGGACCCCGCCGAGGTTGAGTGACTACAGACCCAGTCTTGGATGGATGTGGCGGGTGGGAAGAACAAGGGACGGATTTAGGGTACTGCGACCCTATCCAGGTCGATCCGTCAGGGGTCGACGCTGAGCTTGACCATTAGGGAGCCTACATCCTCCGGCTCACAGGACACGGAGGAGGTGCAGCGGCTGAGGCAGGAGGTACATCAGTAGAGGGAGACGAATGAGCGCATCATGCAGCAGATGGAGACATTCTCTACGGTCATGACCGTTGTGTTCGATTTCCTCCCACCATACAGGCGCAATGTAACACCCTGTTTTTCATATGTTGTCTGTAGCAGTAAATACATATTTAAATATGTTTATTTTAGATTAAGATCAGAGGATGATTTTAATTAAACTAAAATTATTTTCTCAGTTTGTTATATTATCTGAAGTCACGGTAAAAATTTTAGTTGAAAATTCAGACGGAAGTCTGTCTGCGTTTTCACTGTCGGTACAAGTTTACGGTGCAGAAAACCTAATTTTGACCCGTGAACGAGATAATTAGTGTTTTTATTATGTTTCCTTCAACTTTGGTTATTTTGAAAATTTTCGTTCAAAAATAAAATAAAATATTTTATTTGGGCGAAAGCGTCGGAAGAATTACAATCGGAAATACAACCGGGTACGAAATGGAGTAGAATAGGAGACATAAAAGGCTTGAGGTGAGATGAGGGAGTGTGGTGATTCACTAGAGGTATGGCCTAAGCTACCTCCTAAAAAGTGATCATGGTGGACTTTTTGAAATATATCATATTATATTCTAAAAACCTATTTTTTTTTCTTTCTAGTTCAACCAAACAAGGCACAAAGTCAAAACTTGCTCTCCAAGCTCATTCCTCTCTCCTCAAATTCATGCCACTCTCTCCCCTCTCTATATATACCCCTTTCATTTTCACTTCATCATCTTCCTCCTTCAACCTCCATTAAAGTTCATCTTCTTCCTTTCTTCTAAAAGTTCAAGCTCTTGAAGCTTTAGTTTTTATTCATCTTTTCTACTTATGTTCTTCATTAAAGTTCTTCCTTATACTAAGGGTAATGCTCTCATATAAATCTTTTTGCAAGTTTCATCTTTTATTTCTTAGTTTACTTTATGTGTTCCTTATATGCTTTAAACTTCTAAAATCTCTCTAAAATGGTAGAAAACTCTTTTTGAGTTGAAACCACTTTCTATAGTCTTGTATTAACTTATACTTTCACATACTAAGAGGTTGTGTAAAACAAAAATCTCTATCCATCTCTTCCAATGAAGACCGAATGCTTGCATTTCTGACCTAGGAAGTTTTTGTTTCAACTTTTGGAATATGATCATGTATTTGAGTATCTAACTATCCCTTGATCTTGAATCTATAAATCTTGGAAGTTTTGATAGCTTGTTCCTATGATGGCCGAAAAATATAAATCTTGGAAGTTTTGATAGCCCGTTTATTTCATGTTATTAAAGCTAGTATATGTTACTTTCATTTTTCCAAGATGATCATGGACTTGAGCTCCATAAGATATTTGGATGCTAAGTCTAAGAGATTGGAAAGTTCAAGGCTTTATAACTTGTTTATTTTATGTTATTAAAGCTAGTAAGTGTTACTTTCATTTTTCCAAGATGATCACGGACTTGAGCTCCATAAGATATTTGGATGTTAAGTCTAAGAGATTGGAAAGTTTAAGGATTTATAACTTGTTTATTTTATGTTGTTAAAGCTAGTATGTGTTACTTTCATTTTTCCAAGATGATCATGGACTTGAGTTCCATAAGATATTTGGATGCTAAGTCTAAGATATTGGAAAGTTTAAGGATTTATAACTTGTTTAATTTATGTTGTTAAAGCTAGTATGTGTTACTTTCATTTTTCCAAGATGATCATGGACTTGAGCTCCATAAGATATTTGGATGCTAAGTCTAAGAGATTGGAAAGTTTAAGGATTTATAACTTGTTTAATTTATGTCATTAAAGCTAGTATGTGTTACTTTCATTTTTCCAAGATGATCATGGACTTGAGCTCCATAAGATATTTGGATGCTACGTCTAAGAGATTGGAAGGTTTAGTGAATGCTAGCCTATTTTACTAGCCTTGGCCGAATGCCCTATGTTTTTAACTTAGTGGAATTTTAATTCCACTTTATTAAAAGATCATTGTTTATGAACTCATAACACTTAAGGATCATAAATCCATGAGTTGTATAATTTTTGGGAATCTCTAACCCTAAGAACTAGTCTTGGCCGAACCTATACCTTGTGGTTTAGTGTTCTTGTTTTGATTTTAACTTGTGATTTTGTGTTCATAACCTTAGACTTCCATCGCGGAGGAAACGAGAACGTTCGTGACTTACCTCGTCGAGCATCTAATCTTTTTTCCTTCAAAGAAAGTAAGAGGGGATTGCCTAGGGATATTCGATGACTATATGCATGTGTGTATATGTTTACTTGAATGATTTGAATGTTATTATGATTTGGAGTAAACACTTGAATGACTTGTTTACTTGAACTATTGTGATTATTACTTGAAGTTGATTATTACTTGCCTTAAAGTATTGTGAGTTGTATATATGTGATGAATTGTCATTAACTATGATATTATTGTTGAGGATATATTACTGTTGATTGAAGCTTGAGAAGCCAGACTTGAGTCTGTGCATAATGATTATAAGGATTAAAAGCCTTAATAAGCGTTGAATAGAACTTTGAAAGTAATGGTTTCATTTATGAAAGTTCCTTGTTTAAAACGCTTACTTCAAGAAAATGAGATTCTTATTTTGAAAAGAAACGTTGAAGTGTTTTTTTAAGACAATAGAAATTACCTTTTTATGATCCAAAGATGGTACGAGAGAAAACCTTTTTCGAACTATATGTTTTATGAAGGAAAAACTCCTTTGAAAATATTTGACCTTATTTCATCAAGGATTTCAAAAGCAAACGAATTTCCTAAATGTTTTATAAAAGAATTTGTAAAGGAAAAGATTTTCTCCTAAATGATTTAGAAACATTCCGGTTACTTGGATAAGTGACCGAGGTTTTGTTTTGGTTTTTGATTTTCACTGAGCGAAAAGTAAGCACATGTGAAAGAGAATCTATCTCGCGAGACGTCGCCTCCAGTATTCAGTTATAAGCACGCGATCTGGGATCCGTGTCAAGAATTATGGACCAAGGGTCCAAGTTGTGATATTATAGACTAGGAGTCCAAATCTTGGAATTGAAGACTGTGTGTTCTAATTTCATTGTTATGGGCTAGGAGTCCTTATCATGTTGAAATAAAACATGGATAAAATGATAATTGTTTCTACGACCACAACCTTGGACCGCGGCCTCGGTCTAAGGTGTTGTGATTAAGCACTCGGACTGTACGTCCTGTGTTATTAATCTTCAAGTGATGAAAATTGTGAATAGTCATTAGCTTTGGGCTTCGACAACGGAAAAGAAAGAACATAAAGAAAAGCCTCGTTAATGAAATGTCTTTTATTCATATGCATTCCCCCTTGGCAGACGTGCTTGAGTTCTACGAATACCCGCTTAAGATGTGGTATTTGATGATGTATACATCCGAATGGCCGTTATAAGGGATTCGTGATGGTGTTGATTCGGGTACATGAGGTGACGGAGTCAACTTGCCAAACATGGCATATGATCCTGATCAACTCTTTATTTCTTAATGATAAAATGGTGATGGTATCTCATGAGATTAAGATTAGAGCCTGATGATTGAAGTGTCATGCATTATCATTATAAAATTGATTGATTCGGGTATGAGATCCACTGAAATAATACTTGTTGTTTACCTATGAGTAATGTTTAAAATGTCAATATGTCAATGTGTTGTATGTATCATGTGTATGGTTGTTGTCCGATATATCCAGTGTCGGTTTCTCACTCTTTCATTTCTACTTGTCATTCTCTCTTCAATTTGGTATCGCCGTATGTACATGAGTCCAGATAGATCCCAATATCCCGTTTGTGCCGACAACATCGAAGACTGAGGTCTTCGACGACGCATGGAATGCCGGGGCATGGCAGATACACCCAGGGGCAACATCTGCCACATACCACGGAACAATCACCACGACTGATTTAAATGTTGACGGAGACCCAATCCGTAGAAGCCACACTGTGGAAACTAGGATGGTAGCTCTGCCTCCGATTTGGTATTACCTTCACACATTGCGAGCTCACGGACTGCTACATGAGCCACCACCTCCAGACGTAGAGCCGACAACGCCGATTAAGGAGGATCCCGAGGAGGACCCTGAGGAAGACTTCGATGAGTTCATGGAGGAGGATGAACCGGAGGATCATGTTATGGATCTTGACGACGACGACGATTGCGTAGATGAGGGCAGTGACGTTATAGATCCATTACCTGAGGTCTCGTCTCGTGGGAGCCTTTGTGGAGACCCCCTTTGTGGAGACCCTGCTTGTAGCCAGTGTCGGTAACCAGTTCGGAGCGTTTTGTGGATAATCTTCCATCATCTGACTTTTAGAGTTATCTTTTGGATGTGGTTCCGGACCCTCTTTCCCTGTGTCTTTACTTAGTCTCTTCTAAGCTATATTTTCTAGATGTCTAATTTTGTTGCAATGGCCGTTGATAAGGCCCTATCTTATGTACTGAAACTTGGCTCTCATTGGGACATGTTATATATATATATTGTCTTCAATTCATGTCCTGAGTGTTCATCGCCTCTATGTTGTTCATTCCTTCATCTCAAAAAAAAAAAACTACTGTTTTAAGTGTACTCGTCCATCGAGTAAATGATACTTTACGAAAGTAACCAGCTTGTAATCAGAAATATTTCCACATTTGGGTAACCTTGTGATGTCGGGTTTAGGGTGTCACACGCAGCGCTCTGCAGGGGGTCCTCCATGCTACTCAGGGCCAGCCCCAGTCCTCCACTACTGCTACTGATCCACCGCCACAGCCGCATGATGACGGTCTGTCTACTGAGCCGTAGCTTGAAGGTCATGTGATGCCGGCAAACTCCCCCCGACAGGATGACGATGACGGATATTATGGTGATAGGTATTAGAATAGTTATAGGTGTAGTAGTGTTTTGCAGACAGACGGATATTTTATTTATGGATTATACGTTGAGTTTGTTTTCATTTTAAATTAATTTTAATTTAATTGTTTTTTAAATTTTATTTTTAATTTCAATTCTGTTTTGTAATTGATAATATAATAATATCTAATTAAAATAAAATATAATAATTAAATTATAATTAATTATAATAAAATATAAATTAATAAATAAATTATAATAATAATAATTAATAACTAAAATATATTTAATTATAATAAAATAAAATAAATAATAATTAATAAATAAAATTAAATATTTAATATTGAATATATAACTTTTAATAAAAATAATTAATTATTAATATAAAACAAAATAAATAAAAAATAATAGAAAAAATTGAAAAACCTTGTTTTCAACGGGTATTTCCGTTAGTAACTGTTGGTTACATTTTCTGACGGAATTTTCCGTCGGTAACTTCCACAGAGAGTTGCCAACGGAATTTCCGTCGGCAATTAGGGGTTCTGTATGGCAAGTTTTCCCACGGTTAAAGCAGTCAGAAATTTCTGACGGACAAACTAGATCCGTCGGAAAGGCTTTCCTACGCGCCTCACTACAAAAAAACAACTGTTTAGCGACCGGCATATTCGATCGCTAAACTTTCTAATTTGGTCGCTATTTAATGTAGCGACCGATTAATGGTGGTGGCTGATAACCTAGTCGCTAAGCTTTTAGAGACCGAAATAATAATTCGGTTGCTAAATGGCGACGGTAATTCCGGTCGCTAAATAATAAAAAACGGTCGCTACACGGTTGGTCGCATTGTTTGGGTAATCATTTTTAGCGACCGATAATTGGTTGCTAGTTCGGTCGCCAATGTTGGTTACTATTAACCTATATTAGCGACGGATTTTCGATCGCTAGACCACAATCTGTTAATGTTAACTAAAGTTTAGCGACCGAATTATTGGTTTCTAATTTGGTTGCTAAACTGGTTTTTATTATTATTATTTTTAAAATTTAATTTTTAAAATAATAAATTTTTTATGTTTTTCTTTAAAGTTTAGCAAAATTACTAATAAAACACACCAAATTACTAATGAAATATACAATCATAAGAAATAATGAATATATATAAAAAAAAATCCAAAGTGTCGTACAAGAATCGTTTAAAGTCAAAAATATGAAAAAAAAAATCAGTCATGATGAGGGGGAGGTGGAGGAATCCAATCATCCTCAGCGTCCGTACAACCGACGTCTGCTATATGATCGTCCTCTGCAGTAGCAGCATCAGTAGCTGGCGGCGGAACTGGAGGAGCGACAGCAAGCGGCACAACCGTCAGAGCATCACCCTGAGCAACTGGAGTCTGGATCCTCATCTACTCCAACACCAGCCGCAGTGTCTGGCCCTGCTCGATGCTCGTCTGCATCAGCTGCTGGTGTGCCTGAGTCAACTGTGCAATCTGGTTCGCCATCTGTTGCTCTCTCTCGCTCTTCTCCCGAAGCTCCACGTTCAGCTATGTGATGGTGTCCTGCATTTGGTTGAACTGATCCTGAGGGACGGTATCAGCGTAGGAAGGAGCAGGCGTGCCGGATGATGAAGTGATAAACTCGCCTCCCAGGTATCCGAGGCCATACATGTGCCCCTTCTTGTTGCTCCCGACGACCTCCAAATAAATGGCATTATCGTCGACGGAGATAGGAGAGCTGGGCCCATCACCAGTCAGGGCCTCATCTTGTGACTGTGAGGCACGTGATATGGCATCGTCCTTCTTCTCGTTAAAGCCCACCTATAAAGTATAGTTGAAGAGATTTAGTTAAAATTATAATCAATATTAACAAATCATTTATAATAAATTACAAGTAAACACTAAATTGTTTTTTTGCTTACAGCATAGTTACAGGCCTTGTCGTTGACCCATGTCCCCAACTTCAACTTCTTCGTCTTTTCCACCAACTCCATAGCAACTCAAGCTCCTTCCGATTACAAATTTCAGCCAGATCCAAACGGGCTTTATTTGTATCCTTTGTCCTTCCCTTGATGTCCATCACAGTGTCAAACACATTCAAAAACACTTTCCTCTCAGTATGCATGACATCAATGTTGTGACGGAGTAGCTGCGTCCTCCAATACGGCAACCTCCAAAATATACTTTGTTTTTTCCAATGATGGTTGACGCCATAATCAGGAATATGTTCTCCTTGGGATTCATGGACGAGCGGTAAGTACTGTACTCTCCGCCATACATTAGGACCAGTCAAACGTGGTGGAGGCGGTGTTGTCTCCGCACAACGCTTCTTGAATGCATTCTTGTTCCGCCTATAAGGATGATCTTCTGGAAGGAATTGATGATGGCAATCAAAATATGAGATCTTTCGACTGTTTTTAAGCGTGAATGCCTTCGATCGCTCCATACATATTGGACATTCAAGCTTCCCCGCGATCATCCAACCGGACATCATCCCATAGTCGGGAAAGTCGTTGATCGTCCACATCAAAGTTGCTTTCATCATGAAATTCTACCTCAAAGATACGTAATATGTCAACACGCCATCATTCCACAGCATCGTCAACTCATCTATCAGCGGCTGCAAGTACACATCAATCTTACCTTTTGGATTAGACGGCCCCGAAATTATGACTGTTAGGAACATAAACTCCCGCTTCATGCACATCCCCGGGGGAAGATTGTACGGAGTCAGGATAACCGGCCAACAAGAGTATGCTTTTCTAGACCGCCTGAAAGGATTAAATCCATCAGTAGATAACCCCAATCGGACGTTCCAAGGGTCTTGCGAAAATGGCATATGAACCCTATCAAAATGCTTCCAAGCTTCTCCATCAGATGGATGACACAAGAGATCTTGCTCCCTCTCATGCTCACTATGCCACCTCATGTGAGCTGCCGTGACTATCGAAGAGTACAATCTTGTAAGTCTTGGCACGAACGGAAAGTACCACATTTTTTTTAGCGACCTCTTCTTCTCAATGCCCATCCTAGTGGTTGTCTTATACCGATCCACACCATAAAATCGACAACATGTTATGCTTTCCGCTGAATCATCCTTATAGTACAACATACATCCATTAGGGCAACAATCAATTATCAAACACCCCAAACCCAAATTTTCCACAGACTTCTTAGCATGATAAAAACTAGTAGGCATCCGATTGTCTTCTGGCAACGCCTTGGACGCTGACCTGGTGAGGCGATTAAAACAACCTTCTTGTATATTGTAGTCAGATTTGATACTCAACCATTCCATGCACATCGACAACTCCGTGTACTCCCGACATCCTTCCCACAATGGAGATCGTGCAACACTCAGCATATCATAGAATCTTTGAGCTTCGGGATTCGGATTCTCCTCTATGTATTGGGAACCCATTCCACCATCTTCTCCCCCATCTTCTTCTAGTACAACACCAATCGATGGTCCAGCATGATCCATTATCATCTGATCATATGGATTCAATTCTTCCCTCCGGTCACCACTTCCATAGTACGAACCTTCAAACACAATCGGGTTTAAATCAGGAAACGTCTCACCATGGTTACTCCACCAATAGTAATCAGGCATGAAGTCCTTCTCATAAAGATCGGCTACAACTCCATCCACGCTTTTGAAAGATTGACATTTGCATCTTTTGCAAGGACACCTCAAATGATCACCGCCCAGCCGTATAAATCTCTCCTGGCTAACAACAAACTCTATAAACTCACCCACTCCAACTCTATATTCTTCCCTAAGACGTTTATTCCGATCCAACCTACGATACATCCATTTTCGATTCTCCGGAATATCCATTGCTGGCAATTAAATAGCCTGACCAATCCTACAATAACACTTACATATTACGGCGCATCCCAATAACTCCATCAATCTCGTTCTTATGACAAGGTATGAACCTATCCCATTCGAGAAGAAACATTTACCACACTCGGCTAATAATAGTTATTCCCATATTCAAATACCTTATACTTGCCAAAATTTTGGCAGCATTTCCCATCGGTCTCCAAGTACACGACTCGAGCATGGTGAGAATCACCGCGATCAAGTATGCACCAGGAGAACAAAAGGCAATGCATCAGACCGAGATTTCAACAAGTATATAAGGTATTTGAACATTGAAATGACTATTGTACGAGTGTGAAAAAGGTTTTTTCCCAAATTGTCCCACTTGGACAATTCAAGATTCAATACAATGAGCATGCGTTCCCTGAGAAGGTACACATGCTCATTAATATTGAATCTCAAATAGGAAACTAAGGCTTTCGTAACTTAATAATTAACTCTAGCAAAAAATAAAACCATTGACTTATAAGGATTGCAACATACTTCAACAAATATATATTGAAGCATATTTCAATACAAACTTAGATAAAATATAGTAGCAAACATCCTATTGAGTTCTGCTCTCCACTAACAAGTAACACATAATTGTCAAACACATGCATAACTTCTAAATTAGCAACACAAAACAAGCATCCCGCCTTTTTTACAGGATCACATCCTATTGAGCTCTGCTCTCCACTAAGGCTATTCTAACTCATTAACCATAACAGAAGATACAAATTTAACTCTATATACAGAGCACAATTTTAGCGACAAAAACGTTAATAAGGACATAAAAATGGCAATCAAGGCATAGAATTGACACATCCATCCTATTAAGCTCTGCTCTCCACTAACAAACAACATATAAAGTTTACAACCACATGCATCAATTTTAATCTACCAGCACACAACTAGCATCCTATTGAGCTCCGCTCTCCACTAACAAACAACATATTCAACTGCAACCACATGCATCATTTCTAATCTACCAGCACACAACCAGAATCCTATTGAGCTCAGCTCTTCACTAACAATCAAAAAATCAATTCAAAGTCTTCAAGAACCACTAGCAACAAAGAAAAATATAGAGTATTTGACCTACATAAACTCCAAGCAAATAGTGAAAATGGGTGACGACTAGAGCGGTTGTCAATCGACAAAGAAAACTGTAAGAAAAAATAATAACATCATCAAAGGCTCTTGTGATAAAAGTATAAACTTGGAAATCATTAACCTACTAGCACACTTGCCACTCATGAAAGTATAAACAAAACATTTTCATTACATATCAGTACCATAGCTTGTTTAAGCCGGGCATTATTTTAGTGGCAAAGCAATAAAAAAAAAAGGTATGTTATGTACTTCAACAACTTATATAAGTGTGCCCAAAGTGTGCTGTGTGCAGGTGGCATGAATGGAAGGGAAGAGAGTGTGGGGAACTGATAGTGCAGGAACCCTAAACAGAGAGGTAAAATAAAAGAAGTAATAAAAAGAAAAGTGGTAAAATAGAGCAATGCACATGAGACAAACCAGCGTAGCATGTTCACCAAGATGACTTGCGAAAACTATTGGCCAATAAATATTGTAACATAGATGAGCTTATATATTGCAACGTAAATCAATACAAACTTAGATAAAATATTGTAGCAAACATCCTATTGATCTCCGTTCTCCACTAACAAGTAACACATAATTGCCAAACACATGCATAACTTCTAAATTATCAGCACACAACCAGCATCCTGCCTTTCAGACAGGATCACATCCTATTTAGCTCCGCTCTCCACTAACAAACAACACATAATGGCAAACACATGCATAAATGATAAATTATCAGCACACAAATCTTATCGAGCTCTGCTCTCAACTAACAGACAACACAACTTGACATTACACATTACAGATACCACACAAATCAAGGCATAATAAAGATGTAGTTAATTTACCTCAGCTCCCAACAAAGAATGGAAATAGTGACAAAGATCAAGGAGTACTGCAAGTGATTAAATTCAACATCCTGTTCAAAAATATATGATTAATTTCAATTCACAAGTTTATGGTAAATATATATTGAATAAAATTGTTTCCCACCAAAAGTTCAACATTCCAGAAGCAAGCACAAGATTAATTTTTCAAAGCACTAATCATTTAACTAGCTGCAAATAAATCACAACAAACTACAACGTGGGTAGTAAGGACACATAGGAACATGTGGAAACCGAGAAACTTATAAGACTTCAAACCATTTCCCATTATTTTCTAGTTGGATCTCTTTATGCTTGGCTAAATGATCATCACAATTTTGTATGGTCAATAAGCCACATTGTTGGTGTCCTATTTTAGTGAAAGGGAAGCTAATATTGCCACGATATCCACAATAAAATGAATGTGGACATTCTCCTTGATACCCTTTCCCATCTCCAGCCACAAATAGAAGTTGCATAAGTTGAGAAACCGAAAGGAAGTTATATTTATAAAGTGGAGACTTCCTAATTCCTCACTATGAGAAAAATCAATTGGAACCGAACAACAATTTCATTCTCCAAAGCAAATTTATCTTATTTGGTTCTTTCTCCTTCTTCATAATGTAACACCAACTTGAATTACTAGATAAACCATTTGAGTTTGAAAATGACATTGAAGACTAGTTGAAATGAAATTCAAGGAAGATAGAGGTGTTAGATGAGGTAGATAGCCATGTAAAGAATTAATTTTCTCCTATTGACTAGCAGCAGAAAGACTTTGACTTTTGGACTCTATTCTTTCTCTTACATTATATCAATTTCTCTTGTAAGCTTGTTAAACCATCTAAATAACCCCCCTCCCCCCCAAGCACATGCAATTGCAGTGTCCCCTCTAACAGATATGTACCTAAATAGTGAAACAAGTGGCCTGCTACTGCTAGTTATATGTTATGTAAGGTTTGGTAATTTCTTCTAATTGAAAGTGTGCCTAATAAAACAAATAGAGTGAAAGATGAAAGCACTAAACAGACAAGTAAGGAGAAGGGATGTACCCTGATGGTGGCGGCGGCGGCGGTGGTTCGGTGGTGGAGCTGTAACCAAACAACCCTGGAATGTGGAATGAAGAAAAAAAATATAAGTGAAAGAGGGAGACAGAGACGAATCGAGAGAGAGGGATGGAAGCATACCTTGGTCTTACAGTGTTGGCGGCGAAGCCGCGAACGGTGGCAATAAAAGGGTGGTTGTGGTGAGGGAGGGACAAGAGAGAGAGGGAGACAAGGAGGAAGGGAGGGGGCCGTAAAAGGGATGGCAAAAGGAGGGGCTTGCAGTGGTGGTGGTGGCGGTGCGAATGGTGGCCATAGAAGGGAGGAACTATGGTGGCCGTAGAGGGGAGGAAATGGTGGTTTTAGGGAGTGAGAGGAAGAGAAACGCGTATGTGAGGAAGAAAGAGGGGAAAGTTAGCTGATTTAGGGATTTTACTATTTGCGACCGAATTATTCGGTCACCAAAATCGGTGGTTGTTGATTGCATTTGGAATTTTCAAAAATTAATTTAGTGACCAAATAGGATTCAGTCGCTAAAAGCTCTCAATTTTATTATTTCATGCGCGCGTTAGCGACCGAACCAATATCGGTCGCAAAAAATATTACATTATGACCATTGGGATAATATCGGTAGCAGGATCGGTCACTATATAGTCAACAAAGTTTGACTTCTAAAATCAATACTTTAGTGACCGAAATAGTGACCGATATGGTTGCTACCTATAATTTCGGTCGCTAATTCGATCATTGGATACATTATTACAGGCTATCTAAAAGATGCTAAATTCCGTCCCAAAATCGGTCGCCATTTTCAACTGAAAAATTCGATCGCTATGTTCGGTCGCTATTTGACCTTTTTTTTTGTAGTGCCTATTACCGATGCGGTAACTGTGCGTCGGAAAGTCCGTCGGTAATGTAGTTTTACGATGGAATATCTTCATTTCCGATGGGTTTTTTTCGTCGATAAGTCGTGTTTTTTTTTGTAATGATGATATAGGTATATATTCTAAAAATGATCAACTTTCACACGAAAGAGGGAGAATCTATACATAATATAAATCATGGTTACTTCTAAGGAAACTTTTTACAGGTGGCACCACGCAATTTGTACAATGGGCTTTATAAATGAACATTTCTATAATGCTTTTAAATTATTAAAGTTTTTTCTTTTTCTTGCTTAATGAACCAAATTCCTATTCAATAACATACTAAACATCGTTGGTTCAAAAAACATATTAAACGTCGTTCGTGCGATGCACGGGCAAAAACACTAGTTTATTATTAAATAAAGACCGGTAAATAGTTAAATAACAACAGTATTAATAATATTGTGCAGCGCTTCCATCGGGAAAAAGTAGCAGTAGTTATCGTGCAAAATATTAACAATGAAGGGCATCATGTGTCCTTTTAATTATTAGTTCATGCATTCTTCAAAGAATTTAATTGGTATACACTGATAGTGTAAAGTTTTTTTACATTGTCAATCAATCAGAAATTGACACATCATTACAAATCACTGATTCTTATTCTAACCACATTAAAAGTCATCAATTTCGTGATTTCTGATTGGTTGTCAGTGTAAAAATCTTTACACTGATAGTACATAGAAATTAAACTATATTTCAAATGTATGTAGACATAATATAAAGACGGTAAAATAAATAAAGGAAAGATAGAACAATGTGATATTCAAATAATAAAAATCTGCATAACATATACTAATTTTTGAAAATGAAACAGCAAAAGCTATAAATAAATTTATTGTTAATTATCTCATATATTCTACAAAATTGTTCTACTGTATTTGCAGAGCTTTCAGCTAAACTTGACAACAATGGGTGATAAAGTTGACTTGATGGTTGGCGTGAGGGAGTTGAGGAATGAAGTGAAAAAGAGATTGAAGGTTTAAACCTTAGCCACTAATAAAATACTTACGTTAACATTAACATTTGGCTATACACACACACACACACACACACATATATATATATATATATATATATAAACTTGACAACAACATTGTCAATGCATTTGCTTTTGAGCCGTGCTAAACAGACACGGAAAACTTGACATCATACGCGACACTGCTACAGTAGTGCTACTGTAGCAGCACTTTTTTTTTTTTTTTTTTAAATTTTGAATTTTTTAAAAAATAAAAATTTTATTTCTAAAAAAACACATTCACCAAATAATGAACTGAATTTACCAGATATTTATACCTGATTCACCATATATTTGCACATACTTAACCAAAATTTATTTCTCAAAAAAACTCATTCACCAGATAATGAACTGAATTCACCAGATATTTATACCTGATTCACCAAATATTTGTACATATTTAACCAAAAAAATTATTTCTAAAAAAAACTCATTCACCAGATAATGAATTGAATTCACCAAATATTTGTACCCGATTCACCAGATATTCACACATACTTAACCAACAAAATTTATTTATAAAAAAAATATTCACCAGATAATGAACTGAATTCACCAGATATTTACACATACTTAAACCACAATTTTTTTCTCAAAAAAACCTATTCACCAGATAATGAACTGAATTCACCAGATATTTATACTGGATTCATCATATATTTGTACATACTTAATCAAAAAAATTATTTCTCAAAAAAACCCATTCACCAGATAATGAACTGAATTCACCAGATATTTGTACCCGATTCATCAGATATTGACACATACTTAATCAAAAAAATTATTTATAAAAAAAATTTAAATTCAAAAAAAAATTGCTACAGTGCCGCACTGTGTGGCACTGTTCATATGATGTAACTGTACGATGTCCCAAAATGTGTCTGTTCAGCATTTTTGTTTGCTTTTACCATGTCAACTACCGAGAGACACAACTGGGGAATGACTTCATATATTGTTGCTCCAAAACTGGGCTAATGATATTATAATGACCTTTCATTCTGCTTAGAGACCCGCCCATCACTATCTAAGAGGCATAATTAGAATAACTTAAGGAATTTTTTATTTCTTTTGGAACCAATTTTATCATTTGTTTTGGAAAAGGATCAACAATTCTATTGAGCCTCTGCCAGTATAATTAAAACCAATATTAATCTTGAAAGAGATATGAAGTTTTATTTTATCTATTGAGACACATTACATCTATAAATATTATAAAGTAAAAATCACGGATGGAAACTTTTGTCACCTTTAGAATCACGATAAAAAGTAATTTCTTTCAACAATTGGCAAGACTTTTTTCTTTTAGAAAATTTAAATTTAAATTTATATTTATATGTGAGAAAAATCTGCGCTGGAGAGGTGGCTTTGATGGAGGGTAGATTGGTCATTTCATAGTTTTCTATTCATTTTCTTTCCTCTTATCTTCTCTCTTCTCATTTTCTCCTGCAAAGCCGTAACGCGAGGGCACCACAAGACCACCACGTTTACCCTTATTCAAATCCCATCCCCTGTTCTTCTCTCCTTGGAACAGCATGAGTTCGCTTTGTGTCGTAGACGAACCTCTCCAATATCCCATTGCTCGCAGAGACGATTCAGTGGTTGACGACTACCATGGCGTTAAGATTGCTGACCCTTACCGATGGTACTCAAATCAATTTCAATTGTTGTTGCTCGATTTTATTTTCGTTTCTCATTGATTTTGTTATATCATTCGAGATTGCTGCAAATAATTTATATCATCATAGAATAGAGAGATTAAGCTCGTGATAGAAAATTCTTGACGCAAATATCTTAGAAACGTTTCATTTTTTATATGCCTTTTTTTAACCTCAAAGGCTCGAAGATCCTGATGCGGAAGAAGTTAAAGAGTTTGTAGAGAAACAGGTTAAGTTGACGGATTCCGTAATTAAAAAATGTCAAACTAGAGCGAAGCTTAGTGAAACGATCACGAAGCTATTTGATCATCCTCGTTATAATGCACCTTTTAGGCGTGCCAATAAGTACTTTTACTTCCACAACACTGGGCTTCAGCCACAAAACATCCTCTATGTGCAGGTCTGGTAGCTAATTATATCTTCATATGATTATGAATTGTTAAATGCCTTGTTTGGATTTTGAGTTTCTTGGATTCAATTATCTTGCATATCTTTTCAGGATAGTTTGGAGGGAGAACCTGAGGTTTTGCTTGACCCCAATGCTCTCAGTGAAGATGGAACCGTCGCGCTCAGCGCACTGGCCGTGAGCGAAGATGCCAAGTACTTGGCTTACGGACTTAGTTCAAGCGGTAGCGATTGGGTGACTATAAAAGTAATGCGGATTGCGGATAAGAATGTTGAGCTTGATACTTTATCATGGGTGAGTATCACCATGTGCTTTATTAGGAACAAAAACTGGCAAACAAAAGAACCATTGATGGTTGTAAATGTTATGTTTCAGGTCAAGTTTTCTTCTATTAGTTGGACACATGATAGTAAAGGTTTCTTTTATAGCCGCTATCCAGTACCCAAGTAAGTGATCTCCTAGGCTCAAATTTTTCCACGAAGAAAGGATTTGGATTATGACTCCCATGATGTTTTTAAATTTCAAATAGTCACATCATATGTTTGTTAAAATGTGAGAGAATATTGACTCTTGGTAATAAAGGAAGATAGGAAGAGGGAGCATTTTATTCTAATTTGCAATTGCTATTTGGCCACAAATTCCGGAAATGTATTATTTGATTTATTTCTCAGGATATATTGTTAATAACTTTTTCATAGTGATGATGGTAAGACCAGTTTCATGTTTTCATGATTAAAAATTTGAATTAAGTACTTTGCTTTTGCACTGTAGAGATGGAGAAATAGTAGATGCTGGGACTGAGACAAACGCTAACCTCTATCATGAGCTCTATTATCATTTTTTGGGTACAGATCAATCGGAGGATATTTTGTGCTGGAAAGATCTTGCAAACCCTAAATATTTGTTTGGAGGAAGTGTTACTGATGATGGGAAGGTACTTTATTTTTGTCATTGCTTAAAAACCATTTGGCATCATCTGTATTCTTTTTTATGTGCACATAAAGTAAGAAAATTTGCAACCAATGTCTTTATGCTTTTCGAGACATTCCTGATGTCAATGTCATTCATGTTTCACTGTTTTATGTCCTACCATAAATAATTTTTTCATGGCATCTAGTTTGCTCTTCTTGATTTCTTTAGCATTTGAAATGGGTCTTGTTTCAGTGCTTGATCTGTTTTGCTTGGAAAACCTGGATCTCTACTGTGTTGCTTTGCATAATTTCCATTTTAGCATTATGGTGAGGTTAAATAGCTGAATGTTATAATTAATATTCTTTGTCAGACTGTGGTAAGATGGTTTTGCTAAATAGAACTCTGTCATTCTTGAAGCATCTGGGCATAAAAATCTGGAGCTTTACTCTTATGCTTAACAAACTTCATATTTAGTATTAGAAAATGGTAAGAAACTCATTGTTATGTAATTTTAATGTATCTACTTCTGTGAGAAGATACATCCATCGACTTACATTAGAGAAGGTTGTTGGAAATATGGTTAAATTCATGGCTTTGCTAAGTCAAAGCACAATTGTGGGTTTACTTTTATTTTTCTTTGTCGAGTGCAAAGTGTAACAAAACATACAGATAATTTTATATATATGATTTTAAATTTCCCATTAATCTGACCATCTGTTTTTGTTGATTGTGCAGTATGTGCTTCTCTATATTGGAGAAGGGTGTGATCCAGTTAACAAACTTTACTACTGTGACATGTCTGATCTTCCCAATGGACTGGAAAGTTTTCGGAATCAAAATGCACTCCTCCCATTTGTCAAACTTATTGATAATTTTGATGCACAATATCATGTCATTGCAAATGATGACACCGTGTTTACATTTTTAACTAATAAAGATGCTCCAAAATATAAACTAGTTCGAGTAGATTTGAAAGATCCAACTGCTTGGGTTGATGTTCTCCAAGAGTCTGAAAAAGATGTACTTGAGTCAGCATGTGCTGTAAATGGTAACCAACTGATTGTGAGTTACTTGAGTGATGTGAAGTATCTTCTGCAAGTACGAGACTTAAAAACAGGTTTCTTTCTGCATCAATTGCCAATTGATATTGGCACTGTTGATGGAATTTCTGCACGGCGTGAAGACAGTGTAGTTTTCATTAGCTTTACGAGCTTTCTAACTCCTGGTATCATATATCAGTGCAACCTGGGAACAGAGATTCCTGATATGAAGATATTTCGTGAAATTGTTGTCCCTGGGTTTGATCGCTCTGAGTTTCATGTCAATCAGGTAAAAATGAGTATTCTTTGATGATGATAAGCTATTTTATTTAGGTTTTTTTAATTACGCTGCTACGAATTCCATTACTTTGTGCTATCTCTTGGAATTTGTATCTGTTGCTCGACTTGTTTGTTCTGTTATTTGATGTTACTTCCACATTTCAGGTATTTGTTCCTAGTAAAGATGGTACTCAGATCCCAATGTTCATTGTTGGCAGAAGGGGTAATATTTTGGATGGTTCACACCCTTGTTTGTTATATGGATATGGTGGTTTTAATATCAGTATTACACCATCTTTCAGTGTCAGTCGCATTGTACTCACAAGACATTTAGGTGCTGTTTTCTGCATAGCGAATATTCGTGGTGGTGGAGAATATGGGGAGGAATGGCATAAAGCAGGCTCTCTTGCAAATAAGCAGAATTGCTTTGACGACTTCATTTCTGCCGCTGAATACCTTGTATCTGCTGGTTATACCCAACCCGAAAGTTATGCATTGAAGGTGGAAGCAATGGTGGACTTCTTGTTGGCGCTTGTATAAATCAGGTCTGATTCATTTGCTTTAACTTCCCCCCTTTTTTATCTACACTTCCCCACCCAATAGCTCTCTATTTATGCTAGTTTCCCCCTACGTCTCTGTACAGAGACCTGATCTATTTGGCTGCGCACTGGCTCATGTTGGTGTTATGGACATGCTACGGTTCCACAAATTTACCATAGGTTTGTTTAAATCTGTTATGTCCAATAGTTTGTTTATATGAGTGTCACATATTGATTTAGAATCGTTATTTATTCAGGTCATGCTTGGACCTCAGATTATGGTTGTTCAGACAAGGAGGAAGAGTTTCATTGGTTAATTAAGTAAGGTTTATCCTATGTTGAAATATCAAGGATAAATTTGCATATATTATGCAAAAGTAATATACGTAATTACCTTGTTTTGTTTTATTTATACGAGTAGCTAATTGTTTTATAATTACTAGTAAATGAAGGTGCTATTGGGGTAGGGATAGTGATGGCGGTGGAAGCATGGTGATGGTAGGATCAGGTTTGTACTGATTTGGAACTCAGAAGGCTGCATTTTATAAATACTTGATGGACATGAATAGTTTTCTCATAATTTAGGCGCGTAATGAGCAGAGAAAAATACTTCTATACAATCCAGCCCAAACACATCTCTCACATTGTAGCCTATAAGTGAATCCCTTTTGGACTATTGTGATATCACCACCCTTAGTCCTTCATTTCATATCCATTTGATTTTTGTTTTCTTTCCCTAGAGTTCATACTTCATAAGCTGCACATCACCTGCTCTCCTTGTCTAAGAAGTAACTTGTGATATTTATTTGAAGGGATAGTGCCATTAGACCAAAGTTATTACTTTTATTTGGGAAGACATAGCTTCCCACTTGTTGTTTGATAAATTATCAAAATGACGGTAAAGTATAAGCAAGTCTACAATTATCAAAATGATAACTACAAATCTTAAAATTGGGTTATGGGTGATTTGGTCATATATGGCTACAATCTCCACTCATTGTAATTGGAGATGTGGATGAGTAACCTTGGTTAGATTCTTAGTGTGCTGAATGTACTGTATATCTTGGTAGGTATGGTGCATAAAGCTATACATTTCGACTGCTTTTGTTTCGTGTCTGTCTTTTTTGTGTTCAAGATTCTTGTTTGTATTCAATTATTGTTAGCCTAGGGTGTTGTCTATTTGGTAATTTTGGAAACAAGTTTTCAGAATCAGAATGTGTTGTGCTGTGGAAGGATTGGCATTTGCAATGAAGATTGATTTGGTTTCCCCATATATGGAGGGGGTGAATGTGCTATAGCGGCGCTGTCTCTTTCTTTTCTACACCGCAGTTTCCAGTAGCAGTCTGAGAAGGTGGTTTTGGAGGAAGGTGGAAGTGGTTTTCCAACATAGGTCATCGGAGGAGAGAGGATGTGAGGAGCAAGAGATAGCATCAGCTTTCTTTCTTCTTTTTTTTTTTGTCTTGCTATGTTCGGTTTAACAGGGTCCATTTCCTATGTGGTGTTGGTTGTTTGTAAATGTGGCGCAGTAAAACAAAATAGTATTTCTCGTTTCATGGTATTGTTCTTCAATCATGTTTTGTAAACCAGATTGCTTTAGGAACTCCTATGATTTCTTATGTTGGGACATGCGTCTTTGTGTGTGTATGTGGAAGATCTGATGTTTCTTTAATCAACTGTTCTAGGTACTCTCCATTACACAATGTCCAGCGACAGTGGGAACAACACCCTGATCAGCCAATTCAGTACCCATCAACCATGCTGTTGACAGCTGATCATGATGATCGTGTTGTACCACTGCACTCACTGAAGCTTTTGGCGGTTAGTCTGCTCCTCATGAAGCAAAGCATATATTAAAGACACGTTATTAACTTCTATTTATTGAATTATGTTGCTTGCTACAAAATGAGTGGTTAAAAAAAAAAAGCATTATTCTAAATCCTCATACTAATCCTCTTTCTTACTATATAATGGAGTGTTGATTGCATTTTATATTCCTAAGATATTGGATAGATTTACTTTTTCATTTATTACTTTATTTATTTTGTAGTAGGAAGGATTATTAGGAGGATATAGCAATATGGGTTTTGAGTACCCCATGAACTCCATCTAATATACTTTTGGCTTGTAAAAAAAACTCCTGGTTGCATATTGCGGTTCGGTAACTCTCACTGGACCACTGTGCAGGCGAAAAACTCATGCCTTCGCCCATTCTTTTTCTTTCATTCTTTCCCTTTTAACACATTTCCAAATTGTTATCAGACCATGCAATATGTCCTCTGTACAAGCTTGGAGAAAAGTCCCCAGACGAACCCTATAATTGGTCGCATTGACTGCAAGTCTGGACATGGAGCTGGTCGTCCAACACAGAAAATGGTAACAAATTTGGATACAGGTTTCTTTCCCCTTTTTCGTTTTGCTATGTTATATCTCAAGTTGAACATATTATATATTTGTCATCAGATTGATGAAGCTGCTGACCGGTACAGTTTTATGGCTAAAATGTTAGACGCGCATTGGATTGAATAGAGCCCACTCAGTCGTAAGGTAGAGAGATAATGGAATAATTTCTCAGAAAATACCCGTGAGCGGGTTCATTTCTTTGATCTTCACTTCTAACAAGGAAGTATCTTGAGGATGACTTAGAATTGTCAATCATTTATTTGGGATTAGTTTCACGAAAGCTATCTTATTTGGGGGAGTTGATAAATTAAATATTTGTTGATTGTTAGTTATATATATATATATATATATATATATATATATATATATATATATATATATATATATATATATATATATATATATTTGGTATTCATTGTTAGTTTTTTCTTAAATATATGAAAATTTATTAAATATTATCAAGTAATAAATATTTAACAACTTACTGTACTTTGAAAAGAAAAGAAAAAAAGTTCCTAACTTCATACATTATCCCTCTGATTTCGAGTTGATATTTGACATCTTATTCTAGAATAAAACGTAGATTTGTTTATTCTGTCAAAACTACATATGAAGGCATAGTGCATGGGAAATTAGAACATGATTGCTGTTTTGACATTTTGTTTTATTTTTGCCTTGCTATGTAAACATTTTATCAATCTTGGGTAACATGATATTGTGTCGTGTGTATAGCTAGCTTGGTAATGCAAAGTTAATCCGTTGAGATAATTTAATTTTGAAACCTGAATATTGAAAAATGAAAAACCTTATTTTTCCCCCTCCATAATATAGGCCTTATTTTCCCCCCTCCATAATATAGGTCAGCCCATTTTAGATGCCAATTTTTAAAAGAATTAAATATTTACCAAATAATTATTATATTTTATTGATCGCAATGAAAGTAGACATGTCCTCAAGCGAACTTTACATAAAATTAGAGATTTGAATCTTAAAATTTACTGTTTTGACAAGAGTTTTGACTAGATTTTAAAAACCAGCTCCTATGTACTTGGGCCTTATTGAATATTTAAATTAACTCAACGGCAAACCCTCCGGAAATACTATCGAGCTTCATACATGCAACTGAAACTGTTGCTTCACAGTGACGAAGTCAAACCACGCAGATCAACGTAGCCAGAAAGGACTGCTCGCTTTCGCTCTTTCACCTTAGTCCGATATATAACCCTGCAGTTTTCAACTTTCAATCACCATCTTAATTCTCAAAGCATTTGAACAAGACACCAACCAATTATTAATGCTTTGGTTAAAAAAAGTGTTAGAAGTGAAAAGTAGAAGATAATATTCTATTTAAAATGTGGCAAACAGTGAACCTACCTCAAGCCTTCAAGCCACATCTCAGTAACAAGAGTTTCACCAGGGTAGACATGTAGAAGAAAACGGCCTGCTATTCCTTTTATTACGTCTGCATCTCCTTTGCATATGCATTTTATGATTGCCCTTACTGCAAATCCTAATGTGCACAGTCCATGCAATATTGGCTGCGAGAATCTATGGCAATAGTTTCAAAACAAAATTAGATTATCCCAACAATTGATAAAATCCATATGACAAAAAGAACAGTCCGAAAACTGATGGTTTTACATCCTGAACATTTCTATTATTTCACATGACCAATTCTCTTTACTTTGTTCAAACAAAAAACTACGGCTGAAAAAAAATAAAAATTCCCATTCACCCAATTCAACAAGCACACCTCAACTTTATATAGAGGACAAAGAGAAAAGTACAGTCAAATTGGAGTTTCAAGGATTTAGCAATTTGCTAGCATTCAGAAGACGGGACAAGAGTACTAACCCGGCAACCTTTGCAAACATGGGATCTGAATGCAGAGGATTATAGTCACCGGATAGCCTATAGAGCAATGCCTGCCAAAGGGAAGAGACATTAAAAAACTGTATAGAAATTCATAAAGAAGCACATAAAAGGTTTCCAAAGATGAAATAAGTTACTAACAACATATGAAGAGCAAAATAGAGGAGGGAAAGCTTAAAATTGTATCGACAGGCATAATAACTCACGGAATTCATGTTGACACCTGATAGAATATAGTGTCTATTAAATTATCAACAGAACCTGAGTTGTTAAGTATTAAAGACCCTAACACCCATGTGATAAGCATGATTTCTTGTATACCTTAAATTATAAAAATGCATTCACTTAATCATTAGTTAACTATGAAACACCAACTAGTTCCGTGCATTGCTTTACTGCAATTATTAGAGTTCAAGGCATGTTCCTTATGAAATTGTAACACAAATAAAATTGAAGTTAAGCATATTACAAGTGCAAATGGAAACCAAAAAAGACTATTACCTGTGACATTACTAACTGAGAAGTTTTCAGAGAAAATATATTTCATAAATAAATATGTAGTCCAGGAAAAAATATACACGATGAGACAAAGTGGACAACCCAAAGCTGATGTGATAAATGAGGCTGAATTAATAAAATATGTAAATGTTGTGAGGGGGTCACATAACATGTAAGTATGCTTAAGATGTTAATATATGCTGGTTCAAAATTGAAGAAATAGAGTATACATGCCTGAGATGGTTGGGTATGTTCCTCAAACACTGAAAAAGGTATACTTTCAGGAATTTTCACAGCAGAAATCTGGTTCAAAGGGTAGTTTGAGTAAGAAAATGGTTTAGATGACTTTGAGAAGCCACCAGCACCACGTAGATAGACAGTTATCCTGCAAGCAACTTGCTAGTTGATTATGACCAGTAACAAAGAGTTAAAAGGAATGTTTTTGGTTTTACCTGTTCATGCATAATAAATCACCAGACTCTTTCTCATAACTTTTTGTTTCAATCTCCAAAATTGCGGCTTTACCTGAAATTAAAGCAACGTGATCCGATCTTTAAGAAGCAAATATATAGGAGTAAAAGGAATTAAAATGTTCATACATAAGATATACATTATACAATTACGATGTGAAATTGAAATTCTACAGCAAACATATGCACAACAGAATATATCATGTAAGTAGAAACAGCTCTTGCAATTCAACCTTTATCATGTAATCCTGCAAGACTGACTTTATTGTTTACCTGTAACAACGATAACATATCATGAGTCTATCTACAAAGAATAAGTGAGGGTATCACAATATAATTAGAAATTAATCTTAGCGCGCTGATGAAAAACTTCAGACTCATAATTTTATGGGTTGTCTGGGGGATAGGGTGAAACTAGGGGGATTTGTGTTAAAATGAAACAGATACAAAGTTTGACATTAGATTTAATTGAATAAAACCCAATCTTTATCACTAAAACAAAAAGATCTTTTTATCCTTAATTTCATTAAAACCACAAGCAACAGACCAATCTTCTCAAGAAATATTGGTTTCACTTTCAACCTTACAAATCACAGTGGAAAGACAATGCCATGAGGTGAGCATGGCTGTTCCACATAAGCATGAAAAAAAATTATATGCCAAATGATTGAAATGCATTAAGGATATCTGATTTCCAGAAAATGGCACCCTCTAAAAATTACTTGAGTAAAATTTTGTTCATATCTACCCTTCGTTTGACTTTCCCACAAAATTTATCAGACATTTTGGTGTACCCACAATAAAGAAAAAACTGGTCTTCGGCTAAAATTGGAACAAACAACCATTAGTTTAACAATTCAATCTAGATGTCCAGTAAGCCAGAGGTTCATTAGAAACCTTACATGACAGCTGGAAGGAAATGGTTTGTACAACTCTATGTATTGTTGTCCATGCAGCAGAAGGCGTGGATCATATCTGGCATATATAAAGTTTTACTTTCAGTGAACTGTCAGAAGGGAGAAAAGCAAGATCACTATGACAGACAGAAGATGGAGTAGAGAAGGGAAGGAATTATACATTCACCAATAGAATGAATATGGAGATTATATAGATAACTAGATGGTTCCAATAGCACTTAGATGAACAAGACATGAAGTATAGGCACACAGACACATTGAAAGTAATGAGCACTCACTGCAAACCCGGGATATCAAAGCCACCTGGTACAGATTTCTGTGAAATTATAGCAGCAAACGTAGGCAAGACCTACAAAGCAGAAAATGATGCATAAGTCAGAAACATTATTTCAGTTATTCTATGTCAACTGGGACAGCCTAAACAGAAACAAATTATTAACAATATCTCAGCGTATGTTATAGGTGAAGCAAGCTATTTCACATTGAACATTTGCCAAAAATATTATACCTTAAAAAGTAACAATACCCTAATAAACCTCTAGCTACCTTTATGGTGAACATATGCATACCATAAATGAATTCTTAGCACTGCAGTATCTTTGCATATGTTATAGGTGAAGAATATTTAAATTAAACATTTACCAACAAACACCCTTAAAAAAATACCTTAATAAAATTCTGGCCATTTTCATGGTAAACATATTTAAGCTCATCAGCATCCATAGCATCCGATGCACATGCCCCTACACCTAAGGCATAAAGCGCTGCATCCCTGTTCAACATGTGTTTTAAGAACATTTACTCATACAAGTAGATATGTGCATTACTGGTGCATTTGGAAGAGCTCATATAGGGCTTATGAAAATAAACTTATCCAAAAAATTTATGATCTTTTTATAAGCTTTTTTTTAGCTTATTTCCATAAGATCGTTAGAGAAGCTTATGAAAATACACTGTTTTTAGCTTATTTGTTTAAAAAAGCTTATCAAATAAGTACTTAATTGAGTTGTTTATTCAAACGCATCCTAATTGTGGGCAAACAATTCCGACAACATTTTAAGGAAAGCCTTACCTTTCGGTATAAGAGTGCGTGTTCTGCAGTGCAATAAAAAAGAGAACACAAGTTCAGAATTCAATTCAATTGAGTGTCAAGTAAAAGCTATTAAAAATCAGAGGAAAAAGATTATACATAACATATAGAATATTCCAAACGAAGACATCGTCCTTTTGTTTTTTCTCTTTTAATAAACGGTAGGTAATATGAATTTGACATTTCTGCAAACAATTTGTGTACCGAAAACAAAAAGAGAAATGCAACTAATTCATTGAAACAAACATTTGGTACTGAAAAAGAACAAACTCAAGAAGAAGGAAAAAGAGAGAGACATCGGGGAACTTGTGAGAAAGCGCAAGCTCAGGATCGATCTCTGGTGTGGTCGCCATCATAACTGAAAATCACGCAAATTAAAGCACAAAGGTGAGTAATTCAGAGTTGATTGGTATTATATTTGGATATGGATTAAGAAAATTTCAGCTGAGATGCAAGTTACAAATACATGACGAAATTCTTATCCGGTTATCTACCGTTCGGCGTTCGCGTGCCGTGGCTGATCGCGATAACGCTCTCCTTCAAATTCTTCACACGACTCTAGTAGGAATATCTTACAGAGCTGATGACTGTGTTTGTTTAGATTTTTGTTTTATTTTTTTGGAAAAAGGTTTTTTTTATAAAAACTTATTTTAATAAATAATAATCATGAATCTTGGTTGTTTGGGTTTTTACTATTTAAAAAAAAAATCAACTTCTCTAAATAAAATTGTTTTCTTTAGAGAGCCTGGATCATTAAAATATTTTGGTCAATATATATAATTTTCATTTCATGTACTCAATAATGTGGTTGATTTGGATTTGGAAGAAAACGATGGGAATGGAAATGGAACCAATGAATCTAGAATAGAAGCAAGTCCGGGTACACTAGTTCCACCCTTTCCCTCCTTGTTTTTGAACCCCATTAAACAAAGATAGCATAATTGACAATATACTATTCTCTCGTGTGGGAGAATTACTTGATTCTCTCGCTTTGAAATCATCATCCTAAAAACATTCATCTCCTCTTTTTTATATTTTCAATTTTCTCTCTCTTCTTTATTCTTTATAACCGATAGCTCATATTTAACTAGATTCTTATATCATACGAGATAATTCATTACGCACCATAAAAATACGCCGGCTAAATGCAAGTACATCCAATGCATCCTTAAGTGGGATGCTAACCATGTTTTAAATTTTTACATCTTCTCTTCCCTCCTCCTTGGAGCACAAATAATGATTTCATCAACTCTGAGAATCATCTCAGCTGCCTCAGTAGTGATGAGCCTCTGGTTGACTGATTTTATAACTAATAAAGATCATGGCTTTGTGCTAATTTTATATCATTTGCGCCCAAATTAGACTTGATTGTCCTTAAGTAGTATTTTGAGTCTGTAAAGTATTTTTAGGTTAATTTAGTTGATTTAGAGCCAATTTTTGAACGCGCTGTCGCCACGCGCCAAAAAGAACGAGCGTTTACAAAATAATGTAGATAGGGAAGCGACAACTCGAGTATCGTCTCTCACGGACTCTTAGGTGTTGTTATTATTAACAGAAAATCAAAAGTTAGTTTTGGGGGGTTTTGAGATTGAAAACTAAATAAAGAAAACATAACAGAAAAACAATGCAATAAAAAGTAATTACCAAATAAGCTAAAGAACGATTAACCTACTGTTCTCGATTTCCCACTATCATCGGTTCATATAAATCCAAGCCCTAAGCAGATTCTAATCCCCTCCCGGTTGTAGCAACAATTTACAAGCGAAACCACTACTACGGATATATGTCCCTATTCCCGAATTAAGCAAACGGGGTTAAGCCCTCATGAACTAAGCGAACATGATTGAACACACGCGAATTAAGCAAACGCGATTATATATAGGAACATAACATCACCGAAACAAATCAACACAATACTATACATTCCTGAATTAAGCAAACAGAAACATATAGCATCGTATTGAAAAGAGAAAAGTAAATGAAAACAGGAATTACAGAACCCCAAATGTAAATGGAAACCAATCACAGTAGATTAATCTAGGAGACTAGTTCTCCATTACAGACTTAAAAGAAAAGAAAATAGACTACTGAACTACTGACTACTAAAAACTAACAACTAGCCAAAACTGACTAATTCTCTAGCTAGCCCTTCAGTTCTGTCTAAAACTGACTTATATACAAGTTTCCCGAATCGGCTTTCTCGAGGCGAGGACACATTCGCGAGGCGAAAAATGCGAACAGTCATCAACTTTTGATCTTCTTGCGAGGCGAGCATATATTCGCGAGGCGAGCCTCTTCGATTCCAAACCGTAACGCCTGGTGACCTTTCACACGGTAAACCGTGATGCTTTCGACTTCCGGGCTTGGATTACTCGCGAGGCGAGTAAAGTGTTCGCGGGGCGAGACAGAATGGTTGCAATTTCTCCGCACAATCACCTTCCGGTTCGCGAGGCGAACATACTTCTCATGGGCGAAAGCTCCAGAATTATTTCCTTTTATTAACTCGAAAACAACGAAATAGTATAACTATTTTATTTGACTCTAAATCAACTAAATTAACCTAAAAATACTTTACAGACTCAAAATACTACTTAAGGACAATCAAGTCTAATTTGGGCGCAAATGATATAAAATTAGCACAAAGCCATGGTCTTTATTAGTTATAAAACCAGTCAACCGAGGCTCATCAAAATACCCCAAACTTAAACTTTGCTTGTCCCCAAGCAAACTACAACTCAAAAACTTAAAAAGACTCAAGACATGGCAAGCTTAAGAATTCAATCAACTTTCGCACAAATTTCAAGCAATTTATCAAAACAATTTTTCCTTCAATGTTCCCCCCTTTTAAACAAAGTAATCCCCACATTCATTTATTCCAAACAATTGAGAGTTTCATTATTCAAGCAATCAATAATCTAAGCAGGGGATCTAAGTTACACACAAGAGGGAGATCACCAAATTCAAACAACTGCCTTCCTCACAAGGGCAATTATTGTTCACTCAATCACTCAGTTTGTGTCAGGCTATCAACATTTCTCTCAGTTTCACTTTTAAGAGCACTTCCCATAAATTTGATTTTCATCTCCAAATGATTCCCACGGAAAACATGCAAGCAACATCAAAAGGTCTTTTATGGGTTGTAATGGGGCCTGGCTAAGGGTATGATATACAAAGGTACTAGCTGAAGACCCTAGGAACTAAGAGAACATGAAACACTATTTACACTTTGAAATTCCACTCAAGTTCATTTTCTCATTTTTCTATATGCCTTGGGTGACTGCAGTTTTTTTTTTTTTTTTCTTTTTGGCCCTTTGGCTCCAACCTTTTTATTATATTTTTTTCTTTTTCTCAATCCTAACAACACATCACCTTGTAGCCACCCCAAACTTAGTTTCTTGCACCCCTTCTAAGATTCCATGCTCTCCTAATCCTAAGATCGGGTTAACATGGTTTTTTAGATTTTAGGCTTGTATCATAGGGTTATCAAGAATTAACAGGCTAATTAGGCTCAATGGGCTAACTAGGGAACATGCATTAGGAATTGGTTATTTTAGGCTAAGTAGTTATTTACAAAGAAAATGCCTAAATCATCTGAAACAAACACATAATCATGCAAATCAAGAAGAGATTCAAGCAAATTCAGGAAAGTGCAATCCAAAAGTGATTCTCACCGTCAAAAATATGTTGGAGGCTCAAAACCTCACCTGGACATTCATGCAATTTGTTTGACAGAGATTCTATCCCTAGTGTGTGCTTCCCTTCACCCCAAACTTATCATAAATCATGCAATCATAATAAAATCTCAAAGTTCAGTTTTCAATCACATGGGGATCAATTTTCAAAAAAATTTCAAATCCTAGGGGGAAACAGTCAAAACATAACATGCAATCCATCTATGCAAATTCAACCAAATCCAATAAACTTGCCAACACTAGACTCAAACACAACTCCTGAGCTTCTCAAATTATTCAGGAGCTTTATTCAAAGAAAAGGGGGATTTGTGATGACTCCTCGCGAATATATGCTCGCCTCGCGAGAAGATCAAAAGTTGATGACTGTTCGCATTTTTCGCCTCGCGAATGTGTCCTCGCCTCGCGAGAAAGCTGATTCCAGAAACTTGTATATAAGTCAGTTTTAGACAGAACTGAAGGGCTAGCTAGAGAATTAGCCAGTTTTGGCTAGTTGTTAGTTTTTAGTAGTCAGTAGTTCAGTAGTCTATTTTCTTTTCTTTTAAGTCTGTAATGGAGAAGTAGTCTCCTAGATTAATCTACTGTGATTGGTTTCCATTTACATTTGAGGTTCTGTAATTCCTGTTTTCATTTACTTTTCTCTTTTCAATACGATGCTATATGTTTCTGTTTGCTTAATTCAGGAATGTATAGTATTGTGTTGATTTGTTTCGGTGATGTTATGTTCTTACATATAATCGCGTTTGCTTAATTCGCGTGTGTTCAATCATGTTCGCTTAGTTCATGAGGGCTTAACCCCGTTTGCTTAATTCGGGAATAGGGACATATATCCGTAGTAGTGGTTTCGCTTGTAAATTGTTGCTACAACCGGGAGGGGATTAGAATCTGCTTAGGACTTGGATTTATATGAACCGATGATAGTGGGAAACCGAGAACAGTAGGTTAATCGTTCTTTAGCTTATTTGGTAATTACTTTTTATTGCATTGTTTTTCTGTTCTGTTTTCTTTATTTAGTTTTCAATCTCAAAACCCCCCAAAACTAACTTTTGATTTTCTGTTAATAATAACAACACCTAAGAGTCCGTGAGAGACGATACTCGAGTTGTCGCTTCCCTATCTACATTATTTTGTAAACGCTCGTTCTTTTTGGCGCGTGGCGACATCGCGTTCAATAGCAGACAGCAATACAGCCTGCTTGACTTCCAATGATTCAGATATTCCCAATTCAGCCATATCTCTAACAGTCTAACCTTTAAGAAATATAAAAACAAATCAAAATGGCATAGCCAAAAAGAAACGAGTAAGGAAGCAAGACAAACTAGCAACATTTTATTTTATGGTGTTGACAAATACAGCTGATGGTCAGACAGGGGTAGTGCATTTTCCCCTTGTAAAATCCTAATTTTACGGAGTTTCTTAAAAGTTAAAAGCCACAATTCACATCATAAGAATAGGACAGGTACTTCTACAAATAAAATGAACCAGAATTACATCATAAAAAGTTATCCAAAATAAGAATTACATGTTCAAGGATCAGGCATGCATCTTGATATGATCAAGGATTGATCACTAAGTATTTTATGATCTTCTTTGATCTAATTGTTTCGAAGTTTGAGATCAAACACAATTGTAGCACAATTGATATGAAACTTGTTCTTCGAGTGAAGAATCAAGAGAAACAAAAAGGAGTAGAAGAGAAGAATAATTGATATATGACTAGAAAGTAAATTGCAAAAAGTAAATTGCAAGAATTAAAGTGCAAGAATTAAAGAACAAAAGTAGAAAATGGAATAGGAAGAAGATGAAGGGGAAGGCACCACAATTGAATCATCTTTGAGAAGAAGATTGAATTGATAAGCCAAAGGAGGATTCACCACTTGAATATGGAAATTCAAGATAAGAATCAATGGTTCAACTCATGAACCAAGAAGAGGAGAACCCTCTTTCTCTAGAAATCTCAAGTATGAGAAAACCTTTTCAAATGAATTCAAACTTGTAAAATGAGTTACATGGAGCCTATTTATAGATGAGCAAAAGTGCTCATCCTCCCTAATGGTGCAAGTTGCGCCTCCTTCCATCTTAATCCAAAATGTGGGTCTCTGTTGGTCCAATGTAGGATTCCTATGTTGGGCCTACTTGGTACAAGAGGCCCAATTAGCCTAAGCCCAAAGAAAAAGCCCAAAAGCCAAAACTACCCAAGTGTTGTTTTTTATATAAGCACTTTTATTACATGAACTCCACTCTATACAAGGTTCTTAATCCCTACTTTTATTACATGAACTCTACTCTATACAAAGGTCCTAAGTCATATCCCTAACTAGGTGTACTGGCCGAGGAGTAAAACCCGGCCACCGAGCTTGGATACCCGATCCAATAAAGGTGGGAAGGATAAGATATCGATATTATCTTTAATAAATCTGATATCATCTCAAATAACATTATCCGGTTAGGAGAGATAAAATCCCTCAAATTAAGGAGATCATATCTATCTTTAATAATCCTGATATTATCTCAAATAACCTTATTCGGTTAGAAGGGATAAATCCCTCAAATTAAGGAGATCACATCTCAAAGAAGATTTAAGAGATAAAACGAGATAAATCCAGATCTCTTAAAGATATGGGGATCCTATTATAAAAAGAGGAGAACCTAAGAGAGAAACTCACTTTTCACTAACCCAGGTGACTCTCCCTTAAGCGTATTAGAGAAACTAGATCGACTAAGAGACTATTGAAGAGTCCTTACTCACTGATATTCATCAGATACAAGATTAGGGGATTTAGATCACTATATGACCAAGGGTTGAACCTAGAACTACGTCTGGCTTTGATTCCCATTGGGATACGTAGGACCGGAATACAATATTCTGTCAAGCCATAATCTAAAACAACCCCGGTGTTCACTCTTGGTTTGACGTTCTACGGCGAGATTCCGGCAAGTGGGATCTCGGCAGGAACATTTGGTGCCCACCGTGGGGCCGAGGAAGAACTTTCCCCGATTCCATAAGAAAGCTTGATGGTGACTACAAGGAATGGACCGAGGGGAGGGGCGAACAACATGAACCATGTAGATCATGAGGCTTAGAACACGAGCCAGAACCGTGACAATCCCCCGCCCCCTCCCATCAATGAAGATAACCCTCAGCTGGGAGAGGTTATGGCACAGTTAAGGCAGCTGCAGGAGGAGAACGAGGAGATACGTGCTCAGAATCAAAAGTTGTTAAGAGCTCGAAAAAGAGAAAGATCAGTGATGCCCTCCGAGGAAGAGCAATCCTCACCCAAGGGTAGCCAAAAGGATCCATCGTACGTACCTTCTCATCATGATACGAGCCGACCGTCCAAGACCAAACCTCGCCCAGAGGGTTCAGGAGTTAAATCTCGTGCAGAAAGGACTATCCAAAAAGAAAGGGTAACAAACCGACGACCGAGGTTGCCGTTCACGGATGACATCGATGAGGTAATCATGCCTAGACATTTTAAGCCTCTTAACATTGATAAATTCAATGGCACCACTGACCCAAATGAGCACGTAGAATCCTTTATTTCTTATGTTTACCTGGTGACCGATTCGGAAGCCGTCATGTGCAAAATTTTTCCAACCACTTTGCAAGGCCCTGCCTTAACCTGGCTTACGAATCTACCACCTCGGTCAATTGATTCCTTTGATGTGCTTGTAACTAAGTTCACTGCACAATTCGCAGTGAGCCGAAAGCATAAAAGGCACTCGGTCTCGCTGGTGGATTTTAAACAAGAAAAGAATGAATCACTTAGAGATTATATGGCTCGTTTTAGTGCCAAACAATTTTTAATTCCCAATATGAGCTCGTAACTCTGTCTATATACCGTCATGGGTGGTTTGAAGTCAGGGTCATTCTTTGAGTATTTATCTCGAAAACCACCGAGAGATTTTGAAGGGTTGCAGGAAAAAGCCACAGGTTTCATGAACTCAGAAGAGATGGTAAAATCCAAAAGGAGAGAAAGAGGTTTTGAAGACAAGAGCTTGGTTCCGAGCAAAGAAAGAGATGGGGGGGACTAATCCACAAAGGGCCCAAAAGACCAATGAAAAGGGATTTTCGGAGAGGCAACCCAAGTACCAGTCTTATACACCGCTAAACCGATCTCGGGCAACTGACACGGACTCGGCAAGTGTACCGGTTCGTTGCAAGTAATAAAACGGTAAGACCGGATATCGTTCTCAGGGATCGTGGACAATTACCACTTCGCAAATTTGACTACTATCTAGGCGATCGAATTTTTGGATTGAAGGTTGTTCTAACATCTAACAAGCAAACAAGAAGAAAATGTTGTTGTTCTTTTTGGATTTTTTTCAAATAGTTAATGTGAAAACCGAAAGATGAATAACAATGAGATAGAATTGCTGGGGTTAAACTAAGCTAATCCTCCCTTAGTTGTTATGAAATGATAACTAACACAGTTCCTAGTTCTAATATGACAATCAAGTCTTTTCAGAGATACCCAAGCCTAATTCCTTAGGTGCATTGAGCCTAAAATCCCAAGTTAAACCCTAATTCCTTAGATGGATTAACCTGAGATTTTGCATTAAGTAAAGACTTATAAGATTGCAAGCACCTCAAGACCTATTCCTAGGTTCATGAACTACCCGGCATTTGATTCGTGAGCAAGCTCTAACACCAACCTTCCAGTTATCTATTAAAGCAACTAATCATTCATAGGGTGATCAAGCCTAAGAAAGCATTAAGCATGGAATCAAACACTCATAAAGAACAAGGAAACTGCATTATAATCAAGTCATTTTACAACCAAGTTCAGATAGCAATAGTCTAACCCCAACAAAAGGGGAGTTTAGCTACACATAATTGAAAGTAAAACAAAAGGAATAATTACAGAGATGAACAAAGGGGAGAGCTCCATGGAATGATGCACACAAACCAAAGAAGAGAGGATTTTTCTTTAGGGTTTTCTGAATGCCTTTTCTTCTGTTCTGCTCAGTTCTTTTATTACTCGTGGCCGGTCACGGCCGTGATAGCCATCACGGCCAGGCCGTGACGGGTTCTGTCTCTTCCAGTTCTGGCCAAACTACTCTTTCGCGAGGCGAGCACTTATTTCGCGACGCGAGCCGACTTTTGATGCCCGTGATCCCCATCACGGCCAGGCCGTGATCATCTCT
Organism: Sophora flavescens; assembly: GCA_030762895.1. Taxonomy (NCBI): domain Eukaryota; kingdom Viridiplantae; phylum Streptophyta; class Magnoliopsida; order Fabales; family Fabaceae; genus Sophora; species Sophora flavescens. The sequence goes on from CM061067.1 coordinate 19,266,292, forward strand.
GACTTTTGGTGGTTTTGGCACAATCACTCTCTCGCGAGGCGAGCTATCATTCGCGTCGCGAACCAACTTTTCACGCCCTTGATCTCTATCACGGCCAAGCCGTGATCGTCTCTGACTTTTGCTGGTTTTGGGTCACGGCCGTGATAGCCATCACGGCCAGGCCGTGACAGATTCTGACTTTTGGCGTCCTTCTTCAGTTTTCAGGCCTTCTCTTCATCTCAGCTTCCTCATGGCTAAAACTTGGGCATTTAATCAAAAATCCCTGCAAAACAACACACAATACCACCTTATCCGTTCCAAATGAAAAACTAAACAAAATCCAACTAAAATGGCCTAACTATATGCAAATGCATGCAGAAATGTACATGGAAAATGAGGTGAAATCACACTCATCAGCAACCATTCTCCAGGAGGTGTGCAACGCCGAGTTACTCACCTTGCCTCGACCGTCTAAAACTCCGACCAATGCAGACAGAAGTAAAGAGTGAAAATGGCATCAAAACTATGGTCACTCCATTGAAGACTGTAAAACAGCCCAGGAAAAAATTGAGGACTTGATACAGGTAGGTCGTCTTGACCGGTTCGTTCGTCGAGATGATAATGGAGGCGGACGAGCTGGTCGACGATGACGGAGACGCGGTTATGACAATCGTAACCGAGATGCAAACCTGCAAGGAAATAATCAGAACAGAGATCGGTTGAATAATCAGAGGGCTCTTAATGAAGAAACAGAAGGAGGAATCAGAGAGGTTATCAATACAATCTCAGGAGGATTTGCAGGTGGAGGAACAACGAGTTCAGCTCGGTGGCGTCATGTAAAAGTCAACCGATCTGTAAACACAGTGTCTGGAAAACCTATAAGGACGAGACCTCCAATAACTTTCTCGGATGATGATTTCCAAGGGCTGGATCCAAATCAAGATGACCCAATGGTGATAACGGTCGATTTAGCCAACTTCTCGGTCAAACGAACACTTATTGATCAGGGAAGCTCGGCTGATATTTTATACCTGGCGACCTTCAAGAAACTTGGAATTCCAGAAAAGCTGATAAAAGAGCAGGAAGACAAGCTAGTAGGGTTTACCACAGAGCAAGTAAAAACCCGAGGTTATATAGACCTCTTAACAACGTTTGGAGAGGGAAAACTCTCAAAGTCCGTATCATTCAGGTATGTTATTGTGGATTCCAGCACGTCGTACAACATCCTTATTGGAAGACCGACGTTGAATGAACTCGAAGGGATTATCTCTACCCCACACCTCACGATGAAATTCCCAGTCGAGTCTGGAGATATAGTCGATGTCCGAGCTGACCAAAGGATGGCCAGGAAATTCTATGCGAATAGTCTAAAGGTTATACCCAAAACCAGAATATCGCAAAGAATGCCGAGGATGATAAAGTAGAAGTGGTAAGCTTGGTCAGTTCGGTAACTTCAGCGAGCTCGGTCAGCATGTTTGAACTAGACCCAAGGATGGAGATGTACGAGTCCAGAGCCGAACCAACAGTGTCTTTAGAGAAGTTCCAATTGGGAGCCCAAGCTGAACAATGCACCAAAGTCGACAGTCAGTTCGACCCCTTGCTCAAACAACAGATTCAAGCGGTCTTAAAAAAGAATGCCGATTTGTTTGCTTGGAAGACATCGGATATTCCTGGCATAGACCCCAATTTTATGTGGCATAAGCTATCTATATGTCCCGAAGCCAAGCCTGTAGCTCAGAAAAAGAAAACTTGGCGAAGAAAGGCGTCAAGCAGTAGCCGAGGAGACTGCCAAACTGGTCAAAGCAAATTTCATCAGAAAGGTGAAATACACTACTTGGCTAGCCAATGTGGTGTTAGTTAGAAAGGCCGATGGTAAGTGGAGAATGTGCATCGGCTACACCGATCTCAACAAAGCGTGTCCAAAGGATTCTTGTCCTCTTCCCAACATTGACAGATTGGTAGGCGGAGCTTCGGGGTACAAAATTTTGTCCTTCTTGGATGCATACTCTGGTTATAACCAGATAAGGATGTATCCACCCGATAATGAAAAAATGACATTTATGACCGATGGGGCAAACTACTGCTACCGAGTAATGCCTTTCGGTTTAAAAAATGTTGGTGCAACGTATCAAAGGCTTATGGATAAAGTCTTTGTCAACCAGATCGGAAAGAACCTAGAAGTATATGTTGACGATATGGTGGTAAAGTCCGATGACCCAAAGCAGCACTCAGCCGACCTCGAAGAAATTTTCAGTCAACTCAGAAAGTACAACATGAGGTTAAATCCAGAAAAATGCTCTTTTGGTGTACAAGGAGGAAAGTTCTTAGGGTATATGCTAACACATAGAGGAATTGAAGTTAATCCTGATAAGTGCAAAGCTGTCATTGAAATTCGAAGCCCTTAGAATGTGAAAGAAATCCAGAGGTTAGCTGGCCGATTAGCTTCTCTATCCCGCTTTCTCCCAAAATCCGCAGAAAAAGCAAGACCCTTCTTTCAGCTTCTGAAAAAATCGAAAGAGTTCACTTGGACCGAGGAGTGTGAAAAGGCATTTGGAGATTTGAAACTTTTTCTGGCCTCTCCCCCGATCCTTACTCGACCGCAGCTCGGTAAGGATCTCTATTTGTATCTGTCTGTCAATGATTACGCAATTAGTGCAGTAATCGTCTAGGAAGAAGAAAAGTAACAAATACCGGTGTATTACGTTAGTAGAATTTTGAAAGATGCGGAAACACAGTATCAAGTAATTGAAAAACTAGCCCTCGCCTTAATCATGGCAGCTCGGAGGTTACGACCTTACTTCCAGTCACACCAAGTTATAGTCAAAACAGATCATCCAATAAAGCAGGTGCTCAGGAAACCCGATCTAGCCGGACGAACGATAGCTTGGTCGGTAGAATTGTCAGAGTTCGGTTTAAAATATGAGCCGAGGGGACCAATGAAAGCACAATGCCTCTCTAACTTCATTGTCGAGCTCTCTTCTAAGCTGAGGTCGGGATCCTTCACCCGGCTTCTATACGTTGATGGTTCATCTAACTCAAAGGGGAGCGGAGCTGGAATAATTCTCGAAGGTCCTGACGATCTAATCCTAGAACAATCTTTAAAGTTTGGGTTTACTGCTTCAAACAACCAAGCAGAATATAAAGCCCTTATTGCAGGACTGATCCTAGCTAAAGAGGTCGGAGTCAAAGAATTAAAGTGTAAAAGTGACTCACAACTTATAACAGGACAAGTCTTGGGTGATTATCAAACAAAGGATCCCCAACTAACCAGATATCTCTGCAAAGTTAATAGTCTAATTTCTGAATTTGATAATTTTACTATTGAGCATATACCTCGAGAGGAAAATTCCAGGGCAGATCTGTTGTCTAAGTTGGCTAGCACCGAGAAAGCTGGCCAGCTAAGAACTTTCATTCAGGAGAATCTCCTCGATCCAAGCATAAAAAGTGCCAAAGTGATAATGACTGAGCACTGTGATCGTGGCTGGATGACACCAATTTGGGAATATTTAACCTCTGACAAATTTCCCAATGACCCAAAGGAGGCGAGGAGAATTAGTCTAAAATCTTATCATTACACCATTCGAGATGGAGAGCTGTACAGAAAAGGATTCTCCATGCTGTTACTAAAGTGCATAACAAAGGAGCAGTCCGAGTACGTAATGGACGAGATGCACCAAGGAATTTGTGAAATGCATTCAGGTGGCCGATCTTTGGCAGCTCGGGTCCTGCGAGCGGGGTTTTACTAGCCGACCATGAGATTGGATTGTGTTACCTGGACTAATAGGTGTGATCCTTGTCAGAAGTTTGCCAATGTAGCACGAGCTCCAGGAGAAGAGCTCCATTCCATGTTCTCGTCGTGGCCCTTTACTATGTGGGGGATGGACATAGTCGGTCCTTTCCCAGTTGCTAAAGGTCAAGTCAAGTTCTTGATGGTAGGACTAGACTACTTCACTAAGTGGATTGAAGAAGAACCATTAGCTACCATAACAGCTAAAAAGGTTCAGAGTTTTGTACAGAAAAACATCATATGCAGGCACGGCCTCCCTTATGCAATTGTCACAGATAATGGAAAGCAATTCACCGATAAAGAGCTTAGAGAGTTCTACTCCAACCTCGGAATTAAACATAAAGTGACCTCGGTTGAGCACCCACAAACAAATGGACAAGCAGATGCAGCCAACAAAGGCATTTTGAACGAGCTCAAAAGAAGGTTAGGCCAATAAAAAGGGGCATGGGTTGAAGAGTTACCAAGCATCCTATGGGCTTACCATTGCTCACCGCAGTCTTCAAATTGTGAAATGCCATTCAAGCTAACCTATGGAACCGATGCAATGATTCCAGTTGAGCTCGACGAACTCTCTTTCCGAAGGCAGCATCATGACCAAAGTAAGAACGAGGAAGAAATTCGAGTTGAGCTTGACATGGTTGAGGAAGTCCAAGATGAGGCAAAAATCAGAGAATAACTATGCAAGCAAAAAGCAACTCGGAAGTACCACTCGAGGTTGCAGCCAAGGGAATTTGTGCAAGGTGACTTAGTGCTGAGATTGCAAAATGATGCGAGAAAAGACTCCGGAGAGGGTAAGCTTGCAGCAAACTGGTCGGGCCCATTCAAAATAGTTGAAAATCTAGGAAATGGTGCTTATAGGCTAGAAGAGTTGTCAGGAAAGACCATTCCAAGAACATGGAACACTTCCCACCTTAAGTTTTATTTTAGTTAAAGTTATGTAATTAGGTGATGTACTCTTTTTCCTATCCTGGTCTTTTTCCCACGAGGTTTTGGCCAGGAAGGTTTTAACGAGGTACACCCAAAACAATTAATAAATAGAATCATTTTCAGTCGCGCTATTAGGTAAGAATACTATTATATGGTCAAAAAAATTCTTCATAAAAAACTAAAAAACCTAAAAAGGCTGACCGAGCTAAAATTGATCGAGTTAAGGTCGAAATGCCGAGCCTATAAAGTTAAACGACATCTAAAGGTAATTAAAAACCTAAAAAGACTGACCGAGCTAAAATCGACCGAGTTGAGGTCGAAATGCCGAGCCTATAAAGGTAAACAACATCTAAAGGTGGTTAAAAACCTAAAAAGGCTTACCAAGCTAAAATCGACCGAGTTGAGGTCGAAATGCCGAGCCTAAAAAGGTAAACGACATTAAAAGGTAGTTAAAAGCCTAAAAATGTTGACCAAGCTAAAGTCAGCCGTGTTGAGGTCGAAATGTAGAACCTAAAGAGGCGAAAACTAAATGCCTAAAAAAGTAAACAATGCCTAAGAGGGTAAGTAAAAACCTACAGGTATTCTGTGTTCCAAAAACTCGAGTAAGCCGAGTAACATGCCAAAATGTAAAAGTCAAGCACTAACTTAGAAAAAAGTTACAAGCTCGAGCTCCAAAAGCCGAAAGGCAAACACGAGGCATGGTCATAAAAAAACTTAGAAAATTTTCTAAGTGAAAAGTAACTCGACAGCAAGCACGTGATTTCATTAAATAATAAGGGGCAAAGCCCAGAATACATAAAAGTTCAAAATAAAAGGGGATTGCCCTAGGAACATTTTTCCTAGGTTACTCATGGGCATCCCCATGAGCAACGGTTCCAGCAGAAGTAGAGCCAAGGATATCCTCACCACCCGGAGGAACAGCAAAAGATGGATCCGGTAAAGCCATTTCACCTTCCTCATCTCCTCCCTCCTCGATAGCTTGCTCTTCGACTTCCTCCTCTTCCTGGCATGTCTCTTCTTCATCCTCAAGCTCGGACAAAGGAACTAGAATACCATCTTTATTAAAATCCTTGTCCACATCAGCAAGGGAGAAGTCAGCATTTGGGTTAAAGCGTTTAAGCTGTTTCATCGCTCGAGAAAAACCATTGATGTGCTCCTTCATAATGGTGGCTTCAGCTTCACTCATGTCAGCTTGAAGCTTGCGATTAGCCTCCCTCTCAGCCCCCAAAGCCTGTTGCAGCTGAGCAAAGGAAACTTGAGAGTCTTCAACGAATTTGTGACGTCCCACCCTCTCTTCTTTCTCCTTCTCCAGCTCGGACTGAAGGGAAGTCTTGCTTTTCTCAAGCTCAGCCTTTTGAGCCATCAGTTGGCCAACAGCATGAGCTTGCTCCTCGTACTTGGCCATAGCTTGAGCCAACTCGTCGCTCAACCTCAAGGAACGAACCACTTCAGCCCTCATCGACTTTATCTTCCTCGTATTTTTTGATAATTCTTGACTCCAGAAGTGAGTGATGGACGAAATTCGGAGGGCGCAACTAGCGGCGGCCTCCATACTGGCATCAGGCCCCTGCTCCAGCAAAAGCCGAGCATCAGAGGGCTTCAACACTTGACCATCAATGAGTGGGCCGGGGTTGAATCATCACTCCAGAGCGAGCTGATGCCCGGGTTACAATGGCCATTATACCACTTAGCGTCCACTGACAGGTCGGTCACATGAGGCGCCCCTTCAGTCCTATTCTCGACAGTAGGGTCATCAGGGATCAGAGGAAAGGGAGAAGCACTCCTCCTTGGTACTACTAGATGAGCGTCGGCTCGAGCCCGCTTAGAAAGACACGCGTCGGGGTCCAATCTCTCAACAACCTTCTTCTTCTTCTTCCCTGTGGCATCAGAAGTCGGAGTTGAAGTTCCACCATCTTGAGGACCCGACTTCTTCAGCAAAGCTTTATAATTAAACTTTCCCATGATCACTGAAAAAAATCAGTCGAGTTAAAAGGTAGAATTTTTAAGTGCATCAACAGTATCTAAAGGAGAAATGCTTACGATCAAAGTCGGCACGCCGAGTAGAAGATGTGGGTAATTTTAAAAGCCTCCCACAAGGCAACGGCTGAGGATAGAGTTTCAAAATCTCCACATCGGCTTGCTCGTCATCGGTCATAGAACCTAGGTCATAACTGGAAAATTTGGAAGGATGGGGCTGCCAATAAAAAGGAAACCTCGGCTCCCTTTCAGAATCAAAAAATACGGACTCATGACCTTCGGAAGGTCGGACCTTGAAAAATTATGACTTAAAAAATTTATAAGAACTCTTATAGAGACTGATGATACCTCTACCCTCAACCCCACTAAGGGAAATCCATCCAATTCGGTCCCTGAACCAAACTTTATAAAAATAAAGGAACTTAGGAGCGGTAGCTGTCATCCCTTTTTGACTATATAGGATCTGGAAAGCCTTCAAGAAGGCCTAACTGTTGGGATGCAATTGAGAAGGGGCGATGTTCATGATTCTCAGAACGTCACACTCAAATTGGGTAAAAGGAAGGGTGACCTCGATGTGTTCAAGAAAAGTTTTATAGACATGAGTAAAGTGTGGTTCGAAGTGGAGAGCTCTCAAGAAAACATGATCCTCATCTGAGCAAGGCAAACAGCGAACAGAGGCAGGGACCTGACAAATTTCATTCTTAACACTCCTAAAGGATTCTCGACTCCTAAAGTTAGAAAAGAACACCCCTACTCCAGGTTTAACCCAGGAATACCCATGAATGGTTATGTCTGGAATGGGCTCTTTAGGAACCCTAGTGACGTGCTTACGGTGCTTAGGGGCAGTAATGGCTGCAGGAGTAGCAGAGCTACTCTCATCAGAAGAAGAAGAAGAACCCTTGGCACACCCAGAAGAACCCTTCTCACCACGAGGTGGAGATGGGGAATGATGAGGAGAGCCCTCAATCTGATTGATTTCGGGCTCTATGATCTGAACCCCAGAAGAGGCATTCTGGGATACCTCAAATGAAGTTTCTATGGAAGAAATATATAATGGAGGAAAAGGACGATGGCGTACCTGGAACAGAAAAGGAAATGCAGAAGCTTGGAGGAGAAGAGCTCGGAGAGAGGTTTGAGCAAGGATGAGGCAAAAATGAGCTCCTCAGCAAACTTCCCCCCAACTTATAGAGACCTTGACGCTTCTAAAGAGAACAAATCTTAATGTTACTTTTTAAAGTAATAATGACGGACACCGTGTGAAGAAAGGAAACGTCTCTTCAAGTCTGCGCAAGTTCGGCTCCCTAATGAGGGAGTCACACGTGGCTAAGATATCGGAATAAACGCTGTGACAAGCTAACGGCTTCAATCACGCAACCAAAGAGCAGGCCTCGGAAGTAATGACACAGAGGCCACGTCATTGGGTGGATACTCCTCTAACTGGTTGAACTTAACCTAGTAGACAAGCTCCAGAGGCCACGTCATTGGATGGATACTCCTCTAACTGGTTGAACTTAACCTAGTAGACGAGTCCCTCATTATGTGTAACGCGCTTCGTTACATTAGTAACCCAAATTAATTTCAATAAAAATCCTTCAAAACATTTAATAAAAAAACACAAGTCATAATTTTTTTCTCAAATAACTAAGTATGAAAATACCTTGTATTAAATAAAATAATAGTATTTACAAAGTATTGAAAAATATTATTAAATCCAATCATTTGAATAAAAACTAAAAGCCTCAAAACCGGGCGTCTAATTACAATCTGAGAAAAATAGTATGTAAACCAAAGAACGTCGTCCGCATAATACTCTAAACATACTACATTACTAACCAACTAGCTAATCAAAGATAACTCTTCAGATCTCTGGATCCTCAACAGCGATGTCCTGTCTCTGAAAACAACACTTATAATGAGATATAAAATCCTAGTGATCAACAATACAGTTTATAAAATGTTTCGAAAATAGTGTTGTTCTCAGCCGGTGCGGTAACCGGAAAAACTGTCCATGGTACCCGCTAATTTCCCAAAATAATATCTAAAAAAATACTTTTAATAACAATAAAAATTTCATCAAGTCAAATGCATATAGCATAAGATCAACTCATCTCAATGCATCACATTCCACATACCAAGTAAATTCTAAATTAATCCAAGTGGCTTGGAGACCTAATAACTAAACTGGTCTCTTGCCGGTATGCCATAAATCTCACATATCACATGACAATGGCGTCTCATTGGCCACCCCTACTCATGAGGAATGTTTCGATGTCACCCTCTTGTCGGGGACATTTCTATTTCGATACCTCCCATGTGCACATGGCGGTATTTCTCCCTTTTCGACACCCCAACGTGTGGCGGTGTTACTTTCGATACCCCTTTTTAGGCGGCATTGCTCTTTTTCGACATCCCAATTATATGGGGATGTTACTTTCGATACCCCATTACGGTGGTATTACTTTTCGATACCCCTATCATATGTGGTATTGCGGCAAACATCATACAACATATTATAACTCAAATATGTCATGTCTCATGCATGTAACAAACTATTTCCCTCAATTTTAAACATATAAACTTCCACCAATAATAAACAATCATGAATATCACAACATATCATACATGAATAAGCACGTTACAACATCAATTAATCAATTAATTCCCCTATTAAACAAAACCCCAATTTTAGAATTTAGGTTACTAACGATATGCATCAAGTCAATTAAAGACTCCCAAAACCAAATGGTAATCCCTTATCAACAAAAGCAATCATATATCCCATGGAAAGGGTTCATGAAAAGTATTGTTACTCACCTCTTGAAGACCTCCAAATAGCTCTAAGCGTTTCCTACTGCGAATCCTAATGTTTGTCAAGGGTTATCATCATCTTCCTCTTCCAAGACTCCCTCTTCCACAACTATCTCTTCTTAATCCTTGAATTTCTTCTCTTCTTAGCCGTTTCTGAGTTTCTGGGTGTAATTAGGGTTCCAAACGCACCCTAAGAGTGTTAAGATTCTATTTATAGAGCCCCCAATAGCCCAAAACGTGTAAAAACGTGTTAAGCCCGCTTACTCTGCATATGATACTGTATTTGGCACATATCTTGAGTTATAGACATTCAAAAATTATACATTTTATATCGTTGAAAAGATAAAAGAATTGTCTACAACTGTTATGAAGACCACAAAATCTGAAACCGACGTTTAGATAGTCAAAACGTGGATAGAATTTTAAAAAAACGGTTCTGGTGCTGGAACATGGATAGTGTGTACGAATTTGGTCATAACTACGAGAATCCAATTTGGACGAATTTGGTGTCTATGGAAAGCTAAGAGACAGGGCTATATTTCTTATACAGATCTCGAATTCAAACAAGTTCTCTTTGGTTACGAAATATCCATATAAAGTTAGGTATCTAGTCATATTATGTCAAATTGGGCTTAAAACACTCAAACTATCTATTTATAATGGGTAACACAGTATGGGCCTTGATATGATTATGTTTCCTATCATTATTGCCTCAATAATTTAGCCCAGGGTAAGTTTTTATCTTTATTTTTATTTTATTTTTTTAAAATCAATTTTACATTATTGTGGAACCCACTGGATTTTTATTATAAAGAAAACAATTATAATAAACTCTTATACTACCCTTTTTTTATTAAAATAATTATATTTGAATTTTTTAGGATGTTAAATTTCTCCCCTCCTTAGATAATTTTGTCCCCGAAATTCATCACATACTCACACACATATTGTAACATATGCTGAAAACCAAACATAAAGGTTACCTTACCTTAAACAACAAGATCTGGGTATTGACATACGATGTCCTCTTCCATCTTTCAAGTAGTTTCCTTCGGAGTTAATCCTTTCCCATAACACTTTCACCAATGGAATTGTCTTGTTCCTTAGAGTCTTTGTGCCATTGTCCAAGATATGACTAGTGATAGCAGTGCAATTTATGTTAGTTTGAAAGTGTAATTAGGAAAGAATTTGCAAATAACCTTAGAAATCATAGGAAAAGTGATAGGAAAGTACATACTTTGATTGAATAAAGTTTGGATTAGAGTTTTGATCCTTTTATATCACAAATATACTCAAAAATGTTGAAAGTATGCAGGAATAGTAGCCCAGCGCTCAGCTCAGAATTGGACGCTCACCCTGAACAGAAATGGGAGAAAACTGCATGATGCAGGGACACACCAGCGCCCAGCGCCAGTGTGTAGCACCCAGCGCTAATGATGATGCGGCAGAGAGCAGTTTTGGGCGCCCAGTGCAGGTCAGGGGCGCCCAGCGCTAGGGGACACGCAGAGAACCTATAAATTCGCGTTTCTATAGTCGAACCGAGACTTTTGGTCATTTTTCCTCCGATTCTAATATGTGTTCTCTGAGAGGGTGTTGAAACCAGGGAGTTCAAGAGCTTTCGGAAGAGAGGATTGAAGAATCCATGGCTTCTCTACCTCAGATCTCTTCTATTTCTTCTAGATTTCATCTTGTAGTTATGAGTTTCTAAATTCCCTAGGTTAGGATAGGATGAGTTCAATCAGATCTTGATGTAAGTTTGTTCTAACTCCGATTTCAATTCAAATTCGTTCAAATTGATTAATCTCTTCAATGATTAATACTTTTCCTGAATTGGCCATTCATGAAATTGATCATATGAATGAATGCATAATTGGAAAATGTGTGTTCATGCTAGAATTGGAATAGATTACCACTGTGAGGTTGATTCTAGGAATAGAACTTCATTTCAGTGCATTCCTTGTAAGTCTTGTGCTTTCTGCTTGTGCCAATTTTGATTCACCTAAGGAATTAGGGTTCATAATTAGTAACAAAGGATTATCACCTAAGGAATTAGGGATAGATCTAAATCAGTGACTTGAATGTCAATTGAATGAATTGAATTGAATATTAGGGTTCTGTGAGCTACATTAAATGAAGATTGGGTGATTCCGATTCCTAACCGTCTTAAATACTTGATTCCTCTTAATTGTTCATTTGTTTTCCATTGCATTGATTGTGTGATAAAAGAAAACCTATTTCAATTACCTTTATGACAACAATTAATTCAACATCTCAGTTAATTGCTGGAAATATGAGTTTTATCCGTTCAAATACCGATTGCTTAGTTGTCGTTGTTACTTGAATCTCAATCCTCGTGGGACGATACTCTACTCTCATTATTATTACTTGTACGATTTGGTGCACTTGCCAAATTCATCAACAAGTTTTTGGCGCCGTTGCCGGGGATTGTTGATTTCAATATCAACAAAGCAAAGGCATTGCTAATTTGGACATTGATTTTTTTTTTTTTGGTTTTGTTTTGAGAAATCCTTTAATTGTGTGTGTGTGGTTTTCTTTTAATTGTTGTCTTTTAGTTGTTTTCCATAGGTTTTGTTCTTGATTTGATTTTTGTAGTTCTTCATTGTGTTCTTTATTTTGTTTTCCATTGTTTGTGCCTCTCACTATACTCACAATGTTTGGAATGGATGCTTGGAGTTACCTACATGCACAAATGAGTTGTTGTTGAACCAATTGTCTCATATCTCTGAACAATTACATGAAAGTAAAGTAGGTGCATTATGTTCTAACCAAATTGCTTATGATTTTTGTGGTGGAAACCATGTAAATGGTCTTTTTGAGGAAGCATTGCAACACTTCCAAGAACCAATGGGTTACACGAGGAATTATAGAGAACAACCATTTTTCTATCAAGATTCTCAACAATTCTCCTGTGAATATCAATTTCGAGAACAACGACAGCATTGGCAAGAAGATAGGACTTCATCTTTTGAGAATACTCTTACACGGTTCATTGAAGATACCCAAACAAATTTCAAGAACACTAAGGCTTCCATCAAGAACCTTGAAAATCAGATCGGGAAGCTATCTAGACAATTAGCGGAGAGAACAATTTGCTATTTGGAGGAAGAACAAAATATTGGTACTATAATGAGTGGAGAGGTCCTAAGTTCTCCAATATCAAATGAGCTGATAATTTTAGAGATAGATGATGAGAATGAAGAATGCATGGAAGGCATTTTGGAAGAGTGTTTCAATGAAGACAAGTCACAGAAAGATGTTGTTGTGAGGTTGGATGAAAAGCATGATCAACATGAGGAAAAAACAAAGAAGGATGGAGTAAAACATGAGGAGTTTCCACCACCAATGAGTGATGATAAACTCAAAAATGCAAGGATTGAGTTTGCAAAGATAGACTATAGGAGTCAGCATTGGCCAAGACTAGTTACAATATGTGTGGAACATGTCATGCAACCTTGGTCAAGTAGAAGGAAACAAGATGAAGAACATTTTAAGGTCTTCGATAGAGGAAAGCAATACATAACTAAAAAGGAAAAAGGAAGAAAATATTCATCGAGTTTCATGCCACCTTGAAAAGAGCCTAAATGTCAAGCTAGTGACGTTAAAGAAACGCTTCTTGGGAGGCAACCCAAGATTAGATTAGATTCATTCATTCTTATAAAATTTTATTTGAATTTTTTTTTCCTTATCTTTCATCACACATTATGATGCATCTTACTGTGTAAAGTTGACTCTGACATTTGGTGCAGATCTGAGTAGGCCAAAGAATTAGCAGCAGAGGAAGTGGGAGAATTTGAAGGTAAACTGCTAGCGCTGGGCGCTCAGCTTGACGTCCAGCATAAGAAAAGTCAGAGACTACCAGGATGAGTAGCGTTGGGCGCTCCACAGGAAGGACGAGCGCTGCAAATTTCAGCAGCTTCTGGACAGCTAGCGTTGGGCGCTAGACAGCCAGAGCTGGGCGCTGGGGAGAGAGCTGGGCGCCAGGGAGAGCGCTGGGCGCTGGTTGGGTTTTTAAAACCCCCAGCCCATGCGTGGATCCCATTTTCACTCACAAGGCAACCCTAACCTCTCTTCTCCCTTGCGATTCTGAGCCACAATCAAGGCAAGTAAGGACTTCCTTGTGCCTTCTAATCTCCTCAAACAGGCTATCATGGCTCCTACTGCACCAGAAAAGAAAAGAAAGAAGGTTGCAGCCTCCCCATCCTACAATGCATATTTGTTTCGCTCTGAGGAACATGAACAAACGTACAATGAGTTTGTGAACACTAGGAGCATCCAGAGTGAAAAAGCAATTAAGGTGGGGAGGGCTGAATGTCCGGAAATAGTTGAGCAGATTCAGAATAGAAGGTGGAATACATTGGTGAGCTTCCCAAAACCAGTGTCCCAGCTGTTGGTAAAGGAATTCTATGCCAATGCCTTTGAAACTGAAGCACCAAAGGGGACTAAGTATGTGAGCTATGTCTGAGGGAAGGAAATCCGTTATAATGGCAGTATCATCAATTCCATCCTCTGGACCCCTACACTAAAGGACTGTGACTATGAAGTAATTCAGGAACAACAGGTGGATGCTAATGCTCTAATCACCACATTATGCCGACCCGGAGCTACATGGATCTACACCAGAAGTGGGGTCCCAAGAAAGCTCAAAGCATCACAATTCAAGCCCATTCCGAGAGCCTGGTGTACTTTTGTGCACCACACACTGCAAACATGTGCCAATGTCTCGGATGTAATTGTCTCTAGAGCACAGTTGGTGTATTGCATAGTAGAGGGGAAGAAAATTGATGTGGGTGCAATATTGGCTCAGGATATCTATGAGATTGCATAGTCCACGGTTGCAGCTCTTGGACATGCCTCTCTGATTGCTATGCTCTGTGAGAATGCGGTAGTCGAGGTTTCTAAGGAAGAACTACTAATAAAGCCCATGCTTGCTGTTACAGGGAGCTACATTCATAAGCTGGAAAATGGGCCGATTGGACAGCAACCTGGTCCTGCGAATCCACCACAGCAGCAAGATCCCCCACAGCAACAGGACCCACCACAGGGACAGCAGCAAACCAATGATTTCTTGGACAAATTGAGACATGTAGAGACAGGCCTCACTGAAGTTACTGGGCAGCTGGCACGTGTAGCGCTTCGCCAAGGGCGTTTAGATCGGAATGTTCAAGCTATGTGTCGGCTGAATACCCTCATTCTCCAATCTCAACAAGGACTAGAGTCTATGATCCGCTGCATGGCAGAAAACCGGGGAGTGGCTGTTGATACATTGGGAGGTTTGCTGGTGGGACCACTATCCGAGCAACAGATTTTGGAGATGATAAATTTTGATGACTCGGTAGGGGATGACATAGAGGAGGAACCTGTGGGTGAGGATGAGGCAGCTGAGCCAGCACATGGAGAGAATGAGGATGCACCCTAGTGTCTAGGACTTTACTCAGCTTTATCTGTGTGGCTTACTATTTTTCATTTTGAACTTGTAACAGATCTTTTGATGTGGTCTTTTGGAACTTGCATAGATGTGTAGGAATTATGTTGTGATGTTTTAGTTAAACATTAGACTTTCTGGAAGTTAACTGATAGTTTGCTAATAACTGTTTTTGATGTGCTGTAGTAATGACTGGCTACTGGCTATGGTCATCCAGCTACGTTTGCAGTATGAGCAGCTTTCACGGGCTCAATCATGCAAGGAAAAGGGGGGGAAGTGATCTTAAACTCTTTCTCTCTATCCTTTCCTTTAATTGTGTTACAGCCTGTGGAGTGTGAGTAAAAGTGTGGATATGGAAGAACATAGCATAGCTGAATAAGGAGTGGAGTTTGGTGTAAATTTTTTGTGAGCATATTGCTATTGCTCGACTGAAAACTCTTAGCATCATGCATTTTGCACCAGCTGAACATTTGATTGCATTAAGATCATTGATTTTTGTGACTTGTTTGTGGACAATCTCTCATACTATGATTGATGCAAGGATGGATGTGCTGATTTCCCTTGCACATGGCCAAAACTGTGAGCTTTTGAGCCCAAATTGGTCCTATATCATTTCTTTCGTTCATGTGTGTTATCCATCACTTGCATATTCTCACTTGTTCTTGCCTTGATGCTTGTCATTGTTGCAATGTTTTTGCATATGCATAAATGATTGAGGCAGTAATTCTTTGATTAAGCTCAGGGCCAAACTAGCCATGCCAACATTTTCCATTGTGAGCCCATTAGAGCCTTAGCCTCTTTTTATTGGAACTATAGCTCATTACAAGCCGAAAAATCGAAGAAAAAAAAATTGTCCCTTTACTTTGGCTTAGAGGAATGCTTGGACTTAAGTTTGGGGTTATTCTCTTGCTTAGGGACAAGCAAGCAAATAAAGTTTGGGGTGAGAGTAGGCCACTAAAAGATGCCTACTAGAAAAAGAAAAAGAAAAATAGCAAAAGCCAAAGAAAAAAAAGAGAAGAGAAACAAAGAAAGTATATAAAAATGAGAAAAAGGCAAAAGAGAAAGAAAAGAAAATGAAACAAGAAAAAGATAACCAAAAAAAAAAAAAAGAAGAAAGTTGGGAATGAATAAAAAGAGAAATAGCAAAAATTGTGTGTTTAAGGTGCATGCTTATGTGCTTGGAGCTAAACTAGGCAAGTGAAAGTCCCAAAAGAGTCCAAATAGCCCTTGAAGCCACAGTAGCATAGCTTATATATCCTTATTCTCATCCACCCGTACCTTAGCCCCATTACATCCAAACGAAAGACCTCATGATATGTGTTGCATGGGCATTTGTGATGTGTGTGCTAGCATCTTGTCAAGAGTAGGATTGAGAAATGCAGGTGGATCGGACTTGAGAGCAAATATGACCAAGTAAGGATGTGTGAAACACTGAAATAGAGAGGTTGCAAGGGATAATTTTGTGCATTCAGTTGAGTTGATCTGGTAATATGGTTGATTGTCTTGAAATAAGAAAGCATGTGATTTTTTTTTTGAAATTGATGGATGATTGTGTGAAGTTTGTACAATTTGCAAAAATGCTATGAGTTGAAGTCATGCATGAAGTAAGGAGCTTCATAAGGGATTTGATCATCAAACTCCATCTCTTTTACCCTTCTGATGACTTTGATTAATTGCTTGGGGACAAGCAAAATTTCTAAGTTTGGGGCTGTGATAGCAGTGCAATTTATGTCAGTTTGAAAGTGTAATTAGGAAAGAATTCGCAAATAACCTTAGAAATCATAGGAAAAGTGATAGGAAAGTACATACTTTGATTGAATAAAGTTTGGATTAGAGTTTTGATCCTTTTATATCACAAATATACTCAAAAATGTTGAAAGTATGCAGGAACAGTAGCCCAGCGCTCAGCTCAGAATTGGACGCTCACCCTGAACAGAAATGGGAGAAAACTGCATGATGCAGGGACACACCAGCACCAAGCGCCAGTGTGTAGCGCCCAGCGCTAATGATGATGCGGCAGAGAGCAGTTTTCGGAGCCCGGCGCAGGCCAGGGGCGCCCAGCGCTAGGGGACACGCAGAGAACCTATAAATTCGCGTTTCTGTAGTCGAACCGAGACTTTTGGTCATTTTTCCTCCGATTCTAATATGTGTTCCCTGAGAGGGTGTTGAAACCAGGGAGTTCAAGAGCTTTCGGAAGAGAGGATTGAAGAATCCATGGCTTCTCTACCTCAGATCTCTTCTATTTCTTCTAGATTTCATCTTGTAGTTATGAGTTTCTAAATTCCCTAGGTTAGGATAGGATGAGTTCAATCAGATCTTGATGTAAGTTTGTTCTAACTCCGATTTCAATTCAAATTCGTTCAAATTGAGTAATCTCTTCAATGATTAATGCTTTTCCTGAATTGGCCATTCATGAAATTGATCGTATGAATGAATGCATAATTGGAAAATGTGTGTTCATGCTATAACTCGAATAGATTACCACTGTGAGGTTGATTCTAGGAATAGAACTTCATTTCAGTGCATTCCTTGTAAGTCTTGTGCTTACTGCTTGTGCCAATTTTGATTCAGCTAAGGAATTAGGGTTCATAATTAGTAACAAAGGATTATCACCTAAGGAATTAGGGATAGATCTAAATCAGTGACTTGAATGTCAATTGAATGAATTGAATTGAATATTAGGGTTCTGTGAGCTACATTAAATGAAGATTGGGTGATTCCGATTCCTAACCGTCTTAAATACTTGATTCCTCTTAATTGTTCATTTGTTTTCCATTACATTGATTGTGTGATAAAAGAAAACCTATTTCAATTACCTTTGTGACAACACTTAATTCAACATCTCAGTTAATTGCTGGAAATATGAGTTTTATCCGTTCAAATATCGATTGCTTAGTTGTCGTTGTTACTTGAATCTCAATCCTCGTGGGACGATACTTAATCTCATTATTATTACTTGTACGATTTGGTGCACTTGCCAAATTCATCAACAACTAGGCCTAGGCTTATAGATTAAATTATCCTTCAATTGTAAAGACTCGAGAGCTATCACATGAGACTCATCAGGTACATATTTTCTAAGTTGCGACACATGGAAAACATCATGAAGATTTACCAATTGTGGCAGAAGAGCCAATTGGTAAGCAAAGGGCACGGCTTTTTTGAGAATTAGGAAAGTTCCCATGAAACAAAGAGTCAGTTTTCTGAATGACATTGACCTCCCCATCCAAAACTTAAGAGTGCCTCTCAAGATAACATGTTCCTCTTCCTAAAATTCTAAATGCTTTCCTTTCTTGTTGACATAAGACTTTTTATCTATTCTGCGCAATGCGCATCTTTCCCTCAATTATTAATCCTAATTGCGATCTCTTTGATTAAATCTGATCTTAATAACATCTTCTCACCTACTTCGTACTATCATAAAAGGTGATCTACATTCCTAATCACATCATTAATATATTTATATATATGTATATATATATGTATGTATAGTCATTAAATATTCCACCAGATAATAAATGTACAATTCATGGCCCCTTAACTTTTAAAAAAATTTAATTTTAAAATGAAGTCAATAATAACATTTATATAATAAAATCATGCACTTAAGCATTTGTTTCTATCCATCCGCCGATAATTAGAACACCTTCACTTGCATTTCATCTTTATAAGCATTCTCACCAATTAAATTTAACAAACAATCCATACAAGAAATTGATGTAATATTTTATATCATCCACACGTAGACATAATATCTCTTACGAACTCTATACCAAATTTCTTATATTCTACACAGAACTGAGGAATTTTATAAATAAAGAAATGTGAAGCAGTAGCACGTTCAGATACTAATTTTTAGCTATCCCAAAATGATAATTTCAAAAGAGGAAGAAATAGTTTCACTTTATGTTGATAGGAAGATCTTACCAAAAAAATATATGTGATAACAAAATGGAGAATAATGTTTAACAAGATTACAATTAAACTATGCAGACATTATGCAAAAACAACTGTAAAAATTAACACCACAATAGTATAATAAATCAATTCAATCTCGATCCTTGAGTAGGCACATACAAATAAGAAACAACATTTTTTCACTTTTTGTTAAGAAATATAAGTTTGTTAGGATTAGACATGCCATTAATCTATATGGAAAACAAATCATAGGGGAATATTAATCGCGATTAATACTTTGTCACTTGAGAAGCAATTTAAAATTTCAAGGAAAGTGATCCTCTAAAAATTATATAACAAAATTACAACATTATAATAAAATTTGAACATATATATAAAATTCTTTAATCTCACTTCCATTTTAATTCCCATCCACTAATACTTCTTTAAATCTTGATGCTTCTTGGTTATTGCTAGACACATGGTTAACGTTCTTTTATATGTCTCTTCTAACATTTTTTTCCCTCTAAGGCTCCCCTCCTTAGGGACAATGATCATATTCTTAAACAACACTATACCATTATTATATAATACATAATTCTCTTGATCCAAAAGAGATTTCAAATCCTAGTTTAAAAACTACACTCGCTTAATCTATTTTCTAAGGTCACTAAAAATTTTCAACCTATTCAATTCCAAGTTTTAAGCCTTAAAAAGATATCCAAATTCATGTCTCTAGACTCTTCTATTAGGTTCATCTCTTGCAACTTCAAGTTAGACTTGTGCGGAAATTTCCTACTCCGAGTATCGACCACTGCATTAGCCTTTCCCGGACTATACTTCAACTCAAAATTATAGTTCTTAAGAAAATTCATCCACTTTCTTTGCCTTATATTTAACTCTTCGCCTATGTCTCTGTCTCTATCTCTTAACAACTGTTTAAGGCTCTACTGATCATTAAAAACTTCAAGTTGTATCCTATACAAGAGATTTTCCTTTCCTAATCAGCTTGGTGAGAGGTAAGGCTAGTCTAGAGAACTCGTTTATAACTTCCTGTAATACTTCTCCAATTCTAGGAAACTTCTCACACTTGTCATTATCTTAGGCTTCTCTCACCCTATCCCTGCATCTACTATACTAGAATCAACCACTACTCTACTCCATTGATCTAAGCTCATCTATCCTAGATAAAAGATACCTATCCATAATAGTTATTTTGTTCAATTGCAAATTGCCCACATATAACCTCATACTCCCATCATCTTTTCCCACTAAAAGCACCCAAAACTTAATACAAAATCAAACATATTTTTAAAATTTATAAAGTGAACCATAATTTAATTTAAATATTAAATATATAATTTGATTCAAACTAACAAAAAATAGAATCCATGCCACAATTAAATCCATGAGTCTGAGGAAGTTAGAAATATAATTACAATTCAATAAATTGGCCTCGATGCGATGGAGATGAACTTCACGCACAGAAGGAATTAAAAAAAATTAATAGGACATTTCAATTAGATATGGGAATGGGTTTTGACAGTGTTGGCAGAAGTATAGATGATGAGAATAGTGTAAACAAGAAAAGACCAGCATGAACGCACATACAAAACTACCATTAGTAATAATTCCTTATAGATTCAAGGAAAATAAATTTATTAAAATCAATTCATCATCAACATTCAAAAATCTCATATAAAGAATCAAGTACCCTAAATTACAATTTTTTTTATTTTTTTTATAGTAGACTAATCTACATGTAAAAATCCAAAATTAAACATATCAAGGAAGGGTAAGCAAATTTTATTTTTACTCTCAGACTCCAGGTATAGATAACAAATAAGATCGATGGCATAAGGAACATCCCGATGCATAGGAAGACGATTTAAACAAGCACTAGAAGCAATAAGATTATCCCCATAGAAGTAGAAACACATGACTCAAAGGACAAACGAAAGATAGGCAACTCAAATTTCACACTTGAAGGATATATCAAAGAAAGTGTTGCTCCTGAATCAAACAATATAGTAACTTCTTCCCCTATACGTGTTAAATAAATCAAGTCTCCTTCGGATTCTAAGCTGCCTCGGAATAATAGCGGATCATTCTTCTTGAATTCGAAAAGTCCCACGTGCTAAGGGTCCTAGGTAGCCACCACTCCATCAGTGATTGGCCTCCATTCCCCTATAGTTGACGGAGAGTCTCCGTCTGCCCTTGCGTAGCTCTGATCATACAAACCAAAGCTGCTGCAAGTGCAATGTTCGTCCCTCGCCTATTAGTCCTATAAATCTGCTCACTACCTATGAAATATTGGGTTGATCATGTCCAATATCCCAAAGAATAACATGCAGTATTTATAACTCTAACAAGCATCCTATGCGCCCAAGTTTTGTTTTAGAAAAAGCTCCACTACCACAGTCTGATTTAGAATCGAGCCGCTCTGATACCAAAAATGTAACGCGCTTCGTTACATTATTAACCCAAATTAATTTCAATAAAAATCCTTCAAAACATTTAATAAAAAAACACAAGTCATAAATTTTTTCTCAAATAACTAAGTATGAAAATACCTCGTATTAAATAAAATAATAGTATTTACAAAGTATTGAAAAATATTATTAAATCCAATCATTTGAATAAAAACTAAAAGCCTCAAAACCGGGCGTCTAATTACAATCTGAGAAAAATAGTATGTAAACCCAAGAACGTCGTCCGCATAATACTCTAAACCATACTACATTACTAACCAACTAGCTAATCAAAGATAACTCTTCAGATCTCTGGATCCTCAACAGCGATGTCCTGTCTCTGAAAACAACACTTATAATGAGATATAAAATCCCAGTGATCAACAATACAGTTTATAAAATGTTTCGAAAATAGTGTTGTTCTCAGCCGGTGCGGTAACCGGAAAAACTATCCATGGTACCCGCTAATTTCCCAAAATAATATCTAAAAAAATACTTTTAATAACAACAAAAAATTCATCAAGTCAAATGCATATAGCATAAGATCAACTCATCTCAATGCATCACATTCCACATACCAAGTAAATTCTAAATTAATCCAAGTGGCTCGAAGGCCTCATAACTAAACTGGTCTCTTGACGGCATGCCATAAATCTCACACATCACATGACAATTGCGTCCTATTGCCCACCCCTACTCATGAGGAATGTTTCGATGTCACCCTCATGTCAGGGACATTTCTATTTCGATACCTCCCATGTGCACATGGCGGTATTTCTCCCTTTTCGACACCCCAACGTGTGGCGGTGTTACTTTCGATACCCCTTTTTAGGCGGTATTGCTCTTTTTCGACATCCCAATTATATGGGGATGTTACTTTCGATACCCCATTACGGTGGTATTACTTTTCGATACCCCTATCATAGGCGGTATTGCGGCAAATATCATAAACATATTATAACTCAAATATGTCATGTCTCATGCATGTAACAAACTATTTCCCTCAATTTTAAACATATAAACTTCCACCAATAACAAACAATCATGAATATCACAACATATCATACATGAATAAGTACGTTACAACATCAATTAATCAATGAATTCCCCTATTAAACAAAACCCCAATTTTAGAATTTAGGTTACTAACGATATGAATCAAGTCAATTAAAGACTCCCAAAACCACATGGTAATCCCTTATCAACAAAAGCAATCATATATCCCATGGAAAGGGTATTAAACTTGTAAGAGAAAGGGAGAATGAGAGAAACTCCATGTGGTGGAGAATTCATTGAATGAGTAAAAACTGTACAAGTCTATGACATAATTCAGCTAAACACACTATATAATTGTTTTTAATTAGGCTAACTAATCTAACAGCAAATTAACTACTTCTAACAGAGATTAACCAACTTAAACTAACTCTTAACCGTAATACCCCCCCTCAAGTTTGGAGCATAGATGTCTAATGCACCTAACTTGGAAATCAGAACTGAAAACTTGCAGTGTGGGAGTGCTTTAGTAAAAACATCAGCTAACTACTGCTGAGTTGGGAGATAAATTAAGTTCAGAAAACCAGAATTGACATATTGTCTGATGAAGTGGCAGTCAATGTCTATGTGTTTTGATCTCTCATTGGAGGTGGGATTAGCAGCAAGCTGGATTGCTGACTTATTGTCACACATGACCATGATAGACGAAACATCAATCTGAAATGCTCTAAGTAGTTGTTGCAACCAAAGAAGCTCACTGGTGAGACATGTCACTGCTCTATATTCTGCTTCTGCAGAAGATCGTGCAACTGTAGGTTATTTTTTTTATTTCCAAGAAATCAGAGAAGACCCCAGATAAACACAGAAACCTGTGGTTGATCTTCTAGTAACACTGCAATTGCCCCAGTCATAATCAACATATGCAGTGACCTTGGTGTTTGGCTGAGAAGAGAAGAAAATTCCCTGACCTGGTGAGGTTTTCAGATACTGTAAGATATGATGCAAGGCCTTGAGATGAGGTGTCCGAGGTTTGGACATGAATTGGCTCAGTTTGTTGACTGAGAAGATGATATCAGGCCTTGAAATAGTTAAGTACATAAGTCTTCCAAGGAGTCTTCTATACAAGGATGGATCGGGAAGAAGATCACCATCTGTGTCATTAAGCTGCAGGTTTGCTTCCATAGGAATTTTGGCAGGCTTCGATTCACTGAATCCAGTGTCTTCAAGCAGTTCCAGAGTGTATTTTCTCTGACTCAAGTGAATTCCCTTTGATGACTTGGCAATTTCTAAGCCCAAAAAATACTTCAAATTACCAAGAACTTTTAGTTTAAACTGAAGTTGCAAATCTGTGATGGTTCTATCAACAAGAGACTTACTTGGGCTGGTAATGATGATATCATTCACATAAACAAGGAGGATGATGAGGGAGTCATTGGATCCTTTATGAAACAAGGAATAGTCAGCAGTTGATTGGTGGAAACCAAGATGAGTGATTGCTGCAGAGAATTTCTAGAACCATTACCTTGAGGCTTGCCTCAAGCCATAAAGAGACTTATGCAATTTTCATACTGAATTGACTCCTTGTTTTGGATATCCTTGAGGTAAATCCATGTATACTTCTTCAAAAAGATCACCATTCAAGAAGGCATTGTTGATGTCTAATTGAGCCAAGTGCCAGTGCTTTTGTGCTGCCACAACAAGCAAGACTCTAACTGTGGTTAACTTGGCCACTGGGGAGAAAGTTTCCAAAAAATCAATTCCCAGCTGCTGTGTGAAACCTCTAGCAACTAATCAGGCCTTGTGTCTTTCCACTGAGCCATCTGACTTGAATTTTGTCTTGTAGATCCATCTACAATCAATGGTTTGCTTGCCTAGAGGTAGAGGAACCACAGACCATGTTTTACTGGCTTCTAGAGCCTCTATCTCATCTGCCATTGCTGCTCTCCATTGAGGAAACTTCACTACTTGATGGTAAAAACGTGGCTCATATTGAGAGTCAACATTGGAAATGAATGTATGATATGGTTGGGAAAGGTTTGTGTAGGTAATATGTTCTGTTAAGGGATATTTGGTGTGGTGAACATTATCCTGTAAATACTGAGGTGGATTATGAGCACGAGTAGACCTTCTGGGCTGACTTGATGCAGGGTCTAGAGGACCAGGTTCAGGTGCAGAACTTTCTTAAACAGGTTCAAGAAAATGTGGTGCAGTTTCAGGGAGGTTTGGTTCATGTTCATTAGTTGTTTCGGGTATAGAATCAAGACTTGGTGTCTGTGGGGCATGATGTAATTCATGTAGGATAGGTAAAGGTGGGTGATTTGGCACAATGTCCTTAACAGGAACAGGAAGGACAATGGATTGGAAAGGGTCAGGAGCAGTGTGCAGCTGTTCTGTTTCAAAAGGAAACTTGTCTTCAAAGAAGGTGACATCTCTGGACACCACAAACTTTCTGGTGGTCAGATCATAAACTCTGTAGCCCTTGTATCCAGGTGGATAGCCCATGAAAACAACAGGGAATGTCCTTGGTGAGAATTTGTTTCTCTGTGAAACTGGAACAACAGCAAAACATAGGCAACCAAAAACTCTGAATGAAGTATAACTTGGTAGTTTGTTATACAACAGTTCATAAGGAGAGCAGTTCTTTAGAGAGGGTGAAGGAACTCTGTTTATCAGGAAGGTGGCAGCATTGACACACTCTCCCCAAAAAGTGATAGGAACCTTGGATTGAAACAGCAGTGCTCTTGCAACATTTAGAAGGTGTTGATGCTTCCTTTCAACCACAGCATTCTGCTCAGGCCTGTAAGGACAGCTGAACTTATGCACAGTGCCATGCTCTTGAAGAAAATCAGTCATCTGAAGCTCCTTGGCATTGTCAGATCGAAGCTGTCTAATGGTCCTGCCAAAATTAGTCTTGACATAGCTAAAAAAAATTTAATCAACACAGGTGCCTCAGATTTATATTGTAATAGGTATAACCAGGTAAACCTAGTACAATCATCAGCTATAGTTAAAAAGAACCTCTTGCCATCATAAGTAGATTAATTATAAGGGCCCCATATGTCTACATGAACAAGATCAAAAGGATTCTCAGAGTAATTGTTGTTTGAAATAAAGGACAAACGCCTAAACTTGGACAAAGGACATATCAAGCATTTATTGCATGAAGTGAATTGCAATTGCAAATCAAGTTTATTACAGAAAAGTTTTAAGACCTTTTCAGATACATGACCTAAACGTGCATGCCAAAGAATACAATCAGATGGACTAGACCTATGTGTAACATTGTAAATTTGTAAATCAGACTGGGATTTATTTGCTAACTGTTTATTGCTAACAGAATGAGAATGAAGAACATAGAGGCCTTGATGGAGATCACCCCTGCCAATCGTCTTCTGGTTTAATGTGTCCTGAATGATAAAAGAAGATTTGGTAAAAGAGACATTAAAAGGAATATGAGAAAGTAAACTGCTGACAGAGAGTAGATTAACATGAAAGGAGGGTATGAAAAGAACATCATGTATGATTAACTGAGAATTGAGTTGTACTGAACCAATTCCTACAACTTTAACCAAAGACTTATTTGGTAAAGTGACAAACCTATTATGTAATTCTTGAAAGGTAAGAAAAACATGTTTATGACAGGTTATATGGGAAGTAGCCCCATAGTCAAGAATCCAACAATTTGAATTCTTGAATGGAGAATTTAGGATGGACAAAGAGATACCTATAGACGACTCACCTACAAAAGAATCATTTTGATCTTGAGCAGTGGCCAAAGGGACTCTTGCTAGCTGAGCTTGTAATTGAGCAAGAAGGTGCTGACACTGCTGAGGTGTCCAGTTTGTATCTTCAGTGCCATCAGTGATTGCCAAAACTTGATTTACAAAAGTAGAAGTTTGATGCCTCTTGTGACCAGGAGGGTACCCATGCAACTTGAAGCATTTGTCTTTGGTATGCCCTGTTATGCCACAGTGAGTACAGATTGGCCTATCCTTCTTCTGATTCTTGTTCTTGCCTGACTGAGCAGCATATGCTGCTTCAGTGACTGGGACAATTTGAAGTCCAACTTCTCTTTGAGTCTCATCTTGAAGAAGTATTGAGAAAACTTGAGAAATTGGGGGAATAGGGTTCATCATTAGAATTTGTCCTCTAGCATGAGAGAAAGACTCATTGAGTCCCATCAAGAAATTCATAACAAACTCATTCTGGAGGAAATCGATCAAGGGTTGAACACCTCCACAATTACAATTGTGAACAGGCCTATACTCACCAAGTTCTTCCCACAGTAATTTGAAACGAGTGAAATAGGCACTGATGGAGCTCGAATCCTGAGTACAATGAAGTAAAGCCTTCTTCAATTGAAAAATCCTAGGTCCATTTTTCAGCTTGAAGCGATCTGCAAGATCTTTCCAAATTTCTGAAGAAGAGGTGCCATAGATCACACTTGTGCTGATTTCTTTGATGATTGAGTTCAAGATCCAAGACGCAAAAATGCTATCGTTGCGTTTCCACAGCCGAAAATTCGGATCATTGGCAAGGGGTTGAGGAACAGAGCCATCAACAAACCCTAGCTTGTTCTTCCCATCGAGAGCCAACATCATTGAACGACGCCATGTGAGGTAATTTGTACCATCGAGCGGCTGAGAAACAAGAACTAAGCCAGGCAAATCCGAAGAGTGGATGAAGAGAGGATTCTGTTCTTCCATTGTGCAGAATCACAAGTTGCAGCAAGAATCAATAAATGCATGCAGAAAGGATCAAGGAAGAAGGTGAAACCGCAAGGAGGAAGAAGAGAAATGCATGCAGAAGGGATCGAAGAAGAAGGTGAAATAGCGACGGCAATCGAAAGCTTTTAGAAAAAAACTACTGATACCATATTAAACTTGTAAGAGAAAGGGAGAATGAGAGAAACTCCATGTGGTGGAGAATTCATTGAATGAGTGAAAACTGTACAAGTCTATGACATAATTCATCTAAACACACTATATAACTGTTTTTAATTAGGCTAACTAATCTAACAGCAAATTAACTACTTCTAACAGAGATTAACCAACTTAAACTAACTCCTAACTAACTCTTAACCGTAATAAAGGGTTCATGAAAAGTATTGTTACTCACCTCTTGAAGACCTCCAAATAGCTCTAAGCGTTTCCTACTGCGAATCCTAACGTTTGCCAAGAGTTATCATCATCTTCCTCTTCCTAGATTCCCTCTTCCACAACTATCTCTTCTTAATCCTTGAATATCTTCTCTTCTTAGCCGTTTGAGTTTCTAGGTGTAATTAGGGTTCAAAAACGCACCCTAAGAGTGTTAAGATTCTATTTATAGAGCCCCCAATAGCCCAAAGCGTGTAAAAACGCGCTAAGCTCGCTTACTCTGCATATAGTGCTGTATTTCGCACATATATTGAGTTATAGACATTCAAAAATTATAAATTTTATATCGTTGAAAAGATGAAAGAATTGTCTACAACTGTTATGAAGACCACAAAATCTGAAACCGATGTTTAGATAGTCAAAACGTGGATAGAATTTCGAAAAAATGGTTCTAGCGCTGGAACATGAATAGTGTGTACGAATTTGGTCATAACTTGAGCTACAAGAATCCAATTTGGACAAATTTGGTGTCTATGGAAAGCTAAGAGACAGGGCTATATTTCTTATAAAGATCTCGAATTCAAACAAGTTCTCTTTGGTTACGAAATGTCCATCTGAAGTTAGGTATCTAGTCATATTATGCCAAATTGGGTTTAAAACACTCAAACTATCTATTTATAATGGGTAACACAACATGGGCATTGATATGCTTATGTTTCTTATAATTATTGCCGTAATAATTTAGCCCAGGGTAGGTTCTTATCCTTATTTTTATTTTATTTTTTTTTAAATCAATTTTACATTATTGTGGAACCCACTGGATTTTTATTATAAAGAAAACAATTATAATAAACTCTTATACTACCCTTTTTTTATTAAAATAATTATATTTAAATTATTTAGGATTTTAAATTAAGGACTTAGCCAGTCTAAAGACTTGTGCGGACGAGCGCTTCTGTCACTTTAGTGGACGAGCACTTGTATCATTTTAGTAGACGAGCTCCTCATTAAGGACTTAGCCAGTCCAAAGACTTGTGCGGACGAGCGCTTCTGTCACCTTAGTGGACAAGCATTTCTGCCTCTTTAGTGGTAATGACACAGAGGCCACGCTTCACAAACTTGCCTTATCTCAAAAACGAAGGCAACATCTCTTTTCATCTTGGGAGCTACGAAACTTTGGTAACAATGCAGATCTAAAACGACTGCCCACGTCTTGGTTCGGCTCCTTCGAAGAAGCTTCCACGCTTTCTAAAAGCTCAAAGCTTGGGGGGACTTGTATATGGACCAAGGTGTAAAGAACGCAAACTCGAAGTGTGAAGCTCGGTCGCCCGATATGTTCATCGGAGTAAAAGATATATATAGACCGAAGTGTGAAGCTCAGCCACTTACCTCGCCGACTTGAAAGGCTAAAAGAAGAGACTAAGTTTCTAAGTTTGGTCACCAAGGTTGAACGATTGGTCGATGTACAAGATCGGTCATTAAGATTATGGTAAAAAGGGGAAGCGAACCTACGCCATAAACCTTAGATTCTCCAAATAAGATTTTTAAAGGCCAAGCTCAGCTATTGTCATGAAAACTTTTATGCTTCTACTAGCTCAAAGCATGGGGGGCTTGTGTACTGGCCGAGGAGTAAAACCCGATCACCGAGCTTTGATACCCGATCCAATAAAGGTGGGAAGGATAAGATATCGATGTTATCTTTAATAAATTTGATATTATCTCAAATAACCTTATCCGGTTAGAAGAGATAAAATCCCTCAAATTAAGGAGATCATATCTATCTTCAATAATCATGATATTATCTCAAATAACCTTATCCGGTTAGAAGAGATAAATCCCTCAAATTAAGGAGATCACATTTCAAAGAATATTTAAGAGATAAAAGGAGATAAATCCAGATCTCTTAAAGATATGGTGATCCTATTATAAAAAGAGGAGAACCCAAGAGAGAAACTCACTTTTCACTAACCCAGGTAACTCTCCCTTAAGCGTATTAGAGAAACTAGCTCGACCAAGAGACTATTGAAGAGTCCTTGCTCGCTGGTATTCATCAGATACAAGATTAGGGGATTGAGATCACTATATGACCAGGGGTTGAACCTATAACTACGTCTGGCTTTGATTCCCATTGGGATATGTAGGACCGGAATACAATATTCTGTCAAGCCATAATCTAAAACAACCCCGGTGTTCACCTTTGGTTTGACGTTCTACGGCGAGATTCCGGCAAGTCGGATCTCGCCAGGAACACTAGGTATCTTGGACTCTTCTTTAGAGTATTTGGGACTCTTCTTAGCCTTGACCTTGACATGGGTCCATGTGAGTATTTAATGCTTGGTCCTTTGCTTTGTGAATCCATGTTCATATCATCCCCTCCTTCTTGAGGAAATTCGTCCACGAATTTTAATCCTACATTAAGGAGAAGATGTTTAGGTTTATTCTTGATAAAGTTCCTGAAAGAAAAAAAGTTTTTGGGAAGGAAACTCCCTTATTTGGGAAGGTAACTCCTTTATTATTGTTGTAATTCTTGACCCATCCTCCCGGGTCAAAAACCACCCTTTTGAAAACAAGTTTTGCCAACAACCCTTTCAAATATCTTCCATAAGTTGTAATCTCTTGAAGGTTGCTTGGTAATGTTTGTCCATCATTGAGAGAAACAGTTGGAATAATATTTAATAGGTGTTTTAGTTCTCTCAATGAATGAGAACCTTGATGGATGTGCATTAGTTTCTTTTGAGTTTGAAAAATAGGTGCAATTCACATAGGTAAGGTAGAAGTATTAGTAGGCAAGCAAACATCATCATGTTTAAAATCATTTATTGGTTGCCCTACTAAGAAAACTTCATTTACCTCACTTGTAACCTTATCAATATGCACACCTTTAGCACTTTCAACATAGCCCATAAATTCCACTTTGGTGGTGCAAAAAGTGTATTTTTCAAAATTAGCAAAAGGTTTTTCCTTCATAAGTAATAACAAAACACATTTTAATTGTTCAAGAGGACTTTCTTGTGTTTTGTTATGTACCAAGATAGCATCTTTGTAGATAACCACAAGCCTTTGAATTTCTTTAGTTTCTTTAGAAGTGACTTGAAGTTTATCCAAAAGAAACTCAAAGGTAGTAGGTAAAGAAAAAGATGGAAGAAACTTGTTACAAAAATTGTTGGAGTAAAGAAAACACAATGGAGGTGTTTCCAAAAGTATTTTCTTTACTTCTTTTTCCTTTAAAACTATGCATTGATTGCCATCTTGTTTTTTAACCTTATGGTTTTCGCAAAAGTTTTACTCACTTGTGCCAATTGCCTTTTCCATATTATTTTGTGGCACATTCGTTTCTTTTGCATTTATTTCTTTTTCTTCTTTGTCACTCTTGGCTTTTCCCTCAAGCTCCCTTTTCCCTCTCGTTTTTGTTTGATCCTTACCAATTTCTTTACGAGGGAGGGGTACAAGAGTATTTGAAGAAGGGATAGAAGTGGAAGGTTTAGAGTTAGGAATTGTGGCCTTTGATCCACTTTTACCAACAACTTCAAGTTATTTTGATGAGTCACCCTCCTTCTTGGAATTATCCTTCCAAGATGAGTTGTTGTTGTTGAAGAAGGGTTTCTTGAAGGACTTCTCTCTCTTCACTTGTGCTTCAACCTTGATTGCATGGTGTAGGTTCCTAGTGTAGCTTGAAGGAACATATCTTTTTCTTAAAACCCTCTTCATTTCTCTCCAAGTAATAATTGGTTCCTCATCATACCTTCTTCTCTCCTTACACAATTGATCCCACCAAATTAAAACATAATCATGAAATCCGAGACTAGCTACCTTTACTTTCTTTTCTTCACTATAGTAGTAGCAAGAGAATATGTTCTCCAATTTGGTCTCTCATCTCAAGTAAGCACCGGGATCACTCATCCCATGGAAGCTAGGGATCTTCAACTTGTCATCCTTCTCATGCCTTTTTCCTCTATGCTCATGTATAGGTCTCCATCTATCAAATCTACGTCTATCCTCATGGTTGTCTTCCAAATTTGATGAGTCTCTATGTGAGTTGTCATGCCTTGATCCTTTTTTTTTTCTCAAGCACTTCTAATCTTTCAAGCGCTCTCTCTAAGTTCTTTGTCATTCTATCCAACTTCCTATGCAAGTTCCTTGTTCTTGGTGGTGATGGAGGAGAATCTTCTTCATGTTGTGAAGTCATGGTGCACCTACAATTTGAGAAATTACAATACAAATTCCAGCAAATTTAAAATTACACAAATCAAATGAATATTACACCATCACGAACAATTACACCACCAAAAATCAAAAGAATTAAGTACAATCCAACAAGGAACAAATCTTAAAGAACAAGTGAAAGAAAAGATTACAAGTCAAAAATGAAATAACAAGGACCTCACCACCCACTCACCATTCACTCAAAGATTTCCACTCGTGTATATCATTCAATGTAGACTTTTACAAGATGATTTTATCTCTTGTCTATTTCCACTCAAGAGTTTCCTCTTCAAGGGATCTACAAATTGAAACAAGATTCTCAATCAATTAGTTTCCATTAAACAAATGACAAATCAACCAATAGGCAATCAATTCAAAGAGTTCAAGAAATTTGCAAACAACTAATACAAAATTAATGGAGTTTAGAAGACAAGCAAGAAAAGGTTCAAGAGAATTACACACTTAAATTGATATGAAGAAGACAAGTTGAAAGAGTTCAACAAAGTGTAATTCAAATTTAATATAAGTGTTGGTGAACAATTAATGATCAATGTATTTGAAGGATCTATACAAATACAAACATTTGAAATGGTGGCAAGTCTTTTACCTTTTGCTGGAATTTTCCAGAATTTTCACTTTTGCCCCAAAACTTTGTATATTTACGGTTTTGGCCCACTTTTTCTTTTTACACCAGTTTTTTTTTTTTTTTTTAAATTCTTCCACTTGACTTTTGCTAATTAAAATTTCACAACAATTACACTTAATTTTTGAATTTACAAAAAGATCCTTCAATCATGAACAAATTTGAACATAATTGGTGTAATACTTGGAAATATGAACAATTGGAGTAGTGTAAAAAAAATTTCCAAGTAATGAAGCACAAATCAAGAGATTAGAGACCTAGATCTTTCATTCACGTGGATGATAAACACATCATTTCCACAATTTGAATTTCATGAAAATCTATGAGGTTCTAATAATATGAAATCATTTAAGCACTTTTGATTAAAATTTGAATCAAGCTTACCATTGTGAATTGAAATTTGAATTTGAATTTTGCAATTGTTCAAATTCACAAAGTAAGTAAAAGAGTTTTATGCTTGAATTTTCAAGAAGCAACCAAAATTCAAATGTAATATATGAATACATTCAAAAAATGGAGCCTAAAAGCAAGAGGTGAAAAGTGGAGGGAAATTTTTTTTCACCAAAATTCAAGCAAAATCAATTCAAACTCATTTCCAAGGTTTACAAAATCAGACCGGCCATCGAACCGGTGAAGACAGCGGTTCAAGGTTCAATGGTCCAACCGAGGTTGAACCGGTTATAATTAAATATTATTATTTTAATTTTTAATATAATATTTGTAACAATATTAAACAAAAAAACAACATAACAACTAAAATTATTAAGCACAATTTTTATTATTTTGAAATTAAACTAAATAAATATAAAGATATATGTTAAAATCATCTTCATATGGAAAACCAACCCAAAATCTACAACCAGCCCACATATGTTAGAAAACAAAAGAATTGGGTTTTGGCTAGGATGATCCAAATCCTTTTATACTATTTTTTTTAAGGAAACCGGTTCAGGCCGATTCACTACCGGTTATGATCGGTTTTACCGGTTTCGAACCGGTTTTCCGGTTTTTGCACCGGTTCAATACAGGGCCGGTTTTCCCTACTGACCGGACCGGCCATGGTCTCGGTTCCCGGTCGGACCGGCCGGTCCGGTCCGGTTTTCAAAACCTTGCTCATTTCAAATTCTGGATCCATGATCACATTTAGATTCAAATTGAATTTCATCATCCAAATTTCAATGACTAATGGCCCCGACTACATGTGAATTTTCAACATGAAAATGGCTCCAACTCAAAGATCATCATAGAATTTGAAAATTTTGATAAAAAATTCAAAACAATTGAAGATCAAAGAACTAGCTCTAGATACTACATGATATGACCAAGGATTGATCACTAAGCATTTTAGGATCTTCTTTGATCTAATTGTTTCAAAGTTTGAGATCAAACACAATTGTAGCACAATTGATATGAAACTTGTTCTTCAAGTGAAGAATCAAGAGAAACGAAAAGGAGTAAAAGAGAAGAACAATTGATATATGACTAGAAAGTAAATTGCAAGAATTAAAGTGCAAGAATTAAAGAACAAAAGTAGAAAATGGAATAGGAAGAAGATGAAGGGGAAGATGCCACAATTGAATCATCTTTGAGAAGATTAAATTGATAAGCCAAAGGAGGATTCACCCCTTGAATATGGAAATTCAAGATAAGAATCAATGATTCAACTCATGAACCAAGAAGAGGAGAACTCCCTCTCTCTAGAAATCTCAAGTATGAGAAAACCTTTTCAAATGAATTCAAACATGTAAAATGAGTTACATGGAGCCTATTTATAGATGAGCAAAAGTGCTCATCCTCCCTAATGGTGCAAGTTGCGCCGCCTTCCATCTTAATCCCAAGTGTGGGCCTCTCTTGGCCCAATGTAAGATTCCTATGTTGGGCCTACTTGGTACAAGAGGCTCAATTAGCCTAAGCCCAAAGAAAAAGCCCAAAAGCCTAAACTACCCAAGTGCTGTTTTTTTTATAAGCACTTTTATTACATGAACTCTACTCTATACAAGGTTCATAAATCCTACTTTTATTACATGAACTCTACTCTATATAAAGGTCCTAAGTCATATCCCTAACTAGGTATCTTGGACTCTTCTTTAGAGTATTTTGGACTCTTCTTAGCATTGATCTTGTCATGGATCCATATGAGTCTTCAATGCTAGGTCCTTTGTTTTGTGAATCCATGTTCATATCACATCCTAAAGTGTCCGTCACATATCTAGTCCCCAGTGAGGTACAAATACTTCTTAGATGAAAGGCAATCATAATCCCTTCGTCTTTTATCTCATGAAGGTGGCTTAGAAATTGTTGGGGAATTCCCTTGGTTATCATTAATCTTGATTCGATACAAATTTTTGGCAGAACTTGCCTTAAGTTCTACATTTCTAGGACAAAAGAATCACAGTCAATGCTCTGCCAAATGCCAACTTTCGCAATCCGCATTACCTTACTTTATAATACTAGTAAAATTAGAGATAATACAAGGGGAATATAATACGTTGTTTCCTTCTTTTTTCTGGAAAAGAATGTGACCCCGAGCTGGGGTCATTTAAAATTATACATGTTCATTCCAAGGAGCACACCAAATATAAATAAATGAAAGCACTCAACAATCAAATCAGAAGCAGATAAATTAACTACTTTTCATATTCTAAAGCTAGAATGCCTTCCCAAGCGTGGAACCTCTAAAACCTTGCTAGCTAGCTCAAAGGGGCCGCGTGTGTCTCCCACTTGCCCTACCACAGAGAAGTGCATTCTTTGGAATTGGAAACTCGTCTCTGATTGAAGTTGATGCTGTATAAACGCGCAAATAAAACTGTTGCCCAAGGTATTGCCGTGCCCAAAACTCGGTCCTCAAGTTCCACATTCCCACATTGTCAAGCGCAACATAAATAGCAGTCCATGAGTAAGGATATACCTGCACAAAGTTAAGAATCAGATATTGCACCAGTTATCATCTAAACTCTAAACCAAAGAGCAAGTAATCTCAAATAAAGAACATCACTGACTGATGACTACTATTTGGTTAGCTAGGCCACAAAACAAGATGACCATGGACCATAGCATATTCTTGTTAGATAATAATTAGAAAATGAATAATAGTGCAAGTTACAAAGTTGAAAGGTTGTGATTACTATAGTTTTATGTCTTGTAAATTGCCACTTACCACATAAGTTTCTTAATTGTGTGATAGCCTAAGCTATATTATAAATAGATGACCATACTCTTGTATCAAGTGTGACAAAGTAATAGAAATCCTCTTCCTCTAACAATTCTCTCACCTGAGTGGTGCAACGTGCAACTGCATCTCGAAGATTGTACTGGTTCCTGCTAGAAGGGGTCCATTGTCCTCCATCCATACTACATTATACGATTGAAATAATTTAGGCCAACAAATAATTGACCATTTTCAGAAAGCCAAAAACAAGCCATATATTCACAAAGCATTAAAAAATTATATGTGCTCACCCAACCACAAAGAAAGAGTAGCCATCAAGATGATAGCTCTGAACAATGTTTTCGTTGTTTTGGAAGACAATCTCGACAAAAGACCTGTAATCAGCTTGTAATACAGATGTGTCAAGGTAAATGCCACCACCATAGGGTCTGTCAGATATGCTTCCCGCACGGAAGACCCCAGAGATTTTGAAGTAATCGGCGAGTTTAAGAGGAGTGTCTGGGGCAACATAAGACACACTGTTAATTGCGTATCTTTGTTTGCCATTTACTTGACCAGCTGAACTGGCAAGTATGATGGTTTTGGTCGTGTTTATGAGACCATAATGGTAGGACCCTTGTGGGTTTGGTCTTGGTCCACTTGCTGTAAGGTTAGTCCTGAAATTATGTAACATCATAATTTGTCAGGAACTCTTCATACACATACACTGTATAAATAATTACACAAGCAACTTCAATAATATGATTTTAATTTTTAAAATTAACATTTTGGAATCAAAATTGTCAGAGTAATCATAAGTTTTAATAAAAAAAAATGTATTAAACAGCAACAATCAAACCATTTCACATAAGACGGGAACAAAATTGTATTAAAATTCCTTTCAAATTATAAGAGAAGCTAAATGGACGATTATGTTTGATTGTGAAGAATAATTTTAATTCAACAATTTCAAAAACTGATAATAAATAAATACTATTTAATATTAACCAGATCACTTTTTAAAATCTAACACTGATTATACCAATGTTAAATTGAGCTTGGGTCTTGGCCTCGATTATATACCCCAAAAAGAAATTGAGCTTATATAAAAATGCTTCTTGGATGGCCTTGCAGTACAGAATAGCTGACAATGAAATACCTGATAGAGCGGGCCTGGTTCAAAGACCAATCAATCTGGATGGTAGGTCCACCAGGCGGTGGGCCTGATACTGGGCCTGCAGAGTTACTATAGTGAAGAACTCCAGTGGTGGTGAGGACCTTATAGTTGAATCTAGTGGAAACCACAATGTAATAGTCCTGAGCTGGTTGATCAGCAGTTACTAGAACTGAATAAGATTGGCCCACATGAACGTCGAGAGAGGAGTAGGTAGTTTGAAGGGTGTGTGTTCCTTCCACTTCTACTAGCTTCATTTTGTGGTTCTGGATGCGAAAGTTAAGGGAATGTTGCAACCCCACATTTGATATTCTAAGCCTGTAAGTCTTTCCTGTTGTAGAAATGATGAACAAGATTGAAAAAGGATTACTTGTGTCAAAAATTCAAAATAACTTTCGTTTTTATGCATACAACTTTCATTTTCCTTTAATAGATAAATAAATAATGATTAGATGGGGTGCATACCTTGTTCCACGTTGAAAGATACTCCATTAGGTCCGCGACCATTAATGAGGACTCCATCAGGGATAGGCAGCTTCTTGCCCCTATCAAGATGGGCTTTCAAAGTCTGCAATTAACCCACACACCTTTTTATTTTTGAGAAAATAAATTCGTTATAATCTATCAAATAGGATAATTAAAATTTGGTGTCTTAAAAAAAGGATAATTAAAGTTTAATCACATAGTCATTTATGTGCAGGTTCAATAATCAAATTGAAGTGTTATTCAGAAAATTTAATGCTTCATTTATCTGTTTAAAAAAGTATCATTTTTTTTAGGTGCTAAAAAAAGGTATCATTTTAACTATTGAATATGCATTAAGAAATAATATTTAATGTAATAAGTAAAATTATACTATAAGTAATGAAAAAATCTTTTAGTGACATTTGTTTAATACCACCACTTGTAATAAAAAAATTCTCCCTTTCCATAAGCAAATCTCTTCTATCATCTATCTTTTTACATGAAACCTACACTTGCTTAAGGGGAAAAAAAAAAGAAGTAACCCCTTGCCCCCACTTGGATAGATAAAGCTCCTCT
The DNA here is from genome assembly GCA_030762895.1 of Sophora flavescens. Taxonomy (NCBI): domain Eukaryota; kingdom Viridiplantae; phylum Streptophyta; class Magnoliopsida; order Fabales; family Fabaceae; genus Sophora; species Sophora flavescens. The sequence goes on from CM061067.1 coordinate 19,303,879, forward strand.
TATATGAGGAAAAATGTAAAGTAAAAAAACAAAAGTGTATACACCCTCAATTACTTAAATCGTATTTAGATTTTAACTTACTTTAACTAATCAAGTATCAATACATTCTTATTTTCTCACGTTACAGTTTTACTTATTTTAGAGTAGCCTAATCATTCTTATAGCCTCATACCATGATGATTTAGCTGCATTATTAATTTTTTTAATGTGCGGACCTGAGGCAAATTAGTTGGAATTTGACTATTTGAGTCACAGTTCGCGAACACTGAATCCCACAACGAGAAAATCAATGTTTGTTATTTATTCATCTCACTGAGTGGACGTGTTTACTAAAAAAAACACATTTCACACCATCCCGCAGGGAACGGCGAGCAATAACACTTGTTGCAAAATTAAACACAAATCGATAAACAAAGCATACTACTAACACAAAGGCAAATTAAAGGAAGCAGTATGTAACGATTATTTTAATAGAATAGAATGAATACTTACGGTGTGGTTGGACTTGTACCAATCTCCAATGAGAACAGTGTAATCACCAGCGGGATCAGGGAAAGGGACCGGAATCCTTGGCCTGCTGAGGATCCTAATGCCTCCAAAACCACCAGCGGCTTTGTGGAATGCAAGTGATGGGAAGTAGTAAAAGCTCCCAATCTGATCCTTTACTTGAAGTATGTAAGTGAAGTTCCTCCCTGGTGGGATGGGGCATGTTGTTCCCAAAACGCCATCTTCGAATGAGTTCCTTCTCTGCTGGATCCCGTTCCTGTATTTTCCGTATAACAGAAATTAAGGAATCTTCACATATACTATGCTTTAAATTGTAATGCAGCTTATTCAACTTCATGAATATTAATATTTTAAGTATAAGAAGGAATTTATCTCACAAAAAAAGTATAAGAAGAAATTTCAATGAAGCGAGCCTTTCAGAGCTAATGAAATTTGAGGCATTTAAGACGGAACAGCTAGAGTTGTCAGGAGTCCTCGAAAAGTCAAATTTCTACGTTCTGGTATGCGAGCCATAACACTGATCTATCCTTATGATCTAGTGGTACGTGCAGACCCATTTATAATTCAGTTATGGAGTTATTTAATTAATGGACTCAAATTAAGTCCCGATTTATGGAGAATGCTGACAAGTGTCTTAGAACATGGAGAATTTTTTTTATGAAAAATAGTGTTTTTAGCACTTTGAAAAGGATTATACTAAGTTTTCCAATACAATTTTTTTTTTCATTCCTTAACCAATGCCCTTAAAACACTTGTTAGCAAGATCCTAAATTTATTTCATTATGTTAGTTAAACTCACATAACCTTTAATTTTGTTCCTTAAATCTCTTTGCACAATAATATTCACGTAAATTTATTACCAAATTTTTTTATACTTAAATTAACGGATTCAAATTTTTTTATACTTCATCTTTTTTTAAAAAATGGATTTTATACTTTGTGTGTATTTGGGTAAACAACTTAATTAAGAGCTTATTACATAAGATCTTATCGCATGAAAGCTTATGCCATAAGCGCTTAAAGAAAGAAAAAGAAAGAAAAGAGCATGAGAGAATTCGAATAGTGAAAAACACGGAGAGGGTGTTTAGTGCATAAGCTCTTATGATAATTCCATAAGCTTCTTTCAGTGACTTATGAAAATAAGTCAAAAACTCCTTATGGGATGACCTAAATTATTTTTATAAGCTCTACCAAACATACTGCATAAGAACATATGTCATCATATAAGTCAAAAGGAGGTTAAATAAGCTCTTCCAAACGCCACCATTATCAAATACAAATAGCCATGAGACAGCGAAAAACAAATGTCTCGTTTCATTTTCAGTCGTAGTCTAATAATATAAATTATAATAAAATCATAGGCCATTATCAAACTAAATAAAGTAAATATATGTCCTTTATATCACGAACCTAGCGCTCGTGATCACGGCGATGAAGAAGGTGATGAAACATCAAGGCTTCCAGCGAACTACAGCTAAGCAAAAAAGGTGAATGGGCCATAACATCAATTATTGTCTACCTTATGTAGATATGTAGCATAAATTCAAACACTAACGACTAATCCTGTAAAATACTAAAATTTCCTCTTTTTTGACTTTTTCTACAAGAGAAATCCGATATTGGTTGCCTTCTTACTAGCGCAAATTATGACTTTGAGGCTTGAGATAATAAGTATAACGACCTCTATGCCATGGCATAAATCACCATCATTCGAAGTTGTTGTTGCGGTCCATGTACCATAATCATATATATCTTTGCCCTTTTAGAATGAACAGATAAAATTAAAGAAATTCGTATTTTTAACAAATGAAAATATAGAATGGTTATTATATATATAAAGACCAGTGAGGCAGATCTGGATCCATGTCCTTAAATTTGATCAGCACATGGGAGATTTCAGGCTTATCACTTTCCAGCCAGAGTCACATGACTCACAAGCATCTATAGAGTGGAGAAGTGTCGTAGGAAATGTGCAACCGACAGGAGCATCAGAGACATAATACTTCTTACCGGGTCAACACAAATCTGAAGAAGTATTTTTTATTAAAAATCACACGCTTGGGTTTTACTTACATATGCTTAATTTAATAATTGTTACCGAATAAACCAACACAAAATGGCAGATCGAAGGTGCTTGCAATTGTAAATGTTTGAGCAAAGGGTAAGTGAAGAAAGGGAGAGTATACCAGGAGAGGAGAAAGGGCTCATCCAAGCTGTTGAAGACATTGATGATGAGATTGTCATTGGTAACAGAATGAATGTCTGGACCCGGGAACTGCCCATTGATGAGTATTCCCTGTAAAAAACCAACAATTAGATATATTTTATTTTAAGAATTTTTCACATAGATTCAGATCCGGTAATATAGTGAGATTGAAACCCATACTACAAAGTAACCCAAAAAAAAAATGGAGATTGAGAAGTACCCTTTGGCGAACTCCAAGTGGGTAAATGTCCCCATAAGTAACATTCCAGTTGAAGAACCTGTAGGGATCTTCAGCGTCAATAATGTGAAAGAGAGAAATAGCAACACATAGGAGCAAGGCGCCAATAGTGGCTCCTCCCGCTAACTTGAGCGGCATTTTCTCGCTCCACTTAATTAACACTCTTTGGCTTTCTCTGCGCTAGTGTACGTAATGCTTACTCTACCGGTTGTGGTAAAGGGAGAGGGGTACTTTTAAAGGGAAGGGGAGAAGGCCAGAAATGATTAAGGATGGCACACTTTTTAAGTGCGGAACAGAGGTGGAACGTGGAAGCGATGTAACTAGTCCTGAAAAGGGTTAAAACTTAAAATTAAAGAGAGGGAAAATTTTAGGGATTTTGGAATTGGAAGGAGACAAAAATAGTATTTCTTTTTCACTTTTACTCTAAGTCGGTTATTTTAAATTTTAAAATATGACAGACACACTTCATTTATATACATTAGCTGAAAGATAAGTATTATGTTTACAAATAAATTTTAAATATTACAAATAAATAAATGTTAGAACTTGGAACCTATTAGTATGAAGATTTATATACAGATTTTCAAAGCATTATACAACGCTATTCTTATATACTTCTGATATAATATATCACAGTATAACCCAAATTAAAATATGTTGCCCTGAATCTATCCACAAAAAAAATTATGTTGTCCTGAAGTAATAAGATGTTAAAAAAAGACATTTTTTGTTTGTCCAATGGTAGAAAATAGAAATAAAATGGGTGTCGGTCGTGGGGTCCTCAAAGAAGCTTAATTAGTATTTGAACTGTGCGGGTTGTCTCCCACATGGGTTCTCTCTTAAGCTTACACCTTAGTCCTTCCAACTGTGCGTGTTGGAGCTTTTGTTTCCATGCTTACAGGCGGTGCACGGTCACACATGTGACTTGTTTAAACGCATAGAAGGACAAAGGACCCCTCCTCATGCTTTATCTAAACTCGGTAATTCAGTAAAGTAGATATTCTAGCCGTATTTTCATAAATTTCTTTACTAAACTAACTGAAATAAACCAAAATATATATATAAGATCATGAACTATTTTTTTAATAAGTATCATAAGCTATTTCATAAATTCAAGTAAAGTCTTTATAATCACTCACATGGTCACTCTCCTGTGCACTTTGCTCCATTAATTGCGGCCCTTTTTCCATAACCCCATTAGAGATTGGCTGATTACTTTGCCAATCAGTTAGTAATAAAAAAAAATCATATATTCTGCTACTTTTAGAAACTGCACAACCTTTTTTTTTCTTTCATCACTTATTCCTTGCTTCTAGCGATAGATAGAAATATAAATATCTCACCATGGTTGCTGTGCAGTTTGAAGTTGTATTTGAATGATATGTTTATCATATTTTAGGAGTAACGCAAAGCAGCAATACCCAATTTATCAAGAGATACTTTCAAGTTTCAACTTATGAAGTTGAACATAAGGATAAGGACTCATGTGTCATCAAACTTGCGTATATTATCCGAAAGGCTTCAACATCTTGAATATTGGGAAACAGATATTCTTGCACCGAATGCCCCTTGAACATGTTTTCCGATGTCTCCTTAGTGACACGGCTTAATAACTAGCGAGTGATCAGCATTTTTCTTCCCAATTTCAACAAAGATAGTTGCAGTTTTGCAGACAGGGTTGATAACAGAGTCATCGACTACCCAGGGCACCAAAAGAAAAGAACTAGAAGGAATTATGTGTCGAATGCACGTGTCCGATTCGACTAAGCCAAATATTACAAGACCTGGCACATATTGTACCAGAATTATTATATAACTAAAGCATAAGATAACATTTGGTATAAGTTTTAAAAAAATATTCCCGGAATGTTGGCATGGGAATAAAGTTTTCCTATATTTGTTACAAGTTTTAAAAATTTATTCTCAGACATAAAAGATTCCCGGGAATAAAATTAGTGAATGATAGTTACAAACTTGAGAAACTCTTTACACATGTGTGAAGGTGGGAAAACTTTATTCTCAGGAATCATATGTTTGTCTGAGAATGAAATATTCCAGATACCAAACGCTACCCATCGATGTTGCTTTTGGGAATCGGTCGTGCAGAGGAAAATAAGCATATATTGTGTAGTAATGGTTCACGTGGCCTTGGACTGTCAAAATGTGATTCACAGGTCTGCTGGCTTTTTATGCTTGAAGCAGAGCAAACATATTTAAAGATTAGTGCTAACCAATCCCACGATCATTATTTTCGTAAAAGAAATCTGTGCCGAGCCGTATCACTTCGATGAGAATTTTTCCTAAAAGTGCATAATAACTAGTATTGTAAGATTCTTAATATGGGGAAATAACGGTAGAGATTAAAATGATAAAAGAATACATTAATCAAGCACCTTGTTGCTGTCAACTATAGTGTCATATTTTGTATGAAAAAATAACTAGTACGTGTCGCTGACTCGCTGTCACATTCCATGAATCGAACCTGGCTATTGAACCATACCTAAGAGCATAGTATATAAAATAAAAGAGGGCTATCTAATAGCGACGTCAATACCTGAATCTTCCACTTTTCGCTCTCACAAGTCTGATGAATTGGCTGTCTCTTTCAGACTACTAGAGTACATCCTAAATTCCTATTTCACCAGTAACATGAGTCGGGATACACCCATCATTCAACAAATAAAACGTTCTAATTATTATCGAAATACATGCTTTAGCGGATTTTAAGGATTTAAGCTGTGGGATAAGTCTGATGAATTCGCTGTCTCTTTCAGACTACTAGAGTACATCCTAAATTCCTATTTCACCAGTAACATGAGTCGGGATAAACCCATCATTCAACAAATAAAACGTTCTAATTATTATCGAAATACATGTTTTAGCAGGTTCTAAGGATTTAAGCTGTGGGATACTTCAAGGGCTCACTCAGTCTCAAGGACTAATTAGGGTGACTACCAAACCAAAAAATTGTTTTGTTACATAATATATTACAGAGTGTTTGGTTGTGAAACTTGTGACATCACTTCATGGTGAGAATTTTGCTGCTATATCATCGAAAATTATTGTGATAATAGTGACACTTCATAATGATGCAAAGCATATTGTGAACATTTGATGACAAATATACTATGAAAAATAAAGACATAATGATTAAACACCTACATATTGATTCTATGTTAGCTAATCCATTATCTAAAAACATCAAACCAAAAGCATATGAAATGCATGTTATAAATTTGGACAGATATTTTGACATGCTGGGTCAGTGGGAGCTTAAAAAATTATATAATTCGCTATGAGACAATTATTTTCAAAAATTAAAATTACATAATTGGTTTTGCGCAAATGAGATAATGTTAAAAGTTTTCTCATAATTCTTGTGGGATAGCCTTTCGCTCGAGTAATGATATTTGGACACAAAAATGACGTCCAACACCGTATAAAAATACTCCCCAACACTTGTTTATTGTTTTCTCCTCTCTCATCATGTATTTCATCATTCCCAAAACACCTCATCAGCTATATGATGTCTAAACGTGGTGTCAAAATTTGTGTCCAAATATCATTATTGTTTCGCTTAGTGTAAAACAGGTTATTTGAAAATGCTAACGCCCACTAAATTAGTGATCTATCTGTGATGAATGAATGAGCTCAGGGAACCTAATGGTTGATTTATTTTTTATTTTTTTAGGTAAATGTTACTGTGTTAATGTTAGTATTTTTGTTAGTAGGTGGGGTTCGAACCCTCAACCTCCTTATCACTCTACTCCTTAACTCCCTCACCCAAACCACCTTATGGCTCCCAACCTAATGCTTGATTGATGTTATTTAATAAAATAAATAGCTTTAACTTATGGGGCTTTTGATTGGAACTTGGAAGACCCATTATAGGTTATATGTATGGCAACGTCCTCCTTACACTAAGGATTATTGCATACATTACAGTCAATACAAGGGAAAAAGTGAGATGGAGAAAAAGATCTAATCTTCCAGCTTGCAGGATTCCAATTACCATGCTTTCAACAAGTAAATTTATTTTATTTGTGTTCTAATAAATATACAACCTAGTTTTATATATTTGATACTTTATAATCATATATGGCACTTAATTTTTTCTTACAGGTATTACCTACTCGAGAAGTTCCGTAAGGTTCAAATTCAAACCCCAAGACTTCCTATAAAATACAGGAATCCATTCCTGATGGCTTAATAGCTAATACCTAATGCCAAGTAATTTCTTAAATTGACCTGTTGTATTCAGTGACTACATTCCATTAACATCTCGCAACACTCAGCTATTTTGCATCAAATTTGCTAATAGAAGGGCCGCAGGGAATAATCCTATCCTATGCTAATCAAACAGGACTAATAACAGGGTAGATATTTATTATTTTTGGTTCAGAGTGTGCATTAGAAAATAGTTACAAAAGCAAAAGCATGATAATGAAATAATCAAATCCAGAAAACTTAAGAGAGAGATGGCAAATATTAAAACAATCCAAGCATACAGGAACACAAGGCAAGGTCAAGGACTAGGACTCCTATAGGACACTTGAAAATCCTAATGTACCTTTGATTCAACTGTTTGTGAATTTCACTAAAAGACAGATCCACTAAATTGTTCCAATTATCAATCATCAAAGTAAATTATTAACAGGTGTGGTTGACTCTACGAGAGTGGATCCAAACTTGGGTGTATGCCTAATAAACTCCGCAACTGCTAGAGTTTAGCAGAGTGTGCTGCCTCTCTCAAAATCAATCAAACCTGGGAAACCATTGAATCATTGTAAAATGAATAAACTTGTTGCAGTTGATGCGTGCCAGAAGGAACAATGATCCGGCATCAGAATTTTAAGGGAAATTAAGTAGTACTCAAACAAAGTCATTTCATAGTTCATATATAAACACAAAATCAACTTACACACAATTTCTAATGATCTAATCACTAACCTAATGGGTCAATGTTGTTGATCAAAGAGAAGGCGAAGGCGAGAAGCGAAGAGGCCGGTGGAGTCAAGAGAAGCTTCGTGGAGGAGAGAGCGCTTGGTGTCTTCCATGCGGTTGGTGAGGGAATCGTTCTCTTCCTTGAGGTCATATGTCTCTTCTTGAAGGCTATGGATTCGGTACTTCTGACCCAGTGATCTCATGCTTAGCAGCAGAATTCCCGTCATCGCGAAAAATTGAATGAAGCTGTCCCTTTGTTTCATCAAGTTCGCCATAAGCCCTAATGCCTTCTTCGAATTTGGGGCGCCGCCGCCCGACCTTGGTGGAGCTGAGGACGAAGCCATTCAGAATCAAGTCACGCAACGCAATTCTCACCCTATCCCACTGCCGCTTTCTTTCAGCCTCTCTTTCTATTAGGGTTGAGCCGGTCTTCAATATTGAATAGAATAGGTTTACTTTCTTAAAAAAAATCAAATCCAATTAAATATGATTTGAATTGGATTAGATAATTCAGTTTTTGTTATACATTATTTTTTTTATTATGCCAAGTATCATTTCTACTTATATTTAATAATGGATAAAATATCAGTTAAGGAAGATGGTTTAGGGTACGTAATATCTATTTTAACCTCTCTCTATACTAGAACAGTAAAACCTTTATGAAAGTCAACCGCTATTTGTTCATTATTAACCGATATTTGATTTGATGAAAAGTTATGAAAATTTTAGATAATTCGTGACAAAATATTGGGAGTTTATGAAAAAATAATTATTGATATTTTTAAAGACGTTCTTTTATATTGAATATTCTTTTATGTTAATTCTCTATATCTACTCTCAATTATCCTATATTTTCCTTGAATAATCTATAAATAAATTGTAGCTAATTATTTTTCAAATTATTTAATTGATTTCCTATTTTTCATGTTTACTCAATCAAGTATATATATGTTGTGCATAATTTTTTTTAGTAAAGTATAACTTCAAGACATTAACATTTATTCTAAATAATCTCACATATGTCATTCCAACAAAAATGATAAAGAGAATGATGGTCATCAAAGTATGAAAAACAATATTTAAGTATGAGTAATATTATAATTTCAAAAATAATAGTATATGTCTATAGTAGATCGATTTGGATTGGATTGTATTGGATTTCACTAAAAAATCCAAAATCCGATCCAATCCAATGGAAAAAAAAAACGGTTTTTTCGATTTTTGGTTTTTCAGTTTGATTTTTGCGATTTAAATTGATTTGAATCGGTTGATGAACATCCCTAGAGTTTAGGGTTTGGGAATTCTTATTCGTATATTTATCACAAAAAGAAGGGGAACTTATTGAGGTGGAAAGAGGCACAAAATTAAAATCACGGAAAATAAAACGTAGTATGTTTTTAAAAAATTATTTTAAAATACAGAAATTTGAAGTAGAACAAAAAATTATGTATAAATAATATAAAAAAAAAACTAGCAAGATTAAAGGAGCAATAAACACGGTATATATATATATAAAAAAAAAAAAAAGGAGCAATAGACATGATTGTTGGTTAGGATCGAGAGTTAGACAAGTTTGGTTTTAATTGGATTCGACTCGATACTTTGAATTTGGGGAGGAGTCTTAAAACATGAATGTGGTGTCGGGGGAATTTGGTCATTTCATATTAGGGGTGTATACAGGTCGGGCTGGATCATATTTGATTAAAACCATTATTCAATCAATATACTTCTTATGAGTTAGGATTTGGTCGGTTTCGTGCTCGATCATAAACATGTTGGTTTGAATAAGATCTTTCGGATCAAGTCTCCTAAAAAAATTGTTACAATTAAACAATCCTAAAGATTAAAACCAAGTGAAAGAATGTGGCAAGGCTTCACATTTTAGGTGAATACATATCATTGGATGTGCCCCATAGGCCACGAAGATGATCGTAAAAGCCTTGACACGATACCATAAAATTGATTTGATACACATTTTTGGGAGCATACACCACTGTGGGGACTCTTATGATCCAGATAGCTAAATCCCTCTTTAAATCTTTGTTCAATATACCAACCATAAGAATATGGTACTTTGAGCTTTGGCCCATCGGGGTATAAATGTCACCGAAAATGGTAAGAAATACAAAGAATGAAAGTGACAATAACAATTACAAAGAAAACAAGGAGAATCGTTAAAATATAGTATGAGGACGGATACCTTAAAGTTCGAAGCGAACTTCTATAATATGCAAGGAACGACAACGAGCTTGAATCTAGAATCGTGGACTGAGTGTGTTTGAGCTCGAACGATGATCGACAAGGAGGGTCCATCTGAGCTCAAACGACGATCGACAAGGAGGAGCACGGAGAGGATGATGCGCACGAGGCAATAGTGGAGAGGACAATGAGCATATATGGAAGCAAGAATACCCTATCATTAAGGTAATATCTGGGCGGCTATTTCTAAAAAAAAGAAGAAAACAAAAAGGAAAAAAATACTCTATATATGGGTCGGGTTGTTGAGTCTCGGGTTTGAAATCAATAAACCTGTTGCCTCAACCAAACAATGTAAGGTTTGGTCGGGTTAGACCCGAATAACGAAAAGTTTGAATCAATTAGATTGGTTTGGGTGGTTTTTAGGTTCATCGAATTGACTTGAACTTATGAACACCCTTATTTCCCATGAAACAATGGTATAATCCATGAGATTTGCTTGTGTGAGATTGGTCTGTCCATGCATCATATTAAGAGAAATAAACACTACTTTTATGATATATTAATCCACTATAATTGGTAATATAATCTACTAATTATATTAAGGATAAAATGTATTCTCTCTAACATGGGCATCTAATGTTATTGAAGAACAATATCGATTCCTTATTGTAAGATTTGGAAGCTATCAAAATTGGCCAGACCACTTCAGATGTGGTCATTTCCAAGTATGGTCAAGTTGGGTCGAACATGTTCATGCAAGTAGTTTGTTAGCCCACCCAAATCCATAGCATGGTGATTTATTTTTTAAATAACTATATTTAACTATTTGATTCAAAGGAAAATAGGAAATTTGAATTATCTAGTTTTAGTCCAATAACAAATAAAATAGATGATCAGCAAAATTTTCAATTGAATTTTTAATTTTTCAAGGAAAAAAATGACTTTAATTTCTCAAGGTGTAGCCTGTTAGATTTAAAAAATTAACTTGTTTTTGTATCAAAAATAAATAAATAAATAACTTATTTCCTCAAGGTGATTTGCGCTTCAACAAACCGAGGCCCAATTGATATGTACCATATTTTAGCCCAAATCGTTGCTCTTTCCATAACGATTCACTACGGCTGTGACTGGGCTTGTATAGGGCCGTTTTAGATATCAAACTCCAACCCAGAAAGAATGGATGGTGGACTGGTTGGGGTTGGTTAGTTGGTTCGTCCTACAAACTCAAATCAAATCAAATTGAATTTGCATGTGTTTCTTCTTCTGCCTCTGTAAAAAGGTCGTTTTAGAACGAGAGCGAGAGGGAGAAGGGATGATAACGCGATCGAATCTGGCGGAACAGCTGCGAGAGTATCAGATTCGATCCAAGCACGACTGGGCCTCTGTCTCTTTCTTCTCCTCCACTTCTTCCAACATCACCACCTCAACCTCAAGGTATGCCAAACCAAATTTTCTATTTTTTATTTATTTATTTGCAAACTATGAATCTTTGCCCTGTTATTAATCAAAACTCCCTTTTCATGTTTTCCCGTTTATTGTTTAACTGCACACATATGGGTTAACGCGATTCGACCTGTCAATTACTTATTTCAATCACAAATTCGGCTATGTAGGCCACTTTTGATTTTCGCTGTTGCAATGTTTGGTTCACAAGTTTTTTCCTTATTTAGCTTTACAATTTTTTGTTTGTTTGTTCTGGACTAAGCTGGAAGTTGATGTTAATATGATTAGGTAATTAGTTAGTATTATGTTAAAAAAAAAAAAAAAAGCAGGCAGGTGCAGGGCGATTCATTTCGGTTTGGTTGTTTGAATTTGTTCCCCGGCACGCACCCAGTTTTTTGTTTTTGCTCATACCATTTGACACTTTGATTTGGTTATTGTGTTGATGCCAAGTAGGCAATCTTTAAAGGCGGTGTTCTCCATAATAACTGAATAAGGTAGGTGTTCTTAACTAGGATATACGATAGTTGGCAAATACAGAAAGAAAACACGGTTTTTATTCATGATCATATCATATTATTTGCTAACCTTGAAAAGAGGACTTCTATGTCATACACTGACTTGATGGGCATAATGTTTGGTGTTAAACTGGGCGATGATGAAAGGTGATTCCAAGTATGTATGAGATTTATCGGTTACAAAAGCAAAGTAAGGGCATAGGTACTGAGTGTGATATGTAGGACAAGATTGAGATGTTATCATTTTTTTTAATAAGCAAAAGTATATTGATTGAGAGTACTAGGGATACTCTAACCCGTATACAAAGAGCGAAGAAAAAAGAACAAACTAAAACTATGTATCTATCACCAACTAACACTACTAAAATCCAATAGACCCAAAAGGATAAACCTATGTAACTTTGATCCTGCCGCTAAAGCAAACAACATTATCAACTTTACAAAGATTCAATACCACCCAATACCAACTAAAAAGAACAAACGAAACAAGTAAAGCCACCTAAACATCATAGCCCAACTGCCACAGCACAAAATACCCTGTTAAGACCAGATATGTTATCAAATTTGATCTGGAAGGTATATATTCAAGGATGGGCTCCTATAAAATATGAAAAGGAATCTACTTTTTCTTTTCTTTTTTTCAAAACCTTTCTTCTTTTTTCCGGCATGCCGCTTCACAAACATGGAGTGCCACGCACAAGCAGAGCAAAAACAAAGCAGGGGGAAATATTTGACATGATAAATCCTTTGATTGTTTATTGAATATAGATCCATGTCTTTCTTGTTCCACTAGCTAAGACAAAATTCTCAGATGTCCATTTCATTATTACAACCTTCTTTCTTATATTCTAGACTTGAGTTCCAAATTAGCTCAGTTGGTTACAAACTTAGGATAACAGTTGATACCGGATTGATCCAAAAAAAAACTCTCTTTCGAATCACTAATGCTGATTATTCGACTTATTATAAATTTTATAATTTTTTCCATTTATTTTTAAGTTTTGTACTCATTATAATGATTTGGCGATCTGGAACTCATCTTCCCTTATACTTCTGATCTCAGATATCCTGCATCTTTGAAAAAACTTTTCCTTGTTTGGTAGTAAGAGGCTCTCTAACATATTTCCAACTTCATACTGATAAATCATTATTCTTCTGTTAATGGGGTGTGTATTTGCTGATTATAATATTGTTGTCCTGAGCCTACTGTATCATGCATAATCATGAACAAAAGGTATTGCAAATTGCAAGCATACAATAACATTTGACTTATACATTTAACAAAGTTTTGGGTAAGGAGGGTGAAGGAATGTCGATTGACTAGTGTAGTCTCTTCCTGCTTAAGTTCTATCATGCAGAAGGTGGATATCCTAATTGTTCTCAGTTTTCACAAATGACCCATTGGTAACTGTTATAACTGGAGAAACTTGAACAGTCATGTTTTACATTAGATGGAGCTGGATTATGGTGTTTACATGGCTTAATTTAAACCAAAATTCAAGTATATCGAGCAATTTTAGCCTCAAATAAGATCAAATGTGTTATTTTGCTTTGATTTATTACTGGTCATTGCATTCAGATAAGTAATTCGGTTTGGCCCTAAAATGCTTATAAAATATTTGCAGTTTGGAGTCTTCAGTTGGATTAGTTGCTGTCTGTTTGCCAATGCTTTTTTGAATACCATAATGTAACGATGTTGACATCTTTTGTTTCCTCTTTATTGCGGTGCAGGGTGGATGTTGTGGTCTTTGTAATATGGGAACTTGTTATTTTAGCTTTCCTGGTTTTTTCAGTAGTCTCTTTGTACTTTAAGCACATCCAGCTTGCTTTTATTTTAGTCTGCATCACAGTGCTATTGCTTTTATGCATGAAAATTACAAAGCAAGTAAGACTGGCAAGGAAAAAGAAACGAAGGATGCTTCTTCCCTTGTCGATTTAAAGTGGTTGGTATCAAGTCTTGATCATTGGCTTATTTCCTTTCCTCCTCCCACCTTTACTGGAACACATTCTTGGCCATTCTTGACCATTTCCTTTGGTCCGGCTTCTCATTCATCACTGAATTTTGTAATTCCTGATTCCACTAATAGCAAACCAGCTGAAGTGTATTTATTGATGTTTTTTCATCAATATAAGCTTAACAAATTGGTTGATGTAGATCATTATGGGAGGTGATGTAGCTTAGTAGTGCTAGTGCCTTGTCACATGCCTATATATTTGGCATTTCTTTTTGCTGTTCACGTGGTGCAACTGCTGCAAGTGGTGAAAGTGTTACACTTGAAAGTTTGAATACCCCATCAGATGCATTCTTTTGTAACCATTACATGCATGCAAGATAGTTTTAGTGGTGTCTTATTGTGCATATGGTGCTTAAATGTTGGGTGTAAGGGGTTGGAGCTTTGCTTGTTTTCTGATATAATTCCTGTGGTGTCGGCATTGTATGAAAAAGTGTACCCTTGGTAACTTCACTTTCGGCGATGGTAAGTGGAAATATCCTTATGTTTTGAGACTTGGCAGATTCGTGATTTTGTAATTGAATATTTGTTGGGCGGTTCTACATATTACACTCATTTTATTTGCAGAATTTGCTATGAAGTTTTCCAGATTTATTAATGATATTGATATCGAGAACTACATTAGATTGGTTGTGGTGGCAACAAGTGAAGCTTCCTCTCAATTTTGTCTCCGATGGGTCACAGATAACACACCAGATGTTTGCCCTGCATGATTGTCCATGAAACCCACGCCAATGCTAGCAAATCAACTTGCATGGATGTGGTTATTTTTTGCCATTCCATGGTTTTGGCCATTTCATGTTCTCACTGTGGATTGAAGAAGTGGATCTTTATGCCTAATGCTGCTATGCCCCAAATGGCTCCTATGACTACCAGAACACTTAGAACCATTCCAACAGCTCCGAGTGTCCAGTTTAGAAACCAATTGATGCTATACTTCTTTGGTTTCTTAATCACTATCCACATGAAACAGGGATAAGCTAAAGTTATTGGTAGAGCAATGCCCCCAATCAGACCTGCCAAACTTGGTAAGAATGGTAACGCTACGGCAATAAATAACGCGAGGCACCCAAAGAATCCCCTGAAGGCTATTCGGAGCCACCTCGGGCAAGGTCTGTTCTTCTTGCTCGTGTACCTTGATTCTAGATTGTCAAATACTGGCATTGCATAGATTTGGAAGGAACTGAGGCTGTTTATGACAACCAGCAAGCTTGTCAAAGCAATGATAAACTTGGATGTATCATGTTCGTGGTATTTGTACAAAGCACTTAACATGCCACCGTTGCAAGGTATCTGCCGTCAAATATCAAGGTGTTAGGAGTTAGCTTCTTCTATGGTCAACAATAGTTAAGCGTAAAAGTACAAACGTTAGCTATAAAGGATATATCACTTACTAAATTTCCATATGCCCAATAACCTCCAATGGCAAGGGGAAACAAACACAAGGCGATGACTAGATAAGCAGCCTCTCCACCTCTCCACATGGCCAAGCGTGAGGGTTGCTTTGCATCTGAACGCATGGTTCCCTACATCAATGACATTTGAATTTATGTTGATAATAATTCAGTAATAATAGCAAATGCTTTTACTTAACAGTTAAAAAGAAAAATAAAATGTTTCATGATGAACAAAGACATCTATTTTTCTGAGGTTACCTGTATTTCCAGCACAAGATTGTGACCTCTGAAAGCAAAGGCAATGATGCCAAGTGCATTCCACACACTAAAAATCCTGTTAGCCTCTGGTAGCTCATAGGATACATGACTAACTCTTCCTTGGGCAATAGATACTATCCATATTAGAGCACAATAACCTATTGCCGTGATGGCTCCAATCAGGGAAACCCCTGCAATTGAGTCCAAGTTTGGAAGCTGAGCAAGCAAAATAGCTACGCTAGTGAACACTAAATACCACTCTATGGTGTTGAGTGGGTTTAAGCTGCATCCCTCTCCACACACAGTCTGAAAGAATATCTTCATGGTGCCACCTCCGATCATGATGAGGGTCACACACGTCCCACCCGATAGATACATGATTGGGAAGAGTGCCAGTAGTTTTCCTAGCTTCTCTCCTGCAATTTTGTTTATCTTTTCCCTTGTCAATTGAATGGTTTCTCTTTCGGCCAACACATAATAAACATAAGTTATTTCGTTAAAGCATTGATAAGGATAGATCGACGGGGAATTTCAAGTTATATTTTCTTCTACTTTTATCTGTTCAAGTTGTTGAAGATATAGGTTTCAATGCTTAAAATAAAGGATAAAACTACAATTTCAATTTTTGAATATGTAAGTATTTATTATTATATCAGTCTCTATATTTAAGAAATGACCATTTTTGCTACAGAAATTATAAGTTGATAACTAAAATGGTCATTGTCTAAATTTATGGCTACACATAAAAAATAAAAAACTTTTCAAGAGAGAAACTTTTGATAAAGATGAAAATAGTATAACTTCACTATATTAACTTCAAAACTATTAATTATGTATATTATTTTAAAACTTCCATGACATTATATATGATTAATTATAAATTTTGAATAAATCATTTTAGGTAGTGTTTGATGAGTAAAAATCCTCTCCATCGTGTCTATGTCTCTCCTATAAAAAAGGTAAATGAAGAGAAAAAAAGGAGGAGAAGATCTCAACTCGTGTTTGATGGCTTTCCAAACTTTTACTCAACATTCCTCAGTTATGAGTTGTGACACCATAATCTTATTTTGAAGAGAGATAGATATATAACAAGATATAATTCAGTTACCTTTTCCATTTTTTGGCGTGTAATGAAGCTATCGATGAGTTCTTGAATATGAATAATCCAGTTTCCGAATCTTTCTTGAAAGTATATGTTTTGGCTTCGATGAGCCGTAGGCATACAGGCAACATCACGATCGTAGGTCTCCCAAAAGTTAGGAATATATTATTCTAGTGACGTTATTGTTTCTTGGAAAATGCTCGTTTAATGTTGGAATTTAAGACATATACAAGCATATCTTATTAATTTTCATCAATAAATCACCATACCTTCATTTTAAATTTCAAGTCAAAAAGACTGGACATGAACAGAAGCACTTTAAAAGAGTCTAGACTATAAAATAATTATATGGAGAAAAAAAACTGAAGTAAGTGTCTTCAGAGCATTTACGAGTTGGGGACTTGGCACGTGAGAGTGCATAAAAGATAGCGAAATTCTTATATGCTTCATCAAGAAAAATCTGGTAGTTTGAGATGCTTACCAAATGCTGCCATAGCAAGTTTGAGATACCTGCTATGGCGTACCCCAGAGTCCGATTCGTGAAGCTGAATCAGTAACCACAAGGTGTAGAGCTGCCATGCGAAAGCCACACAGAGACATATGATTCCCAAAATCCTGCATAAACCGTACACCAACTTAAAAGTGTTAGACTGAGATAGAGATGTCTTAAAAGGGTATCTCATTCTTTGTTTCACTCACACCGCTTGAAAAATTAACCATATTGTTCATCATAAATTATGTCTTTTTCAAATGACGTGACACAATTTGAGTGAAGGAGACAGTAAAAGAGACACTCTTTCGAAACACATGATATTGGCGTTCATTTTCTAATTGTATATATTTTAGAGTGAGATCAAAACTGACCAGCTGCCAAAAGTGCTAGCATTCATTTTCCAATTGTATCTGTATATATATATTTTAGGAGAATGATAAGATAAAAACTGACCAGCCAAGACTGGTGAAGGCCAAGGGAAGAACAAGGGCCTGAAACCCGATCCCTGAACTAAGCATGTGAAACGCAGCATAGTACGCGTTTCCCTTTCTTGACTCGGTGATTGGAAGCCAATCATCTTGTGGGTCAAGCTTGGTGAAGCGACCAACTTCTTCCAAGTAGCCTTGCACGTTTTCAAGGGCCTTCATCATGGGACTGGCTAAGGGACTGTTCATGAAACGAGTTGCAAAGGGGCTTTTAGGAGTTTTGTGGACAGAATCGGTTAAGCTCATTGAAGGAGAACTTTGCTGATGAACTTGAAGCGGATGAGTTGAGGTAGCCCCAGAGCTCTGTGTATCTCTTGGTCTAGTACTTCTCTTCACTTCTACCAGTTCCTCCATAATGATTATTGCTAAAGTTTTCGCTCTCTCTATGTCTCACTACACACCACTGTCCCTTTGAATAATCGACTCACAAGTCTCAAGTTGGAGCTTAATGTTGGTATTCTTGGTTATTATATAAGGGAACTAAAATGAATGTGATATATATCACATATACCTTTTAATCCTATTAATCTAAAGTTATGGGCTTGAAACTACTTATTTATTTGGAAGAAGGATTTTTTACACCAAAATCAAAATGGTATATCATTTTATATCTCTTTTGTTTTTTTGGATATATTTTTGAGAAGTGTATATATAAAGAAAATAAAAAATAAGTGACATAGAAATAAATATATATAATATTACATAGACATATACGATATCCAAAATTTGTATTCAAATATTATAACTTTTTTATCTGTGAATCTTTGACCAACCCCATTTAGGTTGAAGTGGTTGTTGCGTTGATTATAACAAAAAAGAAGTCCCGTAAATACAGTCACAAGACTCGCAAATACTATTTTACCAGATGGAAACAAAGTTATGTAAAAAAAAGTGTTATTTATAATTTGTAAATTGAATGCATACGTACTTATAGTTATTTTTTTAATTAAATAATCTTGTTATTTGAATATTCAAAATATAACATCTATATGACACCACACTTAAGCCGGAATAATGAGTGACAACACTCACATACGGATGCATGATATTCCAGATATGGATGTCGTATTCTGGGTGTTAAAAAAAATTAGTGATAAATTTTTTTCATATATTTTTATAGTTAGTTTTATGCTTATTATTAAAAAGACATACTTAAAAAAATGTTGAAGCTGAAAGTTTAGCTAATTCAGCTAGTAAAAACTTTTGTAGTGGAGTAAAGAGTAGGCTTTGCCAAAGAAGCCAAGGCCTATTTTTATTTTTTTTTATATGAATTAAGCCTAAGCCTATTCTCTGAAAAGACTTTTTCTATTTATCGAACTAACCTAATTATAAAAACATAAAAATAAAAATCATACATTATAAGGCCTTCATATAGGTGAACAAACTTATTTTTTTTAACTAAGTATATATAACCTTTGACAAAAAATATTACTTTTATATAAAATAAATACACTATATTGACATACAATTAGCAAATCTCATGTAAATATTACAAATTCAAAAACTCAAGAATTAGCCAACATAATTAAATAGTCCTTTTTTTTTTGACAAATAAATAGTCCTTTTCAAGAAGTCTTAATTTAACTTGTTTACTAAATAGGCCGGGTTTATATAAGCCTAAAATAGGCTAAACTTTAAGCCCTTGATGGATCATTTGCCCTGTTCCCACCCATGTCTGCATTTGTTGTGTGTGTTAAAAAAAATGACTTACTATAATTAAAATATGAAAGACGTGACTTACTAAAAAAATGCTTTTGTAAGTTTGGGTGTAAATGGTAACAAGCAGGGATATTGATGCTACTTTTTAGATGGAACACACAGGGATCCAGAAGGATTAATCTGGAGGACATGAAATGTATAATCATCGGGGGTTGTAAATGTTGGAGTACATTTTGTACTCATCATATAAATACATACTTATTTTGCTGATAAAAAAATAAAATTATGAAAGATATTTTCTGAATTAACTCTTTTAAGATTTTAATCATATGTGAATATTAAAGGAAGAAAGATCGTTTATAAGGATTCTCCTAGTCGTTTATAAAGAGTGTTAGGATTTATAAAGAAACTAATTAAGATACAGGAAACATTTAATTTAAAAAATTAAACTCCACTGTGATTAACAATTAGATTTGCAATTTGATTACAACGTAATCGTTTTGTTAACTAGTGTCCTAAGGATATTGGTTAAAGAATTTAAATATAGAAATTTCTTATTGGAAATTGTAACTTTTAAGAGTTCAATGATTTGAATACACCAATTTTATATGTTTGATTCCTTAACCAATACTCTTAAGAAACTGTTTACGTTTCCCTTAAAATTAAATAAAATCCCACCATATACCCAAATTTCCATTCAGATTAAATTTATGTGATCAAGTCTAGGAACCTAAAGGATAGCAGATGACAGCAGGAAAATAATTAGACTACTTGCATCGGTTGAGCAACATATGGCACTAGTAGATCTTCATTAGTCATTACCATTTTTGTTCAAATCAAAGTCTCATAAACTTTGCTTGTTCCTAGTTATTTCTCACCCTCAATCTCTGTCACACAATTCAAACTGCTTTAATTTGTTTGAATAATCCCTTCTTTTTGGGTCATCAGCTTTCCGTGCATAAAACATATGTGGCCAATTTAAATTTTCTCGACAATCAACGAAGGCTCAAGGAAGTAGCAACCCACCAAAACAAAATCTTTAGGGCTTTTTGAAGGTAAGCGACGACCTATTTTTCAATGGCTTGCCACCAATAGGGACAACCCTCTTTTTTGATAAACACATACTCTTTGATACAAAGTAATTGTTGGGTCCTGGATTGGATGCATGTATGGTTGAGGTTGCACCATCTTTTGCAAAAGTTGCTTTGGGTTATTTATTTATTTCCTTGACAAAACTTTCTTGCCATAACTTTCTTTCCTTATCTTTTGCTTAAGATAAAGTTGATTTAATTTTTCTGTTAAGAAAGATAAAGATGGATTTAATTGCCATATGTGATTATATATCATAGTTTGTGGAAAAAAGGACAGAATATATTATGATAAGAAACTTGATAATAGTTTCATTGATTAAATTGATTGATATAAAGGGAGTGTTTATATAGAAACATTTTGATAACTCTAAACTAATTTTCTAACTAATAAAACTAACTTCCTAACTAATTATGTTTACACATGGTTTACACATATAACACATGTGTATATTAATCCAATATCCCCTCAAGCTGGAGAGTGTATACCAAGAATTCTCAGCTTGGATACAAAAGATAATGAAATAATATTTCTTGAAGAAATTCGTAGATGAAAAAGAGTCGACTTGCTGGAATTTAACATCAGTCTTTGGTCGCTCGTAATTGGCTCTATAGACCTCATGAATTTTGTTTGTTAACGGTTTTTGGGTTTTCCTCACCATTTTTTTTAAAATGTCTATGAAACACGGGTGTTGGGTTTTCCTCACCTGATCTTTGATTTTTTATTTTTTTATTCAGAATACGGGTGTTGGGTTTTCCTCACCATTTTTTAACATGGATTTCCTATGCTTCTTTCTTTCACCATTGGGATATTTTGTAGACTGTGGCTCCTTGACCTTTAGCACCAATTTTCTGCTGCTGGAATTTATCTGATGGATTCTTTTTTTTTTTTTTGAAGAAAAAGAAAATACCCCTTCAAGATATATTGAACTTTGAAAATGAACCTAAAATCCTGCCATCTTCTGCTTCGTAGTTGTGCTGCTGCATCAGTGTCAGCGTTTTGTGGGAGTCCTGACATCTTCTTGTGGCTTCTTGTACCGCAAAAAAGGACACGCTTTGTGAATTCTAGTTGCCTCCATCTTTATGGTGGCTTATGAGATTGCCGTTGATAGCAACGATATGAGGTGGCGGCTTGTAAAGTAACAACACAATCCTTTCATTATTTCTTCAATTGAATCTGAATCAATAGTAGTTGCAGCATCTGCTACTTCACAAGGAACATCATCTGGTTGTTTCAGCTTCAACCAGCCCTCATAGTCGATTTCAAGATTCTTGTACCGAAGATTTCAAGCTTTCCTGTCGATATCAACGTGGCCTAGACCTTGTACTTTTTTTTTGTTGAGAAAATTGAATTAAAAAAAATTGCGAGAAAAGAAATATAAAAGAGGTAAGTAGAATGAGGGAAATCAGTGATTGGGAACGAAACAACTTTCTTGAAAATGTGAGAATTGTGCTTGGGGTAGAAAATGGTAGAAAATCAACAAGAAAAAGAAAGATAAAAGGAAAAAAAAAGTATGCAGCGGAATAAAGTTTATGGGGATGCCAACGCTCAAGGGTTCCGTGGAGACGGAAATTGTTTTTTTTTTCAAGAAGAGAAGAAATAGGAGATATCTAAAAAAACTGCTACTGATACCATATTATGATAAGAAACTTGATAATAGTTTCATTGATTGAATTGATTGATATAAAGGGAGTGTTTGTTAGAAAATAGGGTATGGATCTGCAACAAAGAAAAAGAAAATAATGGTAATGCGCAATCTCCAAGGAGTGTGAGGACACTAGGATTTAGGTTCGATTCGCCCCCACCAATCTCTCCTCGTAGATTGGATGCAACATGTATAACTGGCGAATCCCCTTCAGGATACAATGGAGAACCTTGGTTTGGTTTGCACACCCTAAATCAAGCGTATCGACAATGGCAGTTTACAGAACAATAGTCTCCTTAACTCTCTTTGCGCATAAGGGAGAAAAGAAGTTGATTTGGAGTGAAGAATGGTTGAGAGATTCTGAGTTTTTCGTGTCAATTACTGCATGAAGATGGTTCTATTTATAGACCAACTCATGTCACTTGGTGAAAGAAAACAACTCTTCAAAAGTTCCACAAACGGTCAAATTCGATACATAAATAGTATTAACGTTCATTAACTGACACAAGATATTAGTTGGCCTAACAGTCAATGGATGCGCCCCATCAACCTTCAGGTACCGTCACTAGGACTTGAACCTGGACCGCATAGTTTACAATGAAAGGACTCAACCACTCTATCAATCAACATTTGTATATCAACTATACACCATTATATTAATTTAACCGTTACCAAGCAACCTTTTAATAAGGATTTTGAAAATCTCTCACAATCCCCCACCATTTTCAAAATGAATCCAAATCCCATTATTCCGGAAATCGCATGCTTTCAGACAAAGGTATCTTGGAGATTTGAACCTTTGGTTAGTAAGCCATGGGTTTCACTCATCCCCGAATAAAATGGTAGACAAGCTTTGAACCAAATATTCATTAGAACAAGCGTGCATGACTTACACATGAGATCTCGATACATTGAACGACGTGGTAGTGTGACACATTTGATAAGGCCTTGTGTCGTGTATCCTTTTCACGAGAGCTAATAGAGTCAAGCCCAACTCTAAGAAGCGGCCACACTTCACTCTCACATAGGTGGACTTTACCAGAAGCACCCCATAAGTTGGGCACCTCAGCACATATATGCTATAGGTCCATTAAGAGCAAAAGCTCACCCTTTTCTTTTATGTCCTTATGGTTTCCAAGTACTTTTAAACCTTGGGATGCATCTATTTTTCAAGTACTTGCAATCACTCTCACAGTGTACTTTGGCCCATTGAACTCAAGACTTGATGCTACTCAAGTGTGAGTCGGGTTTCCACCATTGGTGATCATGTAGATATGGGCCTGAGTCCCATCCCTAATGATGTTTTCAACACCATATCCCTTAACAGTCCTTTCATCAAAGGATTTGCAAGATTCCTCTCTGTTTTCACAAAGACTAAGGATATTACTCCATTTGTAATCAAATCTTTTACATAGCTATGTCTTAGCCCAATGTGCCTGGACTTTCCATTATAAACCTAGCTATATGCCTTTGATAATGTTGATTGACTATCACAATGTATGGATATTGGTGCTATTGGCTTTGGCCAAATGTGTATCTCATACATCAAATTTCTAAGCCATTCAGCTTCTTTGCTTCCTGCTGCCAATGTTATGAATTCTGCAGCCATGGTGGAGTCAGCAATGCAAGTTTGTTTCTTGGATCCCCAAGAAATAGCACCCCCACCAAGTGTGAAGACCCAACCGCTTGTTGAAGCATGATCTTCTGTATAAATCACCCAACTAGCATCCGTATAACCTTCTAATACTGAAGGATATCCATTATGTAAAATCCTAAAATTTTAATATAGTATTTTTAATAAAAAGATTATATTATTATAAATTTTAGTGTAGAAAAATAAGTAGTATAAAAAATTAATTGGAAATGCTTAATAAGTACAAAGGGATATAAAATTGAAAAAAGAAAAAAAATATTAATAATTAAAAAAAACTTAAAAAGCCCTGACGTGACCACGTTAGTGGCTTTAGGGCCTTATCTAATAAAAACATAGAAGGGGGCCTATGCTTACAATGGGAGATGAGAAGGCTTTCTTTTTAAAAAAAAATTAGAAACATGTAGCCCTGTTTCAAGAGGGTTTAGCGCTGCATTACAGATAGAAAGAGGTTACTGTGCGGTGCATTTTGCATTTACAATGGGAAGTGTGGAACAACACAGATCAAAGGAACCCACTGAAGAGAACAAAGATTTTTGGTCACGCAGTGACTTTTATCATGAATAATTTTTAAAGCTCTTTGAAGATCTTCAAGAAGTAAGTAAACACCTCTTCTCTTAAACTTTCATGGTATATAATTTTAAAGGGTTTGATTATGAAATTAAGAGTAATTATTTGGAGTTTTGTCTTCAAAATAAAATTGATTAAATTGACTATTTGATATGCAACACATTCTTGATATTTGTATTGGTTGATTGATATGCTTGTTGATGTATATTATTCCTTATGTTTATGATTGTTATATTGTACTCGTAAATTTACGTCATAACATTATATTTTTTCAATTGATATTTATAAGTTGATTATATGATGATATGGAATTGTAGTGGTTATCTGCTTTGAAAAGTTTGTCAATTGTGATTGATGGTTTTATGCTTCGGAATATGGATGAACGAGTATATGCATGATGTGTGGAATTTGTTGATATGCTGCCTAAGAATGGGGCATTGGCTTGTAACATCGCCATTTAATGGGATGTCAAAAAAATAAGATATAGGGCAAGGAATCCATTTTATGAACGAGGCTCTCGGGTCACCATTAATGGGAGGCAAGGAACCAATTTAATTACGAGGTTCTCAGGTCACCATAGGGGCAAGGAGTCAATTCTAAAATGGGATTCCCGAGTCACCATGGGGGCAAGGAATCAATTCTAGAACGAGGTTCTCGGGTCACCATAAAGAGGGTGGCAATGAATCAATTCTAGAACGAGGTTCCCGAGTCACCGCAAACAAGGGGCAAGAAACCAATTTAATGAGGTTCT
This sequence comes from Sophora flavescens, assembly GCA_030762895.1. Taxonomy (NCBI): domain Eukaryota; kingdom Viridiplantae; phylum Streptophyta; class Magnoliopsida; order Fabales; family Fabaceae; genus Sophora; species Sophora flavescens. The sequence continues at coordinate 19,329,043 of CM061067.1, forward strand.
CGAGTCACTGAATTGGGCAGGAAACCAACACAGAGTGGGGTTTCCGAGCCACTTGAGGATTGTGTTATTGTGTGATGAGTGATTTCTTTATTTAATTAATATATGATATTTGATTATGTTGTCGTTATATGATTGTTGTAATTAAATGTATTTTTTTAATGAACATTATTTTGGAAAATTAGCGGGTATCATGGTTGTTTTTTCGATTACCGCGCCGACTGAAAGCAACATCTTTTCGAAAATCTTTTAGAACCATGTTTACTTATTGAGATAATAAATCTCACTAGTGGTGTTGTCTTTCAGAGTTTTCGGGTGATGAGATAGAAGATGCAGCGTCTCTTGAGAGAGTCTTGAGGATGTTAGTTCTAGATTATTCCCTTTTATTTATTTCATTTGGGTTTATTAGACGCCTGTGTTTTGAGGAAAAAACAACTGTAGAAGAGTTATGTGATTTTTAATAATTAATATTTATGGGGCTTTATTTTATTTGAATATAATAATTTATTTAGCACTATTACTTTATTTAATTATTTTGAATATACGAGATACTTTCAGACTTAGATATATTGTGGAAAATTTACGACTAGACTATTTAATTTAATTATTTTAAAGATTTTTATAGAAAATTAATTTGGGCTACTAATGTAACGAAGGGCGTTACATTTATGGTATCAGAGCAGTTCGATTCTGAATCGGACTGTGTATGGGGCTTTTCTAAAATTAAGACATGGGCGCATAGGGCTGGTGTTAGAGTTATAAAGACTGTGTGCTATTCTTTTAGATGTTGGGACTGGCCAACCCAATATTTGATTAGTGGTGTACAAATTTATGGCGACTAACAGGCAAGGGTGTGGGTTTAGTTAGAGAAAAAAAAAAAGATTGTTGTGTGTGAGAAACTTTGAAGTTGACTGATATTTGATTTTTTTTTTTTTGTTGTTTACTTCCACTTTCTGTTTAAATTGTTCTTTTGTGTACAAGACTTGCTCTATGCTTATTTTGATTGATTATTGATTGAACTTACATGAGATTGTTTGTTGTGTTGAAAAATTATTTTGATGAGAATAATTAATGTTACTATAGTATATGTAAATCATTTTAATTTCTAGTTGCCTGTTTATTTATTTGTTAGTATTATTTTTTTTTGAGAGTTTAGATGTAGAAATTTCGGGTGTAACATCCTCAAATTTTAATATAGAATTTTTAATAAAAAGATTATATTATTATAAATTGTAGTGTAGAAAAATAAGTAGTATAAAAAATCAATTGGAAATGCTTAATAAGTACAAAAGGATATAAAATTGAAAAATGAAAAAAAAAATTTAATAATTAAAAAAAAACTTAAAAAGCCCTGACGTGACCACGTTAGTGGCTTAAGGGCCTTCTAATTAAAACAAAGAAGGGGACCTATGCTTACAATGGGAGATGAGAAGGCTTTCTTTTTAAAAAAAAAAATTAGAAACATGTAGCCCTGTTTCAAGAGGGTTTAGCACCGCATTACAGATAGAAAGAGGTTACTGTGCGGTGCATTTTGCATTTGCAATGGGAAATATGGAACAACACATATCAAAGGAACCCACGGAAGATGGTCATGCAGTGACTTTTATCATGAATAATTTTTAAAGCTCTTTGAAGATCTTCAAGAAGTAAGTAAACACATCTTTTCTTAAACTTTCATGGTATATAATCTTAAAGGGTTTGATTATGAAATTAAGAGTAATTATTTGGAGTTTTGTCTTCAAAATAAAATTGATTTAATTGACTATTTGATATGAAACACATTCTTGGTATTTGTATTGGTTGATTGATATGCTTGTTGATGTATATTATTCCTTATGTTTATGATTGTTATATTGTACTCGTAAATTTACGTGATAACATTATATTTGTTCAATTGATTTTTATAAGTTGATTATATGATGATATGGAATTGTAGTGGTTATCTGCTTTGAAAAGTTTGTCAATTGTGATTGATGGTTTTATGCTTCGGAATATGGATGAACGAGTATATGCATGATGTGTGGAATTTGTTGATATGCTGCCTAAGAATGGGGCATTGGCTTGTAACATCGCCATTTAATGGGATGTCAAAAAAATAAGATATGGGGCAAGGAATCCATTTTATGAACGAGGCTCTCGGGTCACCGTTAATGGGAGGCAAGGAACCAATTTAGTTACGAGGTTCTCGGGTCACCATAGGGGCAAGGAGTCAATTCTAAAATGGGATTCTCGAGTCACCATGGGGGCAAGGAATCAATTCTAGAACGAGGTTCTCGGGTCACCATAAAGAGGGTGGCAATGAATCAATTCTAGAACGAGGTTCCCGAGTCACCGCAAACAAGGGGCAAGGAACCAATTTAATGAGGTTCTCGAGTCACCGAATTGGGCAAGAAACCAACACAGAGTGGGGTTTCCGAGCCACTTGAGGATTGTGTTATTGTGTGATGTGTGATTTCTTTATTTAATTAATATATGATATTTGATTATGTTGTCGTTATATGATTGTTGTAATTAAATGTATTTTTTTTAATGAACATTATTTTGGAAAATTAGCGGGTACCATGGTTGTTTTTTCGGTTATCGCGCCGGCTGAAAGCAACATCTTTTCGAAAACCTTTTAGAACCGTGTTTACTTACTGGGATTATAAATCTCATTAGTGGTGTTGTCTTTCAGAGTTTTCAGGTGATGAGATAGAAGATGCAGCGTCTCTTGAGAGAGTCTTGAGGATGTTAGTTCTAGATTATTCCCTTTTATTTATTTCATTTGGGTTTATTAGACGCCTGTGTTTTGAGGAAAAAATAACTGTAAAAGAGTTATGTGATTTTTAATAATTAATATTTATGGGGCTTTATTTTATTTGAATATAATGATTTATTTAGCACTATTACTTTATTTAATTATTTTGAATATACGAGATACTTTCAGACTTAGATATATTGTCGAAAATTTATGACTCGACTATTTAATTTAATTATTTTAAAGGTTTTTATAGAAAATTAATTTGGGCTACTAATGTAACGAAGGGCGTTACATTTACGGTATCAGAGCAGTTCAATTCTGAATCGGACTGTGTATGGGGCTTTTCTAAAATTTCGACATGGGCGCATAGGGCTGGTGTTAGAGTTATAAAAACCGCGTGCTATTCTTTTAGATGTTGGGACTGGCCAACCCAATATTTGGTTGGTGGTGTACAGATTTATGGCGATTAACATGCAAGGGTGTGGGTTTAGTTAGAGAAAAAAAAGATTGTTGTGTGTGAGAAACTTTGAAGTTGACTGATATTTGATTTTTTTTTTGTTTACTTCCACTTTCTGTTTAAATTGTTCTTTTGTGTACAAGACTTGCTCTATGCTTATTTTGATTGATTATTGATTGAACTTACATGAGATTGTTTGTTGTGCTGAAAAATTATTTTGATGAGAATAATTAATGTTACTATAGTATTTGTAAATCATTTTAATTTCTAGTTGTCTGTTTATTTATTTGTTAGTATTTTTTTTTTTTGAGAGTTTAGATGTAGAAATTTCGGGGACGAAATTTCTTGAACGAGGGGAGAAATGTAACATCCTAAAATTTTAATATAGAATTTTTAATAAAAAGATTATATTATTATAAATTTTAGTGTAGAAAAATAAGTAGTATAAAAAATCAATTGGAAATGCTTAATAAGTACAAAATGATATAAAATTGAAAAAAGAAAAAAAAAATATTAATAATTAAAAAAAAAACTTAAAAAGCCCTGACGTGACCACGTTAGTGGCTTAAGGGCCTTATCTAATAAAAACAAAGAAGGGGGCCTATGCTTACAATGGGAGATGAGAAGGCTTTCTTTTAAAAAAAAAAAATTAGAAACATGTAGCCCTGTTTCAAGAGGGTTTAGCACCGCATTACAGATAGAAAGAGGTTATTGTGCGGTGCATTTTGCATTTGCAATGGGAAATGTGGAACAACACATATCAAAGGAACCCACGGAAGATGGTCATGCAGTGACTTTTATCATGAATAATTTTTAAAGCTCTTTGAAGATCTTCAAGAAGTAAGTAAACACCTCTTTTCTTAAACTTTCATGGTATATAATCTTAAAGGATTTGATTATGAAATTAAGAGTAATTATTTGGAGTTTTGTCTTCAAAATAAAATTGATTTAATTGACTATTTGATATGAAACACATTCTTGGTATTTGTATTGGTTGATTGATATGCTTGTTGATGTATATTATTCCTTATGTTTATGATTGTTATATTGTACTCGTAAATTTACGTGATAACATTATATTTGTTCAATTGATTTTTATAAGTTGATTATATGATGATATGGAATTGTAGTGGTTATCTGCTTTGAAAAGTTTGTCAATTGGGATTGATGGTTTTATGCTTCGGAATATGGATGAACGAGTATATGCATGATGTGTGGAATTTGTTGATATGTTGCCTAATAATGGGGCATTGTCTTGTAACATCGCCATTTAATGGGATGTCAAAAAAATAAGATACGGGGCAAGAAATCCATTTTATGAACGAGGCTCTCGGGTCACCGTTAATGGGAGCCAAGGAACCAATTTAATTACGAGGTTCTCGGGTCACCATAGGGGCAAGGAGTCAATTCTAAAATGGGATTCTCGAGTCACCATGGGGGCAAGGAATCAATTCTAGAACGAGGTTCTCGGGTCACCATAAAGAGGGTGGCAAGGAATCAATTCTAGAACGAGGTTCCCGAGTCACCGCAAACAAGGGGCAAGGAACCAATTTAATGAGGTTCTCGAGTCACCGAATTGGGCAAGAAACCAACACAGTGGGGTTTCCGAGCCACTTGAGGATCGTGTTATTGTGTGATGTGTGATTTCTTTATTTAATTAATATATGATATTTAATTATGTTGTCGTTATATGATTGTTGTAATTAAATGTATTTTTTTAATGAACATTATTTTGGAAAATTAGCGGGTACCATGGTTGTTTTTTCGGTTATCGCGCCGACTGAAAGCAACATCTTTTCGAAAACCTTTTAGAACCGTGTTTACTTACTGGGATTATAAATCTCATTAGTGGTGTTGTCTTTCAGAGTTTTCAGGTGATGAGATAGAAGATGCAACGTCTCTTGAGAGAGTCTTGAGGATGTTAGTTCTAGATTATTCCCTTTTATTTATTTCATTTGGGTTTATTAGACGCCTGTGTTTTGAGGAAAAAACAACTGTAGAAGAGTTATGTGATTTTTAATAATTAATATTTATGGGGCTTTATTTTATTTGAATATAATGATTTATTTAGCACTATTACTTTATTTAATTATTTTGAATATACGAGATACTTTCAGACTTAGATATATTGTGGAAAATTTATGACTCGACTATTTAATTTAATTATTTTAAAGGTTTTTATAGAAAATTAATTTGGGCTACTAATATAACGAAAGGCGTTACACATTATAGTTCAAACTATAATTCATTGTCCCCTTCAAGTATTTCAATACTCTTCGGACAGCATGCCAATGGTCTTTGCTTGGATTACTTGTTTACGTACTTAGTCTCCCTACAGCATATGCAATGTCTGGTCTAGTACATGTCATGGCATAAGCATCCAATTACTTTTGAGTATTTAAGTTGTTCTACTGGACAACCTTTATTTGGTACTAAATTAGTGTTGTGATCAAAGGCAGTAACAACAGATTGACAATCAAATTCATTAAATTTCTTTAACACATTTTCTATATAGTGAGATTGGGACAAACTTATGTTCTCACCATCTCTTATTATTCTAATCCCTAGTATCACATCGGCTTCCCCTAAGTCTTTCATATCAAAATTACTAGGGAGGAAACTCTTAGTTTTGCCACCTCATCTAGATCAGTACCAAATATTAACATATCATCAACATATAAACAAATCATAACACCTTTTCCATTATGGAATTTACTATAAATACACTTGTCAGATTCATTTATTTTATATCCATTAGCTAGCATAACTTGATCAAACTTTTGATGCCATTGTTTAGGAGCTTGTTTTAGTCCATACAATGCCTTATTCAATTTACACACCTTCTTTTCTTGACCATTAACCACAAACCCTTCAGGTTGTGACATATACACCTATTCATCTAACTCCCTATTAAGAATTGCTGTTTTCACATCCATTTGATGAATGACAAACTTATAGATGGATGCAAGTGCCAAAAGCACTCTAATTGAGGCAATTCTTGCCACAGGTGCATATGTATCAAAATAGTCAATACCATCTTTTTGTGTAAATCCCTTAGCAACTAGTCTTGCCTTAAACTTATCTATGGTTCCATCTACCTTCATTTTCCTTTTGAAAATCCATTTACAACCTATAGGTTTGGAACCAGGTGGGAGGTCTACTAATTTCCACGTTTTATTCCCCATTATCGAGTCTATTTCCTCTTGTATAGCTTGCTTCCAGAAAGAGGCATCTTGAGACTTTATTGCCTCTTCGAATGTTTCTGGATCACTTTCTGTATTATAACATATTGGTCCATAACTGTCTATGGACTCTCTTGTTCCTTCAACAAGGAACATGAAAAAGTCTGGTCCATACGTTTTCTCTTTCCTAGCTCTCTGACTTCTTCTAAGTTATGAACTCTCTAAAGTATCATTATCAAATACATTGGTTTCTAGATTATGTGCATTACTATGAACATCTTTTTTGTGACTTGGAATTGAGTTAAACCTATCTTCTTGAAAGATAGCATCCCTGGACTCAATTACTGTATTTACAGGATATGAGTCATTAGATTCTATAACCATGAATCTATATGCTTTGCTAGTTTTAGCATAGCCCAGGAACACACATTAAATTCCCCTTTCACCTAATTTCTTTCTTTTTGGTTCAGGAACTTTTACTATTGCCCTACAACCCCAAACTTTGAAATAGTCAAGGTTGGGCTTTCTATTTTTCCAAAGTTCATATGGGGTTATTTTGTTCCTTTTGTTTGTAACTCTATTCAAGATATAACAAGCCATCAACAAGGCTTCTCCCCAATAACCATTTGCTAGACCAGAATATGATAACATTGCATTTACCATTTCTTCTAATACCCTATTTTTCCTTTCAGGTATGCTGTTTTGTTGTGGGGAATAAGGTGCGGTTGTTTGGTGAATTATTCCAGTAGACTCAAAGTAACTAGGGTTATAGAACTCTCCTCTTCTATCACTCCTAAAACATTTAATAAATGTTTCATGTTGAAGTTCTACTTCTGTTTTAAATATCTTAAATTTATCTAACACTTCATCATTTGAATGCATTAAATACACATAGCAATATCTAGTACAATCATATATGAATGTCACAAAATATTTTTTACCACTATAGTGGGTCAACCATGTAAATCACATACATCAGAATGAATTAAATCTAACAACTTTAGAACTTCTTTCAACTCTAGGAAAAGGAAATCTAGTTATCTTAGTTAGCATACAAGTTGTACATGCATCCAAAATCCTACTTATTTTAGGAATTAAACATGAATTCATCATTTCATCCATTTTCCTAAAATTAACATGTCCTAAACGAGAATGCTATAAATTACAAGACTCAACAATATAAGCATAAATAAATCCATTATCATTAATAATATTGAGTTTGAACATATTCTCACAAAGGTATCCCTTTCCTACAAACATTCCTCCCTTAGAGAGAATAAACTTGTTTCCCTCAAATACACATTTGAACCCATACTTATTAAGTAACGATACAGAAATTAAATTCTTCCTAACATCTGGTACATAATAAACATCTGTAAGAGTGACTACTTTTCCCGAAGTGAATTCTAGTTCCACCGTCCCTTTGCCTTTAACTTGGATAGTTGATGCATTTCCCATATATAGAACGGTTCCATCTTCGTCATTAATTGTCTTGAAGAGATCCTTGTTCTTACACACATGGCGAGTTGCATCGGAGTCAATCCACCATGATCCAACATCTTCTATCATGTTGATTTCGGAAATGACCGCAACAAGATTGTCCTTTGTTGCACTAGATTCCTTCTCTTTTTCCTTTTTCAGGAGACGACATTTCCTCTTGAAATGTCCTGCTTTTCCACAATAGAAACAACCTTTTTTCTTTTTCTTTTTCTGGTAGTCATTCTCATTGTTGTTTTCATGAAATTTTCCAAAATCTCGATTCCTCCTTTTACGATACTCTTCTTCTAAACGAAGGTGATTACCCAATTGTTCAAGAGAAATGTCATCTTTCCAATGTTTAAGACTTGTTTTAAAGTCTTTCCATGAAAGAGGAAGTTTGTCAATGATTGAGGAGACAATGATGGTTTCATCCATGTGCATATTATGTTGTTTGTAGTTATTGAGAATACGTTCAATTTCATGCATTTGTTCCATGATATGCATACCATCAACCATTTTATAATTATTAAAACGACTAACAAGAAATTTCTTACTTGTTGCGTCCTCCATCATGTATCTTGCCTCAAGTTTCTCCCACAGTCCTTTGGAGGATCCCGCATTTTGATACACATCGAACAATGAGTCGGTCATGCCATTCAAAATATGCCCCATGCAAATGTAGTCATCATTAACCCACTTGTTCCTCTCACGAGTCTCATTGATGGTCTCTGTAACATCCTAAATTTTAAATATAATTTTAAAAATAGAAACATTAAGCTATTATGAGGTTTAGTGTAGAAATTGGTAGTATGAGAATGTATCAGAATTTTCTTTAATAATTACAAATCAAAAGAGTGTAAAATTGGAAAATAAAATAAAATAAAAAATAAATAAGAGATTTAGTGTGAAGAAGTGATATTATAAGAATTTATTAACTATTATAAAGATTTTTTAATTTATTTATATATATATGTGTGAAAGAAAAAAAAAAGGGAAGGGGGGGGGGAGACTTGGGCGTTAAGCCCAAGCAGGAAAAAAAACAAAAGGGAGCAAACCTAGCGTGACACTATATATATATATATAGTGTAAGGAATATTAACCGGAAAAAGAAAAGAAGGAACACGTCAGGAGAGGCTGCGCCGCACAGTATTGCATTTCAACCAGTACAACCATCACAACACAGATCCAAGAACGCCATCAAATGGGAGAGGAATTTTTAGAGAAGCACAAACCTTTATCATGCGTAATTTTTAGAGCATATTGGAAGTCTGCAAAAGGTGAGTAAAAATAACTTTTCTCACACTTTCAAGGTACGATTAATTTGAGGTTTCTACATGTAACTTTGTCTTCTCTGAAATAGTAAAACATGTTAGGGTTCTTGATTTTGAGATTCTTAAAACATCTCACCTTTTGATAATTGATTTTTTATCAAAGAATATATTTTTGTGTGGCAATGTTGTACGTGCTTCTGTTTAAACTATTATGTACTAAATTAGTCCTTTTGGTTTATCTAATCTACTTTTATAAAATTGTAAATGCCATTTGAATGCAAATTATTTTGAATTTCACGCTAGACTTTTTGTACCTTATGTTAATAATGTTGTTGTAGTGGTGAACAGGTGAAACACCTGTTACATGCTTGGATTCTTGTGTTTAAAAGTCGGTTACATTAGAAAATTGGTATTATAATAAACATATTAAATTCAATATTAATTTGTCATGATAGTTGTGTTATAAATTTGTTACAGTGTTCATGAAATTGATGCCATGGAGTTTGATAAAATTTTGATAGTCATATGGGATGACATATTGCATAGTGTGTATGAGTTGGTTATCACCTTCCGGGAAGGGATGACGGTTCTACATTCTATTCTGGGAATAGGATGGAGATATCACCATCTGGGATGGGATATCAAATGATTAAAATATTCACATCTGGGATGGAATATTATTAGATACCTCCATTTGGGATGGGGAAGGCAGTGGGACGCCATTGCATGGATATGTGCTCATAGACCTTAGTGGATCTGGGATTCACACTGGTTCTGGGAACCAAAGAGTCAAGTCAAGTGATTCTGGGAATCACCGAGTCATGTTCATGGAGTTGTATTGCATTGTGTTGAGTTTGCATGGTGAATGTGATTAAATGCAATGAGATGTGACCGTTGCCGAGCTTATGAGTTTGTACTTTAAATGCTTGACTTTAATTAATTTTATATATATTTATTATTTTGGAGGTTTACTATATCTATTATTTTAAAATTAGCGGGTACCATGAATGTTTTTCCGGTTATCGCGCCGGTTGAAAACAACACTATTTGCGAACCTTTTTATCAAACGATTATTTTTATTCACTGAGATTATATCTCATTAAAAGTGTTGTTTTCAGAGCACGAGGTCGACATCACTGGAACTGGAGAGGACTGAAGACTTAGCGATTTTCCTCATTTATTATCTAGCTTTGTTAGTATTTTTTTTTTACTTTGGGTTATTTTAGTGGACGCCCGGGTTTTGAGGCAATTCATTTCATTTACATAAGGAGTTATTACCATTATTTTAATTTAATAATCATTAAGGTATTTTCAGACAATTGTATTTATGAAAATTTTATTTAGACATTTTTTTTATGTGAATCTATTTCGGGTTACTATTGTAACGAAGGGCGTTACATTTATGGTATCAGAGCAGTTCGATTCTAAATCGGACTGTGGCATTGGGGCTTTTTCTAAAATAAAACTTGGGAGCATAGGATGCTTGTTAGAGTTATAGATGTTGCATGCTATTCTTTGGGATATTGGACCTGATCAACCAAGTATTTCATTGGTAATGAGCAGATTTATGGCGACTAATAGGCGAGGGGCGAATGTTGCACTTGCAGTAGCTTTGGATTGTATGGTCAAAGCTATGCAAGGGCAGACGGAGACACGCCGTCAACTGAAGGGGAATGGAGGCCAGACACTAATGAAGTGGTGGCAACCTCGGACCCTTAACACGTGGGGCTTTTCGAATTCAAGAAGAACAATCCGTCATCATTCTGAGGCAGCTTAGATCCGAAGGAGGCTGAATTTCTTCTACTCGTTAAAAAAAATCATTATATTGTCTGATTCAGGAGCAACGCATCATTTGATACATCCTTTATGTGTGAAAATTTGGAGATGCCAACCTTTCATTTGTCCTTTGGTTCATAGGTTTCTACTCCTATGGGGATATTCTTGTTCTTCCATTGGTTGTTTAAATTGTTTCCTTGTGCATCAAGTCACTCCTTATGACATCAAACTTATTGTTATCTATGTATTGTATGTTTTTCTTGGTATTAACTTATTGGCATCTAGACTCATTGCCATAAGTATTCTGACAAAAATATCCTTATCTCTTCACACCCAATGTCTTTTGATTTTCGGTGTCGACCCGTATTTTATTCGTCGTTTCTTGTGATAAGTGTTTGGTTTATAGAGCTCAAGGATACATACTCTCATTCACTGCTACTATAGGGGCGGAGACAATGATGTAGCAACTATCTCTATGATGCGCAAGTTTCAATAGGGGGTTGAGTTTAGCATAGATCTAGTGTCAAAGAGTAGACTAATATCTGTAGCGCCTTACATGATAACACCTCTAGAGTTGAGCGAGCTCAAGAAACATATAGAGGTATGTTACAAAATGAGTTCATTAGGTCTGGTGTGCCACCTTGGGGAGCACCAGTGCTTTTAGTGAAGAAAAAGGGATGGGAGTATGAGGTTGTGTGTTGATTATAGGCAACTGAATAAGGTAACCATCAAGAACAAATATCCCTTGCCTAGGATAGATGATCTCTTAGATCAGTTAAGGGGAGCATCAGTGTTTTCCAAAATAGATCTAAGATCGGGATACCATCAAGATTGGAGTTAGAAGCGAGGATATTCCTAAGACAGCCTTCAGGACAAGGTATGGGCACTATGAGTATGTAGTGATGCCCTTTGTTGTGATCAACACCCCAACCGTTTTCACGGACTACATGAATCGGATCTTTAGGCCATTCTTGGACATCTTTGTGGTGGTGTTCATAGATGAATATTTTGATATACTCTAGGACACCAGAGGATCATGAGGAGCATTTGAGGTTAGTGTTGCAGATTCTAAGGGAAGAACAACTGTATGCAAAGCCAGAAAAGTGTGAATTTTGGCTTGATGAGGTGAAGTTTTTAGGACATACCATATCTAGGAGTGGTGTAGCGGTCGACTCTAGTAAGGTTGATGCAGTGCTTGGATGGGAGCAACCTAAGTCAGTGACGGAAGTGAGGAGTTTCCTAGGACTGGCAGGTTACTATAGGAAATTCATAGAAGGGTTCTCTAGGCTAGCTTTACCTCTTACCAAGTTGACTAGGAAGAAAATCTTTCGAGTGGGATAAGGAATGCGAAGAGAATTTTGAGGAGCTTAAGAGGAGATTGGTGTCATCACCGGTCTTAACCATTCTAGATCCCTCAGTGAGTTTTGTGGTATATTGTGACGCTTCTAAGAATGGTTTAGGTTGTGTGTTGATGCAGGAAGGCAAGGTAGTGGCTTGTGCATCTAGACAGCTTAGGACACATGAGGTGAATTACCCTACTCATGACCTTGAGTTAGCGACAGTAGTTTTTGTTCTTAAGATTTGAAGGCACTATTTGTACGGTGCAAAGTTTGAGATTTTTAGTGATCATAAGAGCCTTAAGTATTTGTTTGACCAGAAGGAATTGAATATGAGACAAAGGAGGTGGATGGAATTTCTTAAGGACTATGATTTTGAGTTGAAGTACCATCCAGGGAAAGCCAATGTGGTGGCTGGTGCACTTAGTAGGAAAACCTTACATGTGTCTAGTTTAATGGTCCAAGAGATGAATATGTTAGAGGAGTTCAGAGACATGAATCTAGATGTATCTCTTAGTGCTCTAAGCTTGAAGTTGAATATGTTGGAAATTAATAGTGACCTTAGAGATAAGGTTGGGCGGGAACAACTTTTAGACCAAGAGTTGCAGTCTTGGTTGGGACAAGAGGGTTATGAGTTGTCTGTTGATGAGCTAGTGAAGTTTAAGAATAGGATCGTTGTTCCTAAGGAGGGGAGCCTTAGAGAGAAGATATTAGAGGAAGCTCATAAGGGAAAGTTTACCATACGTCCTGGGATAACCAAGATGTACCAAGATCTAATGAAGATGTATTGGTGGCCAGGAATGAAACGGGATGTGGCTAGCTTTGTAGCCAAGTGTCTAGTATGTCAAAAGTTTAAGATAGAACATTGGAGACCTTCGGGTTTGTTGCAGCCTTTAGAAATTCCTCAATGGAAATGGGAGAGGATTTCTATGGATTTTGTGATGGGGTTACCTAGGACTCGTTTGGGATTAGATGCCATATGGTAGTTGTGGATAGGTTGACCAAGTCTGCTCACTTCTTGCCAATTAAAGCAACCTATAGTTTGAATAAGCTAGCAGACTTATACCTTAAGGAGATAGTGAAGCTTCATGTCATACCTACCTCTATAGTGTCAGATAGGGACCCACGGTTTACCTCTAGATTCTGGAGGGCTTTCCAACAGGCTTTTGATTCTAAGTTGAGTTTTAGCACAGCCTATCATCCCCAAACGGACGGTCAGTCGGAAAGGATCATTCAGACCCTTGAGGACATGCTTAGAGCATGTGTTTTTGATGAAGGTGGGGGTTGGGATAAATTTTTACCTCTTATAGAGTTTGCTTATAACAACAGTTATCACGCTAGCATAGGCATGCATGAGCCCTTTATGGGAGGAAGTGTAGGTCCCCTTTATGTTGGTGTGAGGTGGGTGAGAAGACCCTGCTAGGACCAGAGTTAGTCCAGGAGACCATCGAGAGGATTAATGTCATTAGGGAAAGGATGCGCACTGCACAGAGTAGGCAAAAGAGTTATGCCGACGAGAGAAGGAAGCCTTTAGAATTTCAGGAAGAGGAACATGTATTCTTGAGAGTCACTCCTAAGACTGGAGTTGGGAGGTCAATGAAAGTCAAAAAGCTCAACCCTCGTTTCATGGGTCCGTTTCAAATCCTAAAAAGAGTCGGGCCTGTTGCTTACCAATTGGCTCTTCCACCACAATTGTCGAATCTCCATGACGTCTTCCATGTGTCTCAACTCCGGAAGTACGTACCAGATATTTCACACGTGATAGCTCCTGAGTCAATACAATTGAAGGATAATTTAATCTTTAAGCCCTGACCTATTCAGATCATTGACAAGAGCACAAAAACTCTGAGGAACAAGATGATCCCATTGGTGAAAGTGATTTGGGAAGGGTTGACTCCAGAGGAAGCTACCTGGGAACTTGAGGAAGATGTTAGACAACATCATCCAGATCTTTTCTGCACAGGTACATAACTTAGTATTGCATTACCTTTAATGTTGTGTAGTTTGGGTGAGACGTGGGAATTTCGGGGACGAAATTCATTAAGGAGGGGAGAAAATGTAACATCCTAAATTTTAAATATAATTTTAAAAATAGAAACATTAAGCTATTATGAGGTTTAGTGTAGAAATTGGTAGTATGAGAATGTATCAGAATTTTCTTTAATAATTACAAAACAAAAGAGTGTAAAATTGGAAAATAAAATAAAAAAATAAAAAAATAAGAGATTTAGTGTGAAGAAGTGATAGTATAAGAATTTATTGAAATTTATTAGCATGACACTATATATATATATATATATATATATATATATATATATATATATATATATATATATAGTGTAAGGAATAGTAACCGGAAAAAGAAAAGAAGGAACGCGTCAGGAGAGGCTGTGTCGCACAGTATTGCATTTCAACCAGTACAACCGTAACAACACAGGTCTAAGAACGCCATCAAATGGGAGAGGAATTTTTAGAGAAGCACAAACCTTTATCATGCGTAATTTTTATAGCATATTGGAGGTCTGCAAAAGGTGAGTAAAAATAACTTTTCTCACACTTTCATGGTACGATTAATTTGAGGTTTCTACATGTAACTTTGTTTTATCTGAAATAGTAAAACATGTTAGGGTTCTTGATTTTGAGATTCTTAAAACATCTCACCTTTTGATAATTGATTTTTTATCAAAGAATATATTTTTGTGTGGCAATGCTGTACGTGCTTCTGTTTAAACTATTATGTACTAAATTAGTCCTTTTGGTTTATCTAATCTACTTTTATAAAATTGTAAATGCCATTTGAATGGAAATTATTTTGAATTTCACGCTAGACTTTTTGTACCTTATGTTAATAATGTTGTTGTATTGGTGAACAGGTGAAACACCTGTTACATGCTTGGATTCTTGTGTTTAAAAGTCGGTTACATTAGAAAATTGGTATTATAATAAACATATTAAATTCAATATTAATTTGTCATGATAGTTGTGTTATAGATTTGTTACAGTGTTCATGAAATTGATGCCATGGAGTTTGATAAAATTTTGATAGTCATCTGGGATGACATATTGCATAGTGTGTATGAGTTGGTGATCACCTTCCGGGAAGGGATGACGGTTCTACATTCTATTCCGGGAATAGGATGGAGATATCACCATCTGGGATGGGATATCAAATGATTAAAATATTCACATCTGGGATGGGATATTATTAGATACCTCCATCTGGGATGAGGAAGACAGTGGGAGGCCATTGCATGGATATGTGCTCATAGACCTTAGTGAATCTGGGATTCACACTGGTTCTGGGAACCAAAGAGTCAAGTCAAGTGATTCTGGGAATCACCGAGTCAAGTTCATTGAGTTGTATTGCATTGTGTTGAGTTTGCATGGTGAATGTGATTAAATGCAATGAGATGTGACCGTTGCTGAGCTTATGAGTTTGTACTTTAAATGCCTGACTTTAATTAATTTTATATATATTTATTATTTTGGAGGTTTACTATATCTATTATTTTAAAATTAGCGGGTACCATGAATGTTTTTCCGGTTATCGCGCCGGCTGAAAACAACACTATTTGCAAACCTTTTTATCAAACGATTATTTTTATTCATCGGGATTATATCTCTTTAAAAGTGTTGTTTTTTTGAGCGAAGTCGACATCGACATCACCGAACCGGAGAGGACTGAAGACTTAGCGATTTTCCTCATTTATTATCTAGCTTTGTTATTATTATTTTTTTTACTTTGGGTTATTTTAGTGGACGCCCGGGTTTTGAGGCAATTCATTTCATTTACATAAGAAGTTATTACCATTATTTTAATTTAATAATCATTAAGGTATTTTCAGACAATTGTATTTATGAAAATTTTATTTAGACATTTTTTATGTGATCTATTTCGGGTTACTATTGTAACGAAGGGCGTTACAGTCTCATCTTCTCTTTCCTCTAGTCTTGGTGTGTTCAACACATAGGCCACCTTTAATGTTGTAAGAAGGAAGTGCATCTTCTTTTGCAACGATGAAAGTTTCCGCCTTCGAACCTCTTAAGTTTCATAAAGTCAGAAGTCATCTTCTTCAACGTTGCAACCATTATTACAGAAATCGAACCTAAAGATTGTTAGAAAATGGGATATGGATCTGTAACAAAGAAAAAGAAAATAATGGTAATGCACAATCTCCAAGGCGTGTGAGGACACTAGGCTTTAGGTTCGATTCGTCCCCACCAATCTCTCCTCGTAGATTGGATACAACAGATATAACTGGTGAATCCCCTTCAGGATACAATGGAGAACCTTGGTTTGGTTTGCACACCCTAAACCAAGCGTATCAGCAATGACACTTTACAGAACAATAGTCTCCTTAACTCTCTTTGTGCATAAGGGAGTAAAGAAGTTGATTTGGAGTGAAGAATGGTTAAGAGATTCTGAGTTTTTCGTGTCAATTACTGCATGCGGATAGTTCTATTTATAGACCAACTCATGTCACTTGGTGAAAGAAAACAACTATTCAAAAGTTCCACAAACGGTTAAATTCGATACATAAGTAGTATTAACGTTCATTAACTGACACAAGATATCAGTTGGCCTAACGGTCAATGGATGCGCCCCATCAACTACTCTACCAATCAACATTTGTATATTAACTATACACCATTATATTAATTTAATCGGTACCAAGTAACCTTTTAATAAGGATTTTGACTCACAATATTTATATAGAAACACTTGATAACTCTAAACTAACTCTCTAATAGAGTAGAAGACAAAAGAATTGTTAACGTGCTTGTATGTGTGCTCTTTATCTTGCTCACCTTTCCACCCATGATTTTTTCTGTGTATGAATTTTTAAGTGTGATCATTGACCGTCATCACTGTACGATTGTCCAGTGACCAACATCAGCTAATCGATCGTCCAGTCATCAACATCAAATCAATTTTAGTTATAAGGGAGCAACGTGCTAAACGATTGAGTGAAATACATGGTTTTGGATGTGGATGGGTGCTTAAATAGCTCTTTATTGATTTTATAAATGTGAAGATTTAGATATATTTTGTGAAGTAAATCCAACAAGAGATTGTCAGTAATATACTTCTTGGGTAAAAAGCAATCACTCGATCAATTAAGTGTGTGTTTGAACGAGCGTGTGTGATAAATGTGATTTTGAATGTAATTAATTTCATAGAATTAGTTTTGATTAAAAGTGGATTGACAATGAAGTGATTTATGTTTGGATGCCTTCATGAAAAAAAAAATGATTTTATCAATTTTTGTTGTTTGGATAATTTGGATCAAAATTGATTTTGGGTGTACAATTACCAAAATAGATTTTAACTAGATTTTATATATACTTTAACTAGATTTTATTGTCATTTAAATTATTAATCAAGAAAATTATTTTAATTCATGTGAAAGGCTTATTTTTAATCTGTTTTGTCCTTTTTTAGATTTTTGTTTAAAACCATGAATAAACTAGACTCTCTAACATTACTACCATAAATATTTGATAACCCCAAAATCCACGTAGCCCAATATGCTGCATCTTTCATAAAATGAATTAGAAAACAACAATAAGTTAATAACAATTGAAGGAAAAAAACAAGAACAGTATGCATAGGGAACAGCCGAACAGGGGCAAACACACAAGATGGGTATAGAACCATGGTTACCCAGAACAAATTGATGCGGCAGGGGAGTGGATTCGTGCCGGTGAGTGCGGCACAGGATGGCAGAGCACGGTGGATGATGGTTGTGTGTGTTGTTCCTGTTGATGCTTCTGGTTTGTTTATTTGTTGTTTTTCTTTTGCATCTGCTGAAAGGTGAGGATGTATTGATACAAACTTCAGAACAGTGCAATGCAAAGGAAAAAAGAAGGGTAAAGAGAAGAATATGCCTTAGCTCAAAATGGGAATATATTTTTGTCAAAATGAGAAGCTAATTAGACTAGCTTCATCTGAAACTGACCTTGAGAATCACTTTTCACCATTTCATCCAAACATACAACTCAGCTCGTTTTTCACGTTTGAACCTCTCAGAAGCACGTTTGAGGGGAAAATAAGCTAAACCAAATACATACTAAGTGGGAATAAAAATCTACTTGATAATGGAACCCCACTCTGTGTTAGCCCGTGCCAATTGAGTTATAAATTGGTTGACATACCATCACAACATATCTTCAACTTAAATCGACAATTGTGTCCCTTAATCTAAAGAAGGAGTGAATCACTATTTTGATTCCCAAAATTGTAGGGTAGTGATAAGTTGGTTATTTAAATTAAGAAATAGACAAAAACGTCTTCCAAATCAAAAAACATTCATTACGTTCTGATCCTTAAATTGAAAAACATCATCAAATTGGATTAACTTGATTGATTTTTTTTTTTTTCAATTTGTGAAATGCTTTTGTCTATTTTTTAATATGAGTGAACAACTTGCCAACATCGGTGATTCATTCTTTAAAAAACATGCAATAAAAATCCTTTAACTCTCGTTATTAATTGTACAAATCAGTTTGATTTAAATGTGACAGGAGACCAAATCCGTGTGAGGGCAGATATGTCAAGCAAAAAACAAATGAACTAGGAAAGAATTTACCATGTATAGGGTTTTTAATACATTGCTTATTGTTGTCTCTCCGGAAAGGATGTTGACAATTGACATCCTTGTGGATTTGTGTTCTCTTAATGAATAATGAGAGACCCAACTGCAGTCCACTTAACACAATGGGCTGTTTAGGCTTTATTGTTTTTGTCTAGACAATACAAGAGGAGCAATCCAAGGCCCAAACTTAAGAATTGAGATAGAGGAACCTGTGGAGTTAGTTAATCTTTTTAGAACATAGTTGGCGTGGCGGTAAATAAAGGGATCCAGTGTAGGCCACGTATATACGAGAATTGAGAGATAAGCACCACCCGAATCTATGGCATGGAGTCAAGCAAGTAGCCACTTCTCTCTGGTTCTAAAATGAAATTGAAGACACAATGTTGATTTCACATTAGACTTGCCCAATATGTATAAATGATTACCTCACTTCTCATATTCCAATAAACCAACCAAACCAACCAAATAGCCATGGCCTTCGCCATCAACGCTTTGCTTTCTTCAAACATGTTCGGAAGTAAAGTGGTCGTATCGCCCCCAACCCCCAAAACAACCAAATCAACGATTCCCCTACCATTAAGATTCTTAAACGCTCAGAAACCTAACAATTCATCAAAACAATTGAGAACCACATCTTCAGAAGCTGCTTTGGCTGCCCTTATCTTCTCCTCTCTCACACTCACCCCTCCTCAAGCATTAGCTGCAGACATCACCACCACCAACACACCTCCACCTGTAATCGAAGCTCAAAAACCTTCAAATCCATCATCCCCTTTCTCTCAAAACCTCATCCTCACAGCACCCAAGCCCCAATCTCCACAAACTACCTCTGATCTCCCCGACGGTGCCCAATGGCGTTACAGCGAGTTCTTAAACGCCGTCAAGAAGGGCAAGGTCGAGAGAGTCAGGTTCACCAAAGACGGTTCCGCCCTTCAACTAACCGCCGTCGACGGTCGCCGCGCCACCGTCATCGTACCCAACGACCCGGACCTCATCGACATTCTGGCCACCAACACCGTCGATATCTCCGTTTCAGAAGGCGACGATTCGGGTAACGGCGGCTTGTTCAATTTCATCGGGAACTTGATATTCCCAATCCTCGCCTTCGCAGGACTGTTCTTACTGTTCCGCCAAGCCCAAGGCGGACCCGGTGGGCCTGGTGGGCTTGGAGGCCCAATGGATTTCGGGCGATCCAAGTCCAAATTCCAGGAAGTACCGGAAACCGGAGTCACCTTCGCTGACGTGGCAGGTGCCGACCAAGCTAAACTCGAACTGCAAGAGGTAGTCGATTTCCTAAAGAACCCAGATAAGTACACAGCGCTGGGCGCGAAGATTCCGAAAGGGTGTCTACTGGTGGGACCACCGGGAACCGGGAAGACGCTACTGGCGAGAGCGGTTGCCGGTGAAGCTGGCGTGCCGTTTTTTTCATGTGCGGCTTCAGAATTCGTGGAACTGTTCGTTGGCGTTGGCGCTTCGAGGGTGAGGGATTTGTTCGAGAAAGCGAAATCGAAGGCACCGTGCATTGTTTTCATAGATGAAATCGATGCTGTTGGGAGGCAGAGAGGTGCGGGTATGGGAGGTGGGAATGATGAGAGGGAACAGACTATTAACCAGTTATTGACGGAGATGGATGGGTTCTCTGGAAATTCCGGTGTTATAGTTTTGGCTGCAACTAACAGACCCGATGTTCTCGATTCAGCGTTGTTGAGGCCTGGTCGATTCGATAGGCAAGTAACTGTTGATAGGCCTGATGTTGCGGGAAGGGTTAAGATCCTTCAGGTGCATTCGAGAGGGAAAGCGCTTGCGAAGGATGTGGATTTTGAGAAAGTTGCGAGGAGGACGCCTGGGTTTACAGGGGCTGATATTCAGAATCTGATGAATGAAGCGGCGATTCTTGCGGCAAGGCGTGAACTCAAGGAGATAAGTAAAGATGAGATAGCTGATGCACTTGAGAGGATCATTGCTGGACCAGAAAAGAAAAACGCTGTCGTTTCTGAGGATAAGAAGAAATTAGTGGCCTATCATGGTATTTTTTTTTGTTTATATATTTGTTTTGTATGTTAATTTCCTTAAGTTTTTTTTTTTAACTTCATTTATTTTAAATTGATAAATTTCAGAGGCGGGTCATGCTCTGGTAGGTGCTTTGATGCCTGAATATGACCCGGTAGCGAAGATATCAATTATTCCTCGCGGGCAAGCTGGTGGTCTCACATTTTTTGCTCCCAGTGAAGAGAGGCTTGAGTCTGGATTGTACAGCAGAAGCTACTTGGAAAATCAGATGGCAGTTGCTCTCGGTGGAAGGTTAGTGGACCATGCAATCCACAGACACATGCACATTTGATTTCCTATTTGACATTTGCAATTAGCAACCTTTGCAATACACTTGAGGCAAATCAATGATGCAAGAGTGATGTAGATACCAAATTGGTTACTGATATATGTGAAATGCCCATCTTTCAACTTTGAATATTATTTGAAAATATTAATTCTCTCTATATGCCAATGCAGGGTTGCTGAAGAGGTAATTTTTGGGCAGGAAAATGTCACCACCGGAGCATCAAATGACTTTATGCAAGTTTCACGAGTGGCGAGGCAGATGGTTGAGAGATTTGGGTTCAGCAAGAAAATTGGACAAGTTGCCATTGGCGGAGCTGGTGGAAATCCATTCTTGGGTCAACAGGTAGGGTGTGACGTAACATAGGTCGATGCATAGTACTAGTTCATATTTTCTTGCACAGAAAACATTATTCTTTGACAATTGACACCAATGAATACCTCACCATTACACATAACTTTAATGGCATAGGTTTGATGCCTTTGTTCGTCATACTAGGTCACATTTTCTTGCACAGAAAACATTAATCTTTAATGCCTCACCATTTGAAAATAATTTTAATGGCAGATGTCAACGCAAAAAGATTACTCCATGGCAACCGCTGACATAGTTGATGCAGAAGTAAGGGAGCTGGTAGAGAAAGCCTATTCTAGGGCAACAGAAATCATCACAACTCACATTGACATCCTTCACAAGCTTGCTCAACTTCTCATAGAGAAAGAAACTGTAGATGGTGAAGAGTTCATGAGTTTATTCATTGATGGAAAAGCTGAATTATATGTCGCATAATGTCATACTTAAGCCTCAGACGTGTATACGGTAAGAATCAATTAAATATTTTATCAAATTTGGGGTTGAATTGGCACAAAAGCTTATACAAGAAACAATGTCGCATAATGTCATCCTTTCCTTTCTCGTTGCCACTTCTCTTCTAGAGCAGCGGCCTCATTCAACATGTCATTTGCGTTCTTACTCATGATTAATTTTGATAGAGCCACTGCCTGCATGTAAAATGCCGTGGGCCAATCAAGATAGAAACATTGAGCTTGCATTGCATCTCGCAGAGCAGCATGTGGTTTAGAGAGAGAGAGAGGGGGGGTGGGGGGATCGAAAGAGTTTTTATTTATGAAAAAAGGCGCAACTTTCATTTCTTCCTCATCGAGTTCTCTCTCTCTAGAGGCCCACTAATTTTAGTTAAGACAACATTTCATTTGGGACCTAAGTCTTAACTACCTGTTACTTCTTTGCATCTGTGGTGACTCATTTCAATAAATGTATTATTAAATGATTTATTTAAAGTCTTTGATCAAATTTTTTAAAAAAAAAACATTTTAAAAACTTTGAAGTAAGAGTGACAATAGATAATTCGAATCCATATGGTCTAGCATTGAAATTGCATTATTAGTTAACCAAGCAAACATATTTTGTTCCGTGCAAATTGATGAGATATTTGCATACATAAAATTAAGCTCAGAACATTTTGAAGATGAACAAAACTTGCTTACAGTACCTTATGTCCTTGTGGAACTGTTCACCCTGGATTCTTTTTTCCCACTTCAACATCCACGTGTCAAGTAACATGGATGTTGAATTGAACGAAAAAAAAAATACACCAGTGATCAGTTTTGTCCTTTGAAGATCCTACATAAATCATCAAAACCTGGTAAAGTATGAAACTAAAAAAAAAAAAAAAAATCATCAAAACCAAAAAAGTATGAAACTAGTAAATTTTGTTGGATTCTTCCAGAACATGGTCATCTTGCTTAATTTGTTCGCAAAGTTCTTCATATAAGTGAGCAGTGGAGGCGGTGAACCTCTCCATGGCAGTAAAAATCTGTTTCAAACCTGATTGTATGCTATTAGTATCAACAAAATCACCATTATGCACAACATCCCCTCGTAACAGGGCATCAGTCTCCTCTCTGGCAATTGGAACCATCTTTCTCTCTCGAGCATGCACCACTTTGTGTATCTTTTGCTCCCTCCTCTCCAACATCTTTACTTTTCTCACCAATTCCTTATCCAAAGTTAATTTTTGCTCAAGGTCTAACATATGCTTTTCCAATATCTCATTCAGTCCTAGCATAAACCCATTTACGGCTTCCATTACATTCTTCTCTATGAGATTATCCACTGCCCGTGACCATTTGTCACAGATCACAAACATAGGTGGTGCACCAATCTTGCCTGGAGAGAAGGGGGTTGAATCATCAGCTGGTATTTCTTCAGGCTCATACAATAGACATCTTACTAGCCAACCATTCAAGGCTTTCACATGGGACTTTTGGGCGTGAATCCAATCTGAGAAGCTTAAATTCCAGTTTTGTACCTCAGATTTGAGTTTTATTGCTGCATCAATTTGAGCATTGCTGAGCTCTCTGTTGAACGTAGAGGCATCTATAGTTTTGGCTTCAGCAATTTCCTGATACTGGCAACTGTAACATTCTTGCATATCTTTCCACATTCTAAGAAACCTATTCCATAAATGCATGGTCATTAAATATTATGAATAAATAAACTTGAAAATGAAGAAACCACTCAGGAGGTTTGCTCGATTATTTTGTAGGAGAAGTTCCATATACTTATATTTTCTTCAGTTAGATATTAGATAGTATCTAATTATCTGTTTCAAGTTTCTCTCACAGTTAAGTTTGTTGTACATGATTTGGCACTTAATTATGCAATAATCAATAGGGCATCATTGTTTTCTTGTTCTTACTTACAGGTCATTCCTACGGCTATGGCTATCACTTCTTCTTGCTTGCTAGTTTGGCCATGGTTGGCATAGTATTAGTAAGCACCCTATGTTGTAGACTTAAGAACATGTTCACCCAATCAAAAGTAACAATACTAAGGGTCATGTCATGCTAACGCACTCGTTAAGCAAACCAAAAAAAGTAAAATATCATTGGAAGGTTAAGTTTACCATATTTCACAATATAAAATATACAAAGTCCAAATAAATTTTTTCCTATTTTAGATCCTTAACCAGTGTCCTAAGAACACTAGACTTAGGGGTGGCAAATGGATGGATTGGATAAATTTTTGTTTGGATTGTAATGGATGGATTAAAAACAATCCATTAATCCATCATGATCCATGAAAAATTCATTAGAAAAAATCCAATCCATCCATGATCCATTTAATAATATCCATCCAATCCATCCATTAATAACTTTTTCATGGATGGATATCCAATCCATCCATAAAAAATATTTTAAAAATTAAATAACTTTTATAATTATTTTAAATTAATATCTCTCTCATACATTTTAAAAAATTATTTTAAAAATAATATATTTTTTGTATTTTTTAAAATATTCTCTCTCTCACTCTCTCTCTACTCTATATCCTCTCTCTCCTCATTGAAAGACAAATTATTTTTCGTAAAACATTTTAAAATTGGTTTATTTTAATAAAAAAAAATTAAACAAGCAAAAGCACTTTCAGTTTTATGCTAGGTTGTAAATGTCTCTGATGATAAAAATTATAAACTACACGATGTTCAAATTCATGGACATCTTAGTTACGGTTGTGAACATTAAACCATCACAAATACGAGACTACAGGAAGCAACAACTACAACATACTAACTGGCAACATACTAACTGGTGCGTGGATATTAACAAATGAGGGGGACGCTTCCTCGGATAACAAAAATAAATTGGTTTTGGAATGGATAAAAGTTGATCTATTACATTTTTTATTGTTGATCCAATGAATTTTAAAAAATATTGGATGGATCATAAACCATCCACTAAAAAAATAATCCAATCCATCCAATCCATTTATATTATTTTTTTATAAATGGATGGATTGGATGGATTTTATCATGGATGGACTGGATGGATGGTGGACAAATGGATCATTTTGCCACCCCTACTAGTTAGCATTCTCTAAATACTAATTCTTAGCCTCTTAATTTTCAACCCTTTTATTTTACAAATGGTGAATTATAGAAACACAATTATGATTTAAGTTCCCGACAAAACCTGCCCATTCACAAAGGCTCAAACAATTTGGCATGAATTTAGTTACAAGAAACTTTAGTTATGACTTACATTTGAATAAACCTGTTGATCTGCGGCCATAACTCCTCTTCCGTCAACTTACTTATGGTAATAGATATCTTGTCAACTACCTGGATAGAAATTTTCATTTTTGTAGCTAATAACCCGATGAAAGTTTGAACAGATTCAACCTTGTGTGAGTCCGCACCCTTTTCCTTCATACGTCTCAACTGTCCACACTTCTTCTGATGAAGTATGCGCAATTTCTCCTCCGCCTGGAGAAAAAAAGGAAAATGTTTATCAAACATCATTCTCTCTTTACACTCCTTTGCACTTTGCTTGTTTTGGTAAGGAAAGATATAATATGCATTTAGAAGTGTATTTTAGTAAGGAAAGAGATCATGTGAGATATATGTAGTAAAACTGTACAAGTGATATATGAAAAATAGGAATAACAATAATAAAAAATGATATTTGGACATCTATTTTCGACAATAACTATGCGAACCCGATATAATAAAGTACAATATGTTGTCCGATAACAATTGGTTTTTCAGATATCAGCACTCGAAAACAATAGACTAAAATCATAAAAGTTTCCTTTTTTTCTTTAGTTCTTTTTGAGTTCATAATTTCATAATTCATATTCAAAATCGTTTGAACTTTGGAGTGCATTACTGTATCGTCTTCCTTCAATTGAATCAATTCGTTTATCATCCATGTATCAAGGCAGCTTGCTGTGTATCAAAAAAAAAAAAAAAAATTTATACCTTTACTTCATGGTACAACTTTTTCTCCCACATACATAGCTTCTTCAGAGTAGAGCAAAGATTCCCATTGTGGTGGCCCTTGTCCTTATCAACCCCTTCAGACTCAGATCCCTTTCTCCGTCCAACCATTGAAGATTCCATGCATTGAGCCACCAGGGGAATGGAGGGAGTTAACACGTGCATCATCTTGCAAGAAACTGATGAAATTTGATTAATCGTGAACAGACGTAAATTTCGGAAATTATAAAAGAAATAAAAAAAATTTGAAAAATGTACAATATTTTCGATGGTAACGGAGTTTCCCAACGTCCAGCATTTCCAAAATTGGATCTCCCGAATCCGATGCTCTCTCAAATAGAATCCGAATCTCTTTCACTGCCTCACATAAACCTTTCTTCGACTTGCTGCTGCTACATTCTTCTGACTCTGGTGGCAATTCTTTCTCGGACACTAAATTCTTCTCCCCCGAATCACCCTCCTTATCTTTCTGATGCTCCTCGCTTTTCACGTTTCCCTTTTCCTTTTCCTTTTCCACCTCTCTTGCGTCAGTCTCAGTGTGATGACACGGACTGTGCGACACTTCATATTTCTCGTATGGTTCGAACAAGTTCAAGAAATCCCAGGCTGAGCTGCTCGGAGGAGGCGGGGGCGGGGGCGGCGGATTTGTAAAATAATAACCACCGTGATTGTGAAGAGGCGGAGAAAACGGAGCGTAAAGAGGATGCATGTAATTTATGAAAGCCGCATTGTCAGCAGTTGAGGATGCAGTGCTTCCAGTGAAATATTGGAGTTCTTTATCTGTGCCCTCCTCGGCTTCTGATTCAGAATGCAAAAGCACGCGTGCATCTGAGTCGGAACTGAAGGAAGAGGAGAGTGGTGATTTCGGGGGCTGGGGTTTGATTTCGTTGATGGGAGTGGTATCTTCAAATTGGTTTAAGAAACATAGCAGAGCAGAACCAAGTTTTTTGAGGGACTCCATGTGTGCCACGTGGGCGTCAGCGAGGGCGTAGCTTTGCTGTAGTGCTTTCTCCAGGAATCTGCAACGTTCACGGCACAGAGTAACCGCCGGAAGCCGATCGAGTTTTGAGGTGGTGCACCCCATGATTCCGGCAGAAAAAGCTCTCTTTTTTTTATATTTTTCAGATCAGTGTTTCTGTGAATGGAAAAGAGAATGAGTATATACGAGGGTTCCGGGTTCTGATTTGTGACGTTCCAACTGAAAGAATTGGAATTTCATTGGGAATATACGGGTTGCGTAATTGGTCGATTTGATTAAGGCATTGAAGGCAGATTATTGTGATAGGAGTGGACCGCTAAGTGCAACTGGGACAATAAAGTGGCGGGTAGTGCCGTATAACGTCTCTTTTGTTGATTTTTTTTTTAGAGAAAAAAAAAAGAGAGAGAATCCTAATTCTATAAATTCACGGTAATATTTACCCAAGAGAAAATGACACATCTTTTATTAAGCAAATAATTTTAAGATGCCACTTGTGGTAAACCTAGTTTCCTTTTAAAAAAATATAGAACCACCTGTAAATAAATATATATATATATATATATATATAGAACCATGATTACAACAGATTTTATAAATTCTATAATAAGTTTAATTAATCTTTTTACTTTCAAAAAATTACTTTAACATGACATATTATTAAGAAAAAGACTTTTGGAATAAAATAATTGCTTGAACAATCAAGTCACACAATATTAGAATAGGTCGTCGATTACATTAAAATGGATTCTCTGCTACCTTTGCATCAAGGAAAAATGAGAGTGAAAGGAGAGAAAAAAAGGAGAAAACTTAGGAAACGATAAAGGTGGTCTAGCAAGGAGGGTGGTGGTGGTTAATACCGGTGGTTATATGTTTAGGGTGGTTCAAAATGAGTCTGGCCCGATGGGTCGGCTTAAATAGTCCGATATTAAGTATGGGTTGGGTTGATAAAATATATGATCGAAATAATTTTGGCTCAATCCAGCCTGCCTCGAAAATTCATTGGCCCAATGTGGGCTGACCCATGAATCCATGATGGACTGAGCTGACCCGAACTTTAATATATATATATATATATATATATATAAATAAATTAAACTTAAGCATTACATTTTTATACTACACATTTTCACTATTTAGAAAAACAATACATTATTGTTTATAAGATAATAATTTCACCTCCAAGTGTTTTGAATAATATATTTTTACTAGTTAAATTTGTCAAAAAAAACTTAAGTAGATAACATTTTAAAAAAGATGTTGTCTTACTCTCTAAAAGAATGAAAGATGTTGTATCCTCCAACATACATTTATCGGGGAGTTTTATCTTGATATTAAACAAATAATAAAACCTTCCCACCCATGGCTCTTGGATGAAAATGTGTAACTTAACACTCAACATACACTTTTCTATATATGTAACTTAAATGTATGCCTTTCGTGTTATGGTTAAATTTAAATATATGTTTTTTTTTATGACGATAGAGATTTATTATAACCAATTAACCATGGTACATATCCTCAATACCTCATCCTCATGGAGGTTTATTATAAAGGAGATTTTTGGTGAATGACATGTTAAATGTTAATTCATAACCATATGAATGGTAAGAGAATTTTCTAGTTAAAAATTTGATTTTTTAAGAACAATAACAATAATTTTTAAAAAAATGTTATCGGCCCATGGGCCAACATGTTTGGCCCGTAGCTCGCATAGGACTGGGCTAGGAAATTAGCATCTCGACTTGATTTTGGTCCTGCTCGGTCCAACTCGAAAGTGTCTTGGCCCGAATGGGTCAGGCCAGCCCATTTTGACAACTCAAGTTGTGGGTTTGCAATTTTAAATCAAGGTCTACAAAGTAAATTAAAATAACGCACATCGTAATATGAAAATCCACAAAAACTTGTCATTGGAGGTCATCCATCCCATTCTTATGGGAATTGATTCTCTCCTATACTTTATCATCTAGTAAAATCCACATCATCCATCAAAAAGAGGAGAAAAAGGGTCTTCAATCTCCATCGAGAATAATCTTAAAGAAGAAACTTATAAGTGTCAAGCTCTTCTCAATATGTGTCATTCTCTAAATCATTCTCTCCAAAATATTCTGATGTGTCGCATTCTCATGCATTTGACATCCCCAATTATTATTTGCAATCAATCTACCATTTTTTATGGAGGAAAGTTTTGGGTTATTTATTGAAATATTGTATTTCTGAAATGTTTTTATTTGTTGATATGGACTTGATGTTACGTTTTAATTTATAATTTAAAAAAGGATGAAAATAATCAATGTAATAATAACATCGGAGTATCAAATTAAATACAAATATTAATGATTTGGGAATAAACTCAAAATATGATTGTTGTGTAGGACTTGAAGATTTACTGTGACCTTCCGTGCAAAATATAAAAGGTGAACGTACTATTAATTTTAAAATAAATTTTCTTAATAATTAAGTTTACATAATATTAATTAAATATAAAATAATTATTAGGTATGTGAACCTTCATAGACTAGTATGTTTTGAACCTTTATATGGCAGATAAAGCGTGTATGTATAGGAATCATCAGTTTACCAATTGCCATTTTTTTTATAGGCAAATTTTAATAATTAGTATATCACGTTAATTAGTAGAGGAGTTGAACTCATAACCTCCTTATCACTCGAAACCCTATGTCTCTCCCCCAAACCAATCTATCCACCTTATAACTCATACCAATTGTCAATGGATATCGCACTTGTTAATTGTAACTAAGAGTTTAACTTAACATATTATACTTTTTTTTTCTGAATCAACACACTTAACTCATATTATTGATAAAGAAGTGCTCAATGCAAGCTTTGTTGAATTATAAAGTTGAGGACTAGCACTAAATATAGCTACCCTTGTTAGGCAATGAGTCACTATATTAGCTTGCCTCTGAATAAACTTAACACTAAAGTTTTGATTAGAAGAAAGCAGCTCTCTACACTTAGAGATGATGTCACCAAGCTCTGATAAGTTGGCTTGCAAACCCAGCACACTGTCCACTACAAATTTACTATCACTTTCAAACATCACTTTGTCCATGTGATGAGCCACAGCCCAGCCCAGCGCAAAGCATAACATATTATACTTAGTCCACCAAATTGTGAAAGCTTCTTAGCAATATTTGACCGTGATGCAATATATGAATGTCTTGATTTGCATGATTATATGCTTACACCTTTTCAGAAGAGATTCGTACCTTGCTCAACATGGATTTGCCGTTCAAGGTTGAGGTCAAAAATATAGCTAGCTTTCGGTTTCTAAATTCTTACATAGTTAGGAGGCTAACTGATGATCCTATCATCATTCAGAAATTCAAAGAATTGAAATCAATTTCTGTGAGATCTTTTGGCGTTTTTGTTTAGATGTTGAATATTTATTTATTGCTATTTGCTTATATATTTTACAACTTGTTGCTTTCTTTTGTTTTTTAGTTTGATAATGAAGATGCGTCCATTACTTTTGTTGAGAAACCTCGATGCAGATTCTATTGAGAAAACTCCATCAAAGAGGGTATCGGATGTTGACCTTGAAGATTTGTCAGCTTCGGCAAGTAGTACCACCATGAAAGTATTGAAGACAATCAAGCAAGAGAATGAATGATTTAAGCAGTGATGTTTGATCTCAGTAGTGCCGCATGCTCTATTTTATTTTAATTTGCAAAAACTTTTTTAAGTTATGTTTCATCTTTGAATGTTTACTTTTGTTTTGTCTTTTGAGATTATGTAATGGATGTTGGTTTTATCATTTTCAATATATTGCAACCCTGTATGCCTTTGTTTGTTGTTATCAAAATCTTTCATCATTATTTATTTTGGTAAAATAAATTATTTTTGATATACCAATATTAACAACTTACAAATTTTTATTGGTAATTAACTTGATATTATGATCAATCAAAAAATATCATGCTTTATTTTAAATTTATTATACACTTGATTTTATGTAAAAAATAATATTTAAATTAGAAACTTATACCAATTCAATGATTAAATCAATCATTCTTATTTGATTTCTACCTTAAATCTCTTTATCAGATATCAAAATCTTTCATGATTATTTATTTTCGTCAAATCAATTATTCATGCACAATTATTCAAAACTTACAAATCTTAATTGGTCATTAACTCGATTTTATCATCAAACAAATAAATATCTATCTTAATTATATTCCAAAGATCTTATTTAAAATATTTATTTTAAAAATTAATTTTTCAAATTCTTTTTTTATAATCATTTAATTTAATAAAAATAAAAGGTTTTTTTATGTCGAAAATAATTCTCTTATTCTTATTTTCATTTAATTTCTAAAACTTTTCATTTAACACTTGATGTAACACAGTTGATCACTCTAATTAATTCTGAATACAAAAATGTGATTTTTTTTATTCAATAGATACAATTAAATGTAATATAACATAAATTGCTCTTGAAAGTGTTAGCATTTTGAAACTTTTTGCATTTCGAAACGTAAGTTTTATTCAAATCGGCTCTATGCATTTGATTAGGAAAACATAATATATTCTCTATGTTTTCAATTTGTTCTATGTTATTAAAATGTTATAAATTATTTATTAAATTACTTCGTTTTTGTTTTTGTGCTTAAACATTATTTGACGCATTAAGCATGAGATTAATAAGGCAATCAATGTGGCTATGATTTAATTACTTCTAGAATGTTGTTTTTGTTTTTGTGCTTAAACAAATTAAGCATGAGAATAATAAGGCAATCAATGTGGTTGTAATATGAAAACAAATTACTTATGCACGGTGCAATATTATGATTAACTTATAATATGTAATCTTAAATTATTTCATCAATTATAATAGAGTTTAATTGCTATACATTGTCAGTGTAAAGTTTTTTACACTGTCATCTAATCACGAATCGAGATATGGATTACTTTTAAGGTGGTTAAGATAAGAGTCAAAGATTTTCAATGATATGACAACTTATGATTGGTTGACAATGTAAAAATCATTTACACTGACAGTGTATATCAATTAAACTCATTATAATATGCTTAAATATTAAATAAAAAAATATTACCAAGTACTATATATATGATTTGATTTAATATGTGAAATATATATATATATATATATATATATATATATATATATATATATATATATATGTGCGTGTGTGTGTGTGAGACTTAATATAAGATATTTCATATGTCTTCTTTGACAAAGCCAATAAAATCACTTATAATTAACCGTAAAAACATATCATAACATAAATTTCATCAATTATTATACAATTGATTTTAAGTTAAAAATGATTATTTAAATTGGTAACTTATTCCGATTAAATGATTAAATAAATCATTCATATTTGATTTCCACATTAAATCTCTTTATCAGAAGGTGTTGGTTGGAAAAATACTTATAAAACTAAACTAACCATATTGGAATAATTGATGTTGCAATTTCCTTATTAGTTGATTATATTACAGACAAATTTTATGTTATGCGTTTATGTTAATTGTGACACCCTTAACCCAAACATCACATTAATTACTTTATTAAGCGGAAAATAAAATGTTTAATAGATTATCAGTCACTTTCGAAAATACATACTTGTGAAATTAATTTCATCCTTAGTCATTATAAAACTTTCTCCTTCATGCATCAAATAACATAAATAAATAAAACATCAAAGATACAAAACACCTTATATATATTAGACATAAGGCCTTTTCGGAGACAGGCCACTTGACAGAACTTACACGAGTGAAAAGTCGGGTTGTACAGTGAGAGAGAGTTAAAGGTTGAACATACACTAACAAAATCAAACTGATTTAGCCAGTTCTAAGTCAAAAGAAACTACAGTTTTCAGAGGAAAGAAACAACTATCCTAACAGCATTACCCCAAAAGAAAAGATAAATCCTACAGCTGGTCAGACAGACTACCGGTACCCATTAGGGAGACCGTGATGGTCATCCCCATCCTCTAGAGGCATGTCTGGTGAAGACACAACTCCTCCAACTCCTGTATCATGAGAATCAT
This sequence comes from Sophora flavescens, assembly GCA_030762895.1. Lineage (NCBI taxonomy): Eukaryota > Viridiplantae > Streptophyta > Magnoliopsida > Fabales > Fabaceae > Sophora > Sophora flavescens. The sequence continues at coordinate 19,362,034 of CM061067.1, forward strand.
CATCATCATCACTGAGCGGTTAGTATTGTCGGTCCTCCTCTATAACCTCAGCAGGGTCCTCCTCAACCATCTCATGAGGATCCTCCTCTACAGGCGAAACTGGTACTGCATCTAGTTGATGAACGTCCGGAGGCGGGTGAAGTACCAAGAGTCCCTGGGCTGCTAAATGTTGCAAATAAGGATTCCATCGGTGGTAACGAAGTCTGAATAGTCTCAAAGGTAAGCACTCTCCTCTCGGGTCCAACTACCTCAATGCCATCAACCGTGCAGACAGGGCCAGTATACTCAGTCGTCTGGGCCCCCCTGATGAAAGACCCATGCATCCGGATCATGCACATTATCAAAGATAATGGCCCACACCTTCGAGTGTGCTAGGGGCATGTTAGGATCCATCTATATTCAAGCAGATATAGGTACCAGATAGAGAAAAGAAAATGCAAGGGTGAGATAACAATATATGGATGATTTATGACAACTACATGTACTACACACAAAACAACATGTACAAATAAATAGTTACATACAACATAAGATTTTCAACATAATGAAGTAACATCTACAATCATCACTATTTTGGAAAATCCATGGCACTTTTATAATTCACAATCTATCCTAAATCTCCGGAGGTCCCAACTTCATTTTTAAAAAAAATGAGCTGATCAGGCTCAAATAGCCAACACATGGCACAACTTCATTCCCATAGCACTGTCCAACTCAAGGCACAGTGATCAACACCTGTGGGTTCCAGAGCACACTGTCCTACACAAGGCACAACAAACAAGGCCCTTGGAAATCATGGTCCATCAAGACACCATGGATACAACGTCGCATGAGATACCTTCCCCTTAAAGGTATTCACACAAAACAACTTGGGCACGTCTGCCAACTGCATGTAAAAACATTTTTGTTTTTGTTGTTTTTCTTTGTGTTTCATTCTTTCCTTCGTCGAGGCTCAAGGCCCACGACCACCCAAAATCTTTCAATGTTTTAAACTTTTACGTAAAATCATTTGAATTTTTATTTAAGTAAAATTTTATTTTTCCAAAATACTTCTTCAAATGGGACGCTTATTATTAATATTCTTCGTACAGTTTTATTAATGCTTTTATCTTGAGATTTTTTTTTTATTGTTCTTCATACATTTGTAAAACTGTGTTCCATTCTTTCCTTCGTCGAGGCTCAAGGCTCACGACCACCCAAAATCTTTCGATGTTTTAAACTTTTACACAAAATCATTTGAATTTTTATTTAAGTAAATTTTTATTTTTCCAAAATACTTCTTCAAATGGGACGCTTATTCTTAATATTCTTCATACAGTTTTATTAATGCTTTTATCTTGAGTTTTATTATTATTGAGCATTAACACTAGTTAGGCTTTTCATGCAACAACCAAAGCATTATTATAATACACATAACAAGTAATCAATTAATTTAAATCTAACAATCTCAAATACATATTCATGAATATTCATCAAATCATAAAACATATATATATATATATATATATATATATATATATATATATATATATATATATTCAAAAGTCAATTAAATAGTTAAACATAACAAATCATAAAATTTCAAAAAAAATACATACAAACACATACAAATACATATAGTTATCATAATTAAATATCCCCCAGGTTGTCTCCTCTTACCTCAAAACGAGTAGTAAAAAGACCGTAGTCCTTTCGTGTTCAAGGAAAACGAACTTGATTTCGAAGTTGCAGTCTCGAATCTGAGCAAGATTAAGTTTACAAGTTAAAATTTGATAAAAATTACTTCAAAACTCTTACGCATGTTTCAGTTGTAACATGCTAATAAATGTAAAAATTCTAGATTTTCACAAGCTTTTTGGATTTAAAATCCTTAAATATCATAGATATAAAATAAATGTTTAAAACTTAGAAACAAATTTTAATCTCCTCACTTCATCTAAAAGTGATTTTCGGCCTACACATAAAAGTGTGTAAAAAATTTGATTTCTAATTTTCTAACTACATGCATGTAAATAAAATGATGTTTTAAGTAAACATCCTCCTAAACCAAATTGAACAAGACCTCCTTAACTCTTCCGATAGAGTTTCGGCCTCCATGAAAATAAAAGGTTAGGAACTTGATTTTCTAACTTTGCACTTGCATGTATGTCACCAAAATGATAGTTTTCAACACATGAACTTATTTTTTAAAACAACACTTTCTTAACCTCAAAAACATTACATTCTACCTACTCAAAATCATATGCTAGAATTCAAATTTTTCAACATTTATCAACACATGCATGCATCAAAATAAAGCTAATAGTAAGTATTTTTATTAAAACCATTGTAACTCAAAACTTCTCCAACTTTTCATCAACATGAAAGGAATCAATAAAATGTTTGAAATACCTTTTCATTCTCAAAAACTCAAGAACAACTACTTTCACATTTAGCATTGCATGCATGTTGGAAACATAAGGACCAAAGCAATATAGTTTCATGAAAATCAAAGTCTTTTTAATCCAAACAATTAGGATTTCGTCCCTAATCAACTCAAAAAGGAGAAAAACTTAATTTTTATAAAACTCAAAAACCTAAAACTCACATGCAATTTGGTTTTAAGGACATGCAAGTTGAAAATACAATAAAAACTCCACGTTTTCTCCTTATAGGGTTTCGACCATACCCTTAAAATTGGCTTTGAAGAATGTTGTAGTTACATGCAAGTTTAGGAATTGAGAGTAAGGATGATAATGAGTTGAAATAAATTGGTTTAATGAACATGCATTGATAGAAAATTAATTTGCAATAGAAATCACTAACATGCATGTCGATAACACTAGGCTTAAAAGATTTTCTTCATCATATGCAATCCATAAAGATGAAAGTAAAGATGATGATGAGTTAACACTAGTGGAAATAATGTAATATACGGGAACGTTTTACGTCAGTTGACCATATGTTTGACGTTAAAAATGAGGCGGTGGCACTTTTGTAAATATTAAATCACTATTTACGTCAGTTGTGTAATGAACCGACGTTAAAAGTGATTTGCAAGAATTATTAATACTTTTAACATCAGTTTTAATACAACTGACGTTAAAAGTGTGATTTTTACTTCAGTTAAATAAATAACTGATGTAAATAATCATATATTCCTATCTGAAACTCATTCCTATCTTTCTTTCGTTGTCATCTCCCTGTTGTCACTCTTAACGCAAATCACTCCAAATATAGTGCAGTTTATTTCTAATCTTTTTTTAAACAAGTTTATTTTTAATCTTAATTAATTAGTTTGAATTAGTAAACAAATTCTTGTGCAAATTAAAATAAATAAACACTTAACATAAAATAAGTTATATGTATAATCAAATCGTATCTCATTGAAGCGATTCATAAGTTACAATTACATGATTAAAAGATAAAAAAATTCTGCAACATAGCCCTAAAATATAAAAAAGTTTCTGCTTCAACGTCATTTTCTTCTCAGTCCTGTCCTCAGAAACTCCAATGGATGCATATCCTCCCTCATTTGAAGTCCTTGATGCTCCATCTGAATCCATAATCACTTGCTGCCAAAGCGGAGTGAAGGGGATCAAGGGGATGAAATAAAGTGAGGGAATCGCATTATGTGATTCACTCAACCTTACCATCCATGTTATGTGATTTACTCAAACTCAGAAGTTTTTTGACCATTAAGATAGAAACCTTTAAGTCTAGGTATAGGAAGAAATAACAAAAGTCTCAAATATGATAGAGCCATATTGTGAAGGAATAGAAAACGCACGAAATATAGAGGAAAAGAAGAGGGTGTATTACAGACTGATACAGAAGAATGGTACTTTATATAGAGAAGAGAGACTACCTGATTTTCTTCAAAACTGATCTATAAACTTAATGTTCATTAAGAGGATTAAGTTACAAGGTGCATGGGTAAGTAGCACAGTAGTCAAAGGAATGAATGTTTTTGCAGAAACTTATACACTTTTAACGTCAGTTGTCTTCAACAACTGACGTTAAAAGTGTTTTTAAAATAAAAAATATTTATTTTTAATGTCAGATGTATTAAACATCTGACGTAAACTGTTGTTTTATTTTTGATTATAATGATTACACCTGCGTGCCTTCTTCACTTCGCTCTGTACGTCTCTGTTCTTCTCTTTTCATCACGCTCACTCTCACTCTCACTCTCACTCTCACTCTGCCCTAATCGCGAGCTCCTCTCCACCGCAACAACCGCGAGGACTTCTTCGCCACCACCGTGAGGTACACTCTTAACCCTAACTCTGTCTTTCCCGCTTATTCTTTACAATAACTTGACAACTCTCTTTCCCCTTCCCGTGCACTAACTCTCCTTGTCCCTCTGCTCTCAGTAACCACATTGAACGCTGGCCACCACTCAAGCTCCCCTCCCCACCACCACGCGAGCACCTATTTCTGGTGAGTCTTTAGGGCACATTTTTTTATTTTTGGTTTTGAGTGTATGTTTAAACTGTAGTCTCTGTAGTTGAAACTTGAAACTGTGAGTTTGAGTTGTTTGGAATGTCTCTATTTCTGGTCGTGGGTTTTGTGTTTTCTCTTGTTTTTCTTCTGATATCATGACCTATTTCAAAATGGGAAGAAATTTAGAGTTGCTTGTAGCATGTGACATCAACAATATATTGCTCATTGGAATTCTGTTTTGTTAATTTATCTTCATCTACTTATTTCTTTTGTCTTAAGAAACCTGAAAATGGTGTAAATTTGAAATAATTTTTAAACGCCTTGCTTGTATATATCATGCTCTCGTGATCGATTCATATGGTTGAGTGGTTATAGTACTAGATATAGCAATAGTCCTAATATGTGTTGTTGCCTGCTTGATGAGAAGAATGATGTGAGATTACTGTGGAAATTTTGTTTTAGGCAGTTAGTCAAATAAGATATACATGGTTGACGGGATTTCAAAAACTAGTTTTCAATTAGGATTTCAAAAACTAGTTTTCAATCTCCCGTATTGTCCTTATATTGGATATATGTTTTGTATATCTACAGAACCTATCTAGTTATAAATCATAGTTGGATGGTTTGTAAGCGCACTAGTGCTGAGTATTTGAAGGAGGTGGGAGAATTTATAGAATTTACTCAAAGGAATGTTCCTAATAGTAATGGAATGTTCTATTGTCCTTGTGTCAAGTGTTTGAATACGAGGAAATGTACGGTGAAGTATATGCATACTCATTTGATTTGTGAAGGGATTTACTTGAGTTATACAAGATGGATATGGCATGGTGATGTGTTGTTGAGTAGTACGGCAAGTGTCTCCCAAAGTGAGGACGTTGATATAGATATGGAGGATGATCGAGTAGAGGACATGATCCATGATATTGGACAAGAATCTTTTCATCGAGCTCATGTGTATGATAGGTTGTGCGGTGATGCGGATAAGCCTTTATATCCAGGGTGTACTACTCATGCACGGTTGTCGGCGGTGCTAAAATTGGTTTGTGTGAAGGCGAGAAATGGTTGGACCGATAAAAGCTTCACGGAATTGCTTGAAGCGTTGAAAGACTTGCTTCGGGAGGACAACATATTGCCTGACCGTAACTATGAGGCCAAGAAGGTATTGTGTCCGATGGGTATGGAGTATAAGAAGATACACGCATGCCCCAATGATTGCATATTGTACACCGGTGTTCATGAAGACAATCACGATTGCCCCAAATGTGGGTTATCACGGTACAAAGTGAAGGGTGGTGATGATGATGATGATCTCGATGATGTGAGAAAAAAGGGTCCTCCTGCGAAGGTGTTGTGGTATCTTCCAATAATTCCAAGGTTCAAGCGATTGTTTGCCAATGCGAAAGATGCGAAGAATCTTAGATGGCATAATGATGAGAGGAAACGTGATGGAAAGGTTCGTCATCCTGCTGATTCTATGCAATGGAAGAATATTGATACTATGTTTCCGGATTTCGCCGATGAGCCAAGAAACCTAAGGCTTGGACTTTCTACGGATGGAACGAATCCTTATGGTAACATGAGTAGTATTCATAGTTCATGGCCTATTCTGTTGATGATTTACAACCTGCCCCCTTGATTGTGCATGAAGCGCAAATACATGATGTTGTCTATGATGATTTCGGGCCCAAAGCAACCCAGAAATGACTTAGATGTTTATCTAAGTCCCTTGATTGAAGACTTAAAAACGCTGTGGGTGGAAGGTGTTGATGTAGTTGATGGGTATTCTCATGAGACTTTCAAGCTTCGTGCCATGTTATTTTGCACCATCAACGACTTTCCATCATACGGTAACTTGTCCGGGTACAGTGTCAAGGGGCATAAAGCATGCCATATATGTGAAGAAGGCACATGCTACACTCAGTTGCATCATGGAAAGAAGACGGTTTACCTTGGGCATTGGAGATTTCTTAGACGTGATCACCCATATCGTAAGATGAAAAAAGCTTTTAATGGATGCCAAGAGCCAGAAGAAGCTCTGGTGGCCTTAATTGGAGAGCAGGTTTATCAGAGAGTAAAGGGCATCGATGTTATATTCGGCAAGTCCAAAAAGAAAGGTAAAGCTGTTGAGAAAAACATATGGAAGAAGAGGTCGATATTCTTTGATCCTCTATACTGGCGCAAGCTTGATGTCAGACACTGCATTGATGTGATGCATGTGGAGAAAAATGTGTGTGATAGTGTGATCGGGACTTTTCTCAACATTCAGGGCAAGACAAAGGATGGTGTGAATGCTCGTCTCGACCTCGTTGCTATGGGTATACGAGAGCAGTTAGCTCCAGTTGGTGAGGATGGTAAGCGGACTTATTTGCCGCCAGCATGTCATACTTTGTCAAAAAAAAGAGAGACAAAGTTTCTGCGGGTGTCTTCAGGGCATCAATGTTCCACACTGCATTGTCATATCTTGATGCAACAACTTCTGCCCGTTGCTATTCGTGGTATTGCTCCAAAAAATGTGAGACATGCCATTACTCGGTTGTGCTCATTCTTCAATTCTATATGTAGCAAAGTCGTTGACCCCCGTATGTTGGATGACTTGGAAGTTGAGGCTACTACAATCTTGTGCCAATTGGAGATGTATTTACCTCATTCCTTTTTCGACATAATGGTTCACTTAATTGTTCATTTGGCGAGGGAGATTAAATTATGTGGGTCGATTTTTCTGAGATGGATGTACCCAGTTGAGCGCTACATGAAGATCTTGAAAGGGTACGTGAAGAATCCTCATCATTCAGAAGCATCTATTATTCAAAGGTATGTTGCAGAAGAAGCTATTGAGTTTTGTTCGGACTACCTTCATAACACGGATCCTATAGGGGTTCCTAAGCCTTGGCATGATGAGATAAGATGTCAAGGTAAGGGTACACATGGCTTAAGAATTAATATCAAGGGTCGGGAGGAAGTGATTCAAGCACATTTGTATGTATTGAACAACATCGATTATGTTCAACCTTTCTTATTTGAACATAAAAGAAAAGTCAATCAAGAAAACCCTTGAATGAGAGAAAGATGGTTGTTGAACAAGCATAACAAGACTTTCTTACCATGGTTCAAGGAAGAAATGCTTAAGGATGGTAGTACTGCTTCTGATGACGTAAGATGACTAGCATGTGGGCCTAGCTTCAACGTCATATGTTGGAGCGGATACGACATCAATAACTTTTCCTTTTATATAAAGGAACAAGATAACAAGAGTACCATGCAAAATAGTGAGGTTATGATCGTGGTCGAAGCAATGCACTTCTCTAGTGCAAAGGACACAAAACCCGTTAAAGCACCGACACCTTACTTTGGATATATTGAAGATATTTGGGTGCTCGATTACACTAAGCTTACGGTGCTGGATTTTAAATGTAAGTGGGTTGATAGTAACGATGGTGTACAACCCGACGAATTGGGGTTCACATTGGTAGACCTCAACAAGTTAGGTCATATAAATGAGCCTTTCATAATGGCTTCCCAAGCAAAACAAGTGTTCTACATCACTGATCCTTCTAACAAAAGGTTGTCCGTGGTTATCCAAGGAAAAAGCATGTATAATGGTAGTGATGAAAATCAAGATTCAAATTTTGATATTCCTGAGACTCCTTCTTTTTCAGCAAACATGACTACTATAATCGAGGAGACACAGGTGGACGATGTACATGCCACTCGTGATGATCATCACAAAGGAATATTGATATAGGTAGCTTAAACTTAGTATACATTTATTTTTATTTATACTTCTGTATTTATTTTTAGTTATAATCTATTTTAATAAATATATATTGTTTCTGAACAGGCATACATATGGATCAGTCGGATGACCCACATGCACGGGAGGACACTGTGGGGCGTACGCAGGACCCGATCGCGCCTACGCCTGATTCTAGTGTAAGTTTACATGTTATATACTATATTTAGTCCTTCTTTTTAATGTAAGTTTATAATGTTACAACCCTCTATTTTATCATTTTTTTTGTCCATACAGACATCACAGTCTCAGAGGAAACGGGGTAGAGGAGCCACTACTTTGAAGAAATTAGAGAAGACCAGGCAAAGTGGACAGAAGCTTGAGGTATGCTTTGATGCTAATCTAAAGCCCCAGGGACCTTGTGCTAAAGAATTTAAAAAGTGGGTGTTTCTACAAGTGAAGCAGCACATTAGCATCAACTACAACCATTGGAATGACGTTCCACAGAATGCTAAGGATCATATTTGGGAGGCTATCATGGTATTTTACCTTTAAATTCTTTTGATTTGCATTATTAGATAATTATCCGAGTTATAATCCATCCAGTTGTTATGTATTTATTGTGTAGGTAGCTTGGACTGTACCGAATGAAGAGGATCATCGTACGAGATGTATGAAAATGGTGTCAAAGCGCTAGAATGGGTTCAAGCATGATCTTACCAGGTACTATGTATCTGGGAAGAAGCGGCTTGATAAGATGTTCTCGGATTATCCCTGGATTGATAAGGATACTTGGGATATGTTTGCTAGGAGTCGACAGGATGAAGAATTTCAGGTTGGTTGATTAAGTTAATTTTGTATGCTTTTTATAGATCATTTAACTGTATTTAATTATGTGTTTTTGTTTGAATAGGCTAAGCCATAGAAGGGTAGGCAGAATCAGGCGAAGAACGTCCACCGCCACACCATGTCTCAGGGTGGGTACGAGACTCGGATCAAGGAGATGATAGTGGATAGACTAAGGGTGAAGCAGGAAGAGCATGCTGCTAGGATAGAAAGAGGAGAGGTGCCTGAGGGCACACCATTAAGTCCTTCGTTGGACATAGAACGCGAGGATGTCTGGTTAGCTGGCCACATTACAAAGACAGGATCTTTTAAAGTTGATGCCACTCGCGAAGTGGCAGATAAGATTGTAAGTAAATAATTAACTTCATTTCAATTGATATTTGTATAGATATTTTTAACACTTTTCACTTGCACGTTTTTTCATTTCTTCATTGTAGATGGATCTTAAAGCACAATGCTCCCAGGGTTCATTCGTCCCTTCTGGACGGCGGGACGTCTTGATGACTGCTCTAGGCAAGAAAGACCATCCTGGTCGGGTTATCAGTGTTCCTGGGAACGTGACCATCAGAGAATATTATGGCAAGTCTGCTTCACGAAAGCGGGTCGTCGATGAGGCATCAATTTTGGAATCCATGACTCAGAAGCTCATCTCCAACCCTGCTATTACAACACATCTGATAAAAAGCTTCCTATCCAACCCAGAATTCAAGCAGGCGCTTGCTAGAGAGCTTTCCTCCGTCGGTTCATCCCAGGACACCGCAGGACATGCCAACCCTTCACATGTGAGCACAAAAGAGAGTTATAGTAGGGCACATGAGGAGGACGATGAATTGACAGCTAGGAAGCGGGAGTTGGAAGTCCAATGCCGTGAGCTTGAGTTGGAAATGCAAAGGCGTGAGCTTGAGTTGGACTTCAAACGCCGTAAGCTCGAAATGGTAACAAAGGTATGTATTCATTATTAATGTCCAAATTAGTCAAATAATTACTTGTGTTTTTTTTAATTATCAACAACTTATCTATTTTATTTTTTCTAAATTGAAGGCCAAGTCGACGTCGGTGTCGCAGTCACCTATCACTCGTTTGTTCTCACATGGTGAGGATTATGCCTTTCAGATTTTTGAATGTCCATTGGAGCACGATGGATGGGTGGCACGCCGAAATCAAGAGAGGATATTTTCCTTCTGTGGTGAAGATCTCGGGGACGCCTGCAGAGATAACGTGTGGATGGCCAGCACGGTTTTGAGTCTCTGGTGCACGTAAGTTAATTTTAATTTTATAACCTATTTATTTTGGGTATTTTTTCATTTAATAATTTATTTTAATTTCAATATATATATTATGTAATTAACATCCACACCTTTTCATATCTTATGTATCTCCATCGTCTTCAGCTTGATAAGGGCTCCAAATCAGTTTATGGCTTCTTAGATCCGTCAATCCTTATGACTCAATTCTTTGTTGGCGATGAATTAAGTAAATACATAGGGAACTTGATGGGAGACAATCGGAAAGAATTATATCTGACTCCTTACTCTATGAATAACCATTAGCAGTTGCTCGTACTTCACCCGTCTAGGCATACTGTCATATTCTTCTGCTCTCTCCACCAAAAACCGCCACAGAAGATGGTGGAAGCTGTAAATATGTAAATAACTAATCTTCAATTTAATTTAAGTTTTAATATCAGTTGTTTTTAGTTTATTACACACATGATATATGAATTTGTTAATTGACATGATTATTTGTTTATGATAGCGCGCTGAAGGCGAGTAGCATAATTTGCGCCAACGGGAGAAGTAGGACTTCTAAGGCTAAAGGAAATCCTGATTGGATCATCCTCAAGGTTTGGTAGTTTATTTATCAAATAATTAATATTATAATTACTAATTTATATGTATATTTAATTGACATTGAAATTAATTTTGTTTGTAGTCTCGATTTCAACCTGACGGGTGGTCGTGCGGCTATTATGTGATGCTTCATATGCTGAACATAGTCTCCGCATCTATTACGGATGGATGGAAGAAGGTAATATTTAAACAACTTGTTAAATTATATATTATAGTTTTGGTGATGACTCGCGTTAATGTTATTGTTATTATTTGAACGTGTGTAGGCATTTAACAACCAATTGCCTATTCAAAAAGATGAGTTTAGAGACTTGAGGATGCGCTTGGCAGAATTCATCTTCAAGTATGCGGCTGAAAAATGAATTGACAAGATACCTCCGCAATACTTAGATGAATAGTTTTTTTTTGTTAGACTTTAGAAACTAATTAATAACATATATATATATATATATATATACTTAGTTTGGTAGTTCTGTTTTTAGACATTAGAGGCTAAAATTTATATATATATATATACACTTGTAGATAGTTATGTTTTTCATATACATGGATTTTGGTTTTAAGTCCCCCCATTGTTCCTCAACTGTATATTTCTTTTCTTTTAGTTAATATTGAAATTTAAGGGTAGTGTTTGCAATTCTGTAATGTGTGTGATATTTTGTGTTACTTGGATATTTACTGAATGCAGGGATAGCTGAGGGGAGTGATATTTTAAAACTGAATTTAAAAAAAAAATCTATTAACGTCAGTTGTATCAAACAACTGACGTTAATAGTATTTTATAAAATATACAGTACATTATTAACGCCGGCCAGTATTAGGAAACTGACGTTAAAAATAAAACCTGTAACGTCAGTTCTTTAATAGAACTGACGTTAGTTTGAACAACATTAACGTCAGTTGTGTTAAAGAACTGACGTTAATAGTTTTATATTTAACGTCAGTTATTTAAACAACCGAGGTTAAAATATTAACTATTAACGTCAGCTGTATTTACGTCAGACAATATTCCGACGTATAAAATCAATTTTAACTGACGTAAAAAGTACTTATTGCACTAGTCATCTCTTGTTAAAAAAAAGAATTTTCTTCAAGTTAAGAACATGAACATAAAGTTAAAGAAAAATCATGCATGTATGAATTTCTATGTTCTTAAGAAAGAAAAGAGTAAGAGTAGAGTGTTTATACCCTCTAGATGACGATGAAGATGAGATAGCTCCTTAGCCTTCAAGTTTTTAAAGAAAATCTAGAGGTTGAAGATGATGAATAGTAACTTGGAATTTTTGAGAGAATTTTGAGAGAATGTAAAAAGTGGATGAAAGTGGTGGTGAGGGGTATTTATTGGTGTGGAGGGAGTGGGGGCCGCTGCTGCACTTAGTGAGAGGAGATATTTTTCAAAATTTTCTTTATTTAAATTTAAAACAAAAACAATAATAATTAAATAAGATTTTTCTTGCAAAAGTGGAGAAAATGATGATGGCTTTAATGGCAAGAACTATTCGTTTCAATCCATCAAAGTCACAATTCACATCAAATCTGAAAAATCTGCATCAATTTTGTTTGATAAAAATCCTCTTTGTTAGAGCAAAATCGTACATTTGGAGAAAATGATGGATTTCTTGTAAAAATAGATGAAATCATTATATGAAAAATAATGATGGTGTGATTTGGAGGCTACACTATTCAAGATCACATCCAACTGCATAAAATTTATTTTAGATAAATTTTGCTGGTCCCAGTTCCATTTATCTCTTAACCGTAAAAACTGATTGTATTTTACTTCGTCAATTTTCCCCCGATTTTTTTTTATATTAAAAGAAATAAATTCAAAAATCATGAAATTAATTAAAATTAGGTTATAGAAATTAAAATTTTATTTTGCGTAAAGAAAATTATTTTTCGGGTCAGTAAAGTTTTATTGATAGTGAAAAACTTAGACTAGAAACGTCTGAAGTTTTTCTACCGGAAAATTCAACTGCACAATATAAAATAAATTATAATAATGAAATTTGGTCTACCAAAATAATTATTCATGATTTATAATAATTAAATACTTAATTATTCACATAATCACATATTACAGACAAACAAAAAATCGAGACGTTACATTAATAATATGGTAAATAATTTTTATGAACTACATGTTGATCTAAATTTATTTATCTATTTCTATATTTTAGATTTTAGATATTAAAAAATACCTATATAAATAATTTTCACTTTTACAAAAATTATCCCAGTGCGTTGCACGGGTTTAGTTACTAGTTATTGATAAAGAAGTGTTCAATACAAGTTGGGAATGAATTATAAAGTTGAGGACTATCCCTAAATATAGCTACCCTTGTTAGGCAATGAGCCACTATATTAGCTTGCCTCCTAATAAACTTAACACTAAAGTTTTTATGAGAAGAAAGCTGCAGCTCTCTACACTTAGAGATGATGTCACCAAGCTCTGATAAGTTGGCTTGTGAACCCAGCACATTATCCACTACAAATTTACCATCACTTTCAAACATCACTTTGCCCATGTGATGAGCCACAGCCCAGCCCAGCCCAAAGCATAACATATTATACTTAGTCCACCAAGTTGTGAAAGCTTCTTAGCATCAAGATTAAAATATTAATGATATTTAATTTCATTCATTTGAAAAAAATAAATGAATCCAATCCACCATGGTTTTTGTAACTCAACTCCACAAATTATGCAATTATAAAAGTTAAGCATGATTTTAAGAGTAAACCCCAGCTTAATCCTTGAATTTGTCATTCGTTGTCACTTTAATCACCGAATCAAACGAAATTCTAAAAAAAGTCCATGGAACTTCATTATGTCCTGCAGTTAGACTTAACCATTAATGTCCTTGTTGGCACGTTAAGTACATACATGGATCCAACATGAACATACATTGACATCTTAGTCAGCATATTCAAAGGTTAAAAACATGTATGAAAATATCTGACTCACTCTTTCCCAATTTGATTGTGCCCTAATAGTGAAATGTCTTCTTGTATGGTTTCAAGTATGTACTCCATGAACCAGCAAGAATAATTCGTTAAGTCTAATTCAAAGAGTTAACGTTTGGACTCAAATGAAGGACGTACTGAAGTTCCAGAGACGGTTTTTGAATTTCATTTAATTCAAGGACTAAAATGTCAGCGAATGACAAATTCAAGGAGTAACTTGGAAGTTTACTCACAATTTTAACTTTGCTAATTTAGTTGTCAATTTAAAGTTATCTTAACTCATAAAATAAAATACTTCAAACATTTTCACAAAAAAATACTAATACATTAAAGTATGATTTAGAAGCTTGCTTTTATAAATTTAAACCGGTTGAGGAGTTGATCCGGTGGAAACGTGCTAATCAAGTAGGAGAGAGAGTATGTAGAGATACTCTCAAAATATGGGAGGTCTCTGACTCAAATCCTGTGAAAAAATAAACTCATTGCGAAGAAGCAATACTCATGTCGCTCTAGACCATGAAATGATAACTCAGTCGTCATCATTCATCACCCGTGACAAAAAAAATACTATCCACTAAAAATAAAATAAAAAACTCATTGAAAAATTATCCAGAAATATATGGTCGTGTCATTATATGGCATTCGATGGCCTATCATTGACAATAGGGAAGTCATGGTAGCCATCTATTGCTGTTGCAACTTGCAACCGGCGTAGAAGACCGTTAATTTTGTTTAACTTTCAACTTGACCATTGATACTAATAATTGTTTGCTAGAGGTGAAGGCAAAGAATATCCCTGACTTTTTGATCGATCATAAGGTTGATGAATGAAAGAATCCAAATGTTATCATTAAGTTCAAAGTGATTGATAATGAGGCATAGTGGATTTTAAGGATTGGTATAGAGGCACTATGATGAAGGTTAGTGATTGAGATGCGAGGATATGGGAATTAGTAATGGGAACAAAAGCTATTATATAAAAAAGTTTCAAGTGCACGTCCTTTTACCCCTGATGGCCGATGGGAAATAGAAATCCGTCTTTTACCTCAAAAGAAGGTTTTGGGTGGAATTCCAACTCACTGCAGTTTGTATAGTATGTATGTGTAATTGTGTATAACTTCGTATATTCAGGACCAGGTATAGAAGAACAGCATTGCTCTTGCTTTCGTGCCATATCCTAATTCTAGAAAAATTCTTATTCATTCTTGATTCAATAATTATACAAGAGTTTAATTGATATATACATAAATGTTTTTTATACTGTTAATCAATTATAAATTGTTGTATCATTGAAAATCTTTCACTCTTATCCTAACCACCTTAAAAATAATTCATATCTTGATTTATGATTGACTGACACAGTAATTTTTTTTACACCGATAACATTCAACAATTAAACTTGTTATATAATAGTTACACAGTCGCAGAGCTATGTCATTAATCTAGAGAACCTTGAATGCTACTCACCCTCGCCCCACAAAAAGTATGGCAGAATTCTACGAGCAAACAGCGTGCTTATATCATATGTCAGTATCAATGTATCATACCATGATAAAAGGCAAAAACGTTGGTTGGAAATTGTAATTTGCTCAGAGGATTGGGAGGCACGTTGCTTTTTTCACTGGACCGTGGTCAATAGATAAAAAGTCGTTATAAAGTTTTATTTTTCATCATCTGTAATCCTGGTGGGGCATTTTTACAAAACCGTAACTCTACACTTGATGCTATATTTGTGAAAAAATGAAAATCACATGTTCTAAATTTCATTTAGGGTCCAATTTTGTAGACTTAAAAAAATATTTTCTAATTTTTTTTTATGAGAAGTTAAAAATTCAGCTTATCCAATAAGATGGATTTCAGTTTTTATGTCAAACAAACATATTTTATCACAAAAAATATTTTATTTTTAAAAAATACCTAACAAAACGGGTTTTTATATATATTTTTACTTATTTTATGACTAAAAAAATGTAAGAACCCGTTTTGTTAGGTATTTTTTACTTATAAAATAATTAGGAAGATAAGACTTGTCAAAATATGCTGATTGAAGAAAAACAATCCCAACATATCAATTCAAGCCATAGTTATTGGGCCACCAAAAAGCCGCAATTTAACTTAGACTCTTAAAATAGTATTCAAGTACGGCCCTATAAAGGTTATGGGCTTGTTGATATTGGTCCGACATATTTTTTATAATTTTTGTTGTTAAAAAATACTTTTTAAAAAGTGCCAAATAAAAAGTGAGCCTTAACCAAGTGGTTGAGTCCACCACTACTCAAGGACGACGTTTGGGCTCTACCCGGATTAGATCCTTGAGTATGCAACAACTCTTGATCAGATTTTACTAATCACACGGACGATTAGGAGATTAATCTCATAGTCGGTCTTAAGAATCTAAGCTGTGAGGATAATTTGAGCATTCAGTCTCCCAACGACTGATTAAGGTGAGTATAAAAAAAAGAAGAAGAAGTGAGCCTTATGACAAATAAAATAAGCATAAAAGCATGTATTCTTTTAATAAAAACTTTATATTTTTAATTTCTTCGGGAGTGTTTTTACTTAACAGGAAATATTAATAAAGTGTAGCAACATTTATATGACAGTTGCAACTAACAATAACAGTGACCACAGCACCTTGTGATTGGAGGAATTAAGGAGCCCATACCTTCGTACGTGAGCGAAAATCGGCTGTCCCTGCCGGTGGAGATTCCGTTATCAAGTTATCATTACACAAGTTGAGGTGGAAGAGAATAGGGGTCTTCGCGGATTGGATTGGATCGGTTTTGAGCAAAAAAGTCATTCAATCCAATGATAAAAACAACATGCGGTTTGGATTGGATCGATTTGCTTTCTTCAAACGATCCGATCCAATCCAATCAAATGCGGTTTGGATTGGATTGGATAATTCGGTTTTTATAGATACATATTTACATAGTTATTTACATCAAAGAACATCCAATATTTCGATTCGATATGGATTTGATTGAGTATTTAAATAATCATATGAATTTGTTACTTATTTAAAATAAAAATTAATTTTAAAATATTATATTGACATTTGACAATTTCTAATAAGTGTTTTAATGGGATATATATGAATTGATATACACTCTCACGCGTAAAGATATTTTACACTATCGTCTAATTATAAATTGTTAAATCATTATAAATGTTTGATTATTATCCTAAATATATTAAAAGTCACTCATAACATGATTTATAATTGGTTAACAGTGTAAAAGTTTTTACACTAACATTAAATTTACATACCAATTAAACTCTTTAATATAAGGACTAGATGATAACTTATAAAAATATAAAGACTAATAATTACTTTTATAATATAAAGATCAAATTATTTTCATTGAACTAAATAATTTCGGTTCGGTTTGGATTGGATCGGTTTTACATATAGGATCCGAAATCCAATCCAATCCAATGAAAAATTTCAGTTTTTTTGGGTTTGCGGTTATTTCGGTTTTCGGTTATTTCGGTTGTCGGTTTCTCTGTTCGGTTAGTGCGGTTGGCATTGGATTGGATCGGTTGATGAACACCCCTAGAAGAGGATCCAGGACCAATGATATATAGGAATCATCATGTTATGTGACTCGTTCCTTCAGTTTAGAAATATTCAATTTTCATGAATCATGATAAGCGGGGTTTTTTATCAAACTGGATTCGTTTTAAAAATTATTTATCAATTTAGGGTTGTTTTGAAATTATTTATTAATGAGGGGTCCTTTTTGATACTTGGCATTTTTTTTCACTCTGACGGGTCAAAGACACCAGTCAGACTGGCACCTTCAAAGGTACCAATCAGACTGTCACCTTCCAAGTCAAAGGTGCTGGCACCTACCAGTATTAAAAAAAAAGAAAAGAAAGATAATTGATAGTAATAATAAGAGGTATGAAAAAATAATAACAATAATAATTTATATCAATAAATATTCATCAATTATTACAGTAATAAAAAAAAAATTTACATTGTAATAGCATTAATGTCATCATTACTCCCTATACTTATAGTATAATTTTTTTTAGCAGTGTTCCTTTAAATAATTGATGAATATTTAATGGCGTAAATTGTTATTGCTATTATTTTTTTATGACTCTTGTGATATTATTTGCTACTTGTTATTATGAGATTTTTTTTATAGCCTCTTGTTGTTTTAAATAGATACTTTAGCATTAATGTCATCGTTACTCCCTATACTTATAGTATTATTTTTTTTTTGTAGCAGTGTGCCTTCTAAATTGCAGGTAACTTTCTTTTAATTCTTACAAGATAAAATATTTTTACTACTGTAATAATTGATGAATATTTATTGGTGTAAATTGTTATTGCTATTATTTTTTTATAACTCTTGTGATATTATTTGCTACTTGTTATTATGAGATTTTTTTATTGTCTCTTGTTGTTTTAAATAGATACTTTATCATTAATGTCATCGTTACTCCCTATACTTATAGTATAATTTTTTTTTGTAGCAGTGTTCCTTCTAAATTGCAGGTAACTTTCTTTTAAGTCTTACAAGGTAATTTTTTTTACTACTGTAATAATTGATTAATATTTATTGGTATAAATTGTTATTGTTGTTATTTTTTTATGACTCTCGTGATATTATTTGCTACTTGTTATTAGGGGATTTTTTTTATTGCCTCTTGTTGTTTTAAATAGATACTTTATCATTAATGTCATCGTTACTCCCTATACATATAGTATAATATTTTTTGTAGCAGTGTTCCTTCTAAATTGCAGGTAACTTTCTTTGAAGTCTTACAAGGTAATTTTTTTTACTACTGTAATAATTTATTAATATTTATTGGTGCAAATTGTTATTGCTATTATTTTTTTATGCCTCTTTTGATATTATTTGCTACTTGTCATTGTTATTTGCTACTTGCTACTGATAAATATTTTCTAAAAGATACCGATTTTGGTCAAAAAACCATTTAAAACAACAAGAGACAATAAAAAAAATCTCATAATAACAATTAACAAATAATATCACAAGAGTCATAAAAAAACAATAGCAATAACAATTTACACCAATAAATATTCATCAATTATTACAGTAGTAAAAGAAAAATTTACCTTGTAAGAATTAAAAAAAAGTTACCAGCAATTTTAAAGGAACACAGCTAAAAAAAATTATACTATAAGTATAGGGAGTAACGATGACATTAATGCTATTACAAGGTAAATTTTTTTTTACTACTGTAATAATTGATGAATATTTATTGGTGTAAATTATTATTGTTATTATTTTTTTATACCTCTTATTATTGCTATCAATTATCTTTCTTTATTTTCTTTTTTTTAATATTGGTAGACATCAGTCTGACTGGCTCCTTTTAAGGCGTGCCTTTGACTTGGAAGGTGCCAGTTTGACTGGTGCCTTTGAAGGCGCCATTTTGACTGGTACCTTTAACCCGTCAAAGTGAAAAAAATAAAATATGTCATATATCCAAAAGAACCCCTCATTAATAAATAGTTTCAGAACAATCCTAAACTGATAAATAATTTCTAAAACGAACCCAGTTGTTCAAAAAGCCTTAGAAGCTGTCATAATAACGAAGAACTGATTGAGAACGTATAATTAAAGTGTTTTGGCCAGTAAAAAAAGGGGTTTTGCACTTTTTATTGAAAAGGAGGATCGGTTAAATAACTCATAAAATAAAATTTTGTATTGAAAAAATTAAGGATCTTATTGATTTGTTTCTCATTTCTTATTTTCATTTTTTATTTTTAGAAATAATTACAGTAAAAATAATTATAAAACTTACTTTCATATTGTTTTCATTATGTCTCTTGTTTTCAAAGATTTGTACAGAAAATAGTGAAAACAAATTTTGTTTGTTTTCACTATTTCATATACAAGTCTTTGAAAACATGAAATATAATGAAAACAAAGTTGCAGTACTGTAATGATTTTTATTATAACTATTCTTGAAATCAGGAAACAAAAAATAAACTAAACAGGCTCTAAGGGTTTGTTTGTTTTGTTTCCAGTTTTTGTTTTCATTTTTTGTTTTCAGAAATAATTACAAAATTACCACCTTATTTTCATTTTGTTTCTAGTTTTCAGAAATTCATACAGGAAATATTGAAAACAATTTTTTCTGATTTCATTACTTCATGTATAAATATTTGGAAACAGGAAACAAAATGAAAACAAGATGACAGTTTTGTAATTATTTCTGAAAACAGGAAACTGAAAACAAAACAAATAGGTCCTAAGTATAATACTTTTCAAAATATTAAATACACAATTTTTTCATACAAATTTTCATTTCTTGATTCTTTAAATAATGTCGTAAGAGCACTCATTAACATTATTCTTAAAATAATCATAATAAGAACAATAAAACCAGTAGCCTCATGACGTTAGTTATGCTTAACAAATCATGTGCTCTACTAATTATTTTCAGTTGGTTACGGGCTTAATTAGGCCTAACGTGCTATCCTCTTGTGTCTTACGGATTCAGGCATTCGGCTCGTTATATTGTTTAGTTGTCACGATGCTTGATGTTCCTCTTCCCATTTAAGAACCGCGAAGGCGTGAACATGCCATGGCCCATGTGCGTCCAAAATGTCCACCCATATATCCTTTTCTTTTTCTTTCTTTAAAAAGGGGATCTTATTTTTCTTACTGATATTATTAAAATGTAAAGTTGAAAAACAAATAAATTTATAGTATTCTATAGAAAGGGCATTCAGTGTCTTAAGCATGTAATCCTGTATTTGTTTTCTAGTTTTTTGTGTATATATGAGAAAAATAGTATTAGATCTTTGTTGAGGTGTTTGGCCATATTTTGAGAGATTAGTTTCTAATTATTAAGTGAGAGAATAATCTTAAAACCAAAAAAATAAGCATTTAGCACTTGAAGATTATATTACTTTTGACAGGTTAGGAATAAACATGAGGTTACGAGGGATGGAGATCTCTTATTCCATTTTTCTTTATCACATCATGTCCCAACCATAACCACTATCATATTAATTGTCACATCATTTAAAAATTCATGTAATAATTTATTTATTTTTGAAGAAGCAAAAAGTATATTAATAAAAGTACAAGAGTTACTCAAAACCAAAAGTCATATAGATCCACAAAGTAAAACGAACATATGCGATAATTACGCCCGTTTAATACACTTTATAGGGTCTATACACCAATCCGAAAAGGAGTAAAAAGTATCATGTGATTTTATACTAAAACCATCTCCAAGAATAGACTTTTATCCTATCCAAAATAAAAATCATATCCACCTTCATATCGTCAAAAATGATTCCATTCCTCAATTCTCAGATACACCAAGACACAGCATGCCAAACCATCACCCGGTGATCCAAATTACCCTTCAACTTATGAGATGGTATTGATTGATGTAACAACCCGTTTTTAGTTACACTATTTAACCGGTTAAAATATAATTACACATATAATTAATTATTTTATTTGGATGTTTGTTAATTTTGTTATGTGGTTTAGTTTGAGTCTCTTCAAATTATTTTATTGGGTGCGTTAGCACTGACTTATTTCAGTGGATGCACACTTACTAGACAATAAGTTACATTATTATCACTATTACTACCAGTACAGAAAAACATTTTAAATAATATGTTTAAGAGAAAAGAATTTTTATATTTTCATTCAATTTAATTTTAGAGTTGAAAATAAACTGGTTTGACCATAATCGGAGATTAAATTTTGGACCGAGTATTTTCTTAGTTGATCAGTCCAACTATTAATCTTTACTCTAATTTGAATTTCGAAAACGTATATCTATCAATCTTTATTTTTAGATTTCAGAAAGTAAAAACATGTTTATTTTAGGCTTAATATTTTATCACTCATTTGTATACATATCACTAAATAATTAACTAAACAAGTTTTATGTGGTATGCTTAGTGGCCACGGCAATTGCTAAATAGTGACCACCTCCACCTTTAAAAATTTTGCCGCATACTGAGAACAGAACACCTCTTGCTTGCCTACGCCATGTATGTTGACCAATTGCTAACTACTAGACTGCAGAAGTATGATAAAAAGTTCTTCTTATCTATCTATCTATATATATATATATACTACTTCACGCCTCAGAAAGAAAGAATAAGAAAATTTGAAGGAAAGAAAATAATGAGTTAGAGAGAGAGAGACATAGAAAGAAAAGAGAGAGGGGGGTCGTGAGAGAGGGAAAAATTCCGGAGAGAGTTTCGGTCAATCCGTTCGTCCTATCAAAATTCTGATTATACCGTTGTGATCCTCACGATGTCTACTTCATTATTCTATCTTTCTTTTCTTGATTAGGCTAAGGTAAGCCTATGTCCTTTTTATGCCTAAATGTCGTCGGCGACGGTATTGAGGTTATCTTTCAATTCATTTATCGGTTTCCAATTCCGTCTTTAGATTTGGGTTACACGTAACGTGTGCTTCATAATGATGTGTTCAGGTGAATTTTTGGAGCCCCGAAGGGTGTAGAACGGTGCGTGGCAGATTTGAGGTAATATAGGGACTGTCCGTTTCGTAGCCCCAGAGCTAGCCTAAGACATTCCAGGTGGGGGAAAGAAATTATTTAACGTCGGAAACGGCGCGGTTACATTTAATTAGATAATGGTGTAGGGCGACCCAAACCCTACACGAGAGTGATTAACGGACAATGTCTATACCACATTGGGAACTACTCAATGGTACCGATGATGATATAGAAATTGTGCGTTTACCGTCGTTACGCTACATAGATTATTTTATTGAGTGATGATTGTCTGTTTGACTGGTTGATGTGAAATTGATACTTGTTTATACTAATTATTATTCTTATTAGTATTATTATCATAATAATTATTCTAATATTATTACTATTACTGATGGGATGATAATAATAATAATAATAATAATAATAATAATAATAATAATTATTATTATTATTATTATTATTATTATTATTATTATTATTATGAGTATTATTATTATTATTATTATTATTATTATTATTATTATTATTATTATTATTATAAGTATTATTTTTATGGTCATTATTATCATTATTATTATTATCATTATTGTTATTATTAATTATTATTATTATTATTATTATTGTTGTTGTTGTTGTTGTTGTTGTTGTTGTTGTTGTTAGGATAATAGAATGAGTGTAATGATTGTGCTTAGAGGATTGAGTAAATCATAAGTTATGTTGAGACACGAGGATGTATTTGGGGATTGCATACTATATGTGATAGCAGTGTCAAACCGAGATAATTATCGTGAAATGAGGTTGAGATGAATGAGATGAGATTATTTTAAGGTGATCTATGAGATTAGGAAGACCGGTTAAGGCACTAGGGGGTGACCTGAAACATGGTCTGTGATATGAGGGACCAGAAACATGGTCGAGTGGACCTGAAACATGGTCGATTGGGGTCTATGCCTCGGAAGGAAAATTCCCGGGGATAGGCTAACAGTGGACCGTCCAGAGATGATTTCATTTTAGTCGCAGCTATAGTTCATGCATTGCATGAGCATCCTGGATTGTGGTCCAGAGGTGTGCACCGGGTTGTGTGTCTATAGTGCCATTGCTTTGCGTGGGCACTCTCCATCCGCGGACGAGGGTGTGCGCCGGGGACTCTGGGACGTGTCGATTATATTGTTGTGATATCCGGATATGGCCGATACCTGAAGAGATTATTCATACAGGATTTGCATTGCATCATGATGGAGGGTAGAGGAAAGATTATAGATGTGGATTGAGGATGATTATGATATATATATATATATATATATGTATGTATATATATATATATAATACTGGGGAGACGGATGTTTAGTGTGCCGTTATTTAATTAAATGTTGCTAAACCTTTTCCACGTTTGATGTTATATGGTTTCTTATCCCTGTCTTCTCTATGTTACATATGTTTCTTTTTGTGATCGCGATGAGAAGAGCCTACAGAGATTCCAGTCATGGAGGAACTTGATGGGACCTCGTATGAACCTGACGTTGGAGGACGAGCAGTGGATCCTCATAGTTGAGTATAGAGTCTATGGCCAGAGAGTCTTGTCTCTTTAGAATGTTGTTTTTATTTTCTGTTTGATTATCAGTTTTGTACATTTTGGGATCCGACTGATGGGATTCCCTCTACTGTACTGTATCAGGATTTGAGATGTATATATTATGTATGTATGTTACGTTTTAAAATTTTCCGCTATTTTTAATATATTCGCTTAACGCTAATTAGGTTTTAATATTTTGGGTTTTATTTAATGGGACGTCGGGGCGTCTCATTTAGTGGTATCAGAGCAGTTTGATTCTGATCGGACTGCTAAAAGCTAGGGTGTTGTTACTGGCCGTGTCTGGTTGAATCCACATCGGATATTGACTATGCTTAGAAATTGGGTAGAAAGTTCGTAGCTTCGTCGTTTTAAGTTTCCTAAGTAGAGTAGGGAACTGAAATGATTAATATTCTTACTCATGATAAACATGATATTTTGGGATAAGTTGCTTGGGTAAGTTGTTGTATAAAAGAAAGTATCGTGGTTGATTGTACCTTGAAAGTTAGAAAGTAAGATTTGAAATAAGTGTTAGACCATGAGTTTATTGGGAGAATTAATTCTTGTTCATAAGGTATAGTGAGCAATTAGTGGTAGAAAGAAATTGTTATTACGGGAATTTATTTTAAGTACTAAATATATTTGGTTAATGTGGGTAGTTGTTGAAGATGATAAAGAGACAACAAAATGTGTTTGGGTCTTAATTAGGATAGGATTCAATTAGTTGAAGCCTTGTAGCCTTTTATGGTTGAGATGATGGTTATAGTTGTGGATTTGATTGGAAATTTAGGCTTATGAGTTTGATACTTGGTCCCGAATCTAGTGTTTAACGATGAGAAAGGAATTAGACTTAAGTTTATGAAATTAATACTTGGATGTGAAGATGAACTTATTTTCTAATGATGTCTTCTAATGATGATAGGTTTGTTTAAAGAAAAGGAGATTTAAGCATATGATGTTTATAAGAGGTGTTGATTTGAGTGTGGCTTGTACATGATTAGTATTTAAGTCTTTTTGTTGAGAATAGAATTAGTTTCTAATCACTTAGATGTTATTGGATTTTATTAAGATAAAGTGTAAACCTTAGCTTGTGATGAAATTATTCTTTAAAGTGATATTTGATTTATGAAAATAGTATTAACCCGAACTTGGTTTGAGACACAAGTTTATAAGGTAAATTTAGGGGGATATGAAATGATTTGGAAACCTAATGAAGAAGTTTGAGTATATAGAAATGATATATATGGTTAAATCGAGGTTATTTGGAAATGTTATGTGGACGCATGACAATTAGTAGTAGTTCAAACTAAGAGAGGTTGTTAAGTTAAGATTTTGATGTAAAGAAGCACGGTAGATATGGAAATAGTGTGCTAGTATTTAGATACATTACTAGGATATGATATTTGAAGAAGATTGTTAATAATGGTGATTCTAAGGGAAGGATGTGTAGGTAAGTGCTAGTATGTATCAAGTTCATATCTAAGGATTTAATTTGTGAGTGGGGACTTGTTATTATTAAAGTAGGACTAAGAGCGGAATGACGATACTTTAGATGAGTAATATTATGGTGATTTCGGATTTGAGAAGGGTGATAAGCCTTCGGCTTATCTAGTTTTATAACTAGATGGACCGTGGTTTTTGTGCAAATTGTTCGAGTTCAATCTCGTTTTCACCCAAATTTGCCTTGTTTTGTTCCTAAGTTGGACTTTGACTTGTTTTGCGTCTTTTGTGTAGTTTTTAGCTTATTTTGGATAGAATTATGCTTTTGGTTGCTTTTGGTGTTTTCAGGTCAATAGGTGAAGCTCCGGGAGTCAAGGAAAGTCAAAAAGCAGTGGAAATTGCAAGTTTGGAGACACTCGCCTCGCGAGTGGATGCTCGCCCCGCGAGCCTGAAGGTCAACAAAACAGCAAAAGTCATCACTTCTGGCTCGCCCCGCTAAAATATTCTCGCCCCGCGAAACATGAAGACCTGGAAGTCAGAGACAATCACGGCCTAGCCGTGATGAAGGAAACAGCCTAGAATTGAAGTCTCGCCCCGCGAGAGGTGCTCGCCTCGCGAGATCCTGAAGACCCTGGAAGACAGAGACCATCACGGCCTAGCCATGATGAATATCACGGGTGTGACAGATTAGGGTTTGGAGACTCGCCTCGCCAATCACAATTCGCCACGCGATCATTCAAACTCAGGATGGAGCCAAAACTGCAATTCGCCTCGTGAATAGACGCTCGCCCCGCGAGATCCAAGATTTGAATGCGCGCCAAACTAAAATTCGCGTCGCGAGGATAAGCTCGCCCCACGAGTGGGGGAGAAACAGAATCCTTATTTAAAGGCTGTCTCAGATCAGAATTGGGAGGAAGTTGTTAGCCACTGTTTAGAACTGTAGTGCGAATCCTTGTTTCTGGAGCTGCGTCTCCCTTCTATTTTCTTTTCTTCTTTTAGTTTATTATTATGGAGATTATTGCCGATTGTTTGTGCGTCGTCACGGGCATGAGGAACTAATCACCTCGTCCGGGGGATTAATGAAGCCACCCATGGCGGTGTAGTGTTCTTGTGATGTATGTTTTTCTCTCCTTCTCTTATGAATGTTTTCCAATTCTGATATTATTGCGTTGATCATATGTGTTGCGTGATTAACTAGTTAACGTGTTTGAGGCCGAACGGCGAGTCGCGTTTTAGAACTTGAATTGGAATCATTAATTGAATAATGAGCACGACAGTGGATTTATTTGATTAGTGCAACCATATAGGGAACAAGGTTTAATAGAATTCGAGATTAGGATTATGAGACCTAGTAAGTAATTAATCCAATCGTCGAATACGTCCTATTGAGCACGACAGTGGATATAGGAGAATTTGGGGGTCCCGGTTGACATTATAATTGAACTTAGGGAGGAATTCATCATCACTTGGGTACTATACATGATTGGGTAGGTGGATTTGAGACCTTGGATATTTTAATTTCTGAATTTAATCACTTTAGCTTTAATCGATTTGTTACTCGAATTTGCGATCATAATCTCTCTCTCTCAACCACTTTCCTCACTTGACCAAACGTATCGGATTTCCCGCGGATTAGTTGAATTGGTAGCCCAATCCCTGAGTTCGACCTCGGTAATTACTTACCGTGTTTCTTTTATTACTTGCGACGACCCGGTACACTTGCCGGCGTTCACAACAAAGGGATGTTTTACCTAGGCATGGTATTCTTGCTAAAATGATGGTGAAAAAGATGGAATTGCTTGAACAGTTTAGAGATTGGAACCTATGTATGGATTTGATTGAGGATAGAATATGCTTAGATATGATCACCATCAATAGTGAGTTTTGAGAGACCTTAAGAATAAGCGGGGTCAGGATGAATATTTGGTGGATGTGAATCGCGGTATAGATGAGGGTAAAGTTTCAGAGTTTAGGAGAGGATCAGATGGAGTGTTAAGGTTTAAGGATCGTATATGTGTGCCAGAGAACTTAGATATTAGGAATATGATCTTAGAGGAGGCACATAAAAGTAAGCTGAGTTTTCACCCAGGAGCCACCAATATGTACCAAGACTTGAAGAAGATGTTTTGGTGGCCAGGGATGAAGAAAGAAGTGGCGGAATATGTTCTGTCATGTTTGGTATGTCAGAAAGCTAAGATAGAGCATCAAAAGCCCGCTGGGTTGTTGCAGTCCTTAGATATCCCAGAGTGGAAATGGGATAGTATAGCGATAGACTTTGTGGTTGGATTACCACGAACTCTGAAGAGGTTTGATGCGATTTGGGTCATCATTGATAGGTTGACGAAGTGTGCTCACTTCTTACCTATTGATGAAAGTTATAGTCTTGAAAGATTGACCCAGATCTATATCAAGGAAGTAGTGAGGTTGCACGGTGTGCCGTCGAGTATTGTTTCCGACCGAGATCATAGATTTGCATCTAGATTTTGGAGACAGTTACACGATGCGTTGGGAACAAAGTTGAGGATGAGTTCTGGTTATCATCCTCAGACGGATGGACAGTCTGAGAGGACAATTCAATCATTGGAAGATCTTTTAAGAGCTTGTGTGTTGGAACATGTTGGCAGTTGGGATGAATTCCTACCATCGATTGAGTTCACATACAATAACAGTTTCCACAGTAGCATCGGGATGGCACCGTATGAGGCTCTGTATGGGAGGAAGTGTAGGACTTCATTATGTTGGTATGAGACTGGAGAGAGCCAAGTGTTGGGTCCTGATGTGGTACAACAAACAACAGAACAAGTTAGGAAAATAAGAGAGAAAATGAAGGAAGCCCAGGATCGGCAGAGAAGCTACAGTAACAAGAGGAGGAGACCCTTAGAGTTCCAAGAAGATGATCACGTGTTCTTGAGAGTCACTCCGAAGACCGGAATTGGCAGAGCTATAAAGTCTAGAAAACTCACTCCCCGATTCATTGGACCATTTCTGATTCTTCGACGAATTGGTCTAGTAGCTTATCAGATAGCCTTACCGCCTTACCTTTCCAACCTTCACGATGTATTCCATGTTTCCCAGTTGAGAAAATATTACCCTAATCCTTCTCATGTACTTGAGCCTGAATCTATACAACTCCGAGAGAATCTAGAATAAGAGGCTTTGCCGATTAAGATCGCAGATAGAAGGATTAAAGAACTCCGCGGTAGACAAATTCCTTTGGTTAATGTCATTTGGGATGAGATTACTGGAGATGCTACATGGGAGCGTGAGACGGATATACAGCAACAGTATCCACATCTTCTGAGGTACGTAAATTCCGAGGACGGAATTTCTTTTAAGAGGGGTAGTAATGTAACAGCCCGTTTTTAGTTACGCTATTTAACCGGTTAAAATATAATTACACATATGATTAATTATTTTATTTGGATGTTTGTTAATTTTGTTATGTGGTTTAGTTTGAGTAATTAAATTACTCTCTTCAAATTATTTTATTGGGTGCATTAGCACTGACTTATTTCAGTGGATGCACACTTATTAGACAATAAGTTACATTATTGTCACTATTACTACCAGTACAGAAAAATATTTTAAATAATATGTTTAAGAGAAAAACATTTTTATATTTTCATTCAATTTAATTTTAGAGTTGAAAATAAACTGGTTAGACCTTAATCGGAGATTAAATTTTGGACCGAGTATTTTCTTAGTTGATCAGTCCAACTATTAATCTTTACTCTAATTTGAATTTCGAAAACGTATATCTATCAATCTTTATTTTTAGATTACAGAAAGTAAAAACATGTTTATTTTAGGCTTAATATTTTATCACTCATTTGTGTACCTATCACTAAATAATTAACTAAACAAGTTTTATGTGGTATGCTTAGTGGCCACGGCAATTGCTAAATAGTGACCACCTCCACCTTTAAAAATTTTGCCGCATACTGAGAACAGAACACCTCTTACTTGCCTACGCCATGTATGTTGACCAATTGCTAACTACTAGACTGCAGAAGTATGATAAAAAGTTCTTCTTATCTATATATATATATATATATATATATATATATATACTACTTCACGCCTCAGAAAGAAAGAATAAGAACATTTGAAGGAAAGAAAATAATGAGTTAGAGAGAGAGAGAGACATAGAAAGAAAAAAGAGAGGGGGGCCGTGAGAGAGGGAAAAATTTCGGAGAGAGTTCCGGTCAATCCGTTCGTCCTATCAAAATTCTGATTATACCGTTGTGATCCTCACGATGTCTACTTCATTATCCTATCTTTCTTTTCTTGATTAGGCTAAGATAAGCCTATGTCCTTTTTATGCCTAAATGCCGTCGGTGACGGTATTGAGGTTATCTTTCAATTCATTTATCAGTTTCCAATTCCGTCTTTAGATTTGGGTTACACGTAACGAGTGCTTCATAATGATGTGTTCAGGTGAATTTTTGGAGCCCCAGAGGGTGTAGAACGGTGCGTGGCAGATTTGAGGTAATATAGGGACTGTCCGTTTCGTTGCCCCAGAGCTAGCCTAAGACATTCCAGGTGGGGGAAAGAAATTATTTAACGTCGGAAACGACGCGGTTACATTTAATTAGATAATGGTGTAGGGCGACCCAAACCCTACACGAGAGTGATTAACAGACAATGTCTATACCACATTGGGAACTACTCAGTGGTACCGATGATGATATAGAAATTGTGCGTTTAACGTCGTTACGCTACATAGATTATTTTATTGAGTGATGATTGTCTGTTTGACTGGTTGATGTGAAATTGATACTTGTTTATACTTATTAGTATTATTATCATAATAATTATTCTAATATTATTACTATTACTGATGGGATTATTATTATTATTATTATTATTATTATTATTATTATTATTATGAGTAGTATTATTATTATTATTATTATTATTATTATAAGTATTATTTTTATGGTCATTATTATCATTATTATTATTATCATTATTGTTATTATTAATTATGATTATTATTATTATTATTGTTGTGATTATTATTATTATTATTAGGATAATAGAATGAGTGTGTTATTATTAATAATGATTGTGCTTAGAGGATTGAGTAAATCATAAGTTATGTTGAGACACGAGGATGTATTTGGGGATTGCATACTATATGTGATAGCAGTGCCAAACCGAGATAATTATCGTGAAATGAGGTTGAGATGAATGAGATGAAATTATTTTAAGGTGATCTATGAGATTAGGAAGACCGGTTAAGGCACTAGGGGGTGACCTGAAACATGGTCTGTGATATGAGGGACCTGAAACATGGTCGAGTGGACCTGAAACATGGTCGATTGGGGTCTATACCTCGGAAGGAAAATTCCCGGGGATAGGCTAACGGCGGACCGTCCAGAGATGATTTCATTTTAATCGCAGCTATAGTTCATGCATTGCATGAGCATCCTGGATTGTGGTCCAGAGGTGTGCACCGGGTTGTGCGTCTATAGTGCCATTGGTTTGCGTGGGCACTCTCCATCCGCGGACGAGGGTGTGCGCCGGGGACTCTGGGACGTGTCGATTATATTGTTGTGATATCCGGATATGGCCGATACCTGAAGAGATTATTCATACAGCATTTGCATTGCATCATGATGGAGGGTAGAGGAAAGATTATAGATGTGGATTGAGGATGATTATGATATATATATATATATATATATATATATATATATATATATATTATACTGGGGAGACGGATGTTTAGTGTGCCGTTATTTAATTAAATGTTGCTAAACCCTTTCCACGTTTGATGTTATATGGTTTCTTATCCCTGTCTTCTCTATGTTACATATGTTTCTTTTTGTGATCGCGATGAGAAGAGCCTACAGAGATTCCAGTCATGGAGGAACTTGATGGGACCTCGTATGAACCTGACGTTGGAGGACAAGCAGTGGATCCTCATAGTTGAGTATAGAGTCTATGGCCAGAGCGTCTTGTCTCTTTAGAATGTTGTTTTTATATTCTGTTTGATTATCAGTTTTGTACTTTTTGGGATCCGACTGACGGGATTCCCTCTATTGTACTGTATCAGGATTTGAGATGTATATATGATGAGTGTGATTTCACCTCATTCTCCATGTACTTTTCTGCATGCATTTGCATATAGTTAGGCCATTTTAGTGTTTATTTTGTTTAGTTTTTCCTTTGGAACGGATAAGGTGGTATTGTGTGTTGTTTTGCAGATATTCATGATTAAATGCCCAAGAATTAGCAAGTATGAAGCTTGGATGACTTAGAGCTTTAAAAGATAAGAAATTGAGCCAAGCAGAGAGTATCACGGCCTTGCGTGATGGCCTCTCACTACCGTGAGGGAGCGATAGTGAAGAAAGAATTGAGCCAAAAGTCAGAAGCTGTCACGGCCTAGCCGTGATGGCTATCACGGCCGTGACGTGTCAGCTTTGCCAGATCTCCAAAAGTCAGAGACGATCACGGCCTAGCCGTGATGGCTATAACGGCCGTGATGAATCAGTTGGAAAAGTCAGAAACGATCACGGCCTAGCCGTGATGACTATCACGGCCGTGATGAATCAGTAAATGAAGCGGTGCCAAGTCAGAAACCATCACGACCTAGCCGTGATGGCTGTCACGGCCGTGACCGGCCACGAGTAATAAGAAAAACTGAGCAGAACAGAAGAGAATTCATTCAGAAAACCCTAAGGAAAATCCTCTGCTGCTGTGGTTACTGTGCATCATCCCATGGAGCTCTCTCCTTTGTCCATCTCTGTAATTATTTCTTTTGTTTTATCTTCAAATATGTGTAGCTAAACTCCCCTTTGTTGGGGTTAGACTATTGCTATCTGAACTTGGTTGTAAAAATGACTTGATTTTAATACAGTTTCCTTCTTCTTTATGAGTATATAATTCTATGCTTAATGCTTTCCTAGGCTTGATCATCTTAGGAATGATTAGTTGCTTTAATAGACAATTGAAAGGTTGATGTTAAAGCATGCTCATGAATTATATGCCAAGTTGTCCAAGAATCTAGACATAGGTGTTGGCCACTTGCAATCTTGTGAATCTTGTTCTTAATGCAATTTCTCTTATTAATCCACCTAAGACATTAGGGTTTAATTTGGGATTTTAGGCTCAATGCACCTAAGACATTAGGCTTGAGTATATTAGAAAAGATTCGATTGTCATAAGTGAAGTAGGAACTGTGTTAGTTATCATTTCATAACAATCAAGGGAAGATTAGCTTAGTCTAACCCTAGCAATCCTATCTAATTGTTATTCATCTTTCTGTTTTCACAATTAACTGTTTGAAAAAAATCCAAAAAGAACAAAAACATTTTCTTCTTGTTTGCTTGTTAGATGTTAGAACAACCTTCACTCTAAAATTCGATCGCCTAGATAGTAGTCAAATTTGCGAAGTGGTAATTGTCCACGATCCCTGAGAACGATATCCGGTCTTACCGTTTTATTACTTGCAACGAACCGGTACACTTGCCGAGTCCGTGTCAAGTTTTTGGCGCCGTTGCCGGGGATCGGTGTGCCAATATCACGAGTACCAAAGGGGACTCCTAATTTAGGCATTTTTTTACTGTTTTCCTACTGTGTTTTTTTTTCTCGTTCTTATTTTCGGTATCTTCGCTGTGAATTTCTGCAAGTGCTGTTTTTTTTCTGTTAGTTCTGTGCTACTCCGTTTGTTCAGTGTATGCGAGGTACAATCGACCCAGGTGAACTCCAATTCGAACCTGAGATCGAGAGACTCTGCAGAAGGAATAGAAAGAAAACCAAGGCAAGACAGAACAGAGAAAGAGCATCTTCTAGTAGACAAGAGCAGCAAGTTGAGTTACCCAGTGTGCAAGAACCACAAATTGAAGTAGCAGCTGTCACCATGGCAGAAGAGAATGCACCAAGGAGAACAATGGGGGACTACACTTCCGTTAGAGTTGATAGATGTGGAACTCCGATTGTGAGACCTGCAGTGGCCTGCAATAATTTCGAAATCAAGGCATCACTTCTCCACCTTGTGCAGCAAAACCAATTTGGAGGGTTGGAGAGTGAAGATCCTCATGCTCACATTGGTACTTTCATTGAGCTGTGTGACACCATCAAGTTAAACGGAGCTTCCGATGAGGCTATTCGGTTAAGGCTCTTCCCTTTCTCTTTGAGGGATAGAGCTAAGGCATGGCTTCAATCTCATCCTCATGGAAGCATCATCACCTGGAACGACTTGGTCAGCAAGTTTTTATCTCGCTTCTTCCCTCCGTCAAGAATGATTAAGCTGAGGTCAGAGATCAATGCCTTTGCACAGAGGGATGGTGAGTCACTATATGAAGCCTGGGAGAGATTCAAGTCCTTACTCACAGCTTGTCCCAATCATGAACTAGAGACATGGCAGCAGGTTGCAACTTTTTTTAATGGGCTCAACAGGAATTCAAGAAGTATGATTGAAGCGGCTGCAGGAGGGACACTGAGTCAAAAGACACCGGAAGAAGCAAAGGACTTGATTGAGAACATGGCTAACAATGACTATCAAATGCCTAGTTCTCGGTCAATGGTCAATAGAGGTGTTCTAGAGCTGGATGAAATTGGTGCCCTCAAGGCACAAATGGCTATTCTTACCAAACAACTGGAGTCGGTTCAACTGCAGAACTCTCAAGTACAAGCCGTCCAAGTTCAAGGTGCCTCAGTGTGTGATTTCTGTGGAGGCAACCATGCAAATGGAAACTGTGAGATCAATGTGGTTGGAAGCTCGGGACAAGAAGAGGTAAATTATATGGGCAACCAAGGGCCTAGAAATGATCCCTACTCCAACACCTACAATCCGGGGTGGCGCAATCATCCCAACTTTAGTTGGAGACAAGGGCAAAGTTCAAATACTCAAGCAAAGCCTCCTCAAGAGAGTTCAAGCAAATTGGAGAACCTTCTAGGCCAGTTCATGCAAGCTACTCAAGAGACTATAAAGAACCAGAATGCCTCAATCAAGAACTTGGAGCATCAAATAGGCCAACTAGCAAGGCAGATGGCAGAGAGACCTCCAGGACAATTACCTGGGGATACTGAGAAGAACCCAATGGAAGATTGTAAGGCCATTGTTACAAGAAGTGGGAGAATGTTAAATCCACAAGACAAAGAGAAGGAAGAGAAGACAAGTGATGCTGGAATTGATAAGGGGCAGTTTAAAGAGGTAAACAATGAAGAACCAGGAACTTCCCAAGGTACTACCTCTATCCCTATTGATGTAGAAGCTGAAGAACCGCAGAGGGAGAAATTGGTTGATGAAGAATTTGCGAAGAAGAAGACTAGAAGACAGATTCTGGAAGAGGTTGATAATCCCAAGGAGCTGCCCCCATATTTCGAATCTGCACCCCAACGGTTGAAGAAAGAGGCAAAAGATCGCGAGTTTTCTAAGTTCCTGGATGTATTCAAAAAGCTACAAATAAACATCCCGTTTGCTGAAGCTCTACAAAGAGATGCCTTCCTACGCAAAATTCATGAAGGAAATCCTTACAAACAAAAGAAGGTGGAAGGAGGAGACAGTTATGCTTCTCAAGAGTGCAGCGCTATACTTCAAAGGAAGTCACAATAAAATGAAGGACCCGGCAGTTTCACTATCCCATGCACTATAGGTCATCCGAACATAGGGAGAGCATTGTGCGATTTAGGGGCAAGTATTAATCGATGCCGCTCTCCATTTTCAAGAAGTCGGGGATTGGTGAGGTAAAACCAACAGGGATTTCTCTTCAACTCGGACCGCTCAATTACATATCCCTATGGTGTTGTGGAGGATTTGTTGGTGAAGGTAGATAAGTTCATTTTTCCAGCAGATTTTGTGGTGTTAGATATGGTCGAAGATGGTGATACTCCTCCCGATTCTTGGGAGACCATTCCTAGCAACAGGTAGAGCCTTGATCGATGTCAATCAAGGGGAATTGGTGCTTCGGTACAAGACGAAAAGGTCACTTTTAATGTGTTTGAAGCGATGAAGCACCCAAGCGACAAGGACACATGCATGATAGTGGACCTCATTGATTCATTATCTGACAAGAGTTTGCACCAGAAGTTTGAAGATTCATTAGAAGCCGCTCTAATGGTAGAGGATGTAGAAGAAGAAGTATGTGCGAGAAGAAGTTGATCTCATGATTAAATCTCTGGAGGCTTGTCCGGTTGTGAACACCGATGAAGACAAAGTGGTGGAAGATGTGAGAATTGAAGACAAGGGTGACCCACC
The DNA here is from genome assembly GCA_030762895.1 of Sophora flavescens. Taxonomy (NCBI): domain Eukaryota; kingdom Viridiplantae; phylum Streptophyta; class Magnoliopsida; order Fabales; family Fabaceae; genus Sophora; species Sophora flavescens. The sequence continues at coordinate 19,397,547 of CM061067.1, forward strand.
TGGTGCTAGAGTTGAAAGAATTGCCATCCCATCTCCGTTATGCTTTCCTTGGGATGAACTCTTCATTCCCAGTTATCATCGATAGTGGGTTAAATTCATTGGAAGAAGAGAAGGCTGTTGAGGGTGCTTAGGGAGCACAAATCTGCGATTGGATGGTCTATGTCCGATTTGAAAGGGATAAGCCCCTCCTTTTGCATGCACAAAATCCGTGTGGAGGAAAAATTCAAGCCGGTTTAGGCAACCGCAAAGAAGACTCAACCCGAATATGAAGGAAGTTGTGAGGAAGGAGATTGTGAAGTTGTTGGATGCGGGCATTATCTATCCCATCTCCGATAGTCCCTGGGTGAGTCCGGTCCAAGTTGTGCCGAAGAAAGGGGGGATGACAGTGGTAGCGAATGAAAAGAATGAACTTATCCCCTCTAGGACCGTGTCTGGATGGAGGGTATGCATTGATTACAGAAGACTGAATGAGGCCACTAGAAAAGACCACTTTCCATTACCCTTCATTGATCAGATGCTAGAGAGGTTGGCGGGCCATGCTTTCTATTGTTTCCTTGATGGGTACTCCGGGTATAACCAGATTGTGGTTGACCCGGAGGACCAAGAGAAGACCGCTTTCACCTGCCCTTATGGAGTCTATGCATACAGTAGAATGCCTTTCGGGTTGTGCAATGCACCCGCCACTTTTCAAAGGTGCATGCTATCTATATTTTCTGATATGAATGAGAAGTTTATTGAGGTATTTATGGACGATTTTTCTGTATTTGGTGATTCATTTGATAACTGTTTGAATAATCTGGCCTGTGTTCTAAAAAGGTGCCAAGAAACTAACCTCGTTTTAAATTGGGAAAAATGCCATTTCATGGTTAGGGAGCGTATAGTTCTTGGGCACAAAATTTCATCACGGGGGATGGAGGTTGATAAAGCTAAAATTGAAGTGATTGAAAAACTTCCTCCTCCCTTAAATGTGAAAGGTGTTAGAAGCTTCCAAGGGCATGCGGGTTTTTATAGAAGGTTCATAAAAGATTTTTCAAAAATTGTGAAACCCTTATGCAAGCTTTTGGTAGCTGATACTCCTTTTATATTTGATGATGATTGCATGCATGCCTTCAAAATTTTGAAAGAAAAACTCACCACCGCACCGGTCATTGCTCCTCCAGATTGGAGTTTACCTTTTGAGCTAATGTGTGATGCAAGTGACTATGCGGTGGGAGCCATTTTGGGCCAAAGAAAAAACAAAGTGTTGCATGTCATTTACTATGCCAGTCGTGTGCTTAATGATGCCCAATTGAATTACACTACGACTGAAAAAGAATTGCTTGCTGTGGTATTTGCTTTTGATAAATTTAGATCCTACTTGATTGGTTGTAAAACTACAGTCTACATCGATCATTCCGCTTTGAGATATCTTATGACTAAACAGGATGCTAAGCCAAGGCTTATTAGGTGGATCTTGCTACTCCAAGAGTTTGATTTGGAAATAAAGGACAAGAAAGGAGTGGAGAATGTGGTAGCCGACCATTTGTCCAGGCTTCCACAAGCAGATGTCCAAGCAGAAGTAAAGTTGCCAATTCAAGAGGAATTTCCAGATGAACAGTTGTTTGTGGTGCAAGTGGCACCTTGGTTCGCGGATATTGCAAATTACAAGGCGGCCAATAAAATTCCTAAGGACTTCAATGCGCAACAGAGGAAGAAGCTCATTCATGATGCCAAGTTCTATATTTGGGATGAGCCGTATCTTTTCAAAAGAGGTTCAGATGGAATTCTGAGGAGGTGCATACCGGAAGAAGAAATTAATGGGGTGTTGACCCACTGCCACAACTCACCCTATGGAGGACACTTTGGTGGTGAGAGGACTGCCATGAAGATTTTGCAAAGCGGGCTATTTTGGCCCACTATTTTCAAGGACTCCCGAGCTTGGGTGATGAAGTGTGATAAATGCCAGAGGACCGGCAGTATTTCCAAGAGAAATGAGATGCCCTTAAAGGGTATATTAGAGGTGGAGCTCTTTGACGTATGGGGGATTGACTTCATGGGCCCTTTCCCGTCATCTTACAACAACAAGTACATCCTGGTGGCGGTTGACTATGTGAGCAAGTGGGTGGAAGCCGTGCCAACTTTGAAAGATGATGCAAGAACTGTGATCAGTTTTGTGAGGAAGAATATTTTTACCCGGTTTGGGACCCCTAGGGCTATCATAAGTGATGGGGGTACCCACTTTTGCAATAATGAGTTCAATGCAGTGCTTGCCAAGTTTGGGGTGAACCACAAAGTTACCACACCATACCACCCCCAAACCAGTGGGCAAGTGGAATTGTCCAACCGGGAGTTGAAGAGAATTTTGGAAAAGACTGTGAACAATGCAAGGAAGGATTGGGCGAAGAAGTTGGATGATGCACTTTGGGCCTATCGGACTGCTTATAAGACACCTATTGGTATGTCACCGTACCAATTAGTGTTCGGGAAATCATGTCACCTTCCGGTAGAGCTACAACACCGTGCTTTTTGGGCAGTGAAGGCCCTAAACTTTGATACAAGGCTGACCATGGACAAGAGGATGCTTCAATTGAATGAGTTGGATGAGTTCCGACTCTTGGCTTATGAGAGTGCTAGGATATACAAGGAAAGGACAAAGTTCTGGCATGACAAGTACATTCTTCCCAAGAAGTTTGAAGAAGGCCAGTCAGTTTTGCTGTTTAACTCAAGACTCAAGCTCTTTCCAGGCAAATTGAGATCAAGATGGTCAGGCCCATTCTATGTCAAGTCTGTCTCTCCATTTGGTTCAGTTAAATTGGAAGATCCATCATCCGGTGATACCTTCACTGTTAATGGACAAAGACTAAAGCACTACCTTGGGGGCAACTTTGATCGTCAGGCGGTCTCCGTTATGTATGTATGTTACGTTTTAAAATTTTCCGCTATTTTTAATATATTCGCTTAACGCTAATTAGGTTTTAATATTTTGGGTTTTATTTAATGGGACGTCGGGGCGTCTCAATTGACTAGGACATGATATGATACAGGAAAATGAGATATGAGATCTCTATCCACTTATGAGATATTGATTGAAAGTTGCATGTGTTTTCACTAGTGCAAATATGACTTTTAACATCAGTTAAAAATGACTTTTAACATCGGTTGGGTAGGCGATCTAGAAACAGGCGATGTTGAAAGTATGACTTTTAGCATCGTTTGACAACTGATGTTAAAAATCCATTTTTAACATCGGTTGGAGCCTCTAAGTGATGTTAAAAGAGTTGCCCTATAGAACCGATGTTAACACTGTCACTTTTAACATCTATTATTCTTAGAACCGATGTTAAAAGTTTTTTTTTTTATAAAAAAAAGGTTTGTTATATCAGTTTTTTACATATTCAACAAAATAAACATCAAAACGAACACATGATATCAACTTAAGCATGTTTCCCATATCATTAATTCATTTTCATTTCTAGATACAAGCTTCAAGTTACTCAGCAACTAAATCTCTAAACTACCCTAAATTTATACTCTAAATTCTGAAATCTACAAAACAATCATCACCCAAAACATTACTAAAACCTAGACCAAAGTGTTTGGTGTGGCCGTGTGGCACACCAGGAGCACGACCAAAGTGCTTCACAACTTCACGAGCATTCTTTGGGCCTATAAGAAGGACCTACAAATAAGAATATTATAAATAAAATTGATGTTAGAAAAATTGACAACCTCAGCATACCAAGCTCATTTTATCAAAATATACATGAGTGTGCTTACACAAACAGTTAATGCATCAGGAAAATGAAAACATAAAATCTTCTATGAGCAAAAAGAATTCAAAACTACAACTTTGATCAAATGCAATTAAAATTAATCATTAATCAATTAAAACTCATTATGTTGTTGAGTAGAACACAAGTGTCTAAATAACAAAGATATTTACAATTGTACTTAAATAAGTTGTCCTAGGAGCCGTAGAAGTACCAAACAATTAAATGAACTGAATAACTTATTGAGGTATAAGAGAACAAAGTGACCTTGTGAATGAAAAATATGCAACATATCATATGATTGGCTAGATCCTCTTAGACTCTTATTCAAATAAGCACAAGTAAAAGTACGAAGGGAAACAAAATATGATATGATTGACTAGTGATCAGCTGATAAATTATTGCAAGGTAAACAAAATAAAAGTGTGAAGGGAAGGGACAAACTAACCAGGTAAATAGCTTAAAAGTTGTTTTAGCAAAGATATCTTAGGATTTGGTTGAAATGTATAACCCTGTGTCTATAATTAAAGGCATTGCTAGTTTGTCCCTGCACCGTGTGGTTCAATTCATCATTATGTCCAAATCAAGGTTGCATATGTCAGGAAGAGGACAATTCATCATTATGTCCAAATCAAGGTTGCATATGTCAGGAAGAGGACAATTCATCATTGTGAACATATAAACCAAGAATGACTATGCCAGGGGGAGGGGTATAAAAAGAAACTTACAGCTTCCATTTGGCCCAAGTATATTATCTTTTTTTTTTCTTTTTATGAAACAAAGTATACTATTATCTAATCTAATATAATAATATTCAAAATTAGCTTTCACTTTTTAGCCTAAGTAAGTACATCCAAATAAATATTAATTAAAATATATACATATAATATTAATTTAATTTATTTATTTATTAGTGATCTGGTTCAACCATTGGTTGAACCGGTTGAACCAATTAAACCATGACCCGGAGGTCTCATCGGTTCGATATCCGGTCCGGTTCTTAAAACATTTATACACCAGCATAAATACAAAACACAAAGAAAAATACTCCACAAAAGCAAGAGATTTTCCTTTGTACGAGGGTGATCTTATAAGTAACTAATTAATAAAAAGGGATTAGAATATTCAAGCCGCACTATGAGAATAGCCTTTAAAGGTTAATAGTGCCAAATTTGTTCTTCATCCTTATAAAAGTAGATCACATCAATGGAAAAAGACATTGTTGCAATAGAAGGTCCTTCTGTCTAGTAGTTTGCAGTTATATTTGGATAGAACTTCCTTAATGGATCACCAACATGCGATTAAGTAAATGTAAATGAAATTCATCTTTAATATAACAGACATGCTCGGACAAGTTTAGAGGTACCTTAGGCCCTAGATAATATGCCTATTTAACATGGATGGTAAATCTTTAGTAATTTTGTGATAAATGAGTTTTTATAGTTTAAACATGTATATATAGTGTGGCTCAAAACTTTGTGCATATTTAATGAATTGTGTTGTAAATGAGATCATACACACTAATGCAAAAATGAGCATATATTTCAATAGAATAAAATACCATTTTAAGATTCTCATCTAGAATATAGGCCAGCTGCTACTTTTCTGTCATCAAACAGGAATAAGTGAGTTCTAGTCATCTAAAGCCTCATTCTTCCTCATATTTGAGTTTGAATTATGCTTTTATGAAATGAATAATTTGGCTGGACAAACATGTAATCAGATGACAAATTAGTAAGAGGTTGAGACAAGTATTAATACAAGAGCTTGATGGCTTACCCAATTTGATTCCAACTAGGACTACTGGGGCGCCAGGGGTATAATGCTACAATTTAGGGATCCACTGAATAGTGTATACAAATTAGAAAACAAATGAGGAATCAACAAGACAAGTCTAAGTGCAAATTCAGAGTGAGAAGCATTAAATGATACCTTCTTCAACACATTCTCATAGTTTGCGTGACTAACTAAAGAAAAAGCCAAGAAAAACACATCTGCTCCCCTGTAGCTCAACGGCCTCAACCTATTATAATCCTTTCAGGAAAACCATAAATTAAATTTAGAACAAGCAATTCAACCCCTAGGGAAATAACACCCCATCACAACATGGAATCAAACACCTTGTGTGCAACCCAGTCAAACAATTCAAACAACATTTATCAGGTTCAAACGTTTTGTCAAACACCTTGTGTGCAACCCGTACATATACAAACTAAAGCAAAATACCAGCATGTTTGAGACCAAATCCAAAAAAAAATATAAAGAAACAAATTGATACAAATTTATTCAAATCAAGAACTCAGTGCAACCCTAAATCACCCATCTACCAGCAAAATAGAACTCAATCCCCCCAAAAGAAAACACAACGGTAGCAGAAAGGAGTACACCTGGCGAAGGGAATGAACATAGAAAGGTGTGCAACGTCGACCTGAGCAACATGGAGATAGAGGTGGCGGAGCTGTGCGCGATCGCCACAGAGCGGTTTGGGAGCAGAAGAGGGATCGGAGCAGCGGTGAGACGGCGTGGCGAGAGGTGGAACAGCCGTAATAGACGAAGAAGGGACTGGAATGGATGTGCTGGTATGGAGATCTGAGAAGAAACCATCGTGGAAGACTCACCAGATAAGAAGAGACGAGAATAAATGGATGGAGGGAGGAGAAGAGATGCAAGAGAGAAGAGAACTCACCAGAGAGCAGACATATATACTCGTTGTTGTTGCCTGGCGGTGGTGGTTGCCTCGCTGTGGTTGCCTGAGACAGAAAGTTGGAATGAAATGAAACGAATGGTGCTTCGCGAGTTTGTATCTCAGATTGTAGATGCTTTACATCAATTGTAATTCCAACTGATGTAAAAGGGTTTTTCCTAATTACAAAAATGACACCGCTTATCTTCACTACTTAAAAAGTCACATTTTACATCAGTTCCCAAAAACAAACGATGTAAAATGTGACTTTTCACATCAGTTATATAGCAAATGATGTAAAAACACTTCATTTAATTTCAAATATGCCACCGTCTCTCTTAATACATATGTTATTTAACAACTGATTTTAAATCCTGTTGTAGAATGTATATTTTGTACTAGTGTTTGATCTTTGCTCTGAGTTGATGTTAATCACATCAGATAAGTATATGTTTTGACATTCAGTCTTGAGTTTTTGAAATTGAATTTGGAGGGTTCAAACTCATTTTAAACAATAAAATATTCAAACATAAATCAATACTTAATACGTACAATTTTTTTCACAAACCTACTTTTCATCAAATTGAATTTACAAAATCCAATTCATTAAAGATCAATGATGACAAAAATTAAAGAATTCAGTTTTGAAAATTAAAGAATAAACTTAAGAAATCCATATGATTAAATCAAAGAATACACTTATTAAAATCTATGGAAATATTTATTTCAAAGTGAACCTTAAAATTCAACATCATCCAAAGTATTATATATATTTTTTTTTCTATGCTCACAAGTATTATATATACTTCACAGTCAATCCCCAATAGGAAAGGATAATTAAAATGACTTACACACTACTGTTCAATACAATCTCACAAGTGAGAAGAGATGGAATTATTTTACACCTAATAGGCAATGAATGAGGATCTCCTTTCCCATTTTGGTGTACCACATCATGTCTCATCCAATAATATTTTGCCATGTATTCTATTTTATCAATACTAAATAAAATTTTAACTTACATGACAATATATTATTTGTTGGAAAATGATACGGTACACTAAAAATGGACAGAGGATCCTTATCCGCGAGGGATAAAGATCACATGTCCCATTTTAGTGTACCACATCATGTCCCAACCTAATAAATTGGAGAATTAGCTTTTGTTGTAGTATTATTTTTCCTTTTAGACTTTTTGGGTCAGGCTTAGGTTTGGGCTTCTATTTGCCCTTGTCCTATTTCTGTCCTGTTTCCAATTAGGTTTAGGATTAAGTTTGTTCTTTTTGTTTTAGCTTATCAGAGTTATAAGAGAGCTTGTGATCCTTCTTGTTGTAACACACTTTTCATACATTTTGTAAATTCTTGATTCATTGTTAATCACATAGAGGTATATTCAGTTTAAAGATTTCTTTATGGTAATAGAGCGTGACGATACTGGGTCGCCGGAGAAGAAAGAAGCTAGTACCTCTGACAACAAACCCACCGCACCTTCTAACCCTGCGTTTCTGCTCAATTCATGGGACAATCCGGGAACGCCTCTTGTTGCTTCTTGTCCTCAATGCCGATAACTACTGCACAAGGGCACGATCGATGAAGACGGCCCTTCGAGCGAATACAAAGCTAGGGTCCATAGACGGAAGCATCAAGAAGCCCAGGACTCAAAGTACCGATTACCCACATTGGGAGAAATTGGACTCCATGGTGATGGCTTGGGTGATCAATTCGGTTGGCCCAAGACTTCATGCAAGCATTTCTTATGCAACAATGGCCAGGGACATATGGGAAGATCTACAAGAAAGATTCGCACAGACGAACGCTCCAAGGGTCCATCAACTGTGGCGTACCTTATGACTCATTCAACAATAATAGGGCATGAGTATCAAGGATTTTTCTATTCACTTCAAGAGCCACCTTGATGAACTGAGTGAGCTTCAACCTCTTCCTGAGTGCACCTGTGGAGCGGCCAAAGCATTGGAACAAAGAGTGGAGGAAAATCGGGTTCACCTATTTTTGGGGAGCATTGACATTGAGCAGTTTGCTCATGTCAAAGCCACAATCTTGAACTCTGATCCTCTTCCATCTTTGAGGACAACTTTTAACCCTGTCCTAAGAGAGGAGTCTAGGTTTGTGGCAGAAATAGAAAGGAGCAACAATATGGATTCGACCTCAGCATTCTATAGAAACAATAGCAACACGCAAAGAGGAAGAGTTGGAAACAAGCCAAGATGTGAACACTGTGGCAAGATAGGCCACATCAAAGCTAAATGCTTTGAAATTGTTGGGTACCCTCCAAACTGGGATACCAGAAGGACTCTGAGGAATCCAAATAGATCCACTGGGCTAAACACAACTCACTTTGCCTGTATTAATGAGAGTCATAAGCAAGATCATGATATTGCAACTGTAGGGCATGCCCGGCATGGTACGTACTTAAGAAAAACAGTCATAAATTCATGGCGGGTAAAGTAGGCATTAATAAAGATCAATATTGGGTCCTAGATAGTGGTGCATCTCACCACATGACTCACTTACTTTCTTACTTAGAGAAAGTAAAGAATTTTGAGAAGTCCTTTCATATTGTTGTACCTACTAGTGACACGATCCTAGTAGAGAAAAAGGGCACTATTAGTATTAGCAAAGATATCACTTTATATGATGTGTTATTTGTGCCTGGATTTAATTGCAACCTTATTTCCATACATAGACTAACTAAAGATTTGAATTGCAATGTTGTTTACCGTGTCAATTCTTGTTTTATACAGGACCAAAAGTCAAGAAGAAGTTGATTGGCTCGGGTGAATTAAAGAATGGAGTGTATGTCTTCCAAACAACAAGCGTAGGATCATCCTCAGCAGTGGTTGGGAAGGAAGACAACACCATCTTGTGGCATTCCAGGATGGGACATCCATCTCCACAATCTTTACAGCGTATTACTAAATTTCTTAGTGGTAGTTTTGATATGAATAAATTGATAGGATGTGATATATGTCATAACTCAAAATAGTGTAGATAGTCTTTTGATATAATGAAAATAAAGCAGAAGAACATTTTAGTCATATTCACTGTGATTTGTGGGGAAAATATCACACACCATCACATAATGGATCTTATTTCTTTTTGACTATTGTAGATGACTTCACTCGTAGTACTTGGACATATCTTTTAAAGGAAAAGAATGAAACTAGTCATGTTTTGATGAATTTCCATAACATGGTTAAGACACAGTTTAGTAAAAGGATTAAAAGATTGAGGAGTGACAATGGGACTGAGTTTTTAAACTCTACCCTTAGAAATTACTTTGATCAAGAAGGTATTATGCACGAGACTTCTTGTGTTTCTACCCCTCAACAAAATGGAATAGTAGAAAGGAAACACAGGCACATCCTTAACATAGCTAGGGCACTAAGGTTCCAAGGCAGCCTCCCCATTAAATTTTGGGGAGAGTGCATTCTCATTGCCACATATATCATCAATAGGACACCCACAAAGGCCAATAATGGCTTAAATCCATATGAAATGCTCTTTAAGAAAAATCCTACTTATGATCATATGAGAACTTTTGGTTGCTTATGCTATGTTAGGAATGCATCTAAGCATAAGGACAAATTTGATGCTAGGGCGGAAAAATGTATCTTTGTTGGTTACCCCCTTGGGCAAAAGGGATGGAAAGTGTTTAACCTAAGGTCTAGGGCTTTCCTTGTATCTAGAGATGTCATATTCTGTGAAGATGTTTTTCCCTATGCTGAACAATTAGACAATTCTAGTAAAGAGGCATCTAGGCCAACCTTCCATTAGTTAGAACACATACATGACGAGGATAATATGAGTGAAACTGAAAATTACATACGAAACACTCAAAACAGTGAGCAAGACAGTTCATTTGGATTCTACTGTGGAAACTGAGCTAAGTATGGAAGCTGTAGAGGCAGACAACCAGGGGGAGAGCCACGCTATGCAGCCTGGCCTTAGGACTAGGCAACCTCCTAGTTACCTAAAGGACTATTATTGTCACCTAGCTGTGGGAAACAACACCTGCAGATCCACAAATACAACTAAGAAACCCATTCTAGCCTACCCTATCTCTGATTATGTAGGCTATGAGCATTTCTCATAGAGGCATGTTACCTATTTAGCTGCTATTGGGCAAGGTGAAGAACCAAGTTCCTTCATTGAAGCCATTAAGGAAAAGTAATGGCAAGAGACCATGAAATAAGAAATTAAGGCTTTAGAAGAAAATGAGACTTGGGAGCTCATGTTTTTACCTAAAGGCAAGAATGCCATTGGGTGTAAATGGGTGTTTAAACTGAAATATAAAGCTTCAAGTGAGATAGAAAAACATAAGGTTAGACTTGTAGAAAAGGGAAACACACAAATAGAAGGGGAAGATTTTAATGAAACTTTTATCCCCGTAGCTAAAATGACAACCATTAGGTGTCTCCTATCCATTCACTACAAAAAAAAAGTCGTTTTAGAGACCATACTAAATCGGTCGCTAAATGTGGAATTCGGTCGCTAAATATAAAAATTTGGTCGCTAAACCGATTTAGCGACCACCAAACGGTTTAGCGACTAGGCAATCTACTACCACGTCCGGTGGTCGCTAAATGGTTTAGCGACCAATTTCCCACATTTAGCAACCAAATTTGGTGATCGCTAAACACATTTTTTTTTTGTAGTGATTGTCATAGCCAAAGATTGAGAACTCCATCAAATGGATGTTAGCAATGCTTTCCTTCATGGAGTGCTTGATGAGGAGGTTTATATGGAGCCACCTCAAGGGTATGTGATTCCAGAAAAAGGAATGGTTTTTAGGTTGAAGAAATCCCTATATGGTTTAAAATAAGCTTCTAGAAATTGGTATTCAAAGCTTTCACAGTCCTTAATTGGTTATGGTTTTAATGAATCTCATTGTGTCATAGTCTTTTTACATATTCTTCCAATTATTTTTTTCCTAGCTGTTTTAGTTTGTGTTGATGACTTGGTGATTGATGGAAATAACACTGAAGCTTGTAAACATTTTAAACAACATTTAAATGATTGTTTCCATATGAAAGATCTAGGAATCCTTAAATACTTTCTTGGTAGAGAACTAGCAAGAGGTTCTGAAGGGCTGTTCTTATGCCAAAGAAAGTATGCCTTAGACATTTTAAGTGAACGTGGAATGTTGGGATGCAAGCCATCCATATTTTTATGGAACAGAATCACAAACTGGCCCTTGCTGAAGAAAGACCTTATTCCAATCCCTCTCAGTACAGAAGACTGATAGGAAGGCTCATTTACTTAACTATTACAAGACCTGAATTATCTTATTGTGTTCATGTTTTGAGCCAGTTTAAGTAGGTACCAAAGCAGGAACATTGGGATGTAGCAATGAGGGTACTCAGATACCTGAAATCATCCCCTGGATAAGGGATTTTTTGCCCAGAGACAATGAACTGAAGTTGGAGGCATACTGTGACTCTGACTGGGCAGCTTGCCCTGTAACCAAAAGGTTAATCAGTGGATACCTAATGAAGATTGGTTCTGCACCTGTGTCATGGAAAACCAAGAAGCAAGTCACAGTTGTTAAGTCTCTAAAATGTCTGATGTGCATTTCCTTAAGTTTTGATGAGAACTAAACATTGGTTAATGATTTAATTAACCGTCATATTGGTTGCTAACCTGTCTATCTAGTATGCAGATTTAAACAGTAAGAATCATCTGTCTGCTCATATAGATGACTACCTGTCTGGAAGATAAGTGAAAGTCAACCTGTCTACTGAATAGGATTATTGACTTCTTTCTAGAGACGTTTTCAACCTATCTCTCCACGAGTTTCTACACTTGTCTGAGGTTACTTGGTCGCGCTGTCGCGCACGCGCCAAAAAGAACGAGCGATTTATAAAAATGTAGTTTAGGGCGACAACTCGAGTATCGTCTCACAAGGACTCTTTGGTTGTTGTTATTAACACAAAAAATTAGTTCTGGGGGGTTTGGATTGAAATAAAATAAAGAAAACAAACAAAAGCAGAGCAATAAAGACAAAGCAGTTAAAGAGATTATCAAATAAACTAAAGCGATTAACCTACTGTTCTCAGTTTCCCACTATCATTGGTTCATGTAAATTCCAAGCCCTAAGCAGATTCTAATCCCCTCTCGGTTGTAGCAACAATTAACAACGAAATCGCTACTACGGATATATGTTCCTATTCCCGAAATAACAAACGGGGTTAGGCCCTCATGAACTAACGAACATGAATGAACACACGCGAAATAACAAACGCGATTAAGCATAGGAACATAACATCACCGAAATGAATCAACACAACACTATGCACTCCTGAAATAACAAACAGAAACATATAGCATCGCATTGAAAAGAGAATAGCAAACAAAACAGGAAATACAAAGCCTCAAGTGTAATTGAACCCAATCACAGTAGATTAATCTAGGGAGACTAGCTCTCCATTACAAAAGGAAAACAAAACATATCTAAGAAAAGAAGATAAACTACTACTACTGCCTACTCTGACTAAAAACTAGCTAACCCCTCAGTTCTGTCTAAAACAGACTTATATACAACTTCTGGACTACGCGGACTCGCGAGGCGAACACTGTCTCGCGAGGTGAATCTCTGCATCGTTTGGTATTCTCGCGAGGCGAAGTACGGCTCGCGTGGTGAGGAATGGAAAAGTCATGCCTTCTGGTCTTCATCCTCGCGAGGCGAGTCATCTATTCGCGGGGCGAAACAGAAAGGTTGCAAATTTTCTGGCACAGTCACCTTCAGGTTCACGAGGCGAATGTCGTCTCGCGGGGCGAAAGCTCCAGATTTATTTCTTTTTATTAACCTGAAAACAGAAAATAGCATAAGTGCTTTATTTAACTCTAAATCACCTAAATTAACCTAAAAATACTTTAAGGACTCAAAATGCTACTTAAAGACAATCAAGTCTAATTTGGGCGAAAATGATATAAAATTAGCACAAAACCACGGTCATACTAGCTATAAAACTAGATGAGCTAGCTATATTGTTAAGCATCCTTGCTCTCCTAAATCCTAAGATTGGGTTAACATGGTTTTTTCGGATTTTTGGCTTATAACATAAGGTCGTCAAGAAACAATAGGCTATTAGGCTCAATGTGGCTAACTAGGGAACATGCATTAGGGATGGTCCTTTTTAGGTCAAGTAGGTATTTCAAAGAAAATTGACTAAATCATTTGATGCAAACATATAAACATGCAAACCATGAAGATATTCAAGCAAATCCGGGAAAGTGTAACTTAAAAGTGATTCACACAATTCAATAACAATGTTGGAGGCTCAAATTCCTCTCCTGGACATTTTTTAGCAAATTATTTGACCGAGATACATTCCAAATATGTGCATCCCTTCACCCCAAACTTGTCATAAATCACACATCCACAACAAAATTTCTCAAAGTTCGATTTTCAATTTTCATGGGGATCAATTTTCAATTTTCAAATCATTAGGGGAAATCATAAAAAATCAATATTTTTTTTTATTTATGCAATCCATCTATGCTAAATTCAATAAAATCCCTTCAAGCTTACCAACACAAGATTCACACACCTATGACTCAAGTAAAGAAAAAAAAATAATTAAAAAGAGAAGGGTTTAGAAAAACTCATTGAAGACGCTTCCACCCGGATCCCATAGCCTGTGGTACAAAGACCAAGAGATGCCCAAGATGTAAGACCTTCCTCCCGGATCCCATGGCTTGTGGAGTGGAGATGGAGGAAGCAAGTGTGATGAGATTCTATTTACTTCTCTAAGTGTTATTATGAGCCCACTTCCTCTCGGGTTAAATGGTAAGTCACCTACTCCAAGAATGGCCTTTATGTAATTAGTTTCTCCATGAAACACTAGAACCAAGACTTTTTGAGGCTACCTTAGAGCCTTTGCCGCTGTTGATGAAAACTCTCAATTCTCAGGCAATGACTTGAACTCCAAAGTTGGTATTTTTACTAAGGAATGTGATAGACAAATTGTAGGCACAAACTTTGTAACATCCACACATGCATGCAAACCAACATACTTATCCAACTCAAGATTTTGAGGCTCCTCAATAGGATTGGTGAGAGAAGTATTTTCCACATGATTTGTCTCATTTGTCCCTTGAAAAGGAACAATAGGAGTTATTTCCTCCTTGCACTCCTCTTCATGATCCTCTATTCTTGAATCATCTTCCACCACCACTTCATCTTCATTTAAGTCCATATTGGCAACAACATTCTCTTCAATTTGAGTCTCGTACGACTTTTCTGCTAGCAATTTAGAAAATTCACCAGCTTGTTCTTCTAACCTCTGAAAGTTGTTACTTAGCATCTCCACTATCAATTGAGAACATTTCTTATGCATTTTATGCCTTTGAATCATGGCACTAAATTCCTCCTTGCTACGCTCTATGCTCTGGATCAAATGTTGAGCATCTATATCCCAAAGTGATTCCAACACTTCGGGATACAGACTTAATGTCCGGTGGTGGTTGTAAGGATGACAAATAGGATCTCCATTCCTCCTTGGAGTATATCTTCACATGCTTATCAACTATACAATCAAGCACGATCCAATCAATTTGAGATTCCCTGTTTAGATGGAAACAATGGTCCATGTGTGGCATCCAACTAACACAAACAAAACTCAAAAGAAAAGATCAAATATATACAAAATATAAAAAATAATGTCTAAAGTATTTGTCTTCTTTGTTACTAATGATATTGATAGTGCCAATCCCGGCAATGGCACCAAAAACTTGATAGGCTCAGGTAAGCGTACCGGATCGAAGCAAGTAATAATAAAACGGTGAGAAATAGAGTATCGAACTTAGGGATTGGGAAACCAAATATAACTTCACAAATAAAACAACTATTTAGACTAAGAAATAAATGTGAATAGATTTCAAGAAAATAAAATAAACAATAAAAGAAATCAAAGTCAAATATTTTTTTGTTTTTAAATATGAGAAGAGATTTCTAGGATTGAGGCTACCACAATGACAAATTATGAAATCTAATTGACTACCCCTTTATTAATATTTAACTCAATTGAAGGTGAACAATCATAACTTAGTTAATGTTCCCTCTTGAGATACAAGAACCGTGCTCAATTAAACCAACTCCTACTCTCGTGGTAATTGTATTTAAATTGGACCCATTACTATTTATGATAATTCAATGGTACCCTCGAATGACCGCTTCTAACTCTTGTGATTTAAGTCCTGAGTTCCTATGGATCCAATACCTAGGTTCACTGCTAAGTTCATCCCTAGAATATCTAAGACATACAAAAAGGTGATCAATTAATTCACATGGATAAAGCACAATAAGAACCAAATCAATGAATCAAACATTAACAAAAGGGAAAAATCAAATATTCATCATAATAATGTCAAAGGGCATTGCCCAATCCTAAAAACAAAACAACTACTCAACCATAGAAGTAACAAGAAGAAAAGAAAACTCCATTGAAATTGAATCCGCTGCTCCTCTTGGACTGTTGCTTGCGGTACTGCTCCAAACTGAGACTCTGTTGTACGGCGTTATGTTGTTGCGCTACTGCCTGCCTCCCCCTTCCCCTTCCCCGCTTCAACGCTCCCCTCTATATAATGCACATGATCAGCAATTTATTTTTGGTTAGAGATAAAAATCATATATTTAATTTGATGAATAGATAAAAATCATATCAAGTATGATCTTATCCATAAATTATGCTATGTCAATCTTCGAATTCTATTCCATTTAAAATCTTGTGGCCCCCACTTCTCAATTCTTAATTCACGCTCTCACACTTCCACAATTCAATCAAGCTTGTAAATTTTCACTTTAATAGGATGTGGACCCCTACAGAGGTTACTTCACGTTGACCAATTCAAGTTAAGGAGAATTCATGCTATTCTTTCATCAATTCTACACTCAGATTTCACTTCATCATTTTTTTTTTTGCTTTTCAATTAGACATAGGTACATGCAGCAACACTTAGTCACATTAGAATTTGGCCATCTTTTCATTTGCAATTAAGAGCTTAGTTTTTCAGTAGCTTTATTTACATCTTATCACAATGCTCCTCTTTCTCCTTGTTATTTTTCTAAAAATCAAAATAAGAAAATCATGAGAAAAATAACTAAAATCTAATTAAAATTAATTAAATGTAAACATTGACCCTAAAATAACCAAAAGAGGAAAACAAAGTCTAATTTGGGCTAAATCAAGCATTCATCTAAAATTAATTGATAAAATCCGCTCTAAAATAATAGATAAAACATGATAAGCCAGCGAATTATCAGAAGTCTACCTAAACAGTGGAGACCTTTGGTCACTGCTATCTCTCAAGCCAAGGATCTCAATACCTTGACCATGGATGAACTTCTTGGAACACTCACTGTTCACGAGAAAGAACTTAGAGATGAAGTTACACCAAAGAAGGGCAAGTCGCCTTCCTGGAATTCTAATGGTCTCCTCCTTTTGTCATTGTAGCTCCTTTGCCTATCCTGAGCTTTCTTCATATCTTCCCACATCTTCCTGACTTGCTCCGTAGTTTGTTGCACCACATCTGGACCTAAAACTTGGTTCTCACCAGTCTCATACCAACATAACGGGATCCTACACTTTCTGTCATACAGAGCCTCATATGGTGCCATTCCGATACTACTATGGAAACTATTATTATAAGTAAATTCTATCAACAGTAAGAATTCATCCCAACTTCCAGTGTGCTCCAACACACAATCTCTCAATAGATGCTCCAATGACTGAATTGTCCTTTCTGACTGTCCATCAATTTAAGGATGATAAGCAGAACTCGTCCTCAACTTTGTTCCCAATGCATTTTGAAATTGTCTCCAAAATCTAGATGTGAATATAGGATCTCGGTCTGAGACAATACTCGATGGCACACCATGCAATCTAACAATTTCTTTGATGTAAATCTGAGTCAACCTTTCCAAATTGTAACTTTCACCAATAGATAAGAAGTGAGCACACTTCATCAACCTATCAATGATAACGCAAATCGCATCATGCTTCTTAGGAGTTCGTAGTAATCCGATTACAAAATCCATAGCTATACTATCCCATTTCCACTCTGGGATATCTAAAGATTGTAATAATCCTGCTAGCTTCTGATATTCAATCTTAGCTTTCTGACACACCAGACAAGATAAAATATACTCTGCTACTTCTTTCTTCATCCTTGTCCACCAAAACATTTTCTTCAAATCCTGATACATCTTTGTGGATCAAAGATGGAAACTCAACTTACTCTTATGTGCCTCCTCTAAAATCATCTTCTTAAGTTCTGCATCCTCTGACACACATATTCTCTCTCTAAACCTTAACACACCATCTGTGTTAAGTCTCTAAAATGTCTGATGTGCATTTCCCTAAGTTTTGATGAGAATTAAACATTGGTTAATGATTTAATTAACCTTCATATTGGTTGCTAACCTGTCTATCTAATGTGCAAATTAAAAACAATAAGAATCATCTGTCTGCTCATATTAGTGACTACATGTCTAGATTTGCGAAAGTCAACCTGTCTGCTGACTAGGATTATTGACTTCTTTTAAACGACGTTTTCAACCTGTCTCTCCACGAGTTTCTACACTTGTTTGAGGTTACTCGTTGAAGAACCAAGGACCTAACAAGCTTTTGTGAGATGTTGATGAGTGTGATTTCACCTCATATTTCCTTGACATTTTGCATGCATTTTCATATAGTTTAGGCGTATTTTATTTGATTATTTGTTAGTTTTTACCTTGGAACGGGTAAGGTGGTTTTGTGGTACTTGAGTGCAGGAATTGAAGATTAAAATGCTCAGGATTAGTTATGTTGGAGCTGGCATGAAGATAGAGCTTGAAAGGCATGAAAATGAGGCAAATAGAACTGATCACGGCTATGATCGAGTAGAGCTGAAAAGAAAAAATGGAAAAGTCAGAGCTGGTCACGGCCAGATCGTGATGTCCATCACGGCCGTGACATGCCAAATGAACCAGACACTCACAAGAAGAACTAATCACGGTTAGACCGTGATGGTGGTCACGGCCGTGACATACCAACCAGCGAAGCAATCTCCAAGGCAGAACCCATCGCGACCTGGCCGTGATAGCCATCACGACCGTGACGCGCAATAGCTGGATTTTTAGAAATTGATTTGATCTGATTTTTGTGTTTGCTTGGGATTCAAGTTACCCCACATTATAAATAGGCCTCTAGGGCTCGAAACTGGGTACTTTTTGACTGCTAAGCATAGGCAAAAATAAGGATTCTTCTTCTTCTTCTTCTTCTTCTTCTTCTTCTTCTTCTTCTTCTCTCCTCTAGGGTTTTCTTTTTATGCTATTGTTAATCAAGCTTGCTATGATCATGGCAATGCTTGAGTAGTAGTCTTATTTCTAGGAATTGGGGCTATGCCCAAGATTTGTTTATGGTGATGAATTGACATTTGATTTCTTGTTAATTTCAATTTTGCTTTCGATTTGATTCCTATTGTTTTAATTACTCGTAAATTCGGTGGCCACTTATTTGCTTGTCGTAGATACACTAAGGACGAACTTAGCGGTGAACTTAGGTATTGGATCTATAGGAATCAAACTTAGGACTTAAATCACGAGAGTTAGAAGCGGTCCTTCGAGGGTTCACGAATTGTCACAAAACTTAAAGGGTTCGATTTAAATTCAATTACCACGAGAGTAGGGGTTGGTTTAATTGGGCACGGTTCTTGTAACCCGAGAGGGAGCATTAACTTATTTAGGATAAATTCGCCTTCAAAGCAAATTTTGGTAATTAACAAGGAGATTAGTCAATTCAGTAATATAAGCAGTTTTGTGGTAACCCAATTCCTGGAAATCCCTTTTGAATTTGAAAAACCCCTATTTGAATTACTTTCCTATTTTGTTTAATTGCAATTTTAAATTTGATTGTTACTTGATTCCGATTTCAAAAACCAAATCTTATTCTAGTTCAGTTAAATCAATTTAATAACTAATTGTTATTTAAGATCACGGTCTCTGTGGTTTGATCTCTTTTTATTACTTGACGACGAAACCGTTCACTTGCGGATTCGAGTACCATCAAGTTTTTGGCGCCGTTTCCGGGGATTGTGTTTTCTTGAATCTCAATTTAATTTTTAAATTGATTTTTCTGGACCTTTTTTTATTATTATTATTTATTTATTTTTCTTTTTCTAGAGTATCTATCTCTCTACCATAGATATTTTTCTCTTTTATGCAAAGATCCCTAAGTCTTGGAAACCTTATTGAAGTTGACCCCGAGATCAAAATGACCTTTCATAGACGTAGGAGACTACAAAGACAAAGAGAGAGAGAGGTTGATTCCTATTCCACTCATGGCGAATCTACCGGATACCAAACCACTGAAGGACTACGCAGCCCCAAATGCTAGGGGTTTGCGAACTGGGATTGCTAGGCCAGAAATTGAGGTGGAGAACTACACTATACCGCCTCAGTTAATTAGCATGATTAGGTAACATCAGTTTGGAGGATTACCCTCGGAGGACCCGACTGATCATGTGGAGACATTCTTGGAATTCACCGATGCAATAAGGATTCAAGGTGCCCCGATCGATGCTATACGCTTGAGATTATTCCCCTCCTCTCTGACTGGAAAGGCAAAAGCTTGGTTGAAGCAAGTGTCCGCTAATACGTTGTCAACTTGGGACCAACTAGAGCAGGCACTCTTGGAGAAGTTCTTCCCTCCATCCAAGACTGCTTACCTACGAACTCAGATCACCGGCTTCTTCCAAAAGGACGGAGAATGCTTGTCCGAAGCTTGGGATCGTTACAAAGGGTTGCTGGAGTCTTGCCCACATCATGGACTCGAGAGGTGGTTGTTAGTGCACACCTTCTACAACGGATTGGATTACTCTTCGAAGGTGTCACTTGACTCCGCAGCTGGTGGAGCCTTTATGAATAGACCTCTGATTGAAGCATTCAATATCATTGAAAACATAGCCACCAACTACCACCAATGGGGATCGGAAAGAGGTAATAACCCGGAAAAGCTTTCGGGGGGTAAGTTTGAAATGAATAGCACTGATCTAATTATGTCTAAATTTGACTCAGTGAATAAACGCTTTGATAAGCTTGAAAAGGCTAATGTGAGTTCAATAGGTGCTACTAATATTGTTTGTGATGTTTGTGGAATGCAGGGACATGACATAATGGAGTGCCCACATGGTATTGCTCCTGGATCCGGTGCTTCGGGGGAACAAGTGAACTCTTGTCACAACTTCTATGACACGAACCAGAAGTTGCCAAACTATGTTCCCCAAAATTCTTATAACCAAGGAATGAAGAATAGCCCTTATCTCTCCTACGGGAACTACAACAACACGTTGAACCACGAATTCTAAGAAGGCCAAGGTAATAGGAAACCCGCATCGGGGTATCCTCGGGTACAAAAGTCTAAACTTGAGTATCTTATGGAAAATTTTGTTGCTACTCAAACTAAGCAGAATGAAGAATTTAGGCAACAAGGTAAGGCAGTTAATGAGGCAAGAAAAAAGTTAACATCTAAGGTAGATAACTTAGTCATCCATAACAAGATGTTAGAAACTCAAATTGCCCAACAAGCGTGAAATTCGATGAGGCAACCGGGCAAGTTTCCTGGACAACCTGAAGTGAACCCAAATAATGAACAGTGTAAAGCTGTGATTCTAAGGAGTGACAAGAAACTTGAGAATCCCGAGGCTAAAGGGGAGAGCGATAACAAGAGTGTGGATGAGGAGGAGAAACCTACTAAGACACAACCCTTAGAAGAGGAAGAGCCTAGTGAAAAAGTGTCTAAGTATGTCCTTCCACCACCTTACCAACCTCCGATACCTTTTCCTCAAAGGTTGGCTAAGGCCAAGTTAGATAAGCAATTTGGAAAATTTCTGGAGGTCCTTAAGAAATTGTACATAAATGTACCCTTCACTGAGGCGTTACAACAAATGCCCACATACGCTAAATTTCTTAAGGACATCCTGTCAAATAAGAGAAAGCTAGAGGACTATGAAACAATGGCTTTAACTGAGTAGTGCAGTGCTTTAATTCAAAATAAATTGCCTCCTAAATTGAAAGATCCAGGTAGTTTCTCTATTCCTTGCTTGATTGGTAACACTAGTTTTGATAAAGCTCTTTGTGATTTGGGGGGCCAGTGTTAGTCTTATGCCCCTCTCTGTTTGCAAGAAGTTGAAGATGGGTGAAATAAAACCCACAACAATCTCCCTTCAGTTGGTAGATCGTTTAGTCAAATTCCCTATAGGCATATTGGAGGATGTTCCTATTAGAGTGGGTAAATTTTTCATTCATGTGGATTTTGTGGTACTTGAAATGGAAGAGGATTCATAAATCCCCATTATTCTTGGTAGGCCTTTCTTGGCTACCACAGGAGCAATTATTGATGTTAAAAATGGAAAATTGACTTTAACTGTGGGTGATGACAAAGTTGAATGTGATTTAGCTAAATCTATTAAACATCCTTCTTTTGAAGATTCTTGTTGCAGGGTTGACTTAATGCACCAAGTGATGAAAGAAGAATCCACTCAAGCTTGTGTTGATGGCCCATTAGAAATGTGTTTGATTGGTGGAGACTTAAATGCTCATGGAGGAGAAGTAAGGAATTATGCCCGCTTTCTGGAGGCTAGTCCAGAAATTTCTCCGAACAAAACAAAGAAAGAGAAACTTGAGTTGATACCAAAGAATAAGGATTTGAAAGATGAAGAAGCCCCTAATGTAGAACTAAAACCTCTTCCTTCCACATTAAGGTATGAATTTATTGGTCCTAACTCTTCCTATCCGGTGATTGTAAACGCTATCTTGAACGAGTTGGAAATTGAGAAATTGCTTAGGGAGCTTAGAATTCATAGAAAAGTGAGGATACACAATTGATGATATTAAAGGCATAAATCCTTCTTTTTGCATGCATCACATTTTAATGGAAGATGAGCATAAACCATCCATTGAGCATCACGTAAGTTGAACCCTAATATGAAAGAGGTGAAGAAAGAAGTGCTTAAGTTGTTAGATGCGGGGGTTATTTATCCAATCTCTGATAGTGAATGGGTTAGTCCGGTACATGTGGTTCCTAAGAAAGGGGGGATGACTGTTATTCAAAATGAAAATAATGAACTAATCCCTACTAGGACGGTAACCGGTTGGAGAATGTGCATTGATTATAGGAAGTTAAATAAGGCAACAAGGAAAGATCACTTCCCTCTTCCATTTATTGATCAAATGCTTGAAAGGTTAGCTAGGCATTCATACTTTTGTTACTTGGATGAATATTCCGGTTTTCATCAAATTCCTATACATCCTAGTGATCAAGAAAAGACCACATTTACTTGTCCCTATGGCACTTTTGCCTATAGAAGAAGGCCTTTTGGTCTATGTAATGCACTAGCTACTTTTTAAAGATGCATGATTGCAATTTTTTCTGAATTTATTGAAAACATCATGGAGGTTTTTATGGATGATTTTTTTGTTTATGGAACTACCTTTGATGACTGTTTAACAAATTTGTCTAAGATTTTGCAGCGATGTGAAGAAACCAATTTGGTATTGAATAGGGAAAAATGTCATTTTATGGTAAAAGAAGGTATAGTGCTTGGGCACGTGATTTCTGGTAGAGGTATTGAGGTGGATAGGGCCAAAATATATGTTATTGAAAATTTGCCCCCACTGGTAAATGTGAAAGGAGTTAGAAATTTCTTGGGACACGCTGGGTTTTACCGGCGTTTCATCAAATATTTTCAAAAATTTCTAAACCCATATCTAACCTATTAATGAAAGATGTTTCATTTGATCTTAATGAGGAATGTTTGAGTGCATTTTATAGGTTGAAGGAAGCTTTGACCACCGCTCCCATTTTGCAAACACCAGATTGGAATGAGCCATTTGAAGTAATGTGTGATGCTAGTGACTAGGCCGTGGGAGCGGTGTTGGGACAAAGGATAGACAAGAAGGTTCATGCAATATACTATGCAAGCAAGACTCTAGATGGAGCTCAAGTCAATTATGCCACAACTGAGAAAGAGTTGCTTGCGGTTGTCTTTGCATTTGAGAAATTCATATCATACCTTGTGGGGTCTAAAGTCATAGTGTACACGGACCACTCCGCACTAAAGCACCTCATGACTAAGAAGGAAGCAAAGCCAAGACTCATCCGATGGATTCTCCTTCTGCAAGAATTTGACTTGGAGATTCGGGACCGGAAAGGGACGGAGAACTTGGTTGTGGACCACTTATCCAGACTTGAACCATTGGAACATGAGAAGGGACAACTTGCCGATAGAGGATTGTTTCCCCGACGAGCAACTGTTCACCATCTTGGTAAAGAATGCTCCATGGTATGCGGATTTTGTGAATTATTTTGTATGTGGGATTCTACCACCGGAGTTCAATTATCAACAAAAGAAGAAGTTCTTTTCCAATATCAAGAACTACGTGTGGGATGAGCCTTACATTTTCCACAAGTGTGCGGATAGCATTTACAGAAGGTGTATTCCAGAAGTCGAGGTTCTAAGTATCTTGAGTTGTTGTCATTCTTCATCTTACGGAGGACATGCTAGTCCCTCAAAGACGGCAACAAAGGTGCTTCAAGCTGGTATCTATTGGCCTCATATTTTTAGAGATGCCAGAATGTTCGTGTTTGCTTGTGATCCATGTCAAAGAACGGGGAACATCTCTAAGAAGCATGAAATGCCACTCAACACTATGCTAGAAGTAGAGATATTTGATGTTTGGTGAGTTGACTACATGGGACCCTTTCCTTCCTCTTGCAACATTAAGTTCATTCTTGTAGCCGTTGATTACATCTCTAAATGGGTGGAAGCCATTCCTTCCCCAACAAGTGATGCAAAAATCGTAATCTAACTATTCAAGATGGTGATTTTTCCAAGGTTTGGAATTCCAAGGGCAGTCATTAGTGACGGAGGATCGCACTTCATTGAAAGACTATTTGAAAAACTCCTACTCAAATATGGAGTCACTCATAGGGTTGCTACACCTTACCACCCTCAAACAAGTGGGCAAGTCGAAGTTTCCAATCGAGAGATAAAGAGCATTCTAGAGAAGACCGTTTCAAGTTCGAGAAAGGATTGGTCGTTAAAGCTTGATGATGCTCTTTGGGCTTACCGTACGGCCTACAAGACTCCTATTGGGATGACACCCTTTAGACTTATTTACGGGAAGCCATGTCACTTACCAGTCGAGCTTGAGTATAAGGCCTTGTGGGCCATTAAGAGGCTAAACCTTGATATAAAAGCTGC
This sequence comes from Sophora flavescens, assembly GCA_030762895.1. Lineage (NCBI taxonomy): Eukaryota > Viridiplantae > Streptophyta > Magnoliopsida > Fabales > Fabaceae > Sophora > Sophora flavescens. The sequence continues at coordinate 19,422,243 of CM061067.1, forward strand.
TGGGGAAAAGAGAATCCTTCAACTTCATGAACTTGATGAGCTAAGATTGGATGCTTACGAGTCCGCAAGGTCTTACAAGGAGAGAACAAAGAGGTGGCATGATAAGCATATCCTTCGTAGAGAATTCCATGAAGGAGAATTGGTGCTACTATACAATTCGAGGTTGCGGTTATTCCCAGGAAAGCTCAAGTCTAGATGGTCCGGACCATTTAAAGTAATGAAAGTATTTCCGTATGGTGCCGTCGAGGTTTGGAACCAGGAACATGGAGCATTAAAGGTCAATGGACAGAGGCTGAAGCACTACCTTGGAGAACATCCACTTGAACAGGAGGTTGCAATTTCCCTCCTCGATCCAACATCAACAGATTGAAAGGACTATGGTCAAGCTTAGGACCGTAAATAACCGCTTCTTGAGAGGCAACCCAAGCTTTATTTCCCTTCTTCCCCTTCTTAGTTTGTTTCTGAATTTTGTCTTTGAATAATTTAGAAGAATTGAGAGAAGAATGATCACAATTAATGGATTTGTCAAGTGTTTTCAGGTCAGGAAGACATGAAGAGTGAAAAGGGCATGGAAAAGAAAGTCACAAATGATCACGCCCAGGCCGTGACATGGGTCACGGTCGTGATGAATCAACAGCTGAAAGTCAGACAGTATCACGGCGCAGCCGTGATTACCATCACGGGCGTGACGAGAAGGCCCCAAAAGATCAGAATCCATCATGGCCTAGCTGTGATGTAAGTCACGGCTGTGATGTGAAGACCAGAAAGTCAGGAAGGATCACGTCCAGGCCGTGATAGTGATCACGACCGTGACAGGTCAGTTGAAACAGAACAGATTCTATCACGGGCCAACCGTGATATGCATCACGCCCGTGAAAAGGGATTTGCCTGACACAACGCGTCATGGCCTGCCCGTGATGTGGGTCACGGCCGTGACACGCTTTTAACTCATATTTAAAATGCAAACCCTATCCCCTCTACTTAAACACAATCTAACTCTCTTCCTCCTATCTACTTTCTCTCTACCTCCATAGCCACCAAGCTCTCACCCTTCATTCCACATCCTCATTTCCTTCATCTCACACTCATCAACACACCCCCTTAACCCAAACCCACCATCTTCCTCTTCATCCACTCATCTTCTTCTTCCTCTCACAACCTCCACCATACCCATTCACCCAAAAAGCTTGAAAACTCACCTCTCCCATGACACCCATGCCCAACCAACTCTACCCCTTTGCTCCCTAGACCTAACCCAGCAAAACCCACAAGTCAAATCCTTCAATTTTGGGCAAAATCAAAAAGTCCCAATTTTGAAACCCTAACCCCTAAAAATCCGAATTGCAGAAAAAAGTAAAAGAGGGGATTGTAAATTTTGGTGCTTTGAGATTCATTGAAGAAAATCATGGCAAGCAAACGTCAAAGGGAAACCGAAGCCTCACGCCCTCGTACCAGAGGAAGCAGGAACCCAGGTAACTACTCTGACTCTGACTCTTGTAACTCTGAGACCGATGAACATGTGTATGGGATTGTTTTCAAAGATAATGCTTAACAAGATAGATTTAATGCTTTGAAAAATAGGAAGATTATCCAAACAAAATATCTTGATGATGCATGTATAGACACCTTAGGCCTGACTGTTGACATCAACTGGATGTTAGAAAACATAGGGAGGAGCGAGTTTGCTCGCACTAGATACTCTGCATTTGCTGGTCCTACTCTGGAGTTCTTAAGCTCTCTAAATGCAAAAATTCTTCAGGGGCCACATTGCCTTGAGGGAAAGATTACATTCCGGCTCTTCAACCAGGATTTTGTACTAACCCTAGCTGAATTTAATGAGATTTTTGGTTTACCTGTAGGGGGTGACAGAAGATACCCCTTAGGGTTTAGTGCACATAGTTTCTGGTCAATAATTGACTATGAAGGCAGGAGTTTTGACCCTCAGACATCCAAGTCCACAGCCCTTGTTAACCCAAGTATAAGATATATGCATAGGGTCATTGCCAACATCCTGTTTGGCCGTGGAGAGAGTGACGGATCCGTCCACCAGGACGAGGTCTTTATACTATGGGCCATGCTCCACCCTGAGAGCAACGTGGACACAGGGTCGTTTTTGGCTAGGCACCTCTTAAAGGTCGCCAAGAGTTCGAGTAGCACTATTGTCATTGGTGGCTTAATCACCACCGTATGCCATCACTTTAACTTTGATTTGGATGGTTTTGAGGCCACCCCAGGATGGACACGTATCACCTTGCAGGCTTGTGAGGCCATGGGGATGATCACCCAGGAGGATGATACGTACTCCCTGAAACACCCAAGGCATGGGCACCTAATTCCTCTCCTTAACCCCGCACTTTTGGATGTAACAAATCCGGCAAATTGGAAAGTGCCGGTGAGAGAGGAGCCTCAGCCTATTAGGATACAAAGGCCGTTACGCCCACCACCGTAGGCTAGGCCGTCTGGTCACCCATCTTCTTCCTCTGCAAGTACGTCGTTCGATGATCCCTATGCGCGGTTCTTCCACCTTTGACACTATCCTAGCGAACCAGGAGCGCATCATGGAGGAGCAGCGTGAGCAGATAGCCATGATCCCGCAACTCTATGACTGGCATCTGAGCTAGCACCCACCACCTTAGTGAGTTGTTTTTATTTTTATCCTCCCTACGACTTAATTATTTACATTGGGGACAATGTAAGTTTTTAAGCTTGGGGTAGGGGTATTATTTTTACATTCTTGCATGTTGCATTCATTTAGGGTTAGTTTTGCATATATCACATGATTAGATTGCCCCTTGCTTAGAGTATGCCTCCAATTGTGAAAAAACTTTGTGCCAAATGAATTGAGACAGTGAATTTTTGAACCCAATTTTTGTATTCTTGTGATAGGCTAAAAATAAAAATGCTTGAGATGATCTTTTGATAGTTAATAATTAGCATGTGGTTCCTTAGATTTGGGTTTCTCATTGATTTTAAACTACTAAATGTGAGATTTTGAGCCTAAAAGGGGTACTCACTAAATCTACCAAATTCCTTGTGATCGAGTGTTTTATTCCTCTTGGATTGTGTTCTCTAGAACTTGACTTGAAACCGTTTTGAAACTTAAAATTTTTTGAAAACATATTTGAAAATGATTGAGGCACTAGGTATTTTTCTGGCCTTCTGAACTTTGATTGATTAAATACTACCCCTTAGTTGCCCAATTTTGAGCCTAAAAGAATAAAATACTTTTCTTGGTACCTTGATCTATTTTAATAAATGATGCTTGGTATGACACCTTTTAAAGTATTGCAAAAGGGCAAAAAGGAAGTTGGAAAATTAAATTGTGGGATGTTAATATATATATATATATATATATATATATATATATATATATATATATATATATATATCTTAAGTTGAAAATCTCCCCTTCTCCAAATTAAAAAAAAAAAATAAGAAGAAGAAAATGGAGAAGGGGGTGAGAAAAAGAAAGTGAGAAATAAAAATTAATAAGAAAGAAAGAAAGGTGAAAAACTGAACTAAAGCCCAAAAAGGAATTTTAGAAGGTTGTCATGCTTTGCATTGTTTGATATTTTGCTTAGCCTTCTTGAATTTTCCTTTTCTTGATTTCCCCACCTAACAATTAATCCCCTGGCCCCATTACAACCAAAATAAAAGACCTCTTGATTCTTATGTGTTTTCATTAATAAGGTAGAGATTTGGTTAATAGTCAAGCTTATGGTAGGGTACCTTCCTTGAGGAAATTGAGCGAATTGTCATATACCCTCAACAATATGAGTGAGGTAAGAAGAGTGCCCGAATTAGTGAGAGATGTGAATCTGGGGAACCTAAGCTTCTAATTGGACTTAAAATCGATTGTCTCTTGGTTTCTTATTGAATATGCATGTTACTTGGATTTATTACTCGGGTTCTAGATTCACTGTCCATGCTCTGATTGATTATCTTTTCTGGCCTTAGTTATTGCTTGAGGACAAGCAAAATCTTAAGCTTGGGGTAGTTTGATGAGTGTGATTTCACCTCATATTTCCTTGACATTTTGTATGCATTTTCATATAGTTTAGGCGTATTTTATTTGATTATTTGTTAGTTTTTACCTTGGAACGGGTAAGGTGGTTTTGTGGTGCTTGTGTTCAGGAATTGAAGATTAAAATGCTCAGGATCAGTTATGTTGGAGCTGGCCTGAAGATGGAGCTTGAAAGGCAAGAAAATGAGGCAAACAACTGATCACAGCCTAGCCGTGATGGTTATCACGGCCATGATCGAGTAGAGTTGAAAAGAAAGAATGGAAAAGTCAGAGCTGGTCACGGCCAGGTCGTGGTGTCCATCACGGTCGTGACATGCCGACTGAACCAGACCCTCACAGGCAGAACTGATCACGGCTAGGCCGTGATGGTGGTCACGGCCGTGACAGACCAACCAGCGAAGCAATCTCCAAGGCAGAACCCATCACGGACGTGACTCGCAATATCTGGATTTTTAGAAACTGATTTGATCTGATTTTTGTGTTTGCTTGGGATTCAAGTTACCCCACATTATAAATAGGCCTCAAGGGCTTCGAGGGTTCACGAATTGTCACAAAACTTAAAGGGTTCGATTTAAATTCAATTACCACGAGAGTAGGGGTTGGTTTAATTGGGCACGGTTCTTGTAACTCGAGAGGGAGCATTAACCTATTTATGATAAATTCACCTTCAAAGAAAATTTTGGTAATTAACAAATAGAGTAGTCAATTTAGTAACATAAGTAGTTTTGTGGTAACCCAATTCCTGGAAATCTCTTTTGAATTTGAAAACCCCCTATTTGAATTACTTTCCTATTTTGTTTAATTGCAATTTTAAATTTGATTGTTACTTGATTCCGATTTCAAAAACAAAATATTATTCTAGTTCAGTTAAATCAATTTAATAACTAATTGTTATTTAAGATCACGGTCTTTGTGGTTCGATCTCTTTTTATTACTTGACGACGAAACCGTTCACTTGCGGATTCGAGAACCATCAGTTATCCTATCAAAAAGAGACTTGAAGCCTTCTCTCCTACTCAGTCTCGCGCTTATCAAGAAAAGTCAGAAGTTACTCTCTCAAGTAACCTTAGATATCAGAACCAAAGACCAGTTAAAGAATGCTTCCAACGTGCTTTATTCTCTATTACCTCTGGTCCTTACACGAAAAGGGAATATTACTCAGCAAAGTACAAAAAGCTCTTTGCACAACTCTAATATGGCAGATTCACGATGTATAAAGCCATGATCCTTCAAGTTAGAGCACAACCAACGTTCCTATTGGATTAATGGCTGCCCAGAATGACTCTATTGCATTTAATGAAGTTCTGCTTGAAGCCAACATCTTAGGGAATGTCTCTAACGGATCTTAAATGCTTGAAGACTATAAATACAGAAGTCATTGACGATGAAGATACAGAGAATACTTATAGAATTAAAGAGTCATTACTCTGCGCATTAATATCTTCATTCTTTCATTCAGTATTCTTCAATCATTTGAAGTCATTACGCAGACTTTCCTAAGCTTTACATTTAAATCACTCTATGAGTGTTAGTGAAAGATCTATTTGTCTGAAGTTGTATTTACTTCAAACCAAATTTCTTAAACAAATCTGACTTCGAGCCTGAAGAGGCTAGGTGTGCAAAGAATACTTGTGTTGGAGCCTGAAGAGGCCAGGTGTGCAAAAAATACTTGGAGTCTGTAACCTGATCAGTTATAGTGGATAAATCTTGGTGCTGCCAAGGACTGGGCGTAGCTCTTTGCTTTGAAGAGTGAACCAGGATAAATAATTGTGTCAATCTCTCTTTCCTTATAAACTCTTTAGTTGCTTTAGTTTTCTTATCAGTTTGTCAAGTGTGTTTGTCTAAGTCACTATTAAAATTTCATCGGACAGGTCACCTGTCTGTCTTGTATCTTTCCACTCGTTTGAACCAAACTTCTGTATGCGAAAAGTTTTCAACTTTGTTTAAAATATGATAAACACAATTCAACCCCCTTCTCGTGTTTATAGTTGTCTATTTCAGTTGGTATCAGAGCTCAGCCTCTGGGTTGAACATCTAACAGTGTAGAGGTAAAAGGTCCTGAAGAATAGACATGACTGATGGAGCTAGTTCAAGTGGAAGTCACCAGACTGAAGGAGCCTCCCTAACCTGACCTCCTTACTTCAATGGAGAAAACTACAGCTATTGGAAAGATAGATTTCAATGGTTCATTCTATCTACAAACTCTGATATCTGGGATGACATTACAGATGGTCCATTCATTCCCAAGAATGATGATGACACTGACAAGCCAAAAGCTCAGTGGACTACTGCAGAAAAGACAAAATGGAAGCTGAATCACAAAGCTAGGTATAACATCATTTGTGCTCTCAGTCCTGAGGAGTTTGAGAAGGTACGTGCTTGTGACTCTGCCAAAAAAATATGGGACACTTTATTTGTCACACATGAAGGAACAACCAAAGTCAAAGAGTCAAAGATTGCCATACTTGTCAGAAAGTATGAACTGTTTGTCATGGTGGAAGGAGAATCTGTTGCTCAAATGATAGGAAGATTTCAAACTATAGTCAACAGTTTAAAATCTCTTGGCAAAGTCTACACCAATGTTGAGAATGTTGGAAATATTCTGAGAAGTCTACCTAAACAGTGGAGACCTTTGGTCACTGCTATCTCTCAAGCCAAGGATCTCACTACCTTTATTATGGATGAACTTATTGGAACACTCACTGTTCATGAGCAAGAACTTGGAGATGAAGTTGCACCAAAGAAGGGCAAGTCAATTGCTCTGAAAGCTGACCAAAAGTCAGCAAAAGCTTTCAAGGCTTTAAAGGCAGAAGAGTCATCCAGTGATACTGACCTGTCTCAACACGAGGATTCTGAGAGGGATGAAGAATTGTCTCTCCTGACCAGATAGATAAAGCTTCTCCTGCAGAAAAAGAAGTTCAAGAGGGATAAACCATTCAGAAGGTTCAACAAAGACAAGAACCTCAAAGAATCCACTTCAACAGACAAAAGTTCAATTGTATACTATGACTGCAAGAAGCCTGGTCACATCAAGGCTGAATGTCCTCAACTCAAGAAGGCCCTTTTTAAGAAATTCTTCAAGAAGAAGAAGAAAGGAATGATGGCTACTTGGGAGGATCTGGAGTCAACATCTTCAGATGAAGAAACAGAGGAAGAAGGCAATCTCTGTTTGATGGCAAACACTGACTCAGACTCAGATGATGAGGTACATCCTGACTATGAGGAATTACTTGATGCCTATGAGGAGTTGCTGGAGGAATCCAACTGCTTATCTAAGGCCTTCAAATCCCTCAAGAGAGAGTATGTAAAGCTTACGAGTGAGCATAAACAGAAATCTCAAGAGTGTGAGAAGTTGGCTAAAGAAAATAGTGAGCTGAAGACTGAAAAGTCTAATGAATCTAAGATCTCAAGTGAAACATCACCATCTGAAGAAGTTGAAAATCTTCAACAGAAAGTGGAAGAGCTCACTTCTGATATTGCCAAATTTGTTAATGGTAGAGATAATCTGACTAAGCTACTTGACTGTAAGAGGCACTCTCTTAACAAAGAAGGCATTTGATATGTCCATCAGACACATCATAAAGTATCTACTAAAGCTTCTACTGTATCTGTTAAGTCAACTTTAACCAAGTCTACACCTGTCTGTAACTTATGTGGAACAACTAGACATGTTATGTCTAAGTGTATCAATAAGAAGAGAAGGAAGTCTTCATAGACTCCTAGAACTAATAGGAAAGGACCCAAAAAAATATGGCTACCTAAAGATCAAATAATTTTTGTTACAGATGTCCTCAACAGGACAAAGAAAACGCCACTGTTGGTACCTGGACAGTGGTTGCTCGCATCATATGACAGGAGAAAGGTATATGTTCCTAGACCTCCAACTTAAGAAAAGAGGACACATTGCCTTTGGAGGGAATCAGAAAGGAAAAGTTATAGGTATTGGTACTATTGGTGGTAAACCCCCTCTTTCCTCTATATCTAATATTCTTATGGTTAAGACACAATTTGCTTAGCATAGTCAATTATGTGATAATGGATTTGATGTTTCCTTTACCAAGGATGTATGCATAGTTAAAGACCGTTGTGGCAAAACCCTCTTTTCAGCTAAAAGGCAAAAAAAATCTTTATAAGATTGAACTGTATGATCTCTCAGATCAAAGTGTAACCTGTCTGATGTCTAAAGAGTATGAGAGGTGGTTATGGCATAAGAAACTAGGGCGTGCTAGTATGAAGCTAATTTCTAAATTAAAAGGAATAACCTTGTGAGAGGATTGCCTGATATTTGTTTTAAGAAAGATGTCTTGTGTGATGCATGTCAGAGAGGTAAACAAATAAAATCAAGTTTCAAATCTAAAAACCAAGTATCAACCTCTAGACCTCTTCAATTGTTACACATGGATCTGTTTGGACCAGTTAGTGTTGCCAGCCTGACTGGAAGAAAATATGGATTTGTCATAGTTGATGACTATTCGAGATACACATGGGGTACTCTTCTTAACCCACAAGGATGAGTCTTTTAAGACTTTCTCAGTATTCTGCAAAAGAGTACAAAATGAGCAGGGTTTATGTATTTCTACCCTTAGAAGTGATCGTGGGGGAGAATTTGAAAATGAGCAGTTTAGACAGTTGTGAGGAGAATGGAATCTCTCACAATTTCTCTGCACCTAGAACTCCACAGCAAAATGGAGTGGTTGAGAGAAATAACAGATCTCTACAAGAGATGGCTAGATCTATGCTCAATGAAAATAATCTCCCTAAGTAGTTCTGGACAGAAGCTGTAAATACTGCTTGTTATGTACAAAACATAATACTTATTAGGCATTTTCTAAAGAAGACTCCTTCTGAATTGTGGAGAGGAAAAACCCCCAACATATCTTATTTACATGCTTTTGGATGTGAATGTTTTATTCTAAATACCTGAGAAAATCTTGGAAGATTTGATTCTAAGGTAGATAAAGGTATTTTCGTAGGATATTCTGAAATGTCTAAGGCTTTTAGAGTTTACAATTCAAGAACTTGTATTATTGAAGAATCTGTTCATGTTAAATTCAATGATGGATTAAAGACTTATAAAGAACTATCATATCTAGAAGATGATCTTGCAGGTCTTGATATAAACAAGCCATAAAGTCAACAACCCGATCTAACCAAAACAGGCCTATGCTTGAGGATGTCAGACAAGTGGAGCATACAAGTCAGCAGACAAGTCAAGATCTTCATGATGATCTCAAAAGGGATTGGAAGTTCAACACTCATCATCCTAAGGATCTTATTATTGGAAATCCTTCTGAAGGAGTAAGAACCAAATCCATACTAAGAGAATCAAGAAATGTGGCGTTTATATCAGAACTAGAGCCAAAACGCATTGAAGAAGCTCTTGAGGATGAAAGTTGGATTCTTGCTATGCAAGAAGAACTTAACCAATTCACCAGAAATGATGTCTGGACACTTGTCTCTAAGGCTATAACCAACAAGAAGGAATTGACTATACTGAAACTTTTGCACCTGTAGCTAGAATAGAAGCTATACACATTTTAATGTCATATGCTGCACAACACCAAATCACCCTATTTCAAATAGATGTAAAAAGTACTTTCCTAAATGGTGTAATTGAGGAAGAAATGTATGTTAAACAACCCCCTGGTTTTGAGGATACTGATAAACCAGATCAAGTTTTCAAAATTAAAAAGGCATTATATGGTTTGAAACAAGCACCTAGAGCATGGTACGACAGACTTAGTTCTTTTCTCATGCATAATGGTTTTACTAGAGGACAAGTAGACAATACTCTGTTCAAGAAATGCTCTCAAGAGAACTTTATTATAGTTCAAATATATGTTGATGATATTATTTTTGGAGCAACTAATGCAAAGTTGTGCAAGGAATTTTCAAATCTAATACAAGCTGAATTTGAGATGAGCGTGATGGGAGAATTGAAGTTCTTCCTTGGATTACAAATCAAGTAGAAAATTGATGGAATTTACATCCATCACCAAAAGTATACCAAGGAGATACTGAAGAAATACAAAATGGAAAATTCTAAGCTCATGAAAACCCCTATGCAACCTAATACAAAACTAAGCAAAGATGATGAAGGTAAAAAGGTAGACCAAACTGTCTACAGAGGTATGATTGGCTCTCTACTGTATTTAACTTCAAGTAGATCTGACATTCAATTTAGTGTCTGTATGTGTGCTAGATTCTAATCTGATCCTAGAGAATATCATCTTAAGGCTGTTAAAAGAATATTTAGATATTTGCTTGGAACTACTAATCTTGGTTTGCTTTATTTAAGATCAAAAGAATACAGATTAGTGGGATATTGTGATGCTGATTTTGCTGGAGACAGAATAGAAAGAAAAAGCACTAGTGGAGGATGTCACTTCATTGGAGTAAGCTTAGTCTCATGGTCAAGCAAGAGGCAGACAACTATTGCCCTCTCTACTGCTGAAGCATAATACATCTCAGCTGTTAGTTGCTGCTCTCAACTTATATGGGTAAAACATCAACTTAAGGATTACTCTATTTATGAGCATAACATATCTTTATGGTGTGATAATTCCAGTGCTATATGCTTAACTGAAAATCCAATTCATCATTCTAAGGCTAAACATATTGAAATCAAACATTATTTTATTAGGGATTATGTTCAGAAAGGCATCTTTGATATTAAGTTTGTTAAAACTGAAAATCAAAGGGCTGATATTTTCACCAAACCCTTAGCAGAAGAAAGGTTTTAATTTATTAGAGATAATCTAAACATGCATTGCATTGTTGAATGACATGTCTGAATGTTAACCTGTCTGTGCTTTATCACCTGTCTATGCTTACCTGTCTGACTCTGCTGATTCACTATGCTAGAACTCAACAGTTTTGTTGAAATGATTATTAATTAATTAATGCATTCCATTATCTGAAGCTAATCATGTGCATGGTTGTTTACATATCTCGAAACCATGATATCATTATGTCTTAAGTGGGCGCTGCGGTTCCCCATACAAATCGTACCGTTTTGAATTAAAAATGTCATTTTTCTCTCTCCTACCTTTATGACTATAAAATACAATAGATCAGAAAGTTTGAACCTTTACGTTTTCAAAATTCCAAAATCTCTTTGTCTTTTCGTGTCTGAAACCCTCTTCTCTCTCGAAAACCTAGAACCGTTTTCTCTCCAAAATGGCATCATCTAAGCATCTCTCTACAAAGGAAATTGCCGAGAAATACAATCTCAAGGTTACTGAGATCGAGAAGATCATTCCCAGAAAGACTGTTGATCTTCAACAGATGAAGAAGCTAGGTATGGATGTCACTTAAGAGTTGGATTATTCCAAATGGACTCCTTTCTTCGACATAAAGGAGCTTGTTCACCCTAAGCTCGTTCAAACATTCTGGAGAAATGTCGTGGTTGTCACCAACCGACTGAACGGAATCAAGAGCTTTAAGGCTAAAATGGGGGATAGAACCCTTCTCTTCCCCATCAGTTCTCTGGAGCTTGTCACAAAATGTCCGAGAATCGGAGCTGGCTTCACATCCAACTGGGAAGATGAAGAGGGAGTTGACAATGTCAACATTGCCATCTATGGTGTTCCGAAACCTGTGAACCCTAAGCTTGTCAACATGGTGGTCAAGTGCAGATTTCTGCACAAATTGCTGTTGGAGTGCGTGATGCCAAGGAAAGGCTCACAAGATAGTGTGACCAAGATGGACAGATTTGCTCTGTACCACTTGATCCACAAAATCAAGGTTGACATCAACGACCTTATCTACATGTACCTTGAGACTCTGATCAAGAGAACCAACATGCAGACCTATCCTTATGGGATGTTGCTGTCAAGGGTCTTCAGGAACAAGTTGTTTGTTCCTAGTGATGTTCACTTTGTGGACATGTCACTCCCCATAGACAGGAAGATATTGTCTATGATGGACTTCAAGGGAATCCCTCTTGCTGATGAGGAGGCAGATGATAAGAAGAAGCAGAAGAAGAAAAAGCCTGATGTTGAGCAGAAGGAGGAAGAACCAGTGGTTTCCACTGATGAGTCAGAAGTCCCCATTTCTGATAGACTGTTCAAATCGTCAGGAAAGGTGGCCAGACAAGACCAAATTCCAGAGTTGCAACCTTCAGTGTCTGAAGATTCTGATGAGACAGTTGAGCCCTTGAGGTTCAAGCTAAAGATACCTTTTCCCAAGAGGAAGACTAGTGAAGCTGAGGAATTAGTAGATGTTCCTGCTCATCCCAGCATGAAGAGGAAGCTGATGAAGACCTTTGCCAAGGTCAGACTAGTTGAGCCTGAGCCTAGCCAAGAGGAAGCATCTGCTCAGGGGGAGCAGATAGAGCAAGTCCTGGAAGAACCAAAGAAGACTTTCATTTTGGGAATTATTCCCAAGAAGAGAAGATCTGGTTACCCAATACCTGCAAAGACTGAAGTGCCTGCAGAAGCTAACACTACAGAAGACCTGTCTGGAGGAGCTCAGACAGTTGTACCGGAGGATGACCAAGTGTCTCCATCTCCTAAGAAGTTGAAGCTATCTAAAAACTAGATAACTCCTTCTTCCCCCTTTTCATCAAGGTGTCATCACCCCATATGTCTCTTCTCCATCTGCCCTTTTTGTTCAACCTCTCTCTGTTGCATCTCCTCTTCCTTCACCTGTCCACTCCTTTCAAACACAAACATTTTCTTTCACTGTTGTACCTGATGTATGTCAGTACACTATTCACGGGGACTCTACTCCCAAAGAACAAACTGGCATATCATCGAGACTCTGTGTCTAATCTTCAATCTCTTTTGCTTGCTAGTATCTCATATGTCTCTATCGTTCCTTCTCCCCCACCTCATATTCTTAACCCCTGTAGAGAACTTTTCTTCTACCCACCTATTATTGTCTTCATTAGAACATTAGCTGGAACTCACTATCCTGCTTCTGTTGTAATGCTACCTCGTAGGTCTAGGTATTTCTTTATGTTAATTACTGGATCAAATTCTTTCTTTTGTCATATTGATTCGTTATTACCTATCCCACTACAAAAAAGGTTATTTAGCGACCGAAAATAGTGACCAAATTTATTGGTTGCTATTTGCGACCGAAATGGCGATCGATTGTAGGATCTACATGAAACACTAGTTATAGTTGACACTGCGAGTGAAATAGAGCATAGCAGAGTTATCGGTCGCTATTTCGGTTGCTAAATAAAGGAAAGTAAAAGTCAAAACTTGTTGACTTTTTAGCGACCGAACTGGCAACCGAGTTAAATGCAACGGTTAAATTTTATTTATATTTGCGACCGATATTAATTCGGTTTCTAAACGACGCGTAAAAAAATTAAAATAGAGCGTGTTAGCGACCGATTTTTATGAATTCAAATTTCAAATTAACCCAGTTTGCGACCGATTTAGCGACCGAATAATTCGGTCGCTAAAAATAAAATCCCTAAATCACAATTTCCTTCCTCTCTTCCCCCATTTCTCTCTTTTCTTCTCTTCTCTCTCACGCGCAGCTCCTTCCCCTTCCCTGTTCCGACCGCGCATCGCCACCTCTCATCGTCCCGTCCTCCTCCGGCCACCACTTGGTAAGGTTCTCCTCTTATCCTTCTCATTTTGTATTTTTCCTTCTCTGTCTCTCACTCTCTCTTCCTCCTCCCAGCAGCACCGTGCCACCACCGCCACCACGACCACCACTGTAGCGTCGTGACCTCCTCCTTTGGTAAGGTCTCCTCTCCTCTCTCTCTGTGTATCTCTCTCTCTCTTTCTCTCTCTCTCTCTTGCTCGGTTCTTTTTGTCTCAGTTTCTCTCTATGTCTCTCTCAGGTGTTGTCTCTTCCTCCTCCGGTCACCACCACCATCTCAAGGGGTTCTGTTCATGCGACCACCACCCCCACAATCTCCTCTGATCAGTTCTGTCTCAGGTTAGGATTTAGGGATGTTCTGTCAGTATGGGTATTTATGCTGTCAAATTAATCATTGATGTTGTTCTAGTGAAATTCAGAGTAGAGAAATTCTGACAGTAGGGGTATATTGATTTAAATAACTTATTGGATAGATAATATAAGTTAGCTTCCTCTTGATTCACTATCTCTAAGACTGTAATGCTTGGAAGTAAGACTACTATAAGTTTCATGGCCATCCCTGCATAAAATAAGCAAATATGAAGCCAAGAATGTAATTAGTAAATTACAGGCACATTGTATTAGACATATGGAATACTATTTTAATATGAGAAATTGATAAGAAATTAGATATCAGAATAGTTTATTATAAATATAAGTATTGACTTAGATGCTTGTGAGCTATAACTACAATAACAAGCATTCAAGGAACAAGCAGACACCCACCAACGACCAAATATTTGTCAGTTTGTTGAAATGTTAGTATTTGACATGTTAGTTGTTGGTAGGTTATCAAGTCACTATTTTTTGTATTAAATAGTTATAATCTGAAGCCTGATTATCAAACGGTCTGGACTTGAATGGTAAACTCTACATTGAACTTGTTTGATATATATTGTATTGTATAAACAAGCCAACTTGCTAGGAAGTACGGCTGTTTCACCAAGCCTTAGGCTCCACACCCAAGTGGTATATACTTCACGACTTAAATATTATAAGTGGTGCATTAAGTCATTGATGAGAGATTATTTTTTACATGGTTATCTAATTCATTTCTGTTCTATTCATGTCATGAATACAGAAATAGATTCATTTGCATGAAGTTTGCTAAAGGTTCATTTAATCAACTATTTTGCATTGCTTTCTGTACAACTCTTTTCTCTGTTCAAATATGTTATTCATGTGTATATCCTTAAGAAATTCAAAGAGTTCAAGACCCAATATAGCAATGATTTAAAAAACACAGAAAGAGGGGACAAAAGTAAAAGGCCTAATGGCTTTCAACAAACTCTTAAATGTTAGTTTCTTAAATGTTAGTATTTGACAGGATTAATTTTATTTATGCATTATAGGTCATTGCTCTATTTCTCGTGAGTTGAAACCGAGTCCCTTCGTCCCCTCTCCATCTCCACAGGTAATCAATTGGTCATAATGGTAATTTGTTGAACTTTTATATTAATAACTTGAATACAATTAAGTTGGCTCTAAGGATATTAATTAGCTTTCATATTGTCTTATTATATTTATCAGTTCCTGATCTTCTTGTCTGCGGCTCCTCCCCTTATCCTTACTTGTTTTTGCATTTTGTCGCATAGGTAAGTTCTCTCAATACTCTTTTTTAAGGTTCTGCTTTGTCTAAAAGGTTCTGATTGTGTGGCGCTTGTAATGTGTTATGTGAATTATATATCTTGTTGTTTGTTAGTGGAGAGCTGAGCTCAATAGGAAGGTATCCTGCCTCAAAGGCAAGATGTTGATTGTGTGCTGATAATTTAATATTTATGCATGTATTTACAATTATGTGTTGTTTGTTAGTGGAGAGCAGAGCTCAATAGGATGTGATCCTGTCAACAAGGCGGGATGCTTGTTGTGTGTTGCTAATTTAGAAGCTATGCATGTGTTTGACAATTATGTTTTACTTGTTAGTGGAGAGCGGAGCTCAATAGGAAGGTATCCTGCCTGAAAGGCAAGATGCTGATTGTGTGCTAATAATTTAATATTTATGCATGTATTTGCAATTATGTGTTGTTTGTTAGTGGAGAGCAGAGCTCAATAGGATGTGATCCTGTCAAAAAGGCGGGATGCTTGTTGTGTGTTGCTAATTTAGAAGTTATGCATGTGTTTGACAATTATGTGTTACTTGTTAGTGGAGAGCGGAGCTCAATAGGGTGTTTGTTACTATATTTTATCTAAGTTTGTATTGAATTATGCTTCAATATATATTTGTTGAAGTGTGCTGCAATCCTTATAAGTCAATGGTTTTATTTTCTGCTAGAGTTAATTATTAAGTTATGAAAGCCTTAGTTTCCTATTTGAGATTCAATATTAATGAGCATGCGTACCTTCTCAGGGTACGCATGCTCATTGTATTGAATCTTGAATTGTCCAAGTGGGATAGTTTGGGAAAAAACCTTTTTCACACTCGTACAATAGTCATTTCCATGTTCAAATGCCTTATATACTTGTTGAAATCTTGGTCTGATGCATTTCCTTTTGTTCTCCTGGCGTATACTTGATCATGGTGATTCTCACCGTGCTCGAGTCATGTACTTGGAGACCGATGGGAAATGCTGCCGAAATTTTGTTAAGTATAAGGTATTTGAATAAGGAAATAACTATTATTAGCCGAGTGTGGTAAAAGTTCCTTCTCGAATGGGATAGGTTCATACCTTGTCATAAGAACGAGATTGATGGAGTTATTGGAATGCACCGTAATATATAAGTGTTATTGTAGGGTTGGTCAGGCTATTTAATTGCCAGCAATGGATATTCCGGAGAATCGGAAATGGATGTATCGTAGGTTGGATCAGAATAAACGTCTTAGGGAAGAGTATAGAGTTAGAGTGGGTGAATTTATAGAGTTTGTTGTTAGCCAGGAGAGATTCATACGGCTGGGCGGTGATCATTTGAGGTGTCATTGCTAAAGATGCAAGTGTCAATCTTTCAAAAGCGTGGATGGAGTTGTAGCCGATCTTTATGAGAAGGGCTTCATGCCTGATTACTATTGGTGGAGTAACCATGGTAAGACGGTGCCTGATTTAAACCTGGTTGTGTTTGAAGGTTCGTACTATGGAAGTGGTGACCGGAGGGAAGAATTGAATCCATACAAGCAGATGATAATGGATCATGCTGGACCATTAGTTGGTGTTGTACTAGAAGAAGATGGGGGAGAAGATGGTGGAATGCGTTCCCAATACATAGAGGAGAATCCGAATCCCGAAGCTCAAAGATTCTATGATATGCTAAGTGTTGCACAATCTCCATTATGGGAAGGATGTCGGGAGTACACGGAGTTGTCGATGTGCATGGAATGGTTGAGTACCAATCTGACTACAATATGCAAGAAGGCTGTTTCAATCGCCTCACCTGGTCAGTGTCCAAGGCGTTGCCAGAAGACAATCGGATTCCTACTAGTTTTTATCATGCTAAGAAGTCTGTGGAAAATTTGGGTGTGGGGTGTTTGAAAATTGATTGTTGCCCGAATGGATGTATGTTGTACTATAAGGATGATTCAGCGGAGAGCATAACATGTTGTCGATTTTATGGTGTGGATCAGTATAAGACAACTACTAGGATGGGCATTGAGAAGAAGATGTCGCTAAAAAAGATGTGGTACTTTCCGCTCGTGTCAAGACTTACAAGATTGTACTCTTCGATGGCCACTGCAGCTCACATGAGGTGGCATAGTGAGCATGAGAGGGAGCAAGATGTCTTGTGTCATCCATCTGATGGAGAAGCTTGGAAGCATTTTGATAGGGTTCATCTGGCATTTTCGCAGGACCCTCGGAACGTCCGATTGGGGTTAACTACTGATGGATTCAATCCTTTCGGACAGTCTGGAAAAGCATACTCTTGTTGGCTGGTTACCCTGACTCGGTACAATCCTCCCCCGGGGATGTGCATGAAGCGGGAGTTTATGTTCCTAACAGTCATAATTCCGAGTCCGTCTAATCCAAAATGTAAGATTGATGTGTACTTGCAGTCGATGATAGATGAGTTGACGATGTTGTGGAATGATGGTGTGTTGACATATGACGTATCTTTGAGGCAGAATTTCATGATGAAAGCAGCTTTGATGTGGACGATCAACGACTTTCCCGCCTATGGGATGATGTCGGGTTGGATGACCGCGGGGAAGCTTGGTTGCCCAATATGTATGGAGAAATCGAAGGCACGCTTAAAAACAGTCGAAAGATCTCATATTTTGATTGTCGTCGTCAATTCCTTCCAAAAGATCATCCTTATAGGCGGAAGAAGAATGCATTCAAGAAGCATTGTACGGAGACAACACCGCCTCCACCACGTTTGTCTGGTCCTAATGTATGGCAGAGAGTACAGTACTTACCGCTCGTCCATGAATCCCAAGGAGAACATATTCTTGATTATGGCGTCAACCATAATTGGACAAAACAAAGTATATTTTGGAGGTTGCCGTATTGGAGGACGCAGCTACTCCGTCATAACATTGATGTCATGCATACTGAGAGGAATGTGTTTCTGAATGTGTTTGACACTGTGATGGACATCAAGGGGAGGACAAAGGATACAAATAAATGGGTATGCTTCCAATATGGGTAGATGTGTTGACATTAAGGAAGCAAAGTTACATGGAATGAAGAGTCATGATTATGACATGTTCATGCAACGGTTGCTTCCAATTGCGTTCGACGCATTACCGAAACAAATTTGGAACCCGCTTGTTGAGCTTAGCCACTTTTTCAGGGAGATTACATCGACAACACTAAAAGTGAATCAATTAAAGGATATGAAGTCAAGATACTCGTTTTGTTATGTAAGCTGGAGCAAATCTTTCAGCCGAGTTTCTTTGATTCTATGGAACACCTTCCAGTTAATCTACCTTACGAAGCAAGAGTTGGTGGCCCAGTTCAATACCGCTGGATGTATCCATTTTAGAGGTAAACAACATCAACTATTTTACTTAATACATATAGAATTCATGAACACGAATTCGTAGTTTAGCTTTCCCTAAAACTAGTAATTATTTGTATGTGTCCATCTTTAATAGGTTCCTGCACTCCCTTAAACACAAAGTCAAGAACAAGGCACGAGTGGAGGGTTCCATTTGTGAAGCATACTTAGTAGAGGAGACTTCCACTTTTGCCTCTTATTACTATCCGGACAAAGTTAATACGAGAATGACAAGGATTCCTAGAAATGTTGATTCGGGCAAAGGAAGTTCAACCAGTCCTCCTATATCAATATTCAACTATCCGGGCAGATTTAGTGGCAAATCAAAAGGATATTTCTTGGAGCAGCGTGACATTAATGCTTCTCATCTGTATATCCATCAAAATAATGAAGAGGTGGTGCCATATTTAGAGTAAGTTTCCACAATGTATTTTATAAGTTCAATTGACATTGATTATTAATCGTCCTGTTGTTAATCTCCCATATGTAGGATGTACGGCAAATTTCTAAGGGATCTCCAACCTGACATTTCAAACGATCAGGTTGATCGAGAAATTACTTCTCACTTTGCTACGTGGTTCAGTAAATATGTAGGTTAAGCATCTTCATTTGTTGCAATACATTTTATCTCCTTAAATATATAGCATGTATAAGAATAATATAATATTTGATTTTTTAGGTACTAGATCCAGAAAACAATGTTCAAAATCAATTGTTGACAAATTTGGCATGGGGCCTAACAGATGGGTTACATCATGGAATACTTACATTGTAAATGGATATAAATTTAACACAAAAACATGGAATGAAGGAATGTAGTCATGTAAGTATGGTGTTTGTGTGCAAGCCACTGATGGCAATGTAGAGGATGATTTCTATGGGGTTCTAACTGACATCCTTGAACTCGATTATACCGGTTTCCCCGTGATGAAGTTAGTTATCTTCAAGTGTGATTGGTTTGATCCTACTCTTGACGTAGGGACAAAAATCGATAAAAAATATGGTATCGTTCAAGTTAGGCTGTCTCGTAGGTATAATAAGGCGTACAACCCATTCATTTTTTCACAACAGGCAGATCATGTTTATTACTAGCCATATCCCGAAGGACATCAAGGCTGGTTGGGTGTTATTAAGATAAAGGCTCGCAGTATAATCAACCAGCCTGAAAAAGATGCTCCGTACCAAGATGATGAGTTTTCAAGACCCCACGTACCGTTGCAAATTACGCCAGACATTATTATTAATTCTCTGACGGACATTTCTGGAAATGGGGAAGAAGTTGAAAGAGAGTTAATGGACCAATCCGAGTTGGACGCATCTAGCGAAGGCACATTCCGATCAAGTGAGACTGATGAGAGTGAGGGTGAATTTAGTGACGGAGATTCTACTTAAGTAATTTATTTATGTCATAATTCATTGTGTAAATGTCATTCTACTTAGGTAATTTATATTTGTATTATTTACACTGTTGTGTAATCATCTTTTCATTTTTTTACACAGATGGCAGATTCCTCTAGAGGTAGGGGTCATCGTGGAGGTCGTGGCAGAGGTCGTGTTGTGAGAGTCCCCCCGTCGGTCGATCCACAGCCTTTAGATCGAGACCATCCTACCAGCACCTCTGTGGACGGGACACCTCAGGGTAATGGAGTTGCACCCCCTACCCAGCCTCATGTGGTCTGGACACAGGTTGCACCGTCATTATCCACACCTATAACAGGACCATCATCATCATCGGGACAGGAGAGCCGTGGTCCATCCGACAGGAGGATTCTTTTTATCTCCAGGGGGGATAACGAGTAAGCTAATTTAATTTTTTAATATATATATATAAAGTATCGTTAACATTAATTTCTATTTACTTGTTTTTTTTATTTATTTATAACATTTATTAATGCTCTAATTTTGTTGTAGCTTTCTGCCTGCGAAGGGCCCTTCTGATTCGATATCGAAGATCCTGCAACGCAAGTTTGATGGTCCATGGCCTACATGGAAGGCCATCCCAGGGGGCCATAGGGATCAGCTGTTTAAAGGGTTTAAGGTAACAATTTATTAAGTTATTTAAATTAAATTTACATTATATATATATATATATATATATATATACACACACATGAATTTCCTAACAACTGTAAGTTGCAGAAAGAGTATAGGTGGGACGTAACTTTAGAGGGTCTCGTCAGGGACATATTTGAGCATAAAAGCTCACTGGTCATGAAGAATCTGACGAACAAGCTGAGGAAGGGTAAGAATAAGGGGAAGTGGGTGGATCCTGAGATCAGGAGGCAGCTGGACCAGTACTGGGCTACTGAGAAGTTCCAGGAGATCCAGGCCACAGCTCGGTGTAATCGAGCTTCTGATGGTAGTGGGTGTGCTTGGACCGGCGGGTCTAAATCAGCCGCCGCCCACTACGACGAGCTGGTAATGCATTAAACTTTTGACTTAATATACTATTTAATGAGTTTTTATTTTTAAATATTCTTATGAATTTAAGATTATATTTTTCTGTGCAGAAAGCACAGAAACAACGGGGCCCCACTGCTATGGAATTGGTGGAGAGGACGAAGAAGTTGAAGTTGGGGACATGGGTCAACGACAAGGCTCGTAACTATGTTGTAAGCAAAAAAAAATTTAGTGTTTACTTGTAATTTATTATAAATGATTTGTTAATATTGATTATAATTTTAACTAAATCTCTTCATCTATACTTTGTAGGTGGGCTTCAATGAGAAGAAGGACGATGTCATATCACGGGCCTCACAGTCACAAGATGAGGCATTGACTGGTGATGGGCCCAGCTCTCCTATCTCCGTTGACGATAATGGCATTTATTTGGAGGTCGTCGGGGGCAGGAACAAGAAGGGGCACGTGTATGGCCTCGGACACCTAGGAGGCAAGTTTATCGCTTCCTCATCCGGCACGCCTGCTCCTTCCTACGCCGATACCGTCCCTCAGGAGCAGTTCAACCAAATGCAGGACACCATCACGCAGCTGAACGTGGAGCTTCAGGATAAAAACGAGAGAGAGCAGCAGATGGCGAACCAGATTGCACAGCTGACTCAGGCACACCAGCAGCCGATGCAGACGAGCATTGAACAGGGCCAGACACTGCAACTGGTGTTAGAGCAGATGAGGATCCAGACTCCAGTTGCTCAGGGTGATGCTCTGACGGCTGTGCCACCTGCTGCCGCTCCTCCAGTTCCGCCACCGGCTCCATCGATGTCACTCATCGGAGAGGACGATCGGATAGCGAGCGCGTCGGCGTGCAGATACGGACGAGGATGATTGGGTTCCTCCACCTCCCCCTCATCATGACTGATTTTTTTTTCCATTTTTTTGACTTTAAACGATTCTTGTACGACACTTTGGATTTTTTTATTTTATATATTCATTATTTCTTATGATTGTATATTTCATTAGTAATTTGGTGTCTTTTATTAGTAATTTTGCTAAACTTTAAAGAAAAACAAAAAAATTTATTATTTTAAAATTTAAGTTTAAAAAAAAATTAAGAAAATCCAGTTTAGCGACCGAATTAGAAACCAATAATTTGGTTGCTAAACTTTCGTTAACATTAAAAAATTGTGATCTAGCGACCGAAAATCGATCGGTAATATATGTTAACAGTAACCAACATTAGTAACCGAACTAGCAACCGATTATCGGTCACTAAAAATGGTTACCCAGACAATGCGACCAACCGTGTAGCGACCGTTTTTTATTATTTAACGACCAGGTTATCCGCCACCACCATTAATCGGTCACTAATTCGGTCGCTAAATTAAATAGCGACCGAATTAGAAAGTTTAGCGACCGAATATGTCGGTCGCTAAACAGTTGATTTTTTGTAGTGTCCCTCCATTTGTATCAGCTCAAACACCTCTTCCCCCACCTATCCAAATAACCATCACCAGACTGTCTCTATCCGAGAGACTTTCCTGTGTGTTTCCTTCACCTGATACTGACATTGTTAGAATCAGTCTTATCTTCAAATTCGTCTTGCTTCCTTTCTATGCCCTTCAAACTCTCCATGAACTTTTCTTCCCTTCCATCACCTCTCCCTTATCTCTACCTAAGGCACCCCAAGTTTTAGCCTTACCCTGACACTCTTCTCTGTCTGTCTCTTCCTCAAGCCTGTTTACAAAAGCCTCCACTTCTCAGATAGTGGCCTTACAAGACTTTCATCTGCTTCAAGGGCAAGTAGAAGACTTAAGAAGACAGCTGGATGAAGAAAGGAGAGCTAGGTTTCTCTTAGAGCAAAGGATTGCTGCCTTATATTTTTTACTTAGTCAATCTAGGTAGTTTTATTTCTCTGTTGTAAACTGCCCTATACTTATCAAAGCTCATGATGAATAAAATATTTTTCTTCCTTACTTTCCTTATTTCTTTACTTTTTTATTATGATTACTCCTTTTTACTGTTGATAAAAGGGGGAGAATGTATGTGATATTATCTTAATGAGAAAGTAATATATGAACATGATATGATCAAAGTATGTTCTGATAGTTGCTATAATTGCTCTGATAAATCTTAATTAAGATCGCTCTGATAATTTCTAAGTAAGACAATTCAAATTTATGTGTGACTAAGTTAACCGGATTATATGATTAAACTTATTGTCTGATCAAGCATCTGCATAACCTGTTCGCTTAAGAAAATTTCAACCTGTCTGATATATGCTATTTTCTTTGTTGATATTTCTGAGGTTCATTAAATCATCTCACTGTTTGTCATCATCAAAAAGGGGGAGATTGTTAAGTCTCTAAAATGTCTGATGTGCATTTCCCTAAGTTTTGATGAGAACTAAACATTGGTTAATGATTTAATTAACCGTCATATTGGTTGCTAACATATCTATCTAGCGTGCAGATTAAAACAGTAAGAATCATCTGTCTGCTCGTATCCATGACTACATGTCTAGATAAGCGAAAGTCAACCTGTCTGCTGATTAGGATTATTGACTTCTTTCAAGAGACGTTTTCAACCTGTCTCTCCACGAGTTCCTACACTTGTCTGAGGTTACTCGTTGAAGAACTAATGACCAAACAAGCTTTTGTTGGTTGTCCCATCAGAAAGAGACTTAAAGCCTTCTCTCATACTTAGTCTCACGCTTATCAAGAAAAGTCATAAAGTTACTCTATCTCTCAAGCAACCTCGGATATCAGAACCAAAGACCAGTTAAGAATGCTTCGAACGTGCTTTATTCCCTAGTACCTCTGGTCTTTTACACGAAAAAGGGAATTGTACTCAACAAAGTACAAAAAGCTCTCTACACAACTCTGATATGGTTGTTTCACGATGCATTAAGCCATGATCCTTCAAGTTAGAGTATAACCAACGTTCCTATTGTATTAATGGCTGCCCAGAACGACTCTATTGCATTTAATGAAGTTCTACTTGAAGCCAACATTTGAAGGAATGTCTCTAATGATCTTAAATGCTTGAAGACTATAAATACAAAAGTCATTGAAGATGAAGACATGGAGAATACATATAGCATTAAAGAGTCATTACTCTACGCATTAATTCTTCATTCTTTCATTCTGCATTCTTCAATCATTTGAAGTTATTACGCAGACTTTCCTAAGCTTTACATTTAAACCACTGAGTGTTAGTGAAGGATCTGTCTGCCTGAAGTTGTATTTATTACAAACCAAATTTCTCAAGCAAATCTGAGTGAGCCTGAAGAAGCTAGGTGTGCAAAGAATACTTGTCTTGGAGCCTGAAGAGGCTAGGTGTGCAAACAATACTTAAAGTTTGTAACCTGATTAGTTATAGTGAATAAAACTTGGTGCTGCCAAGGACTGGACGTAGCTCTTTGCTTTGAAGAGTGAACCGGGATAAATAACTGCATCAATCTCTCTTTCCTTATAAACTCTTTAGCTACTTTAGTTTTCTTATTCATTTATCAAGTGGTGTGTTTGCCTTAGTCACTGTTAAAATTTCATCAGACAGGTCACCTGTCTGTCCTATATCTTTCCACTCGTCTGAACCAAGCTTCTGTATGAGAAAAGTTTTCAACTTTGTTTAAATTCTGATAAACACAATTCAACCTCCTCTTCTCGTGTTTATAGTTGTCTATTTCAACAGTTTATAGGTCATCGAGTAAAGCAGAATACAGAGCCTTGGCACATGCAACCAATGAGGTGATTTGGCTAAGAAATCTGCTGAAGTGTCTTCAAGTAGAAGTTGATTCTCCAACTGTCATACACTGTGACATCCAGGCTGCAATACATTTGGCAGCAAACCCTGTCTTCCATGAGAGGACAAAACACATAGAGGTAGATTGCCATTTTATAAGGGAATATATTTAAGCTGAAGTTGTCACACCTCAGTACATTCCAACCAGAGAGCAGCAGACTGACATTTTCACCAAGGCTTTGGGAGCAAAGGTCTTCCACTACTTGATTCTCAAAATTGGAGTTCACAATCCACACACTCTAATCTTGAGGGGGAGTAATAAATTGGAGAATTAGTTTCTGTTGTAGTTTTATTTTTTCTTTTATACTTTTTGGGTCGGGTTTAGGTTTGGGCTTCTATTTGCCCTTGGCCCATTTCTGTTGTGTTTCCAATTAGGTTTAGGATTAAGTTTGTTCTTTCTGTTTTAGCTCATCGGAGTTATAAGAGAGCTTGTGATTCTTCTTGTTGTAACACATTTTTGATACATTCTGTGAATTCTTGATTGATTGTTAATCACATAGAGGTATATTCAGTTTAAAGATTTCTTTATAATCAATAATATCTTGACAAGTAAATTAAAATTTAATCTAATATTAATAAAATAAAATATAATATATGATAAACTATTATTGGTAATGTAGTATATCAAAATAAGACATATGACATATGATCTATTTCCAGTCGGGAGTTACATAGACTAACCCAAGGACTCTGACCGTTGTATGAGACACCCCGTTGTACCCCATTGTATTATTAAATTAAAAACCTTAATATTTACTTACTTAATCGTGCGCTTAACGTTGAAAATACGTAAAAATTTAAAACTTAAAGTAATAATTATATAACTTTTGCAGATATAAAACACACCAAACTATATTACCTAAATACACACATAAGTATCATTTATTTTACACAACACTGTTTAGGGTATCCGCTCAGTAGGATCCCTCACAGGTATAAACTTAAACAAAAGTTGTACTTAGCGGAAAATATAAATACTCCTTAGACACACTGGCCCTAATGTCTATACTCTAATCGTCTTGAATCACATCTCGAACTCCAGCATCCGGTTCATACGGAGTTCCATCTAACTCCTCAGCAACTGGTTCCTCCATCGGGTCTTCTCGTACGATCACATCAGAAATAAAATACAACACACAGAAAGATATAGGGAATAAGAAACAGTTCTATCATCAAAAAGTGGAAAAGAGTAATAGTAAATCATATAGTAATTGTCACAGACACACATCACTCAAAATCAACAATCATCCTCAATTCACTATATCATCCTCTACCCTCAACCCATGAAACTAAATCTTAATACTGATGTGGCCATCTTCACTCCTGTCACATTAGTCAGTAGTCCAGAACGGTCCAGTACCAATAACTTTCGAACGCATCAAAGACTAAACACTTATTAGCCTAAAATGGTCCAGTGCCAATAACATACGAACTCGTCAAGGAACATCCTTCCATAACGGTCCAGTGCCAAGAACATTCGAACTCGTCAAGGAACATCCTTCCATAACGGTCCAGTGCCAAGAACATTCGAACTCGTCAAGGAACATCCTTCCATAACGGTCCAGTGCCAAGAACATTCGAACTCGTCAAGGACTAAAGAGTATTACGGTAGTCTACCTCGGCATCCACATCCGTAGGGCACTCACCCGCAATATCCGATATCCCCAACATAGGATATCCCGACCTCGTGTGTTCCACTCACACGGCTGTGACTAACAATATCTCGATAAATGAATCTCCCTAAATTACATCAATAACAACCTAGTGCCTCAACCTTCCATCAAAGTCTCAACACATTTTTCCTCAAAGATAAAACCACTTAATTAGGCTAGGCACCTCTAAATCACCTTTATTCTCTCACCCAAACAATTATCTCCCAAACAACACATATCCTTACTTAAAAATCAGCTAAGCACAATATTAACAACCAGGCAGATCATGCATAACATAACATCAGGAAATATTCAAATATCTCAATATCATATAAAGCAATTTATCACAACCAACTCATAATAATCAAACCAAATAAATAACAAAGTCGACTCTTCACGGCCCGCCGCGTGATAGCCATCACGGTCGTGACAGACATCAAAGGCAAAAATTCTACAACACAGAGCCTGTCACGGCCTGGCCATGACAACCATCACGGCCGTGACAGACAGCAAACATCCTCATAATCACAATTATTCAAACACCGAAACAATACGTCACATGCAGATGGAATACCTCAACCAGCGTATCACAAACAATCAAAAATAAATAATTCAAACATCCTCAAATACTTAAAATCAACTTAATGTCGATAAACCTACAATCCCCGAATCACCATTGGTTTTACAGAAAAAGTTTCCAATGGGATTTTGGTCTTGTCGATTACTCGACTACTAGTAGGGTTTAGGTCGCCCTACACAATTATCATATAATCTACTACTTATCGATTCCGACGATAGGTTGATTCTTTTCCCCACCTGAGCTAGCACCGGAAATACGTACACGACGATCCTCGTTATCCCGCCACGAGTTAACACAACCACCTTCATTCAAACAATCATAACTATAATTAATCAACTAACAACCATCCATGACACTTTAGGCTAGGTTCGGCCAAGACTTAGAAATTACGTTTAAGGTTATCTTTTTAATGTCATCTTTTGGATCCTAATTACTAGAGTTTTAACTATCATAGATTACTTATTACAAGACTAAAATTTGAAACAAAATCCTCTAACCTTTAGGGTTAGGGTTTCGGCTTCAACCAATTATCTAGGTTAGGAAGTTGAAAATTTGATTAACTTAAGGATTAATGATCCATAAGTTACTTAAGCATGATTACTCACTTAAGCCAAGATTATGAACCAAGAACATGAACTAAAACTCAACTAGTTCTAAGAACTAGGGTTTCGGCCAAGGGCTGAGTTTGGGGTTAGAAATCTCTAAAATTTCTAAACTCTTGGATTTAATCAACATACAAAACCTAGAGTTGGATTCAAGTGTCACAAACAACTTTTGAATCACAAAACCATTAAGTGCTCATTCCTAGGGTTTCGGTTTTGATGAGATCAAATAGGCTTAAGTTTGATTTTTGATCTTCTATATACTTGAATACAAGAACTATCAAGATATAATCATGAATTAAGACATGAAAATGAAACCAAACCTAAGAACACAACTTTACCCTAGGTTCGGCCATGACCAGAAATCAAGGAAAGAAATTTCTCATGATCTTATGCTTTTAGATGATGAAAATAGAGATGATTATAAGATCATAGCAATTGGTTTCATGTCAAAAGGATTTTTCTAGAATTAGTTATGAATTTTTGAATCTAGCTTCAAGAACTTTAAACAAATGAAGAACATGTTGATCAAAGGCATAAACTCAAGAATCTTATGAAGAGAAAAGCTTAGAATAGAAAGATTAAGAGAGACTACCTCTTGATGATCAAAGAAAATGATGATTTGGATGATGTTCTTCAAGAATGTCTCATGGTGTTCTTGAGAACTTAAGGGAGAAGATGAACCAAGTTAGGGTTTCAGAACAGTTTCTGTATTTTGGGTATATCTCTCAACATACTTATCCGTTTTGGATGATCTTTATGTCGTTGGAAATAAGAGAGAAAGATAAACAACTTTCATGTTGAAAGTTTTCCGAGATTCAAAATAGAAACTGATCAGAATGGCTCTGCAAAATCGGACGAGTTATGAACTCTTTGAAGCAAGAATCATGAATTTGGAAAAAAAATGACTTAAGGAAGGAGACATCCTATTTAAATGAAGAAGCAACTAGCTTATTGAAGAAGGAACAAATGCTTAATGAAGAAGGAGTCAAAACTTGGAGAAGAAGGAAGCAAAACTTGTTCAAGAAGGATTCAAAACTTAATGAAGAAGTAGTCAAAACTTAATGAAGAAGATGTCAAATGCTTAATGGAGAAGAATTCAAATACTTGGAGAAGAAGACAAGGTTGGAGCCGTGAGGATTGGCAAGAGTTTTGGGTCAATTTGTCAAATGTCATTTTGTAGGAATTGTCATAAAAAGACAAGGGTATTTTGGTCATTTCATAACAAAATTCAATGTTGCCATAAATGTGCTATTATTGCCATTTATGATAGGATAGACTTGTCATGAATGTTAGTCAAGTTAGTCAATCCAATGTCTCTGCTACTTTGCCGACTTCCCGATCCATCTGACTCAGGCTCTGCCTAGAGACATCTCGTCGTATAGGCTCGCAACAAACATAATATGTTAATTTTTTTTTTCCAAAATTTTCAAAACTCCCAGTATCATAGTAAATATGATAAAAATATTTTTCATCTCGTTAACGATTCAAAATTAGATCTTCCGAGCGAGAAGAACTTTTTTATCACAAGAAACCACGAAAAAATGAGGCAGACTCGGCTCCGTCTGAGTTTTCAACCAAAAACTTCCCTGTAACCTTATAAAAATAAGTATAACAAGGAAATGACCTTGGTTTATCCAAAATCATTTTCTAAGTCTCGGATAAAAATATATATTTATATATTTATTACCGATATTACCAGGCAGCGAAAATCGGGGTGTTACATTGTACTCACACGAAGAACTGAGAAGTGAGTAAACACAAATTAATCCATTCGCTATTCAATTCAATGTCAATATATCTATATATATGTTACATGACTGGCAGCCTTTTTTTCCCTCAGTTCTCGTCTGCTGTAAGGTAAATAACAGAATGGAACATTAAAAAAAAATATATAGTTTGCTATCTCTTCTTTTCTTTTTTTCTTCGTTTAATGATATTTTTTTTCTCCCAAAACTATCTAGTGCGTAAGGGTAAGAGTGTTGAGCAGTGAAGCCCGTGAATTGATCAAAGCCCTAAAGACTTTCTCGCTAACACTTTCGATGCCACAAATACATCCCTCCAAATCCCTCATTCTCTTCAAAACTGATCTCACTTCTTCATCTCCCTTCTTTCTCAAATTCCCCAAATTTTCCCGCCCATCCTTCTCCTCAAGTAGTTCTTCAATCCCTCCATTTTCCCTCTTCGCTCTCCTTGCTTTTCTAGACAACTTGACCCTTTCTGTCCACGACAACCTCCTCGACGCAAACGACATCGCGATCCCATTGAACATCGCAACCGAAACGGACACAGTGACACTTATAACATCTGCAACGACACGTGCCAATTCAGCATCTGCAATGGTCATGGGATGATCCTGCAGACACGTGTCATGTTGGGTGACAGTGACACGTTTGATGTCACACACGAGCTTCTCCATTTCCTTGGTCATTCTCTTCTTAGCCTTAACGTAGAAGCCAACCTTGGATTCGTCTCGCTTCCTTATGGACATTTGGGCTGCAGAGTGCTCTTCTTTGAGAGCCAAGATGGATGTCTGGAACATTCCATAAACGTCAACGAAGCGGAGGAAATCTTCTAGAAGGTTCTCGATCCAGAGAGGGTGCTGAGAGTGGAAGGATTCTCTGGTCTGAGGGAGTTGGAGAATGTCTTGAAGGGTTTGGTGTGTGTCTTTAAGAAGGGTTAGTGCATGGAAAAGGTTGGAGGATGTTTGTGGAATATGGGACTTGGAAGACCATGTGGTAAGGTGGTTGATCTGTTCCTTGATGTGTGAGATTAGAGGGTGAGATCTGCACGGAAGACTGATGGACCTGATGTGGTGAGATAACGGTGGTTTGATCTGTGATGATGGACGGTTAGGATTTTTGATTGGAAACGAAATGGAACGCCGGAAAACCCCTACCATTTCTTCTGATACCAAAAGTAGCAATTAAGAGAGTTTTTTCTAATTGTGCTTTGGCGAGCATGAAGGGATTTCATTGAAATTGAAAGTATTTATATATATTTACACATGCACACGAACAAGGACAGAGACGCCACTCTAGCCATCTTCTCTCTCAATACTAAATAACATACAGAAATCAGCATTTGGTCACTAAAAAAGGAGTATATATCAACATTCTTGTCAGAAATAATGTGTCATTTAAAATTAATTGAAATCCATATTGAAAAAATTGAGATATTTATAGTAACATGGACTAAAAGATGGTGAAGAGGGAAGTCCCACCAACGGGGTTGTATGGGCATGTTAATCAGTAAATAAAAATGATGTTTGTACACTGAATATAACACTAATATTAGATAGTGAATCTGATATAAACGTTATTAAATATTATTATATGTTTTACTGTATAAAGTTTTTTTTTTTTGTTGAGAAAATGTAAATGTTTAAATAAGATATCATCCCATGGTTATATTATGAATATCCAAATAAATAAAAGTGAAAGATGCTTTAAGATGGATTAGAAGGAAATTCCATTTTGGATTAGCGAAATATCCAGCTGTTAAGCGATCATGTGCTATGTAGATAACGGAGACGCTCCCTCCGTGTTCCTTTTCCCCTGGAGACCGGGACAGCACGTGTTGTTGTGACATGCTGGTTTTCTTCGTGGGTATTGACAACGAGTGTAACGAAGATATTGTGTAAAGAACTAGAAAAGAGAAGGAAAGTTTGTATTGAAAAATTAAGTGTAATATTTTTTAAAGTTTTAAATATATTATTTTTCATATAAATTTTTCTTTTTAAATTTTTTAAACAATGTGCTAAGGGCAATTGTTAACATACTCCTTTCTTTTTTACACTACTAGCAATATAAATAAAAATTTCCTTATATTACAAAGTATTTCTACTATCATATTCATATTCATATATTATTAAATTGAATATTATTTTTGCAAGCTTGAGCTTCTCTTGAGACCATATAGTTTCTTTTCCCTACATTACAAGGAATGTTAGTATTGTTCAACATATACTCTATTATTGAATGAGTTCCATGTATAATTTACTGACAGAGAATAACTCTATATAATTTAATTGATCCCATATTATTCATTTAATAAAAATATATTGAAAAGAACGTTTTGAAGAGTATTATTAATTTATTGGACGGCTATTTTGCAATTGTAACTTTTAAACCACTTCCTTATTCAATAGGTAAATGATTCCATTCAACTCAATCCACTCACATCCAACGGTTTAAATTACAAAAACCATCCATAGTCCCTATTTCACATGACCATGTGTTAAAATTGAAAAACTCATTTAATAATTTGACACCTTAAAATTAAGGTTTTGTTAACTAGTCTCCTAAGGATACTGATTAAGAAATAAAAAATAGTAAGTTTTCGTTAGTAAACTAAATATATCACTTATTAAGATGTTAAAAACACTATTTTCAATGAAGTGTTATCATTTTTAACTTCTTAATTAGTATTCTTAAGACACTAGTTAGATTCTCCTAAAATTAAATATGCATCTATTCTTTAAAGACAAAAGGGAGTCTTATGATTAAAACCAATGGCAAAGAAAGATGGAACCAACGAGTTGTCACTTGGAACAAAACTACTTGCATATGCACGTGTTGCCATATTTTACAATTTTCTCCCCTTTTTTTATTATCACCCAACTAATAATACACATGGATCATTTAGCTATAGCTGTCCCTAATACAGCGAGCTTTGTACAGATTCAAGCAAACAACCGCGTGCGTCAGTGTGGTTCCGCTGTAATGTCTGAAATGGAATCCGAAATTCTTCATAGCTTGGCCGTGTTTCTTCTCTCTCTCTCTCTCTTTTTCCTGATAATTAACGCGTTTGGGTTGAAATTGGAAAAAAAACATCTCACATTCATTTTTCTCATCATTTTTCACATCCATTTTACATCATATATATGTTTTCACATCTGTTCACTCAAAACTAACACAATTTCAAGCACAGGTTAGTGCTGGTTAAGCCTAGTATCCTCTTCTCTCAAAACATATCTTCCTCACTTCGCTTGAGCACTCCTATCATTAGAAATTTGTGATCAATCATGTATGTTGAATGATAAATAATGGATTAAAAATTAACCATGAAGGTATCCATTAATTTAATTATACATACGATTAATTATGGATTTATACCTCATTAACCATAAATTTAATATATTAATCATGTATGAATTCATAGTTAATTATGTGAAAATACTAGGTAATTGATTATGTATATTAGTTGGTTAATGCATGATACATTCATAATTAATGTGTAGCCCTCTAACCACCCAACCAAGGGATGTCAGCATTTCCCCCAAGTTTTCATCTTCTCATTTTTTTATTAAAAAAAACAAAAATACGTGAGTGCATAGCTGTTTTTTTAAAAATTAACTTCAGTCAAATCTATCTACAATAAGTCTTATTTCAATCACTTCTATTTTCGCATTCAGAACGAATGCAATTGTTTATATTGAAAAGAGAGATTGTTTAAAAGTTTATCATATATATAATATATAATTGAGGATTTTTACTATACAAAAATCGTCGTACGCAATTAAAGAAGGGAAGATTTTAGATATATATTTAATCTGATTATAAATTTGTTTAAATAATTTATATTGTATTAAGTTGTTAATCACTTATCAAATTTGATTAATATAATTTGTTTATATGTATTAGTTAATTTTTTATTGTTGTTTTATGCTAATGTATATTTGATTTTTGACTCATCATATAAAATTTTTTGCTCCATCCTTATCAATATATAAATTCGTAATTAATCATGTGTATAAATTAATTAATTAAAGAGAATGGTAACGAGTCTTTCTTAAAAATGCGTTGTCAGAACGAAAAAACAAATTTTATCAATGGCCGACAGTGATCGTCGTCACCAACAGCCAATGACATGGAATGCTGTCTTATGTGGTGTTAGAAAAAAGTCCCTCTCCCAAAAAAAAAAACCGTTGTTGTGATCACACGGATATTGCCAGTGGCAGATCCAGGATTCGAAGCCGGCGGGGGCAATTTATTTTATAAAAATTTAATAATAATTATTGCTCATTTGATGGTAATTCTTTTTCAGAAAAAATTTACATTGAAGATTGTTGCTCATTTTGATGCAACTTTTTCAAAAACTTTTCATTCACTGGTGTAAAATATGTTTTTAACATCGGAGATTCTACATCGGTTTCTCTAAAACCGATGTGTAAAACGAGGCGGTGACATTTTTGAAATTAAAAGCAAAGGATTCCACATCGGTTTCAAAAATAATCGATGTGTGAATATTTTCCACATCGGTTATATTTTAACCGATGTCTAAAATTAAAACAAAAAAAATTAAATTTTTTATCTTTCCACATCGGTTCTTTTTGAACCGATGTCTAATATATAGATTAACCACATCGGTTGTCTTATAACCAATGTATAAAATTTTAAAAAAAATTAGAATTTAAAATTTTTATCTTTCCACGTCGGTTCCTATTGAACCGATGTCTAATATATATTAACCACATCGGTTTCTATATAACCGATGTAATAAATTAAAAAAAATGAAATTTTAAATTAAATCGTGAGTTTCTACATAGGTTAATATTGAACCGATGTGAAATATGACTAACAACATCGATTTTTGGAAAATCGATGTGTAATATTTGACAAAACCCTACTTTTTATTTCTTTTTTCATTCCCTCCATCTGTTCCGCGCCCTCTTCCATTCCTTTGTTTTTCATTCCCTCCCTCGTTTTGTGCTCATCACTTCTTCCCCATCTCTCTCACTGCTCTGTGCTGTGCTCGCGTCCCTCTTTGCCGCCGCGCCTCCCATCTCTGTCTCTCCTCTGCTCGCGGTCTCAGCCGCTCGGTTCTGCTTCTCCCTCCATTCTTGCTCGCTCGGCCGCGTCCTCCGCTGTTACCTCAGCCTCGAAGCCCCTCCGCTTGCTTCGCCGCTTATAAAAGACAAAAAGGGAAACTACGCTCTTAATAACTACGCCCTCCAACATCCTTTATTACATTCTCTGCTCTTCTATGCTTAGCTTATTCTTCTTCTAGAGTTTATAACCAGAATTGTTCACTCAAGTTTTGCTGGTAAAGTTCACTCCTTTTTCTTTACATCACCATTTTCTCCCTCGTTCCCTTAACCCCTTTTGGAGCCACTGCAATTTGTGCAACTCAATATAGAATACCAATGAATAAATGGTTCTTTTGATTTGTGTGAATTATTAAAATGGATAGCTTTTTTTATTTTTATTTTTTATGCATTTGAATAATTATATATTGTTGCTGTTTAGGATTCCGGAGCAGTTGGCAGGTGTACAAGTGTCTTTGACTCCGTTGCATAGTGCTACTGCCTCTGCTTTGTTCACTTCTCTACTGTCTTTGCACAATAACAACTGGGGTTGTCTCTCAGAAGGTATGCTTCTTACTTCATGCTACTATTTCTTTACATTATTTGTTGAATTATCTTGTACTGTAAGTTTATATGAACTACTACCTTTTGTCTTTTCATTTTAGTTATAATCCCATACAATCTTGAGAATATCTGTTTTGGGGAAAAAGGACCATAGACTTCATTTTTTGTTGTATATTTTTATCATTTGTGAATTTTATTTTTGCCTTAATATGGCTGTGATAGCTCTAATTGCTAAAGAATAGAATTTTAAGTCAATTATTTTCAGGTATAGTGTTATGTTCTTTCCCCAACTAGATCATAGGCATCCATGCATCTGTTAGTGTGGTAATTACCAACATGGAAAAATGTAATAAACTAACACTGTATTTTTCATGCTTTGATTTTAGACTCTACGTGAGGGGCACAATCCTTGGATACAAAAGGTAAGAGCTTCTTGCCCATAGTAGTTTTACCAATTTTGTATTTTGTATCATCTTGTGTATGGATGCTGGGAAATTGAGAGTTGAGATTCATGGAGAGAAGCATTTAGGATTATACTTTCAAGGGTTTTGTCAAGTCATTTGGTTTATGATGAGGCAATGTTATTTTTTCAGATCCAAATCAAACCTGTAACTATGGCTTGGGTTTGACAACTTGGAGTCCACTTGCATGTAGTGTGCTGACAGGAAAATACAAGAAAGGAATTATACCAGCAGATAGCCGCTTTGCATTGGAAAATTACAAAGCAAGGTTTGATTTCCATCGTTTTTGCTGAAAAGCTTTCATATATGCCCACAATAATTAGTAAAGCCTTAGTTTCCCGTTTGAGATGCAATACTAATGAGCACACGCGTACGTGCTTAATGTACCGCTCATTGTATCTGATCTTGAATTGTCCAAAGTTGGACAGTTTGGGAAAAAAAAATTTATTCATTCAGTTAAAATAGTTATTCATTGATTCTAATGTTATATACTTGATGAAAGTTCGGATTGATACATCTCCTTTCGTTCTCCGGGTGTATACTTTATCGTGGTGGATGTCATCGCGTTCAAGTCGTGTACGTCGGAGACCGAAGGGAAATGCTACCAAATTTCGTCGAGTATGAGCATGAAAGTTAAGGAGTAACTGTTAACCGAATGTTGAAAAAGTTTCTTCTTGAATGGGATAGGGCCATACCCTGTCATAAGAAGTGGTTGATGAATATGTTGGACTAAGTACGAAGTTATTGGTTTAGTCATGGATCGCGGTTGGATGAATGCTAGACAGACAAGTGATGAGTATGAGAATGGAGGGGAAGATTTTCTACAGTTTGCAAAAACAAATGCTCCTAATAGTGGTAATGGAAGGTTTTATTGCCTTGTGTTAACTGTTTGAATGAGATACAACTAGAAGCTGAGGAGATACGTGATCATCTTATTTGTGAGGGGATTTGCAAGAGTTATACAACATGGATATGTCATGGTGAATCATTAGACAAGCCGAGGGTGTCGGATAGAGAGGAAGTTGATGACGTGGAAATGGACTAGAGGACATGATCCGTGATGTTGGGCAAGAGTCTTTTCGGCACGCACATGTGTATGATACTTTGTGCAGTGATACGGAAGTGGCTTTGTATCCGGGGTGCATTAATTTCACACGGTTGTCAGCGGTGTTAAGATTGTTCAATATGAAGGCGAGAAATGGGTGGAGCGATAAAAGCTTTACCGAATTGCTTGAGTTGTTGAAAGACATGCTTCCAGAAGGTAACTCATTTCCATCTCGAAACTATGAGGCAAAGAAGATATTGTGTCTGATGGGTATGGAGTATAAGAAAATACACGCTTGCCCCAATGATTGCATATTGTACAGGAAAGAGTTTGAAGAGATGCACGAGTGATGAGTGTGATTTCACCTCATATTTCCTTGACATTTTGCATGCATTTTCATATAGTTTAGGCATATTTTAATTTGATTTTTGTTAGTTTTTACCTTGGAACGGGTGAGGCGGTTTTGTGGTATTGTTGTGCAGGAATTGAGGATTAAAATGCTCAAGATTAACCATGATGGAGCTTGCATGAAGATGGAGCTTGTAAAGCAAGAAAATGAGCCAAACAAAGCCCATCACGGTCTAGCCATGACAGCCATCACGGTCATGATCGAGTAGAGCTAAAAAGAAAGAATGGAAAAGTCAGAGCTGGTCACGGCTAGGCCGTGATGAGCATCACGGCCGTGATATGCCAACTGAACCAGACCCTCACAGGCAGAACTGATCACGGCCTAGCCGTGATGGTGGTCACGGCCGTGACAGACCAACCAGTGAAGCAACTTCCAAGTCAGAATCCGTCACGGCCTGGCCGTGACAGGCATCACGGCCATGACACGCAATATAGGGATCTTTAGAAATTGATTTGATCTGAATTTGTGATTGATTGGGATTCAAGTTACCCTAATCTATAAATAGAGCACTTAGGCTCGAAAATAGGGGACTTTTTGGGGGGCTGCTACCTTAGGCAAAATTAGGATTTTCTCTTCTTCTTCTCCTCTCTCTCTTAGGTTTTCTTTCATGTTTTTGTTAATCAAGCTTGCTCTTAACATGGCAATGCTTGAGTAGTAGTTTTATTTCTAGGGATTGGGGCTATGCCCAATATCTGTTTTATGTTATGAATTGATGTTTTCCCTTTGTTAATTTCGATTTCGCTTTCGATTTGGTTTCTATCGCATGAATTACTTGTGAATATGGTGCGCACTTATTTGCATGTCGTAGATACTCTAAGGAGGAACCTAGCGGTGAACTTAGGTATTGGATCTATAGGAATCAAACTTAGGAATTAAATCACGAGAGTTAGAAGCGGTCCTTCGAGGGTTCATGAATTGTCACAGAACTTAAAGGGTTCAATTTAATTTCAATTACCACGAGAGTAGGGGTTGGTTTAATTGGGCACGGTTTTTGTAAACTGAGAGGGAGCATTAACTTATTAAGGATAAATTCGCCTTCAAAGCAATTTTGATAATTAACAAGGGGTAGTCAATTTGGTAACATGAACGATCTTGTTGGTAACCCAATTCCTAGGAATCTCTTTAGATTTGAAAAACACCTAAATGATTTACTTTCCTATTTTAATTGATTGCATTCTTAAATATCTGATTTTCTAAGTTAATTCTTATTACAAAAAAAATCAAATCTTTTCCAAATCCTTTTTTATATAGTCCAGTTTAATTGATTTAATAGTTAATTGTTATTTCAGATCACGGTCTCTGTGGAATCGATCTTTTTATTACTTGACGACGAATCCGGTACACTTGCCAGAGTCCACGCCACCAACGAGTGCCCCAGGTGTGGGGTATCACGCTACAAAATGAAGGATGGTGATTCTCGTTGTGATGTGGTCACCAAAGGTCCTCCTGCGAAGGTGTTATGGTATCTTCCCGTGATTCCGCGGTTCAAGCGATTGTTTGCTAATGTAAATGACACAAAGAACATTAGATGGCATGCAGATGAGAGGAAGTGTGATGGACAACTTCGCCATCCGGTCAATTCTTTGCAATGGAAGAGAATTGATAGTTTGTTTCCGGATTTCGGCAATGAGCTCAGAAACCTCAGGCTTGGACTTGCTACCGATGGAATGAATTCATATGGAAACTTAAGTAGTATTCATATTTCATGGCCTGTTCTCCTGGTAATTTACAACCTGTCTCCTTGGTTGTGCATTAAGCGCAAATACATTCTGTTAAGTATGATGATTTCCGGCACTGAACAGTCAGGAAATGATATTGATGTTTATATGAGTCCCTTGATTGAAGACTTGAGACTTGGTGAATCAAGCGACACGCGAGCTACAATATCAGCCTGACCCCACAATATGCCAACTCAGTCTGGAAGAAATGGTACAACAAATGGCAAGGAATAATCTTGAATTCCAGTAGATGATGGAAGCAAGTCGGTGGGACTTTGTCACTCAAAATGCTCTCATCGTTTCCCCATTAGCTACACTGCAAACTCCACATGAAGAACATACAGATTCACAAGTAGTTATTCCTGACAATGCTTCTGATGATAATTTTGATAATAATGTCAAGAATACTTCTGTTGATGAACTGTGTGTTGAATCTCCAGATATTCATACCTTTCCTGATTCTATCTATTATAATTCATGTGCTGATTGTACTGACACTGCTTTGTGTATAGCATGTTTTGAAAGGTATGAAGAGCAAAATATCCATATGGAACAGGAGACATGTGAGGTTGAGGGCCCTGTTCGGCCAGGAAACATAGAAAATGAGGATCAGGAGGACATCTGCTTCACCATGCTTGAGGATAATGAAGGACCTTTGGAATTAGATGCATGTGTTGAAAGTGATGTGATGGATGAACTGTGTGTTGAAAGTCCAGACATTCAGACCTTTATTGATTCAGTTTATTGTATCATATCTACTAACTGTACTAACTCTAACCTTTCTGTGGTGTGTGCTGAGATTTCTGCAGGCTTAGCAGGTGATGGATTTGTCAGTACAGTGAATGAAGAACGTGCAGAAAATGAAGCAACACCAGTAACCCTATCTACCTGTTTGCCACCTCCCACTGTGGAGCCACCAGTGATGGAGTTCAAGCCTCTGGATTTTACACCATGGCCAGTCCAAGTGGTTGAACCCCAATTTTATTGGGAGGAATTTATTGACAAGGTTGAGAAAGAGGTCAACGTTGACCCAAGAGGGAGTGAGAAGTCCGCGGCACTTGGCGGAGTTACCATGATTATCAGGCGTCCGCTCTCATACTTATGCTGCATGCCATGGGATCCGGGAGGATCATACTGCAATTTGGGCATTCCGTGGCCACTGTATCACAGACAGTGGGATCCTGGTGGAACCGCCTCCATGAGTTTTCTCTAAACCTTACTCTTTTTAATTGCTTTGCGTTGCTTTATTTTGTTTTGTTTTCTTTTAGCTCCTGAATAATTTGAGAAGATCAGGAGTATTTGTGTGTTGAGTCTTGTGTCGGCAAGTTTGTTGGAATTTGATTGAATTTTGTA
Source organism: Sophora flavescens (assembly GCA_030762895.1). Classification (NCBI taxonomy): domain Eukaryota; kingdom Viridiplantae; phylum Streptophyta; class Magnoliopsida; order Fabales; family Fabaceae; genus Sophora; species Sophora flavescens. The sequence continues at coordinate 19,462,186 of CM061067.1, forward strand.
TAGATGGATTGCATGATATGTGATTTATGTTGATGTTTCCCCCTAGGTTTTGAAATTGAAAATTGATCCCCACTTGAAAAATTGAAAACTGAACTTTGAGATATTTTGTTGTGATGGCATGATTTATGATAAGTTTGGGGTGATAGGAAGCACACACTAGGGATAGAATCTCAGTCAAACAATTTGCAAAAATGTCCAGGTGAGGATTTGAGCCTCCAACATGTTTTTAACTGTGTGAATCACTTTTAAGTTGCACTTTCCCGAATTTGCTTGAGTCTCTTTATGGTTTGCATGCTTATGTGTTTGCATCAGATGATTTAGGCATTTTCTTTGTAAATAACCACTGATGAGCCTCTGTTTGACTGGTTTTATAACTGGTAAAGACATTGGCTATGTGCTACTTTTATATCATTTTTACCCAAATTAGACTTGATTGTCCTTAAGTAGTATTTTGAGTCTATAAAGTATTTTTAGGTTAATTTAGTTGATTTAGAGTTAAATAAAATACTTATTCTATTTTCTGTTTTCAGGTAAATAAAGAGGAATAATTCTGGAGTTTCTCGCCCCGCGAGAAGGATGTTCGCCTCGCGAACCAGAAGGTGACTGTTCCAGAAATTGCCAACCATAATGTCTCGCCCCGCGAAGTATTGGCTCGCCTCGCGAGTCATCCAAGCCTGAAAAGTCAGAGACGATCACGGTTTACCAGTGTGAAAGGTCACGTGCGTTACAGTTTGGAATTTGAAGAGTTCGCCTCGCGAATCCAATCCTCGCCTCGCGAGAGTGAAGCCCAGAAGTCATGACCTTTCCATTCCTCGCCACGCGTGTCGTGCTTCACCTCGCGAGAATACCAAAAGTTGAAGATTCGCCTCGCGAGTCATCATTCGCCTCGCGAGTCCTCTGATTCCAGAAACGTGTATATAAGACAGTCTTAGGCAGAACTGAAGGAGGGTCAGAATTAGCCAGTTTTGGCTAGTCTTTGGTAGTCAGTAGTAGTAGTTTATTTTCCTTTCTTTTCTTTTGTGTTTAAGTCTGTAATGGAGAACTAGTCTCCTTGATTAATCTACTGGGATTGGTTTCCATTTACATTTGAGGTTCTGTATTTCCTGTTTTCTATTGCTTTTCTCTTTTCAATGCAATATTATACATTTCTGTTTGTTTAATTCAGGAGTGTATAGTGTTGTATTGATTTATTTCGGTGATGTTATGCTCCTATACTTAATCGCGTTTGTTTAATTCGCGTGTGTTCATTCATGTTCGTTTAGTTCATGAGGGCTTAACCCCGTTTGTTTAATTCGGGAATAGGAACATACATCCGTAGTAGCGATTTCGTTTGTTAATTGTTGCTACAACCGGGGGAGGGATTAGAATCGCTTAGGGCTTGGATTTATTTGAACCAATGATAGTGGGAAACCGAGAACAGTAGGTTAATCGTCTTTAGTTTATTTGCTATTCTCTTTAACTGCTTTGTTTTCATTGTTTTGTTTTCTTTATTTTATCTCAATCCAAAACCCCCAAAACTAACTTTTGATTTTCTGTTAATAATAACAACGCCTAAAGAGTCCTTGAGAGACGATACTCGAGTTGTCGCTCTATATTACATTATTTTAATAATCGCTCGTTCTTTTTGGCGTGTGGCGACAGCGCGGTCAACCACTTGGCCTAAATTGAACCATCCCTAATGCATGTTTCCTAGTTAGCCCCATTGAGCCTGATTAGCCTGTTAATTCTTGTTGACCTTATGTTATGAGCCTAAAATCTGAAAAACCATGTTAACCCGATCTTAGGATTAGGAGATCATGGATCCTTAGCAAGAGAATGGGTGCAAGAAACTAAGTTTGGGGTGGCTACAAGGATATTATGTGTTGTTTGGGATTGAGAAAAAGAAAAAAATAATAATAATAAAAAGGTTGGAGCTAAGAAAAGAAAAGCAGGAAAAAAAATGAAAAAAAAATAATAAAAAAAAATAAAATGTGCAAAAATGTCAAAAAGGATATTGAAAGAAAAGAGGTTGTAGTCACCCAAAGCATAAAGAAAAATGGAAAAAGGAACTTGAGTGGAAATTCAATGTATCAAAATGTTCCTGCTCTCTTAGTTCCTAGGGACTTAAGCCTAGTACCTTTGTATATCCTACCCTTAGTCAGGCCCCATTACAACCTTAAAATACCTTTTGATGTTGCATGCATGTTTTCTGTGGGAATCATTTGGAGATGAAAATCAAATTTATGGGAAGTGCTCTTAAAAGTGAAATTGAGGGAAATGTTGTTAGCCTAGACAAAAATTGAGCGATGAGTGAAACACTAAATGCCCTTGTGAGGAAGGCAGTTGTTTGAATTTGGTGATCTCCCTCTTGTGTGTAACTTGGATGCCCTGCTTAGATTAATGATTGTTTGGATGATGAAATTCTCAAATGTTCAGAATGAATGATTGTGGGGATTGCTTGGTTTGAAAGAGGGGACATTGAAGAAAATTATTTTGTTAAATTGCTTGAAATCTGTGCGAAAGTGATTGAATCTTTTGAGCTTGCCAGGTCCTGAGTCTTTTTGATTTTTAAGTTTTAGTTTGCTTGGGGACAAGCAAAGTTTAAGTTTGGGGTATTTTGATCAGCATCTGGCTCATCTAGTTTTATGGCTAGTTGATAAGCCTCTGGCTTATCTAGTTTTAAGACTAGATAAACTAGGGTTTATGTGCCAATTTATTCGAGTTTACTCTCGTTTTCGCCCAAATTTGCCTTGTTTTGTTCCTAAGTTGGACTTTGACTCGTTTTGCGTCTTTTGTGTAGTTTTTAGGTTATTTTGGAGAGAATTACGCTTGTGGTTGCTTGTGTTGTTTTCAGGTCCATAAGTGAGGCTCTAAGAATTAAGGAAAGTCAACAAATAGTGGAGATTGCCATTCTGGGGATTCTCGCCCCGCGAGAGGAGGCACGCCCCGCGATAATATGAAGATCTGGGAAGACAGAGACCATCACGGCCTAGCCGTGATTGACATCACGGGCCATGACAGGAAGGTTCGCGTCGCGAGACGTCCTTCGCGTCGCGAGTGTGTGAACTCCAGAAAAGTACCAGAATCAGAGACCATCACGGCCTAGCCGTGATGTATATCACGGCCGTGACCTAAAAGCCATACAAGTCAGAGACCATCACGGCCTAGCCGTGATGTATATCACGGCCGTGACCTAAAATCCACACAAGGCAGAGAACATCACGGCCTGGCCGTGATTGACATCACGGGCCGTGACAAGAAGACTCGCGTCGCGAGACATCCTTCGCGTCGCGAATGTTCAAATCCCTGAACGGCCCCCGACGCAGATTCCGTCACGGCCTGGCCGTGATGGACATCACGGCCGTGACGCGTGGCCTCCTTATAAATAGAGCAGATCAGAACAGAAAAGAGGACTTTTTGGATCAGAATTTGCAGAGACTTTTTGTAACCCTTAATCTGGGATTTCTTCTTCTCTTCTTTTCTCTTAATTCATAGGCTTAGGATGAATTCCGATTGTACGTGCGTTGTTGTTACGGACATGAGGAACTAATCCTCTTGTCTAGGGGATCGATGAAGCCACCCATGGCGGCATAGTGTTCATGTAATGTAACTCTCTCTCCTTTAATTCAATTATGATTTTCCAATTCTGTTTTCATTGTGTCGATTATATGCTAGCGTGATCGACTAGTTAAGCGTGTTGAGGCCTAGCGGCGATTCGCGTTTTAGAACTTGAATTGGGAACATCGGTCGAGTATTGCACGAGAGTGAGTAGGAGATCGATGCAACCTATAGGGAACAAGAATTAATAGAATTCGAGATTAGGGTTAAGAGACCTAGCAAGTAATTAACTCAAATCATCGAATACGTCCTAATGAGCACGGAAGTGGATTTAGGAGAATTTAGGGGTCCCGGTTGACATTAAAATTGAACTTAGGGAGGAGAATATCATCACTTGGGTACTTTGCATGATTGGGTAGGTGGATTCGAAACCTTAGATGCTTTTATTTCTGAATTTAATCACCGTAGTGTTATTTGAATCGATTCTTGAATTCGCAATCTCAATTTCTTTCTCTCAACCACCTTCTATTGCTTAACCAACGTATCGGATTTCTTGACAATTTAGTCGAATTGGTAACCCAATCCTTGTGTTCGACCTCGGTAGAATCTTACCGTGTTTTTATTACTTGCGACGACCCGGTACACTTGCCGGAGTCACAACAAGTTTTTGGCGCCGTTGCCGGGGATTGGCACAACCAATTTTCCTAATTCTGAGGAAATTCGGCTGTTTGGTTAAGCTGATTTTTTTTTTGTTTTATTTTCTTTTATTTAATTGCCATTATTTTTCTCTGTTTCTTTGATTCCACTTGGTCTTTGCCTGTTTTTGTATGCGAGGTACTCTTCTACAAGAGGACGTGCTATTCGATTCAGAGATCACCAGGACCGAGAGACAATTAAGAAAAGAGGCCAGAGAAAGGAAGAGGTTGGAAGCAATTAAAATAGAGGGCATGGCTGAAGAAAATCCTCCTCCTCCTCCTCGTTACAAGCCTCTCTTTGAGTACGATCTACCAAGCTTGGTGGATTGTGACTCTTCTATTGTGAGAGGCAACCTGAACACAGACTCCTTCAGAGTTGAAGCATGTGTCACATTCCAGCTCCGGGAGAATCAGTTTGATGGGAGTGGAAAGCAAGACCCGCATAGACACATCACTCGCTTCCTTGAGGCGTGTGACTTACAGAAGACAAGAGGAGTCTCACAAGATGAGTTTCGCTTGCGACTTTTCCCTCTCTCTCTTAGGGATGTCGCTCGCGATTGGGTTGACAGCTTGGATAGGAACAGCATCAGAACTTGGGAGCAAATGGCATAGAAGTTCCTAACCAAATACTTTCCTCCTCAGAAGGCGGCACAAGCAAGAATAGCCGTCACTTCATTCAGGCAAACGGAGGATGAAACATACAATGAAGCATGGGAGAGGTACAATGGTTTGTTGAGAAGATGTCCCTCTGCGTTCTTTGACCCGGTTTCCAAAGTGCAACATTTCTTTAATGGGTTGAGAGGACGCTATCAGATGAACTGTGATGCCGCAGCTGGCGGTTCTTTTGTATATTTATCAGCTGAGGACGAATGGGCACTGTTAGAGAAGATGTCATATAATGATTACAACCGTGGTAGGGAGACCTCGAGTGGAATCAGTTCTGGGACAATGGAAGCCATTTTAGAGCAAAACAGACTTTTGAAGATGCAGAATGAGGCTTTGTCTGGGAACAAGAGGGTTAATGCAATACACGAGGGAATGCCTCCTGGTTGTGCAAATTGCAATGGAAATCATGACACTCAGAATTGCCCGCTAAATTTCCCTCAGGAACATGTGGACTCTTGCCACAACTTTTATGACACTGTGCCCCAGAACAACTATCAGAGGAACAATCAGAATCAGAATAGGGGCTACATGAGAAGAGACCATCCGGGATTTGCTTGGAGTGATGTTAATGGTGGTCTAGCCGGTCAACAACACCCTCAGCAGAATTGGCAACAACCTCAACAGGGTCTGAGACCAAACATTGGAATTCAGCAGCGCAATAATCAGCAGGCTCCTCCGGGGCCTAATCAGTTGCAAATATCAGATGGTGGAAGACAACAGTGGGAGCTGGCTTTTGAGAAGTTGTCAACCTTTACAAGCACATCTTTTGAGAAGGTGAACACTGCCATTGACAAGTTGGCGACTCATACAGGATCGCGAATTCAGAATCTGGAGACACAAATAGCACAGCTCGCGAAGCAAATGAATGAGCGTCTTCCAGGCACTCTCCCAGGAGACACTGAGAACTACCCTAAGAGCCAGTGCAATGCCGTGACCACTAGAAGCGGTAGAGTGCTGGAATCTAACAGGGGAGCATCTAGTTCTCCGGAAGTTGAGGTCTCTAACCCACCACATGTTGAGGAAGAACAACCTGAGAAAGAAGAGGAGTTAGAAAGAAGTAAGGCACCGGAGCAAGGAGGGAGGTTAAAGCTTGTAGATGAAGAGTTCCGTAGGAAGAAGTGGGTAGAGCCCAAGGACCTCCCGTCCTACATGAAGGTACCATATCCGGAAAGATTGAAGAAGCCTCAACAGGATAAACAGTTCAACAGATTCCTTGATGTCTTCCGCAAGCTTCAAATTAACATCCCATTTGCGGAAGCCCTGGAACAAATGCCATCATATGCCCGGTTTATGAAGGAGCTTCTCACCAATAATCGGAGACATGTGGATGAGGAGACGGTTGCTTTGACCGAGGAGTGTAGTGCCATTCTTCGAGAAAACTCCCTCCAAAGTTGAAGGATCCGGTTCCTTTTCGATCTACCGTGTACTATTGGGGAGATGAATATAGGGAAAGCATTATGTGATCTAGGGGCAAGCATCAACTTGATGCCCCTCTCCATGATGAGGAAGTTGGGAATTAAGGAAGCCAAGGATACACGGATGTCACTCCAACTGGCCGATCGCTCCATCAAATACCCCTATGGGGTTGTCGAAGACTTGCTAGTGAAGGTGGACAAATTCATATTTCCGGCAGATTTTGTGGTGCTTGATATGGATGAAGACGCCGAGATCCCTCTCATCTTGGGGAGGCCTTTCTTGGCCACAGGGCGTGCTTTGATTGATGTGCAACAAGGGAAGCTCACCCTCCGCGTGCAAGATGAGAATGTAGTCTTCAATGTCTTTGAAGCAATGAAGCACCCCTGTGGAGAGGTCGGAAGTGTACCGGGTGGATTTTGTGGATGGTATTGTCAAGGAAGAGACCACTAGAGGAGCCCATGGTTCTGCACTTGCACAAGTGTTGGTAAAATCCCATGGTGATGATAGTGAGGAAGAAGACCCCTTGGGGGATGAGGACTATCTTGAATGTTTGAAACAGATGGAAGCCTTACCAAGTCTCCCAAGGGATGAATATGCAAAGGAGAAGCTCAACAAGAAAGGCAATGAAGAAGATGGAAAGACACCGGAGCTGAAGCAACTCCCAAATCACTTGAGGTATGCATTCTTGGGGGAGGAGGGACAACATCTGGGTGATCATTAGCAATGCCTTGAAAAAGGATGAAGAGGAGAAGCTGTTGAGAGTTCTTAGGGAACACAAATCCGCCATTGGGTGGAAGATTTCGGACCTAAAGGTATAAGCCCTTCCCTATGCATGCATAAAATCTTGATGGAGGACGGTTATAAGCGGTGGTTCAACCACAGAGACGGCTAAACCCCATCATGAAAGAAGGCATGCGTAAGGAAGTGATTAAGCTTTTAGATGCCGGAATCATCTACCCAATCTCGGATAGAATCAAGGGTTAGTCCGATTCATGTGGTCCCAAAGAAGGGTGGAACAACCGTGGTGGTCAATGAAAACAATGAATTGATCCCAACAAGGACCATCACGGGGTGGAGAGTGTGCATCGACTACGGAAGATTAAATGAAGCAACAAGGAAGGATCACTTCCTCTCCCCTTCATAGATCAAATGCTTGAGAGGTTAGCCGGATATGAGTACTCTTGTTTCTTGGATGGTTACTCCGGCTATAACCAGATTGTGGTGGATCCTCAAGACCAAGAGAAGACCGGCTTTCACTTGTCCGTATGGAGTCTTTGCTTACAGGAGGATGCCCTTTGGATTGTGCAACGCCCCCGCTACTTTCCAAAGGTGCATGCTCTCTATTTTCTCGGACATGGTGGAGAGATGCATTGAGGTGTTCATGGATGACTTCTCGGTCTTTGGGACCTCCTATGACAACTGTTTGAAGAACTTGACCTTGGTGCTTAAAAGGTGCCAAGAGACTAACCTTGTGCTCAACTGGGAGAAATGCCACTTCATGGTCAAGGAAGGTATAGTCGCGAGTGTGTGAACTCCAGAAAAGTACCAGAATCAGAGACCATCACGGCCTAGCCGTGATGTATATCACGGCCGTGACCTAAAAGCCATACAAGTCGAGACCATCACGGCCTAGCCGTGATGTATATCACGGCCGTGACCTAAAAAATCCACACAAGGCGAGAACATCACGGCCTGGCCGTGATTGACATCACGGTCGCGTGACAAGAAGACTCGCGTCGCGAGACATCCCTTCGTCGCGAATGTTCAAATCCCGAAGTGCGCCGAAGCGGAAGCCGTCACGGCCTTGCCGTGATGGCCATCACGGCCGTGACGCGTGGCCTCCTTATAAATAGAGCGGATCGGAACGAGAAAGAGGACTTTTTGGATCAGAATTTGCGAGAGACTTTTTGTAACCCTTAATCTGGGATTTCTTCTTCTCTTCTTTTCTCTTAATTCATAGGCTTAGGATGAATTCCGATTGTACGTCTGCGTTGTTTTTACGGACATGAGGAACTAATCCTCTTGTCTAGGGGATCGATGAAGCCACCCATGGCGGCATAGTGTTCATGTAATGTAACTCTCTCTCCTTTAATTCAATTATGATTTTCCAATTCTGTTTTCATTGTGTCGATTATATGCTAGCGTGATCGACTAGTTAAGCGTGTTGAGGCCTAGCGGCGATTCGCGTTTTAGAACTTGAATTGGGAACATCGGTCGAGTATTGCACGAGAGTGAGTAGGAGATCGATGCAACCTATAGGGAACAAGAATTAATAGAATTCGAGATTAGGGTTAAGAGACCTAGCAAGTAATTAACTCAAATCATCGAATACGTCCTAATGAGCACGAAGTGGATTTAGGAGAATTTAGGGGTCCCGGTTGACATTAAAATTGAACTTAGGGAGGAGAATATCATCACTTGGTTACTTTGCATGATTGGGTAGGTGGATTCTAAACCTTAGATGCTTTTATTTCTGAATTTAATCACCGTAGTGTTATTTGAATCGATTCTTGAATTCGCAATCTCAATTTCTTTCTCTCAACCACCTTCTATTGCTTAACCAACGTATCGGATTTCTTGACAATTTAGTCGAATTGGTAACCCAATCCTTGTGTTCGACCTCGGTAGAATCTTACCGTGTTTTTATTACTTGCGACGACCGGTACACTTGCCGAGTCACAACAAGTTTTTGGCGCCGTTGTCGGGATTTGCACAACCAATTTTCCTAATTCTGAGGAAATTCGGCTGTTTGGTTAAGCTGATTTTTTTTTTGTTTTATTTTCTTTTATTTAATTGCCATTATTTTTCTCTGTTTCTTTGATTCCACTTGGTCTTTGCCTGTTTTTGTATGCGAGGTACTCTTCTACAAGAGGACGTGCTATTCGATTCAGAGATCACCAGGACCGAGAGACAATTAAGAAAAGAGGCCAGAGAAAGGAAGAGGTTGGAAGCAATTAAAATAGAGGGCATGGCTGAAGAAAATCCTCCTCCTCCTCCTCGTTACAAGCCTCTCTTTGAGTACAATCTACCAAGCTTGGTGGATTGTGACTCTTCTATTGTGAGAGGCAACCTGAACACAGACTCCTTCAGAGTTGAAGCATGTGTCACATTCCAGCTCCGGGAGAATCAGTTTGATGGGAGTGGAAAGCAAGACCCGCATAGACACATCACTCGCTTCCTTGAGGCGTGTGACTTACAGAAGACAAGAGGAGTCTCACAAGATGAGTTTCGCTTGCGACTTTTCCCTCTCTCTCTTAGGGATGTCGCTCGCGATTGGGTTGACAGCTTGGATAGGAACAACGATCGAACTTGGGAGCAAATGGCACGAGTTCCTAACCAAATACTTTCCTCCTCGGAAGGCGGCACAAGCAAGAATAGCCGTCACTTCATTCAGGCAAACGGAGGATGAAACATACAATGAAGCATGGGAGAGGTACAATGGTTTGTTGAGAAGATGTCCTCTGCGTTCTTTGACCCGGTTTCCAAAGTGCAACATTTCTTTAATGGGTTGAGAGGACGCTATCGGATGAACTGTGATGCCGCAGTGGCGGTTCTTTTGTATATTTATCACTGAGGACGGATGGGCACTTTGTTAGAGAAGATGTCATATAATGATTACAACCGTGGTAGGGAGACCTCGAGTGGAATCGGTTCTGGGACAATGGAAGCCATTTTAGAGCAAAACAGACTTTTGAAGATGCGAGAATGAGGCTTTGTCTGGGAACAAGAGGGTTAATGCAATACACGAGGGAATGCCTCCTGGTTGTGCAAATTGCAATGGAAATCATGACACTCAGAATTGCCCGCTAAATTTCCCTCAAGAACATGTGGACTCTTGCCACAACTTTTATGACACTGTGCCCCAGAACAACTATCGAGGAACAATCGAGATCGGAATAGGGGCTACATGAGAAGAGACCATCCGGGATTTGCTTGGAGTGATGTTAATGGTGGTCTAGCCGGTCAACAACACCCTCAGATAGAATTGGCAACAACCTCCACAGGGTCTGAGACCAAACATTGGAATTCAGCAGCGCAATAATCAGCAGGCTCCTCCGGGGCCTAATCAGTTGCAAATATCAGATGGTGGAAGACAACAGTGGGAGCTGGCTTTTGAGAAGTTGTCAACCTTTACAAGCACATCTTTTGAGAAGGTGAACACTGCCATTGACAAGTTGGCGACTCATACAGGATCGCGAATTCAGAATCTGGAGACACAAATAGCACAGCTCGCGAAGCAAATGAATGAGCGTCTTCCAGGCACTCTCCCAGGAGACACTGAGAACTACCCTAAGAGCCAGTGCAATGCCGTGACCACTAGAAGCGGTAGAGTGCTGGAATCTAACAGGGGAGCATCTAGTTCTCCGGAAGTTGAGGTCTCTAACCCACCACATGTTGAGGAAGAACAACCTGAGAAAGAAGAGGAGTTAGAAAGAAGTAAGGCACCGGAGCAAGGAGGGAGGTTAAAGCTTGTAGATGAAGAGTTCCGTAGGAAGAAGTGGGTAGAGCCCAAGGACCTCCCGTCCTACATGAAGGTACCATATCCGGAAAGATTGAAGAAGCCTCAACAGGATAAACAGTTCAACAGATTCCTTGATGTCTTCCGCAAGCTTCAAATTAACATCCCATTTGCGGAAGCCCTGGAACAAATGCCATCATATGCCCGGTTTATGAAGGAGCTTCTCACCAAGAAGCGGAGAATTGTGGATGAGGAGACGGTTGCTTTGACCGAGGAGTGTAGTGCCATTCTTCAGAGAAAACTCCCTCCAAAGTTGAAGGATCCCGGTTCCTTTTCGATACCGTACTATTGGGGAGATGAATATAGGGAAAGCATTATGTGATCTAGGGGCAAGCATCAACTTGATGCCCTCTCCATGATGAGGAAGTTGGGAATTAAGGAAGCCAAGGATACACGGATGTCACTCCAACCGGCCGATCGCTCCATCAAATACCCTCATGGGGTTGTCGAAGACTTGCTAGTGAAGGTGGACAAATTCATATTTCCTACAGATTTTGTGGTGCTTGATATGGATGAAGACGCCGAGATCCCTCTCATCTTGGGGAGGCCTTTCTTGGCCACAGGCGTGCTTTGATTGATGTGCAACAAGGGAAGCTCACCCTCCGCGTGCAAGATGAGAATGTAGTCTTCAATGTCTTTGAAGCAATGAAGCACCCTGTGGAGAGGTCGGAAGTGTACCGGGTGGATTTTGTGGATGGTATTGTCAAGGAAGAGACCACTAGAGGAGCCCATGGTTCTGCACTTGCACAAGTGTTGGTAAAATCCCATGGTGATGATAGTGAGGAAGAAGACCCCTTGGGGGATGAGGACTATCTTGAATGTTTGAAACAGATGGAAGCCTTACCAAGTCTCCCAAGGGATGAATATGCAAAGGAGAAGCTCAACAAGAAAGGCAATGAAGAAGATGGAAAGACACCGGAGCTGAAGCAACTCCCAAATCACTTGAGGTATGCATTCTTGGGGGAGGAGGGACAACATCCGGTGATCATTAGCAATGCCTTGAAAAAGGATGAAGAGGAGAAGCTGTTGAGAGTTCTTAGGGAACACAAATCCGCCATTGGGTGGAAGATTTCGGACCTAAAAGGTATAAGCCCTTCCCTATGCATGCATAAAATCTTGATGGAGGACGGTTATAAGCGGTGGTTCAACCACGAGAGACGGCTAAACCCCATCATGAAAGAAGCTGTGCGTAAGGAAGTGATTAAGCTTTTAGATGCCGGAATCATCTACCCAATCTCGGATAGCAACTGGGTTAGTCCGATTCATGTGGTCCCAAAGAAGGGTGGAACAACCGTGGTGGTCAATGAAAACAATGAATTGATCCCAACAAGGACCATCACGGGATGGAGAGTGTGCATCGACTACGAGAAGATTAAATGAAGCAACAAGGAAGGATCACTTCCCTCTCCCCTTCATAGATCAAATGCTTGAGAGGTTAGCCGGATATGAGTACTACTGTTTCTTGGATGGTTACTCCGGCTATAACCAGATTGTGGTGGATCCTCAAGACCAAGAGAAGACGGCTTTCACTTGTCCGTATGGAGTCTTTGCTTACAGGAGGATGCCCTTTGGATTGTGCAACGCCCCCGCTACTTTCCAAAGGTGCATGCTCTCTATTTTCTCGGACATGGTGGAGAGACGCATTGAGGTGTTCATGGATGACTTCTCGGTCTTTGGGACCTCCTATGACAACTGTTTGAAGAACTTGACCTTGGTGCTTAAAAGGTGCCAAGAGACTAACCTTGTGCTCAACTGGGAGAAATGCCACTTCATGGTCAAGGAAGGTATAGTCGCGAGTGTGTGAACTCCAGAAAAGTACCAGAATCAGAGACCATCACGGCCTAGCCGTGATGTATATCACGGCCGTGACCTAAAAGCCATACAAGTCAGAGACCATCACGGCCTAGCCGTGATGTATATCACGGCCGTGACCTAAAATCCACACAAGGCGAGAGAACATCACGGCCGGCGTGATTGACATCACGGGCCGTGACAAGAAGACTCGCGTCGCGAGACATCCTTCGCGTCGCGAATGTTCAAATCCCAGAAGTGCGCCAGAAGCAGAAGCCGTCACGGCCTGGCCGTGATGGCCATCACGGCCGTGACGCGTGGCCTCCTTATAAATAGAGCAGATCAGAACAGAAAAGAGGACTTTTTGGATCAGAATTTGCAGAGACTTTTTGTAACCCTTAATCTGGGATTTCTTCTTCTCTTCTTTTCTCTTAATTCATAGGCTTAGGATGAATTCCGATTGTACGTGCGTTGTTGTTACGGACATGAGGAACTAATCCTCTTGTCTAGGGGATCGATGAAGCCACCCATGGCGGCATAGTGTTCATGTAATGTAACTCTCTCTCCTTTAATTCAATTATGATTTTCCAATTCTGTTTTCATTGTGTCGATTATATGCTAGCGTGATCGACTAGTTAAGCGTGTTGAGGCCTAGCGGCGATTCGCGTTTTAGAACTTGAATTGGGAACATCGGTCGAGTATTGCACGAGAGTGAGTAGGAGATCGATGCAACCTATAGGGAACAAGAATTAATAGAATTCGAGATTAGGGTTAAGAGACTTAGCAAGTAATTAACTCAAATCATCGAATACGTCCTAATGAGCACGGAAGTGGATTTAGGAGAATATAGGGGTCCCGGTTGACATTAAAATTGAACTTAGGGAGGAGAATATCATCACTTGGGTACTTTGCATGATTGGGTAGGTGGATTCGAAACCTTAGATTCTTTTATTTCTGAATTTAATCACCGTAGTGTTATTTGAATCGATTCTTGAATTCACAATCTCAATTTCTTTCTCTCAACCACCTTCTATTGCTTAACCAACGTATCGGATTTCTTGACAATTTAGTCGAATTGGTAACCCAATCCTTGTGTTCGACCTCGGTAGAATCTTACCGTGTTTTTATTACTTGCGACGACCCGGTACACTTGCCGGAGTCACAACACTAGTATGACCGTGGTTTTGTGCTAATTATATATCGATTTCGCACAAATTAGACTCGATTGTCGTCAAGCAGCGTTTTGAGTCGTTTAAGTAGTTTTAGGTTAATTTAGCCAGTTTTGAGTCAAATAAAGCACTTATGGCTATTTTATTGTTTTCAGGTTAACTTAGAAGTTAAGGGAATAAAGAAGCAGGGGAAATTGCAATCCTGGAGGTGTTTGCCTCGCGAGAGTCTTCTCGCCACGCGAACCTGAAAGCCAGCTGAACAGCAGAATGTCATCCTCTCTGGTTCGCCCCGCAAACAACACCTCGCCTCGCGACCCTGATGGCTGACTGTTCCAGAAAAATGCAAGATTTTTGTGTCGCCTCGCGAATCCATCTCTTCGCCATGCGAGCCTGGAAGTCAGAAAGCATCACGGTTAGACTCTTCAATTCCTCACCACGCGAGCAGTACTTCACCCCGCGAGAAGACCAAACGTTGCAGACTCTTCATAATATTCGCCTCGCGAGTGAGGGTCGCCTCGCGAGTAGGCGCAGTTCCTGAAAGATATAAATGGCTGTTCTGGGCAGATTAGAGGAACTTTTGATTCTCCATTGTTTTTACATATTTTCTGGGTGTGTTTCGTTTTTATGGAGAACTAATTTTCTTGGATTAGTCTACTGTAATCGATTTCCACTACACTTGAGGTTTTCTAATTCCTGTTTTGTATGTTTTTCCCTTTTCAATACTATGCTATATATTTCTGTTTGTTTAATTCAGGAGTGTATAGTGTTGTGTTGATTTATTTCGGTGATGTTATGTTCCTATATTGAATCGCGTTTGTTTAATTCGCGTGTGTTCGTTCATGTTCGTTTAGTTCATGAGGGCTTAACCCCGTTTGTTTAATTCGGGAATAGGAACATATATCTCGTAGTAGCGATTTCGTTTGTTAATTGTTGCTACAACCGAAAGGGGATTAGAATCTGCTTAGGGCTTGGAATTTACATGAACCGATGATAGTTGGGAAATCGAGAACAGTAGATTAATCATCTTTAGCTTATTTGACAATCCTTTAAACTGCCTTGTTTTTATTGCTCCGTGTTTCCTTAATTGTTTTCTTATTTGCATTCAAATCCAACCAACACCCCCCCCCCCCCCCCCCAAAATCTAACTTTTTCTGTTAACAACAACCTAAGAGTCCTTGTGAGACGATACTCGAGTTGTCGCTCCCTATCTACATATTTTTGTAAATCGCTCGCTTTTTGGCGCGTGTGCGACAGCGCGACCAGTGAGACATTCAGATTGCGTGCCATATTATTTTGCACCATCAATGACTTTCCAGCATACGGGAACCTGTGTGGGTATAGTATTAAGGGGCATAAAGCATGTCCAATATGTGAAGAAGGTACATGTTACCATCAACTGCAACATGGAAGGAAGACAGTTTACCTTGGGCATCAGAGATTTCTCCGACGTAATCATCCTTATCGTAGATTGAGAAAAGCTTTCAATGGACTTCCGGAGAATGAAATTGCTCCGGTGGCCTTAACTGGAGAGCAAGTTTATGAAAGAGTGAACAATACTAATGTTATCTATGGGAAACCCAGAAGAAGGCTACAGAGAAGAAAATATGGAAGAAGAGGTCAATCTTCTTTGATCTTCCATACTGGTGCAAGCTTGATGTAAGACATTGTATTGATGTGGTGCATGTGGAGAAAAATGTGTGTGACGGTTTAATCGGAACGCTTCTCAACATTCAAGGCAAGACAAAAGATGGTGTGAATGCTCGCCTAGATCTAGTTACGATAGGTATACGAGAGCAGTTAGCTCCACATAAAGTGGGGGATAAGAAGACTTATTTGCCCCCAGCATGTCATACTTTATCAAAAAAAGAGAAAAGAAGTTTCGTGGAATGTCGACATAGAGTCAAAGTGTCACAGGGTTACTCTTCAAATATCAAAAGAATTGTCTCAATGAAAGATCTCAAATTAGTTGGCTTAAAGTCTCATGATTGTCATGTCTTGATGCAACAACTACTACCGGTGGCCATTCGTGACATCTTGCCTAAAAAAGTCAGACATGCCATTACTAGGTTATGCTTATTCTTCAATGCTATATGTAGCAAGGTCATTGACACTAAAAAGTTGGATGACTTGGAAAATGAGGCAGCCATTATCTTATGCCAATTGGAGATGTATTTTCCACCTTCATATTTTAACATCATGGTTCATTTGATTGTTCATCTAGTGAGGGAGATTAGATTATGCGGCCCCGTTTATTTAAGGTGGATGTACCTGGTTGAGCGATACATGAATATCTTGAAAGGATATATGAAGAATCCACATCGTCCCGAAGCATCTATTGTTGAAAGGTATGTTGCATAAAAAGCTATTGAGTTTTGTACGAGACTACATGTCGAAGCGAAACCTGTAGGGCTTCCAAAGTCTCGTCACGAAGGAAGATATGATGGTAAGGGTACACGAGGTATCACTGTTAAGAGCATGGATCGGGAGGAAGTGCTTCAAGCACATTTGTATATATTGAATAACACTGATGAGGTTGAACCATACATATGTGAGCACAAAAGCATCATCAATGAAACTTACCCTGGAATGAATGAAAAATGATGTTTGAACAAGCATAACAAGACTTTCTTGAACTTGTTTAAAGAAAAAATTGCAAAGGATGGTATTGCTTCTGATACATTAAAATGGCTAGCACAGGGGGCCTAACTTTGATGTCATATGCTGGAGTGGGTACGATATCAATAAGTTTTCCTTCTATACAAAGTCTCAGGATGATAAAAGTACTATGCAAAACAATGGGGTTATGGTCGTCGCTGAGTCCATGCATTTCTCTAGTTCGAAAGATAATAACCCTGTTATGGCATCCGTTTCATACTTTGGAATCATTGAAGAGATATGGGAGGTTGATTACACGAAGTTTAGAGTACCTATTTTTAAATGTCAGTGGGTCGACAGTAACAATGGTGTGCAAACCGATGAGTTAGGATTCAAATTGGTGGACCTTAATAAGGTAGGTAATAAAGAAGAGCCTTTCATCATGGCATCCCAAGCAAAACAAGTGTTTTATATCCGTGATCCTTCTAACAAAAGGTGGTCAGTGATTCTCCAGGGAAAAAACATGTATAATGGTAGTGAGGGAAATCAAGATTCAACTCCTGATATTTCTGATACTCCTTCTTTCTCAACTTGGGTGCCTAATTTCAATGAGGAAAATGAAGTGGATGATGTACATGCTACTCGTAATGATCACCAAGAAGGGTTATGGGAGAACTTTACTAATTGACCACAATGTAAGTTTAGTTCGAGTTATGTTTAAAGTCATATTATATGTTTACGTTGATATTTATAAGTTATGTTTACGTACGTTGATCGATATTTATAAGTTATGTTTGATATTTATCCTGACATACTAACAAGTTTTTTTTTTTTAAACAGGTATGCATGGCTGATCCTGAGGATATCCCTCATTCATGCAGCGGGTCAGAGACCCCGTCTACGAGTAGAAAGGGTAGACGTGACACACGAATGAGGAATTTGACTGTCAATCGTGGTTCAAATCAAAGGATAAGAATAGACTTTGATAATAACCTCAATCCTATTGGGCCAATGGTAGAGCAGTTTAACAGTTTTGTGGCGACCCTTGCTAGAAGCAGGCCTAGTATACTTATTGATAATTGGAAAGATGTACCGGCGGACGTGAAGGATCAGATATGGGAGAGTATTTTGGTATCTATACTTTTACGTCCTGTGTTTGTCTATATCTACTTTATTTTAATCTTATTAATATCATACAGTAATTCGTTGATTCTTTTGGTGTTAATGTAGCTCACATTTGACATACCGGATACGACGGATATGAAGAAGCGTTTGATAAAGTATGCTGGTGAGCGTTGGAGGGCTTTTAAGGTCGACCTGGGCAAATACTATGTATTCAATCCAACATGTGAAAAGAACCCACTCGAGGTGTACCTGCTTGACCAGGCAACGTGGGATCGCTTTGTTCAGAGTCGACATGATCCCAGCTTTCAGGTTAACTTATTTGATTTGTCTCTAAATTTATGTAATTTCATTAATTTTATTTACTTATGTAATTTAATTGTCTTCTATTTATAACAGGAGAAGAGTAAAAAGGGGCAGGAAAACCAAAGCAAGAATGTCTACCCCATGTCATGTCTCGTGGGGGATATAAAAAACTTGGTCAGATAATGGTGGAAGAGGAAAAGAAAACACTTCAGGAAGCAGCATCTTAGGCAGATCCTAACACTGAAAATCGTCCAGAAGTTGTTGATCCACCTCCACCCCCACGCCATCGTAAATGGAAGAGGGCCCGACAAAGGAAAACGGGACAATATACATCTGATAAGGCCCGCCAAGTAGCTGAGAAGATTATAAGTATAGTTTGAATTGTAATTGTCATTTTAAGATTGTTACCGAATTGTAATGTGACCTGATATTTTATATGTTATAGGATGCATTGGACGAGCAGGTAACCCAAGGAACCTTTGTTCCTAGAGGACGCGATGATATCTTAGCTGCTGCCATCGGTAAACCAGACCACCCGGGCCATGTCATTGGTGTTGGATGGGGCATCGGCATTCGCCAATATCTTGGTTCATCTTCAAACCAATGCCACAGGGATGTTGATGCAGATAGAGAACGGCTAAAACAAGAGATTGCAGCTGAGCTTAGACAGGAGATGGCCGAGCAGTTTGCCCAACAGCTGACAATATTAACTTCTATATCCCAGCAGATGACAGTCGGTGTCCAACCCTCTGTCCAAACCTCTGTCCATGTGAGCATTAAGGGCTCATGTGATCCTCCTCATCAGCCTGAAGATGATGATGATGATGATGATGATGACGACGACTACAACCCTGATAGGTGTGAGCTGTATGTTGATGATCATCATGATCGCCGCTTAATGGCATTAGGGAGGGCACATAATAACTTCGGTAATACCATACACCACCGTTTATTACCGGATGATCAGGTGAGGGTCGTTGTTGAGATTATTCGAGATGCTGATGCTCGAGTCCTTGTGCCCACTAAGGAGGTTCAAACAGTGGGTCAGGCCCCCGGTAACTTCATCCCCTGGCCAAGAAGACTGGTCAGCTTTCTTGTTGCATATGAGGTATTCAGTTAGTTGTGTTTTTCTATATAGTTGAAATTATTTATTATTGTTTAAAGATAATGCTTTATTTTTATTTGTTTTAGGATGTTGGAAATGATATTCTGCCTAAAAGGTCGGATCCAGGAAGACCAGAGATGTCTGCTCCTGTCAAGGTATTCATTTGACCATTTAATTAATTATGAATGAAATAACTTATCTGTGATTACTAATATATATCTTTGTTGTTTAGGGGATCGACAAAGGGGAAGCTGGTGATGTTTTTAAACTTCGGGCTATACAGGTTGTGACCCTGGAGAATGACGCAACTTTGGTAAGGTTGGAATATGATGCCAGTTTAGGTGACGAACTGTATATCCCAAAGAAGGAACTTATGGAGATTGTACTCTATAAAGAAATGGCTAGTTTTGCACACCTATCGTTATGGTGCACGTAAGTACATTTTATTTATAAGTTAAGTAATTAAATTTTAAATACTATGATAATTAACATGTTTTTTCAATAAATTAGGTATCTCGCATCGTATGTTAGTTGATCGGGGTAACCTCACCATTTATGGGTTCATTGACCCCATGTTCATTCAGGGTGATGTTCTCCTAGCATCAGAAGACCCGGTCACCACTATACGTGATATATTTGCCCGAGGCGATCATCAATTCTACCTTGCGCCTTATCTCACTAAGTAAGTACCAGTTATTTAATTATAACTATATATGACTTAGTCACTAATTGTTCCGCAAATGCAGCAAGCATTGGCAACTATTGATCTTGTACCCTAGGATGAATGTCGCGGTCTTCACGCTTCAATGGGAAATAAGCGGTGAATGAATCAAGATGATCATGGAAACGTAAGCATTAAAATACTTTATAATCGATAATGCAGTTGTTTTAATTATCTGAAATCTATTAGATATACTTTAATTAATGTTTATTTTGTCATGATAGTTCTATTAATGCAAACCACATGTTGCATGGTGAAAGGCGTCAGGCTATTAGATGGATTATTCCTAACGTAAGATATTTATTAGTTCAAACGCTTCAAATGCAGTGGGTATAATTATTGATTTCTATTTAATTCCTCATATTCTAATTGGGTTTCATTTGTACGTAGTCCCGTATACAACGTGGATCATGGGAATGTGGATACTATGTGATGAAGTGGATGTTCAAAATTATCTCCTCCAGGATCACTGAAAGATGGCACGAGGTAAATGTTAATTGGTAACAATTAGAAGTAACAGTTATAAATTCGTTATATGTTTTATGGTAGTTTATTACTTAAAAGATATAATCTTTTGTCCAATTAAACTTGCAGATATTCAACAATCCGACTCCATTATCTGATTCCGACATCAATAACATAAGGAGGCGTTGGACAACTTTCTTTCTTGAAGTGTACCAACCATAGTTTGTATGTAGTTAGTTTAAAAACTTATCATGTACTAGCTATAGTGTACTTTTGACTGATATATATTTTGATATGAAATCTATAATATATCATGTAGCTTTTTGGTTTCTAATTATCTTTGTTGTCTGAATGTAATTGAACATATGTATTATTTGTAATAAATTCAGTATATATTAATTTAGTGTGTTTTTGTTGTACAAAAGTGATTGTGTTGAGAATATTTAGAATATGTTATATTGGTATTGATCTGGATTACTGAAACATGAGAAAGGAATGATAGAAATGTAAAAAGAGTTTTTTTTTTAAAAAAAATGAGACTTTTCGCATCGGTTATTCAAAAACCGATGTAGAAAATTCACTTTTCACATGGGTTAATAAAAAAACCGATGTGGAAAGTGAACTTTTCACATCGGTTATATTGAAAACCGATGTGGAAAGTGATATTTTCACATCGGTTTTGTGATAGCCCATGTGAAAAATGAATTTTCCACATTGGTTATTTAAAAAATTGTTGTTAAAAATGTACTTTAAACATCGGTTTTAAAACCGATGTGAAAAGTAACAATAAACAACATTGGTCGTTTCAACATCAGTTTGAAAACCGATGTGAAAAATCAAAAATAACCGATGTGGAATCCCTTTTATGCACTAGTGATTATATCATGCAATTAAAAAAAGTTGAATTTCTATATATTGCTAGTGTAAAGGATTTTAACAATGACATCTAATTATATCTTTACAGATCAACATTATTGTTATTTCTATTTCTTAGTTATTAAAACAAAAAACACGTTATATACGCCAAAATGTCAGTGGATGTAAGTATAGAAATTTTTTCACTGATTATTGTATATATTAATTTAACCATTAAAAAATTAATACATTTAATTTTATGTCTAACTAATAAGTTTGGTGATTGGTGAAATAATACACTTATCACAAAATCATTAAATTTAGGCATATCAAAATCATAACCTATGAATATTTACAATTAATCATCATCCAGAGAAAGAAAAAAGAAAGGATCAGAGAAATAAGACAATAATATGGATGCAATTACTTCAACCATGGGGGCAAAATAAAATGCATATAAGATTTTTAAAAAAATTAAGAAATTGAGGGGGTGCACTTGCCCACACTTGGGGCAACGTGCGTCCGCCCCTGGATATTGCCATCTCTTGGAACTCGAACCATTGATTATGAATACTCCAAGAAGATTATACAGAGCTTAGTTGATTATATACATGATATTATTCTTAACTTCTTAAATAAAAATGAAGAATCCCACAAAATATTGTGAAGATTTTCTTAGAAGTCCTCGCGTTGATTGGAGGAATGTAGAATCTATTTAAGTGCTCAACGGTTCAAAGTATATTTAGAAAAAGGAAAAGGAAAATGCTAGGACACTCGTTAACAAGTCTAAAAAACAAATTTACATGTGAAATGCTGTTTTTATTATTTTGAGAAGTGATATGTTTAATTTTCTTATATAAACTTGCTTCTTTTAAATTTCTTAACCAGTTTTTTAAGCATATTCAATAGAAAGATCCTTAGATAGCGTTTGGTACAAGTTTTAATAAAAATATTTCGGGTAACGTTGACATGGGAATAAAGTTTTCCCATGTTTGTTATAAGATTTAAAATTTTATTCCTAAGCATAAAAGATTCTCGAAAATAAAATTAGTGAGATATTTATAAATTTGGGAAAACTTTATTTCTATGTATGAAGGGAATCATATTTCCAGAAATATAATTTGTGTATGGGAATAAAATATTCAAGATACCAAATGCAACGTGAAAAGGGGAAAGAGAAAAACAAAGGCTAGAGTCCCAGTCTGGAAATTTCTGGAAAAAGCTCCACTCCACTCACGTTGATTTTTTTACCCGGGCTTTGTTTACTAAAAAAATACACGTCTCAAAAATATTCTTAACATCCGATGGTTCAAAAGCTCGAACACGTAATAGCACAAGCCCTATCCTTTAATTCAGCACTAGTCGCCTTGGGTTATCTTAGCGACACTTCTTGCCCTCCGTGTTGTACCAAACTAACAACTGTGCACACGATTACGAATGATGAACTATTCCGGTGATAAACATGTATAGACGATTCTACAAATGGATATATATTAACAATCAGAAATACACACACAACTGGCCACGAAAGCAAATCTGTTAGCTAAAACGGATTTATAACCAATTAAATTATTTTATATATACCACCCACATATATCTCTCTCTCTCTCTCTCTCTCTCTCTCTCTATATATATATATATATATATATATATATATATATATATATGTATGTATGTATATGCTGATTACATTCTTATAATTTAATCTTGTCATTCATACTATATCATTACTTGTGAGCCATTGTGGTCTTTTGTTCCGTCCAAATATCTCAAGCAAGAGATACTCGTCCGGTGAAACTCTGTGGGAGTATTTATGGAATAGCTTGACAGAATTGATATTCTGCTCCTACGTATCCCAAGTGGGAATCAAAGCAACGTAGTTCTAAGTGAGGGGGTTGATCCCCTATTTATAGAGATTTTTAGGTATAACAGTTTTAGTTGGACTGTTATTGAGATCGTATCTATCTTTAGATATTCTGATAAGATTATGTTGTTATCATAACTAGATAAGAATAAGGCTCCGAGTTATACGGAGAGATATTTGAATAATCAGGTAAGATGTTTAACCAAGTCAGTTGTGACTGGATTGCACGGGACCGAGATGTCTTCATCCGTGGTCTATGATGGGACAGGTCCGAGTATTTATCCTCGCTAACAAGTGCATTAACAAGTCATCGGCTTTGGAGGAGTTTGGGTCAAGGCCCTTTTACAGGAGTAAGCTCGGTCGATCCGGCCTTATATTTTCGGTCAGTACACAAGCCCCCCGAGCTCCAAGCTTAAATAAGCGAAAGAGCTGACAAGTATCAGACCGAGCTTATACTTCGGTCACGTAGACTTTTATCCTTCCATGTTTCAAACCGTCATTTCAACCGAATTTTCCTTCTCCCTTTTTTTGTCAGAGAAGGCAATCATTCCCCTTCATCATTCTGTTGTACGTTATTGTTGGGTATCTCTCTCACAGATAAAGGATCGTAAGAACACAAGAAAAAATACACTACAGAAAAATAATAGAGAACACAAGAATTTAACGTGGTTCGGCACCACTTGCCTACGTCCACGGAAACACTCCAATAAAGTGTATTCACTATCTCAAATATGTGATTACAATATTTGTAACCCACCCCACTTTTTGTGTATCACTCTACAAACTCAAGTACCACACTCAAGTTACAAGAAATGATAACACTCACTCACACAAGAGACTTTCTCTACAAGTGATCACTCACACACTTGCTCTCTCTTGCTTTGGTTGGGATGATTCTACTCTTCCTCACATGACCCATTTATATAGTGAAGGGACATGGCTTCCATTCATGAATGTGACTAGTGGACATTAATTGTCTCACCTTCCCAACTAATTCTCTTTATGATATGACTCCAAGAGTCAAGTGTTTCACCTTCCCAACTAATCTCTCTTTATGATATGACTCCAAGAGTCAAGTGTTTCACCTTCCCAACTAATCTCTTAAAATCCCACTCACTTGCATTTATTTGGAAATTTAATTGCTTTTCCAACAGTTATAGGTGAGTAACCCTAGAGCTCCGCGCTCATTTAATGAGGGAGGAAAATTAAAAGTCGCGCCCTTTTTCTTTTTTTTATTTTATTTAAAGGAACATGAACCGTTGATTGTGTCTCTTCATCAACCGTTGGCATCTTTCTTTTATAAATATCTCTTCTAATTCCACCTAATTCCACCTCGTTCTTCCTCGTCCATTACCTTCTTTCGCTCCTCAACTCTGTTTTTCAAGTTTCTGCAATCGTTTTTCTACCTTTCGTTCTTCAGGTACGCCCAGCCTTCTTCCTTCTTTCGTGTTTCTAAGTTTTATTTCTTGCTTCCGGATATGAGTTCATCTGAGTCTACTGAGTCGAACACTTCGCCTTTGGTGGAACGCGAGATTTCTTCCATTGGGGGTTCTCCTTCCACTTATTCTGTTCCTTCACAGGAACTAAACGTCGGTCAGGTAAGGTTGTCCTCTTTCGGGTCGTCTTCTTCTGGGTCTGGTCCCCCCCCACCCCCAAATTTCCAAACCCAAAGCACGCAAACGACGCCAAAGGGTTCCTAAAGACCCTATTCCCGATATTACCCTTCCTGGATATACCTGGGTTAGGAGCGAAGTTGGGGTTTATTTTTCTAGCTTTCAATCTTCGGATTCAATCGCTCGTCTTCGGTCCCAGATTACTATCTCGGCATCCGGAGACGAGTCTGAGTTCATCTGTTCTCCTTGCTCTGGTACGAGTATGTTTTCCTCAGCGCTCATCCTTCTGAGCCTTCTTTTACATATATGTATAAAACACTTTTTTCTCATCTACGTGTGTCTCTCCCCTTTACTGAGTTTGAGTGTGACGTTCTGAGAACCATGAATGTCGCACCTACTCAGCTTCATCCTAACAGTTGGGCTTCTTTAAAAGCCTTTCAAATTCTCTGTCAATACATCGGGATGGAGCCTACCACCCCCAAATTTTTGTACTTTTACCAAACAAGGTTTGGTGAGAAAACTGGGTGGATCTCCCTCAATGGGCTGAACCGAAGAGGGTTGATTAGTTTGTATACATCATCGTATAAAAACTTCAAAGTTGACTTCTTCCGAGTTCGCCCCTCGGATTCTCACATTTCCTTCTTTTTTGATGAAAACGGATGTGCCAGGTTTCCTTTGTACTGGCAATCGTCCCCTACCAAATTTGTTGGTTTTGAATACGAATCCCTTCCTGCCGAGGATAAACGGGATATAGATATCTTAGAAAAACTTCCTCGGTCTCTCCATTGTGGACGTCTTCTGAAACTCCCCTTTTCATCCACTCCAAGAGCCAATTTTAAAAGTAAGTGTTCGGCTTTTTAGTTTTTAAATCTTTTTTGTATGTGTTCCTATACTAACAGCTTTCCTTTTCGGCAGTTATTATGGGGAAATTCGACTTTTCAAAGCTTTTGAAATCTGCCCCGAAGGAGGGTCCTTCAGCGACCGAGAAGCAGAAGAAGAAAAGAGTTTCTTCGGCCGCTGCTAAGACTGCTGCTAAGGGGGCTTCATCGTCTGCCCCTCAAAAAAGAAAAAGGGAGGAGATGGTAATTGATGCCGAAGATTCTTCCCCTCTTCGCCCGAGTCCCAAACGTCCTACCACACATGAGACGGGTGCTAAAGAGCGAGAGGAGCAACTTCCTCTTCCTGCCGACTTGAAGTGGTATAACACTTCTTTGAAGGCAGGAACCTCGTCTCTCTGGAGTGATGACTTCAACCCCTTCTCTTCTTTTGACTCGCATTTCCTGAAGGATGCCGATCTCCGCTTAATTAAGCAGGATGGGGCTCAGTCTAGCATGGAGGCCCTCTCAGTCTACTGTATCCGAGCTGCTGCTCTGGCCCGTTTGTGTAGCCGAGAATTGACAGAGACTGAGAGAAAGTCCCAGTACTTGGAGGCTGAGTTTGCTTCGATCGAGAAGCTGAAGGGGGATCTCGCCCAGATTTCCTCGGAGCGCGATGAGTTGGCCCAAGCCAATAATCTTCTGAATACTACCATCGTCGAGCTTAATGGTCAGAACTCCGAATTGAACTCCCAAGCAAAATTAGCCGAGGAGGATAAAGCTCGTGCTGAAGAGGATACAGCTCGTGCTGAGGAGGAGCTCAAGGAGGATCAAGTTGTAATTGAACAACTTAGAGCCGACTTGAATGCCGAGACTAAGGCCAAGATGGAGGTTCAGGAAGATTTGAAAGAGGCCACCGATTGCATCCTTGAGGAGCATCGGGAAGGTTTCGCAAAGGCCATCGCTCAGATTCAAATTCTCGCTCCGGGGATTGATATCTCGGGTACCGATGTAAATAAAGAGGTATAAAATGGGGAACTTGTTCCCATTATTCCTGAAGAGGAGGAAGGGGGGGAAGATTCTCCCGAGGACCACGTCGGTGCTGAAGATAGCCATAGGGATGAGTAACTGTATTTTTTGTTTTTCATACCCTTGTAACGGGTTCTCCCTTTGTAATCCTCGTTGATTTAATGAAAACTCTTCTAGCATTTTGATGACTTCCTCTTCTTCTTATAGCATTTGTTCGGCCGGCATATTCTTCGAATACTTCGAGTAAGACCGAAATATTTTTATATTCCGACGTTGTTTGTATTGCATGCTCGGCTGTTTAAACAAGACTTCGACTAAGGCCGAGATATTTTGTCATTCGTATCAAAAACGACTAGTTGTTATCAAACGCTAAATGCATGATTCACGTTTCATATATGCGTTCACACGTTATGTACCTTGGAAATTTCAATGGGTTCATACAATTACTGCTTTTTGCTAAGTTTCGAGATTTATTTTTTCAATAAACTTTTCTCATCGCATATCTCCTCTTTCCAACGAAATGGATATATATTAACAATCAGAAATACACACACAACTGGCCACGAAAGCAAATCTGTTAGCTTAAACGGATTTCTAAACAATTAATTTATTTTATATATACCACCCACATCTCTCTCTCTCTCTCTCTATATATATATATATATATATATATTTATTGATTACATTCTTATAATTTAATCTTGTCATTCATACTATATCAATACTTGTGAGCCATTATGGCCTTCAATTATAACTCGTGAAAAATAACAATTAACAGAACTCCCTCAGTTTTGGAATAATGGAATTAGATACTGCGTGATTAGCAACTAGACATGACAGATCATGTTTCACAAGTTGGTCTTAACTCTTCATGACTATAAGCTGTTGACTTTAGAGTCTTGGAATGGAGAAATGAGATTGGAATTTGACACTCTAGGTTCTGTTATAACGGTAACGGTAGTCGGTGGTAATAGAGGGATAAAAGTAGAAGAACTGAAGAAGGGATATGGATTAAAGGGGTAAAAGGTTGCGTGGCACGAGTGTACATTGCCACGTACATAAAAAGGACACTCGTCTAACTTGCAAGGTGAAATAAAGAAGTACATAACGCCTCAGATTGTGGTCGCAACTGTGAGACAAAGAAGTGCATCGTGGTGAATATGGAAAGAGAAGGCGAAAAGCAAAAACTAGGGGAAGGACCCCAAATCTCAAGGATGGAGGCTGTGACACAAGGTGCCTATGGTGGGGGAATGTACGGTACCGAGAAGGGGCAACCCACAAAACAAACAAAACCACCAGCAAGCGAGAGCCAGAGTGCTGATGGCCCAGTTGATAAGGACGCTATCAAGATCAAGCACAATCCTCCTCCTTCAACTGGGGACAGAGATATAGATATCACTGGCCAATCTTATATCCAGTAACAAAATATAACTTAGATAACAACTAGTATGATAATCATGGTTTTACTTCTTCAGTTTTTTCCACTTTCCCTTAGATAATAACTAGCATGACAAGTCAACTGGTTAGTCGGTATGTATGTATTTTCTTTTATCCCCTTGATACAAATGCGGTGGTGGTAAGTTCAGTTTGCCCATCATGTTGGCTTACGAAATCTGTGATACTGACTAGGTTTCGCCAGATTAACTCTAAAAATAAAACTAATTCTCATCCGGTTCACGAAGATCTCCATTCATAGTTCATCCGGTTTAACTATTGTCTTAGTTCACGCTTCAGTCTTCACACACACAACTGCTTAACTAATGCATATTAAATTGTTAATTTAGAGAGGAAGAAGGTAATCATCACAATAATAATAAATATATAGAAATTAATTAATCTCATGCAACTAAGAGCAAGTATGAAAACAAGATAAATAAGGCAAAAAAAAGATTCATATTAGCGTAAACAATAGTCTTTTACTTTCTATACAATATATGAAATTCTATTTGTATAGCTTAAATATTCAAATTGTATTACATTCTAGACAAAAAAAGAAAAAAGAAAAAAAAGCTTAATTGTATTTTTGGTCCCCAAATTTTTTTTACTCGATTTTAGTCCACGTATTTTAAAATTGTGCAATTTTAATCCATCTATACGTTAATATCCAATAATTATTGATGTAACTAACGTGCTTATGATATTCTAGCCTGACTTATACTCTTTAACAAGTGGTATCATAAATGAATGCTGATTTGAAATGTTAATTATTGGATCTTAACTTAACGAATAGACAAAATTTGTATCTTTTTAAAATGTGTGGACTAAAATCGAACGAAAAAATATTAAGGATCAAAATTGCCCAAGCACTAAAACAAGGGATCAAAATTATAATTAAGTCAAAAATATGTATGAAACATTAATATTCGAGAATAGGAAAAACAAAAAGGAAATTAAACGAATACCCATCATCAGTCCTGTGCCAGTGTCAATGATGAACTTAGGTCAGCTCATCGATTAACTTAGGTCCTTGTTCAATCAATGAACTCACTAGAAACAAGGTACACACTTTCTATTCTGAATGCAAAGTGTTTCCGATAAAATACCGGAAATAAAAATGCTCCATTGAGCACACTAAACTTTAAAGACAGTATGAACATCAAAATCGATATTAAAATAAACTAAAACAAATCAAACTTTTTGTTCTAGAAAGTCTGGGTCCATCATGAAAACCTTATGCTACAACAATTTATAACTTTCACCATAAAAACATCAATCTGGCTTCTATAGAGTAACACCTGGCCCCCAAGGACATAAACATAGGGAAATGCCGAGACAAGGGGTTTTGCTGAGATAATTTATGAATGATACAAGAGGCTTTGTTTATTGCAGCATTTCAACCTCAAAAACACGAGCTGTACCATCAATTGAAGCCGAGACAAGGTAATCCCTGTTAGCAGACACAGAAAGAGATTGAATGGCATAAGAGTGCCCCCTGAAAGTTCTTACACATTCAGCAGACCGGCTATCCCATAATCTTACATTTCCGTCGACACATCCAGTAGCCACATACGATGCTCCAAGCCATGCCAAACATGTCACTCCATCCTGTCCACATGGCAACGTTCCTTTCATCAGACATAAAATGAAAAATTACAATTCCAAGCCAAAGTATAATTGCATCCAGAGCTCATTTAGTTGATAAATACACGAGTACGTCATTTGCAAAAAGCAAGATTCAAGCAAACCTCATGGTCACATGTGCCTCGGGATAAGGAATGCTCTATATCCCAGATGATCATTTTTCGATCCATGCCTCCAATTGCAGCCCAAGAATCACTATCATACAATTTTAAGGGACAAAATTATCGATGTCTCATATCTAATTTAAAAGAGTACAAGGTCCAGGTCATTAATCATATCAAACAAAACATGCAATTATTGAAATGATGTATATAGATGACTGAAATCCAGTACATGATGCAAAGACGTTCATAATTCAACTTGTATAAACTATTCATAATCAAGCAAGGTTTGGTTTATTCTGCAGTCTATTATTCCTTGGAAATAAGATGGAATTACTTATTGAAAACTCTATTGTACTATAAACCAAGTCATTGAAAACCGAGTCATTGAAGGCTAGGTCAAGTAAGTCTAACATATCATGATTCACAAGTCATGACATTTCATTTTGGTTCATATTTATTAACGAACCCATTTTATTTTGCACGTTACCTATAAGACTATTTTAACTTTTGGCTGTAGCATCATATTGGTGTACCTATTAACTTTTGTGCATAGGTATGGAAGCATACGTGGACATGCAAATATGCACAATATACACGAGCTATGAAGATTGTTAATATTAAAACATACCTTGGTGAAAACTCAACACATTCAATGGAATCTGAATGAGAAGCCAGGGTATTAATGACCTGTCAACCATGATACTAATGTTTCTTAGAGATCAAGCAGAAAGCTGAATTTATATGCGAAAATCCCTTTATAAAGAAAGAAATAAAATTTACAGCATCCAGAATCAAAAAGAACGATCAGAACAATGGATAAGTGATGAGAGTGTTGGGGACTAGGGTCTTACACCAGCACTATACAGGCTATATTATGCAAAAACATAATTTTTCAAAGAATTATATGTTCATAAAATCCAAAAATAGTTGGATTAAAGACCTTCTAAAACTCAGACTTGGTAGGTCACAGAACCACCAAGCCAAATTTATAAATAATCAAATTCTATTAACAATTCGACCAAGTAACTACTAACTACTATCTCCATATATTTGAGCATAACATAATATGCCAATGTTCGGCCATATTGGGGATAAGCTACCAGCTGGCTTCCAACTGATGTTAAATTGAACATCACGTAGACTAGTCTTGCTATTGTGAAAAATAAAATTTGAAGAAAGGTACTGAATAGCACGAAACCAGTCTTGCCTTGCTAAATGATCTTTGATCGGATTCTTATGCATGCTCACATGTTTGCTCCCTTTAGCCTTTGAAATGCGAGTTATTTCATAGGCCAACTGTAATCCCTCAAAAATTCTGTTTTCCACTCAAATCATGCAACTGACACCAAAGGTTATCATTCTTTGAATAAATGCTAAGATATTTGGCATCGATCACTGAATTAGAAGATTTTATGCTCAAATTTTGCTTTAAGCAACTATTATTCTGACAGTTTAGCAGGACTTTAAAACTTATAAAATTGAAATCATATGAGCCAAAATTTGGAAACATTACTCAAGACATGGCCAACATCTTCCAAAAACAGAAAGAAATCATACCCCAAGATGAAGACACACAGCACGACAAGTTGATTAAAGAAAATAGTGCACGAATATCAAATGTAATGAGAATACATACTCTTCCTGTAGTGATATTCACAATATGGGCAGATCCATCTTTGGAACCCACAAGAGCAAGAGATGAAGTTGAACTTATTGCCAGGCACGTTAACCCCTCAGTTTGATTTGGATGTCCTAAACAGCAAAATTTTAACTGGTTACCAAAAGCAAGGGGCTAACAGTGGGGATGCAGATGAAAAAGAATAATTTGGCATCAATTTTTTGTGAAGCTATCACGAGAAGATATTTCTTAAGTATTACCTCATGAATGTAGGCTCTGCTTGATATTGAGAAACGAGATAAATAATACGCGTGGAGGTGCTTTTAATCGACAGTAAGAATTGATTAAATTGAGAAGAGATACAGGATACTTGTGAAGATACTTTTAATTGATTGTAAGAATTTCTCAAACTGCATCCTGCCTCTTTTCGAGGAAAAATTCCAGATTTTTTTTTAAAAAGTAAAAGAACTATGGAGAGCTTTAAAACATCAAGTAATTGGGAAGGGAACTATGAACAATCAACAAAATGTGCTATTGAAGAATAGAAAGCAAACACAACACACAAAAAAAGTTTTGAAACTTACAGGAAAAACAAAATATGTAAAACGAATAAATAATGCACACTCTTGCATGAGAAGAAAAAACAGATGACTCTTTTTCTTTAATAGAAGATATCACACGTATATCATAAGAAAAATATTACAAGTTTTCTTGTGGATAGAAGGAGAGATGTTTTCGGTGTTTATAGCTTCTACACTCAATTGCATAGTTTTGGTATTAATGATTACACTAGCCTGTGATTCATAAAGATCGAAGATACTATAACGTGTTTTACATACCTCGCACGACATGAATGCTTTCTCGACTTTTTGGATTCCATATTCTCAAAGTTGCATCGTCAGAACCAGTACATATTAGTTTCCCTAAAATACCAAGTAAAAGGAAACTGAAGAATGTAAAAAATATATATAACACAAATAATAACAGATAATGGAAAATTCACCAAGATGAAGAGAAATTACTACCATCAGGAGTGAAATCACCACAGGTCACACTACCACCATGACCAACAAACATGTTAAGAAATTCAGCTCTATCAGCATTCCACATCCAAACAGTGGAATCCTCAGAACCAGCTAAGAGTATGTGTCCTCTCGGATGCCATCTGAGCCACTGAAAGATTTCATGGCAACTAATTTAACCACTACTTAATGCAGAATAACCAACAAAGTTAAGGATCTCACCTCACCTCTATGCTACCTTCAGGACCATCAAGTGCACCTTTCAGATTTCCAGATGCATCCCAGACTTGAACAATCCCATCTAAACTTCCCGATGCAAGAAACTGTCCATCATAGCTAAAAGCTAAGCTAGAAACGGAATCTTTATGACCTGTAAAGAATTAACAACAAACTGACTTGTTAGCATGATCTCAAGCTTTATCAATTATCATGCTGCACGCACTTATCCAAAATAGAAAAATATTCATTCATCAGTAGCTTATGTATTATGCAAATAATACCTTGAAGCTCAGAAGCCCAATCTCCATGGCCAATCTTCCAGAGAAATCCTCTGTCATCACCACCCCCAGTTGCCACCAATGACGCATCCGTTGGGCTGCAAGCAACTGAGTATAATTCCCCTGTACAACAATCCAAGAAAGCATGGAATTATTATAATAAATTCTCTGGTAATACCTTGTGTACATGTGAACTATGATGCATGACTTCAAATGGATAGAAAAGAAATTATGAATCAGTCAATAAAACTCTAAATGGAATATAATATGTGGCGAGTAAAAATGAGAATGCATATGTAGAAATGTTACCAGTATGTCCAGTGAATATGTGGACAGAATCATCATCACCACCACCACCATCATCATCATCATCTGCATCAGGAAGATCTTCATTGTCGATGGTAACTTCATGGATGATGTCAGACTCATCAAGGAAAACATCATCGTTATCGTTATCGTCGTCGTCGTGAAAAGGTGGAGCACCACCTGCACCGCCACTCATTTTTGAGA
Organism: Sophora flavescens; assembly: GCA_030762895.1. NCBI lineage: Eukaryota > Viridiplantae > Streptophyta > Magnoliopsida > Fabales > Fabaceae > Sophora > Sophora flavescens. The sequence goes on from CM061067.1 coordinate 19,495,301, forward strand.
CTCGGGACTGAGGACGGCGCGCACAAACGTCACAAGGAACCTCAAACCCAAAGCTAAACCCAAAATCCCAAAGGGGGCAAATGGGGAGTGGGCTGGGGACTTTAGTCTATGACGACAACTCTAACCCAACTTCAAGGACTTGGATTGTGACTTTGTGAGCTGTTGGGCTTTGTAGCTCATTAGGCCAGATCCAATTATAACCTGTTTTAATTGTGCTTCAGCTGCGCCCTTGCTTTATACCTAGCCAAAAAACAAAAAATAGTTTTAGTGTTTGTTTGGCTTAGGGGCAAAAGTTGGTGTAGCTCTCCAACCGAATCGGAGAATTGAGAAGGAAACGGGAGAGAGAGAAAAAATATTTTTAAAATAAATTTACTCAAAAAAAAAATTTGGGTACAAACTTACTCAAATATTTCTAAAGAGCAAAGTTGTTACAATAACATAAAGATGATATAATTAAGAAAAAAAAATCTCTATCTTGATTGCTAACATGCTCCAATTAAAAATAAGATAGGAGCATCTTAGCAACCTCCTTATTTAATACAATAAATGAAAGAATGAGCTACAATTTTTACACCCCTCATAAATTTTAAATGCTACCATAATAAAAACAAAAACAAAAACAAAGTAAATTTTCAGAAGTTAAAGCATTTCTACTGTCTCTTCTACCAAAAAAAATAAAAAAATTCTACTGTCTCTTATTTGCAAAACCCCTCCATATATTCAACATTTTTTTAACACTTGAAACAATTAACTTGGACATGGTACATCACAGTTGTTCGCAATCCCACCAAAAAGATTAACATTCCTAAGCCATCATCTTTTTTTTTTTAAACCGATCCAAACATTCACTTTTTTAAAACACCTTTAATTTTAAAAATAAGTTATTTTTAAAAAATTCCAACGGTATTTACTTAAATTAATGAATATTTTTTATAAAATAAAGTGTTGAAGGTTTAGTTTCATTGGTACCTTCAAGGGTTGAGATAGAAATCAGTTGTCCCAATTTTATGTTCCACTTCCTGCCCATGATTAAACAATGAAAAAATTAACCATCTTTTAAAAAAAAAGTTAAATAATATATACTTTTTATATTTTAATTGGATGAGATATGAAGTGACATAGTAATTGAATATAGAGGATTTTTATTCCAGGGTTGATCTTATAGCATTTTTTTTTTTACCAGTGATCGTATAGCAAGTTAGCAATTGATACTTGTTGAAGACAAAAATATGAATTCAACTTTTACATGCAAATTTTATTGGGTAAAAAAAAATAGGATGAGGTATGGTGCTCCAGTCTAAGACTTGGAAAACATTCGGATTCCATGAGCACTTAAAAAGATATTTATATTTACCTCACTCCAAAAAAACTAACAGGGACTCGAACCTACAACCTGTCAGATACAAGATACATGTTATACTCCACTGATCAACGTATTAGTCTTGGGTTTACTTTTACGTGCAATTTCTATTACAAATACATTTTTTTGATTTCGTATTTATTCCAACGACTTTTGGTCTTTTGTCAACATTTTTCATATATCAACTCTGATGATTTAACCAAAATTCAAAATTCAAACTATCTAATATTCTTCATATACGTTAGCTGCTTTATCTAATGTAACGATTAATTGAATAAAAAAATGTAACGATTAATCTGTTTGGAAAATGTGATCTTCATGTTCTCACGTTAACCTTTTTCTTTTCAGCTATGACATGTAAATCTAGTGGGCCAAAACATTATAGCCAAGGATACAAGCAAAATCAACATTGAATACAAGCTGGTCGCACTATACACATCTAGATGCCTTTGAATTTTGAATATGCGAAATCATACTTTGTACCATTGTTGACTAAATGACTACATGTATAAGAACTTAGAAGTATTTTTTTCCTAATAGACAACTGATTATAAAAAGGTATTTTTTGAGTAAAAAAAATTGAAAGTAAAAATTTATTTTTTATTATCACTTTATTGTCAACAAAATTACATCTATTATTATTATTATTATTATTATTATTATTATTATTATTATTATTATTTAGCTAGTAAGGCTCGTAACAATCGCATCATCCCCAAGCAAAGGCAGGGACAGCGCAAAGGTGCATGCAGATTGTAGCGACTAGCAATAGCAACATCACCCAGTTTCGCTGAGTATGCCAACACGTACAGCAATGTATATTCTCATGTATTTTTTATTTTTTATTTTTTTGTAATTAGGAGGGCGCCTAAATGCCCAAGCTAAACAAGCAAAAATACCTTTGATTTGCTATTTTTTTAAGGAAAAGCGGGACAACATGCCTTGTTTATGGGATAGTACAAAAACAAGATAGACAAAACAGAAGCTTACAATTTTGTTACTCAATTAATCAAAGGATAAATATATGGTAAAAATAAAATGACTAAATTATCATTCTCATTCCCTCAGTTTCGATCCTGTTATCTTCCACTGAACTCACTAACCCACCTCTGAACTTCCTTCTGCACTAACGCACACAGCTGTACCACCACTTTTACCCTCTTTGAAAACGCTTGTAGCTAGCGGACGCAACACATCTCCAATCCTAACGCCACCTCTCTCATTCCTCCACTGGGTTAGTTTTCATTTTCCAAATCTCACTCAGAACAAACAAGAGAGGAGAATCAGGAGATTGAAGTTTAGAATAAAAAGAAAGAAAAAACAAAGAAAGAGACGAAGTGACCAACACAAGATAAGAAAAAGAAGAACCAAGGCATATCTGGAACAGGAAAGGGGAAACGCTCCCCAAAAGTTCCTTTTTAAAAAAAAAATTCCTCACTAAAATAAAGTTTTTTAAAGAGAATAGTATAATAACAAATAAAATAATTTTAAATATAAAAAATCTGTTTTCTGTCTTTTCATAATGCAAATAAAAATTATATAATACAAAAGATATTTTTATAAATTTTATGTTGTTCTGTCCAAGCATATCAAATGATGTACAATACAAAATCGTTTTATGTTATGTATCGACTAACAAACATCAATTACATATTCTCATGTATTTTTTATTTTTATCCATATATCTCATGTATTTTTACTTATCATAATAAGAAATACATACATAAAAAGAAATTTATTAAATATGTGTCATATGTGTCACTTTTAAGTTAATTATGACAAAATTCAAATATTTTAAATGAAGTTATAATTTATGATTAATTGACACCATAACTAAATATAGTGTGTCAATCTTATCATACAAATATGAAATTGAATTATTATTATTTTGATAAATAAAATTGAATTAAATATTCATCATGCTAAACAGTGGCTCAAGAGTTACATTGAAAAAAGTAATTACTTGTTATAAAACTAAAAATATCAATTTCATCTTTAAAAAAAAAACTAAAAATATCAGTTTCCAATATACTAAATATGAAATTTCTCACGAAACTTACTCTTTTAATTTTTTTAACCAGGATACTAATTATCCTTTTCCTTTGAGTATTTGCTCCATCTTGTCTAACACGAGAATTGTTTCTGTTCAAATTGTGTTTGAACTAATTACAAAAAAAAAGTTGTTTAATCATGACCGACCAAAACCCAATGTACAAATATCCTCCACCGGAGGCGCATCCCAAAGGGCACTCCGTTTTTTCAATAGCAAGAAATCATGAATACACGCCTCCAATTTCATAGAGTGAATTCGGCTCCTAGCCTCGGCACGTTTCTTCCCAGCAACTCGATCAAAAATCTTCTCCCAACCATCTTCCCAGCTTTCACGAGCATCGCACAGCTCAAGTGTCCCATTTTCCCAATCAGTCCAACTCCATTCCTTCTCAACATTCACCATAACGTCCTCCACGCACACGCCCTGGCAAATCGGTGTGCATGGCCTACACTTGGCCCCACTAAGTGGACCGCGGCTCGATAACGAACCGACCGGCACTCCGAACCTGCCTGGTGGGAAATCGTACCTGCGATCTGAAACGACGCAGAAGGGGAGGCGCTTTGTGAGGTACCTTACATTTTGGGTTGTGAGTTGCGCTTTGAAGGCTGACTCTGAGTTTAGGTCGGTGAATCCTAAGGAATCTAGGTGGGGAATTAGGGAGAGTCGATACATGGCCACTGTTGAGGTTGTTAGGTCGCCGATGCCTAGACGGTCGTTGAGTCCGCCGTACGATGATCCGGGTGGGACCAGGTACTTACCCGGGACGAAGTTTTCGGGGCCCAAGGGTGAGTTCCAGTAGCCGTCTACTCGTGTTCGGATTATCCAGTCATAGGTGAAGTTGTTCTTCTGTTGATGTGACTTGATCATCGTTAAACATCCTTCCACCAGGTTGAAATATTGAAGAAGGCCCTGCAAAACACAGTTGAAACATGCTTAGCATTTTTTCCTTTCACTGGCTTTTTACAAAATGATTTATACTTTTTTTTTTCAAATTTAATTTTGATACACTTATCGCATGTATATATTTTTTAAGAAATACTAACAATACATTCTCTAACACATTCTTTCTAACACACTCTTTTCTATTGGTTGAAATTCATGCGGATACATACATCAATGGGACCTATTTCTAAAATAGTATGACCCACATGAATTTCAAACAATAGAAAGAAGTGTGTTGCTAGCATTTTTTTTTTTTTTTTGCACTCATTAAAAAATCAATCATCACATATACTATTTTTAATTTTTAAGGTAGTTATTTTAACAGTGAAACATTCTATTAACATCTCAATAAATAATTAATTACATAATAGTTACACTGTGTTGTAAGAGAAATTAATATTTATACAATTTTCCTTACATAATAGTTACACTATATTGTTTTGTAAGAAACAAATATTAAAATGTGTGTTTTAATTATTTTGTTATTACAAATATGTAAAAATAATAATGTTCAGATATTCCTTTAATTTGAAAGAAACCCTTTTTTTAAGCACCAAAAAAGAAATAAACCCTTTTCCCATCCATTTAAAGGAATGATTCTATTTTAATTGTATGGGATATATTATTTCATAAAGTGTGCCATAACACAATTATATGGGTTTATCATTTCTCATCTTTCTTATCTTTAATTATTGAATAGGTACATCAATTGAATACCATGAAATTGTGTCACAGTTTTACCCAGCTTCTCAACTAACATTTCCCTTTTGTCGAGGGATACGAAAAGGTAGGAGGACACAGGGAACTTGCGGTTACCCCAGCCAACCCAACCAGGTGACTAGCTACCCAACTCTCAAAAAGTTTCAACTCCCAAATAAGTACAAGTATCATCAACCAAATAAAGGGTAAAAATAAGTTTGTTTGTTTTTTTTGACAAAGGGGTAAAAATAAGTTAAGGAATAAATAACAGGTAAAAATAAGTTTTTGTTTAAAAATTATAAGATTATTTAACAGCTTGATAAAATCATTCAAAAAAATTAAAATATAAAATTACCTATAAATAAATTACAGATCTGTAATGAAAAAAATTAAAGATAGGCAGATAGCTACGCCATTGTGGGTGTTGAGGCTAGATTTGCGGCAGTAACGAATAAAAAAGAAAAACCTTGATTGCCAACGAATACAAAAAGAGTTTTTTGGTAGGAAAGAGTGACCATACCCAAATCAATGGGAGGAAAGATGAGCATATACGTTTTTTTAAAAAAAAAACAAAAATCAAACAGATTTTACCAAAATTAATAAATTTATAAAAATTAACTTTTCACGTATTTTTAATTGATTTTAAATTTGATTTATTATTTAAAATAGATACGTGTATACTTTTTTGCATTATCAAATAAATATTCATCACCCTAATAATATCCAAAGTTTTATGACACGAGTAAAGAGATTTTCAGAGATAATAAAAAATTAAACACCTATTATATGCTTATGTTAATCCTACTAATTAAGAATGTTCCCCTCCCAAAAAAGAAAAAAAATCTAGAATTCTGTTCTTATAATATTCGCACTCAAAAATGATTAAGTGCTATAGTGGATTTTGGAAGATGAGATGGAGAAGAAAAGAATTGAGATATTTTTTTTTATTTACCATCCTCAATGGACTTCTGGAAGGGTAGATGAAGAAAAGAATTAGACACTTGACTAACATAAGAGAATCTGAAGAGACGCAAGGATGTAGAAGTGGGTTGGGTTGGGATGTTGCAGAACTCACTGAAATTCGAATGAAACAGTATTGATCATTTTAAAAACGAAACAGCAAGAGAATACATATCCAGTTTGAAATAATAATATCTTCATAAATCCATAAAATGAAAAAATAAAATAAAAATAGAAGAACAGAATGACAAACCTGGATTCCATTGGGCGAGTTTTGCGCCGTGAGGACTCGAACATACGGCTCATTTTCCGGCAATGGTTCAGGGTAGAAGAGTCGAATGGCGGCGATATTAGGCGCAGACTTCAATAGCGAAAACTTGAATGCATCTGAGTCTAACGGGCTATGCAAAAATAGATCAGAATTGGGGTACTCCTTTAGTATCATCTCCAATATTGAGGGTCCAGTGAGTTCAAACCTTCTAGCACCACCCACCAAACACACCGCAATTCTCGACCGCAGCAACTCATCCTTCCAACCGGGATTGTTCTCCTTGTTCCGAGTGAAATTCACCTTGGCCTTCTGAAAAGGAATGCTGATAATGAAGTGGTGAAGGGGAGAAAAGGAAGAAGAAGAAAAGGTGTTGTTTAAAGTGGTTGAATAGAGAGAGAAGAACATAAGAAAAGAAACAGAAGGGATTATCAACACAAGGAAGCGCCAATCACGATCAGAAACCCATTTGGTAAAGGGCCTCGTAAACTTTATGGGACTCTTTAGCATTTCTTCTTGCCTTCCTGAATGGGTTTCCTGTTATTCTCTCTATTTTTATTTTTACGCCAGACAGCTTTTTCACAAAACCCACCCCCGTTGAGTAAAGGTGACATGTGATAACATAATAACAGAGAGAGCAATATGATTCATATGAAGCAACGGGTGATGAAATGGAAGGAGCATGCTTTCGTTAGTTTGGTGAGAGTTGGCATAATAGGCTTGCTAGCTGAATATCGAGATGGACGGTACCACACGCCTATTTGGCTTTGCCTTCATGATACACCTAACCTACGAGGTATACCATCTTATTCTCGTCAGACTGAGAAAATTCACAATTTTGAAGTCACCGCATAGATTAAAAGTCACACCTAATTAAATGCTAATCATGTTTGAATTAAACACCGGAAAAAACATTAATTACTGCATATTAACTACGTCTGGAATTTCTGTTACTTTTTTTTTCTTGAAAAAAATAAACAAATTACAATTAGAAGGAGAATGCTAATGAGATTGTATAAGAAAACAAAAAAAAAAATATCGAAAATTGATATATTTAATATTTAAAAAAATAAAATAAATAATTTTTTAATAAAAACTTGTTTTTATTAGAGAGCACTCGACCGCATAACCCTAATTATAATTAATTTCATACCCATCCTACTATAATAAGTGAGCGAGCGTTTCTGTTTCTATCAGACTGGCACTCCTTCGCAATATAATAAGGCTTCCCCCTCGTGTGAAAGATCAAATATTAATATAAGACATGCAAATACTTTCTAACAAAAAAAAAAGGACAAGACAAATGCTAAACTAAGAAAAAACAATTTAAATAAGATAAATAAAAATAGAGTACAACTGTAAGTAAATATCTACATGATTTTTTTATTTTTTAAAAAGAGGGGTTTATCACCAAAAGCCACATTCAAACTGCAAAGTGGTGTATGTGGGTACCCTAGGATGTATCCATTCCAACCGTCACAAATGAGGTTCAATCAATTAATGAATGCAAAATCAGGTTATGTTGTATATTCAGCAAGGTAATGATGCGTTAACACTCCATTCATTACGGTTAGGGGTGGAAATAGGTCAGACCGTTCGTCAGGGGCCTATGGCCTGACCTATTTAAGGCCTGGTCTGGCTTGACCTATTTAATAAAAAGGTCAGGTCCAGGCATTTTCAAAAGCCTTTTTAGATAAATAGGTCAAACTCAGGCTTCTAAAAAAGCATTTTAAGCCTGATAGGTCGACCTACTTATAAATAATAAATAAATAAATAAATAAATAATATTAAAAATAAAATTATATATATATAAAATATGATTTATATAATTTAAAGAGATACAATTTGCTCTTTATTTATAGAATGTTGGTTTGTTCCACATATATACTTTGAGAGATATGGGACTTACAATTGAAGAAACCATGATATTCAGAATAGTGAAGTTGCTGTAACAGCATGTTGCTAGTCCACAAAAAAATCCAAACAACAAATAAAACCATGCTGGGTGTGAATCTAAGGCTCGTGGGTTTAGAGCTTCCTATTCATGTTGATGTAGTTGAATTTGTCATTGAGTCCATTGATGCCATTCAGCAACAGTGTTGGCATTTGCACCATTTGACCATTCTCCGCAGCAGGGTGAGCATTGGTCAACAAAGATGTCAGCCAGTTCAGATAGAAACGGTAAGGCAATTGCTAGGAGTTAGTCCCATATTGCTAAAACTATATATGTGAAGCAGACCATCATCCTATAAATAGAGAGTAATTGGGTACATTTTTATAAAATTAGATAGGCCCTTAAAAAGGCTATCAAGTTAGGCCAAGCTTTTAAAAAGGTCAGGTCAGGCTTAAAAAAAGCCTTTAATAAATAACAAGCTTAGGCTTTTAATTTTTCAAACAGACCAAACATATTTAATCAAAGTCTGACCTGACCTGATCTATTTCCACCCTAATTACTATTAGAGTTGATGTAAAATTATTCCCGTCTATAATATTTTCGTGATATTTTCTTGCAAGAGTTACCAATATCATGCAGCGGTTGGAAGGAAACCACGTGGATTGATCAGGATTACGAAGAACGTGATCAGATATTGGAGAATCAATGCTCTCTTTATTTCTTTTAACTTTGTGGCGGGAGATTGGTTAGGAGGGAAAGGTGACGGATGCATAAAAGACTGTTTCCTAAAGTTATGAGTATTGCCTTTCTTTCTTTATCTCATTTATGTGCTTTTTCCTTCTTCTTTTTTTCTTTAGGAGCTAACAAGTGAACTTAGGACATTGTTTAAGAAATCAAAAAAGAAAAATCATATGGGAAATGATGTATTTTGCATTTCCAAGAGTATAACACTTAATTTTTTAATACGAATTTTTCTTTTGTGGGTTCCTTAACCAATATCCTTATGACACTCGTTAGCAACACACTTTTTTTTAGTTGATTCTATCCTCCTTTCCTAAGCTTCCTTTACCTAATTAAAGATGATGACAAAAATTAACCTAACAATATGTGTCCTGATATTCTTATACCTTCAATTCAGTGTAACTGACTTTGGTATATGGTTCGAGATTTAAGACAATCCATAGGAATAAATGCAGTGTGGTGTTCCTTGAGGGTACAATAACCATCGTTTCAGTTAATTATTAGTTGGATTTTGTTAATCAGTGGGTAAAGAACCTGATTAAAGAATAAAGGTAAAATTAATCTATTAGAAAACAAGCGGTCATATTTTTCAATACATCAAATACATCATTTTTTATGCAAATTTATCATTTTAATTTATTAATCAGTGTCCGGTACCGATTCGCATTTCCCATATTAGTTTATGCAATTGCATTTGTTAATATATATATATAACATGAGTTTAAAAACCACAACATTAATTATTTTAAAATAGTCACCATTATATTCTTCTCCAGCATCATTAATTCTAAAGTTTGAAAGCATCATTGTCCCACGACTAAAAGTGCAAGGGTTTGGGAAGTGCTACGGTACCCATGAAAAATATAAGGGTTTTGGAACAGTTTTTCTTATTAGAGGCGAATGCTACAGTGGATGAACTTACCAAATCTCTCACGATGAGAGACCAACATCTACCGTTGATTTAAAAATTCCACATAGATACTACATGGGTAGCCCATAGGTGATTTTATTTTATTTTTGTCTTTTCTCCCCCCCCAGTCCTTCTCTCCCACTCCCCCTCTCTCATCTCCTCCTTTTCTATAACTTTGTGTCCCTATCAACTAGTTGTCCCTCTAAACCCTTCGTCCTTCTCACCTTGCTGCCAACCCGATTTCCACCACACCCGCACCACCTTCACCGCCATCTTCTGCTCCCTCTTCGATGCCAACCTCACCCCTCGACTTCCTCCCCACCTTCCGCATGCGTCGCCACCTCCACAGGGTCCGGTTCAATGACACCCTTGTCATCGGCTACGTCATCGCCGGCAAACCCGAAATTGGTTTTGGTTGGTGTTGGTTCTGGGTTCAAGAATCAAACTTTTATCCTCAACTGGCTCATTCATCCACTCCTCCACCACACCATCACTGAGCTCCGCAAGTCGCACCGCCGTCTAGAGCCAGAACCGTCGCGTCACCAGCCCGAGCCACCGCTGCCTTCCTTGGTTGATCTGCGTGTTACCTCTGCCAATTAGGTTTCCACGGTGGTTGCCTGTTTGGTTTGTGGTTGATCAAAACTAGTGAGGTTTTCCTTTTGTGGGGTTTCTGTGTGTGGACTGGTTATGGTTTCTGCCGATGGGTTCTGATTTGGGTGTGTTTTACTCCTATTTGGCCACTACTCTACTGGGCTATGGTTAATTATTGTTACCGCCGATAGGTTCTGTAGTTGACACCGAGGGTTGATGAGAATGGCGGCGGCGACGGACGATAGCTCGACAGTGGTTCCAACAATGGATAAGATTCAGGTGGTGGAAGCCAAAATGAAACAGAGAACCAAATTACAAAAAAATTAAGGATTAAATTCAAATTAACAAATTCTGAAATATAATTGTTAATAACTGATCATTGTAAGTAAAAATAAGGTTGTTAAGGTTTGCAGAATTTATGAGAAATCAAGCACCAAAATGATAGGATTTGCAGCGTCGAGAGAGTAGGGGAGAGGAGAGAGAACAAAATGAAAAAAATATAAGATGTGAAAGGTCCATCATAGTATTGGTGTGCAACTTTTAAATTAACAATCGATATTGGTTTCTGACCGTGAGAGATAGGGTAAACTCATCTACCGTAGCATTCACGCCAGAACTAAAGCCGGATTGCAACCCTGCATGAAACACGAGTCAGAACCATGTATTTGCAATTTTGCTTGCAAGTGAAATTGAACACCCCCCTCCCCCTAAAACAATAAAATAAAGGCGAAAAATAAAATGTTCCCAGAAACGACTTGCGCGTGAAGCGTAAACCTAAAGATAAGCACTTCCAAATAACATTACACTTTTCCAACCTAACCTTCTAGCAGCAAGTAACGCCTACCAAGTACCAAACATGTTTAAAGTTCACGCATAGAAGTTTCATTTTTTTGTTGCCCCTTTTCAAAGTTGATAATTGGGTCATGCACTAACCATACGTTACTCTCTTTTTTGGTTAACCATCTTCTTGATAACATATTTTAAATATTTTTAAATAAATATCATCATTTAATACATAATATAAATTATCGAGTTTAAGTAGCTAACATTGTTACTGTGGCCGGTGAGCTACCATTCCAGGGTCGGGGGCGATATCAGTACGACTCATCCCCAAAAAAATTATTTTTTATTAGTAATCGAGTCAAAAACCTCTCACATAAGAATATCCTTATACATACTCTCCTACTTAACGAACCTAACACACTTTTACTAGGCCAACTCATTTGGGTTGCTATCTCTTTCTTTTATTCATTAAAATAAAAGTAAATGTGTCAAAATAATAATAAATATATTAGTGTAGGTCCGTTTGTTTTAAACTTTGATAGAATTGATTTTGGAAGAATTGATTTTGAAAAAATCAAGGTTAAAAAAATTGATTGTGTTTGATGACAATATTTTAAAAGTGAGTTTAGAAGAATTGATTTTGTTTGGATGGTAAAGTAAAATCACTTTTGAAGTGTAAATATGTAGAATTTTGTGGGTCCTATACCTAGAATCAATTATTTTCAACGGAAAAGTCAGAAATTTTTGTTTCCACAAAACTCGATTTTAACCTACCAAGAATCAATTATTTCCAACAGAGTTTCGTATATAAATGAATGAACAGTACCCAAATGTATGAACAGTAATCCCAAACTAAAAAAAAAATGCCGTTTATTTTGAAAAGAATCTCAACCAAGCAGACACGGTAAAGTTTCTTACATTAAGAATATATACCACTTTAATTCTGAATTATTTTGTTATTATCAGTATAACTTTCATTCAGGGTTCGTTTGGATTTATGGAATGGAACGGAATGGAACATAATGGAACAGAACGGAATGGAACGGAACGGAATAAAAATACCACTCCATTGTTTGGAAAGTGGACGGAACGGAATGCGTTATAAATTTTTTGTTCCTATATTACCCTCATTTTAAAAACACTTTTTTTTATAAGTTAAATGATTGATTGATAAAAGTCCAACCCCTAACCAAGTACCCTCCTACCGAAAAAGCTATTTAACCGTGATGATATTTTAAAATATAACAATTTATTTTTTCCTGTTTTCGAAAAAAATAAAACACTTTTTAAAAGAGAAATAAACAAAAATATCAAAATAATGTGATATTTTTATAATTATTAATAAAAATAATTAAAAACAAAACAGAAGTATCCCAAAGTTTTGTGCAACTAGTCAATCTCGAGAAAGTACCGGGCACCTACCTACCTCACAAAAAGAAGAGAAGAAGAATAAACAAGAAATTAAAGAAAAAGAACAAACTTGCTGCAGGCTTGCAAGGAAATTCGTTGCCTTTCTTGAGTTGATGGTTGGAGCTTCTCGTTCACGAGTGGTTATCGCGTCACTCACCGGTAGAGTGATCATATGTATCATCACCTTGCAAGGAGGAGTGGCAGCGGCACAACAAGAAGGAAGAGTTGGAAGATGGAAGAGTGAAATATGTAACATGTAGAATTCCATCATTTTTTATACGATCCAAACAATAGACTATTCCATTCCATTCCCTTTCATAAATCCAAACGTACCCATAAGGAACTTGTGTCACAAGTGAATATAATAATTTACACAACTCTATGTGGCCCACTCCTAAAGTACAAAATTATTTATATTAGATTAGATTAGAATTGAACAAGCCAACGATCATGATTTGAAACACGTTGACAGACGGATTATTATTATATTATATATTAGTTCATACTTTTAACTTTTTACAATATAATAGAAAAATGATCATTGTTCAAAACACGAGTCTAATGGCTTTTTATCATCAATTTAGAGTTATTTTGAAACTATTTATTGATGAGAGGTTCTTTTAGACACGTGACATTTTTTTTTCCACTCTGATGAGTCAAAAGCACCAGTAGACTGACGCTGCGCCAGTCAGACTGATGGCGCCTTCAAAGGCGTCAGTCAGACTGATGGCGCCTACCAGTATTAAAAAAAAATAAAAATAAAACAATTGATAACAATAATAAGAGGTATAAAAAAATAATAGCAATAACAATTTACACTAATAAATATCATCAATTATTACCGTAGTAATTTTTTTTTACCTTATAATAGCATTAATGTCATCATTTCTCCCTATACTTATAGTATAATTTTTTTAGCAGTGTTCCTTTAAAATTGCTGATAACTTTCTTTTAATTCTTATACGGTATTTTTTTTTATTACTGTAATAATTGATGAATATTTATTGGTGTAAATTGTTATTGCTATTATTTTTATATGACTCTTGTGATATTATTTGCTACTTGTTATTAGGTATTTTTTTTATTGTCTCTTGTTGTTTTAAATAGATACTTTAGCATTAATGTCGTCGTTACTCCCTATACTTATAATATATTTTTTTTGTAGCAGTATTCCTTCTGAATTGCAGGTAACTTTCTTTTAATTCTTATAAGGTAAATTTTTTTTACTACTGTAATAATTGATGAATATTTATTGGTGTAAATTGTTATTGCTATTATTTTTTCATGACTCTTGTGATATTATTTGCTACTTGTTATTAGGGGATTTTTTTTATTGCCTCTTGTTATTTTAAATAGATACTTTAGCATTAATGTCATTGTTACTCCTTATACTTATAATATAATTTTTTTTGTAGCAGTGTTCCTTCTAAATTGCAGGTAACTTTCTTTTAATTTTTACAATGTAAAATTTTTTTACTACTGTAATAATTGATGAATATTTATTGGTGTAAATTGTTATTGCTATTATTTTTTTATGACTTTGACATTATTTGCTACTTGTTATTAGGGGATTTTTTTATTGCCTCTTATTGTTTTAAATAGATACTTTATCATTAATGTCATCGTTACTCCCTATACTTATAGTATAATTTTTTTTGTAGCAGTATTCCTTCTAAATTGCAGGTAACTTTCTTTTAAGTCTTACAAGGTAATTTTTTTTACTAATGTAATAATTGATTAATATTTATCGGTGTAAATTGTTATTGCTATTATTTTTTTTATCCCTCTTGTGATATTATTTGCTACTTGTCATTGTTATTTGCTACTTGCTACTGATAAATTGTTTCTAAAAGAAACCCATTTTGGTCAAAAAGCCATTTAAAACAACAAGAGGCAATAAAAAAATCCCATAATAACAAGTAGCAAATAATATCACAAGAGTCATAAAAAAATAATAGCAATAACAATTTACACCAATAAATATTCATCAATTATTACAGTAGTAAAAAAAATTTACCTTATAAGAATTAAAAGAAAATCACCAGCAATTTTAAAGGAACACTGCTAAAAAAAATTATACTATAAGTATAGGGAGTAACGATGACACTAATGATAAAGTATCTATTTAAAACAACAAGAGACAATAAAAAAAATCCCCTAATAACAAGTAGCAAATAATATCACAAGGGTCATAAAAAAATAATAGCAATAACAATTTATATACACCAATAAATATTCATCAATTATTACAGCAGTAAAAAAAATTTACCTTGTAAGAATTAAAAGAAAGTTACCAGTAATTTTAAAGGAACCCTGCTAAAAAAAATTATACTATAAGTATGGGGGGGTAACGATGACATTAATGCTGTTACAAGGTAAAAAAAAATTTTACTACTGTAATAATTGATGAATATTTATTGGTGTAAATTGTTATTGCTATTATTTTTTTATACCTCTTATTATTGCTATCAATTGTCCTTTTTTTGAAATACTGGTAGACCGACGCCTTTGAGTTGTCAGAGTGAAAAAAAAAAATGTCACGTGTCCAAAAGAACTCCCCATTAGTAAATAGTTTCAGAACAACCCTAAACTGATATATATATTTTATAAAAAGAATCCAGTTTAATCAAAAAGCCTGAGCCAAATAGTTAAAATTGAATTTAGAGTTACTAGCGTGGGTTACATGCCTGTAAATTTGTATTTTTATTTAGTTTAATTTTGAAATACTTGTAAGTATAAAGTTCTTTATACTGTCAACCAATCATAAATAGAGATGTCAATAAGGTGGGGCAGATGCAGGTAGTGCTTTCACCACATTCATCCCCGTCAATATTCATGGATATTTATGTGGGTAGTGGGTATCTATGAATATTCGTGAGTATTTTAGAGTCTAGAATAAATGGAAATAAAATAAAATTCTACAATATGATATAACGATATATTATATTAACATTATATAATATATTATATGCATTTTAAGAAAAGGTTAAAGTAATACTTTGGTCCCTATATGTGACACGAATTCTCGATTTGGTCCCTATACATAAAAAATTATTAAAATGGTCCCTACACGTAAAAAAAGTCCCTATTTGGTCCCTGCTGTACAGAATTTTAGGGACTGATTTGATAATTTTTTGCTTGTATAGGGACCAAACGGGTAATGTATAGGGACCAAAGGGGACTTTTTGTATGTATATGGACAATTTTAATTTTTTTTATCTATAGGGATCAAATCGAGAATTCATGTCACGTATAGGGACCAAAGTATTACTTTAACCTTAAAAAATTATTATTATGGGTTTAACCACTAAAAAGTATGAAATAATAAAAAAAAATAAAGTTTATTTCATCTCAAAGTGATAAAAATTGTCATAATATATATTATATATTTAACAAAAAAGAATTATTATGAATATGTGGGTATTCGTGGGGCGGATACTATGATCCTCATCCCGTTTAATAGGTATCCATTTACTATCCATTACGGGTAATCTATGCGGGTATCCGTGGATGCGGGTAATTTTGCCATCCATAATTATATATCATCGTATGTGTGACTTTTAAGGTTTTTTTTTTTTTTTGGAAAAGAAAGGTTCTTTTTTTTTTTGGTCCACAGATCTGTGCAACAAAAGCACATGGATCCAAAGGCCCAAAACACAGAAACAAAGCCGAACAGTTTTAGTGGACTAGTGCTCCACTCAAGGCCCATTGAAACTTCTAACTGCTAGAAGAATTGAAGTGGCGTACAGTAATAGTATCGCAGTCGATTCAGCAAGCATCCGTCGAAGCAGGTAGCAAAGAGCAATGCAAGCTGCATCATCAGGCATCGGATATGGTCTAAAATATCAGGTCAATTTCACAAAACCATAACCAATTATTGTTCCCATTCTCCATCGATCTTATTATTCACTTCTTTTATTCTATGATGATGATAGGCTAGATGCATATCGGATGTAAAGGCAGACACAGATCACACTAGTTTCCTTGCTGGTACTCTCAGCCTTAAAGAAGAAAATGAGGTTTCTCAACCGCATAAGCTCCATTTCCGCTTATTATAATTTTTTCCGAATAGACTATAACACAGTGAATTGTTGTTTCACTATCACAGGTACATCTAATTCGGCTTTCGTCGAGTGGGACTGAACTTTTCTGTGAGGGATTGTTTTCGCACCCTAATGAGATCTGGGACCTTGCCTCCTGTCCCTTCGATCAGCGGATCTTCTCAACTGTCTACTCTAACGGTAATCAACCTCTCTTTAGTTTGAGATAGCTTGTGCATTTTGCTAACACTCATAGTTAGAATTTATAGTGATGACTTTTATGTTCTTGAAGGTGAATCGTATGGAGCGGCGATATGGCAGATCCCCGAGTTATATGGCGAGTTGAATTCCCCTCAGTTAGAGAGAATTACCTCCCTTGACACTAATGCTGGTAAGATTAAATGGTGAGTTTGCAATTCCCATATATCAGTTTTGTCTCTCGAACTTTAAGTTATATTATATGCTATGTCATTGCCAGAGATTAGATAATTATCAGAAGATGCGGAAAAACGAAAAAGAAAGAATAAAAATGACACATTGAAGAAATTCATTTGGATAAAAATAGTTAGTGTTTTTCTAAAGGAAGATGTGATTTCTCTAGTTTATACGATTGGACTACCCTTTTGGCTATGATTTGCTTGTGTTATTTAATAAGCTTCCTGCTTACTATAAACTTTGAATTTGATACATTGATTTATTTTATCTTCCTTACTAAAATTCACTACCAAACAGTATTCTTTGGTGGCCATCTGGAAGGCATGATAAATTGATCAGCATCGATGAGGAAAATCTGTACTTGTGGAGTTTAGATGTTTCCAAGAAAACTGCACAGGTATGAAGTTAATTGACCTAAGATATGCAGTTTGTGACACTTGAACACATAATAATTGATGCATATATATGTGTGTGTTTTTGTGTGTATGTATATGCATATGTGTATATATATGAAATTATTTGAAATTTGAATTTGAATTAATAGAGGCATTATAGAAAATGGAGGGTTGCAGATGAGTGCTGGCAGTGGCGGAGCTTGGCTGACTATTTTGAGGGAGCCAAATATCTATGTAATTTATATATATATGTGTGTGTTTCAAAAACATTTCAAGAAGTATTGGATGGTGTAGTGGTTAGTTTCCATAGATTTAAGTAGATGAGCAAGGTTCAAGTCTTGCTGTGAGCGTTTTTTGTATTATTTCTGCGTAAATGCTAAAAAAATGGAAAAAATAGCAACATAGGGATCAAACCGTGCCCATGCGCAAGTTTTCCAAGAAATAACTTACCACTGCGCTAACATGAGCAATGGCTATATTGTTTGTAACAACAATATATATATACAATAAAACATTACTACTACAATATGTATATATATCAACAAAGGAAAAAAAATCTAGGGGGAGCCATGGCTCCTCCCTGTCCTTTAAAAGATCCACCCTCGAGTGCTGGTATAGGTCAACGGATTTCCCCAAACAACTGTGAATCCATAATGCTTCAGTCCAAGATAAAAGTGACTAAGAAGTGGATTTTACGTATTGTCCATATTGTTGTCCTATAAGGGTTAATTATTTGGTTTGGAAAATTCATTTCATATTAATTGCTGATCCGAGTGACAAGTTTTATGGGAAGTTGGTGTTACATAACATTGTATGTAAATGTAATTGAGAATTTCTGGATTTAATATCTGGGTTGGGACTTTGATAATTATAGTACTTTGTTATTACAGTCACTCCTATTTGTGAATGCCGTGGAGTAATTTTGACTTAGTCCCCCCTCCCCCCCAAACACACACACATGCACAAAATTAATTCAGGTACAATCGCAAGATTCAGCTGGTATGCTGCACAAGTTTTATGGAGGGGCATGGGATCCACACGATGTGAATTCTATTGCAGCAACTTGTGAGTCGTATCTCCAATTTTGGGATGTCAGAACAATGAAGTATGTAATATTCATATAATATTATCCATTCTTGTACTGCTTTATTTTAGTTGATACATGATAATCTTCCTCCATGATGAGCACAAATGTGATTTTATGATTGCATTTGTTCTTTCTCCTGAGAAAAGTTGGCTTAGTTTTGTTTGAACTTTGAATTATGTAGTAAAACGACTTTAGGCATCATGATACATCATTTGGTGTTATTTAATTTTGAAAGTAACTTTGCCATTTTTTCTGTGTAAGTACACTACTTGTTTCATTTGTTCAGGATCGAGGGTTACTGGGAGACGGTTATATATGGTTATATATATTCCCCTGCAACCAACTAGTTTTAATGTGAATTGGTACCCCTTGGATTTACCATGTCTAATAATAGGATTCTTTGAATTTCAGGAAGACTGGTTCAATTGAGTGTTCCCATGTATGCAATGTCGATTACAACCCTAAAAAGAAGCACATACTTGTAAGAGTTGAACTTTGTGATCCCCATTATTGTGATATGAGTGTTTATACCTTCCCTTAAAAATGGTTATATAATCTGCCTGAGATAGTACGTGTTATAAACTTTTTCTGAAACTCATCCATGATTTTACATGGATTGTCATCATGTGTTGCTGACATTCAATTACAGATACAAATACACACATCACAGACGGCTATTTTTGCTTTGCTTTCTGAGTATTAAAATACTTATATTTGCATTACATGATTTTTCTTCACTTTAATCACTAGTTGTGTTTACAGTAACGACTGCCTGCTGAGATGGTAGTATATTATCACATTTTGTTGATGTTGCCAAAATTGAATTGCTATGCTTTGTACAGGTTACTGCAGAACATGAGTCTGGGATACACATTTGGGATCTAAGAAAACCAAAAGCTCCCATCATAGAGCTTCCAGGACACACACATTGGTACCTATCAAGTGTTGTTGCAAAGCTGTTTTTGTTTCCTAGCTATATCCGCAGTCCAACAACCCCATTATATTGCAAATTCCAATGAACCCCCTGATGGAAAAAGGAAAGAAAAGAAAAAAAGGGGAAAAAAAGCAGTGAAAGAAACAAATGCATTTATTCAGTGCTTCCCATATGTTGCTACAATCAGGCTATAACAGCATAAATAACCTAATGTTTTTCATTTCATTAAAATCCTGGTCCTTTATGAAAATTAACCTATTGGATATTATTATTTCAAACACCTGATTGGCAATCTGTGTTACTTGTATTGCCAGGACGTGGACTGTCAAGTGTAACCCTGAGTATGATGGAATGATTTTGGTTCTCTCTCTCTCTCTCTCTCTCACCCACACACACCCACACACACAAGCTACTTAATGACTTCTAAATCTGTTGCTAGTGTCCATTTGTTGGTGAAAAGTGGTCTGTGTTCTAATTGTGGATATTACAGAGTGGTGGTACGGATTCAGCTGTCAACTTGTGGCTTGCCTCTTCAAGCCATGTTGAGTTAACAAATGAAAGGTCATTTTCATATCTTCGTTATTATACCCTTTTTTTTTCTCTGACTGCTTATATTATCTTTTTGATTCATCGATGCATGCATTTTAGCAGCCAATCCGATTCGCCTACCCGTCAGGTTGATCCATTACTTAATACATACAGTGATTATGAAGACAGCATTTATGGTAAGAGCTTCAATTTATTTATTTATTGTCCAGTATAATTATAGACTTTCACTTACCAATTTTTAATGTTTGTTACAGGGCTCACTTGGAGTTCTTGTCAACCATGGATCTTTGCATCATTATCCTATGATGGCAGGGTAAGCAACAAGCAAAGCTTTAGGCAAATGTTGAGTTTTAAGTGACAAATTCTCTTCATGGAAAAATATAAATAGAAGATAAAATTGTTCATAATGCTGCATTGCCTTGCACAATCTTTATTTTATATTATGCATTATGTGGATGACTGGATGGTCTTACTGGGTCAGCTTAATGGCCATTACGGTATGACCATATAACAATTAGTTTTGTCCTTCCTGGGTCAATAGCATTGTGAGCAACAGTATGAGGTTCGAATGTCCGATTTTTATCAGTTTCTTATATCTTACTGTTGCACTCTCCAATTGGGTAATGGATTTTCCTCCGAGCATTGGTGCCAGTAGCATGCATATGTTCATAAGATCAGACTTCTAGTTAAACACTTGAATGTATAAACAATAGAAATATTGTGATAGGTACCCGATCACTATGGGGTCAGGGCAACCTAGTATGATGTACATGCAGGCCCAAATATCCAGGGCCCACTTAGAGAATGGTTAGTTATAGAGAGAGAAGAGGATAAGGAAGGTTACAAGTAGGAGGGTTGCTGAGTGAGAGAGGTATATTGGAAATTATTGTGTTAGTTATGGATAGAGAGCTCTAACTCTCTATAGGAGCATTGCTCTGTGGCAGAAGGGTTCTTCCCTCTGTGAATTCCCTTTTTCATCGAATAATACATACCTCTCAGCATTCTCTTTTCATTCAATATTTGCTTATATTTTACTGTTAAAGATTGGTACGTATCAAACTGGTTCGACATGCCGGATACGCGTCGTCAGAGCGTTTTGACGGGATCGGCGCTTTAAGGAGAAAGGGAAGTCGAGCACCACCAAAGAATATGGAGGCAAAATTAGGAGCTCTAGTAACTGAGGTGATCAACATCAACATGGCTTTAGAAAATATGCAGTTCAAGGCAAAGGAAAATCATGCGAAACAAATGGAAAATCATGACAAATTGATGGAGATGTTTACCAAAATCTTGGGCCAGGGACAGCAAGAGGGCGAAGACATGTCGGAGAGTAATGGGCGTCAGAAAATTATGCCAGAGAAGGGGAACGATGAATGGGAGAGCCGTTCACCATCAGAAAACCCAGATAGGAAGGGGGTTGAGGGACGAAAGGGAGAGAAAGGAGAGTGATAGGGCCAACCATTGGGAAGCTTCACAACAAAGCTTTCAACCACGAAAGCCGTTAAAGGGGACGCGGGGACAATCCCAGATAGGGGAGAAGACTCTTCGTACGAGAGTCACGGTAGAAGGGAGGAGAGTCGAGGGAGAGAGCCGAATAACACCTCCTCCTGAACCGCCGGACATCGGCTCATTTGCGACGGCTCGTCCACAGCCAAGACCGTCGGCTGCCGGCCCACTTGCGACATCCATTGGGTCACTGATGAATGAATCACCATGGGCGTGTTTGTTCGAAGAGCTGCCTCCGACGAAGGAAGAAGATAGAGGAGTGAAGCTGGAATTATGTGAGCTGGGTCCAACTCTAAACCTAATGGGCCTGGCCCAAATTGATGAAAACATCTGGATTCAGAAAAACATCTTAGATAGCCCAAATTCATTGGGCCCAATCCAAGGCAGAATTCTTGGTGCATTTCTTGGTGAACCGTCGTCCGTCGAACACAAATCTGCCGGAGACACCTGATTCGCCACCACCGGACACGAATTTACCGGAGACACCTGATTCGCCACCACTGGAGCCGCCTGCGCCGCCCGATCTATGCTCCTTGTCGTCGTGGCGGTGGGCGGCTGGTCTTCGGAATACCGTCGCTGAAAACCCAAGCTTCACTGCCATAGCCGCCGGTACCGCCATAGCCACTGGAAACTGGCCGGGTTTGAATTTGCAGCCGTTGGTGAATGATGGAGCTGCTGAGTTCATAAAAGAAGATAGAAAGGAGGAAAGAGGGGCAGAAAACAAAATACCAAAGATAGGTCAGTTTTTTGACCTAATGGGCCATGCCCAAGCTTTTATAAATTCTGATTATGATAAAGAGGGTGCAAGGTCACACTTGAAACAATATTATGAGCCTGTGCTAAACACTAAATACTTGGCCCAATTTACAAATGAATGGAAGAAGTTTCAGGAGCTAAATTCATTGGGTCTGATCCTAGTGATGAGCTCAATGCAGAACGAAATAGACTGGGATGCTGAAATAATGGATCTAACTGTTGCACTTTCAGTTACTGGGATGGTTGAGTCTTTGGCTCTACAGAACCTCTCAAGTATCTATGAGCGAGCAGAGAAGTGGTACTTTCTTGCCCCCTTGTGTTATAGAGCAGCAGGACCTAATGAAGCAGTACTAAACCTTTTGAGGAAGGCTTGTGGTAGCTCTGAAGTAGAACATAGACCCCATTTTCCTTCAATTTTGTTTGGAGCGAAACTGGGTTCCCAACATCCCATCCATGCTTATGAAGGCATTCACTTTTCACGTCAATTTATTGATCTAGCCAAGCATCAAAATGAGCATTTTTGGGGTCAAACCCACAAATTTCTTGTCATTTGCTATGTGGCTGCAACTGGATTTTTTACACAGGATTCTGAAAGAAGTATATTTCAAAGAGAGTCTATGAATTTTCTAAATCGTGCTGCTGGGAATGGAAATGGTGGCCCAGAAGGGAAATTTAGCCTTGGCCTGGAAAATGCCATTCAAAGGAATCTTGATGTAGCTTGTGACAATATAATGATGTACTCAGATGTGACTGTTGGCAGCTCTGGAAGAGGTTGGCAGTTGTTAGCACTCATAATATATGCACAGCAGCGGTTTAAGGATGCTGGAACTATAGTTGATGCTGCTTTAGATGAAGCTGGAAGGATGGATCAGTTAGGACTTCTAATATTGAAAGCGGTGCTTTCAATTGCTCAGCAGCAACCCAAACAAGTAATAGAGACCTACAGAATCTTATTAGCACTAATTCAAGCACAAAAAGACCTTTGGTTTCAAGTTAAGAACTTTGTTCAAGCAACAACTTTCAGGCAAGAGTCCCTTCTTCAATGCATCTCTACTCAGGTAATTAATTTGGTGGAGTCAGCCAAGTGTCCAAAGCCACCATTTGAAAATTTGTTGATTTTGTATCAAACATATTTGTCCCTACAGTCATGGCTTTGTCATTAATGGCACTATTGTGTTGGTATATTGTTGGGGCTAGCAATGGTGCTTTCATTGAGAATAAGTGTAATGGCATAACAGTGATTGAGTGGCGCCTTCCTTGGAAGGCTCAAGCAGTAGAAGAGGCTATTTGGGAGGAAGCAGATTTCATCCAGCTGCTCCCTCCTTGCTACCTCGAGGGTTGGGAAATGGCAACAACTAATGAAGAACCATTTGCTCTTCTCTACCTTGAGGACAAGGCAGAAATTAAAGGGGGCGGTATTGATAGGTACCCGATCACTATGGGGTCAGGGCAACCTAGTATGATGTACATGCCGGCCCAAATATCCAGAGCCCACTTAGAGAATGGTTAGTTATAGAGAGAGAAGAGGATAAGGAAGGTTACAAATAGGAGGGGTGCTGAGTGAGAGAGGTATCTTGGAAATTATTGTTTTCGTTATGGATAGAGAGCTCTAGCTCTCTATAGGAGCATTGCTCTGTGGCAGAAGGGTTCTTCCCTCTGTAAATTCCCTTTTTCATCAAATAATACATACCTCTCAGCATTCTCTTTTCATTCAATATTTGCTTATATTTTACTGTTAAAAGACTGGTACGTATCATATTGCCTGTTTCATTATTTGTCTTGTGACTGGGGCTTTGGTATAACAATCTAAATCAGTGGTTCTCTGAAAGCAGAGGTAATAATTTGGTGTTTTCCTCGTTCAATTCACATGTCCAGATGAATCAATAATCATATCTCGTTAATTTGGCATTTCTTTTTCAAAACAGGTTGTTGTAGAATCAGTTAAGCCTTTCATCTCCAAAAAGTGAAGTTCAATACCAATTGCCTCGTCGCTACCATTTGCCTTCTTGTTGTGTATGTCAGTATTTTCCTGCCTCTCCGCTCTTGAGACTAACGGATGAGTGGAAGACCCAGATGCTTATTATGTAATGTCACCATAGGCTGGTTTGACGTGGCTGAACGGGTTTAATGTTACATGTGCATTACATCTTTGACCAGCAATCAATTTTTTTTTTTTTTGACCGTGACCAGCAATCATTGATAGCTGTTAAATCAACAAACTTTGTTTTAATTTTTATCTTTCACTTTGGAACTATTTTTAGATTGGATTATGTCTCTAGCCTACTCTTTGCTTAGACATCCATGTTATGTTATGTAATGCCAATATATGTAACTTCGTGGAAAGGTAATAACCTCTTATTGGCATTACCCTGTAGTAGATAAAAGGCCGAGTGCTATTTTTTTTTTTAATGGCAAAATAGAAGGAAGATTTAATTTAATCGTGTTGTTAAGATTTTTAGTAGTTTGTTTTCATGAATAAGTTCCTATTTGTTAGGAAGTATGTTGCTTTTACTTTTTCTTTAGGAGAATCCCATATTATTAGGAGTTGTTAGCCGTGGGATTAGTGGTTGCTTTATTTTCTAGTTTTTCAGTTACTTGTATTTTGTATTTAACTACTCCTCTAGTCAATAAGCGTGTGGCCAATTCTGCTGAAAACACAGTCTTACTTATACAACATTTGGTACTAGAGCTCCTCACTGGGGCCTGATTTGAAAAGGCAGCAGCTTTCTTTCTTGCCGCAGCAAGATTTTTTTTTATGGCTTCTGATAACAGCTTTGTGCAACCTGCTATTCCACGCTTCGACGGTCACTATGATCATTGGAGTATGTTGATGGAAAATTTCCTGCGATCTAAGGAGTACTGGGCTCTCGTGGAAACCGGCATCACTGAACCTGATAATGAAATTGTTTTGACAGAAGCACAACGAAAGACGTTGGAGGACAAGAGATTAAAGGATTTGAAGGCAAATAATTATTTGTTTCAAGCAATAGATCGTGCAGTACTGGAGACCATCCTAAAGGACACTGCTAAAGACATATGGGATTCGATGAAAAAGAAGTACCAAGGCACTGCACGAGTGAAACGTGCACAACTCCAAGCTCTTCGCAAAGAGTTTGAAATCCTTCACATGAAGGAAGGAGAGTCAGTCAATGATTACTTTGCAAGAACACTGTCAATTGCAAACAAGATGCGTATTAATGGAGAAAAGCTGGAAGATGTTGCGGTCATTGAGAAAATCCTTCGCTCAATGACACGCAAATTTGACTATGTGGTGTGTTCCATTGAAGAATCGAATGACATTGATAGTCTTTCGATTGATGTGTTACAAAGCTCACTGTTAGTTCATGAGCAGAGGATGATCAGCTATGTTGTGGAGGAGCAAGCCTTGAAAGTCACTGCTTCTGAAGGAACTATCTCTCCAGGAAGAGGACGTGGTGGATTTCGAGGAAGTGGCAGAGGTAGAGGACGCCAATATTACAATCAAGGAACACAATTTGACAAGGCAAGGGTGGAATGTTATCATTGTCACAAGCATGGCCACTATCAGTATGAATGCCCTGACAAAGAGAAGGAAACTAAGGTAAACTTTTCTGAAACTGAAGGAGAATTGCTCTTGATGGCTTACATCGACAAGAATAATTCATCAAGTAATACTTGGTATTTAGATTCGGGTTGCAACAATCACATGTGTGGAAACAAATCTTTGTTTTATGATTTGGATGAAACATTTAGACAAACTGTGAAGCTTGGTAACAACTCTTGCATTTTCACATGGGGAAAGGGGATATTAAATTCCATATGAAAAACAATATTGTGCATACAATTTCTAGTGTGTTTTATATCCCGATTTGAAAAGCAATCTCATCAGTATGGGCCAACTACAAGAGAAGGGTTACATCATCATCATCCAACAAAGTAGGTGTCAAATTCATCATCCAGAGAAGGGACTAATAGCAGAAGCAGAAATGACAACCAATCGTATGTTCCCTTTGCACATTCAGTGCGGTGTCCATAAGTGTTTCTCCACAAGAGTGCAAGATCCAACATGGTTATGGCATCTGCGTTATGGTCATTTGAGCTTCAAAGGATTGAAAATCCTACATGAGAAGAATATGGTGGAAGGATCGCCCAATATCAACAATCCCATAGAAATGTGTGAAGATTGTATTGTTGGTAAACAACATCGTGATTCTTTTCCACATGGAAAAGCATGGAGAGCTGAGCAAATCCTACGATTGGTGCATTCGGACATTTGTGGACCAATCAATCCAACATCGAATGGAAACAAAAGGTACTTCATTACCTTTATAGATGATTATAGTCGAAAAACATGGGTTTATTTCTTGCAAGAGAAATCGAAGCTTTTATTGTTTTTAAAAGCTTTAAGGCTCGAGTTGAAAAAGAATCGCAAGTACATTCGGATCCTTCAGACAGATGATCGTGGTGGTGAATTTAACTCACATAATTTTTCAAGTTTTTTTGAATTGCATGGAATACGGAGACAGCTTTTATCACGCATACACACCGCAAAGAAAAAACAGTGTGGATCAAAAGAAAGAATCGGACGATTATGAACATGGTGCGAAGCATGATGGTGACAAAGTGTATTCCAAAGACTTTCGGCGGAAGCGGTCAATTGGAGTGTTCATGTACTCAATCGAAGTCCTACTCTTGTCTGAAAAAAACATAACACCACAAGAAGCTTGGAGTGAAGTCAGGCCATCAGTGGATCACTTCAGAATCTTTGGGTGTACAGCGTATGCACATGTTCCAGATGAAAAGAGAACAAAGCTTGATGGTAAAAGTGTGAAGTGTGTCTTTATTGGGGTTAGTGAGGAATCAAAGGCGTACAAGTTATATAATCCCATTACCAAGAAAATAATCATCAGTTAAGATGTTCTCTTTGATGAAGAAAATACATGGGATTGGAACAGCACCGAGCAACAACAAACGTTAATTGATCTTGAGGAAGTTGGCGGGGAAAGTCAGGAGTCTGAATCACAATTGCAACTTCCTGCACAGTCCCTTGGAGAAGTCTTGCCAAGTCCTTCACCAAGTGTTTCAATTCCAGATGAAGATCAATCATCTATTTCAGAACCACAACGACAAAGGAGAAGGCCATCTTAGATGATAGATTATGTGAGCGGAGATGAATTATCTGATGAGGATACTACTGCACACTTTGCCCTATTTGCAGGTTCTGATCCTATACTGTTCACAGAAGCAGTGAAAGAAGAAAAATGGAAAAAGGCCATGAATGCAGAAATTCAAGCAATAGAAAAGAACGAGACTTGGGAATTAACTGATCTTCCTAAAGGGCAAAAACCATTGGTGTGAAGTGGGTTTATAAGACAAAGCTGAATGAAAAGGGAGAAATCGACAAGTTCAAAGCAAGGCTTGTTGTGAAAGGCTATAAGCAAGAGCATGGAGTTGATTATCATGAGGTTTTTGCTCCTGTAGCAAGACAGGATACAATTCGGTTGGTGGTTTCATTAGCAGCCCAAAACTCATGGCCCATCTTCCAACTTAATGCAAAATCAACTTTCCTTAATGGTGAATTACTTGAGGAAGTCTACATTGAGCATCCTCTTGGTTATGTGATAAAAGGTAACGAACATAAGGTTTACAAATTGAAGAAGGCTTTATATGGTCTGAAGCAGGCACCTCGAGCCTGGTATAGTTGTATAGAAGATCACTTTGAGAAAGCAGGTTTCAACAAATGCCCATATGAGCACACTCTATTCATCAAGTCTGGAGAAGGAGGTAAAATCTTGATAGTTTGCCTATATGTTGATGATCTTATTTTCACGGGCAATGATGAAGTTATGTTTTCTGATTTTAAGAATTCTATGATGGCTGATTTTGACATGACTGATTTAGGAAAGATGAAATATTTTCTTGGTATAGAAGTAGTACAAACACCTGCTGGTTTTTTTATTGGGCAAAAGAAATATGTTCAGGAGGTTTTGGAGAGGTTTCACATGGAGAATTGTAACGCAGTTGGGACTCCAAGTGAACCAGGATTGAAGCTCTCTAGTGATCTTGATGGAGAGAGGGTTGACAGCATTTACTTCAAACAAATTGTTGGAAGTTTAATGTACATGACAGCCACTAGGCCTGATATTATGTATGTTGTATGTCTAATCGGTAGGTATATGGAAAGACCAACAGAGCTGCATCTCAGAGTCGCTAAAAGATTGTTTCGTTACTTGAAGGGAACAACAGATTTCGGTATTTTCTACAAGAAAAATGAAGGATATGTTTTGACTGGTTTCACTGACAGTGATTATGCTGGTGATTTGGATGATAGGCGAAGTACATTAGGCCATGTGTTTATGATGGGATCAGCTGTTGTATCATGGGCATCAAAGAAGCAACAAGTTGTTACTTTGTCCACAACCGAAGCAGAGTTCATAGCTGCAGCAACTTCTGCATGTCAAGCAATTTGGTTGAGAAGAATTCTTAAAGAGTTACATTTTTATCAAGATGGGCCTACTGTGATTCATTGTGATAATAGTTCAACTATCAAACTCTCCAAGAATCCAGTTTTACATGGGAGAAGCAAACATATAGATGTGAGATATCATTTTCTTCGTGATCTTGTAACTAATAGAACAATAGATTTGGTTTATTGTCAAAGTGAAGACCAAGTGGCGGATATCATGACAAAGCCTCTAAAGCTGGAAGCATTTGAAAAATTGCATGGATTACTTGGAGTTTGTTCAAGTTCAGTTTTAAATTGATTGATAGATGGCATTCAGTTTAAGGGAGGGTGTTAAGATTTTTAGTAGTTTGTTTTCATTAATAAGTTCCTATTTGTTAGGAAGTCTGTTGCTTTTACTTTTTCTTTAGGACAATCCCATATTATTAAGAGTTGTTAGCCATGGGATTAGTGGTTGCTTTATTTTCTAGTTTTTCATTTACTTGTATTTTATATTTAACTACTCCTCTAATCAATAAACGTGTGACCAATTCTGCTGAAAACAGTCTTACTTATACAACACGTGTTGTCCCTTGGCAATTTGTAGCTACTTGGTTTATTAGTACTTTATTAATAGTGAGGCTGAGCCGCTAGACCTTTTGTGTTGTCCAGATTTGTCGACGCGTGACGTCGTGGATGACAAATTTTATCAATCGCTGTATTACAAATTTGATCCAAGTTCCGTGTATACTACAAATTCCATGCACGATTGACTTCATGACTTGTCACCGATACCTACGTGAAAATCAATGTCAAAATGATCGTAGTGGAAATTATTTGCCGTCCCAGCAACTGTTAAGAAGGAATGTTGTATATTCTTTATCTTAGTTTTTTAAAGAAGACGGAAAATGTAATCAAGGGCAAGAAAACGGAGGTAAATGCTAAATCCGAACAAAATATTGTTTGGTGAGTTCCGACTTATGATTCAGGAGAATTGAGCATTTGAATGCTAC
Source organism: Sophora flavescens (assembly GCA_030762895.1). Classification (NCBI taxonomy): domain Eukaryota; kingdom Viridiplantae; phylum Streptophyta; class Magnoliopsida; order Fabales; family Fabaceae; genus Sophora; species Sophora flavescens. Next base: position 19,525,048 of record CM061067.1, read on the forward strand.
TCTCCTAAGTCTTAGCAACTTGGATTTTGTATTTAGCAAAAAGAATTCTAGCGACAGATTTTGATAATATCGCAGAGTTTTGTGATTTTTTAGAACATTACTTTTTTTTTTTTGTTTCCCGGAATATCCTCTACGCATAACTGTGGAGACGAATCCCTCGAGTCGGATAGGACTACAAGGATGACAAAACTCTCACTCACGAATTTTAATGCTGTTGTATTTCAAAAAACATTACTTTTCTTTGAATATTTAATTAATTGCATTAATATATGTGCCCGGGAGGGAGTGGGGATCCCCTACTCCTATAAATTTGGGTTTGCACTTTGCACTACATGCCCATCATCTCAAAGCCAGCGTCCTATGTTTACGATCAGATAATAATCATAAATAAAGTTGCTGGCTAAACTGTGGAGAGCAAAGCAATCCGAGTATTCCCACTTCCCGGCTGACTTGTTTTCCGTTGCCACGTGAAGAGCTTAATCACCACGAATTCTCATGTCACTTTTTCTGTAACACGTCAGAGTGCACTCATCATTTGAGTCAGCTTCTTATCCACAATTTCTAATTCTCATGGTCATGGTCAAATGGTGCTTAGGCATGTCAACGTGGCAAATTTAAATAGGAAGTGGCGGGGCAGCGTTTGACAAATTGTGGAGAGAAGTTGCGAGCATTTCTCGGTGACTAGACTTGGGGTTGGAATGTGGATAAGGGGAGAGGACTTTTGCCTTCCAACAGGGAGATTGAAGTTCACTTCCCATTTCTGTCATGTCGGTAATATATGCTTACGGCCACATTATACTGCTAATATATTTTGTAGATTTCGTGTTTGGGAAGTCTCGATGGGAGAACCGCTTGTGGCTTATTTGTTTTAGATTTTTGGAATGGAATGTCTAATAGTTTTTGGAAGAAGTGTCTCTTTTTTTTATGGCGAGAAATATCTAAGGTTATATTTGGGAGGATAGAATGAGATGATTAATAATGGAATGAAATGATAAAAAATATTACTATATTATTTAAGAGTTTCTTAAATAACGAAGTGGTGTGTTTAAGAATTGAAACTCAAGCCATTTGCAGAATTAGATGATGATGGTGGTGTAGTGGATTTTAACCCTCCAATCCTCTTTTGAGTGTTTGTGGACTAGACCTTCATGGTAGCTCAAAGCTTGGACGAACTCGGTGCTTCTCCTCATTGTGTCTTTAGTGGGAACGAATAGAGGAGAAGGATTTCCTCCAAGGTGTATAATGAATTGGGGGAAATGACAAGGTTGAGTGATTTATTAGGGATTTTTTACACTTCAAATGCCAATAAGGATTAGTTGAACACGTGTGAAGGTTTGAGGTGTCACTCTATTTTATACCTCTTCCGTCAATGGAGAGTTACCACCAAAGATTGAAAATGACACAGTTCAAAAAACGAGGACTAAAAACACGCTTTCTAAATTTGGGGGACTAAAATCGGACGTTAGCATATTTTGGAGGACTAAAAAAATATTAAAATGTTTAATTGGAGTTTTGGTCACTATAATTTTACAAATGAGTTATTTTGATCTTTATAGTTTCAATTGCTCAAATCAAGTCATTCTAGTTTCAAAATCAAACAAATCAAATTCATGTAGTTTCAATTGTTCAAATCAAGTCCATGGGGTTTCACAAACGAATGATTTTGATCGTTGTAGTTTCAAGAACACATTCTATACATGCGTTCTCTTTTTTCATTTTTAAGCTTTTAGTTTTATTTTTAGCCTTTTTTTGACTAATTATATAAAGCTAATCCTACACTAATGTCACGTTACAAAGGGTTAGCCATGTCAACAATTCCTGTTAAATATTGGATGATAAGTTGACAACATGACCATATTTGTTCGATTTTAAAATTAGAGAGATTTGATTTGAGCAATTAAAACTAGAGAGACCAAAATTACCTATTTATGAAACTATAGAGACCAAAACTGTAATTGAGTCAAATATTTAACCTAAGAGCATCTACAATGGAAGAAAATCACTTTGGTTCTTAACTCCCATTTTGTGGGCCCATTAATGCCATATAAGATTTAAGAACTTTCATATAATTTTCACTCTATTGCAAGAACCATAATTTGAGTTCTTAACTTATTTTAAGTGGGTCTCATAATTGATCCCACATATTTATATTTTTTACAACTTAAAAAATTAATTGATTTTTTATTCTTAATTCTATTCTATTTTACCAAAGAAAAATATTTACAAGAACTATTCTTATAGAAGAACGATTTTACAACATAGCATTCATGTCACCCCCTCCAAATACAAGTTCTTATAATAAATAAGAAGTCGTATAAGAATAATTGTTGGAGATGGTGTAATATTCAAATATGTGTAAGTTAAGTTAGTTAACTGCAATTTTTGATATTTTTTTCTTTAAATATTTTTAGAGTTTAGAGTGATTTTCTCTTGGTGATTCTCATCCAACAAAGATACAGATGGCGGTTGAAGAAATGACACGTGACGTAACAAAAGTGGAATAAGGGACACAAATGGTGGTGCCGGTGGGACCCATGTTCTCACGTGTATAGGTGCATACTGCATATATGTGAGTAAATCTCGGATTCGCAACCATGGTCGAAGTCCAACCCGGATCTGATCTCATCGCTCTCTTCTTCACTTCACTTCACTTCTCTTCTCCTCTCATCTCTTTCCTCCCAATCCCATTCCCAACATTCTTCAATCTCCACTCTCAAATCAAATGCTTCAAAACAAACAACCCTCTTCCTCAGGCTTAGCCTCTCTTCCATTATCATCATTCAACAAATATCCCTCCATCTCCAATTCCAATTTTGTTTTCATTATTAATATTATTTTGTAACTAAAACATAGAGAGAGGAGAAGTTTTCAGTTACACATTGTTACCACACTCTCCACCAACCAAGTCAATTTGTCAATGTCATTTTGGCATTAATAATGGCAGCGAGTTCTAGAGGCTTCTCAACAACGCAGTTTGATTTCAAGCTAAGAGTAAGGCGTCTCGATGCTTCTCTGCTGCCTAACATTCAGTTACTGCAGTTCGCTCCCAGAAAGCGTAGAAAGATGATGTGCTTCGATACTGACCGAGTTCGACTCGCTAACGGCAAACCAAGCTGCTGTTGCTCCGACTCAGTTACTCCGATTCGCAGAACGAGTGGACCTCCAAACGACAACGAGGAACGCCGTTTCGATCCGAAGAAAAACCCTCACGCTCACACTAACAGAGTGAGGGTTCAAGCCTCCCCTGCTGGAATGCCTTTCGCTTCTCCACCGTATGTCTTAAATTAAATTCACTCTTATGTTCCTTGCATGAAAATTCATTCGTATAACTCACTAGGTCTCACATATTTGCATCTTTATCTATATTCTATACATTGATGAAAATTCAAAACGATCTTAACGGTGAAATCAATTGATAGTAATGGTAATTTCTTTCGCTTTCATCGCCAATTCAAATAGATCAACTGATTCAACTGTTTTCTGATCGTGATATGAAATGTTCCTGCGTTAGTGATTAGTGATAATCTACTCAAACTTTCGTTTTGGCTCAATTAGTAACTTGTGCTAATTCCTTGTGGAGCGGAGTGTATAACAATTAACAGCAATGCAGATAAAGTGATTATGATAGGTGATTAATCAAGTGGCCTAGCTTTTTCTTGGCATTCTTTTCAATGTTTTCTAACTTTTGTAAGAGATGAAAGTGGTTTCATTTTATATTAATGCTCAGTATGTAAGATGCGTCCACGTTATAGGGGACTTGAGTCTTGAAGAATGAGTTTAGTTTAACAAAATTATCAACAAGGCTACATAAATTTTAATGGAATAATGTTTTTTGAATATCTGAAAAGTTGACACGATTTCGAACGTCATTAATTAGGTGTCACAGATGTCGGATTTTCTGATGTTCAAATAACAGAACTGATTTACGGTCTTCTTCACTGTTTCCTGGAGAAAATAAATGATGCTTTGCTTGTGGAATAGATTATACAAGTGAATGTTAATTGGCTGTTGCTTATTGTTTATGCAACCTGCGGTAGCTGAAACCTTTTCTCAATGATTATGCTGCTTTATGCCATGATGACCGCAGATCCTTTCTGAAGCAGGAAAGGTTCTTTCCTCATTGCACCCCTAGGAATTCTGGTCCACAGTCACGTGATACCCCGCCAAAAAGAGGTAGTTTATATGATTGATATCCTTACCACTTTATATCTGCCCCAAACATTAATGAAGGCCATTTTAGATGCTTTCCATTGGTCAATCATGGAGTGTTAAATATTATGTCTGTTTGTGTTCACCGGTTCCTGCACAGACACTGGTATAGCAAATGAGAAGGACTGGGGTATCAGCTTGTTAAATGAAAGTGTTAATGAGTCCGGCACTAATGAAGATGGGAGTACCTGGTACAGAGAAAGTGGGGAAGAACTAGGTGAAAATGGATATAGATGCAGATGGACAAGAATGGGTGGTCAATCTTACGATGGTTCCTCAGAATGGAAAGAAACGGTATTTGTAATTTTAATATTTGAATGTCCAAGTATTTTTATTTATGTTCAAACTTCTTGAATGAAAGCTATCTTATCTCCTCTCTTTTTTTTTATGCTAAGATATCAAATATAATCTTGTACAATACCTCAAATTATTTTCGTTTGCTTAAAGAGATCACTACACTGGAGTGGTCTTCTACCAAAAGAAAAAGGAGCGATCTTAATTTCCAAACTGCAGATAAAAAAGGTTTCCCTGCCGGTTTTCTGTTGTGTGATTATTATATAGTAAAAACAGCAATCATTTCCGTGCTGATTTTCTGCTGTGTGATTATATATAGTAAAAACAGCAATCATAAAAACTTTTATATTGATAAAATACAGTAATGATAAAACCTTATAACTGAATACTTCATGTTTTTTGCTTTTAATGACACAAGGAGTAGAGTAATTTTGCACATGTTGAATTGAATGCATAGTACCTTAGATAAATATCTTAGTATGCCAAGTATGGTTGCATGTAATGAGGAAAGGATCTTTGTCTGTAAGCACTTCATATACCTTGGAAATATTGAGCATAGACCTGCATTTTAATATTTCTAGAATTTGTGTTTTACTCTTGGAGCTGCTCTTGAAATTTGAAAGTTGGTATTTATTATTAATATCCATGAATTTGGTGTTGAATAACCTTATATAAATGCTCATCTTCCTAACAAGTGAAATTTCTATTTCGTCTGGATTATCATTACAATAGATCAATCTTTTCTTTTTCCAGCACAAGTGAAATCTTAATTTGGGAAGGGTCATAAAGTTATTCAACCTGTAATTCCTTAGTCACCTATACTTCTCCTACCATCAAAACTTGTAAAATATGATTATCTGCAACTATAATCCATGATATGATTTTTTTTTCTTGATTTAGTTTTCTGCTTTTTCAGTATTTTCTTTCATTCACTTTCAGTTATTATTTTCCCCTTATTTTTGAACTATTTTTGGAAATCCCGAATGTGATTATATATTAAGGTTAATCATAATGAAATATTACTTTGTTGAAATCTTTGAGGGTTTCTTTCTATTTTTATGAATCATTCTGGTTAAGTATTGAAATATTATGAGCCTCTTGTCACTTGAAACTTATTTTAGGTAAATCAAGGAGCTGGATAATTCCATTGCCATTAGATGTTTATTAATATGTGATGAGTACACTACATTAACATTTTCTGTAGCTTAATCAAGTATGATTTCTAGGTGAATTTGTTTGAAGTAATGGTAGGTTGGTATTTTTTATAACCCCATCAAGTGTCTTCCCAGGTTGATTCCTTTTTAATATGTTAGATTGACAATATTCATAACCCTATCAGTATCACACCCCAGGTGGATTCATTTAATTGGCTTTATTGATCTAATTGACAGTGGTGGGAGAAGAGTGACTGGACTGGATATAAGGAGCTAGGTATGTTACCTCCTAGAGATTTATTATGTCAATACTAATTGTTTATAATATTTGGTTCATTATGATTTTGTCTACTATAAAAATGTGTTGCTTGCTTCGTATGGCCTGCTCCAATATATGCATTTTTTAAAAATATCTATAAAAACTTTTCAAGTTTATGTTGGATGGAATTACTGCATGATTGCAGCATAGATGGAGTCAAAATAGCATAAATAAGTCAAGAATAAAGTGTATTAGAGATCTTCCTACTAAAGTGATGGGATGGATAAGCTGTCATTCCATAACTGTCCTACACTTTCTCACAGTTGATAAGCAGATTGTGCCAGCTAGTACACCATTCAAAGTTCTTTGTTACTCATGTGTACCCAAATGTTTCATACTCCTATAAGGAATGACAATATAATCTGAGATTCACTAAACCTTTATCTGAATCAACTATCATTATCATCTAATGGTCTGATTGATTGAAGAAATACTGACTACCAGGGATGTTGCATCTTTTTTTTGGTCAAACTCTTGAATAATCTAAATGTTGTGAGTGCATATGATCGGTTTTATTATGTTCTTGCAGGTGTGGAGAAATCTGGTAGAAATTCTGAGGGGGATTCTTGGTGGGAAACATGGCAGGAAAATCTTCAGCAAGATGAATGGAGGTCATTATATTATATCTCTGTTTGTTTTGAATAAGTAAACCCCATGAGTTCTTAACACGATGTCTTGGATGTTTAAATTTGCAGTAACATTGCAAGAATAGAAAGGAGTGCACAAAAACAAGCAAAATCAGGTACTGAAAATGCTGGATGGTATGAGAAATGGTAAGTTGATGTATTTTACATATAAAGATTGATCTTCCGTGTGCATTATTTATGACTCAAATGCATTTAGAATTTCTGACTTTGTTCAATTTGGTTAGGTTCGAAAAATATGATGCTAAAGGCTGGACTGAGAAAGGGGCACATAAGTATGGTAGACTGAATGAACAGTCATGGTGGGAAAAGTGGGGAGAGAATTATGATGGAAGAGGATCTGTTCTCAAATGGTCCGTATTGTGATTTTCCTATCTATTCTGTGGACACATGTTTGGTTTTGTCAAAGAATACTATGCTTAAAAGCATTGAATTTTGATGTTTGATCCAAGACCTTATCCTGTGTTCATTGAAGTTTTAGTTTTGCACACTTGTTCTGTTTTTGTCTTTTCTTTTGTCTCCTATATGATTGTAGTTTTCCTGTTGACTTGGGAATTTAATACGAGTTTATTGACTTTCTATCCAGAATGAGTGATACTACTTCTGAATTTTCTCTTTTGTGTGCTTCCTCCTTTTTCTTCACACTTCCGCAGGACAGATAAGTGGGCTGAAACTGAGCTTGGAACAAAATGGGGAGACAAGTGGGAGGAGAGGTTCTTTAAAGGCATAGGTTCGCGTCATGGGGAAACATGGCATGTATCTCCAAGCAGTGAACGTATGTTATACTTACTATAATTGATTTACATATAACGTCTACTTTCACATTCATAACCCCATAGATGTAGTCCTGGAGGTTAAATTCTATTTGAAGCTTGAGTCATTGTCTTCTTATAGAAACATAGAATGCACTATCAGTGTCAAGGTATTAATCATGTATGATATGTGACTAGGAAGAGTTAGGCTGGCCCTTTATCCAAGGTCCATAACATGTGGTTTTGATTCTGCTCTCCAGCTTTCTGAATTTTCTCCTATAAGTTCGTGTTCCATGGGATAGCAGCTGCAAAGGGCATCTCGCTGTCACTCCTTTTATGTGCTAGCTACATCATAACTATATTTGGTTTACTGTATTTTTAAATTTCGATGCAATTTTCATCCTTTTACCAGGTTGGTCGAGAACATGGGGAGAAGAGCACTTTGGAAATGGGTACGGAATCAAAAGCTTTTGCCCTGCTGATTGTTTTGGATATATTTGCTCACGATAAGCTTACAAGTGACTTGGATTGTTTAATAATCTGTATCCGATGATCTGAAGTTTTATGCATCAATGTCTAAACTTTTTCGCACAATGTCACTTTTCCTGTTTTCCGCACCATATTGCTAATTGATCCAGTTTTTGTCTGTAACAGGAAAGTCCACAAGTATGGGAATAGCACAACCGGTGAAAGCTGGGATATAGTTGTAGATGAGGAAACTTATTATGAGTAAGACCATTCTTTTTAACGACCAATAATTCTATTACAGAGTTACACACACCAACACACAAACACAAACACAAGGTGTCCCCACACCCAAGCTGATCTCCATTGGGATGTAGACTTTGTTTTGGCTACCAGGTACTTCTAGTGGATTTCAGGCCCCACATGGAGCTTAGTTTGCCAGAGGAACCACATCTCATCGTTAATTCTGTTGCATTTATTTATTTAAAAGGAAATGAGTATCTGCCAAAATATATTGATTAGTCATAATGCATATATTCAATTTGAATTTGATAACAAGTCTCTCTATGAAGGGCCGAACCTCATTATGGATGGGCGGACGTCGTGGGTGATTCAAGCCAACTACTTTCAATCGAGCCTCGAGAGAGGCCACCTGGTGTCTTCCCCAATTTGGACTTTGGTTCACTTCCATCACCCGAAGCTGATGACTCACCGGATGATTTGCCCCCGTCACAATGAAGAGCTGACTTGCAAGCTCCATTATTTATTTTGTTTAGCTTTAGAGAAATCCCATTATAACGAGCGCAACTTCATCATTTGTGAAAGATATGTTGTGGATCAATCATTTTATTCATTCTTTCCTCAATGCTTTTATTCCTTCTGCTTTCCACTTCAAGTATTATCATAAAAATTGACACGATTGTCATACTAATCGTGAAATTATTTGATACTTGTGTGTTCTTAATGATATCGGCCACGTGACAAAAGATTCAGACGAATTTGTTGGCATAGACAAGACATAGCAAACAATCCTATCAAACTACCAATCGGCCTCCCCATTCACGTTATAGATGCTTTTCTTTACGCAGAGAGAAGGACCATACAGAGTCGAATATATGTAAATCTATTCATTTAATTATAGCTGTGTTTCTAATAATAGCAATGTACAAGTTTTGTGGAAAAACACATACAGCATACACAAAAACACATACAGTTTGTGAAAAAAAGGTCAAAAGACTCTCATGCACACAACATCCGCATACAAGTTTTGAAATAGTAAAATCTACTAACCATTGTGACTACTTCTGTAGAAGAATTTATCCACGTTTTTAAAACCAGCTTACTAAGCCATTTCTATTACTATGCCCCCTTTAGGCACAAAAACTTTAGTTGGCATCCAGTTGCTTCTACAGGTGAAAATCAGTTGACTGCATCAATGTCAGAGAGACAGGAACAACGATTTTTCTGAACGAAGATATACACTACCAACCAATTTTTTGAGGCCATTATGTCCTTATAAATGCACGAGATATTCTGGTGATCAATTTTTTAAAATGCCTTCCCATGCCACTTGAAGTTCAGCCAGTATCGAAAAAGACTTTTTTTCTCCTGTTTCCTGTGTTTGGGCGATAAGCAACTTTCAAATCGCACAGCAGCTGCTCAAGGAGATGTGATATGGGCAAAGAATCATAATAGATCAACGCATAATAGGGCAGCTTTACTAGTCTGAGAGAATTTCCTCCAAATCAGGATCCTCAAAGTTCAGATTTTCGTACTCTGAAAATGTTTCATTGGTCATACCATTCTCTACTAGATAATTCGGATCTTCATCATCATCAGTGTCTGGCTCTTCAGACTCATCATCAACATCCATGTCATTCTTTGCTACATTTTTCTTGGTTGCATTATCCTTCCCAAATTTTCTAGGTCCAGAATTTTTGTCCACTTTAGCCACAGAAGCTTCACATATGCAGGGAGATGGGTTCTCATGAAACCCACCTCTACCTGGTCTAAGCTCCTTTGGCTCCCCCATGAAGCCTTTCTGGAAAGTGCGGACACTAGAAGCAAAAACTTCCCAAGTCAAATTAGTTCTGCTCAAGAACAATCGATAGAGTTTTTTAGCATTTGGACGAATGGTTGGTTTGTGGCCGAAGTACCTCCTATTAAACAGCATCCAGAAAGCTTATCAACAACATATAGAAATCGGTGATCAACAGAAAAGAGAAGAAAGATGCAAATGGAGTACAACATACCTTCGCCCAGCTAATATTTTAGCCATATTGCCATTGTTATTGGTCACAAATACATCACTTTCATCACAAACAACGAAATCAAGTGCAGCCATGCGAGAAGAAAATGAAGAAAATGGTTCTAATTCTTCCTTGGTAGCAATGGTCTCTTTTGAATGGAAGTTAGGAAATAATGTCTTGAGAGGTGCCAGTGTTTTTTCCCCTCCATATACTTCCCCTGATGCGACATAAATATGAACATCAGAACCATACCCCAAAGCTCTCAGCATTAGACCAACTTCTTCTGGGGTTAATGGGCATCTTCCCTGCCTCCTTGCCTTGTCAGGATTGCTTCCCTGCATATCAACATTTGTCACATCATTCACTAGTTGATATACTCAGTTTTTAATTCTGTTTTCACATGCTTAGTTATGCAAAATCATTGTCTACTACATAATGTCTATTTCCTTAGCATCTTGCTACTAATAGGGTGAGATATTGTTCAATGTTTGAAACCATAGCTGATATTCATTCTATGAAAATATCCTACTAGGTTTACATGTCTTTTGTCATTATAACAAATGAATAACATGTGATTACATTTACAATATATCCTAATAATCATGGTTATTAATAACATTTAACATGTAAGCCTTACATGCAGTGTCTTCCACCTCCTCCTTATTGCAGCTAGTTCTTTCAGCTCCTTCTCCCCTCCACCATAATAACACCCAGAAAATGCAAGCATATCAGGCTCAAATCTGCATCAAGAAAAGTCGGTCAGATTTAGAAACTATCTAGTAGTTATCGGTTATTCTACCAAGCTAATAGCATCTTAACTGTATAAGCCATTGCTTGTTGTCAAAGCCTTCATTGAATTTGAAAACAAAATTTGCAACAGTGATATGAAAATATCTAAGTAGCGACTAAAACTAGCACATCTATCCCATATGTGAATGGTTGGTCAACCAATATAAGCTGAGTTTTGAAGCAAACTTTCAACCGCAGTAGCTTACGAATGCTACTGAGAGAGAGGAATCACCCTTTATTATGTCTCCTTGAGTTTCCAGATGCCCCACATATATGCCCAAGCTTATGCTAGCCCGATCATTTATTCCTTCAGACAATTGCTAGGTAAAAGAAAGACCCCAAAAAACAACCATCCAATTTATCACAGAATTATACAGTTGGGCAGAGGTAGCCGGCTTATTTTTTCCCAAGCCAGACAGATAATTTAAATATCTGGGCATCAGAGATGTCATGTCCATCCACTGGTCCAATTTCAATTATATGACTTGCAAACGCAGCAATTTACTCAAATCTGTGATCATGAAAGTGATATTCTTGTATTTCATATTGTGTACATGAATTGGATATTTTACTGTTATGCTGAGCACTTACACGTAATATGGACACCAGCAGGAATGTAAATATGCATGTATTACAGCAGCATAAGAATTGATCCAGCTTTGACATGCATGTTTATGAGTGAATGTTTACTGAGAACAAAGGCCCACACATACGAATAACACTATATCCTAGAGTTCTTTCTCAAATGGTGGGTTTGGGTAGGTCTATGTAATACAAATGCTGGGTTATTTTAGCTCTAGTATTTTAGTTACATTGGTCCTTATGCTTATTCCATGTTCCTTTGTATATGGGCCGGGGTACCCCTTGTACCCTTTAATCAATATACTTTTTGGCTTATAAAAAAAAAACACTATATCCCTAGCGGTCTAATGCTTGTTTACCACATATTCACATTGATGAATCTAATTGATAAAATGACTTGATCGTGTGAATAGAATAGGTTAGATAAACAGATAATAAAGGAACAGAAACAATCCGACTACCTCAGGTGCAGTGCAATATAATGCTTGCTTCTCATCCTCATCCGATGAACCAATTTTTCACCCATTGCAAGTATTGGGTTGGTAAATCTTAAAGCATGGTAATTAACTCTACATCGCAGCTTTTGATACTCGGTTTCCAACCTGTTTGCAAGCCTGTAGTCAAATCTGTTGAGCTGAACAGACTGCCACAAAATGAAGCAAATAGATTATATATTATCAAATATTAACAGTTACAAATAAAGCAGTTATCGGAACTTAAAGTTTTAACTCCTTGTTAAAGTGCAAAAAAAAAAAAATTTAAAAAAATCAACTTGCTTTCTGTAAAATATGAACACATCCAAACTCAAAGATTCAGTTAATTATAATATGGCAAACAGATATTTGAAACAGTTAAAATAGATCTGATAAATATATAGGTGTTATCTATCCAAAAAGAAAGGAATTAATAATTTATTATAGCTAGAAAAGGCAACAGTTGGTGCTGACTAGGGTTCTCGTGTCTTAATTTCATCAAAATCCCTTGCAATTTCAAGCACACAAAAAGATCCATTCTGGTTAACCAAAATCACTCTAATTTTTTTAAAAATAGTGTAATTGGTAAAAACTAGGATTTTACACAGGCAAAAAGTTGGGAACTTCGGAGTATGAAGATTAAATGAATAATGTACAGTATGCTTCCTCCGCCATAAAAAGGCTAACAAGGATCAATCTAGAAATTAGGCAAAAATCAATGAACAGCAGTATATCATCTGAGTTTCTTTGGAGGCAATTTTGTTGAAAAAAAATTTGACTTACTAAAAACTAAAGAGATGATACCTCAATGAAGAAAATCAAAGAGCGGATTATACTAAAAACAAAAGCATCTAATTAATATTAATAGCCTTAGTATAATATTTATCCCATAAAGATTCGGAATCTAGTCCTTAATCTAAATGGATTTAAAAACATCCTATTACTATGACATTTTCCAAGCAACAAATAGCAATCAAACTGAGAGATGAAGGTACCTCCGTTAGTTACAGAGAGCACCTAATAAAGTATACAACATATTAGCACCTGTAGTAGTTTGAGTAAATGAAAAACTTACATGCTTTTTCAGGAGTACAGGTAATATACGATTTATATAACACCTTTCGCTACACTTCCTTGGAACACGCATGGAGTATGCAGATAATCTTTTCCCACCCTTACTAGGGAGTTGCTTGATAATTTTGACATCTTTTGACAGAGAGGATATAAACCAATCAACATCAAAGATCTCTGAGAAGTTACTGCAAAAGGCAAAGTATGACATCATTTTGCAATCTTTAGATACATCACTGAGAATGGTCCACTTCAATACTTGGATAGCCAAGTCAAATTACAATAGTACGACTGCACATACAGCCCAACGATATATGCCCCTTCTGTAACTGACCTTGAATCTTTCCAGAAAGATCGTTCATCCAATTTTGGAACAACGAGAGTAGCATTCAAAATTCGTGCAGCAACAACAGCATCTGTAATCTGCCAGTTCCAGAAACAGAAAGATTGGCACTGACAGCTGAGTATGTAGGTAGTTTGCAATCAATAAGAACCATAAACAGTTATCATATACGGCAGGAGAATGTCCTAGTTTTCTTTGAAACTAAACAAAAAGTTTTACTGGTTACCATACTCCTTTGCAGCAAACAATTTACTGAGACCATTTTTTTCAAAACCAAGCAGGTACAATCTGAAAAAGTAAGGGGTATATTTCTTCCATAGATACAGGAAATAACATTGTCAAGATTTTAGTATCACAAGAGGCAAACAAAAGAAAAGGCAAAAGTTAGTTTTGTAGTCTCAGTTGTCGTCTAGAAACATATACTATATATGTGCTTCCTTAGTCATTTTAATGATTCCAAGATTTCGAATGAAAATGAGGCCTTTTAAGAGGATGAAGGTTCAATTAAGTGTTAAAGCATCCATTACCATGAGCAACAAACTGGAGAAAAATGTCCCAAGTTAATGCTCCATAATTATTTTATTAATATGTGGCTCTAAATTCATTATGTTTAGCTCCTTTCTCATTGAATGCTACATTGCTTACTACTACAAGAACGAGTTGATTTTATTTGACAACATCATTTTATGGCAGCAGCCGATTCAGGCAGCATATGCAATTTTTGTTTTCTTTTCAATTCATTTAGCATATATTAACTAGATTTTTTATTATTTTTTGCTGGATTTGAATTTGGAGAAACATATTACTAAAATAGTCATGAAGGCATTTAGCGCTTGGCACATTTTTCTCCAGTCTGTTGCTCATGGTCATGGATGCCTTAAAACTTCTTCTTAAAAGTTTATTAACTAGAACCAGAAGTATATAAATAATGACAAGATTCCAGAGAACTACCCCAGTCCTTTGTTGATTCAAGCCTCCACTAGTTGCAATCAGCAAATATCGATTCGATTGTGTAATCACTTCAGCCTCTGCAGACGAAAAACAGTTATAAGTCATTATCATATATATACATATAAACAAAATCGAATCTAGAAAAGTTACATCGCATCAATTGATTACTGAAGCAATGAGATACGCACTTGGAAACTTGTTGCTGGCATTGCTGCATCCGTAGAAGTGCTCAGAATTTCTAGAACTCCATATATCGCGATCCAACTTTCCTCCACCTTTCTGTTCATTAAATCAATCAAAACAACAAAGAAGCACAAGTATAAGAATTCAGAACTAAGATCTCAGAAGAAAAGTGGAACCGATTCCAAATACCAATAGAAGCCAGAGAGAAAGCCCTAACCGGAACGCGGAATACAGGATTTCCAATCGCATCATCCGCTCGGACGTTAAACTATGCAAATAATTCCACACATTTAAACAAAAAGTATGATGAGGAATTAACGATCGATTAATTTGATAATCAGAGAGAGAGAGAGAGAGAGAGAGTACCGAGGAGTGATGGCGTCTGTGGTGCATATGATTGGTTTCGACGGGAGAAGGAGCTAAAAAGGAAAGGAGAGCGAAGAGAAAGAATAGAGCGGCGGCGACGGCGGAAATTAACGGAATCATTAGGCGGAAGCGTTGGTAATAGTGGTGGCGCCGCCGCTGAACTGCCATTTCCCTGAGCGGAGGATGCGCCGCACGGAATGTGATAAAATTATAATTTCATTTCATAATATTGAGTTAATATTTTGCAGTCGGCGAAGAGGAGTGAGTGTGACATTGCGTGTGCTGCGGTTAAGGCCTTTCCCTTGTCCCCTGATAATAATGCATAAAGCAAAGGAAGATGAGGAAGTAATGCGTTATGGGATCTATTTGTTTGATGAGGCAGAGAGAGAGAGAGAGATTTGATGAGATAGAAGAATATGACAATGAATATGATAATGATAATGATAGTGCCTGGCTGGGGGAGGTGGGTGGGTTTTGTTACAACAGAAAATGATACCATAAAAAGGGCAGTACCAGTGGAAGTGGCAGGCTAGTTCACTGCATTTCCTTGCTAGCAGACGGTTTTCTTGGATTTGACACACTGCTTTTCTTGTGCCCTTCCTTTGATCCTATCCTGGACACAGTAATTTTATTTTGAATTCTAACTTTCCCTTGCACGTGGACCGTCCCCTGTGTCTCTCTGTTTCTTATTTTCTTTAGCAAAAATGCTCGTACACAGTTAGCTTAATTAAATTCGGGGTTTGTTTGCTGCTTCGGTTAACTTTTTTTTTTAACAAAAAAATAAAAATTCATTCATTCAAATTGTTAAAGTATATCAAAAATAACATAAATTCTAGAACAAACTCATAACACTCAAGTTAATAACATAACACGATAAAATATCTACAGATATGACAAAATCAAAGTGACTGAAATACTCATGCCTTCAGATTTGTAACGTTGATACCCAAGTCTTGATTGAATTTGTAATGGATCGAAGTTGATCTGTCAATTTAAATCAAACGAATACCGCAACAAAACGGGAAACCAAACGATACCGTAGCAAGACGACAAACAAAACATCGTCGCATGTATACGACGAAAACATGGAAAAACACGAAAGAAAAATCAGATCTATGTGGAAAAACCACTTATTTAGATAAAATGAGATAA
The DNA here is from genome assembly GCA_030762895.1 of Sophora flavescens. Classification (NCBI taxonomy): domain Eukaryota; kingdom Viridiplantae; phylum Streptophyta; class Magnoliopsida; order Fabales; family Fabaceae; genus Sophora; species Sophora flavescens. The sequence goes on from CM061067.1 coordinate 19,541,044, forward strand.
AAAACGATGTAGAGTGATGATTTCAGATCAAAAAATATTCACAACCATCCCTTTTTGATGGACGAGGAATAAGAAAAAGAGGAGAAGAGTTGGGTTAACTAAGCTAAACATTAACTGCATGAATTATTTAGCTTAGATTGTTGCTGACCGCATTTTTTAAGTAGGCAATTTATAAAATTCGTTGGAAGTCTTTGTCAAAATCTGTGACGTCTTTATTTGAAATGGTTAGCCTTCTAAACTTTTAATAAAATTATAGAAGGCAGTGAAATAATTGTTGTGATTTTATTTATAGTACGAGTTTCTTTTATAGAGAGATTATAATAAAGGCAAAACAAATCAAATCAAATATCTTCCTATAATTAAGGAAGGAAATAAAACAAAATAAAATCAAAATAATAAAGATAAAATTAAATAGAATCAAAGAGGATAAAATTAGGGATATTTTCCTGATTCTCCAACACCTCCCTCAAGTTGGTGCATATATATCTATCATGCCCAACTTGCTTATCAAGTGCTCAAAATTTGGTCTTGCTAGACTCTTGGTCAAAATATCAGCTGTTTGTTGGTTGGAAGTCACAAAAGGAAGATAGATAATGCCAGCATCTAATTTTTCTTTTATGAAGTGGCGATCAATCTCAATGTGTTTGGTTCTGTCATGCTGGACGGGATTGTGAGCTATGCTTATTGCTGCTTTGTTGTCACGGTACAGTTTCGATGGAAGATCAACCTTCATCTTGAGTTCCTCTAAGACTCTATTGATCCACAACCCTTCGCAAATTTCTTGGGCCATTGCTCTAAATTCAGCCTCAGCACTACTTCTAGCAACCACACCTTGTTTCTTGCTTCTCCAAGTTACTAGATTTTCCCACACATAGGTACAATATCCTGAAGTTGATTTTCTGTCGGTGACTGATCCTGCCCAGTCTGCATCAGCAAAGATTTCAACATTCCTCTCACTGGTTTTTCTAAAGTACGATCCTTTCCCATGATTGCTCTTCAAGTACCTCCAAATTTTGTAGACTACCTCAAGATGTTCTTCATATGGGGAGTGCATAAACTGGCTTACAACACTCACAAAAAAGACAATATCAGGTCTGGTATGAGACAAGTAGATTAACTTGCCAACTAATCTCTGATATCTCCCAATACCAACAGGAACATCTCCTTTCTCCCAAAGTTTCACATTTGGGTCAATGGGGGTATCAACTGGTCTGCAACCACTCATTCCAGTTTCCTTTAAAAGGTCCATAATGTACTTTCGTTGGGAAACCACAATTCCCTTTTTTGATTGAGCAACCTCAATGCCAAGAAAATTTCTCAATGCTCCCATATCCTTGACCTCAAATTCTGCTGCCAGATTTTTCTTCAGCCTTCCCATCTCTATTACATCATTCCCAGTAAGAATAATGTCATCAACATAGACAATTAGTGCAGCAATCTTCCCATCAGAAGAAAATTTTGTGAATAGGGTGTGATCGGCTTGTCCTTGACTGTATCCCTGTTTCTTCATGGACTGGTTGAATCTTTCGAACCATGCTCTCGGGGACTATTTGAGTCCATAGAGTGACTTCTTCAATTTACACACATTTGACCCAAATTTTTCTTCAAATCCAGGAGGCCCATCCATGTATACCTCTTCTTCTAGGTCACCATTGAGGAATGCATTCTTCACATCCAGTTGGTGCAAAGGCCAATCTAAGTTGGCAGCAAGGGATAAGAGAATCCTGACAGTGTTCAATTTTGCCACAGGAGCAAAAGTTTCCGAGTAGTCTATGCCATAAGTCTGAGTGAATCCCTTGGCCACCAAGTGTGTTCTATGGATCCATCTGAATTATACTTCATAGTGAAGACCCATTTGCAACCCACTGTGTTTTTTCCAGCTGGTAAGGTCATAACACTCCAAGTGTTGTTCTTCTCAAGAGCTCTCATCTCCTCAAGAACAGCTTCCTTCCACTTTGGAATTTTTAGAGATTCCTGTACATTTTTTGGAACTTCTGTACTAGACAACCGAGGTAAATGCAGCAAAAGAGGAAGACAAATTTGAATATGACATAAATTTAGACCAAGGATGCTTAGTACAAGATCTAATACCTTTTCTAAGCGCTATGGGGATGTCTAACTCAACTGATTCATTGTGACAATTAGGTTCAGACGGGGACGTACCTGTATCAGGTTGATTGATTGGGTTTCCCTCAGTTTAGATTCATGACCATGCTGGAGAGTTGATTCTTCATTCCTTTTCTTATGGGTTTTTGAACCAAAGAACTTTCCACATCTTCGATCACCATCCTTGAACCTGTCAATTTCTTCTTCACAAGAATCATCATGTTGTGGCATTTCGATTAGTTCTTCATTATTATCAATTTCCATGGATTGTTTGTTAGAGTTTTGATTTAGAGATGCAGACCCAGATTCCATAGGAGCCTTACTCATAATGGGAGTAGGTCCAGATAACGAATCTTGGTCATTTGCTATTGGTGCAGTAGTATAAGTCTCAGAATTGTGTGAATTTTCAGATAAAGTAATGGTTTCAAAAGAATCTTCATGTAAATTCCCCCCCGAAGATGAATGTCCTTAAAAAAAAGGTTGATTTTCAAAGAAAGTGGCATCCATTGTTACAAAAATTCTTTTTGATTTTGGATCAAAACACTTGTACCCCTTCTGGGTTGGAGAGTATCCAATAAAAACACATTTTATAGCACATGGTGCTAGCTTCCCAAGATGCTTATGTTCATGAACAAACATAGTAGAACCAAATATCTTCAAAGGTAAATTGGCTGAAAGACGAGTCATAGGAAAACACTCTTTAAAAATATGAAAGGGAGTTTGAAATTGTAAAACTTTGGACGGCATACGATTGATCAAATATGCTGCGGTTAAAACAGCTTCACCCCACAAGTATTTTGGAACTTTTGTTTCGAAGAGTAAGGCTCTAGCCACCTCTAGGAGATGTCTATTCTTTCTCTCCGCAATCCCATTCTGTTGGGGTGTATTAGCACAAGAACTTTGATGCATAACCCCATTTTCAATAAAGAAATTCCCCAAAATCATATTAAAATATTCCTTTCCATTATCACTTCTGGAGACTTGAATATTTGTTTGGAATTGATTATGCACCATTTTAAAGAAATTTCTTACAGCTCGGCCAGCCTCAGATTTTTCCTTTAACAAGTACACCCAACAAAGTCTAGTGTGATCATCGATAAAAGTAATGAACCATTTTTTATTGGAGAGTGTACTTGTCTTATTAGAACCCCAAACATCACCATGAATAATAGAAAATGGTTTTGTTGGCTTATAAGATTGCATAGGAAAAAAGTGACGGTGTTTTGCAAATTCGCAAGTTTCACAATGAAATAACGAAGGATCTTTATTACAAAACAGCTTTGGAAATAAATATTTTAGGTACCTAAAACTCGGGTGACCTAATCGTAAATGCCATAACATAATATCATTATTGTTATCAGAAATAAAAGTAGATTCAAAGCAGGAACGTATTGGTTGGGATTGTTGTTTTGATCCAAGTCCATCATCAAAGTAATAGAGTCCTCCATTCTCCTTAGCACCGCCAATCATCCTCCCCGAGTTCAAATCCTGAAACACACAATGAAAAGGAAAGAAATTAGTTTGGCAGTTTTTATCCCGGACTAATTTACTGACCGATAAAAGATTATATGACAAATTTGGGACATGAAGGACATCTTGGAGAGTTATTGTTGGAGAAAGGACAATGGACCATTTCCCTGCAATGGATGATAGAGAGCCATCTGCACTAGTGCACAAAAGGGATTCCACGTCGGTTATTTTTGGCTTTCCACATCGGTTTTGAAACTGATGTGGAAACGACCGATGTGGTTTATTGCCACTTTACACATCGGTTTCAAAATCGATGTGTAAAGTATATTTTAAACATCGGTTTTATACTAACCGATGTGTAAAATTAATTTAGCAATTGATAAGCAGTTGTAAATTTAACTTTCTACATCGGTTTTGCTTAAAACCGATGTGTAAAATTGACTTTCTACATCGGTTTTCTAAAGAACCGATGTGTAAAGTTAAATTTACACATCGGTTTTAAGCAAAACCGATGTAGAAAGTTAAATATACACATCGGTTATTGAGAACCGATGTGTAAAATCTCTTTTTTTTTTTTTTAATCTATTATTTACATTTCAATCATTCCTGTTTTCACTAATGCAGATCAATAAACAAACCAGCAGTACCCTGATCAAACAAGAAACAACAACAGAACACCAAACCAGTTTTGACACAATCATTCAAAAGCAAAACATACTTCATTCAATTTTCTTAGCACAGCCAATTAGCTCTTACACATATGGTTAAAAATACTGACATTTCATCAAATGACTAGTGAGCACAGAATCTGAAAACAGAGGGCATCAGGCCTAATTAATTTCGAATGAATGAAAACAACACTTTATCAAAGCTACATCAAAACACGAGAGAAGAAGAATTGAACCGGACTCGAGCACTAATACATATCATCAGTCAAAGGTACGTACACTATAGCTAGTATATGATAAGTTTTTAAACTAACTACATATATACAAACTATGGGTGGTACACTTCAAGAAAGAAAGTTGCCCAACTCCTCTTTATGATGTTGATGTCAGAACCAGACAATGGAGATGGATTGTTGAATATCTGCAAGTTTAATTGGACAAAAGATTATATCTTTTAAGTAATAAACTAACATAAAACATATAACGAATCTATACTATTACTTCTAATTGTGTCAATTAACATTTACCACACTCCATCTTTCAGTGATCCCGGAGGAGATAATTTCCAACATCCACTGCATCACATAGTAGCCACATTCCCATGACCCACGTTGTATACGTGACTACGTACAAATGAAACCCAATTAGAATATGAGTAATTAAATAAAATAGAAATCAATTATTGTACCCACTGCATTTGATGCATTTGAACTAATAAATATCTTACGCTGGGAATAATCCATTTGATAGCCCGAGTACGCCTTTCAGCACGCAACATGTGGGATGCATTAATAGACCTATCATGACAAAAACATTAATTAAAGTATATATAATAGATTTCAGATAATTAAAACAATTGCATTACTGATTATAAATTATTTTAACGATTACGTTTCGATGATCGTCTTCGATTGATTCGCGGCTTATGTCCCAATGAGCGAAGAAGACCACGACGTTCATTCTTGGGTACAAGAGCAACAATTGCCAATGCTTGCTTGTATTTGCGGAACAATTAGTGACTGTAAGTCATATATAGTTATACTTAAATTAATAACCGGTACTTACTTATTGAGATAAAGCGCAAGATAGAATTGATGATCGTCTCGGGCAAGTATATCACGTATGGTAGTGACCGGGTCTTCCGATGCTACGAGAACATCACCCTGAATGAACATGGGGTCAATGAACCCATAAAGGGCGAGGTTACCCTGATCGACTAACATACGATGCAGATACCTAATATATTGGAAAAACATGTTAATTATCATTGTATTTAAAAATTAATTACGCACTTAACTTATAAATAAAATGTACTTACGTGCACCAAAACGATATGTGTGCAGAACTGGCCATTTCTTTATTGAGTGCCATCTCCATAAGTTCTTTCTTTGGTATATACAGTTCACCAGGGCTGGCATCATGTTCCAACGTTACCAATGCTGCATTATCCTCCATGGTGACAACCTGTATAGCAAGATCTTTGAAAACATCACCATGGCCAGGTGCCCCTTTGTCGATCCCCTAAACAACATAGATATATATTAGTAATCATGGATAATTAAGTTATTTAATTCTTTATGAACTAAATGGTCAAATGAATACCTTGATAGGAGCAGACATCTCTGGTCTTCCTAGATCCGACCTTTTAGGCACAATATCATTTCCAACATCCTATAACAAATACAAATAAAGCATTATCTTTAAACAATAATAAATATATTTCAACTATGAATATAGAAAAACACAACTAACCGAATACCTCAGATGCAACAAGAAAGTCGACCGGTCTTCTTGGCCGGAGGATGAAGTTACAGGGGCCCGACCCACTTGTTTGAACCTCCTCAGTGGGCACAGGGACTCGAGCATCAGCATCTCGAATAATCTCAACAGACACCCTCAGATGATCATCCGGTAATAACCGATGGTGTATGGTATTACCTAACTTATTATATGCCCTACCCAATGCCACTAAGCGGCGATGATGATGATGATCATCAACATACAGCTCACACCTATCGGGTCGTCGTCATCATCATCATCATCATCATCATCATTTTTTCGGGATGATGAGGAGGATCACATGAGCCCTTAGTGCTCACATGGACAGAGGGTTGGACACCTACCGTCATCTGGCGGGACAAAGAAGTAAATATTGCCATCTGCTGGGCAAACGCTCGGCCATCTCCGTCGAAGCTCACTGCAATCTCCTGTTTTAGTTGTGCTCTATCTCGCAACCGAATCCCTCGTGGCATTGGTGTGAAGATGAACCATGGTATTGGCGAATGCCGACTCCCCATCCAACACCAATGACACGGCCGGGTGGTGCAGGTTTCTGATGGCGATAGATAAGATATCATTGCGTCCTCTAGGAACAAAGGTTCCTTGGGTTAGCTGATCATCCAAGGCATCCTATCACATAAAAATATCAGGTCACATTACAATTCGGTAACAATCTTAAAATGACAATTACAACAAACTATACTTACAATCCTCTCGGCTACTTGGCGGGCCTCCTCGGATGTATATTGTCCCGTTTTTCTTTGTCGGCCCCTCTTCCATGAACGATGGCGTGGGGGTGGAGGTGGATCAACAACCTCTGGAAGATTTTCAGCATTAGGATCCGCTTGAGATGCTGCCTTTGACGTGCTTTCTTTTCCTCTTCAACCATTTTCTTAACAAGCTTTTTATATCCCCCACGAGACATGACATGGGGGTAGACATTCTTGCTTTGGTTTTCCTGCCCCTTTTTCCTCTTCTCCTCGTTATAAATAAAAGACAATTAAATTACATAAGTAAATGAAATTAATGCAATTACATAAATTTAGAGACAAATCAAATAAGTTAACCTCGAAAGCTGGGATCACGTCGGATCGAACAAAGCGATCCCACGTTGCCTTGTCAAGAAACGGATACACCTCAAGTGGGTTCTTTTTACTTTTTGGATCGAATATATAGTATCTGCCCAGTGTCGGCCTTAAAACCCCTCCAACGCTCTCCAAAGATACTTCAAAGAACGCTTCTTCATAGCGTATGTATCCTGGTATGTCAAATGTCAACTACATTAAGACCAAAAGAATCAACGAATTCTTCGTATGATATTATTAAGATAAAAATAAAGTAGATACAGACAAACACAGGACGTAGAAGTATAGATACCAGAATACTCTCCCATATCTGCTCCTTCACGTCCGCCGGTACATCTCTCCACCTATCAATGAGTATACTAGGCCTGTTCCTAGCAAGGGTCGCCACAAAACTGGTAAACTGATCTTCCATTGGCCCAATAGGTTTGAGGTTATCATCAAAATCTACTATTATCCTCTGATTTGACCCACGGTTGGTAGTCAAATGCCTCATCCGTGTGGCACGTCTACCATTTCTACCGGTAGACGGGGTCTCTGACCCGCTGCATGAAGGAGGTGTATCCTCATGATCAGCCATGTAAACCTGTTTAAACACAAAACAAAAAAAAAAACTTGTTAGTATGTCAGGATAAATATCAAACATAACTTATAAATATCGATCAATAAATATTTTAACTGAATTAAGAAAAAGTTTTTTCCCAAACTGTCCAACTTTGGACAATTCAAGATCCAACACAATGAGCGGTACATTAAGCACGTACACGTACGCTCATTAGTATTGCATCTCAAACGGGAAACTAAGGCTTTACTATTTATGTAGCTTGCATGAAGATGGGGCTTGAAAAGTGAAGAAAATTAGCCAAACAGAGCCCTTCACGGCCTAGCCTTGAAAGCCATCACGGCCGTGATCGAGTATAGCTTAAAAGAAAGAATGGAAAAGTCAGAACTGGTCACGGCCATCCCGTGATGCCCATCACGGCCGTGACATGTCAGCGGTACCAGACCCTCACAGGCAGAACTGATCACGGCCTAGCCGTGATGGTGGTCACCAGTCGTGACAGACCAACCAATGAAGCAACCTCCAAGCGCGAACCTATCACGTAGTGACATGCCAATCGAACCCGGCACCCCTCACAGCGAACCGATCATGGCCTTGCCGTGATGGTGGTCACGCCTTGCCGTGATGGTGGTCACGGCCGTGACAGAACAACCAGATGAAGCAACCTCAGCGAGAAATCCGTCACGGCCTAGCCGTGACAGACAAAGACGGCCGTGACGGGTGATACCACCACCGGAAAAATCCAGTCTTGGAGCAACAGAACAACACATGCAAGTATATTATCCAACCATTTCGAGTCAAAGTTCATAACTTTTCTAAACAAGAAACAAATATATACCTGAGGGAGGAGGAGGGACGAGCAAAAATGGCGCTCTTCACGCAAACGAGGGTAGCTCGCGGATGATCGTTCTCAGTGGTTCTCTTACGAAGCAGAAAATGAAGGCTCGCAGTCGCAGTGGTCTTCTTTGTCTACGATTGAAAAGGGAAAAAGGACCTGGGAGTTACCGGAAGAAGCGGCGTGAAGAAGAAGAAGGGAGCGAGAGAGAGAAAGAGAAAGAAAGAGAGAGAATGAGAGAGAGAGAGAGACGCATACCTGAGGGAGGAGGAGGGACGAGCAAAAATGGCGCTCTTCAAACTAGGGTAGCTCGCGGATGTGAGTGCAGTGAGAGAGATGGAAAAGCAGTGACAACGCAGAACAGGAACAAGCCGCGCGTTAGTAGAGGGAGGGAGTGTTGTGTTTTAGGGACGCGTTCGAGCGAAGAATGAGGGCGCAAAACACAAGGAGGGAAATAGAAAAATTGGGACTATTACACATCGGTTATTAGGAAAACCGATGTGTTAAACATCTTATACACATCGGTTATGACAAAACCGATGTGTAAATATTAAACTTTTAAATTCTGATTTTTTCTTTTAAATTTTATACATCGGTTAATAAAAACCGATGTGTAAAAGTAAAATCTAAATTTCTATTTTTTTTCTTTATAATTTTATACACCGGTTATATAAAAACCGATGTGGTTACTCACCATTTTACACATCGGTTCAAAAAGAACCGATGTTGAATGTTAAAAATTCCGAGTTTTAATTTTTTTAATTTTAATTTTACACATCGGTTATAAATAACCGATGTGGAAAAGTTTTACACATCGGTTATTCTCTAAACCGATGTGTAATACTTTCGTTTTAATTTCAAAAATGCCACCGCCTCGTTTTACACATCGGTTTCTACTAAACCGATGTGTAAACTCCGATGTAGAATCCCTTTTCTGCACTAGTGCTGCAATTTTAATTTTCTGGTTACCTGCACAAGGACTATATGAAGAAAAGAAACTAGACTCTCCTGTCATATGATCAGTAGCACCTGAATCAACAATCCAAGTATGGTTGACACTAAGAAGGGCAGTTTTAACAAAGTTACGTTTCTGGGCTATGGAGCAGGAAGGAGTTTGAGACTCAAGAAGTTTGTACAGTTGATCTATTTGTTCCTTAGTGAAAGGAATTGAGCTTGAAGAAGACCGCTTCTCTTGATCAAAGGTACTAGCTTGGAATGCTCGATTCTCACCACATGCACCTACGCCGCTGCTGCCTGGACCGCCATTGTCTGAGCCGCCTCTTGTCACGGTGCTGTTGTCTTCAACAGCACCTGTAAGGGCGTGCTTCCATGAGTTTGGGCGTGCCGCCATGGAGGGGAGAAAAGAACTCTAACCTAAAGCTGCTGATACCATATAGAAGGCAGTGGAATAATTGTTGTGATTTCATTCATAGTACGAGTCTCTTTTATAGAGAGATTACAATAAAGGCAAAATAAATCAAATCAAATCTCTTCCTATAATTAAGGAAGGAAATAAAACAAAATGAAATCAAAATAATAAAGATAAAATCAAATAGAATCAAAGAGGATAAAATCAGGGATATTTTCCTGACTCTCCAACAAAAAAAAACGTGTTTATTCATATAATTTGGGCTATCTTTGAAACACGAAAAATATGGAACAGAATGAAATCAAATAGAATAAAACATAGTAGAATAAAACAAAATGGTATGAAAAAAATTATATGTTATTATTTGAAATTTTATGATAAAATGAAACAAAGTTTTTATTTCATCACATTTCAGATAGATTAATAGAATGAATTTTAATTTTTTATTCTTATATATTACCATTAATTTTAAATTAAAATCCTATTATTTTATTTATTATGGCTTTAATAAAGTGACTTTAACGATGCAATCACTTCTTGGGTTTAAAATTATTATTTTGGATTTTTAGTTTAGTTCAATATTTTCTCTAACAATATTTTTATATATATATATAAATTTTAAAATCATACTTAAAATTATATACTTGAAAATAAAAAGATGCATATAGAACAATGATAGCATATAAAAAACAAATATTTTTGTATGTGACACGTTATTTCTATACCTAAAAATATTTCAAACTTTTTTCACCTTTTTTTTCTGAGAGCTCGCTTTGTCTCTCTTTGTGAGAGTTTGATTCTTTCTTTTCTTTTTGAATATGGCTGTTAATCTGGATGGCTTGTCACTGGATGATGAGGAGGCTGTTGGGATGGTGTTTTTAAGGGAGATAGGGTCAGTTCAAGGACCAAACTATGATCTCTGTCTTGTAGGGCGGTTCTCAACCGATCGAATTGTACATCTTGATGCAATGAGGGAGATGATGTCGAATGTATGAAGGTCAGGGAGAGGAGTGACGATTACTGAAACAGAGAATGTGACACCCTAAAACCCGGCATCACATGGTTACCCGTTGCGGAAAAGAAACCTATTTAAAACGCTGGTCGCTTTCGGAAAAATAACCTTTTATATAGGGTTACTGAAAAAGGGTACTCAATTATTTTTTTTTTGTTAAAAGAAGTTGAGAAAAGGTGGTGAACACTCAGAACATGAAAATAAACATCATTCATATAAATATAACTGTCCCACTTGGGAACTTAGGTTTGATTACAAAACAGGCCTTGTCGAACCGGTCAACATACACTAAAACAGCTATTGAAGAAACAGGTAAAAAAAAGAAACATCAAACTGGGGATAGGGAACTGGGTACAAGACTCAAAAGATGGCTCTAAAAGCCTAGGGACTATCAAGACAACTCCAAAAGTCGACGAACGATCTACCAATGCCTCCTGCATGCAGAGTGACCACAGACGCTACCCCCAGACAGGTATCAGATGTCGGATCGATAAAGTCACCGCCATCATCGATAGGGACGTCGTCATCTCCGGGATCCTGCGGATGGTACTCTGGCTCCTCCTCGTCCTTGTCCCCGACCTCTATCAGATCAAGAGGTTCTTCCTCGGGATCCTCTTCGGGATCCTCCTCCACTAGATCCTCCGCAAGCGGTTCAACTATATCAAAATGCTCATGAAGGAGACCGGTGACTTGTAGCGTATGAAGGTAGTACCATGGAGGTGGAAGCGCCACAATCCTCGTCTTGACGGTATGAATCCTTCGTACGGGCACTCCGTTAGCATTCGTCTCAGTAGTCGTGACTGGTCCTCGATACGTCGCGGTCGTCGCACCCTCATGTATAGTCCAGTTCCCTACCGTCCCAGCATGATCAAACACTTCGCTCCTCGAGCTCGACTGTGCCAAGGGAACATTCAAATCCATCTAAAAGGACGCGCATACCCGGTACAAGAAGAAAAGAACTGAATATACATATGTGCAAGAGTGAGATACCGTCATAAGATATATCCCACAACAACCATATACATGATACATACATCACATAAGCATATAAGCAGTTAAATCATGCATATACATAACATAATAGTGTTATATCAAAGGGTCTCAAACCTGCACAATCAACCTTTGAAAATATGCATGGCACTTCAATATCAGGCTCTAACTTAATCTCATGAGATATCAACACCGTTTCCACTGGAGAAGAATTAGAGTTTGTCAATCTCTAACCCACCAGGTAGTTGCCTCCATACCCTCATGCATTTAAGGTCTCAGGACGAGCAACGTCACATGTGCCTCTGAACCGATCACATGGACTGACTCCCAGATACCACCTTGTATATGATATGTAAGAAAGCACGTCTGCCTGGGGAAATCCACATGAGAAAATATTTTATTCAAAAGGTTTTCTTTGTGTTTATTCTTTTTCGCTGTCGCAACTCAAAGCTAACGACTTAATCATCACTTCCCCATCACTTGAAAACTCATAAACATAGGACATACAGTCCGAATGCTCAATCACAATGCCCGAGACCGATGCCGCAGTCAAGGGTTGTGGTCATATAAATTACTTATGCTTTTATTCATGTTTTGAACTTATCATGATAAGGACAATAGCCCACAACAACGAAATCAGAACGCATTGTCCTCGATTTCGAGAATTGGACTCTCAGTCTAGAACATCATGAATAGGAGGACTCATGACCCCGAATTAACACTGATCCAAGATCACGTGCGTGTAACTGAATACTAGAGGCGACGTCTCGCGTACTAGATTCTCTTTCTTGAGTACTTATTTTTCATTCAGTAAAAATCAAATTCAAAACCGAATCCTCGATAACCTATCCAGGCTATCAGAAAGTTTCTAAAACATTTAGGAGAAAACCTTTTCTTTGAAAATCTTTTATAAAGCATCTTTGAAATACTTTTATCTTTGAAAATCCCCAATAGGATATTGCCAAATAATCTTGAAAGTTTTCACTTGAAGACACATAGTTCGAAAAGGATTTTTCTCTTGTATAACAATAGTTCACCAAAACCATTTCAACATTTAAAACAAGTACTTTAAGTTAATGAGCTTTTAGAAAATAACATCAATCCTTTCATGTTCAAAGCTTATTAAGGTTTTTAATCCTTACAACAATTGAGCACAGACACAAGTCTCGCTTAGCAAACTTTCAATCAACAGCAGTATATATTCTCAGTGCAATGCTAATATTACAGTTGAAAGCAGTTCATCACAGATATGCATTATAACATTTAGAACAAGCACAGTTCAACATCAAATAATAGCATAATAGTTCAAGTACATTAGATAACCAAGTAAGCTCAATCAACATATAAATATCCAGTTAAACACATACACACATGCATACAGTTATTGAATATCTTTAGGAAATCCCCTCTTACCTCACATCAGAGTTAAGAGTTTTGGATTTGAAAAGAAGGTTCACGAACGTCCTCGCTTCTTCGGTGATGGAAGTCTAAGGTTTCCAACATTAAATCCTGAGTTAAAAAAAATCAACTCGAGAACACTAACCACAAGGTATAGGTTCGGTTCATACAATAAACTAAGATTAGGGGTTTCCGAAATTTATGCGACTCTTGGATTTATGATCATTAAGTGCTAGAAGTTCATAAACAACAATCTTTTAACAAAGTTGAATTAAAAATCCCACTAAGTACTTGACTTAGGGTTTCGGCCAAGCATAGGTAAATAGGCTAGAAATTTCTAAACTTTGCAATCTCTTTAGGTTAGCATCCATACATAGTAAGGATCTTGAAACCATGATCATTTCGAAAAATGGAAAAATCAAATGTCTTAGACCATGAACTCTTAGGTTCGGCCTTAACAAGTTTGTGAGGTTAGAGATCTTTTAAATCATCCAGTCTTTTGGACATAGCATCCGTTTACATGAAGGAGCTTTAATCTATAATCATCTTGGAAACAAAATAAAATAACACATCCTAGGTCAAATGTTACATTCGGCCATCATAGGAAAATAAAGCAAGAAAATATTTTAAACTTTCCAATCACTTAGACATAGCATCCTTTAACATAAGGGAGTCTTTTAGTCCATGATCACTTTGGAAAACAAAACTCAGCATCTTTGCCATAATCATTTAAGGTTTCGGCCTTTTCAAGAAATAGGGGTTAGAAATCTTCAAACTTTCCAATCTCTTGAACTTAACATCCTTCTATATCAAGGAGTCTTAATCCATGATCATTTTGGAAAAAAAAAACTTAAACACCATTGCCTTAAAACTTATTGGTTTTGGTTTTTACATAAAATTAAGGTAAAAATCTTTAAACTTTCCAATCACTTAGACATAGCGTCCTTTAACATAAGGGAGCCTTGGTCTATGATCATCTCGGAAATAAAACTCAAATACAAACTCATACATGTAAAAGTTGAAACAAGATTCACTTAAACCATATACACGGTTTCGGCCTCCTTAGGAAGAAGAGGTTAGGAAACTTTGTTTTACACAACCTTTTAGTATGTGATAGTATGGGTAAATACAAGAATACAGAAAGTGGTTTTAACTCAAAAGGAGTTTTCTACCATTTTTGAGAGGTTTTAGAAGTTAAAAGCACATGAAGGACATATGAAGAAAATTTCGAAACAAAAGATGAAACTTTGAAAAAGAACTACATAGAAGTATTACCCTTAATAAGATGAAAAACTTTGATGAAGAACTCTAAAAGAAAAGCTTGATAAAAATGTAAACTCTGTAAGAGAGAAGAAGAAGAAGAAATGTAGTAAAGTGTATATGTGAGAAATGGAGGAAAGTGATTAAGTGTGGAAATGAAGAGTGTTTATAGAGAGCGAGAGGAGAGGGTCACGGTTTTGGGAGAGGAAGAAAGAAGAGAAGAAAGAAGGTGGGTTGCTTGTAGAGAGGATAAGGAGTTAAGGTGATGTGAAGTAATTGAAGAGAGAAAGATGCAAAAGTGAGATTTTTGAAAAAAAGTCATGATTCACTTTTTAAGTTGTGTCATAACCTTCACATCAAGTCACTTCATGTTACTTCATCCTCTTCATGCTCTGCTCCATTGCGTATCAGATGACTTCTCCGATCGTATTTCCCGACGATTTCGCCCTGGAAATCCCTAAGATTTGACCCCGAACAAGATTTTTCGAAAAACTCCAACTAGCTCAGTAAACTTGTACTCGCAGTGAGAACCCAGACCGATTTTCGTCTGAATTTTCGACCGAAAATTTTACTGTGACTTCATACGATAAAACAACACAAGAAAATGATTTTATTTTAAATAAAATCATCCTCTGGATTTTATTAAAAAATAAACACATTAAAGCATGTATTTACTGATAATGAAGCATACGAAAAACATGATGTTATAGAGAAATGGTTGTTCCTCTTATAGTTCTATCATCAATTGGATCTGGACTGAGTGGTGGATGGAGGACCACGGAGTTTTGATAATCATTTTATGTAAAAATGATTATAAGTTTGGACAGATAAAAAAAACAAATATTTCTATCATCTTCATTTTATAAGTTTGGACATCGTATATGAAACTGTATATGTTTATCTATATCTCTCACTTACTTTTTATCTTACTTACATACACGTTTCTCGAAAATACACTCAAGAAATAAATAAGATTTGTTGTACAAAAATCATTCCTGGTTTCAATTTTCATTGAACTCCTAATTAATTTTTAATGTTAATCATTTATATATGAGTTAATCATCCATATTTATTTTTCTCGTTATTTGTATCAGTAGGTGTCACGTGCAAGGCACGTCTAAACCATATCCCAGGGAAGTGGGACTGGGAAGGCCCTGCGCTTTGGCCACGAACCAGTCTCTCTGCGTCTGCTTCTCCGCCCATTTACAAACTACAATGGAAGCTGTGCAATATTAGCCTTACCTTAGTCCATAATAGAGATAGAGATTGGTCTGAAATAACTATAGACGTTACTGATTGCTGAAAATATTTGATGGTGGTGGGTGTGATGATGTATTCCTTGACAGTGAAACCCTCTGTCATACCTCAACAATTACTTGTTCATTCTTTAACTCGTACTTCAACTCCTTCGCCCTCATCCATTAGCTTTCCGAGAAATTCAAAGCATAAAAATAAAGGAAGGATTGGTTTGAGAGTTGAAGCATATGATTCCAACTCCAACAATAATAATGACACCTCCAACACTCCTCCTGCCGATTCCAATGGCACTCTGGTACCTCTTCTTACTCTTACTCTCAGCTTTACTGCAACCCTATTTCAACAACTACTTTTTATATTAAAATAACTTCTTTTTTTAAATATTATTATTATCATTATTGTTATTTTAATATCAAAACTATTTTGCAATCCTCCTACTTAGCGTGGTCTTGTGCTTCAGTGCCTCAATGTAATTTTTTCATAATTTTCTCTCAATTTACTTTATTATTCAACTTTATACTTAAAACTAGGATATCCATTCAAAATAAATTATTCAAGAAAAAGTTAAAAGTATCTACTTCTGTCTAAGCAGTTACGTGTTGTGTTCCTGACTAGTGATTATTCGTTTTGAAATCCCCAGTCAAAGAGCAGGAGAGAAATTCTTCTGGAATATGTTAAGAATGTACAGCCAGAATTTATGGAATTGTTTGTGAAAAGAGCACCTCAACAGGTATGGTGTTGGCTTGCTGTCATAGTATCATACCAATGCAATCTAATGAACATGGTATCGATCATTGTAAAAATGGATATTGATTTTTATGCTGTACACTTATAATGGATGAAACTTCTGTTAATGCTTAGATTGTGGATGCAATGCGACAAACAGTGACAAATATGATTGGAACACTGCCCCCTCAATTTTTTGCTGTGACTATTACCACTGTAAGATTTTTATGATTTTTTTTCCTCCCCCAGGCTTGCTTAAGTTTATTACTATCATTTTATGATAAGCAGTTTCTGCAATCCCTGCAATATTGAGCCAATTGTAGCTCTTCCTTTTTGTTTTATTATCTAGCTCCATGCATCTAACTTATTAGAGTGGAATCATTTGGCTTTTATTTAGGTAGCTGAAAACCTTGCGCAGCTCATGTACAGTGTCATGATGACTGGATACATGTTCAGGAATGCACAATACCGTTTGGAGTTGCAAGAAAGTCTACAACAGGTTGCCCTTCCTGATGTGCAAGATAAAAAGGTAACAATATTTCTCTTCCTTCTTTTTTTGGGATTATGCGGTTCAAAAGATATCTAAGTGCTAGAATAAGTCGAACGGTGCTTTTTAATCACTGGGTGATCAGACGACTATGATTAAGGCTTGGGAATTTAGTATTCAAAAAATTACTTCGACGAGCAATAGGCCATGTTATTTTCCTTTACAGACTACATTATTATGACCCCAAGTAAATTAAGAGTAAGTATGTAATAAGATGTTGGGATCCAATTTTATGGTATGAGAATTGAGTCCAACATCGGAAATATGGGATTCTGGTGTGGGGTTTATGTAGCCTTTGACTCTCAAACCACAATAGTTTTGTGGTGTGGTTATCTCAAGTTACGTATCAATTGGTATCAGAGCTTTTCACCATGTCTCTTGGCTGCAAACAAGCGTGCGATTGATGATTCCGGCATTGTAGTGTTCGTCTGAGACTAGTCAAAGGGCTACTGCACAACCAGCCTGCATGGGTGATAGGCTGTGGAGCATGGTGGGATGTTAGGATCCAATTGCAAGGTATGAGACTTGAGTCTCACATCGTAAGTATGGGTTCCGGCATGGGGTTTATATAGCTTTGGACTCTCCAGCCCTAATGGCTAGCTTTTCTGGTTTGGTTCTCCCAATATTCGTATCAACTTTGTGGGTCTATTAGTATGCTTTAATTTTGTTAGAAAATCAGAGAAATATCTGATAATATCTTAGCATATCTTAGAGTATCCTAGATAATCTCTTAGAATTTATTTCTTATTTATATTTTATGATTTGATTCTTTATTTGATTAAGATTAGGATTCTACTTTTAGTATAAATAGGATTATTGGGTTGTCTTTTGTAATCACATCCTTACCACTACATCAAATCAATATAAGTCTTATTATTTGTTAACTTGTTTCTCTCTTTTACTCCTTCCCTATTTAAAACCTTCCAATTCAACAAATTTGTACATTGTTTAACTTTTAAAGTGTTGCAGGATATGCCAGACTATGCCCCTGGTACACAGAAGAATGTTTCAGGTGAAGTTATCCGGTGGAACAATGTTTCTGGGCCAGAGAGATTAGATGCTAAAAAGTACATCGAGTTACTTGAAGCAGAGATTGAGGAGTTGAATCGTCAAGTTGGGAGACAATCTAGCAATGCACAAAATGAACTGTTGGAATATCTAAAGTCTCTTCAGCCTCGTAATTTGAAGGTTAATTCGACTTTCCTTTATTCAATGTAAAATACTTCTGTTGCCTTTATCCAGTTGGCGAGTGCTGAGTTAGAAAATGTAATGAGAGGTAAAGAATGATATATTTGATATGATGATTACAGTGTACATATATAGCAAATTCTAGCAATACATGATCCTATGATTAAGGCTAGCATTAAGATACTACAAGCAAATAAGGCGACAAATAATGATGACATCCATTGATTGGTAATTACACTAATTACAATGATTGACAGTGTCAAGGCAAATCATTGGATCCACACATTAAGGGATCTTGTCTCTAATTCCCCCCTTCAAACTGATGGGTGAGAGAGTCACCCCAAGTTTGTCTTTGAGTTGGTTGAATTGTGTATGAGTTAATGCTTTAGTGAGGCAGTCAGCAATTTGATCAGCTGATGGAACATAGGCCACAACAATCTCATTTTGCAGCACTTGGTCTCTGATGTAGTGCACATCAATTTCAATGTGTTTGGATCGAGCATGCATAACTGGATTTGAAGCTAATGCCTTGGCACTCAAGTTATCACACCACAGTGTTGGTTTTCTTGGCAGAGGGAGTCTCAGCTCATCAAGGAGTGAACGAGTCCATGCTATTTCAGCAGCTAAGTCAGCCAGGGCTCTATATTCTGACTCTGTACTAGATCTTGAGACTACCTTTTGCTTCCTTGAGGACCAAGAAACAAGTGTTTCACCAAGGAAGACACATTGACCTGCCATGGACTTTCTATCGTCCACACTTGTGGCCCAATCTGCATCTGAGAAGCCTGTTAAGTCTAAGTTAGTGGATGGTTTAATGTGTAGGCAGTGTTGGATGGTACCTTGAAGATATCTCAATATTCTTTTGATGCCTTGCCAGTGATCTATAGTGGGAGAGCTCATGAATTGGCTGAGCTTGTTAACTGAGAATGCTATGTCAGGCCTTGTGTTTGTTAAGTATTGCAATGCTCCTATAGCTTGTCTGAACACGGTTGGGTCTTTTAACTTCTCCCCTTCAGCTGTAAATTGTTTGCCAGTTACCATAGGTGTTGGACAAGATGAAGCATTTTCCATTTTGAATTTTCTCAGGGTGTCTCCTATGTATTTCGATTGCTTCAAGTACATACCAGATGCATCTCTTTGAACTTCTATGCCTAAGAAGTAGTGCAGTGGACCAAGGTCCTTAAGGGAAAACACAACATTGAGTTGTTTGATGAAGGATTCTAAAAATTTGGTGTTGTTCCCTGTGACAATTATATCATCCACATATATAAGTAGAAAGGTAATGTGATCTGTACCTCTTAAAGTGAAGAGTGAGGAATCACTTTTTGTGTTCTTGAAACCCCAAATTGAGTAAGGCATTTTTGAGGTCATCAAACCAGGCTCTTGGGGCTGTTTCAATCCATAGATTGCCTTAGATAGCTTGCAGCATGTTCGAGTTTAGTTGAGTCTACAAATCCCTCTCGGTTGATGCATAAACACGCTTTCTTTGAGGTAGCCATTGAGGAATGCATTGTTTATGTCCAGTGTTTGACCTCCCAATTGAGATGCACTGCAATTGAGAGCATGATTCGAATCAGATCGCCTTGACAATCTGGATGAAGGTCTCTTCATAATCCAATCCAGTTGTTTGTTGAAATCCTTTTGCAACTAATCTTGCCTTTCTCCTTTCAATTGTCCCATCTCGCTTTGTACTTGGTCTTGAAGACCCATTTAGAATCAATGATGTTTTCTTGGCCTTGATATGGTACCAAAACCCAGGTTTGATTTGACATGAGTGCTTGATACTCATTATCCATAGCTTCTTTCCACTTTGTGGTCTTGTGAGTGCTTCGTGACATTTTCTCGGTTCCTTCTCATCTCATGCGGGTTTCATTAACCCAACATATGGCTGATTTGGCTTGTGAATTCCAGCCTTGCTCCTGGTCCAATGAGTGTTGATGGTCATGCTTGGTTCAAGAAGGTCTTGGGGAGCTTCAAAGAATCAAGCTGTTTACGTGGGATCGGTGTCATGAGAAATTGGACGGTTCCTTGTTGAATCATTTGCATCTTGATCTCTCTCCGATTAATTGCAAAGACTTGAATCATATGCGGCTGATCTCTCTAAGATTAATCAGTAGCACTTCCGGTTGGGTGGCCGGTTCTTGTTCGACATCAGGATTGTTGTCATCTGAAGGTGTTGCTTCTCCAGTATGTGAGTTACCTGCAGTAGGCAAAGAAAAAGAGGCAGATGGACTTTCAGTTAGTGTTTTCAAGGGACTTCTTGTATTGAGAAAGCCATCATGGAATAGAAAATGTTCTTCATTGAAGACAACATGTCTTGAAGTGAAGATTCTTCCATGAGAGTTTATGCATTTGTATCCTTTGTGGGAGTTACTATAGCCCAAGAACACACATCTGGTTGTGTGGAATTGCAGTTTGTGCTGATTATAGGGCTTGAGACAGGGATAGCAAGTATACCCAAAGGGTTTTAGGGAGCTGTAGTCAGGTTCCTTTCTAAAGAGCAGTGAGTAAGGACTTTCATTTTGAGTGACTAGAGAGGGCAGTCTGTTTATGAGATAAACTGTTGTGGAGAAAGCTTCCCACCAATAGTGTAAGGGTATTTTGGCTTGTGCTAGTAATGTCAAGCCAAATTCAGCAATATGTCTGTGTTTTCTTTCAGCCCTACCATTTTGTTGTGATGTGTAAGGGCATGACATTCTGAATTGTATCCCTGCTTCTATTGCATGGTTTTGCACAACCTTATATTCACCACCACCATCACATTGGATTGTCTTAATTCTCTTGTTGAACAGATTTTCTGCCATGTTTTTAAACTGGGTAAAAGCTTATGCAGTATCTGATTTCTGTTTCAGAGGATAAATCCAGGTAAATCTACTAAAGTCATCAAGGAAGTGAACATAATATTTGAAACTCAGATTTAAGGTAAGTGACTCGAGATCTTGTGTGTGCACCTGCTAGGCTTTGAGCTTCATCCCAAAGTTGTTTTGAGGTTTCACAAAGGCAAAGAATCGTGTTGCCTTTTCAATAGTAATTGAATTCATCCGCATTCCATGGTGTTGTGAATCATGAGCCTGCCAATCTTCAAAAGCAGGATTTGGCTTCTTGCTTGAATCTGCAGAAGCTATGAATTCTTCAGGACACTCCTTTGTCCTTAGCATGTGCCCATCGAGCCTGCAGCCTTTGACTATAGAGATCACCAAGGATTTCCATAGTGGATAGTTGTCTCTGTCCAACTTGACAGACACAGTGGATGGGAGATCATTTTTGAACTTTGAATCTGCAACGGATGCCATGATTTGTATTGGATCAAGAGCCTTCAGGGCTTAAGAGCTCTGGTACCAAGTTAGAAAATGTAATGAGAGGTAAAGAATGATATATTTGATCTGATGATTACAGTGTATATATATAGCAAATGCTAGCAATACATGATCCTATGATTAAGGCTAGCATTAAGATACTACAAGCAAATAAGGCGACAAATAATGTTGACAGCCATTGATCGGTAATTACACTAATTACAATGATTGACAGTGTCAAGGCAAATCATTGGATCCACACATTAAGGGATCTTGTCTCTAATTTGCTGTCATCTTAGTGTAAATTTCTACAGGTTGATCTGTACCTTAACTTTTATTTGGATTAATTATGAACTATATGGGCTAATGCAAAATTTATTGTCTATTGAATATTCATTATGCAATTGTCAAATCAGTATTTAACATTCTGGAATCTGGAATTGCATTTCTGTTCAGAACAAGGTATTCGTTTGGTGTTAAATTAATGTATTCATCATTTAGATATATACACTGTCTTTGGTTAGGTGCTCTATATAATGTGATACTGCTTCTGTAACTTTGGTTTGTCATTCCCACTCAGTATTTAGCTTAACCAATTTAAGTTTTCCTCTCAATTTCTGCAGTTAGAACTTACAAGCATCATTTATTGAAATATCTCAATAATGTGTCATAATAACCATTCATTTTGTTGTGTAGGAGTTGACTAGTAGTGCTGGGGAGGACGTTGTGCTTGCTATGAACACATTTATAAAGCGCCTACTGGCTGTTTCAGATCCTAGCCAAATGAAGGTTTGCTTCCGCAGTTTTCTCGATCTCATTTGCTTGCTCTTACTGCAACTAGTTATCATTTGAGGCTTATGTTTAACTTGTTTCAATTCTGGTTTTATAGACTAGCGTGACTGAGACTAGTGCACCCGAACTTGCCAAATTGCTTTATTGGTTGATGGTGGTCGGTTACAGCATTCGCAACATTGAAGTTCGTTATGATATGGAAAGAGTACTTGGCACTCCTCCAAAGCTGGCTGAATTACCGCCAGGGGAAAATGTTTAAGCAGTCTTGATAAAGTCGGTCAGCAGAATACTGGTGTCCCTAAGTTGGAGGCAATTGCCCTGATTTGATTTTGCACTTTTTAGTTGATTACCCAGTTATGACCTGAACGAGAAAGCTGCATTTTTCAGAGGACCTGAACGACTGGCCTCATAATGGTTTTATCTTGTGAAACCTTTTTTTTTTTTTTTTTTTTTCAGGGGGTGTTACAATTGAACTTTCTGTTGATAATTATACTGATGAGATGTCAAGGTTGGTCTCCTGAAGATGAGCTATCCTTTGATTTTAACTTCATTGACAGTCTGAACCGTGGAGAATCTTTTAAAAACAGCAATAATTCTGTTTCACAGGTACGAAGTCTCGTCTGGTGATTCCTGTTTTCGGAAAACCTATTTTATTGAAATGTAAATAAAAAAATAATGTGCTGTATTTACATTTCAAGATAACAAACGAGTACTAATAACAAATTATTAAAAGGTACCAAAACACAAATAAAAGAGAGAGCAAGAATATTTGTATCCTTACAATATATAGTGGATTGAGATTTTAAATACTTTATCAAAATAAGGGTAAATGCATCCTTAGTTATTTACTTAAAGACATTTATTTTAGAAGAAACTAAAGAATAATACAAGTAAATCGGTATATACACGAGACTATTTTCTTATGATATTTGCATCGTGCTCCTTATTTATGGGATTTTCTCAAGAAACCATATACCACTTTCGCATCCAACCCCTAAGCAAGATCTAAGACACATGTGACTACAACTTCAAGCTCATAATCGATTTTTGTATAATTGATTATTGTGATAATTGATTATAATGAAAATTTGTTTTTGTTTGGATCTATTTACTGAAAAACATTTTTAAGATAATTTATTTTATTTGGATGGTACAAAAGAATCATTTTTACATAATAAATTACAAAAAATGGTAGGAGTTATTTATTTAGATTAATAAATATTTGATGGTTTTTTTTACATTAAAACTTGTTAAAATATTTTTTTTATATATATCTTGTCATAAGTTTTTTTTTTCTATTACAAAAAATTAAATAACTTGGTATCACTTTCCCAATCAAAGCACATGTGTGCCCTGCCTTCACGCTTCAATGGTTCACAGGTAGGGATGTAAATAGAGCGGGGTGGGTATGGGTAGTATCCCCTAGTATCCATCCCATTGGATGATTTTCATACTCGTCCTCACTCCATATTCGTGTGGGTATCCATCTTGCGGGTTTAAAACAGATATCAATATTACGGGTATCTATGGATATTCAAACACCTCATAAAATTATTGAATATTAGACTTCTTTTTTTTAAAACCCCCTTATGTTGGTATCATTCACATAGAAGCATTAATCCATAATACAATAGTTGAACAAAAGTCCTAATACAGTAGTTTGAACAAAAGCAATAATACCCAACAATGTTCCATAAGGCTTGGGTATGATGGGGTTTGGGTGTTGCGGCTGCGATATTTCATAAACAAAATAAGGATAGTGAAAAAAATACGACATTTGGTTTATATATATATATATATATATATATATATATATATATATATATATATATATATATATATATATATATGTATGTATGTATGTAAAGATGTTTTGGTAATTTCATCTCAGCGGGTATTCGCGGGTATGGATACTAAAATATCCGCCCCCACCCCATTAATAAACGGGTAGAAAAAACATCAATTTAATTTATCCATGGATACTCATTAAAATATTCATTTTCTACCCGTTGCGGATATTATCCACGGATATATGTAGGTACGGATAAAATTTATATCCATATACCAATTTCTCCGCCCTTGAACCAAATTTCTCTCATTTTTTATCATTAATTTCTCTTTTGTATGTTAGATTGACGTACTGTACAATGAGCTTAAAGAACTCGATCGTGTTCCTTGGGAAATTCTTTTGGAAAAGGTCGCAATGGGTAATTCTGTTGCAAAAGGGTCTTGAAGGGGGTAAGATGGGAGAACAACCTTGAGATGAAAAAAAAAAATAATCAAAATCAAACCATCCAACAGTCCTATGAAACGTACGGTAAAAAAACAACTCATTTTCAAGAAAAAGCTTTTTTGAAAATTGAAGCTAATTGCCAAACATGATAGATTATCTATGAAACAGCTTTTTAACTAAATATCAAGAAAAATCAATCTTTCCCAACACCCACTAAATATCTACTAGAGAAGTTACACTCAGACGGAATAATGCAAATGAACCAAGAATAGAAGATTTATTATTTGGCACAAACAAAATTTGGCAAATTTGTTCAAGTTCCCTTTAACGTATAGAAAGAGATAATGGAACATAATGTGTATTTAAAACAATGACTACGCCTCAGTATTTTTGTATGCAAATACAAAACTTAATCTAAATTAAAAAAAACATTCTGATATCTGTTAGTTTCTCATGCACACATGTGCACACAAGCAAGGGGGAATCTTGCTGTGCCAAAATAATAATAATAATAGAGTAAATAAACAGTCACTAAACTGCATCCTCCAAAGAAGGAAGTCGATCTGAACCAGAGCTTCATTCCCAGTGAATATACAATTGGCTTTCGTCTGAAATCATTGACCAATAACAGAATTTAACTGCCAACCCCATCAAAAGTCTGATAGGGGAAAATGGTGGTCTGTCCACTTCGGGTATGCACGCTTGTATAAATTCATACATACAGTATCACGTTGTTCAAGAACCCCATTGAGAAGGCACTTCATCGCTCCTGAGCAACAATGAACAGAATAATGATCAATGTCATAATCCACAAAATAATAGTTAACAATCGATTATCATTTGATTTCTGTAAAATTTAAATACTCAATTTATCCATCCACATAAAAACCGAGTGAAGTCATATCCCACCTTTTACATTTATACCACCCCACCCCACCCCACCTCTACCCTCCAATGCATATGTTTAAACTAGAAAGTGCTTCCTGAACTCTCAAACAAAATTGATATATGCAAGAATCTGGGTTCCACGCGAAAGAGCCATTTGAACTCAAATGAACTCTTTCAAACTTACAATGGAGCAATCAATAGTGAGGCAGATCTAACAATCTTGATTGTATTTTATCTGACAAGTTCAACTTTTCTCACAAGTCCCTATATTCTACTTGTCAAAGCACGAGAAAATCATGGGGGAGGGGGTTAATTCAATTTGGTGGCAGACCAAAATCCTAAAATGGAAAAAGAATATTCCACATAATAAAATTACCAAATACAGATCAAAATAATGAGTCATGATGAGAATCATCGGATGCATAAATACATCCTTGAATCAGGAACATATAATCTTTTTCCTCCCTAAAACGAATAGCTGCCAGATTTTTATGGTAAAAGATTGAGGGTAAAGGTTTCAAACATACCATGTGTACCAACAGGTTCTTTAATCCTCCCACGAAGACCACGTTTGGTGTAAAGCTCTACAGGCTGAAATCACCACCCACATAAAGAAATGTCATTAGGGTGACAATTTAAACATTTTTCAAATAGTAAACACTTTCAATAATCTGCACATCTATCCCAGCAAAATCTAAAGATTCCAGAAACTGGGTAACTCATTTCCTCACCTTAAACCACTTAACATCCTCTGGATTATAAAACATGTATTTCACAGATGCTTTACGTTTTGATACTCTTTGGGGGTAACTGCACCATAAAATGAATAAAAATTTCAAAACAGCAAAACATAAATTCTATTTTCTATCATTTCACAAATATCATACAACCGCAAAATGGAAATAATTACATTTCTTCCCATAATCAGTATTGGAAAGAGACGTCAATCAAAAAGATCATAGAAAAAAAAAATTAAGTAAATCAATATTCAAGGTTATCAAACACTGGGTCTTCTGACAAATATCAACAAGCATACCCTGTCAAAATAACCCGCTTAAGGATTATCCTATCTGGGTCAATGGATTTCAGTGAGCCAACAGCAGCCACAGCGGGTGCAGCATCCTCTCCAGCTTTCTTTAGGATTATCGCAGGAAGAGGAGGAAATGAAATTGGTGCATAAATTGAAGCAACTGAAAAACGGCCAGCATGGAGAAACCTCTCCATCTTGTTCTTGTCTGTATTTATAAACTCACTGGAGAAAACTGGCCTGTGAAAAATTTGCAACTACCTTAATATTTTTTCAAGACATATTAAATGTCATGACTGTTCAAATTGAATACCATACCTGCCAACAAATTGCCGAAACCCAACATGAAATAACAACTCTTCCTTGGATTTGATGGGTGCATCATATGTTTCATGCTTCTTCACACTACACAACACAAGTGAATTCAGTTCATGACACATCTTTTGAATATTCAGAAAGGATCAGACTTTATAATAAAGTAGGGCACTAAAAAGCACTGAAGCAAAAAATGGTATATGATCAAGCACAAAAATACCTGAAATGAAGAAGAGATACTTTGGACTCATGCTCAAACAGGCCACACGCTGTAATCGGGGTTGTCTTTCCAAGCACAGATAACTTTGAAGCAACAGCACTGGGCACTTCCATGATATGCAGCCTGGCATATGAACCAACTGGAACACAGCCATCCCTGTTTTCTTGCTCCATTTCTAAAGCTTTAGCAAGAACATGTTTTTGTGTTCTTTTGAAGTTATCAAATTGAAAAATTCTGGCATAATCTTGAGGTAGAGATTCCTGATATTATAAGAAAGTCAGATTTTTTGTTGTCAAAGACAATGGCTTACTATAAAGAATCTCCTAAACATACGAACATACTTTTGGATCCCATGAAGAAGTCCTAAAGGACTTGAGTCCTCTATATTTTGCAAATCGCTTCCTAGCAGGAATATCCAAAGGTGTCTCCACTTCATCTGGAAATTCTGTAACAAGAAAGCAAATCAATCACAAGTACCAAAAAAAAAAATATCATATCAGTTTTCATAAAATATAAAAGAAAAAGGATCATTATATCAGCGGTATAACTGCAAATAATCCATCGGCTCATTCTTGGTCATCTTTGGCAAAACTCCCAACAAAATACAAAAGGTGGCAACAAGAAAGTAAAAACCAAGCATAAAACCAATTTACATATAATTCTAGGCAGACCAAACATTCATCACCTTATTTTTCAAAGGGCAACCGTGACCAAGAAATACTAACAATACTAATAAAAATAGAAAAGAAAAGCAAAGCACCCTCATCTGCAGCATGTGCTTCTTTAAGTTCCTTAAGTTCATCTTGTAACTTCTCTCTAGTCAAGTTATCTGCTTCCTGTAATACAATAGGAAAGTAATTATGCATATTGATTAAACAGATGAAGACCCATTGTCACCAGGTAAATCAAAATTAATCTTACACAAATGAATAAATTTAGGTCGGATGAAATTCTCATAAAATTGACCATTGGGCTGAAAGTTGGTCATATCATGCTCATAATATTTAACATCAATCCAACATTGTTTACTTACTCCGTAGAAGCACGTCTTAAAACTTAATGAATAGTATACTTTTCAAAGAAACTAAAATAACAGCCATTTGTTCATATACTTGTTCGGTTATTCTGGTTTAAAATTTCTAAAATCTGACATGCAAGATGCGGGTAATAATTAGTTATAAAACAACATTTGCCAGTCGGATTGTTACAAATGATTTATAAGAAGTTATTCAGTAGTGTCTCAACTCTCAAGTCTTTCACCATTGTCAATTGATACCCACCACACACACGTCTTAAAAAGAAGAAATACCTACTGATAGTTTAGAAAAAGCTAATCAGACACCCAGATAGTGGCCAGGATTACCATATTGCAACTCCTTAACATATTTGTACTGTATACATTATGATTACAAAGGTCACAATAATAATAGAATATACATTATACAATAGGTGTCTACGTTGCATAGGTAATATTAATTGATACAGCAGTGTTATCCAATGCTAAAACGGTCAAATCCAAGAAAAAAGAAAATATAAAGGACATGAAACTGTCCAAATGAGACCAAAGGTGCAATGACATTTTAGTAATGCATGTTCTCACCATCATAACTGAATCATTGTCCATTTCTTCCTCAGAATCTCCAAATCTAATTGAAGCTTCATCACCATCAATGTCTAAATACTCATTTCCCTCCTGCCGAGTAAACCCATCTTCCATTTCATCCAACACCATACCATCATCATCTTCGCTGACACAATCTGAAGACTCATCAGAATCATCAACAATCCATGCAGCCTGAAAATTAAAATAAAAACCAGATATCTATTATTTCTGCACTAGATATTTGGTAAGCAAAAATACTAATGGAACCATCTTTAAAATATTTAAATAAAAGAGCGCCAACAAAATTTAGAAATTAGTGGACCAAGGAACAAGTTCAGACCTGATATTCTGAAGTGCCTCGAGGAACAGCCCTCTTTCTTATCCTCTTTAGCTTTTGATCTTCATCAGCCTTAGCGATTTCAGCCTCTGTTGGCCATGTCTAGTAACATGAAAAGATATATGCCCAAAAATTAAAACACAAACTTGCAAATAAATAAATATGGTATAATCTTATAATGCATCCAATAATATGAAAACAGGAGGAGGGGGAGCAAGAACTTAATCTTGGCTAAGAAATAATAAGGCAACCAATAGGCAATAGCTGATGGAAAATTTTGGCTGATCATCAGAGCTGGGACCAGTTGGTTTGGGTTAGGTCAAATCTCATCGCATACGCTTTCATGAGAAACAATAATGACAGAATTATTAATAGATGTTTCTATCCAACCACTGATCAAAAGGGACAGGCTGACTGACCAAATCCAGTGACATCAAAGAATGAACAGGTTAGTCACATCAAGGGGTTTGAAGCCAATAATTGATACCCGTTTTACAATATTACAAGTGACTTCTGTGACACCTCATAATAATGAAGCAATGAGTTGACTTATGATGGAACTAAAATAATACCGAATGTTCACTTAGAGAGCAGGAAATAAACTATAAGAACTTGGCTGATGAAGTTCTTCATTATCTTTCAATTTTCAGAGATTCTAAATCTAACAAGACAAACTATCAGCATCAGTCTCCACCAAGTAAAAGGTAAGATATATTTTTTTGGTGAAAAAATAATTTATTGGAAATCAAGAGAGAGAATACAATAGCAAAGAATATTGTCATGGTATAGAAGTAACAAACAAAATAATTTTTAATTAAAAGGATGTTAATTAGAGAAGTATGAACATGAAAGCTCGGAAATCAAAGGTTACAATTTACAAATTACAAATGGGTAGTATTAGATATGAGATTTCATTATCTACCTGCTCTCCAGCAAGAGGATCAGGTGTATTCTCAAAAACTAAAGCTTCCTGGTTTTGAGGATCTGGAGCCAGAGAACGAATGACCTATAACATTAAAAAGGAGAAAAGGCAGAGAAAAAATTAAACAAGAATATTTAAGAAGTTATAAAAAAGAAAGATACGAGATTAAATACACAAAAAATGAAAGATCATAAAGTCCAAGGGTTGCATGAACAGCAGGTATTAAAATTTGAGTAAACCATATTTAAGAGAGTGGGTGTTTTCGGAGAACCAGATTGACAAAAACATTGTCCGGCGGATACTTAATATCAACCAAAGAAATTTAAATAAAATTCAAACATGCTAAATAGATAATCACTGAATGCATATAAACCTTTACATGCACACCATGTTTCCCTAAAACATTGAATCTCTGCTTAACATGCAATAACGTTCACCCATTAACTCCATCCAACCACTCCCTTGTACACACTGATTGTAGAACAGCACTTAATTATAATAATCTGGAAATAAATTATTAAAGAAAGCTGACACAATTGAGAAAACAAAACCAGAAGAAACCAACATTGAACCCTTACAGAATACGCTCTAAACCACAAAACGACTTCAATACCCTAAAGTACACATATCTAATTGGATGAATCTAAACTTCAATTCAAATGTTTTCTTTCTAATCAGTACTCTTTACACATGTCTTGTTAATCAAAACATTTTTTTATGTCTAATCAAACACACTGCACCCACCCTAATTTCAAGCAGTGTTATCGATGGCGGATGGCGGCCTATGGCGGCCGGCCAAAAATCCGCCATACATCATAGCGGATGGCGATGCGGCCATATGGCGGATGTCATGGCGGACAAAAAAAAATTATATATATATATACATATACATAACAAAAATTACAGAAATAAATATAAAATCCAAAACACTATCAACATAAGTAAAGAACCATAAACTAAATTGATAGAAAATGTCATATAAGTCTCATAATTCAAATAGAAAATGTCATAAACCATCAAGTTCAAGACTTCATAATTCAAAATAACAACAAAATGATAAAAACAACATGACAAACATAGTTGGTACAAGCAGCTACATTCCCCTTCTTGCCCATTAAGTGCTGTTTGGCTCTAGTGATCCCTCCCTTCATGACTTTTGAACAGAAAGTACACACAACCGAGTTTGTGTCTCCTTCTTGCAATGGAAAGCAGTATTTCCATCCAACATCAGCTCTGGAGGAGGCCCTTGAAGCATCAGAAGAAGGTGGTTACTTTGCCATTTTCGAAAATGGCTGAAAAAAGGAGAAAGGAAGAGATGCTTGCTGGTCGCCGGTCCAAGGGAGGTCGCCGGAGGTCAGTGGTCAGCGGACGGTGGTCGGCCGAAAGTGGGTGTCGCCGGAGAGTGGGTGGCCGTGTGGGAGAAGAACGAAATGGGAGGAAGGGAGTTGTCTGCGTTTCTGCGATTCTGTTTGGAAGGGAAGGGTCTGCGTGCGATAACGTTTTTAGGGTTTATTTGTCATTTGGGCCGGGTCGGGTCGGCTAAACGGGTCGGATTTGCGACAAAAGACCCAAACAGCCCGCCATTTCCGCCGTGACCGCCATACGCCATGCGGCCGCCACGACCCGCCACGAGGAATCCGCCACGCCACCGCCTCGGGATGGCGGTTCCTCCAAATTCCGCCACCGCTTTCCGCCATGGCGCCGCCATGGCGGTTTTTTGACAACACTGATTTCAAGTTATAGATCCTTTGTCCAGACTTTAAACATCACTTTCAAATCCAAAGATACACAACTTAAAATCATAGAGGACAAAAATTGCTTAGTTTCGGTTAAATGATTTGTACAAACAAGAACCAGCCAGACATTAGGCAGTAACCGAGGAAGGGGTGGGGCACATCAGAATTGCTCAAGAATTGATTAATATCACTCTTAGCCCCTTCAACTGTGACATAAACGTAGAAATCCATACCTCTGTGTCATGCATTTCATCTGAATCCATTAAGTCCTCATTTTTCCTTGCATTCAAAGGAAAGGGATCCTTAAGAATTTCTATTTTAGACAATTGGAAATCTCCTGCACCTGACACATGAACCTGAAAAACAAAAGTAAGACAATCAATAACATAAATCAATGCAACTATAATTGCAAGTCCACGGTTTACTGATTACCAGTTGATTCACTGAGAGGCTATGAGCACGAAGGTAACCAGTGAGAAGGAGGGTGCATTTTCCTGAATTGTCGTCACATACTGCATCGACCTGTGTTTTAGGGTATACATAATAAAGTCAATATAAAAAAAACTATATATAAATTGATACCATCAATCAACATCTGGACTAAATTACAAAAGTGATCTTGAAAAAGGGAATATGTGATCCTAAAGTAACTCTTCTAGTATTGAAGTGTAATTTTTTTTCAGTCTTGATTAATGCCAGAACATTGCAAATATAATAAATTATCTCAGAAAACATGATTTAAATTAACATGACTACTAGCCTATAATCTAGAACTGCATAAATCCAAACCTTTTGAGCCATGAGGTAAGGTCGTTGAGTTCTCCAATGAGGAACCTTAAGCCTTTGCTCTTTAAAGAGCCACAAGAACTGCAATTGTGAAGAGGGGAGAAGTGATAGGCTTAGTCCATCAAACTGGACATACATTTGATGACATGTTAAAAGCAAAGCTTCTAGCCAACAATGCATGAAATCATTACCTTGTGCAGCTCATCCTTCGTATCAGCTAGATAAAATTTACAATCCTCAGGAAATTCAGAGGTAAGACTAGACGTGCACATCTTCTTTAGTTCATTTCTTTGTTTAAGCTCAGTGGGTAGATCCTGAAGGCACAAAATAAAAATTCCACTCAATTTTTTTATGAAATGATTATGATAGCAAGTGCATGTAAATTACTTCATACGCTCAGCAAGTAAGATCCACCATAACTTACACGGATAAAGACAACGGTACTTGGTAAACCAAGAGACCTAAATACTGAAAGGCATTGATTTCCAAATGAATCCATGTAGCAAGAATCAGTTTCTTCGCACAAATAACTTGCTGAGGCCACAAAAGCCACTAGATCAGCAACCTACAACACGTGAAATGGGGCCCAAAAGAAATCAAGACCCACATTTTAAGCACCAGCCTTAAACACGTATAACAAAGCAAATATATAAAAAGGTACCTTGGCCATTTCCATACAAGATAGTAAATCACCATGAGGTGCTTTTAGTACCTGCAGCGTAGAACATTTGATTAAGAATATAATATCCTATCCACCATAATAAACCCCGGAAAATAACTTCATGTAGATGTCTGAACAAAAATATATCATCATTCAGTAGTTTGCAGAGAACAAGGCAGCAATCCAATATACCGTTGTTCTTGTCCTATATTCAGGAGAAGCAACTGTTGCAGGCAGCACCCCGGAAGATTGATTAGATAACAAAGACAAGAGATCGTCAGCAAGTGAATCTAAATCCACTGAAGCAGAAAGGCCAAAGAGAACCTGTCATGAACAAACGTTTAGGTACGTATTAGAGGGTTATAGGGGGTGGTGGAGGGGCATGCACAAGTATAAACCATTGGTGCCATTGGATAAAGAGCTTAATTAAGCACCTATTTGATAAGCTTTTATAAAATAATCTAAAAACATCTTATTTTCATAAGTTTCTCCGACAAACTTATTACAATAAGCTAAAACCAGCTTATATAAAAATCATAAACTATTTACATAAATTTACTTTCATAAGCTATCCGTGTAAGTTCAAAGAAGCTCTTCCAAACACATCCCAAGTTCAAAAACAGCGTCCAATAAATAAATGTGCAATTCAGTTGGGTTTACTCACAATTACTCGAGGAGGACTTTTGGAACCACTCAGTTCCCTTTTCTCTTTCAGAAGAGCATCCTTTTTCTGCTTACGTATCTGTCAAACTCACCAAATCAGTGACTCTGAATGAAAAATGCAACGCAATGCATAGGAGAAAATAGAGACAGTAATATACCATTTTATTTCTCTGGATTCGAGCTGCACGAGCTCCTTTGACGAAATTGTGCTCCGTTTTCGCATTCGCGATTCTGTCTGAACAACTCAATAAGAAAATCATACATTTAAGTTAAGGCAAAGAAAAACACGGAAAAAACAATTAATAGGATCTGGAAAAGCAAAATTTCTACCTTTGACGGAGGTTTTGTGAAGATGGCGAGAAGATTTAGAAGAGAAACGAGACTTGTGAGCCTTATTCACTTGAACTCGCGACCCTCCCATGGCGGTCGCACTCTGCTTTATGTGATTTGCTAATCCCTATTTCGTCACCAAATTAGGTAGCGGCAACGGGTTTAGGGAAGATCAAAACAGAAAGAGTTCTAAAGCAACGCAACAGCAATGGGTTATTTCCTGCATGCACCACACGAACGACAGTGGTGGCGGCGATCTTCGATGGTGGTATGCGTCTACTACAGACTCGCTGCCTTCGAGGGTGCTGTTTGCGGAAACAGGTGAAAGAAATATGAGGGTGGTGGTATGCGTCTACTGCAGACTCGCGCTCTAGGGTTTTACTGAAAGAATAAGATGTTTATACTATTATTTTTGGTGAATGAAATTATGAGGTCTTTTCTTTCTTTTCTTTTTTTTTTTTTTTTTTGAAATGAAATAGGAGGTCTTAAACTTGGATATACGAAGGTTGGGGGAGAATACTTCTTGTGTGTGCAATAGGTTTTCCGATGGAGATTAATCACTATTAACAGTGGTGGATACTTCATACTTATATTGTAGTTAAAAAAAAACACTTGGTTAGTTCAATGCTTTATATTAAGCACAATTCACTGATCATCTAAAAAATAAAAGTATTAGCTTCATGCTATTTTCATTTGTATATACTTAAAAATTAATGTAAATAATTTCAACAAAAAAATTAATGTAAATAAAAATGTTCTTTTTATCCTGCTATTAACATGAAAGTGTCACTTTAAATGTGTGTTGATAATCATGATTGTAGTGTATAGTCATGATATCATTAATTTTTGTATTTTTTTTAATCAAAGAATCTTAAAATAAAAATGTCCAACATAAAAATGTAAATAAAAGTAAAATTAAATATCATAACACTCCATTTTTAACTAAAACTAAGTGTGCGTTGCACATGGGTAAAAAACACTAGTATATGGTAAACGTAAAGGATTTAAGATCTTTTACTATGTGAGCAAATTATAATTTATCGCATTTTCAAGAATATTTGACTTTTATTAGCACTACCTTAACAAACCATACATAAGATAATTTGTAACTAGTTGATAATATAATTTTTTTTATATTAATAGTGTATCAAAATTAAGTTCGATAATCCAACAAAAAAAAAAAGTAATTGCATACACCTTTGTACAAGAAGAAACAATTTAATCGATATGTATCAGTAGTGTAAAATAATTTTATATTGTCAAAGAAATATAAATTGTCAGATAATTAACAATGTTTATCTCTAGTCATAATCACATTAAAAGTAATAAATATGATGATCTATGATTTATTATTAAAAAACATTCGATTAATTGGCTCTTATATTAAACAATCACAAATTATCTTGTATATATAACTTTTAATGTATCAATGATAAGAATAAAAAATTAATTCAACAACTTATAATTAGTTGATAATGTAAAAAAAACTTTATATAATGTATATCAATTAAATCCCAAATTAATCACCTACCATAAACTCGGCTAGCAATAAAGACAATAGGTTTGAAAAAGGTAAGTTCCATCTAAATCTAGGAAAGAGCTTCAGAAGTATCAAATTGAACAAAGTTGTCAACAAAGATTTTTTTTATAATAGTTATTGAATATTATTTATTTATTTTTTGTACAAAGAGTTTAGGTAAGTTGGGTCCCGTGATGCTCACTACCTTACATATTACTCACTAGAGAGGTTATCCCGTCGGCAGTGAGATTCGAACTCACGATCTTTTGGATTATGACTCTTATCCTTATCAATCGGAAAGATTTAATTTGTATGTGACTAGTACAATTTTTTTTTATATTATTAATCAATGATGAATCATTACATCTTTAAAAATATTTAAATCACATAATGATTACCTTAAAAATCACATATAAGATAGATTGTGATTGATTGATAATGTAAAAAACTATATATTAAAATATATCAAAATTAAAACATATTGTTAAATTATTAATGGGATCAAAATGAGAGTAAAAAAAAATATTTTGTTTCTTTTTTGGTTCCTAAGGTATTTCGCGTGTAATTACAAAGACTAATCCCTCGAATCGGCCATAAGCACGAGGATGGCAAAACTTTATATCAAGAGTTTTTAACGCTATTGAAAAAACAATTGCTTTGATGCTAAGGGTCCGTTTGATTCGCTATAAAATAAAGGACAGCACAGAACAAAAGAACTTGTTCCATGTTTGATTTTAAAAATGTTTATGAGACAACACAAAACAAGAGATGAGGGACAGAACAAAAGTATAAAATTTTGTTACTCACTTAATCAAGGGACAAAAGATTGTCCCAAGTACAATAAATATGAAATGACAAAAATAGTCAACTCAATCCCCTCTCCCAGTCTCTCACCTACCCACGTCTTCCATGATACCCATTACCCAGTTACCCCACGTCCGAAGATTTTAATCCCAAATACACTCAAAATGGAAGTTGCTAGACGGTTGTTTAATATTAGCTTTCTAGTTCCCTAGTTATGATATATATATATATATATATATAAAGTTATTTTATTTTATAAACAATACATAACATGAACAAAATTATAAATTATACAAGCATTTTAATAATCTATTTTAATATGTCTTAATTATATAAAAAAACTTGAGAATATATATTATTAATAAATTATAAGAGGATAGCTTGATAATAATTTAATTATAAATAAAAAAGTATTTAAAATATAAAAATCTTGTTCCGTATATTTTTATAATGTACATCAAACATTATATAGTACCAATGACATTTTAGTAAATTTTCCGTATCCTGTCCAGTACGTAAGCATATCAAACAACATACCATACAAAATCGATTGTTGTGTGTATCAACTAACAAACACCATACATCACAAAAAATTGTGTTGTAACTCAACCACTTGTTCTGTACTGTGCTGTGCTATTATTCCGTAATGCAAATCAAACGGACCATAAATGTGAAAAATGTTGTTACTAAATTAATAGTCACATGACGCACACTTGTACTTATTAAAACAACGACCCAATTACAATTCTAGCTTAATTACCTTTTTTGCCCTCGTATTATTGACCATGTACGATCTTGCTTCGTATGATTTTTT
Source organism: Sophora flavescens (assembly GCA_030762895.1). Classification (NCBI taxonomy): domain Eukaryota; kingdom Viridiplantae; phylum Streptophyta; class Magnoliopsida; order Fabales; family Fabaceae; genus Sophora; species Sophora flavescens. The sequence continues at coordinate 19,578,239 of CM061067.1, forward strand.
AGGACATTTGGTCATGATATGATCCGATAGGTCCCTATTTTTTAATGTTACAAAAATCGGTCATTCCATCCAATGATCAACAAAATGAAACCATATTTATAAGCTCATAGAAACTCTGATTGAGCTTCTATGGTAAAGGGTGGTGGAACAAAAAAAAAAGTCCCATTAAGGAGGGTGGAAACCACTAAATAGCAAAGATAAATTATTGGATCATGTTGGGGTGGAGAGGCAAACGAGGGAGAGGTTATATACGCTTAGAACAATGGTTCATCTCCGTTGATTATTGAAAAATTTAACGAACATGTGACAAAATGATCGAATTTGCAACTAAAATAGGAGATCAAATTTCCAAAAAAAAATCATATGCACTAAAATCGTACATCGTAGAGGACAAAAAGTGTAACTAAGCAGCCAAGGGCGATAGTTAGGTAAAGTCCCCTCAAAGTGATGACTTCAAGATTCGAATACCTCTAACCTTATAGATAAAATTTGTGTTATAATCCACTTCCACTGTGAGTCTGTGACTAACCACTTTTTTTTTTTGGTTTGGTACTCACCCTATTTAATTCTTGGGATCGAGTGAGCCCTCGAAGTCTCCTATAGCTTAGATCATTTGGATCCGCTAAGAGATTAATATCTGAGTCGGCATGCGGTTAGTAAAATCTGACCAATGGTTATTGCATATACAAGGATCAAACTCGAACAGAATTCGAACGATTCGTCCTTAAATAACAGTACGTTAACCATTTGGTTCGTGGCCAACTCTTTTGGGTTTATGCTCCTTTTTTTGTGGGGGTGGGGGGATAATAGGTTTATGCTCCCGGCTTTATTAGTAGTCAATAAATTTTCGGAAAATAAAAAATTTATACTTACAATTATAATAATAAAACAATAATCAAAGAGTAAACCAAAACTAACTTTTCACACAAAAATATTAGCTTTAGTTTTAATTTTTGATTAAAAGTTTTGATATTTTAACTTTTTAAGAAAAATCCATCTTGAACCTCAATGCAATTTGAAGAGCGTGATGCATGACCCAAAAAAAAGTAATAAACAACCTCCATCTCTATCTGTGGATATCTCCCTCCACCTGTGATGATATGAACATGTTGCTTTTGCCACCACCACACCTCATCGCCCCTTCCCCCTCAATCCTCTTCTCAACCCACCGCCACCACCACCTCCGCCACCAACTACCCCTCTCCGCCTTCAACTCATCGGCACGTCCAATCATAATCGACGACGGCCCCAACGACATTCTCTCCCTCCAAAGCCGCCGCTATGACTTCAACCCTCTCCTCACTTTCCTCTCCTCCACCGACTCCAACTCCAACTCAAACTCTAACTCTTCTCCCACTTCACTCCACCCAACCGAGTTCCAACTCGCCGAGTCATACCGAGTCGTCCCTGCCCCACTCTGGCACGCTCTCCTCAAATCCCTCTGCTCCTCTTCCTCCTCCATTCCCCTCGCGTACGCCGTCGTTTCATGGCTCCAGAAACACAACCTCTGCTTCTCCTACGAGTTGCTCTATTCCATTCTCATCCACGCGCTCGGTCGCAACGAGAAGCTCTACGAGGCTTTCTTGCTCTCTCAGCGTCAAGTCCTCACCCCTTTGACCTACAACGCGCTAATCGGCGCGTGCGCGCGTAACGGTGACCTCGAAAAAGCTCTTAACTTAATGTCCAAAATGCGCGGCGATGGTTACCAACCAGATATTGTGAATTACAGTTCCATAATTCAGTCCCTCACGCGCGCTAACAGAATCGATTCTCCAATTTTGCAGAAGCTCTATAGAGAAATTGAAAGTGATAAAATTGAGCTTGATGGGCACCTTCTCAATGATATTATATTAGGTTTTTCAAAAGCTGGTGATCCTAATAGGGCTATGCAGTTTCTAGCTATGGCTCAGGGTAATGGGTTGACCCCAAAATCAGCAACTTTTGTTGCTGTTATTCTAGCTTTAGGGAATTTGGGTAGAACCGTAGAAGCTGAAGCTCTGTTTGAGGAGATTAAGGAAAATGGGTTGGAACCTAGAACTAAGGCTTATAATGCACTCCTTAAAGGGTATGTGAAAGTGGGGTCTTTGAAAGATGCGGAATTTGTTGTGTCTGAAATGGAGAGAGGTGGTGTTTCGCCAGATGAGCATACTTATAGTCTGTTGATTGATGCATATGTACACGCAGGAAGATGGGAAAGTGCTAGGATTGTGTTGAAAGAGATGGAAGCAAGTAATTTGCAGCCTAACTCGTATGTTTATAGCAGGATTTTGGCGAGTTATCGCGACAAAGGGGAGTGGCAGAAATCATTTCAAGTTCTGAAGGAAATGAAAATTAGTGGGGTGCAACCTGATAGGCATTTTTACAATGTGATGATTGATACTTTTGGGAAGTATAATTGTCTTGATCATGCGATGTCAGCATTCGAGCGAATGCTATCGGAGGGGATTAAACCTGACACTGTCACATGGAATACACTGATTGATTGTCATTGTAAGTCGGGGCGCCATGATAGAGCGGAGGAGTTGTTCCAGGAAATGCAACAAAGAGGATACTCACCTTGCATCATGACCTTTAACATTATGATTAATTCTATGGGGGAACAGCAAAGATGGGACGAAGTCACTAACTTGTTAACCAGAATGCAGAGTCAGGGATTACTGCCCAATGCAGTAACATACACTACTCTGGTCGATATATATGGAAAGTCAGGAAGATTTAGTGATGCCATAGAGTGCTTGGAGGTCTTGAAATCTACAGGGTTCAAGCCAACTCCAACCATGTATAATGCTCTAATCAATTCCTATGCACAAAGGGTAAGTAATGTTATCACCTAAGAAATTATTGCTCCCGAGGCTCCTAAGAATTTCTCGTTATCAACTTTATGCTCCTTGCGAATCCTATTAACAACTCTGCCCTATAAATAACTTAATGCTTACTAATCTAATCATTGTTCCGTATATGCCAATATGCTGAGTGCATTATTTATGAATTGATATACTCTTAACACCTTACTTGCATGAGTATATTGCTTTCATTTGTCGACCCTTTCCATGAGTGAAGACCAAGATTCACTTTATCCCAGCATGCAATTTTATATCAAATTACTTAATTGAACCTTGAAATAAAAAATATTATCCTGTGTTTACTTATTTTGCAGTGGGATCAAGAACTATTGAACAACGTTTTCAAAAACTTGAGGTTACATTATGGTGCTGACTGACATCAACTATAATTTTTCTGTTACCAAAATTGTTGATCACTTGATCCTCTTGTTCTTTATTCTTCTTCCACTGAAAGAAATAAAATACTAGCTATGAGACTAGGTAGAAAATGCGCCATATGTTTGTCCAAAATTTCATCCTGAACTCATATTGTCAAAGTGTTTGTATTTACTTGAGTGAATTGCACTCAACACTCTTGGAATTATATACATCAAAGAATTAATTACAATGTGATATTTACTAGACTAAATAAATAGAAGAAAGGCATTTCCTAGAATATTAAGGTTGCAATACTTCTTGGTACTAGAAACCAATTTAATGCTAGGTAAATTCCACATATTTGATGAGTGGATTGATTAAGTAATAATTTTGGTAATATTTGGTACAAATTTTGGCAGGGTTTGTCTGAACAAGCGGTGAATGCATTCAGAATGATGACAGCTGAGGGTCTGACACCCAGTCTTTTAGCTCTCAATTCATTGATCAATGCATTCGGTGAAGATAGAAGGGATGCCGAAGCCTTTGCTGTGCTGCAGTACATGAAAGAAAATGTATGTTTCTTCTTTTTCCTTTGTCTCCTTTTCTGACTAAAGTCTTTTATACGCTATTTGTCTTTGGTCATGTAGTAATGTCTTTGTTCATATTAACTGCAGGACTTGGAACCTGATGTAGTTACTTATACTACACTTATGAAAGCTTTGATTCGTGTTGACAAGTTCCACAAGGTACATGACATCATCATGGTTAGCTTGTCTTTCAGGTTTGATACTTCGGTCTTGCATCCCATCAAAGGAAGCTGTCATAGTTTTTTCGCCCATACATTCTCAGAATTCTAAGTGTGACCTTTCTCTGTAGTTCTTGTCTATTTTGGTTTCAAGTCCCTAAGGCCATGGTGCTTCACATTAAATAAATGAATGAAAACATCAAAATTTCAAGTTTAAGCTTATACAATTGACTTGGGTCTAATCTTTTGCCATGTTTTTGAAAGGTCATCCATATTATCCCTGACATAGATGATACTGTGTTTTTTTTATAGAAAAAAAAAATAGAAACTTTGGTGAAAATTGTGTTCCCTGTTTATTAGTTTATTTGTGCCTTAAGGTCTATCAACTAACTTCATTGCACAAACTATGCTACATTTTTTGGGTTTCAGGTACCAGCTGTGTATGAAGAAATGGTAATGTCTGGGTGCACTCCAGATAGAAAAGCTAGAGCAATGCTTCGGTCCGCTCTTAGATACATGAAGCAGACCTTGAAATCATAATTAAATTATCAAGTACATTCATAAAGCCAAAACAGGGTTAAATTTTATAACCTGGTCTACTTGATTATAATTTTGGAGGTTAGTGTTAACTAGCAACCTCTCTGCTTACAATTGCATGACAGGTTTTGGTTTTCAAATGAACATTTTCTTGGTAACCGGAATATGGTTTTTGTGCCAAACCACGAAATTGGTCGGTATATAGATGTGTAAAATGTTCTTTTGTTATTTTGCCTTCCTAACAATGCTTGGACTAAGTTGCACCACCCTATGTTTGCACTACCCATTGCACCATCTATGTGGCATGGCAAATGATGAGCCAATCAAATAGTCACATTGGTAGGTCAAATTTTCAAACATTCACCATGTGTTTATATAGTAGTCAAACCATATATATATATATATAGTATATTACAGTATAGTACATGTATTTATTGTATTTATAATTTTCGCCCATAATAAAAAATATAATAATCTTTTTTTATTTTTAATATCAGAAATATTTAAAAGTTAATTATCTTTTGCCAATTTTTTTTTTTAACTTGAAGATTGAAAGAAAATGAATGTTACAGTTTTATCCTTCTCCCGAGTCTTCTTTCTCGTACCACCGGAATTGTTTAACAACACCCCTTTAAGCCTTGAATCTGAATTATCCAGGAAGAACCGAAAATGGCCATTGACCTTTTTTTCTTTCAAAAAGAAGAACAAATAACTTGACATATAACGTTGGCCTGATATTATTGTTTCTGTTATTGACCTTAAAAAATATATTATCTTAAAAACTTATCTCAATTCTCAAACGGTAGCTAGCATTTTGCTCCAGAGACTTCTTGTTTTTTTTTAGATCACTTCTTTTTTATCTCCATTTTTTTTAATCAGTATTATTTCTTTCTTGTCCATATCCCTTCTCTAGAAATTTCTTTAGCTCCCTCTCCCTCAACCTTCCCGTTCTCCCTTCGCTGTCCACCCTACTCCTCCGACCCTCCGCCCTTTCTCCCTCTACCATGTATCTTCTTTCTCCCTCGGAACCCAGATCGGCTCCCCGGTGCCATGCATCTCCGTTTCTCCTTCTAGGTCCCTCATCTCCCTGGTCTCTCAAACCCCAAATCAGCTTCTCCTGAGGTGCGGCCATGCAAGATGTCGGCGAGGTGTGGCCATTAGAGATCCCGGCGGAGGTGTGGCCATGAAGGGGGAGGTTTGGGGTTTTTTGTTCCGGACTGGGTTTTTTATTTCTGTTTGAGAATCCGATGTCTTTTGTGATACAATCTTTGGATCTATCTTCTGCATCTTTCTTTCTCATTTTTTCCCTTTTTTCCATCATCTTCTCTGGATTTCGCCCCACTTTCTGATTGAGATTTTGTAAAATATTATTTTTTAATGTTAAGGAACGGTGCTTAAATGGATATGGGAGAATGACTATTGTAATTGATGGGGCTGTAAATGTTGGAGCACTTTTTGTGCTCATTATATAAATACATACCTTTTTTGCTGATGAAAAAAGAAAAAAAAAACTGGAGGTATACAAGTAAATACGAAAATACAGTGGACCTTTTAGCAAATACATAAGTGAGTTTGAAGAGTTGATTAATTGAAAAGTCAACTGTCCAGCTGGAAAAATGATTGGCTCATCATTTGACACTTGGGCGGTGCAATAAGTGGTGTAAATTTTGGGTGAAACATCTTACAATGAACCTCCTAATAGTATATTTGTTCGTCAAAATATGAATTTGACACTTATTATCTCAGTCAAACATATAATATCGTTGCTAATGATGATTCTTGTGGACTTTTTTTACAGTCTTTCTTTCATGTCTGCTTTAATGTAATTATCTATTTGGTATTTCAAACTATGACAATATTATGGTTCCTATTGTAGACTCTTATAGGCGGTGCAGCAGGTGCAGTTGCATGGTTTGTCATCCTGGATATATGTACTCCAACCGTGCCTGAATGAGAAATGAAGTTGCAGAAATCGGGACACAGAACTCCTCCCCTCTCCCCTTCAAAAAATTATGCAGAGAAGCGCATAGAAAATTATTTGGCTTCCCGTAATGCTGTAATATCACTATGTATCTATCAATCCTTGGCATTAATGTAAAATAAAATTTAAATGTTCTAATGCATATTTCAATGTGAATGGGAGTTTGTGTACATTATCAGAGGAAAACAACACTGTTATTTGAACATCTAAGATTTTGACATCATTAATTAAACTTTGTACATTATTAACCACAATTCCGATATTGTTAACCGACTTGTCAACCGTCCATTTGGGATATCATACCAAGATTTATGCACCCATTAATCAAATTGTCAGGTGTAGTTCTACGCTCCACACTAGGAGCTATCATTCTATTTCTTCATCGAAAATTAGATGAATGGTAAATATCATCGAAGACAATCTAGTCATTGAGTAATAAGAATAACAGACCAGTTCCTGAGTTGGGCACAGTAAAGAATCAGATTATATATAGCCTGAGTTGAAAGGCGCATTGCATAGTAATACAGAGAACAATTTAAGTTAAACTATTTTCTCAAAATTGGATATACAATTTCACCTACGTCCTCATTTTAGAGGGGCATAGCAGAAACAATTGGTCTACTGAACTTACTTTTTGAAATTCTAGAACAGAACATGAACATTAGTAACACTGAAGATAATAAGAAGAGCCTGAAATATGTTCTTATTTCTTGCATTCCAAGTTCCAGCACCTCCATCTTCTTTCCATATCTATTTCTCCTCTCCATCAAATACCCGTCTAGATATTCATCTATTGATACCAACTTGTCCAACTTGATAGACGCTTTTGAATGGATCTCACCAAGCTGGAGTGGCACCAATTTAAAAATTGTAAAGAATGCTGCAGACCAGTCACTGAGAACTCTCTGAAAATGGCAACTTAAAACATTAGAATCATAGCCGCTGCACATTTTTCAAAATGTTCACTCCCTCCCCTTAGTTGCAAGTTCAAAAAATAAAATTAATTAAAAACAAAAGTTTCAGAGTAAAGGAAGAGGAGACAGGTCTCAAATAAATTCATAAGGAATGAAGTAATAATTGCTGTGAAGTTTTGAAGTTATGGAACATACATTGTAGCTAGAAAGGTCAGTGGGATTGAACATTTTAAAACAGTCTTTTGATGAGGCTGTTCCATCTCCATATATCTGCCAGTCAATACAAGACGTAAGGACACCACCAAATCAAGTTTGCTAATACAAAAAGGGAAGGGATCCAGCAAACATACCTCAAAGGTGAAAGCCATGGGAACCCTCACAATGTCATACATGAAATCAGTTGCGGTCCCGTGTGCAAAATACCTGGGATAAGCAACTTCTAAGCTCCAGGAAGGAATTACGTATTGACAGCAAAGCAAATGCATACCAGTAAATTTGAGGCACTCAAGTAGATCATGTATTTTGCACTTCTAAAATTTACAGTTCATTCTTAAAATTTTGCCACCTAAAAAAATGGTGCTGAGCTACGACTCAACCTCAAATTATCAAGAGCACCAGAATATTAGAGGCCCTAAAAGGTCAATTGCGGACATCAATCAAGTGTCATTTGAGTACAGCTTCCAAACCAATAAGTTAAGTCATTGTAGGCTGACTACATTTTGAGCAAGATGATCCCTCCTATCTTACGCACTCTCTGGTTATATTCCATACATCTTACAATGCATGCAAAATAGTTCAAAAAAGAAAAAACACCCAGGAAGCTGCAATGGTCAATTTTTCTCCTATTGTCATGAATCATGATATTCACTTAAATGGACATGAGCCGGGGATAGAAGGCAGAATAAAACATACACATTCCATCAAAAATCAACTAAACCTGCAGAACCACCTCTGGAATTGAGACCAATCATGCATGTTTTAAGCAATGAAGATAGATAACAAAAGAAAACATATATAAAGCACAAACATTTGTCCCAATGAAAATTTTTGTAGTCCTCATCAGATTAAAATAAAAATCTACTGACCCTACAGAACCGCCTCCAGACCCAATCATGCAATGCTTTTGGCAATGAAGATGGTTTACTTCTTCAAGCAATGACCTCATCCGTTGCAATGGAAATCCATCGGGGGTTGTATTTTTATGATCATATGGCATAAAAAGAGCCTGCAAGGGGGGAGGTAAACGGACGGCGAAAATTGTCATATGTAGTGAAATATGAACGGCTCCATGGCATGTACACCAAATTAGGTAAAGAATGTAATTTGGTACAACAGAAAGAAATAATAATTGACACGGAATCCCTTTGTCTTGACTTAATACACATATGCACGTAATGTATTGTTAAGTAATGAAAGAGAGGCAATAATAACAATCACAACAATAGTATTAAATGATACAGTAAGAGCGGAATAGAAAAGTCAAGTAATTTACTGTCAATAATGTATCCTATCTAACATTCAAACTGACATTTACCCTGCTGAAGAAAAAGAGGTTATCAAGAATTTCTATCACTTTTGGCTGCATAAAAATACAAATATTGGTGGAGTCTAAAGCACAACTTTGATTCCAGTAGAAACTTCATGCTCCCTAAAATGAGAATAAAGTTTTCAAGTAGAGGAAGGGAACAATACAAGAGTACTAGTGCTGTAGTGCACATGGTTGCTTAGATGAAGGATCATATGTGAAGCTCGTGTTGAGTGAGACACCAAAATGAGGGGGAAAACACACTCAGAACAAGTATTAATATCACAATATCTAATGTGTTAGCTTTGTTTAAAATAAGAAATTAAGAATGTGATAAGGATTACTTGGAAAGAAAGTAGTTTTGCTTGGAAAGCAATGGTGGTTACTTGTCATGCAAGTTCTTGTGGGTTATAAATATTTGTATCGGGAAATTGGTAGAGGTGTGACCATGGGAGAATCAGGAAGGAAAAATTGTGGATAATTTTGTGGTAGAGGGTTTGCAAATGTGTCCTTAAAAGTTGCATTGGCAAGGATTCGCACTTTTGTCCACAAAAATTGCATCAACAAGGGTTTGCAACTTTGTAATAAAAATTATTGTTGGAAGAGGGTTTGCTGCTTTATCCTTGCAAAACTTAGTAGGGGAGGGTTTGCAGCTTTATCTGTGCAAAACTTGTATTTGTAATGTTGTTCACAGTCAATTTGATCTCTTTTCATCCATGGATATAAGCATATTGGGTTGGACCATGTTAAATTTGTGAGTGATTTGTTCGATGAATTCTTTAATTACTTATATTTATGCAAATACGTGAAGAAGTAGGTGTGGTATTCGGTATTCCCCAACAAGATGTAATGCTAATAGAATCTATCATAGCACTTAAGAATTATTATTAATTCAATTACAAATAGTATTTCCTGCTTGGATTATAATGTGCATATCCTGAACTAAAGTGTAGATACATATAAGAAATCTATGGGAACAATAAATTTGACTTTTAAGAAATGAGTGAAAAAAGAATTAAGCTTACCTCCATTCCAGAGTGTACATTGACCCATATATGTGGGTCAAATGATATGGCAAGTTTCCGCATAATTTGAGTTTCAGGCTCGCTAAATGGAGCAATTCCAGGATTCTCCTCATATGGATCATAATCCTATTCATTTGACCAATAAAAAAATGCTTAAAAAACACAACACTTTATTTGACATGTTGATGGAAAAGTAAGAGATCAGTATACAGATTGACAGGCAGACAAGAAGAATTAGAAGTTTCATTTGACGAAATTGATAATGGAAATGATGAAGGCACCATAAATTAATAAAATTTTATAGTATAAACTATAAACAGAGAGATTGAAGATGCATAATGAACCTTCTCCTTTTTGCCCCAATCTACACTCCAATTCCGGTTGAGATCAACTCCTCTACCTGTTACATAATACAAAGTCAGACTTTTTGATGTATTAAAGCTAGCCAATTATTACATCTGAAGATCGTAAAGGAGAAATACAAGACCATTTCTTCTCTCACAAAGATCTCCAGCTTCAACAAGTTTGCGGCCATTCAAGTTTTCCATTGGAACCACCTGATAAATTAGACATCAACATTGTGAATAAATAACCAGTGAATTTTATTATACTGCAAATACATAGAGCATAGAATTCAATGAAATTTTCATCTAATTTTTTTCTTCCTAAACTAACTTCAAGATACAACTAAACATATTACAAAAAGTCCTTTATTCAATTGAGGCAAGAAATGGTTGAGCATGAGATGTATGAGCTAAGTCTAAAACTTCAATGTACAGATGAAAGATACCAATATATATATATATATATATATATATATATATATAATGTCTCTGTCATCCTGCATAGCATAAAATGTGGAACGATTGGGTTTTTGGGACACGGTCATAAATACTTCATATAAATTGATTTTGACACTTCATTAGATTCTTGGTGGTCAGAGCCCAGTTCCATATTGGATTTCATGATTATCACATGCTTATGGTAGAAATTTTCACTTACCTTTATGACAAGCTTGTCGAGTGTACTGTTCAAGGTAGCATGATCCATGCTAGGTAGATATTGTTCTTCACTTAGAATAGACAAAATCCTTAAAGCAAGTTCTGTGGTAATAAGCTCCCTTCCATGCTGCCCAAAACTCTGGAAGACAAGGAATCATCTGTCAAAAACACCAGAATAACCAATTTGAGATAACTAACCACTACATGTCAAATTATAGCCTTCTCTTAAAGAACGCCACATTATAATTATATTATCACAATTTCTTCCCCTTTTAGGCATTCAACACTTGAAGAAAATCTTAAGTAGAATTGTTTGTGATATTAAATGTCATGCCATGTGAAAGCTTGTTATTAGCATCAATAATGTAGAAAACTTACAAGAAGGATCCGAAACTTCGACCTCTCATCGTCCTCTCTTTTTCCCTTGCAATAAGTAACCACTGCAATCTCAGCACCATAGCCTCTGTTTCCAGCTTTAATTGTCTCCATCTATTTAAAAACATCAAAGATAAGAATTATATATCATCAAATAGTGACACATCACAGACAATCAAGATAGTAGATACATCACAAAGGACCCACAGTGAGTTTATCCGGGTGACGTTGGACCAAATCCCCGATCTTTTCCATTAAATTGCCACTGCAGAATCCCACACAACAGTTCAAAAAACAAATGAACAGTTTTTTATATATAAAAAAAAAAGGCTGAACAGGGAAAATATCTTAAAAGCATCACTTCATCCAGCTCAGTGCTTCATCCACACAAAAATAAATAAATAACAATAATATTCACAACAAGATTATTAAAACACTGCAGAGAGCATGACAATTGGGAAATTAAGTTCACATAAGCAATATAACTCATAATTGCTATTCCTATTTGAGAAATCGACCTTGAGATTAATTCAATGAAATGTTAATCTCAATTTAAAAGTCATATAAAACGTAAGATTCAGATTTCCATTAGTTCAGTTATGAAATTAAAAATTTGAGAATCGAATCTAGAGATTATTGAGGAAACAAGATCAGAGATTAATTAGTGGCGATAGGATTTACCTGGAATGGTAGAGATCGTAGTTGATTGGCGTAACTGAAGATTTAGTGAGATTGTCTGATCTGGCATTAACGAAGAGGAGATCTTGAGAAGAAGCGAGGAAGAATGAGAAGAACAGAAAAGAAGAGAGAGAAAGAAGATCAGCCATGGCAAATAGCTATGGATATCTTTCTCTTCTTTCATTCATTAAATTGTTATTGTAACGCTCTAATGATGTTATTATTAACTAATTAACTTGCTTAACTCTACTGCGTCTGCATCTGCATCTGTGAATTTTCTCACACGGTGGAGAGAGAATAATATGTTGCTTGCCTTTTTTCCACGTTCAACGGTCTCGATGGAACGCGGTTAACATGTCACTTCACATATTTTTGTTTTTACGCGCAGGCTTCGTTTAAATAAATTGACGAAAACATGTCAAATGGAGTACAACGAAATAAAATGAAACTAAATTCTATTATTTAAAATATAATGAAATAGAATAAGACCACTCATCATATAAAAAATAATAATACTAATAACAAGACCACTCATACCAACGCCGATTTTAAATTATTTTACGTGCAACTGACAAGTAAATAAATAAAAAGTAATATCTGAAAAGAAAATACGATTGCACAATGATGATGATACCTAAGTTGAGTCCATTTGTTAAAAATAAAATAAAATATATTTTTTCAAACAAAAAATCACTTTTAACATTTCTTTATTTTATTTTATTAGACAGTGTAAAAGTATCACTGATAACATTTCTCAAAAATTGTATTTTAAAGTCAAAGAAAGGTTGATCACCGGTTCATCTCCATCCAATCCACTTCAAAGTAGGAGGGTAACGAGTAAGGTCTGAGTATGGTATTATATTATCCGTTCTTATATTGTGTTTGAAAAAATTATCCATATCTGTATAAGTAGCAATTTTAGTATTTTCACTCGTACCCTTTGAGAACCTAGGTACTTGTACCCTACCCGTTACAAGCGCTTTAACTGTGAAAAAATAATAAATAATAAAAGAAATGTTATAACAATTAAAAAATAATTCAAAAGTCATTCAAATTTACTCATAATAAAACACTAAAAATCAAAATATTTAAATAAATAAAAAATCAAAAAACAAATCATAGATGTAACTAGGTTTAGAAAGTTAAGAATCTTTAGATTAATTTTGATTTTAAAATTTGTATTATAGTTAAAATTATATATATTAGTAATAAAAATAAATAAATAAATAAATAATTATACATACATATACCGGGTGCGGGGAGGGTTGGGTACCATAGTACCCGTACCCATACCCGCACCCATACCCGTCCAAATTTGCGGATAATTACATATACCCGGACCATTACCCATTGTGCGGGTAATTACCCTACCCATCGTGGGTAATTTTTGCGGGTACCCAATGAGTATGGTACAAATTGTCATCCCTACTTCAAAGAAGGGATTTGATTTTTCTAAAGTGAGAAGGTAAGTAGTTATCCATTATTCATTTGATTAATTACATAGAGATCTCAACCCACTAAGAGTGTGTTTGGGAAAGTTGGAAAAAAAATTATGTTGATAATCGACTTTTCTATAATCGATTATTGTGATAATCAATTATAACCGGAATCTGTTTTTGTTTGGGTCTATTTTAAGATAATCTATTTCGTTTGGGTGGTGACAAAATTTCTTTTATATAGTAAATTACGAAAAAAAAATGTATGAATTTATTTGTATAATTTAATAATATTTGTTTAGAAGTTAGTTTTGTAAGGGTAAACAGTGAAGAAAATTTTGAGAATGAAAAATAATCATATCACAATAATGTTAAGCTAAAACAAACTAGATGACATAAAATAGTTATTTTCTATAAAGAAAAAGCTTTTTAAAAAATAAGCTCCTTGTCCAGAGTTCCAGGTTGCAAGCCAAAGGAGTTTCTTGTCCAGCCAGCTGCCTATTTTGCGAGAGAGGATTGGAGAACCTATGGCATGTTCTCTTGGCCTGTCCGTGTATTCAAAAATGCTGGGAGGATACTAACCTCAGGCGCCGCATGGAGCCTTTGTTGGTCGTGGCAAAGAGTGTTACAGAGTTTGTTTTCAAGCTTTGTAGTATGCTAAATGGTGAGCAAAGAGAGTGCTTTGTAATGCTGCTCTGGAGCATTTGGAGGCACCGAAACGTCAAGCTTTGGGATGATAAGGAAGAAGAAGTATCTCAAGTTATTTTCAAAGCATCTCATTTGTTGGAGGAATGGAGGTTGGCAAGAGTTTCTCATGAGGCTCCGGGGCAAACGCAAGCGTCGAGCAATACTTGGGTTAGCCCGCCTAGAGGATGGTTGAAGTGCAATATTGATGCGGCTTTTTTCAAAGATCAGAACCTGACTTCATATGGTTGTTACCTGAGAGATGAGTTGGGAGCCTTCGAGCTTGCCATGACTGGGTGGTATAGTCCTTTGGTTTGTGTCAAAGAAGGTGAGGCTGCTGCCCTCTTAGTTGCGATGGACTGGGTCATGGGGATGAGAAAGGACAAAGTGATTTTTGAGATTGATAATAAAATTGTTGCTGATGTTGTTGGGTTTATCAAGCATATGGCTGCGGAATTTGGGGACTTAATTATGCAATGTAGAGCCTTTCTTAGTTCTAGTTTGAATCTCAAGATTGAGTTTGTTAGGAGACAAGGCAATGTCGTTGCTCACAGTCTTGCTAGGGTGGCAACTAGATATCCTAGTCTTCACGTTTTTTATATTATTCCTTCATGTATTGTTGACTTTATTGCTAGTGAAATGAAATAAGCCTTTTTCTGTCAAAATAAAATAAAATAATCTCCTTACTCAAACATAACAAATTAATCCCAAAACAACTTATTATACCAAAGATAGATGAAAGGGAAAAATTTAATCTTTCCCAAATCACTTTAGATCTCCATTTACTTTAAAATACCCAAATCCCCAAAGGAGAATATCATCCCGCAACCATTTTTATTAGGGGAATGCTACGATACCCTTATAGATTTAACAGTTTTGGTACTGTCGGTTTTTTTATTCTATCCAAGATTCTAATTTAGTTATCATTATTTTTATTAATTCTATTTCTCTATCATATTCTCTACAATCACAATATTCACAATGATGTTGCATATGTCTTTCATATACATCTGTGGCTTCAACCTTTAATTCTTGTATTAGATTCTTTAAATTGTTTTGACTAGTTAGATCTAGCATGCTTAGCTTGTATACAAATTTTTCTATATTTTATTGATCCATTCACTTACTTATCTCTGATACCAATTCGGTACCACCCTATTAATTTCCGATATTTTTTTTAACTTTTTGAGATTTTTATATTATTTATTTCTAAGGGTAGTATTTTAATCCTCTTTTATTAATTCCATATCTTATTTCCATCTATATAAACATTGGAATCATTACATAATTCAGATTCCCATAAATAATATTTGGGATCTCTACATAATTCAAAATAGTAGTCTCAATCACTATATACTTCATTTCCATATTCCCATTGTATTCTTTGTTGTATATTTTTTTAGATATAATTCTTCTTGTTTATATTGATTTTTTCATTTTTTAATTATTATTTGTTTACAATCCCTTGGTAGATTCATAGATAATACGCTTAATATCTCTTTATCCATTATTCTGAATACTGGTATTCATCATCAGAATATCTTTGTTCTTCGATTAATTACATTTCTTCTAAATATTTGAATCCAATTTCAATATCTAAGTTGTGTAAATAGTATTCTTATTGCCAAAATTATTCTTTTATCTTTTCTATTATAATTTGTTTACAATCAACTGGAAGGTTAAATTGTAATACACTTATTATTTCTTTACATGTTTGTTCATCTAAATCCATTTTTCTTTTAATCACTATCTTCAAAAGGCGGTGCTTGATGTGTGGCGTCAGTCGACGTGCGACGACGCTCGTGCGAATCCGGCAAGTGTACCGGACTGCCGTCAAGTAATAAAAGATATCGAACCCACAGAGACTGTGTTCCCGAATCACAATGAATTTCGAATCGATTAAGTTCTGGACTTTTTAGAGAGGGTTTTGAAATTGGTTTTTGAATTGAAAGATAGATGAGCAGAGAACAATTAAAAGAGAAAACAATTGTTTATGGGGTTTTTATCTAAAACGGATTCCTAGGGATTTGGGTTACCTTTGAGGCTGTTTATGTTGCTAACAGATTTACCTTTGTTGATTACCGAAATTGCCTTGAAGGCGAGTTTATCCTCTGATAGCTTAAGCTCCCTCTCGGGTTACAAAAGCCGTGCCCAATTGACCCGACCCCTACTCTCGTGGTAGTCGATCCCAGATTGGACCCTTTGCATTCCGTGACAACTCGTTGCTCCTCGAGGGACGGCTTCTAACTCTCGTGATTTCAGTCCCAAGTCTGACTTCTATAGGTCCGACACCTAGGTTCACCGCTAGGTTCCTCCCTATAATGTCTCAGTTATGCAAATAACCTAAGTTCACCGCTAGGTTCCTCCTTGGATCATTCACATCTCACAAACTAGTGGCTGCCGGGCTTTACGAGTGAATCACCCTAGAAATCCTAAGTTCACCGCTAGGTTCCTCCTTAGTACGTCTATGTCACGTAAATAAACGGTTGCCGAAATTTATGAGTGATTAACACACTAGAAATCAGATCTAAAACAATTATGAAATCAACAATGGTTTTAACATCAAATTAACATCATTTACATGCCTCGGGCAGAGCCCTAGTCCCTAGAAACAAACTACTACTCCAGTCTTGCCATGGAGATGACAAGCTGGGTTGACAACATAATGAAAATCAGAAAAGAGAAGAGAGGAGAAGAGGAGAAGAGATCCTAAATCTATGCCTAGAGTAGTAGCCCCTAATGTGTTGATCCTTTGATGTGTGTCCTCTGTATCTGATGCCTTGGTCCATATTTATAGAAATGGGGAAGTTAGAGTCCCAAACCAACTCAAAATCTGATCTATTTCGGTTTCTTCAGGTCCAAGTAATGCGCGTCACGGCCGTGATGGCCATCACGGCCAGGCCGTGACGGTCTCTGCAAATCTGGAAATTTCAATTTCTCGCGATGCGAGATATGTCTCGCGACGCGAGCCCTCTGCTTCATGGCCGTGAAGAATTTCACGGCTGGGCCGTGATGTGCTCTGACTTTTGGTGGTTTTGGGTCACGGCCGTGATGGCTATCACGGCCAGGCCGTGATGATGACTCGACTTCACCTTTCTTCTTTTTCGTTTTGCTCGATCATGGCCGTGATGGGCATCACGGCTAAGGTGATGGGCATCACGGCTAGGCCGTGATGGGCTCTGTTTGGCTCATTTTCTTCAGTTTTAAAGCTCCATCTTCATCCAAACTTCATCATGGTTGATCTTGAGCAATTTACCCTTTATATCTGCAAAACAACACACGAAAACCGCCTTACCCGTTCCAAAGGAAAATTAACCTAAAATCTAATAAAAATATGCCTAAACTACATGAAAATGCATGCAAAATGATGGACAAAGATGAGGTGGAATCACACTCATCAAATCACCCCAAGCTTGAAACTTTGCTTGTCCTCAAGCAATTACTCAGGCCATAAGATATAAATCATTCAAAGCATGGATAGTGAACTAAGAACCCTAGAAGCTAATCCAAGTAATAGGCATTTTTAATAAGCACTCAAGAGATAATCAAGTTCAAGTCCAATTAGAAGCTTAGGTTCTTCAAGTTCATGTCCTCACTGATTTGGGCACTCATCTCACCTCACTCAAGTGTTTTAGGGTTTATGACAATTCACTCCATTTCCTCAAGGAAAGTATTTTACCATAGGCTTGACTATTAATCAAATCTCCACTTTATTAATGAAAACATTTGAGAATCAAGAGGTCTTTTCCTTTGGTTGTAATGTGGCCATGGGATTTATTGTAAGGTGGGAAAATCAAGGAAAGGGAATTTCAAGAAGGCTAGACAGATTATCAAACATTACAAAGCATGACACCTTCTAAAATACCCCTTTTTGGGCTTTGGTTTACTTTTCCACCTTTCTTCCTTCATTTAATTTTTTTTTTCTTTTTCTTTTCATTTCTCACTTTCTTTGTCATCCCCTTCTCCATTTTTTTTCTTTGTTTATTTCATTTTTATTTGTTTAGAGAAGAGGAGATTTATAGCTCAAGAGAAATTACTTTCTAACTTTTTCTTCCCATACTTTTTCCAACTACCAATTTGCCCTTATGTAATACTTTAAAAGGTGCCATACCAAGCATTATTTCTCAAATTAATTCAAGGTACCAAGAAAAGTATTTTATCTTTAGGCTCAAAATTGGGCAACTAGGGGGTAGCATTTATCATTCAAAGCTCGGGAGGCCGGAAAAATACCTAGTGCCTCAATCATTTTCAAAAATGTTTTCAGAAATTTTTAAGTTTTGAAATGGTTTCAAGTCAAGTTCTAGAAAATACAGTCCATGAGGAATTAAATCACTCTTTCACAAGAAATGGGGTAGATTTAGTGAATACCCCTTTTGGCTCAAAATCTTACATTTAGTAGTTCAAAAATCAGTGAGGTACACAAGTCTAAGGAACCACATGCCAATTATCAACTATCAAATGACTATCTCAAGAAATTTTATTTTTAGCCATATCACAAGAATAATGAAAAATTGGGTTCGAAAATTCACTATCTCAATTCATTTGGCTCCAAGTTCTCACAATCGGATGCATGTTCTAAGTGAGAGGCAATCTAGAGAATGTGATCATACCAATCTATGCCTATGTGAATGCAATATGAATGCAACAATGCAAATGCAAAAATAAACACCCCCACCCCAAGCTTGATTACTTACATTGTTTCCAATGTAAATAATCAAGTTGGAGAGAGGAGAAAAATGGAACAACTTACCGAGTCGGTAGCGGGTGTTGGCTTCACATTCCAGTCAAAACTTGGGTGGAAATTTTGTCACGACCGTGAGGCTTATCACGGGCAGGCCGTGATCAATTCTGTCCTCAGGAGTTGCCCTGTCACGGCCGTGATCTACATCACGGCTGGGCCGTGATGCTCTCTGGCCTTGGCATCCTACTCATCACGCCCGTGATGGTTGTCACGGCTAGGCCGTGATCCTTTCTGTGCTCTTGTTTAGTTCATCACGGCTGTGACCACTGTCACGGCCAGGGCGTGATGGCCTCTGACTTTATCTTTTTTTTATTGCTCTTCTTCTCTTTCTCAACCTGAAAACACTAGACAAACCTATTAATGATATTTTTGCCTCTTGATCTTCTCAAATTATTCAAGAGGTTAATTCAAAAACAAAAGGAAAAAGGGAAAGAAAACTTGGGTTGCCTCCCAAGAAGCGCTTATTTATGGTCTTAAGCTTGACCACACTTCCTTCAAGTCAACCGGGGTCGGCTGGGCGTAGAAGTGCAGGAACACTTCTTTTCCATGGAGCTCCTTCAAATAGCCGTTTCTGCTCATACGGCCAGTAACGCTTCCGCTTTGCTCTTTTCTCTCGGAGCTTCCTAGCCTTCCTTCCTCCCGGCGGAAGTATTGTTTCTGCATGGACAGCAATTCCAACTTCACCACTGCTGGGTGCATCTTCAACCATGCATATCTTTGGGGTTGCTTCCATGCTAAGTTCTTTCTCTACCGCTGGAGACGTTACATCAATTCTGCACACATGGCTCTCAAAAGGAGGGTTGTTACAAGAGTTAATCAACTGAAAATTTACCCTACCTTCCTCTACATTTAGAGAGAGTTTGCCATTCCTTACATCTATTAATGCTCCAGCGGTTGCCAAGAATGGCCTTCCTAAAATGATGGGGAATTTAGAATTCCCTTTCATGTCCAATACCAGGAATTCGGTAGGGATGAGAATTTTCCCTACCTTTACAGGAACATTCTCTAGTATGCCTAGAGGAGTCCTAGTTGAGCCATCCGCAATTTGTGAGGGGAATTTGAATGGTCTCAACTCTTTGCTTCCCAACCTTTCCATGATAGTGAGGGACATCAAGCTCGCACTAGCCCCTAGGTCACATAAGGCTTGGTCAATTTGCACTTGTTCAATCGAGCAAGCGATGGAGAAACTACCTGGGTCTTTCAGTTTAGTAGGCATTTTAGTCTCTACATCTACTTGCTTTTTCCTGACCAACCTCTGTGGGAAAGGTATCGGGGGTTGGTACGGTGGTGGAGGGACATATTTCGGTTCTGGCTCTTCTTTTTCGTTCGTGTCCTCCTCCGGTTCCACGTCCATTTCAGCTACCCCCACCCCAAGCTTATCATCCCTTAAGTGTATGACATTGCAATGCTCATTGGGATTTGCTTCGGGTTGCCCCGGGAATGCACCCTTAGGTCTCGAGTACGTGCTGGCTTGTTGGGCAATCTGGGTTTCTAGCATCTTGTTATGAGTTGCTAAGTTGTCTACCTTAGATGCTAGATCCTTTATTGCCTCACTCACTGCTCTTTCCTTGTTGTCTAAACTCCTCATTCTGTTTTGTCTCGAGTTTCGACAAAACTTTCAAATAAAGTCTCGAGTTTAGATCTTTGTACCGAGGGTACCCGGTCTGTTCTCTTATTACTTTGACCTTCTTGGAGCTCATGATTAAGCGTGTTGCTTTGTAGTTGCCGTAGGAGAGGTAAGGGTTGTTCCTTCTTTGGTTGTAGGGATTTGGGGGAGCATAGTTGGGCAGCTTCGGGTTCGTATCATAGTAGTTGTTACAAGAGTTCACTTGTTCACCCGGCCTAGGATCCATGTGGGCATCCCATCATGTCATGTCCCCGCATTCCACAAATCTCACAAACAAGGTTAGTAGCACCTAATGCACTCACATTAGCTCTTTCCAGCCGATCAAAACGTTTATTAAGTGAGTCTATCTTTGACATAATAAGATCTGTGCTATTTACCTCAAACTTACCCCCCGAAATCTTGTTCGGGTTATTACCTCTTTCGGATCCCCATTGGTGGTAGTTGGTGGCGACATTCTCGATGATGTTGAATGCCTCAGTGAGAGGCCTATTCATAAACGCTCCACCGGCTGCAGAATCTAGTGACACCTTCGAAGAGTAGTCCAATCCGTTATAGAAGGTGTGCACTATTAACCACCTCTCGAGTCCGTGATGTGGGCACGACTCCAGCAGTCCCTTGTAACGATCCCAGGCTTCCGATGATTCTCTGTCTTTCTGGAAGAAGCCGGTGATCTGGGTTCTTATGTAGGCCGTCTTGGATGGAGGGAAGAATTTCTCCAAGAACGCCTGCTCCAATTGGTCCCAAGTAGTCAAAGTGTTAGCGGGGATTTGCTTAAGCCAGGCCTTCGCCTTTCCAGTGAGAGATGAGGGGAACAGTCTCAAACGCACAACATCGACTGAGGCTCCATGAATCCGGATTGCATCGGTGAACTCTAAAAATGTCTCTATGTGATCGGTCGGGTCCTCCGAAGGCAATCCTCCGAATTGATGTTGCCTAATCATGTTGATTAGCATAGGTGGTATGGTATAGTTTTCCGCCTCAATCTCTGGCCTTGCAATCCCAGTTCGCAAGCCTCTCGCATTTGGGGCTGCGTAATCCTTCAAAGGTTTTGTATCCGGTTGATTCGCCATGAGTGGAACGGGACTCAACCTTTCTCCCTCTCTTTGTTGTCTTCTACGTCTGTGGAAGGTCCTCTCGATCTCCGGATCAATCTCACTAAGGCTCCCAAGACTTAGAGATCTTTGCATATAACACACAGAGAGATGGATACAATAGAAGGAAAAGAAATTTTTTTTTTTAAAATTTTTTAAATTTTTCAGAAATAAAAATCAAACAAAAAGAAAAGGTCCAGAAAAATCAATTCAAAATTTGAATTGAGATTCGAAAAGGCACAGTCCCCGGCAACGGCGCCAAAAACTTGATGTGTGGCGTCAGTCGACGTGCGACGACGCTCGTGCGAATCCGGCAAGTGTACCGGACTGCCGTCAAGTAATAAAAGATATCGAACCCACAGAGACTGTGTTCCCGAATCACAATGAATTTCGAATCGATTAAGTTCTGGACTTTTTAGAGAGGGTTTTGAAATTGGTTTTTGAATTGAAAGATAGATGAGCAGAGAACAATTAAAAGAGAAAACAATTGTTTATGGGGTTTTTATCTAAAACGGATTCCTAGGGATTTGGGTTACCTTTGAGGCTGTTTATGTTGCTAACAGATTTACCTTTGTTGATTACCGAAATTGCCTTGAAGGCGAGTTTATCCTCTGATAGCTTAAGCTCCCTCTCGGGTTACAAAAGCCGTGCCCAATTGACCCGACCCCTACTCTCGTGGTAGTCGATCCCAGATTGGACCCTTTGCGTTCCGTGACAACTCGTTGCTCCTCGAGGGACGGCTTCTAACTCTCGTGATTTCAGTCCCAAGTCTGACTTCTATAGGTCTGACACCTAGGTTCACCGCTAGGTTCCTCCCTATAATGTCTCAGTTATGCAAATAACCTAAGTTCACCGCTAGGTTCCTCCTTGGATCATTCACATCTCACAAACTAGTGGCTGCCGGGCTTTACGAGTGAATCACCCTAGAAATCCTAAGTTCACCGCTAGGTTCCTCCTTAGTACGTCTATGTCACGTAAATAAACGGTTGCCGAAATTTATGAGTGATTAACACACTAGAAATCAGATCTAAAACAATTATGAAATCAACAATGGTTTTAACATCAAATTAACATCATTTACATGCCTCGGGCAGAGCCCTAGTCCCTAGAAACAAACTACTACTCCAGTCTTGCCATGGAGATGATAAGCTGGGTTGACAACATAATGAAAATCAGAAAAGAGAAGAGAGGAGAAGAGGAGAAGAGATCCTAAATCTATGCCTAGAGTAGTAGCCCCTAATGTGTTGATCCTTTGATGTGTGTCCTCTGTATCTGATGCCTTGGTCCATATTTATAGAAATGGGGAAGTTAGAGTCCCAAACCAACTCAAAATCTGATCTATTTCGATTTCTTCAGGTCCAAGTAATGCGCGTCACGGCCGTGATGGCCATCACGGCCAGGCCGTGACGGTCTCTGCAAATCTGGAAATTTCAATTTCTCGCGATGCGAGATATGTCTCGCGACGCGAGCCCTCTGCTTCATGGCCGTGAAGAATTTCACGGCTGGGCCGTGATGAGCTCTGACTTTTGGTGGTTTTGGGTCACGGCCGTGATGGCTATCACGGCCAGGCCGTGACAGACTCTGACTTCAGCCTTTCTTCTTTTTCAGTTTTGCTCGATCATGGCCATGATGGGCATCACGGCTAGGCCGTGATGGGCTCTGTTTGGCTCATTTTCTTCAGTTTTAAAGCTCCATCTTCATCCAAACTTCATCATGGTTGATCTTGAGCAATTTACCCTTTATATCTGCAAAACAACACACGAAAACCGCCTTACCCGTTCCAAAGGAAAATTAACCTAAAATCTAATAAAAATATGCCTAAACTACATGAAAATGCATGCAAAATGATGGACAAAGATGAGGTGAAATCACACTCATCAGTGCTTCAATTCTGAAATAATTAGTTGGGTTTGAAGAGGAGCAGGAAGCTTAAAGATCCAATTTCTTTATACAGTCCATTATATTTTTCATTCATTCTCTATATTGTTCCTTTAACTTTCTTTCTTTGTTTTCTAAATCAATTAATTCCATTTCCTTTCTTATTAGATGTTTTTCAATTAATTATTATTTCTGTTTTCTGGATATCTTACTAGATAATGATCTAACGCTCTAATAAGATCTCCAATATCTATTTTAGCTTTATCTTTATTTCGGTAAAATTCTTTAATGAATTTATATTTTTATTTATTGCTCATACTTTATTTTTTACAAATAGGGTTAATTTTTTTACTTGATTAGATAATTTTATAATATCATTTTCTTCATTGGTTCTTTTTTGTTCTGGAAGAATAATTGATCTTGGAATTGATTCAATTTCGAAAATTCTTGGTTTGCTTATAGAAGTTCCTAATTCTGTTATTTCATTCTTTTTTGGATAGTAAGTTTTTCCTATATCTTCAAATAATCCTGGAATGTCCATTCTATCATTATTTCTGAAGGTAATACTATGGTGTGAGTTGGTTAATGCATAGTTTACACAGTATGTTATTGAAAATATTTTATCTCCTGATCTCATTAGAGTTTCTCTTAAAAATTTGTGTTCCAGAGTTAATGCTTGATTTAGTCTTTGAGTATTTAATGGGATTTCTATATTTGGTCTGATTTCAAATTTTAATTTTACATTGGCTAGGTTTCCTTCTATTACTCCTAGTATTTTATCTTTTGGATCATTTATTCTGTTATCTTTTAGAACTAATTTAATTGGTGAATTTATTCCTTCTTAGAAGGTCGCTTTGATTAGTACTTGTACTGCTCCTATATGGATGTATCCTAATTTCTTTGTGGTCTTGGCTTTTTTAGATTTCTTTTTAGTTCTGAAATTTTTTCTTTACTTATCAACTGAATACTTGTGTTTCCTTAAGTTTTAGATATATCTATGGGTGATTCATTCATTATCTTTCCATAATATATTATATTTTCTTTTTGAGTGAATTTCTTTAATATATCCATTAATTTTTCTTTCCTTCCTACCATGTTTACTGTTTCTACTAAATCTATATCTTCTTTCTGGATTTTCTTAAATAATTTTGGATTGATTAAGATACTTCCTTCATAATTTCTATCTTCTTCAGTAATTTGTAAATGTTCTATTTCATTATTTTCGACCTAATCTATTTCAGACATTATTTTGCATAAAATAATCATAGTCTTGAGAAGAGTAACTTAGTAATTATACCTGATCTTTGGTTTTTTGAAATTATTTGCTTCTGCCCACTTCTGCTTCTGTTGATCGCTTCTTTTAATTTTTGCTTGGTAGAGAGTAATTGACAAAATAATTTGTAGAAAAATTGACTTTATTTAGTAATTGGTTATTTTACATGAGGGGGTTTGATAGACACTCAACCATCCAAGCTATACCACGAAGGTTTAGTAGACTACTTTCAGAGAGAGAGATCACACATAAGTGAGAATAGAAACTTAGGTTCTGAATTCTGATTTTGCAGGCATAAGAGGACTTATTTATAACCTAGACACATAGACATAATTTTCATAAATGACCTTCAAATAATTGCTTTTGGTCTTAATAATTCGACTGATGATGTCAGTGCTTACATCATTGCTTAATAATTCTGCTTGATGATGTCAGTGCTTACGTCATTCTTCAATTATTGCTTCGTCTGAGTCTATGTCTTCTTCCTGGTGCTTGTTGGTGTTTTCTGTCATTATCAGTCTTTTCGTACATCTTTCGCATTCATGATTTCTGCTTTCTTTAATTAATGCGCATAGCTTGCTTAGGACGGTCGGTCTGTAATTCATTTGTGGTCATTCCAATGCATAGAATGGGAATTCAAAATTTGCCAGGATGCTTAAGTCTTTTTCTTTCATTACTTTGCAGAGTGTTTTGCTTAAAAGTAAAGTATTTGGACCTTTATAATTGATTTTGACAAAAGAATTTTGTCCTATTGCATTGCACTGTCCATAGATGCTTGCCAACTGGTTAGCTATTATTGTTGTCATGTCATCTTCATCATACGTGATTCTCCCTGCTTCATCCATTAGTGGAAAATTATTGTTGCTTATGCCTATGAAGACGAAATGCTTGGCTGACTGTTTTGTTTGAAAGTCTGGGTATGCTAAGTAGACCTTTAAATAAATAGTTCTTTCTCCAGCTACCTTCTTCTTGTACAGTTGACCTGCTTCTTTGAAGTAATGTGGGAACAGATTAATCTCTTCGAGATTCTTGCTTAGATAAAGACATTCAATTAGTCCAAATTGAATGCCAGAGGGGGTTGCTCCTGGAGTAACTATTCTTTTAAGTCCATAGACATTTCAATCAACCATATAAAAATAGTTGATTTTTTCTTTTTCATTCCAATTAGTTAATCTTCCAAGATGTTCATAAAAATTTTCTTCGAAAAATCGAACTAGTAATTCATGGTCTTTTATGGTGATTATTGGGTAATTATCTAAGGAGGATGGAATTCTCCTTAGAATTTTCGTCGGGGTTTTTATCTCAGTTTTTGTTATTTGTGTTGTTTTTGAGTAAGTTCTTGGTCCGAGATAGATCTCTTTACTTACTTCTTGGACTTCTTTACCTTTTCTTGCTTTTTCAACTTTTTCTTGAGAATTCTTTAGAGCTTTTTCTGCTTCTTCCTTTGTTGGAAATGATTGATGATGAACTCCTGATATTCCTTGGCAATGAGGAGCTGCTTTGTACCATTCATCATATATTCTAGGCATTGATCCATTAAAAATTGCATACCATTTATTTGTTTCTTTTCGAGCTGCTTCCTTGATCTTATTTGGGATTCTTCTTTCCAGAAGTCCTTCTGCTTGCATTTGGAGTTCTAGTACTTTTAAATATGATTTAATTAAATCTAATTCCCTTAGCTTCTGTTCTTCAAGTCTTTTTTTGAGATGGT
This sequence comes from Sophora flavescens, assembly GCA_030762895.1. NCBI lineage: Eukaryota > Viridiplantae > Streptophyta > Magnoliopsida > Fabales > Fabaceae > Sophora > Sophora flavescens. The sequence goes on from CM061067.1 coordinate 19,604,661, forward strand.
ATTGCTGCTTCAATAATTCTGCTGTACCTCGCTCCATTCTCTGGATAAGATATCTGTAATGGAATTCTTTTCTCCTTTAATATGAGAAATTGAATAATTGTATTCAGATAACTTCATTTGCCATCAGATTAATCTTCCTTGCTTATAAGTTCCTTTGTGGTTGATATTTTTGAAACCCGAAACATAAGTTGAATCAGTCCGAGCAATAAATTCTTTATCTAGTACATAGATCTGATGTTTTTCTAACATTCAAATTAGTGCTAGAGTTTCTTTTTCATGTGTTGGATAATTAATTTCGCTATCTGAAAAAGTTCCAGATGCGTATCGACATAGTAATTCTTTCTTTTGCCCTGGGGGCTTTGCTTTCATGACTCCTCCTCAGCAGTCATTAGATGCATCAGTTTCTATAATAATTAGGTCATCATCTGATGGATGATATAGCTTAGGAAGTGTTAAGTCTCTAAAATGTCTGATGTGCATTTCCCTAAGTTTTGATGAGAACTAAACATTGGTTAATGATTTAATTAACCTTCATATTGGTTGCTAACCTGTCTATCGAGTGTACAGATTAAATAAGACAAACAGACGTCCAACAAAGTGTAACAAGCAGACGTCCAACACTGTAGTGATTGCAGCGCACGTCCAGAATGCAAGAGATAGAAACTTGCGTCCACCAAAGTGATGAAAGCCAGCGTCTACCAACGTGGCATTTGGAGCGTGTCCATTAAAGTATCAGAATAGCGCGTCTATTAAAGTATCAGAATAGCTCGTCCATTAAGGTATCAGAAAGGCTCATCCAATGACGTGGCATTTGGAGCTCGTCCATCAAGGTATCAGAATGGTTTTTCCAATGACGTGGCATTTGGACTCGTCCATTAAGGTATAGGAATGGATCGTCCAATGACGTGACATATGGAGCTCGTCTACTAGGTTACGTTCAACCAGTTAGAGGAGTATCCGTCCAATGACGTGGCAAATGGAGCTCGTCCACTAAAGTAACAGAGGCTCTCGTCCACTAGAGTAACAGAGGCTCTCATCCACTAGAGTAACATAAGTGCTCGTCCACTAAAGGTGACAGAAGCGCTCGTCCACACTAGTCTTTGGACTTGCTGAGACCTTAATATGGAGCTCGTCCACTAGCCCGAATAAAATCTTAAATGGCTAGATAGACGTGATTATTTTCAAGATGGAAGCACTTATCTTATAAACACGAATTCTATAAGGATTATCATAATCGTATTTCAAGAACCAGAAAGAGACTTGAAGCCTTCTCTTCTACTCAGTTTCATGATTATCAAGAAAAGTCAGAAGTTATTCTCTTAAGCAACCTTGGATAATCAGAACCAAAGATCAATTAAAGAATGCTTTCAACATGCTTTATTCCCTAGTATCTCTGGTCCTTACACGAAAAGGGAAGTGTATTCAGTAAAGTACAAAAAGCTCTTTGCACAACTCTGATATGGCTGTATCACAATGCATAAAGCCATGATCCTTCATGTTAGAGTACAACCAACATTCCTATTGCATTAATGATTACCCAGAACGACTCTATTGCATTAATGACTGCCCAGAACGACTCTATTGCATTAATGACTACCCAAAACGACTCTATTGCATTTAATGAAGTTCTGCTTAAAGTCAACATCTAAGGGAATGTCTCTAACGGATCCTAAATGCTTGAAGACCATAAATACAGAAGTCATTGAAGATGAAGAAAAAGAGAATACACATTGCATTAAAAAGTCATTGCTCTGCGCATCAATTTCTTCATTCTTTCATTCTGTATACTTCAATCATTTGAAGTTATTTTCGCAAACTTTCATAAGCTTTACATTTAAACCACTCTCTGAGTGTTAGTGAAAGTTCTGTCTGGCTAAGTTGTATTCATTACCAACCAAATCTCTCAAACAAACCTGAGTGAGCCTGAAGAGGCTAGGTGTGCAAACAATACTTGTCTTGAGCCTGGAGAGGCTAGGTGTGTGCAAAGAATACTTGTCTTTGAGCCTGAAGAGGCTAGGTGTGCAAATAATACTTGAGTCTGTAACCTTATCAGTTATAGTGGATAAATCTTGGTGCTGTCAAGGACTGGACGTAGCTCTTTGCTTTGAATAGTGAACCAGGATAAATAACTGTGTCAATCTCTCTTTCCTTAAACTCTTTAATTGCTTTAGCTTTCTTACGTCTATCAAGTGGTGTGTTTGTAAAAATCACCCATCCATCCAGTATTCTTCCACTCGTCCAAAACTGGCCTATTTGTTTGCGAAAAGATTTCAACTTTGACTAAATTCTGATAAACACAATTCAACCCCCTATCTCGTGTTTATAATTGTCTATTTCAGGAAGATCCTAGCATATTAATTTCATCTTTTCGATAATTGCTTAATCTTCCTTGGTCCATGACCAAAGGACATCTTTCTTTAATTTTTGTTGAAGTGCGTTCCTTTCAGCTGCAAGATCATTGATAAAACTTTCACTGGAAATATATGTCAGTAATCCAAGAATTTTTTCTAATTCCTTTTTATCTTTTAATTTGGTAGGAAAATTCCTTGATTTTTCTAACACATGCTTTTGCATTAGAATTTTTCATTTTTCAATTTCTAAACCTGAATAATTAATTTCATTTTGGGCTAATGTTGCATTTTTCTTGCTTAAGACTACTCCATGTTCTAAACATTTATTAAGCACTAATTCTACTTTATTAAAATGATCATCTAAATCTTTAATAGTAAAGATCAAGATATCATCAACATATACATAAGACAGAAATCTTTAAATTCCTTGAGTATGGAATCCATTCTTCCCTGAAATATTCCTGGTGACTGCTTCATTCCCATTAGAAGTACATTCCATTCATATTGACCTTGAGGACAACTAAATACTGTTTATGCTTTAGATTCTTATGATAATCTAATTTGATAAAATCCTAATTTGCAATCAAAGGTACTAAACCAATTCATATTTCTAATTCGTTCAATAATTAGATCATTTCTTGGGAGAAAATAAGCATCACCTTCCATTGCATCATTTATTTGTTTATAATTGATTACCATTCTTTTTTTCCCCTTTTTATTTCATTATGATTTTCTACATAAAAAGCCGGTGTTGAATGCTTACTTTTTGATAGCCTAATTAATCCTTTTTTTTTTTTTCATATTTCTTCAATATCTTTTGCGAATTCATCTCTATCTTGTTTTGTATAAATCATAGGTTTACATTTTACTTCTTTAGTTGGATCTTTTAATTTTAATATAGTCAACTCAGTATTTTTGTTATTAATATTTGGATCTAGTGGATTTTCACTACATACTTTGTCTAAAAGTTATTCTATATGAGCTGGAACTCTTCTATTCGGTTCTAAATTTATTAATATATGACGAATTTTTAAACATATTTCTCTGACTAACTCACCACGATTCAGCTCGCTAAGCTCTGATTTCTTTGACTAAATACATTCAGAAAAATGAATAATTGGGATGTTAATTATTTCTCTTTTTTGTTTCTTATAAATATATGGTGTCTTTAGAAATATATAGTCTAAATACTAGGAAAATGATGCATATCGTCTTAAAAAGTTATTCCCAATAATCATATCTACGCTTGTATCTTATTGGTATATTGTTGGTACCACAAATAATTTTTCTTGTATTATTAGTGTAATTCTTGTTACCACCCAGAATGGTGGATGTATAGATCCATCTGCTATTTGTATTTTGACTGGTTTTTCTAATTTTTCCCATTTATCAAATAATGCTCTTGGCCAGTATCTATATATGCTTTAGTTTCTCTATTAATTTTTTTTACTATTATTTTTATATAAGTATTATTTGGATTCTGTTTCTTCTGAAGATAATTCATTTTCGAGATATTCATATATACTTTCTTCAGTATCAGTTAATCCTTTTTCTAATAGTTCGAGTTCATATATTCGATATACTTGCTTTATTAATTTTGATTAATCTTTAAATTCTTGCTCTTTTTGTTGAGGACATTCGTTTGCATAATGACCTTCAACATTACATATCCAACAAATATATTTCTTTTTTTCTTTTGGGCAATATTTTCTTGGTGTTGATTTATTTTTTCTAAAGAATTTTTTCTTATTGTTTTTATAACATGTTTTCTTCCTTGGACATTTTCTTTTTAATTTTGGTTACTTATAATATCTTTTTTTTCTTACTGGCTTGTCACAACCATAATTTCCAGGCTTTTCCATTTCTGGAATATCACAACAAATTGCATTACTTCCTCTATTTAATTGTCTTATTGTTTCTCTTGCTATATATTGTTCTCTTAACTTTTGATATAGAATTTGAATAATTCTTCCTATGGTATCAGCTGTTTCATCTTGCCTAGATTCCCATAATTTCTTTATTTTAGTGTTAAGAGGGTATGGTAATTTGTCTATAAAAATATATTTATATATTTCTTTTGTTTCTTCATTTAGTTTATAATAATATTTTTGATATTCACAAATAAAGCTTTCTATTTGACACATATCACATATTTGCATTTTAGTTAAATGAGTTTTAGCCTTTTCTCGTAAGAAATTACTTATTTTTTCTTGTTGTTCAAACATATTATATCCTGTAAATTATTGATAGATTAAAGTCATGATTAATTTGGTAAATTCTTAATTATTATTTACTAATCTTGCATGTTGCTGCCAAGTTTCATCTGTAATGCTTTGTAAAAACTTTTGTACATTTCCTATTGTTTTAAATAATAAGAAGTTTTTTACATCTAGCATATTTAGTTTATGAAAATTTTCATCAGTTGTTATTAATAATATTATTTCATTAGTCCATTGTAGTAATACTTTTTCTTTATTTCTCGCACAATCAATATTTAGTATATTTCCTAATCTTATTGATTCATAATGAGGTTTAAATTCTTCTTGAATTTTTGTCCATTTGTTATTTTTTCTTGCATATCATTTTTTATACATCGTTTCTTCTTCCTTTTTATCCCATGCTCCATCAAGAGTATATCTATATTTTTCCCATTTTCTTTTGGGCTTTGTTCCACTATATTTTCATTTTTTATATAATTTTATTTAGATTCTAAGGTCGAACTATAATTTAAAATTATTTCCTCATTTTCATCATTTTCTTTTATTACTTGATCTATGTGATCTATTTTTTGTATTTGATCTTGTTCTTCTTCAATTATTTTAAATTGTTCTAATAATTGTTGAATTTCTTCTAGATCATTGGATTTCTTTAATGTTTCCATATATTCGTCTTTTATCATCTCCATGAAGTTACTGGTTTAAATAATTTTGATGGTTCCAAATATGTTTCCTGTTTTACTATTATTTTATATAGTTCTCTTAATTTTAATAATTCTTCTAAATATTTTATTGTTATACATTTATTCTTTTCTTTATCTTCTAAAAGATGTTCTGATTGGTCAAGAACTTGTTTAATTTTTTCAATATCTTTATTTTCGTCTATTTTTTTGTCTTTACTTATATTAGTTTTTTTTTTGAACCAACTTATATTAGTTAATATATCTCTAATATTATTTACTTCACTCTATCATTTTTGTATTCTATTATAAGTACAGTTTACAATTTTATTAATAATTTTTATTAATTGGGTAATATTTTTATTTTTAATTTTTAATTTTTAATTTTTCTATTACTTCGAATTTTATTACCATTTTTTCGGATAAATCTGTTATTTTAATATTTTAATTTTCAACATTACCGGAATCCATAAAATTATGGGATGAGGAATATGTATACTGACACCTGTCTCTTAATTTATTGTCAATAAAGTGATTGGATGTGTTGAAAGATTTGTGACCATACAAAGACATTCTTGTCTCTTGTCCTTTGAGCCGTCCGATCGAAAAATATTACCGTTGCAATGCACCCGCTCTACTTCCATGTTTGTCTTTAGATATTTCAAAACCCTTCTTCTTCCAATATAAAAGGAAACAGAGACGCAGCCACCACAGTAATCCCTTCATTCTCACTGTTGAAACAATGTATTCATCAATATCAAAGATGAAATCTGATCGCAAGCCTCCACTACTCCCTAGATCCCCCGTGCGTCTTCGATGTCGCCCTGTTCTTCATCCACCTACCTCTCTCACTCTTCAAACCCCACCAGGTATGCTTCTTTTTCATCTCTAACCAAGGTTCAAATCTGGGTCCGAAACCGAAATCCAAGCGTGTTGGTTTTGGTCGCATCGTCATCCTAATTATAGCTGCATCGGTCGCGTGCAACTGCAATTTAAAACTTTGATATCTACACTACTAATTTACCCTTTTTTTTTTATTTGTCTACTTGGCATAGGTTCTTTGGCCAAATATAAAAAACAACCAACTCGCTCTCTGGTGGTCGAAGAATCTGCACTGAGACCTGAATACCGCACTATCTCGTGTGAGTTACGGGATCTGGCAAAGATGGTTCGAGATGAATTTGGCAAAGCAGATTCAGAAGATGTAAGTGGTGCCAATTGTTGCAGTGTGAATGCAGGTGTTGTGTTTGAGAGGGGGAGGTTTTACAATGAATACTCTGCTAGAAGAAACGAGAGGCTGAAGAGGAAGAAGGGAGTGGTGGTGGGTGAAGGTAAGGCTGCACATGCTCTTGGTGTTACCATGGAATCTGGAAAGAAGACTATTTCAAGAAGCCTCAAGAGATCTGTTTCTGCAGCTTATTCAATGGAGATGCAGCAGGGGACTGAAACTCCAAGGTACATGCTCAGAAGCAGATGCAAGGAAAATAAGAAACCTCCTCTGCCTACAAATCTTGATAAATCTGTTCTTGGGGAGAAAAAGAAGACTGGAGCAACAAGAGTTGGGAGAATTTGAAACCTTTATGGCTTTCTTTTTTTCCTTTTTCTTTTTAAGGACAACTTTGATACTGGGTTGAATCTTGTTCTCTATTTTGGTTAGAGTTTATGTTTCTTTTACTCAACAACAGTGGAATGAACTGGACAGGGTTTGTTATTTAAGATCAATTTTATAATTCTTGATATGAAAGCATGTAAATTCTAAAATTCATAAATTGGTTGATACTTGATATGGTTGATTTATTAATCAATTAATTTGAATCATTTGTAAAGATAAAGAGAATTTATCAAGATCATAGATATAGTTCACCAAATCTTCCTGTTAGTTTCTCTGATGATCTCAACTAGAGGAATTTTATTAAGATATGAAACATAGTTTAAGGTAAACCACAAACGCACTATATACATCAGAGGTACCTCTCGTTTGCTTCTACATCATAGTTTGACGGGCAAACGTTTCTCCAAAATTTACATCAAACTCCATTTATTGATCCAAAAACATGCCAAGGAAAAACTGCTAAGATTCACAACCGAAAAAGTTCCTTAGTTGTCTGCGTCTTCTAGTTTGTCCCGAACTTCACTTCATAGTTTCTACCGAAGAAGCTGTTCCCTCATGATTTTTCTGTTCCCTTGTGATTTTTTTTCTCGACATCTGCTGCAGCTAATGTCTCTTCCACCACATCCAAATTGCGAGCTTCACTTTCTGCAGAAACCGATTCATCAGGAATTTTTGCAATATCTGCTGGCACTAATGTCTCTTCCACCCCATCCAACTTGCTAGCTTCACTTTCTATAGAAGTAGATTCACCAGGAATTTTTGCAGCATAAGCTGCAGCAAATATCTTCTTTACTGCAGCAAAATTGCGAACTTCGCCTTCTGTTGAAGCTGATTCATCAGGAATTTTTGCAACATCTGCTGCGGCAGAGGTCTCTTTTACCCCAACCAAATTGCTATTACTGTTTTCTTCTTGGCTATCTTCCTTTCTATAATATACCTTTGGAATTTTTCAGATTGCATTAGCAATTCATATTTTGTAGGGAAAAGCAAAAGAAAAGCTTTAACTACGTAGCTCAAATATATTATTTAAAAATAAAAAAATATCAAACCACCCATGCACTGAAATTCATTGTCGTCACAAAGTAAGGACAGGGTAGAGGTACCTTTCAAAATCATTCTATTATTTTCAACTTCCGGCCAAACTAAATAAGCAATTCCTATTGTTATAGGGAAGAACAAATGGAGAGCTTTGCAGCTCAAATAATTTTGACACGAATAATGAACCATTAGGATGGAGCTAGTTATGAGGTAGTAGTTTGCAAGATGCACCATTACAGGAAAGAGGTATAAAATTGTGCAAATAACAAGGATAAACGAGTATGACAATATAAAGAGGGGGGTTTTAGAGGGCACCAGATCAACATACCACACAGGTACGAGAGGGGGAAAGGACCTTGAAGGAATTGGGGCGATTATTAAAATTTGTTTCAGGCACTCCTGGTATTCCTTCCGGGGATGTAAAGTGGTCTGCATCGTGCCCCACCTAGGATTAGAAAATGGTCGATCGTGTCAGCACCACAGGAAAAAAAAGGACAAGGAACACACATATTCAGGAACCATAAAATAATAGCAACTGAGTTGAACTTTTAAAATCATAGCCACGAGCCAACTGCCCCCTCCCATTCTTTTTGTTTATTGTCACATGTTACAACCACTTTTGCCCTTCACTACCTCTTACAGTTGAAATCAGAACAGTTCATATGATTTCATTGTGGTTACTTCAACCTTTTCTCCTGATCTGTTCCACGCTGCCACCGCAGTCCAATCTCACCCCTTCTTCCCATAAGCGCCCATTGGCGTGTAATATAAATCACTAAACTCAGGCGGAATATGGAATATGAGGTTTTGGGTGGGGGGGTGGGGGGATAAACAAAAAGCAAAAAAACTATAAGGGAAGCTTTTGCAATTTCAAAACATTTTGTTTAGTTCCACCTCTGACTATACTTATGTCTAATACCAGAGAGATTAGTGCTTCTTACTCTTCCATGTCCTCCAAATTCCAGATCATCACTATCCAGTGCAACTCCATATTTACCAGGCAAGTCACACCCAACTTTATACCTGCATGCTCAACGTTTCAGTGAAATCATTTGTCGCTAACAGTTATTATTGTAGCATTATTTATAGAAAATGTACCATGCACAACCTGGCATATTACATACCCTTCATAAGTATTCTCTGGATGAAAATTGAACACAAATACTAGATCTCCACGCTCAAAAACTATAACCTATAAAAGAAAAAAACCATTAGGCATTAAATATTAGCATAGCACTGAGTCACACTAGAAATTAACTAGGAGTAGCCAATGGCATTTTAGTGGCTTCAAATACCTTCTTCACAATGTTCACAACACTTATGTATATTTTCTTGAAAGCAGTCATATTTTAATCAGTCTTGATACAACACAATCTCTTATTGACTAGCAAAAAATATGAGATTATGAATAAGTATAGTCCTATCATTTTGAGGCATACTCACCTTGTCTTCTTCATTTGTGTTGCTCACTATCTGTTTGTTAGATGCAAGGAATGAAAATTTATCGTCAAGCAAGTTCATTGCTCTGTCAAATGCATTCATGAACTGCAAAAATCCCAAAAACGAAAACATAACATATCTCAAAGACAAACAACAAACTGCAAGAACAAAAGAGAATAAACAGAGTTCTGCAAAAGGAGGAAAAAAAGGAGCTCCAAGAAATCAGATTACATAGTTGCCTTTTGCAGCTCACAAAATATGCAGAATGACAATGTCGATTTTTTACCACATTTGATTCTGACTTATGAGTGGAAAATGAAGATCTGAAAATGACCAAGTCTAAAACCCTAGGATATCATCTGAACACAGTTTAACACATATTACAATCCTGACGACAAATTTTAATTTATCCATTTCCAAAGTTGATTAATTCAAATGTGTATTACATGTATCTGTTTATACCATTGTTTTTATCGCCTATTTTAAAATCATACATGAAAAATGTAGAAAAGAAAAATCAAATATTATATCTAACAAATTTATAATTGATTGATTTGTTTTAACCCAATTCAACTTTCAACATGAAATTAGGATTTTATAATTTGAATAAGTGGTTTATACTTAACAGTCAGATTCAAATGTGATCAATCTTGAAAAAATATAGCTTGATGCATAATCCTTCAGGCATAATATCAGCTTAAAGACCCAATTGATGTTGTTAAATAACTAATTTGGGCGCTTATTGAAAAGTCCCCACCAAGAGATGAAGCTCACAAATGAGATGTTGATGTTCTGTGTTAAGGTAATAAATAGAGAGAGCATTACCTTGTATCTCAAGTGATCTGTATCAACCAGATTCCACTGACGCTTGCACTTTTCATAACTCCATCCATTGCCTTCTCTTGGGAAATCAATCCACTCCGGATGGCCAAACTGCCTCAGGAATATAATTAACAAATGATAATGGTTGGTATACAAGCATAACAATGACAGTGAGATGCATGAACATATCTAACTATAAGCTTAACTGCTAATTAGCATTTTATTGCATAAAAAGATAAAAGTCAGGTGCGGCAGTACGAGAGTGAAGGCAGTATCCATACCTCATTGCCCATGAAATTAAGGTAGCCCTCCCCGCCTAATGCCATGGTTATGAAGTGTATCATCTGGCAAAGATTAACAGTGAATACGAGGAAATTATAAAGCAATAATAATTATATATTATATTAGCAGCTTTGCAATCCATTTCTATATGAATGATGCAGTCCAGCAGTTTTTATGATGAAATAAACAACCTTGTGAAGAGCAATCCCTCGCTCAATAGTTGGAGAAGCATCAGTCAAACAAGACATGCCAGAATACATTTCTTCGTCCATCAGGAAAAATGCAATAGTCTTGTCCCCAACAATGGCCTGCCCAAGGCAAACACTATAAAACATTGATAGTGCTGGCATTAAAAAACAATGAAATAAGGTAAATTATTGATAAGTTGCCCCCTGTAATTTCCATCATAAGGTGACACTTGACACAAATTGGCAAAGCTCATACCTGGTCATGACTTTCAGCATAAGAGATGCATTTCTCAGTGTATCTCCTATTTGTCAAACCACTAGTGATTTCCTTCATTGACCATTCATAGTCTTTCTTGTTCTTCAAGTAGTCAATCCACTTGTCGGGGATTGCCATGGCTAGACGATAGTCAAAACCAATGCCCACCTCCGAAACTGGTCGACCGAGTCCAGGCATGCCAGAAACATCTTCAGCAATGATAGTGGCATCTGGCAAAATATCATGGATCAGACAATTAGCCAGCATCAGATAGACAACAGCATCCACATCTGTCGCTTCACTAAAATATTCATTATAATCCCCTGTAAATGTAGTGTTGATTCCATGGTGATGATACAGCATTGAAGTTACTCCATCAAATCGAAATCCATCAAATTTGTACTCCTCAAGCCACCACCTTAAATTAGATAAAAGGAAACGAAGAACTTCCCAATTGGCATAGTTAAAGAGTCTACTATCCCACAATTTATGATAGCCTCTATCTCCAGTGTGGAAGTAAGACTCTTGTGAACTTTGGCCAACATCAAAGCCATTGAGTCCATCAGTAACATTATTACTAGCATGACTATGGACAACATCCATCAAAACCTGCAAACCTAGGCTATGAGCCTTATCTATCAGATATTTAAGATCTTCAGGGGTTCCAGATCTACTGCTCACAGCAAAAAAATTTGTTACATGATATCCAAATGATGCATAATAAGAATGCTCCATCACAGCCATCAACTGGACTGTATTATAGTTATTTGCTCGAATACGGGGCAAAATTTCATCTGCAAATTCCCTGTACGAGTTTATGCGAGGTTCAGAGCTACTCATTCCCACATGAGCCTCATATATCCGTGGGGCCTTGGGCTTTGGTGGACGAGGATATTTCAACTGATACCTGTGGAAAGAACAAGTGGGTGAACAAACAACATAGATAATTTCATCCAAGCTTAATCAAGAGTGGAGTGAGGAAAACAATATTTGAATTATAATTAAAGTGAAATAATTATGTATATTTTGATCAAAACATCATAAATTCATAATTAAATTTGTAATTCAATTAAAATAATTTCGTTTGAAATGTGTTTGATTCATTACTACAAAAAATATCTTAACTTCCAGAACTGTTAGAAATTATTCACATAATTTTAAAATCAGTTAATATGTGGCATACATTGATGTCCTTTGGATGTGATGCTTTATTCTTTATTGAAGATAACAAGTCAATGTATAATAATGTGACCTCTCTAAAAGGGGTGGATCCCAGTAGACACCATCATATGGTGCAGCAAATTTGGTAGTATCAACAGTGGCATGTTTAATCCAAGCAGGGATGCGGTCAACCCATACTCCATCACTTTGTCTGAATCTAAATTTCACTCTTGAATTGTGAGGTATTGCTGGACTTCCACCGACATCAGGGATCTTAATACTCCAAACGCCAAACTGGTTTCTTTCCATCTGGTGGTTGGAGCCATCCCAACCATTAAAGTCGCCAATAAGTTGTGCTTCCCTGTATTGAAAGAAGTATAACATCTGGGAAAAACTAAGCAAAACAATGACAAACTAATTTGTATCCCCAGAGATAACTTACTGTGCAGCAGGCGCCCACTCACGGTACACAATGCCACCTTCTTCTCTGTTAAATCCAAATTTCAAGTAACCTAAAAGAGAGAAGAGGTAAGGGAGAACAAAAGGTAACATTACGGTGAAAACATAACTAAAATCAGACCAATAAGTTGGTGAGGCATTTTAATATGTAGGGAAAAGGAAATCAATAGAGATGAGAGGTGAAGGAATTTGTTTCCAAGAAGCTGATGTGTCCAACATAAACACTTGATTGTTAACACAAATTTACAGTATTCTAGGTTCGTTGTGCATGCCAGATAATTTTTTATGACTTATCTACGCCTGACACTCACTGCCAAGTATCAGTGAAGTATTGCCGGACTTTATCACGGACCTATAGTTTGTTACACACAGAACCTTAGTAGTTAAATCAATTTTGTATGCATGATCATATATAGAAAAGGAGATCAGAAGTGAAACAATGCCGACAATTATAATAACCTTGTGCAAATTCCTTAAGACCTCCTTCATATTCCTCAATAAGCTTTTTCTGATCCACATATCTCTTCAGTCTATATTTGAAATGATCTTTATATGTTTCTAGGGATGGATCACTGCGCAAGATGCCAATATTTTCTCTGTCTTCCTCAATGGATGACATTGTTGATCTGTCATCTGTCATAACAGCTATGCCGTTGAAACCAGACCACACCTAGTTGAAGGAAAACAAAATGAAACAACTTATCCACGTGCTATTCACATCTGTAGATAACAGAAATACAAGCTTTCATTTTCTTTTCTAAGGAGGGACGGTGTTGTTACAGAAATAATTATAGTAATTCTTATGAACATATGGAAGTTAGTCAGACCAGAGTCCAAATGTTTCGTGTCATTTTCATTACTTCCCTTTCATCATTCACTAGTAACTCGGGAAAGAGACAAGTAGACAATGGGCGAAGTTCATCACAAATATAATACACAATGACTACTTTTATTTTTTAGTTGACAGTTGACACGTTTAGACTTTAAATGAAAGGTGGCTCACCCAAAAAATAAACTTGGGTTCCAAAATCACATTTTATGAACTGACCGCGAGAGAGCCAAACACATTGAAACTCTGTTTGGCAAGTCCAATAAGCTAGCTTATAGCTTATTTAGCTAGTTTATAAGCTTGTTTGACTGAAATAAAGGTGTTTGGCAAACAAGCTTATCTCATTAGCTTACAGCGTTTCTTCATAAGCTAATTTATTTAGTTTATAGCTAGTAGCTTATAGATTATTGTCTTTTCTCTCGTTTTTACCCCATTCATTTAATGGAATTCCCACTTTACCATGTCGATCATAAATATGTCATTTTATATTTATAAACTAATTCAACCGCTAATTTTATTAAATACTTCAAATTCAATCAGCTGGCTTTTCAGCTATCAACTAAAAATTAGCTTATGAACTATCAGTTAGCTTATTAGCTATTTTTGCCAAATGCACGAGACTTGTATTTTTTTTTTAAAAAAAATTGTTTTCACCGATACATATAATGAACCATATTTGGAGGCCATCATCATATCATTCATATGCATGACCTCTAAACAATGCTGAATATCAGTAAGGACTAAGGACAGCGTATTTGCATCGAAGCTTCTCAAGATATTTTGAAACAATTGTTTAAATAAGAGACATCAAACATATTCAAGTATACCCTCTCGTATATTGATCTTTTTGATCCAAAACTGAATCCATTACATCCATGTGGTTTCTGATGGCCAACAGTCAGATCTGTTGACTTTTGCTTTGCAAGATGCTGCTTATTTCTCAAGGTCTGTCAAAAAGAAAATTAGAAATTTATAAAGCATTACAGATAAATGCAATCAACAACAGTAGTAACAAGCCTATAACCCAGATTGCTTAAGTTCAAGTATAAAAGAAATTTAAAGATAGATGATATATCAAGAGCAAAAGCAAGTAGTTGAAAATATATAAATTATGAACACCAATGCTTGGGTTTTTTACTCTAGTATCTACTCTATATGCTGTCAATTTATATTGGAATTTGATAAACACAGGGTGTTGTTTGTGATAATTAGAATTCAATTCAGAACCTCTTACTTATTATAGATAGATAAAACAAATATATTTAAAAGGTGATCCACTCAGAAGACAGTAGTCGCTACAAACTACAAAACAGCCTTAGGTAACAAAATCTGTGAGAGTAAAACCCACGGTGTAAATCTGGCTAATATGATATCAGACGCTAGTAAATCTAGAAGGAACTGTTACACAATATCTAGGGTTAAGTTTTAAATGAATGAACGAATCAAGTGCTGATCGGCATGAAATCAAAATCACTTCCAGAAATCAAATGAAAAGGGTGAAATTAGTGAAATACGTGAGTGGTGCAGCCAATGCTTAAAGAGGCAGAAGTGGAAAGTAGAGGATGGAGGCCCAAACAGGTTATCATTATTTTTCCCAGAGTCCAAAATGAGCTTCGATCACGCTCAACATTCACCAACTTCAACTTCCAGAGAGAGGAGAGAAGTTAAATAGCAACTATTTGGGGACCCATTTTCACATGAATTATTAACCTTTGCGCCTTTTCATTGGAAGACTGTAGAGTACAGAGAAGAAACCAATCAAACTGAAAGTAAAGGATATGCTTCCCCACGTGAAGAAGCAAGCAACGGCGGAGGAATTTCCATTTGTTCAATTTTAATGATTCGCCACGAAGAAGTAAGCAACGGTGCAGGAGTTTCCATCTGTTCTATTTTAAGTTTATTAAGTTAAAATATCAAAACCGGACCAGACCGTTTATCAAAAAAAAAAAAAAAAAACCGGACCAGATCGACCGATTCGACCAGAATCGGTCTGGTGTCCGGTTCGGAACAATCGCAAAACGTGCAGAAGTGGAACCGGATGGGAACCGGTGCTGAATCGGTAAAACCGATGAAAAATGGTGGGTTACCCGATCTGAAAGATGGAGGAGAAACCAAAGTACCATGGAGAGAAAGAAAGGATCGTAGGGGGAAAAAGGACGCACACAGAGGAGACAACCGGAGCATGTAGTAGAGCGCTGTGGAGTGGCATGTGGCGGAGCAGCGCAATTGTGTGTGAGGTAGAAATGAAGAAAATGCTTTACTCTATATTAGTAAGGTACTCATGCATTCGCACGGGTCACGATTGTTTTTATGCATGTTTTAAGAGTACCTTTATATACAAAGCTATATAGGTAGAATCAAACACAGTTATATATACATAAAGATATTTAACATAAGAGTATTATTTGTACTTAACATGTATTTCTAAAGTGGTAAAGAAGAATGAAAATGTAAACTCACATGAGTAATTGATAATTCAGTCCTCGATCAACTATATGATTCTCTACATTTTTGTCAAAAGTTGACTTGAATACAAATTGAAATCCAACTTGAGAAGACACATGTATAGTCAGAACAATGTTAGTTTACAACGGAGATAAAACCTAATTTTTTTGTTGAAGGGAATGAATTCTTTAATTTACATAAGTGTATCAATATTTATATGATTTAAAATTACACTTATGCTCTTTAAATTTTATATACATCCATCCACTTCTATAGATGAGTTTAATTTCAGCTCTCCTTCTCAAATGGAAATATCAAAATGATCCCAACATGTTGAAACACATACGCAAAACAAATGACGATGCAGATAAGAAATGGGCTCTATGACATGCGTGGATTTTGGGCCAGGGCCATCCAATTTGTTGTATATATATATATATATATATAACTACCTATCTTCTTGCTCTATACCTTGTTACCTACGTATGATTCATTTGCTTTTTAATATACATATCTTTATTTTGTTTTAATTAATATATATCTTTCAAAAAAAGAAAAAGAAATAAAAGAAAGGGATGACTTTAGATATTATGCCATATTTGATTTGATTTGTAATTTTGCATGTTTTATATTATGAGTTATGATATTTTTAAGTTAAATTCAACTTTTAAATGAAGTTTAGCTTTTATATTGTGTTGTTTTTTGTTTAACATTGTTATATATATAATATTAAAATTAGAAAATATCACTTAATTAATATCAGTTCAATCACGATTGAATCATTGAACCTTAAATCGATACTTTCACTGTTTTAATGACCGGCTCGATTTTAAAAATATTGATTTTAACGCATCCTCCTCCTCTTACAATTTCCAACCTAAACTCCTTTAATTTTATTTTTAAAAATACACAAATGCTAACAGAGCAAAGACGTAACCAGATATTTTGAGGTGGAAGCAAAATAATATACTATAATGAACTTTTGGTCCTTATATTTTTAGGTGGGTTTTGATTTTCGTTTTCTTAAGTTGGTACCTATATAGCTTTTATAGACGCTGCTTTGTCTCATGGTGATTTAATTAGATTCATAAAATATATACAACATAAGACACAAGACACGCATGTACAAATCAGTTAAGTCAGATCTCTATGTGCCTGTTAGTTTCAGATTTTAGAGGGTCATTTCTCCATTTGCATTGAAAAAAATTGAGTTTAAAACCACTAATATTGTTTGGATAAAAAACGGGTTGAATAAAAGTGAGTTTAAAAGGCTGGGAAACGGAGTTTTGTGGACGCTTGCAAATGTAGCTTCTCGGTTGGGCATATTCAAACGCAGTTACTATTTTACACGAAGACCAACATTTCTTTTTGTCACCTAGCGAAGCAATGAGGAAAAGGTGGAATGAGAATGGTCCCTTTTAATAATTTTACTTCAAAAGTAATTCTACTTTATCATATTCAAACAAAAACAATTTTTTTAAACCTATATTTAAAATATCATTATCAAATACAAATCAATTTTTTAACCGCCGGCTTTTAAACCTATTTTAAAATATCATTATCAAATCAAATCAATTTTTAACCTAAAAATCAACGGATCCCTCCAAATACTCTTTGCATGTCACAAATTGTATTGAAGTTAATTCCTGGATATTAAGGAAGGCATCATTCCAGCTCCTTGCATCTAGTCAATTGAATTCAAACATCCTCAATTGACACTCTTTAGTATTGACATGTCAGGAAGTGACTTGCTTTCTTATTGAATTTTCATCCGAAATCCAAAACAGGGAACTTGATTTCCAAAATCTTAGAGATAAATAAAAATGAATCACAAAGTACCAAGGTGATCATGCAAACAATAGTTCTAAGAACCCAAATAATAATAATTTTCTTTCAAGCTTCTACATATCAAGCATGTCGTTGTCAATGGGTTTGACAGTCTAAAACATGTTGTCCCAGTAACCAAGTGTCCATCATAATTGTGATGTTGTACCGGACAAACACTTAAATCTTAGGATCCACAACCTTTTCATGGATGATGTAGTGGATCAGGCAATGATGAAGTGTAGGAACTGTCGAGTAATATTGCAGCAAGATGAGATATGGAACTAGATAAAACAGAAAGCTTAAGCAAGATGAAAAGAAACTTAAACACAAACAGCACAACACAAGGTTTATCGTGGTTCAGAGTTTTGAGATCCAAAACTCCTACATCCACACTGAGTTGAGACTTCATTATTCAGATCAAGAACAAAACCAATACAAGACTTTACATAGGTACGAGAAAGACTCTTTCCTCACTTGCACTCACAATATATGAACTGATAGCAATCTTCTCTAAGTCAAACAATCAGAATTACAATCAAAACTGATTACATACATCACTGCCAAGCCTTATATATTCTACACATAGTTAGATCCTCTAGGTAGTTACAACTTCTACCAACTAACTAACAGTCATAACAGAATATCACATGGCATCATGATGTATAACGGAATACTCTAGCTGCCTTCCTCTTTTAAAAAGTGACGATCCACCCGAGTTTCACAAATCTCCACCTTGGATCTTCAATTCTTCAGCTGCACTTAGAATATTCTCAGCCTCTGACAGAGGCTTATGAAATAGACAACTATAAACACGAGAATGGGGTTTGAATTGTGTTTATCAGAATTTAAGCAAAGCTGAAATCTTTTCGCAAACAGAAAGCTAGATTTGGACGAGTGGAAGAATACAGGATGAATGGATGACTTTTGTAAATACACCACTGATAGACGCAATAAAAACTAAAGCAATTAAAGAGTTTATGAAAGAGAGATTAACACGGTGATTTATCCTGGTTCACTCTTCAAATCAAAGAGCTACGTTCAGTCCTTGGCAGCACCAAGATTTATCCACTATAGCTGATAAGGTTATAGACTCAAGTATTATTTGCACACCTAGCCTCTTCAGGCTCAAGACAAGTATTATTTTCACACCTAACCTCTTCAGGATCACTTAGGTTTGTTTGAGAGATTGGGTTTGTAAAAAAATACAACTTCTCACAAGCAGATCTTTCACTAACACTCAGAGAGTGGTTTAAATGTGAAGTCTAGGAAAGTCTGCGTAATAACTTCAAAATGATTGAAGAATAAAGAATAAAAGAATGAAGAAATAAATGCTCAGAGTAATGGCGTTTTAATGCAATGTGTATTCTCTCTTTTTTCTTCATCTTCAATGGCTTCTGTATTTATGGTCTTCAAGCATTTATGATCTGTTAGAGACATCCCCTCAGATGTTGGCTTCAAGCAGAACTTCATTAATTGCAATAGAGTCGTTCTGAGTAGTCATTAATGCAATAGAGTCGTTCTGGGCAGCCATTAATGCAATAGAGTCGTTGGTTGTACTCTAACATGAAGGATCATGGCTTTATTCATCGTGCTACAACCATATCAAAGTTGTGCAGAGAGCTTTTTGTACTTTACTGAGTACACTTCCCTTTTTGTGTAAGGACCAGAGGTACTAGGGAATAAAGCACGTTGGAAGCATTCTTTAACTGGTATTTGGTTCTGATTATCCAAGGTTGCTTGAGAGAGTAGCTTCTGACTTTTCTTGATAATCGTGAAACTAAGTAGGAGAGAAGGCTTCAAGTCTCTTTCTGATTCTTGAACTAAGATTCTGATAATCCTTAGAGAATTTGCGTTCATAAGATAAGTGCTTCCATCTTGAAAATAATCACGTCTATATAGTCATTTGAGTTTTCATTCGGGCTAGTAGACGAGCTCCATATTAAGTACTCAGCAAGTCCAAAGACTAGTAGACGAGCGCTTCTGTCACCTTTAATGGACGAGCGCTTCTGTCACCTTTAGTGGACGAGCACTTCTGTTACTCTAGTGGACGAGAGCTTCTGTCACCTTTAGTGGACGAGAGCCTCTGTTGCTTTACTGGACGAGAGCCTCAGTTAGTCTGGTGGACGAGAGTCTCAGTTACTCTAGTGGACGAGAGTCTCAGTTACTCTGGTGGACGAGAGTCTCAGTTACTCTAGTGGACGAGAGTCTCTTGCAACGTCATTGGACGGATACAATTTGACCTTAATGGACGCGCTGTTCTGATACTTTAATGGACGCGCTATTCTGATACTTTAATGGACGAGCTCCAAGTGTCTTGTCATTGGACGGATAATTCTGATACCTCATTGGACGGGTTTTTCTGATACTTTGATGGACGCGCTCCAAGTGCCACGTTAGTAGACGGATAATTCTGATACCTCACTGGACGGGCTTTTCTGATACTTTGATGGACGCGCTATTCTGATACTTTAAGTAGACGCGGCCTTCTGATACTTTTAGTAGACGCGACCTTCTGATACTTTTAGTGGACGCGGGTTTCTTTCTCTTGCGTTTTGGACGTGCGCTTCAATCACTACAGCGTTGGACGTTTGTTTTAAAACACTTGTGTGTTGGACGTGAGTTTTTATCACCATACTGTTGGACGAATGATTCTCTTATTTAATCTGCACACTCAATAGATAGGTTATCAACCAATATGAAGGTTAATTAAATCATTAACCAATGTTTAGTTCTCATCAAAACTTAGGGAAATGCACATCAGACATTTTAGAGACTTAACAATCTCCCCCTTTTTGATGATGACAAACATTGAGATGATTTAATGAACCTCAAAATATCAACAAAGAAAATAGCATATATAGACAGGTTGAAATTTTCTTAAGTGTGAACAGGTCATATCATATTCATTCTATTTCTCCTATTCTCCCATTTTCATTTCTCCCATTCTCCCTATTCATTTCTCCCTTTCTCCCCCTTTTGTCAACATCAAAAAGGGTTATCAAGTTTTATTTATGAGATATGTTAAAGGCAAGATAACATGTTAAGAAAATCATAGTAATGCAGCAAGCATATTAGACATATTCCACTTAACTTATTGTATCATTACTCCCCCTGAACTAATGCTTAGTTGAAAGAACATGTATATAGGAGTAATGACAGATTTAGCATAGACTCGTTAACATTCATACATGTCATTCAACAATGAAATGCATGTTTAGATTATCTATAATAAATAAAAACCTTTCTTCTGCGAGGGGTTTAGTGAAAATATCAGCCCATTGATTTTCAGTTTTAACAAACTTAATATCAAAAATACCTTTCTGAACATAATCCCTAATGAAATGATGTTTGATTTCAATATGCTTAGCCTTAGAATGCTGAATTGGATTTTTAGTTAAGCATATAGCACTGGAATTATCACACCATACAGATATGTTATGTTCATAAATAGAGTAATCCTCAAGTTGATGTTTTACCCATAAGAGTTGAGAGCAGCAACTAGCAGCAGAGATGTATTCTGCTTCAGCAGTAGATAGGGTAATGGTTATCTGCCTCTTGCTTGATCATGAGACTAAACTTGCTCCAATGAAGTGACATCCTCCACTGGTGCTTTTTCTTTCTATTATGTCTCCAGCAAAGTCAGCATCACAATATCCCACTAATATGTATTCTTTTGATCTTAAATACAGCAAACCAAGATTAGTAGTTCCAAGCAAATATCTAAATATTCTTTTTACAGCCTTAAGATGAGATTCTCTATGATCAGATTGGAATCTAGCACACATACAGACACTAAATTGAATGCCAGGTCTGCTTGAAGTTAAGTACAGTAGAGAGCCAATCATAACTCTGTAGACAGTTTGATCTACCTTTTTACCTTCATCATCTTTGCTTAGTTTTGCATTGGGTTGCATAGGGGTTTTCATGAGCCTTGCATTTTCCATTTTGTATTTCTTGAGTATATCCTTGGTATATTTTTGTTGATGAATGTAAATTCTATCACTTGTTTGCTTGATTTGTAATCCAAGGAAGAACTTCAATTCTCCATCATGCTCATCTCAAATTCAGCTTGCATTAGACTTGAAAATTCCTTGCACAGCTTTTCATTAGTTGCTCCAAAAATAATATCATCAACATATATTTGAACTATAATAAAGTTCTCTTTAGAGCATTTTTTGAACAGAGTAGTGTCTACTTGTCCTCTAGTAAAATCATTATGCATGAGAAAAGAACTGAGTCTATCATACCATGCTCTAGGTGCTTGTTTCAAACCATATAATGCCTTTTTAAGTTTGAAAACGTGATCTGGTTTATTGGTATCCTCAAAACCATGGGGTTGTTTAACATACACTTCTTCTTCAATTATACCATTTAGAAAAGCACTTTTTACATCCATTTGAAACAAGGTAATTTGGTATTGTGCAGCATATGACATTAAAATGAGTATGCACTACAAAAAAAAGGTTGTTTAGCGACCGGAAATAGTGACCGAATTTTTCGGTTGCTTTTTGCGACCGAACTGGCGACCGATTGTAGGATCTACATGAAGTAGTGATTAGAGATAATACTGCGACCGAAATTGCGACCGAAATAGAGCGTAGCAGGGTTATCGGTCGCTATTTCCGTCGCTAAATAAAGGAACTTAAAATTCAGTAATTTTATCCTTTCTTAGCGACCGAAATAGCGACCGAATTAAATGCAACGGTTGAAAGTCAGAAATTTTATGTATTATTAGCGACCGAAATAGCGACCGAATTAAATGCAATGGTTAAATTTTATTTACATTTGCGACCGATTTGAATTCGGTCGCTAAGCTAAGCAAAAAAAAAATTAAAATCGCGCGTGTTAGCGACCGATTGAATACTCTGTCGCTAAATTTATGAATTCAAATTTCAAATTAACTCATCCCGCGACCGAATTTAGCGACCATTTTTTATTTAAGTGATTGGCGACCGATTTAGCGATCGATTATTTCGGTCGCCAAATTATAAATCCATAAAATCGTGAAATCTTTCCCTTCTTCCTCATTTCTGCCTTCTCTTCCTTCCTCCCTCACCCATCTTCGATCTTCTCCCTCGCGTTCAGGCCGCCACCACCGTGCAGTGGGCACCGCCACCACCGCCGTCTCCGGTAAGCCTCCGTCCTCCTCCTCCTCTTCTTCCATCTCTTCCCTCTTCCTCTCCTCTCTTCCTTTCCCCTCTTCCTGCTCTGTTTTTAATCCCCCCTGTTTCAGGCCGCCATACTCCGCCCCCTGCTTTCAGCCGCCATCCGCAGCTCTCCGTTCACCACGCACGCGCAGAGCTCCTCCTACCCTCTTCTCTCCTCATTTTGTGCATTCCCTGCTCTGCCTTGAGGTAACCATGCATGGACTCTCTATGTATCATTTTTTATTTTGCTTCATTGTTTCATTGCTTGCTTTATTGCTTACTACTGAGAAGAGCTACTTGTGTATTTCATGTGAGTTGTGAGTTGTGATATAGGTGACTGTGATTGAGTAGAACACCTTACCATTGTTTCTAATGTAAGTTGTGATTAATATTGATGTAAATTCCTATTTAAAAATTACTGTGGTTTTCAATTTTCATTCATATATTTATATCATGTAATGAATATTAAGATACATATAATAGATGTCATTATATGAGATGTGAGATTTGTTTAAAATAAGAAACCAAGTATATGATAAAGATTGCTTGTAGAAAGTAAGATTAATTGTGTGGAGAGCAATTAGTTTTGCTTTGAGTGCAATCAGGTTTTGGTTTTAATCCATTTTATGTTGATTATAGAATGGACCGTTAAGTGTAATGATGTATCGGGTTATTAGAACACTTCTTGTACTCTTATGTACACGACTTGCTTGTTTATAAAAAAAAATTATGGTGGTTAGTGGTTACTTGTCAAGTTTAATTCTTATGGGTTATAAATACTTGTTTGGGGGAATTGGTAAAGGTATATGAAGGGGTGACATTAATTGAGATGTGTTGTAGAGATGTAGAGATAATGGCAAGAAATTGTGGATAAAAGAGATTGAGACTGATATTACAGACATTAGTTTGTAATTAGTCTTGTTAATAGATTCATATCTTATATTTAATACTGAGATTTGTGGAAGATATGTTTTGATATGAGATATGTGAGATTTGTTTGAACTAGAAAATTAAGAATATGATACGGGTTGCTTAAGAGAAGGTAAAATTACAGGGAGAGCAAAGAGTTTTGACAGGAGAGTAAGTGTGGCTACTTTGCCAATTACGTTTTTTTTTGTTGGATTTGTCAAGTAAAGTTTTGTGATTTATAAATTTTAATATTTGTATTGGGAAATTGGTAGAGTGATAATGAGTGTGAAGATCAAGGTTTTAAATTGTGGACTGCATCACGTGATGCGGCCGCAACATCTCGGTTGCGGTGGCCACTGAAACCGCATCGGACCGTGATTGCGGACTGCATCGACCACAATATGTTTATCTTTCCATATCTTGGCTGAATTTATGTCTTTGAATATCTCACAATAGTATGATCTATAGCCTCTGTGATGCAGCTGTTTACTTGAATAATTTCATATCGTATTGTACGTGTATGCATTCTGATTGTATTGTATTTTGATTCGTTTGGAATCCATGAATTTGTTGGTTCTTGTCTGAATCTGTTTCAAAAATTTCAAAAGAGGGTTTTAGGGATTTCAAGTTCTTGTTCACTTCTTTGTAAACAAAAAAATATTCTTTGTTGGAGTATGAAATGATCTAAAAACACTATTGTAGCCTGTAATTCCAAGAGAGCTTTTCACTCATTTTGAATCGGATTCATTTGGTAATTCTACTTATCTCTTTTCTGTTTGATGATGTAAATTTATTGAAGGCTAGTACTTATATCTGAGCATGTTCATACATTTGGATTGCTATGAAGAATAGTTTATTCTCTTTAAAATAAAAATCTTTCAATAACAATGAATCAATGTAATTAGAATAATTTGATATGTATTTATTGATAACTTGTTTGGAAATGATTATGGAATCATATTTGTATATATTTACATTATAAGCATTGGAATGAAATGATAAAGTGTTATTAGTTCGTAAATGGCATGACTTTGTTGTTGTTAATATTCATTTACTAATTTAAAGTCCATGAGCTTAATTAGAAAGTATCTTCTTGAAGCCAACAAAAGCGAGTCTCTTAGATAATGAAGGATTAAGTATAGGGTTAGATAAAATGAAGGGTTAGGCACAGTTTGCCAGGCACATGCATGACGTGCCGTCATCATTAAAACATTATTCACATTAGAAAGCAGCTTTGTATACAATATTATG
This sequence comes from Sophora flavescens, assembly GCA_030762895.1. Lineage (NCBI taxonomy): Eukaryota > Viridiplantae > Streptophyta > Magnoliopsida > Fabales > Fabaceae > Sophora > Sophora flavescens. The sequence continues at coordinate 19,629,574 of CM061067.1, forward strand.
AAAACAACTCTGGTTTTTTACTCATTTGTTTTATTAGGAAATGGAGCTTTCCAGAAATAGTTGTTGATGACCATCCTTACTAGGTTATCTAGGCACTTCCGGTAGGAAAAGTCCTCTCTATGACCATCCTTCAAAACGACGTAAAAGCATCTGCTTTCCTGAAAACTACTATGTTTGCTAATATGTAAAGTTGCATGTGAAGTTGCATTTATTTGTTCTATTTTAACATGATAGTATGCTACATGGATCTTTCCATCTTTTCTTATTATCACTTGATGAAGTTTAGACATATGACTTGTTTTCCTTATCGTTTTATCAGAAAATGGACCCGACTAAATGTTTTGAGACAGCCATCCATATAGACCAGGTACAGTATCTCATCAACTTAAGAATAACGATCGGATTCACGTAATGATGGTTAAGGCATAAACTAATCATTTACTAAATTGTTCTTGTGTATTTGCAGGATTTGATTTCAATCCCGCGATCATTCTACCGTCGTTGGGGACAACAAATACCTCGTGTTGTGACTATTGAAGACAAAAGCGGAAATCTGTTCAATGGGAATATAGTAATCCATGAGGATCGCCCATATTTTGCAAATGATACAAATGGTATCGTGGGAGTTGTATTTGTTGTCCACTGGTGCATTGGCAAAGTTTAAGTACCTTGGGGGTTCTCGTTTCTACATGTTCATCCCTTTGGAAGATTGATGAGTTTTGATATTTTGATTAGTACTTATTGACTGTGGTGTATTTTTATGTTTTGATAGTTAATTAATACTTATTAAACTTTTTTTTATAAACCATTATTAAACTTGCGTTAATTAATGTATATGTTTTCTTGATCATATTGACTGTGGTGTTTTGGATCGTTAGTACATCATATTTATGTTTTCTATTTATTTAAAAAAAATATTAGTGTATTTTGTTTATATCAGAAATTAAAAATCAATGGGGTAATAGTTGAAAAACTATATTTGGTCGGCAGGATCATTACAGGAAAAAAAAAATCAAAATTTTGCGACCGAAATAGCGACCGAATATCGGTCACCAAATTAGGCGAGCTGGGTATGCGACCAACTATACGGCGATCGAAATATATACTTTTGCAACCAAAATATCGGTCGCAGATTTGCGACCAAAATATAAGTTTGGTCGCTAAACATTTAGCGACCAGGGTTTCTGCCCCTTAATTCGGTCGCTAATTCGGTCGCTATACAGTTTAGCAACCGAATTATCATGTTTAGCGACCGAAATATTCGGTCGCTAAATAGGTTTTTTTTGTAGTGATGGCTTCTATTCTAGCTACAGGTGCAAATGTTTCAGTATAATCAATATCTTCTTGTTGGTTATAGCCTTGAGCTACTAACCTTGCCTTATTTCTGACAACTTTACCATCTTCATCTAATTTTTTTCTGAAGACCCATCTTGTTCCAATAACTGACTTGTTTTTAGGCTTAGAGACAAGAGTCCAGACATCATTTCTGGTGAACTGGTTAAGTTCTTCTTGCATAGCAAGAATCCAGCTTTCATCCTCAAGAGCTTCTTCCATGCGTTTAGGCTCCAAATCAAAAATAAAGGCCACATTGCTTGATTCTCTTAATGTGGATCTGGTTCTTACTCCTTCAGAAGGATTTCCAATAATAAGATCCTTAGGATGATGAGTGTTGAACTTCCAATCCCTTTTGAGATCATCATGAAGATCTTGACTTGTCTGCTGACTGGTCTGTTCCACTTGTCTTTAAGCCTCAGGCACAGGTTCTGTTTTGGTTAGATCTGGTTGTTGACTTTCTGGCTTGTTTATATCAAGACCTGCAAGATCATCTTCTAGATCTGATAGTTCTTTATCAGTCTTTAAACCATTATTGAGTTTAACATGAACAGATTCTTCAATAATACAAGTTCTTGAATTGTAAACTCTAAAAGCCTAGAACTTTTCAGAATAACCTACGAAAATACCTTTATCTACCTTAGAATCAAACTTTCCAACATTATCTTTGGTATTCAGAATAAAACATTCACATCCAAAAGCATGAAAATAAGATATGTTGGGGCTTTTTCCTTTCCACAATTCATAAGGAGTCCTTTTGAGAAAAGGCCTAATAAGTATTCTGTTTTGTACATAGCAAGCAGTGTTTACAGCTTCTGCCCGGAAGTACTTAGGGAGATTATTTTCATTGAGCATAGATCTAGCCATATCTTGCAGAGATTTGTTCTTTCTCTCAACCACTCCATTTTGTTGTGGAGTTCTAGGTGCAGAGAAATTGTGAGAGATTCCATTCTCCTCACAGAACTGTCTAAACTGCTCATTTTCAAATTCTCCCCCATGATCACTTCTAAGGGTAGAAATACAAAAACCTTGCTCATTTTGTACTCTTTTGCAGAATACTGAGAAAGCCTTAAAAGACTCATCCTTGTGTGTTAGGAAGAGTACCCATGTGTATCTAGAATAGTCATCAACTGTGACAAATCCATATTTTCTTCCAGCCAGGCTTGCAACACTAACTAGTCCAAACTGATCCATGTGTAACAACTAAAGAGGTCTCGAGGTTGATATTTGGTTTTTAGATTTGAAACTTGATTTTATCTGTTTACCTCTCTGACATGCATCACACAAGACATCTTTCTTAAAGCTAATATCAGGCAATCCTCTCACGAGATTATTCCTTTTTAATTCAGAAATTAGTTTCATACTAGCATGTCCTAGTTTCTTATGCCATAACCATCTCTCATCCTCTTTAGACATCAGACAGGTTACACTTTGATCTGAGAGATCAGACAGTTCAATCTTATAAAGATTTTGTTGCCTTTTAGCTAAAAAGAAGGTTTTGTCACTACAGTCTTTAACTATGCATACATCCTTGGTAAAGGAAACATCAAAACCACTATCACATAATTGACTTATGCTAAGAAGGTTGTGTCTTAATCCTTTACCAAGAGAACATTAGATATTGAGGGAAGAGGGGGTTTACCACCAATAGTACCAATTACTATAACCTTCCCTTTCTGATTCCCTCCGAAGGCAACGTGTCCTCCTTTCTTAAGTTGGAGGTCTAGGAACATAGACCTTTCACCTGTCATATGTCGCGAGCAGCCACTGTCCAGGTACCAGCAGTGGTGTTTTCTTTGTCTTATTGAGGACATCTGCAACAGAGATTATTTGATCTTTAGGTACCCATATTTTTTTGGGTCCTTTTCTGTTAGTTCTAGGAGTCTGTGAGGACTTCCTTCTCTTCTTATGGATACACTTAGACATAACATGCCCAGTTTTTCCACAGAAGTTACAAATAGGTGTTGATTTGGTTACAGTTGACTTAACATATACTTTAAAAGCTTTAGTTGATACTTTATGATGTGTCTGATGGATATATCCAATACATTCTTTGTTAAGAGAGTGCTTCTGACTACCAAGTAGCTTAGTCAGATTGTCTCTACCATTAACAAATTTGGCAAGATCAGAAGTGAGCTCTTCCACTTTCTGTTGAAGTTTTTCAACTTCTTCGGATGGTGATGTTTCACTTGAGATCTTAGCTTCATTAGACTTTTCAGTCTTCAGCTCACTGTTTTCTTTAGCCAGCTTCTCACACTCTTGAGATTTCTGTTTATGCTCACTGGTGAGATTTACATACTCTCTCTTGAGGGATTTGAAGGCTTTAGATAAGCAGTTGGATTCCTCCACCAACTCCTCATAGGCATCAAGTAATTCCTCATAGTCAGGATGTACCTCATCGTCAGAGTCTGAGTCATTGTTGGCCATCAAACAGAGATTGACTTCTTCCTCAGTTTCTTCATCAGAGGATGTTGACTCCAGATCCTCCCAAGTAGCCATCATTCCTTTCTTCTTCTTCTTGAAGAATTTATTAAAAGGGGCCTTCTTGAGTTGAGGACATTCAGCCTTGAAGTGACCGGGCTTCTTGCATTCATAGCAAACAATTGGACTTTTGTCTGTTGAGGTGGATTCTTTGAAGTTCTTGTCCTTGTTGAACCTTCTGAATGGCCTATCCCTCTTGAACTTCTTTTTCTGTAGGAAAAGCTTTATTTTCCTGGTCAGGAGAGACAATTCTTCATCACTCTCAGAATCATCGAGTTCTGATAGGTCAGCATCACTGGATGACTCATCTGCCTTCAGAGCCTTGGAACCTTTTGCTGACTTTTGATAAGCTTTCAGAGCAATTGACTTGCCCTTCTTTGGTGCAGCTTCATCTCCAAGTTCTTGCTCATGCACAGTGAGTGTTCCAAGAAGTTCATCCATAGTCAAGGTAGTGAAATCTTTGGCTTGGGAGATAGCAGTGACCAAAGGTCTCCACTGTTTAGGTAGACTTCTCAGAATCTTACCAACCTTCTCAGCATCGGTATAGACTTTGTCAAGAGATTTTAAACTATTGATGATAGTTTGAAATCTTCCTATCATCTGAGCAACATATTCTCCTTCCTCCATGATGAACAGTTCATACTTTCTAACAAGTATGGCAATCTTTGACTCTTTGACCTTTGTTGTTCCTTCATGTGTGACAGCTAAGGTGTCCCATATTTCTTTTGCAGAGTCACAGGCACATACCTTCTCAAACTCATCCGGACTGAGAGCACAAATGATGTTGTATCTGGCTTTGTGGTTCAGCTCCCATTTTGATTTTTCTGCAGCAGTCCACTGAGTTTTTGGTTTGTCAGTGTTATCATCATTCTTGGGAATGAAAGGACCATATGTGATGACATCCCAAAGATCAGAGTTTGTGGATAGAATAAACCATTGAAATCTATCCTTCCAGTAGTTGTAGTTTTCTCCATTGAAGTAAGGAGGTCTGGTTAGGGAAGCTCCTTCAGTCTGATGACTTCCACTTGAACTAGCTCTAGCCGTCATGTCTATTCTTCAGGACCTTTTACCTCTACACTGTTAGATGCTCAACCCACAGGCTGAGCTCTGATACCAACTGAAATAGACAACTATAAACACGAGAAGGGGGGTTGAATTATGTTTATCAAAATTTAAGCAAAGTTGAAATCTTTTCGCAAACAGAAAGCTAGGTTTGGACGAGTGGAAGAATACAGGATGGATGGATGACTTTTGCAAATACACCACTGATAGACACAAGAAAAACTAAAGCAATTAAAGAGTTTATGAAAGAGAGATTAACACGGTGATTTATCCTGGTTCACTCTTCAAATCAAAGAGCTACGTCCAGTCCTTGGCAGCACCAAGATTTATCCACTATAACTGATAAGGTTACAGACTCAAGTATTATTTGCACACCTAGCCTCTTCAGGATCAAGACAAGTATTATTTTCACACCTAGCCTCTTCAGGCTCAAGACAAGTATTATTTTCACACCTAGCCTCTTCAGGCTCACTTAGGTTTGTTTGAGAGATTGGGTTTGTAAAAAAAAATACAACTTCTCACAAGCAGATCTTTCACTAACACTCAGAGTGTGGTTTAAATGTGAAGTCTAGGAAAGTCTGCGTAATAACTTCAAAATGATTGAAGAATAAAGAATAAAAGAATGAAGAAATAAATGCTCAGAGTAATGGCCTTTTAATGCAATGTGTATTCTCTCTTTTTTCTTCATCTTCAATGGCTTCTGTATTTATGGTCTTCAAGCATTTAGGATCTGTTAAAGACATCCCTTCAGATGTTGGCTTCAAGCAGAACTTCATTAATTGCAATAGAGTCGTTCTGAGTAGTCATTAATGCAATAGAGTCATTTTGGGCAACCATTAATGCAATAGAGTCGTTGGTTGTACTCTAACATGAAGGATCATGGCTTTATTCATCGTGCTACAACCATATCAAAGTTGTGCAGAGAGCTTTTTGTACTTTACTGAGTACACTTCCCTTTTTGTGTAAGGACAAGAGGTACTAGGGAATAAAGCATGTTGGAAGCATTCTTTAACTGGTCTTTGGTTCTGATTATCCAAGGTTGCTTGAGAGAGTAGCTTCTGACTTTTCTTGATAATCGTGAAACTGAGTAGGAGAGAAGGCTTCAAGTCTCTTTCTGATTCTTGAACTAAGATTCTGATAATCCTTAGAGAATTTGCGTTCATAAGATAAGTGCTTCCATCTTGAAAATAATCACGTCTATCTAGTCATTTGAGTTTTCATTCGGGCTAGTAGACGAGCTCCATATTAAGGACTCAGCAAGTCCAAAGACTAGTAGACGAGCGCTTCTGTCACCTTTAGTGGACGAGCACTTCTGTTACTCTAGTGGATGAAAGCTTCTGTCAACTTTAGTGGATGAGAGCCTCTGTTGCTTTACTGGACGAGAGCCTCAGTTAGTCTGGTGGACGAGAGTCTCAGTTACTCTAGTGGACGAGAGTCTCAGTTACTCTAGTGGACGAGAGTCTCAGTTACTCTGGTGGACGAGAGTCTTAGTTACTCTGGTGGACGAGAGTCTCTTGCCACGTCATTGGACGGATACAATTTGACCTTAATGGACGCGCTGTTCTGATACTTTAATGGACGCGCTATTCTGATACTTTAATAGACAAGCTCCAAGTGCCACGTCATTGGACGGATAATTCTGATACCTCATTGGACGGGCTTTTCTGATCCTTTGATGGACGCGCCCCAAGTGCCACGTTAGTATATGGATAATTCTGATACCTCACTGGACGGGCTTTTCTGATATTTTGATGGACGCACTATTCTGATACTTTAAGTAGACGCGGCCTTCTGATACTTTATTAGACGCGGCCTTCTGATACTTTTCTTGGACGCAGGTTTCTTTCTCTTGCGTTTTGGACGTGCGCTTCATTCACTACAGTGCTGGACGTTTGTTTTAAAACACTTGTGTGTTGGACGTGAGTTTTTATCACTACACTGTTGGACGAATGATTCTCTTATTTATTCTGCACACTCAATAGATAGGTTAGCAACCAATATGAAGGTTAATTAAATCATTAACCAATGTTTAGTTCTCATCAAAACTTAGGGAAATGCACATCAGACATTTTAGAGACTAAACAGCTTATGCTTCAAGTCTTCAAATATTCACCAAGTCCAAACAATGAGCAAACTTGGTGCCAGGAACAACTTTAGTTAACATATCAGCAGGGTTGTCATCAGTATGCACTTTCTTTACTTCATTCAGTTTCTACGCAATAATGTATCGGATGTAGTGAAGCCTTATATCTATGTGCTTTGTCCTTTCATGGAAAACTTGGTTTTTAGAAAGGCAAATAACACTTTGGCTATCACACCATATTGTAACGGGAATAGACTTTCTTTCAAGCTCATTCACTAGGCCTTTCAACCAGATTGCTTCTTTAACTGCTTCTGTTAAGGCTATGTATTCCCATTCAGTTGTAGAAAGTGAAACTATAGACTGCATGTTAGCTTTCCAGCTAATAGTGTTGCCATAAAAAGTAAAGATATACCCTGTCAAAGACCTACGTTTGTCCAAGTCTCCTACATAATCTGCATCTACAAAGCTTGCCAAATAGTTAGAATTACCTTGAGATTTTCCATAAACAAGACCAGTAGATTTAGACCCTTTAAGATATCTAAGAATCCACTTAATAGCAGTCCAATGTTCTTTGTAAGGATTGGCCATGAACCTGCTAACTAAGCTTGCTGAGTATGCCAAGTCAGGCCTTGTGCAGAAACAACATGAGTAGAAACAGCTTTAGCCTCATACATATTAAACATTTTCAACAATTTTTCAACATAACCTGTTTGAGAGAGATACAGCAGGACCTGATTCTTGTTTGTGTATCTGCATGCCAAGGATTTTCCTTGCAGCCCCAAGGTCCTTCATTTCAAATTCAGAATTGAGTAAATCTTTCAAGTTACTAATTGCTGGTTTATCTGCACTTGCTATCAACATGTCATCAACATAAGGAAGAAGATAAATGAAGCAATTTGAACTTGTTTTATTAAAATAAACACAGTTGTCATATGAACTTCTCTTGTATCCCTTTGAAATTACAAAGGAATCAAATCTAAGGTACCATTGTCTAGGGGACTGTTTCAGTCCATAGAGAGACCTTTTTAATAGGCACACTATTTGTTCTTTTCCTTTTTCAATGAATCCCTCAGGTTGGTTCATATATATTTGTTCATCTAATTGACCATGTAAAAAGACTGTTTTTACATCCATTTGCTCTAATTCTAAGTTATGTTCAACTACTAAGGTTAATATTATCCTAATGTTAGTGTGTTTCACCATAGGGGAAAAGATTTCATTGAAATCTATCCCTTCCTTTTGTGTAAAACTTTTTTCCACTAATACGGCCTTGCACCTGCTCTTCTCAACACCTGGCACTTCTGGCTTCCTCTCATAGACCCACTTACAACCCCAAATTCTTTGATTTTCTGGTTTTTCAACCAAAATCCAAGTTCTGTTTTTCATCAAGGAATTGATTTCCTCAGTCATGGCTATTATCCATTCATCCCTATCAGGTCTTGAAATTGCATCCTTATAGCTTATAGGATCAGTGCTTTGGTCTTCCAATTCTATGCTCAATGCATAGGCTATCAAGTCAGTATATCCAAATCTTTGTGGTGGCTTGATCTGCCTTCTTTTCCTGTCTCTTACATGGTTGTAAGTGTCAACAGTATGCTGGTTTGAGGAGGTGTCCTCATCATTCTGTGATGTTGTTGACTAATCTGTATCAATTTCACTTTCAGTGGTTTCCTCCACCTCCAAGTGAGCACCATGATCAGGATTATTATGCTCTGTAGAGTCCTTAATCTTCTGCTATTCATCATTGAGTGTCTCTTGCTGTTTTTCTCCCAGCATATCTTCCTCTCTAAACACAACATCCCTGCTAAGAATTGTTCTTGAAACTGAAGGTTGTGTCAACCAAATTTTGAATCCTTTGACACCATCACGGTAGCCAAGAAAAATACATTTCTTAGCTCTAGGTTCAAGCTTCCCATCATTAGTATGTATATAGGCAGTGCATCCAAAAATTCTCAGGTTATCATAGCTTGGAGGCTTACCTGTCCAGAGCTCTTCTGGAGTCTTAAAACCAATAGCACTTGAGGGGCATCTATTAATCAAGAAGCATGTAGTGTTGATCGCATCCCCCCAAAATTTCTTAGACAATTTTGCATTTGACAACATGCACCTAACCCTTTCTAGAATGGTTCCATTCATTATCTCAGCAATACCATTTTGCCGAGGGGTCATCCTCACTGTTTTGTGCCTTGTAATACCACAGTCTTTGCAAAATTATGAGAATTCCTCACTCAAGCATTCTAAACCATTGTCTGTTCTTAACACCTTTACTTTCTTTCCAGTTTGATTTTCCACAAGTGTCTTCCATTGTTTAAAGCACTTAAATGCTTGGTTCTTGTGTTTCAAAAGATAAACCCATACTTTCCCTGACCAATCATCTATGAATGTTACAAAATATCTAGCTCCTCCTAAAGATGGAACTTTAGATGGCCCCCAAATGTCTGAGTGTACATAATCAACTATGCCTTCAGTGGTATGGATGGCATAGGGAAAATTCACTCTTTTATGCATGCCATACAAGCAATGTTCACAGAACTCTAGTTTTTCTAAGTTTCCCTTTCCAAACAGACCTTGCTTATGCAATATTTCTAATCCCTTTTGACTCACATGGCCTAGTCTAAAATGCCAAAGTTTTTAAGAAAAGGTTTTGGAAATTGAAACTAGTCCTACTGAGTTGGGAATAGAGGTACCTTGCAGTTTATAAAGGCCATTTATCCTGACACCTTTCAGCACTTTCATAGAGTCCTTGTACACTCCCATAACTCCACATTCTCCTTTGAAAACATAGCCTGCTTGATCCAGCATACCCAAGGAGAGGAGGTTTCTCTTGAGATCAGGTACATGTCTCACATTTGGTAGGATCTTTGAGGAACCATCTGACAGCTTCAGCTTGACAACTCCAATTACAATGACTTTGCATGCAACATTGTTGCCAATTAGAACCTTTCCACCATCAATTTCTTTGTATGATCGTTGAACCAATCTTGATTAGGGGTCATGTGGAATGAACACCCTGAATCAAGGATCCACTCATCTGCACAATTCTCAGTGGAAACTGCAAGAACATCAGCATTATCATATCCATCTTCAGCTACTGCAGCATCAGAAACTTCTTTGCCTTTTGAGTCTTCTTCTTTCTTCTTTCAGGACATTCTGTCCTGTAATGTCCATCTTTGTGACAGTAGTAACAATTCTTCTTGAATTTGGATTTTGATCTGTGCTTTCCTTTGTTCTTATTCTCATGCTTGTCAGATCTTCCTCGAGTTATTAACCCTTCTGCATCTCCATTCATTCCCTTTTATGTAATTCTTTTCTTTAATTCTCTTGAATTCAAGGTGGCCTTAACCTCCTCCAAGGTGAGAGTCTCCCTTCCGAACAGTATAGTATCCACAAGGTTTTCAAAAGATGGGGGTAAAGAACATAGTAACATTACAGCCTGATCTTCTTCATCAATTCTAACATCAACACTTTTAAGATCAAGAACAGCTTTTGTGAATAAAGAAACATGTTCTTTAATTGAAGCTCCTTCTTCCATCTTCAACTGATAGAGCCTCTTCTTCAAGTAGAACTTATTGGTGAGAGACTTTGTCATATACAAGCTTTCTAACTTAAGTCATACACCTGCTGTTGTGATTTCTTCAGCCACTTCCTTTAGGACTTCATCACTGAGAGAGAGGATAATGGTGCTTTGAGCTTTACTGATGAGATCTTTCCTTTTTTTCTCTGAGAGAGTCACGGGGAGCTTGGACTCTCCTGCCAAGGCTTCAGCAAGTCCTTGATGAACCGGTAAGGCCTTCATCTTGATTCTCCAGAGGCTGAAATCATTTTCACCATTAAACTTCTCCACATCAAACTTTGTTCCCATTTTCGATTAGCTACTGATACCAATTGTAGGAACTGTCAAGTAATAATGCAGCAAGATGAGATATGGAACTAGATAAAACAAAAAGCTTAAGCAAGATGAAAACAAACTTAAACACAAACAGCAAAACACAAGGTTTATCGTGGTTCAGAGTTTTGAGATCCAAAACTCCTACATCCAGACTGAGATGAGACTTCTTTATTCAGATCAAGAACAAAACCAGTACAAGACTTTACACAGGTATGAGAAAGACTCTTTTCTCACTTGCACTCACAATACATGAACTGATAACACTCTTCTCTAAGTCACACAATCAGAATTACAATCAAAACTAATTACATACAACACTGCCAAGCCTTATATATTCTACACATAGCTAGATCCTCTAGGTAGTTACAACTTCTACCAACTAACTAACTGTCATAACAGAATATCAAATGGCATCAGGATGTATAACATAATACTCTAACTGCCTTGCTCTTTTAAGAAGTGACGATCCACCCGAGTTCCACATGAAGTTTATTGAGCGAATTGTGAGTGGAACTTCGACCAAAAAGTGCACTTTCAAGCAACACTGCTTCATTAAGCTCGTCATAAGAAGTACCATCCTACTACATTGCGAAATGAAGCAAGCAAGTATTAGTATATCAATTGTGAATTTTAGAAATGAAGGAACTTTAATTAGTGCACTAAGAATTATTTTGCTTTTACTAGCATGGATCCTTGTCAAAGAGTCAAAGACAATATTTATGGTAAAATAATTGAAAGTATGAATTGGATTAAGATGCTTTTTCTCCGATAGAACCCTTAAATTCTTGTCCAACCCCCTTATTTCCAAACTACGTGTGCACCAACTCAGGACCCACACTTTATTCATCAGCCATAAGTGATAGATAAAGGTAAGAGAACGTAAGAGTGAGTGCGTTAGAGAAAGTAAGCAAGAAAGCAAGAAAACACTACAATGAGAAGTAGTAAAGGAAACGTGAGACAGTGAGAGGGATAAGTAGCTTGGTGTGAGTAGAGATCAGCGGAGAAAAGGAAGAATGGAGAGAAAGATCCAGAAGCTTCTTTATTTTGAGCGGAGAAAATTTTACTCAGAGAGTTTGATAGCTTCTTAGTATTCTTAACAGTAAAATAGAAGTTTCCAGAGGAAGTGACACATCTAAGGAAGCACCGAGGCAGTAAAGATTTATGCAGATTTTTGTATATAAAAAATAGAGAATAGATAATATAATATAGATTTTAGTTGGATAATAAAAAACAGAGAAAGTGTTTGGCAGGAATACTTTACATGCATAGATTTAAGAATTCAAGAATTATATAGTAATTGATAAGTGTGGTAAATAAGACATTTGCAAAGATAAAAAGAGGGCAAAACAGAGAGATGAGTTAAATAAGATTCAATAAAGAGTTGAACATTTAAAGAGAGGGTAAAATAGGAAGAAAAGAGGGGGAAATGCTAAAAAACCCTAGATCTAAGCCTCGTCGAACAGCCGCAGAAAAGAGGGAACATAAAATAGGTAAAATAAGTTGTGCCGCCGCAAGAGAGGAGGAGTCACACGTCGAACGGCAGCACTGACCGCTGGCTGTGGTTGGAAAAGGCTCGTTGGAGTGCTTTGTGGACAAATTTCAGCCCATGAAACAAGAGCGGCCTAGGAGTGGCCACTCCACCTCTTTCTGGTTCTATTTCCACTGTGATAACGGCCACTGTCGCTGTGACAAGAAAACTCTCCGCCACGCCACTCAAGTAGCGACCACCTGCCCCGCCACTATAGCGTGCTATTGATAGCCCTACTTGACACAATTAGAGCATGAAGAATTAGTAATGCCAATTCCTAACTTCAACCTTATTCTTATCATTTTAAAAAAAAGGTGGAGCCTTGAAATGATTTTTGAATAGCATGTTTGGAAAACTAACTTTTATAGAACATAACTGGCCAATAATATGAAGGATGAGCATAATTGACCTAGACCCCTTCTGTTTGATTTGAGTTGCGTGCTGGTGCTATTTACTATAGCTCTTGGTGCAGTTATAAGTAACACTAACCAGCTGGAAACTTGTATTGATGACCTCAGATTTTAGTTTTTGAATTTCTTCTAAGTTGAGAAAGGACTGCACACAAGTGGATATTGGGGCATTGATGTAGGGAATTAACAATAATCAATTTAGGTAGGAACGAGATCATCTGTAGATGCAGACAACTATTGGAGACTGTTGCATAAGATATGTTTGTCCTTGGGTCTCCAACACTGAAGTTACTTGGCCTCAGACATATGATTGATTTGGAACATGCCTTTGCGTTAACCTTATTTTTGTATGCTTGTTGTCTTTCCATTTTTCTCTATATATTTGGTGGGATATAGCATACTGGATATATGAGGAGACTGTGAAAGTACACTTGTTAATTTTATGATGTTGTAGAGGTGTTTAATATCTCCAAGTTTAATTTATTTGTTAAATGCACACTACTCATTAGTTGCTGGTATTGGCTTAATCTTCCTTAGGATGGAAAAACATCGCAACTTGAGCATGTATTTATTCGAGGCAGCAAAGTCATATATGAATCATATGCTACTCATTAATGTTATAATTTTATTTTCTCAATATGGTTATTTTCTGTAAGGATGGTGCTTTGAAATGATAAAATGTTTTACAGGTTTATGGTCATACCGGAGATGCTGAAGAATGCTCCTATGTTTAAGCGGTTGGACGCGAGAATCAAGGTACCCTTTTATTTGTTAGATAATGGGGTCTGGCTTGCAACAAAGAAGATAAGAACAAAGGTAATGCTTAATCTCCAAGGTGTGTAGAAACACTAGGCTTTAGGTTCGATACGCCCCCACCAATCTCTCCTCGTAGATTGGATGCAACAGGTGTAACTGGCGAATCCCCTTCATGATACATTGGAGAACCTTGGTTTGGTTTGCACACCCTAAACCAATCATATCGGCAATGACAGTTTACAGAAGAATATTCTCCTTAACCCTCTATGCGCATAAAGGAGAAAAAAAAAGGTGATTTGGATGAAGAATGGTTGAGAGATTCTGAGATTTTCCGTGTCCTTCATTGCATGCAGATGGTTCTATTTATAGACCAACTCATGTCACTTGGTGAAGCAAAACAACCCTTCAAAGGATTCGGAACCGGTCAAATTCGTTAGTTAAGTAACAATAACGACCACATATTGACACATTATATCCATTAGCCTAGTGGCCAGCGGGCGTGTCACTTGAGCGCACAGGTCCGGGTTCGAATCTGCTTAACGACACTTTGCCATTTTATTTTTCCCACCTGTTAAACCACGATCATAAAACTCAAGAAAAATAACGCAAGTGGGATCCTAACACACACTGGCACAACAGAAGCGTGAGGTCACGACCGCTGGGCCAGGTAACCGCCTAGTACAAATTCAACATCGTTATATTCTTTTTACCGTTCTTTAACTTTTGAAAATCTCTCACAATCCCCCACCATTTTCAAAATAAACCCAAATCCCATTATTCCGAAAATCGCATGCTTTCAGATAAAGGTATCTTGGAGATTTGAACCTTTGTTTAGTAATCCATGGGTTTCACTCATCCCCGAATAAAATGGTAGACAAGCTTTGAACCAAATATTCATTAGAACAAACGTGCATGACTTACACATGAAATCTAGATACCATTGAACGACGTGGTAGTGTGACACATTTGGTAAGACCTTGTGTCGTGTATCCTTTTCATGAGAGCTTACAGAGTCAAGCCTAACTCTAAGAAGCGGCCACACTTCATTCTCACATAGCTGAACTTTACCAGAAGCACCCCCATAAGTTGGGCACCTCAGCACATATATGTTATAGGTCCATTAAGAGTAAAAGCTCACCCTTTTCTTTTATGTCCTTACGGTTTCCAAGTATTTTTAAACCCTGTGATGTATCTATTTGTCAAGTACTTGCAATCACTCTCCTAGTGTACCTTGGCCCATTGAACTCAAGACTTGATGCTACTCAAGAGTGAGTCGGGTTTCCACCATTAGTGATCATGTAGATCTGGGCTTGAGTCTCATCCCTAATGATGTTTTCAACACTATATCCCTTGTCAGTCATTTCGTCAAAGGATCCGCAAGATTCCTCTCTGTTTTCACAAAGACTATGGATATTACTCCATTTGTAATCAAATCATTTACATAGCTGTGTCTTAGCCCAATGTGCCTGGACTTTCCATTATAAACCTGGCTATATGCCTTTGATAGTGTTGATTGACTATCACAATGTATGGATATTGGTGCTATATATTGGCTTTGGCCAAATTGGTATCTCATACATCAAATTTCTAAGCCATTCAGCTTCGTTGCTTCCTGCTGCAAATGCTATGAATTCTGCAACCATGGTAGAGTCAGCAATGCAAGTTTGTTTCTTGGATCCCCAAGAAATAGCACCCCCACCAAGTATGAAGACCCAACCGCTTGTTGAAGCATGATCTTCTGTATAAGTCACCCAACTAGCATCCGTGTAACCTTCTAATACTGAAGGATACCCATTATAGTTCAAACTATAATTCATTGTTCCCTTCAAGTATTTCAATACTCTTCGGACAGCATGCCAATTGTCTTTGCTTGGATTACTTGCATACCTACTTAGTCTCCCTACAACATATGCAATGTCTGGTCTAGTACATGTCATGGCATACATTAAGCATCCAATTACTTTTGAGTATTCAAGTTGTGCTACTGGACAACCTTTATTTGGTACTAAATTAGTGTTATGATCAAAGGGAGTAACAACAGATTGACAATCAAATTCATTAAATTTCTTTAACACCTTTTCTATATAGTGAGATTGGTACAAACCTAGGTTCTCACCATCTCTTATTATTCTAATCCCTCGTATTACATCGGCTTCCCCTAAGTCTTTCATATCAAAATTACTAGAGAGGAAACTCTTAGTTTTTTCCACTTCTTCTAGATCAGTACCAAATATTAACATATCATCAACATATAAAAAAATCATAACACCTTTTCCATTATGGAATTTACTATAAATACACTTGTCAGATTCATTTATTTTATACCCATTAGATAGCATAACTTGATTAAACTTTTGATGCCATTGTTTAGGAGCTTGTTTTAGTTTATACAATGACTTATTCAATTTACACACCTTCTTTTCTTGACCATTAACCACAAACCCTTCAGGTTGTGACATATACACCTCTTCATCTAATTCCCCATTAAGAAATGATGTTTTCACATCCATTTGATGAATGACAAACTTATAGATGGATGCAAGTGCCAATAGCACTCTAATTGAGGCAATTCTTACTATAGGTGCATATGTATCAAAATAGTCAATGCCCTCATTTTGTGTATATCCCTTAGCAACTAGTCTTGCCTTAAACTTATCTATGGTTCCATCTACCTTCATTTTCCTTTTGAAAATCCATTTACAACCTATAGGTTTGGAACCAGGTGGGAGGTCTACTAATTTCCACGTTTTATTCCCCATTATTGAGTCTATTTCCTCTTGTATAGCTTTCTTCCAGAAAGCGGCATCTTGAGGCTTCATTGCCTCTTCAAATGTTTTTGGATCACTTTCTGTATTATAACACATTGGTCCATAATTGTCTATGGACTCTCTTGTTCCTTTAACAAGGAACACGAAAAAGTCTGGTCCATAAGTTTTTTCTTTCCTAGCTCTCTGACTTCTTCTAAGTTATGAACTCTCTAAAGTATTATTATTAAATACATTGGTTTCTAGATTATGTGCATTACTATGAACATTATTTTTGTGACTTGGAATTGAGTTAAACTCATCTTCTTGAAAGATAGCATCCCTAGGCTCAATTACTGTATTTACATGATATGAGTCGTTAGATTCTATAGCCATGAATCTATATGCTTTGCTATTTTTAGCATAGCCCAGGAACACACATTCAATTCTCCTTTCACCTAATTTCTTTCTTTTTGGTTCAGGAACTTTTACTATTGCCCTACAACCTCAAACTTTGAAATAGTCAAGGTTGGGCTTTCTATTTTTCCAAAGTTCATATGGGGTTATTTTGTTCCTTTTGTTTGGAACTCTATTCAAGATATAACAAGCCGTCGATAAGGCTTCTCCCCAATAACCCTTTGCTAGACCAGAATATGATAACATTGCATTTACCATTTCTTCTAATACCCTATTTTTCCTTTCAGCTATATCGTTTTGTTGTGGGGAATAAGGTGCGGTTGTTTGGTGAATTATTCCAGTAGACTCAAAGTAACTAGGGTTATAGAACTCTCCTCCTCTATCACTCATAAAACATTTAATAAATGTTTCATGTTGAAGTTCTACTTCTGTTTTAAATATCTTAAATTTATCTAGTACTTCATCCTTTGAATGCATTAAATAAACTTAGCAATATCTAGTATAATCATCTATGAATGTCACAAAATATTTTTTACCCCCTTATAGTGGGCCAACCATGTAAATCACATACATTAGAATGAATTAAATATAGCACTTTAGAACTTTTTTCAACTCTAGGAAAAGGAAATCTAGTTATCTTAGTTAGCATACAAGTTATACATGCATCCGAAATTCTATTTGTTTTAAGAATTAAACATGAATTCATCATTTCATCCATTTTCCTAAAATTAACATGTCCTAAACGAGAATGCCATAAATTACAAGACTCAACAATATAAGCATAAATAAATCCATTATCATTAATAATATTGAGTTTGAACATATTCTCACAAAGGTATCGCTTTCCTACAAACATTCCTCCCTTAGAGAGAATAAACTTGTCTCCCTCAAATACACATTTGAACCCATACTTATTAAGTAACGGTACAGAAATTAAATTCTTCCTAACATCTGGTACATAATAAACATCTGTAAGATTGACTAATTTTCCCGAAGTGAATTCTAGTTCCACCGTCCCTTTGCCTTTAACTTGGACAGTTGATGCATTTCCCATATATAGAATGGTTCCGTCTTCTTCATTAATTGTCTTGAAGAGATCCTTGTTCTTACACACATGGCGAGTTGCACCGGAGTCAATCCACCATGATCCAACATCTTCTATCATGTTGATTTCGGAAATGACCGCAACAAGATTGTCCTTTGTTGCACTAGATTCCTTCTCTTTTTTCTTTTTCAGGAGACGACAATTCCTCTTGAAATATCCCTGTTTTCCACAATAGAAACAACCATTTTTCTTTTTCTTTTTCTTGTAGTCATTCTCATTATTGTTTTCATGAGATTTTCCAAAATCTCGATTCCTCTTTTTAGAGGACTTACCAGATTTCCCTTCCTCTACTACATGCACCTTCTCATGAATAGAATGTTCTTTAGTATCATCTTGTTTACGATACTCTTCTTCTAAACGAAGGTGATTACCCAATTGTTCAAGAGAAATATCATCTTTTCGATGTTTAAGACTTCTTTTAAAGTCTTTCCATGAAGGAGGAAGTTTGTTAATGATCGAGGAGACAATGATGGTTTCATCCATGTGCATATTATGTTGTTTGTATTTATTGAGAATACATTCAATTTCATGCATTTGTTCCATGATAGGCATACCATCGACCATTTTATAATTATTAAAACGACTAATAAGAAATTTCTTACTTGTTGCTTCCTCCATCATGTATCTTGCCTCAAGTTTCTCCCATAGTTCTTTGGAGGATCCCGTATTTTGATACACATCGAACAATGAGTCGGTCATGCCGTTCAAATATGCCCCATGTAAATGTAGTCATCATTAACCCACTTGTTCCTCTCACGAGCTTCATTGATGGTCTCATCATCTCTTTCCTCTGTCTTGGTGTGTTCAACACATATGCCACCTTCAATGTTGTAAGAAGGAAATACGTCTTCTTTTGCCAACGATGAAATTTTCCACCTTCGAACCTCTCAAGTTTCATAAAGTCAGAAGTCATCTCCTTCAACGTTGCAGCCATTGTTACAGAAAACGAACCTAAAGATTGTTGGATAATGGGGTCTGGCCTGCAACAAAGAAGAGAAGAACAAAGGTAATGCGCAATCTCCAAGGCGTGTAGGAACACTAGGCTTTAGGTTTGATTCGCCCCCACCAATCTCTCCTCGTAGATTGGATGCAGCAGGTGTAACTGGCAAATCCCCTTTAGGATACAATGGAGAACCTTTGTTTGGTTTGCACACCCTAAACCAATCGTATCGACAATGACAGTTTACAGAATAATAATCTCCTTAACTCTCTCTGCACATAAGGGAGAAAAAAAGGTGATTTGGATGAAAAATGGTTGAGAGATTCTGATATTTTTCGTGTCCTTCACTGCATGCAGGTGGTTTTATTTATAGACCAACTCATGCCACTTGATGAAGCAAAAGAACCTTTCAAAGGATTTAGAACCGGTCAAATTCGTTAGTTAAGTAACAATAACGACAACATACTAACACATTATATTCGTTAGCCTAGTGGCCAGCGGGTGTGTCACTTGAGCGCACAGGTCCCGGGTTCAAATCCACTCAAGACACTTTACCATCGTTGTATTCTTTTAATAGTTCTTAAACTTATAAAAATCTCACATTATTTTTCAAGTGATTAGGTACTCCATATTTGTTTTGTATGTGCTTTTATATTTTATGCTTTCTGGATCTCTTGAAGGGCAAAGGTGCATCACTTGGTGTTGGTAGGGGCAGAGCAGTTGTAATGCGAGCTTTTTGATCAAAATGGGTTCTTTTAAAAACTATTATTAGTTTAGGGTTATTCTGAAACTATTTATCAATGAGGGGTTCTTTTAGACACGTGGCATATTTTATTTTATTTTCACTCTGACGGGTCAAAGGTGCCGGTCAGACTGGCGTCTTCGAAGACGCCAGTCAGATTGGCGCCTTCCAAGGTCAAAGGCGCCAGTCAGACTGGTGCCTTCAAAGAGGTCAGTCAGACTGACGCCTACAATTATTATAAAAAAAGACAATTAATAGCAATAACAAGAGGCATAAAAAAAATAATACCAATAACAATTTACACCAATAAATATTCATCAATTATTATAGTAATAAAACAAAATTTTACCTTGTAAGAATTAAAATAAAGTTACCAGCAATTTTAAAGAAACACTGCTGCAAAAAAATTTATACTATAAGTACAGAGAGTAACGATGACATTAATGATAAAGTATCTATTTAAAACAACAAGAGGCAATAAAAAAATCCCCTAATAACAAGTAGCAAATAATATCACAAGAGGCATAAAAAAATAATAGCAATAACAATTTACACCATTAAATATTCATCAATTATTACAGTAGTAAAAAAAAATTTACCTTGTAAGAATTAAAAGAAAGTTACCTGCAATTTAAAAGGAACATTGCTACAAAAAAAATTATACTATAAGTACAGGGAGTAACGATGACATTAATGATAAAATATCTATTTAAAACAATAAGAGGCAATAAAAAAATCCCATAATAACAAGTAGCAAATAATATCACAAGAGGCATAAAAAAATAATAGCAATAACAATTTACACCAATAAATATTCCTCAATTATTACAGTAGTAAAAAAATTTACCTTGTAAGAATTAAAAGAAAGTTACATGCAATTTAAAAGGAACACTGCTACAAAAAAAATTATACTATAAGTATAGGGAGTAACGATGATATTAATGATAAAGTATCTATTTAAAACAACAAGAGGCAATAAAAAAATCTCATAATAACAAGTAGCAAATAATATCACAAGAGGCATAAAAATATAATAGCAATAACAATTTACACCAATAAAAATTCATCAATTATTACAGTAGTAAAACAAAATTTTACCTTTTAAGAATTAAAATAAAGTTACTAGTAATTTTAAAAGGAACACTGCTACAGAAAAAATATACTATAAGTATAGGGAGTAACGATGACATTAATGATAAAGTATCTATTTAAAATTGTAGCAGTGTTCCTTTAAAATTGCAGGTAACTTTCTTTTAATTCTTACAAGGTAATTTTTTTTTGTTATTGCTATTATTTTTTTATGCCTCTTGTTATTGCTATTAATTATCTATTTTTTTTTAATAACATATTTGACCCGTCAGAGTAAAAAAAACAAAGTATGCCACGTGTCAGACTGGCGCCTTTGACCCGTCAGAGTGAAAAAAAATAAAATATGCCACGTGTCCAAAAAGACCTCCATTAATAAATAGTTTCAGAATAGACATAAACTGATAGATAATTTCTAAAAGAAACCCGATCAGAAAAGGCTGCAATGCGAGCAAAGGTAATTTTTTTTTAATATCTTAGTTTAGTAATGTAGCCCTAGACAACTAGCCTTAAACAGTTGCTTGTTCAATGTCCTGCTAGTTGAAGGACCTACTGATGTGATATATGTGGCGTAACTGCAATTGTTGATTGTGTAAGCTCAAGCTGCGGGCCGTGGAGCTGCACCTGCAAGGGGTGTACCACTTGTGCGGAGGTGATCACCATTCGTATAGTCGCTATTTTGCCCTGTCTGTCGGACCTAATATTTAGGTTTGTTGGAGAGAAGACTCTTCTGTTTATGAGAAAGGAATTCGAATAGAAAATGCTTAAGACTTGCATAGGTTACTCTCTTTATGGATGTACTGAATGCCAAATTATTTTCATCGCCTCTAATATTTTAATCTGGTATTAAGTGCTTGGTTTGTAGACTTCAATTTTGTTGACATATACCTAATACCAATTGGCCGAAGAACAGGCTGATTAAATTGGGGAAAAATCGATTGGCAATTTTGAAAATCCAGCACTTCCAACACGCAAACGGGATAACCTTATCTGGAAGCCTTTGGAAATTTTGGATTAAAATACTCCATATTTGTTTTATGTATGCTTTCTCAATCTATCGAATGAAGGACATGGGTTCTTCAATTGGTTGTTTTATTTTATTCAGTAGTCTCCAGACTCTTCAACGCCGGTACTCCAAAGATACCTTTCTAGGGTTTTGCATCAGCATTAAGAAATGCGTTAAATAAAAAAAAATTTAATTAAAGTTTAATTTTGATATATTATTGATATTGATATAAAGTGTTTTTTTATATTGTTAATTAATTATAAATTATCTTATATTTGATTTTTAAGATAGTTATAAGATTCAAATTTTTATAATGATGTGATAATTTCTATATTTCTATATAAGAGACAAACAACTGCATTGGTTGTTTTATTTTAGTAATCTCTAGACTTTTCAACCGCAGTATTAATTAATCCAACAACTATAGTTTAATTAGTGTTATATTCCATTAAATAACTTGTGCTTTATTGTTATCATTCATCGAAAAATATACGCTTAACTATTCGAACTACAACACTTAATTTTTATCACATCAGCTGGGTAAATTCCATAGATAAATGAAGTTATTGCCTTTGCTTCAAATGTTTCTATCTGATCTCTCTGAGTCTTTTTTTGGGGGGTATATTGACTGATCTTTGACTCACATAGGAATGATTTTTGTACATAAAATGAAGATATCATAATGTGTTTTCTTTTCTTTTGAGTGTTTTTTTAAGATAAGTATATATAAAAAAGATAAAAAAATAAGTGAGATATAAAGATAAATATATACGATGATACCAAATACGGATATTCAAATATCATAATTCTCGGCTTATATATGCATGTGGATGTGGGTTACTACCCAATTCACAAACAGCCAAATATATACAATTGGATACAGCTGGGGGTGAATACAAGTTGCTGCATTATTTGCTTGGGTGAAATGAAAATGAAGGCACGACTAGTAGGTGCAACCTATCTTTGTTGCAGACTGTTTTCTCACAAGCATGGTAACCACATCTGTCCAATCTATCAGTACCAAGGATCGCGTTTCTCTAAAACGAATTTAAGTATAAAATAAGCAAATAAAGATATACTTATTCTTAATCAGTTAAAATAGATTAAAATCTAAATATATATTTTAATTAATTAAAAATCGATACACTCTTACTTCTTCATTTTATTATTCCAGGTCATGAATGGAAAGAAGCACTAATTGAGGACTGCTCCAACGACGGATGTTCGTCAATAGGATGATGAGCCCATGCCAGCTTGCCCAACTGCCACGAAGAAGTTATAAACAAGCTCTCTAGAAGAGACAGATGACACATATAATTACTTCTCTCTTGATTTTTTTTCCCTCGTATATAGTAGTGATTTTGAGAACTTTACGTTTTTTTTGTTTTTGTTGGAAGAACTTTAAGATTTTAAATTGATAAATGACTGTACATAGCAAGAATGATGAAGCTTCCGTTGTCTAATTTATTTATCTTATCTTTTGGTATCACTTGATTTATGTACAATGAAGGTTTCCATAATGGATCTTATTAAGTTTAACTTGAATTTATTTAAAAGAATTTTAATAGCTTCCTTTTTTTTAATTCTATTATGATGATCTTTTAATTAATTTACTTTTTTTTCATTACTCCTTTTTTTGTTATAATTTCATTACTCTTTTTATCATGGCATAGATAGAGCCAAAAGGTGTAATTTTTATCATATATATATATATATATATATATATATATATATATTATCACTCCAAATTTTATCAAATATTTATTATTAAAATTAAATAAATTAAATAAAAGATTTAATTAATATACACTATTGGTGAAAATATTTTTTCAAACTGTCAATCAATCATAAATTATTAAATCATTAAAAATATTTGATTTTTATCTTAGTTACTTTAAAGGTTTTCTATACCACGGTTTATGATTGATTGACAATATAAAAATATTTATATTAACAATATATCAAAATTAAAGTCTCAAATAAACAAATAAATACTGCTAACTTATTTATGTTACTTCAATTTTTATATATTTTATCTTTTAATATATATTACAAAATGATTTAATTAATATATATAATTTTTTTATTTCATATTATATTTATTTTAAAAATCATATATAAGTTAAGGATAGCGATAAATAATGTGAAATGGAATTCGTATTATCTTTCAATTTGATGTCTATCACTATCAGCCAAATTTTACTTCATTTCCATTAATTACTATTTTTCCTTTCCCTTACATATACTAGGATATCATATAATATGTATATATTTTTTTATAATATTCCTAAAATATATATCTAAATTTTATATTTAAATAACACAACTCTTTAATTTTGATAGGATCATAATTTGTAGTGGAGCAGAAAGTGCCTCCTAAAATGACATGTGAGCGCGACACCAGACCATGCTAAAGTCTTGTCACGTGTGCTAGACTCTCTTTTCAGCCCAACCTTTGATATGTCATTGTCCATGACCACGAGCCATTTTAGTAGTGAAATAAATGTAGTGTTTTTTTATTTTATTATTCTCATAAATGTAGTGTCTTAATAATTCATATAAAATTGGTTTTTAACCCATTAAAAGCAAATAACTCATTTTTTTTTATAAGAAAAAGTTTAGAGTCGGAAAAGACACGTCCCCTTATAAGGACAGAGATTATCATCAACCTCAATGAATATTTATAATAAAATTTATATATTATTTATCAATATAAAAAATTTAGAAATCAAATCTAAATTATGGTTAGTGTGAATGAAAGATTTCACCAAAATATATCAACTCTTATAGTCCAAACAACTCATTTGTAATCTTTCATTTAGTAACTATTAGCATTTCTCATTAATCAATTGTTAATATATTTTTACTTATCCACTTTACATCTAAACTCACAAGTTAGCTAGAGTGACCACTCTTTTGCTAGCCCGTCTTTTTCCTATTATTCCTACTTGTATTCCTTATACTATTTCTTTAGAAATGAAGTGAGTTTATTCCGGTAAAAAAATTAGTCTTATTTAAATTTTTTAAATTAATATTTATTAATGTTTTGACAATTTAATATTCTTTTACATATTAGATTTTTTATGCTAATCGTACATATGAATTTAATAATTAAGTTATAATTATATAATAAGATATTAAATGACATTTAATAATAATCCTAATTTGATAATTAAATTTTAAAAAATGAGTTCCATTTTTTTTTAATTTCTCTTTAAAGAATGGTTGTTAAAATACTGGAAATCTGTAGTCATTTGTCTCGATAAATATATGGCAAATGATTTTTGAATATAAAAAATAGGACATCCTATGATGTCTTTTTGTTTTTATTATGTATTTTTGAAATTCGTATATGCAATAAGATAAAAAATAAACAAAAGATAATAATAAATATATATAGTATCATATATGATGTCAAAATTTTATGTTCAAAGTTGTAAATATATAGAATAAAAGCTGGAAATGTATAAAAACTTTTAGAAGACTAGTTTAATAGTCCGTTTAACTATTTTAAAAGACAAACACGATAAGTTTTTAATCTTCCCAGAGAATTAAATTCAAATATCTTTTTATTAAAAGGTAAGTATAAATAATTAATGCATTTACTATTTAGTATTTACTGATATTTGTGGGAACAATAATTAGGGGAGGGGTACAATAATTGGGAGCGGGTAGGAAGTGGGAACAATAATTGTGAGATGGTGGGGTGGGGTGGGGTGGGGTGGGGCTGCGGACATCCGTTTATGGATGGGAAACGACTAACGAGACATTATTTGCTTTGTTGGTTTGTTTCTGCGTCCTGTCTGACGCGGACGTGAAAGTTACTTATTATGACCTACATTAACGTTACGATGAGTATTTTAAGAATATTTTTTAAAAAATTATAAAAAATAAAGTTTTATTAAAAAATTAAATATTTTATTTTTTTAAATATTAAATACATAAATTTTTAATATCAACTATTTTTTCTTAGTTTTAACTTTCTTAGTTTTTTAAAAAATATCATAGGATACTCCTTAATATATACTCCCTAACTTTTATTTGAGTCCCTTTAAATCTATCCTCTATTTTTTACTGCTAGTGACTGTTTGAATCGATGACGTTGAGATGTATACCCAAAAGCATTTCCTGAATGACATGGCCCGACTAATTTAATTTAATGTAATTTAATTCAATGTAATTTTTTTATGTTTTTATTTAATCATAAATTATTGATTCAAGTAACATTTGACACGAATTCTCAATTTGGTCCCTATACATAAAAATTATTAAAATGATCCCTATACATACAAAAAGTCTCCATTTGGTCCCTATACGTTACCCGTTTGGTTCTTATACAAGAAAAAAATTATCAAATCAGTCCCTAAAATTTTGTAGGGTAGGGACCAAATGGAGATTTTTTTTATGTATAGAAACCATTTTAATAATTTTTTATATATAGAGACTAGATCGAGAATTTGTATCACATATAGGAACAAAAATATTACTTTAACATAAATTATTTTATATGAAATATTTCCTATCGTTATTATAAGAATGAATTTTTTTTTCATAAAATGATAATAGATTATTGATTAATAATATAAAAATTTGGATAAACGTTAGATCCAACAAAATATCTAAGGAGAGCGGTGGAATTCCGCAAATAAAAGACGAGAGAAAAGATGGAGGCCTTATCCATATGTACCATTGACGAAGGTTATGATAAACTATCCATTAAAATGCTACACTTGAGTAATTTAGATTTTTTAATGGTAAATTATATGGTGTAATCTCCAAAAGTAATGTATGGTGCACCTTAAAATAAAGCAATTTAGACCATTCAAATTGCATCATGTCATTGAATATTGTTAATTGGTAACGTTGGTCAAAGTGTTCATAATTAATTGTATATGCTGTTATGTTTGTATTTGCATCTTCAATTTCTTTTTTTCCTTTTTTTTATACCAAAAAATAGAAAATTCTTCTCCTGCTTCAATCATGGCTTCCGCTGCCATGGCTGAGCCTGAAACAGGTTTTGCGAGTTCAACAAATCCGGCACCTTGGACGACCTCTGGAAGACAATGAAGAAGCAATGGCTGGATCTGAGCACTGAGAAGCTCCTTCGCCATCGCCGGGACCGTCGACCTCGTCTCTGAAATCACCAAGATGTTGAAGGAACTCGTCTCCGTCCACGCGGCCGTTCTGCTCCCCGGCCGGCCACCCGTCCTCTTCCACTTCAGCTCAAGTTCCTCTGTTCCGGTCATCACCACTGCGCCGTCCTCCATCGTGGTTCTGTTGACGCTGGTTTTTGGTTGGTATCCAAAATCCTTGTCACAAATAATTTAAGATCAGACGAGTGTAGGGACGGACGAGTTATGCGGTAATCTCGTAAGGATGTGTCTGCCAAATACGAATTTGACAAATCAGTCAAACCTAGTAAATACTGGCAAGGACTTGAAGTATTTAATGAGAAAAGTTGCTTCCTTAAATAAGAGTGACTTCCTACTTGTATTTATAGAAATTCACGGATTTAGAGGAAAACATGTAAGTTATAGGGAAATTGATAGAAAATAAGTAAAGAACATGAAATTAAAGAAAAGGCAATAAACAACAGGAAATTTAAAGGAAAGTATGTAAGTTGCAGGAAAATAATTGAAAGCTTGTAAATGATAATGGAAGATAAATGACAGTAAATTAAAGGAAGAAAACAAATAAGGAAAAATATTTAAATGATTGAAAAGTAAAAGAAAGCATTTAAAGACGTGAAAGATAAATGGGACGAAATGAAGAACGTATAAAAGAAACTTGGATAAAGAACATGAAAGAAATGCTGAAAGTAAAGAAGAACATGTAAAGAAAAATCAAATAATCAGTACTGTATTGTAAATTGAACTGGAAATGAAAAAAAAGAGATGGAGGGAGTACTTGAGTATAATCCTTAAATCTGCTGTGTGATCGAGATATGTAGGATATCGCATCAAGTAACATCCTCTATTACATCATGATTAATAGTATTTATAAGCAAATAAAATAACTACCTAAAGATAACTTCCTATCCTTAACATTGCCACCTGTATGGCGGTTTTGATATATTCAGATTCAAACTATTTGACAAGCAAACTTCTCTAACTGCTCATTCTTTTGAATTGCTTTATGCCAGTCTTGCTTGTTGTCCACGATTTGGTTGTTTGACAGCTTATCTTACTGATGCTGTCATCCTTGAAGACTTGGCCATTTCTATACTTTGTCCATTTGACAATTCTTATTACCAACCGTTAAAAGTTGGGTTTTACCTTTGTCACTATTTTGACTTCTCCGTCAGTCAGCTAAATATATTCGTCGGGAATTTTACTCTTGACAAATGTCTCATTTTTCTTTCTTGACGACTTTATCTGTCTGACATACCAACTTGTCAATTTTCTAATCTGTCAATTCTGTTGAATTTGACTCTTCATGGTGGTTATCTGACCATTTTTCCTTCAATTCTTCTGTCATCTTGTCGGAACCATTTCTGTCAAGAATTTGAAATTCTTCCATTAACAGATGTCCCCCAAATTTTGCTTTTCGACGTCTTTCCCCGAAAGAATAGCAAGATTTGAATTTTCAAATTGCTAACAATTATCTTAATTTTGGGTTCTTATCCGTTAATTAAACCTTGCTTTAATTTCATCCCTACTTAATAGGGATAATCATAACGTCGCAGGTTTCTTGGAATTCGAACTGAAGGCTTTTCATTCTCCTTTAAATGGCAATCACATCAGTATTGACTTTCTTCTTTTTATCTTTTCTTCTTTCCTAGTAAAACCTTTTCCGAAGAAAAATCTTTTCTTCTTCCCTCGCAAAACCCTTCCTTAAAAATCATTTCTTCTTCCTTCATTCAATTTTCTATGGCTACATCTTCCAGGGTGCCGACTCCCGTACCTCATGCTACAGTCGTTCCTCCTAGGGTAGTGGTTCAAGACCCACTTTTGGAGGAATCTGAGTTATGGCAAGAATCCAAGGTAATTTACCCTATTCTTGATCCTTCTGTTGCTTTAAATCCTCCTGCTGCATTTTTGGGTCCTTTTGTAGCCAAAAATGAAATTTCTGAGGGTTTACGTGGTTTCTTTCCTTCCGCTAGCTCAAATGAAGCTATTTTATCCTCTTTTACTCCTATTCCCATTCATATCTTCAAGAAGAGCAATAGGATTTTCAGAATGCCTCCTGCCACTCGGTTTGATGCTTACATTAGCTGGCTTGACCGAGTTCAGGCTGAAAAACGCAGTGTATGGGAGAAAGCTGGAATCTTTGAATTCATTCAACTTTCTCGTCATGTTAAACTGGTAGACTTTTCTTTAATAGGAGCATCAGTTTTCTTTTGGAATAGAACAACAAATAATTTTCATTTTCCTTATGGAATGATGGGTCCGACTTTGTTTGACATGTCGGCTATTACCGGCCTTCGTCCAGATGGCCCCACCATGCATTCTGAAGTAGAAATTGAAAATCAAACTGATGTCTATGTGCCAAAGTGTTCTTTTTCCAAATACATAGCAGATTTTAGAGGAGAAGCTCATGATCCTGTGACGGATCACGAGCACGTAGCCTTTTTGTTTCTTTGGCTATGTGCTTATGTCTTTTGTAGTAAATCTGCTTCTTTGATCGCTTCATATGTTCCTTTAGCCAATCTTTTGTCATCTGGTAAAAGAGTAGCATTAGGACAATGTGTCTTAGCCAATCTTTATGACAGCATGAGCATGCTAGTTGACACTGTCAAGTCTAAAAAGAAAACCAATATAGGAGGGCCCCTTTGGCTTCTCCAATTATGGTTAAATGCAGTTTTGGAGCGTCAATTTTCATATAAAGCTCCTGCAGATTTGACAATCGACACTTATGGCTCCTATCTCTGTTATGTGTCTGCCGAGTCTTTGTCAAGGGATGAAACTGCGAACTTCAAGTTTTACTTCAAAATTTTCCATTCACTTTCATCTACCTCTTCAAAGATCAACTTTTCTCCTTTTTCCGACCGGAAATACGGTCCAGAATGGTTTACAAAACTAAGCACCACCGTCTCTAAATCCAATAAATCCATTTGGACCAAATTTCTTTGCCAGAAAATTCTTTTTGTTGATGGTCCTAATTTCAAAACTCATAGGGTCTACCTCCATTTGCCCAAAACTGTTGCTTGTCAGCTCGGCTTTTGCCAAGCTATCCCTGCTCCTTATTCGTCAAATCCTGACGAGAATTTTATTGGTGCCAAAGCCCAACATATGAGCATATTGTCGACATCAGTGATGCAGACAAGGTTCGTGGGACTTTCTTACAACCTATTTCATTTTCTACCTTCCACGGAGTTACTCAAAGCTTTCTTGACTGGTGGGATGAATACTACTCCAACCACTGTCTAAGTTTAAAGACTTGCTTGAGTTGTATTGAGGACACCGTGGGTAACAATGATGATTCTCCTCTGCAGGAACAGGATCCGGCAACCAAAACTCGAGGTGAACTTCAGAAAGAAATTCAAGCCTTTGAAAAATTTTATAAAATCAAGTGGAATCCTTTGAGACCATTTGATATGGTTCGTCATGTCAATAGTGTTTTAGTTGAAGCCAAAAGGAAGCATGATAATAAGGAATCTGAAAGGCTTGCCATGTATAGGAGTATTCCCAATATGACCAGGGAATACTTAAACAGCTTAAAGGCCCCTTTTCCTAAGCCAGTGCCTATTCCTTGTGCCCCTTCTGGTTTAGCTGATTCACACCCAGGAAAACCGTCGAAAGGAGGTAACCTTTTCTTTTTGGACAGCGTGAGTGCTTACGTTGACCCTTTTGAAAAACCAAATCCAGTTACCTTCACTCGTCGATTTCTTCAATCTGATGACGACTTTGGATTCCATTCAAGAATTCTAAATTGTATTTCAGGTATTCATTTATCAAATAACTTATTTTTCTTTTCCTTCCGGCTGACAATCAACTTATTTACGTCGTTATTGACAGCCATTCCTCTTGACAAACCTCTCCCTGGTAAATCTAAGTCTGATGTACTGTCGGGAGAAGCTTCTGAAGACGATGATGAACCCGTAATTCCTTTGGTGGCAAAAACTGTCAAGAAGAGTTCACGGCCAGCCAAAGCTTCTGTTTCTGATCCTCAGTCAAAAGGATCCAGAAAAAGAAAAGAGAAAACGGCTCCTTCTGACCCCCTCTCCAAGAAATCAAAATTTGTCAAGGGTCTTGCAATTGTGACAGCATCTGATGCCGTCAAAGTCTCCACTGGCTCTAAAATTCAGGATGTTATGACTAGTTCCTCCAACACTTCGCCCTCCAATCAATCCAAGGTAACAGTCTAATCTAATCTATCAAGTTACATCATTTTGCTCATATGCCTTCTTTTCTTGACAGAAAAGCATACCTGCCGAGACTATCCTGGTTACCGAGAAATCGAGTGTTGATGTTGACTTGATGTCTTCAGATTCTAATCTGGTACTTCCGTTAATCCTGTCATTTTCCTTTATATACATGCATATACCTTATCTATTTTTCATGTCAGGAAAAATCTCCTCAGTTTGATGATTCAATGACCATTCAGGAGATTCTCACAACTGTCGAGCCAGCGAATGTATCTGATTCAGAGCTGCATGCTGACAGAAATTCAGGAAGTATTTTTGTCGATACTAGGAGTTTGACAGGTGATCTTCAGGTTCTCGAATATCATCCGGAAATATCTCCCATTACCCATCATTCGACTTCAATCATTCCAATTCCAATAGCTGATAAACCAGTAGGAACTGCGGTCATGATTGAAATTCCTGACGAAGATATTGACATGGAGGCCCTATTGGCTGAAACAACTCCTGTCGTTCCTTCTCCACCTGCTATCAGACCTCCTACTATGAAGTCTCCTGATCCCAAACCGGCCTTACACTTTAACACGTGGATCAATATGCTGTCAGAAGTAAGCCGGAAAGAGTCATCCTTTTCTACCACTTCTTCATCGACTCAACATGATTCCAGTGACTCTCAAGTCACTACCCTCATGCATGATCTCCAAGCTCTTCTGGTCAATCCTTTTGGTGAACTTCTGTCTGATATCAAGATTCAAAAAGAACTATCTCGACTTATCAAGGAAATCACTCCTCTTCATTCTAATCTTCCTCTGTCGAGCGGTTCGCTTTTTATCTCTATTCAGACATTTTGGGAACGGTTCTCCAGTAAATTAGAAAGGATGACTTCTGTCATTCCTTCTTACGAAGAGGAAGAAAAAACCAAGGACGATCTCTTAGTTCAATTTCAAAATCTTGAATCATCTAAACAAAAGGAACTTGACCTTATTTCCATCGGGACTCAAACTAAGGAGAGCTTACTGGAGTATCGGAGGAAACTGTTGACCGAGATTGAATTGACGGACCAAAAATGTGCCAAGTTTGACAAAGCGTTAGAAAAGAGCAAGGATAAAGTCAAAGCTATTGACACTGAATTTGTCCGACTTGGTCAGAAGGCTGAAAGTGTAGTCAGCAAACTTCGTGCGTTACAGCCTGATTATGAAGCTGCTACTGCTGACAAAACTAACCTTTCCCTTGCATGGGATCAATTGTCTTCCATTTAAACCAAAATTGAAAATTGTAACTCTTTTCCTTGTCAACCTTTAACGATAGTCATTGAATAATAATAAATGTTTCTTTTCTTGCACGTTTATTTATTTGATTTGACTGTATGTTTCCAACCAGCCTCGTAACTCATGATTTATCACATCACCATAATTATTATGATAAATCTCGAGACCTCGGTAAATCAAACCATAATAAATGTCCTTCGAATATCAGCTATAAATAGTGAGATCTATAACTCCATGATTTTATAGTTGGACTTTTCACATAACATGCTTTCTCATACAAAAGGCCTCCACCTCTTCTTCTTTCTTCCTTCATGGAAATCTGACCTTGTTCATCTTAAAGTTTCAAACCAAGGTTTCTGTCTTAATGGTCATATCTTCAGTGAAGGTCAATAACCAATGTAACATTCCGAGCTGTCCTCACTGTATATCTGGGGAAAAGATGATCTTGATACATAACGAGTGCATCTCGTTCTAGTTCCATCATCTTCATCCTAGAAGGAAGCGGTTTTTCTTTGGTGTCATCTCTACTACACCACAGCAACAACCACCTTCTAAGTGAAATGATGGTGAGATCTGCTCGTGCACATCCCTTCCTTGATGCATTCTCGACAAACGAGGCAACTGAAATCTCATCACATGGGGAATGAAGTCTCAACAAATTGAGTTATCCCTCCACACTGTTGAAGGAAAATAAAGTGTTATTGACACACTGCCTTGTATTCTAAGATTAGATTAGCTTTAATTGACAACTTGATTTCTACCATCAAATGACAATATTTCATTGTATCGTCAATTTAATGAATATACTTATTTCCTTTATTTGTCAATTCTTACTTCTAACATCGTCGGTTTATATTCCTTCAAGTACTTGCCATTAATTGACTTGATTGTCAAGCCAGTATTAATATTGACAAGCGCGTAAGCATTTCCAGAAAATACTTTGTCAATTCTAAATGGTCCTTCCCATTTAGGTGACCATTTCCCGTATTCTCGACAACTTTTATCCATGGGCAATATGACTTTCCAGACTAAATCATCTACCTTGAATGCTTTGAACTTAACTCGGCTATCATAAAATCTTGCAATTCTTTCTTTTTGCCGAATCAAATTCTCCAACGCAATCAATCTGTCATCACTTAATTCATTCAATTCGTCTAGCATTGCATCCCAATATTGGTCAGTAGGCAGGTCATTTTGCCTTTGAATGAGAGTGGATTGGAGATTGATTTCAACAGGTAGTACAGGATCGTGCCCATACGTTAATCGATATGGGGACGTTCTGCCGATCGTCCTGGGTGAATTTCTATATGCCCATAATATTTGATCAAGGGTATTATGCCAATTCTTAGGTTGTCGGCCCACATGCTTTTTAATAAGATTAATAATGATCTTATTTATGGCCTCAACTTGGCCATTTGCTTGTGCATAATATGGTGTAGATGTGAGCATTTTTATATGCCTGGAACTAGCATATTCCACAACTTTCTTGCCGACAAATACTGACCCTTGATCTGTTGTCAAAGTCTGGGGTATGCCAAACCGACAGATGATGTGATTCTCAATGAAATCAATTACGTCTTGTTGGGTGACTATTTTGAGGCAAATTGCTTCTACCCATTTGGTAAAATAGTCAACCCCAACTAAAATGAAATGATGTCCTTTTGACGAAGAAGGGTGTATCTGGCCAATTAAATCTAAAGCCCATCCTCTAAATGGCCAAGGCTTGATAATAGAATGCAGCTCGCCAGCCGGCACATTTTGTATATGTCCATGTTTTTGACATTGTTCACAAGATTTGGCAAATAAAATACAATCTTTAACCATAGTTAGCCAATAATACAAACTTCTTCGTAGAACCCATTTCATTTTATCACCTGCATGATGTGCTCCACATATGCCCTCATGGACTTCTGATAAAGCTAGATAAGCATCTTGCTCATCCAGGCACTTGTGTAGAGTCCCGTCAACAGATTTTCTGTATAACAGTCCTCCTTGCATCGTGTAATTCAATGCCTTATACTTTGTTTTTCTATCTACATTCCGACTTGGATTTTCCAAATACTCGATTATTGGCAACCTCCAATCATTAGGCAGAATTACATCATTAACTAAAATATCTCTTTCTTCTAATGGATACAGCAATTCTCTGATTTCCATTAGTGTCGACAGAGTCTTTTGAGATATTTTATATCCTAAGGCTATCTGAGCCAACTCATTAGCCTCTTGATTTAAATTTCTGGGAATATATTGAACAATTACGTCATCAAATTTTTTCATCAATTTGTTAGCTATGATACAATATTTTGACAAATTGTAGCTAACACATTTGTATTCTTGCGTGAGTTGTTTGATGACCAATTGAGAATCCCCAAAAATATGCACATTTCGTGCTTTTATTTCTATCAATATTTCCAATCCGACAATCAAAGCTTCATATTCAGCTTCGTTGTTGGAACATGGATATTTAAGTTCAAACATGAACTTTGTAGGAATTCCTTGTGGGGTCACAATTAGGATTCCTATTCCACTACCTCCTTGATGCCTTGATCTGTCAAAATAGAGTTTCCAAGGTAGTAAACTGACAACATTTATTTCTGGCACATCCAGTCCTGGATGGTCTACCAAAAAGCCAGCTATTGCTTGTCCTTTGACAGCTTTAGCTGGTACGTATTGTAAAGAATACTCTGATAAAGCAATGGTCCACTTGCCAATTCGTCCATTAAGGATTGGTTTCGACAACATATACTTTATCACATCAGTCTTGGAAATAACTAATACATGACATGGCATCATATAATATTTGAGTTTTGTACAAGAAAAATATAATGCTAGACATAACTTCTCTATTGCACTATATCTTCCCTCAGCATCGTTTAGGACTCTACTTAGATAATATACAGCCCTTTCAACATTGTCATCGTCATCCTTGGCTAATAAACATCCTATAGTGTCCTCTGATGCTGATATGTACAACTTCAACGGTCGACGGGGCACTGCAGGCATCAAGACCGGTGGACCGACTAGATACTGCTTAATCTGGTCAAAAGCCTCTTGGTGACAAGGTTCCCAAATGAAGCTTTGTTCTAATTTCAACTTGACCAGTGGTGCAAATACTCTTGTCCTTCCTGACAGATTTGATATGAATCTTCTGAGAAAGTTAACCTTCCCTAAGAAGGATTGTAGCTCTTTCTTATTTGTCGGCGCGGAGGCTTCCATGACTGATTTGGCTTTATTCTTGTCTACCTCGATTCCTTTTTTGTGGACCAGGAATCCTAGGAATTTTGCAGCCGACACTCCGAAACTACACTTCTCTGGGTTCATTTTGAGATTATGCTTTCTCATTCTCTCGAATCCTTGCCTCAGATGTTCCAAATGGTCATCTTTGGTCCTGGACTTGACGACCACATCATCAATATATACTTCTACAAATTTTCCAATAACATCATGGAAAATTGTATTCATTGCTCGTTGATAGGTGGCCCCTGCATTCTTTAAACCGAAAGGCATGACAATCCATTCATATGTCCCAATTGCTCCTGGACATTTGAAGGTAGTCTTCGACACATCTTCTTCGGCTATAAAGATTTGATTATATCCTGCATGGCCATCCATACAACTTAAAATATCATTTCCTGATGCTGAGTCGACAAGCATGTCGGCTATAGGCATCGAATATTCATATTTGGGGGTAGCCATATTCAAATTTCTGAAATCTATGCATATCCTCATCTTGCCATTCTTTTTAATAACGGGGACTACATTAGAGAGCCAATCGACATACCTGGTTGTTCGTATGAACTTGGCTTTAAGCAGTCTTTGTACTTCCTCTTTGATTTTATGTACCACCTCTGGAGCAAACCGTCTGCTTGCTTGCTTGACAGGTTTGCAATCCCCCTTAAGCGGCAATCGGTGTTCAACAAGATCCATGCTTAAACCAGGCATTTCATCGTAGTCCCATGCAAAACAATCTTTGTACTCTGCTATTAATCTGACAAGTTCTTATTTGTAATCCTCTGGCAGAAAAACACTGACAAAAATGGGCCTTTTCTTTTCTTCTGTCCCCAAATTTATTTCCTCCAGAGGATCCTCTATTTCCACATTCTGCTTGACTTCGGCTCCCTTTTCAAAACCCAAAGGGCCGTCGTCAATTATAGAATCCGTCAACACACTTTCTAGAGTGTGTACTTCTTTGTCGGCTGACGCGCTGTCGCGCACGCATCAAAAGATGAGCGGTTAGTAAAAATGTAGTTTAGTGTGCGACAACTCGGGTATCGTATCACAAGGACTCTTGTAGTGCTATTATCGCAGAAAATCAGTTTTCTTGGGGGGGTGTTTGGTTTGAAATTGATTGGAAAACAGAATGAAAACAGAGCATAAAAACAGAGCAAATTACGTGATTATCAAATAAGACTAAGACGATCAATCTGCTGTTTCGTTTCCCACTATCATCGGTTCATGTAATTCCATGCCCTAAGCGGAGTCTAATCCCTTTTCGATTGTAGCATCGATTAACAAGCGAAACCGACGCTACGGGACATATATTCCTAATTCCGAATTAAGCAAACGGATGAAGCCCTTCGTGAATTAAGCAAACACGAATTGAACGCACGAGAATTAAGCAAACGCGATTAAGTTTAGGAATATAAAATCATCGAAAATAAATCAACACTAATTCGATACAAACTGAATTAAGCAAACAGAGAATAACGAATAGCATTGAAAGAGAGAAGAGAATTAAATCAGAAATTACAAGACCTCAAGTGTTGGCGGAAGCCGATTACAGCAGATCAACCTAGGGAGATTAGTTCTCCATCAAAAACGCAATACAACCAGAGAAATTCGAAAACAAGGATTAGCAAAAAGATCCTCCTGTTCTGCCCTAAACAGCTATTTATAACTTTCAGAAACTGCGCAGTCTCGCGAGGCGAGTGGCCTCTCGCGAGGCGAATATTAAAATGGCGCCTTCTTGAATTTGTATTCTCGCGAGGCGAACGTGATTCTCGCGAGGTGAGTCTTCAAAACCTGGGTTGTCACAGCCGTGATGCCTATCACGGCTAGGCCGTGATGGTCTCTGTCTTCGGGTGCTTATCTGTCATGGCCGTGACCTTCATCACGGCCAAGCCGTGATGGTCTCTGTCTTCCAGGGGTTTCTCTTCACACCCGTGATGGGTGTCACGGGATGACCGTAATGCTTGCTGACTTCAGGCTCGCGAGGCGAGCAATAGCTCGCGGGGCGAGGCAAAGAACATGACTTTTCTGGCACTGGCTGGTCCTCACTCTCGCGGGGCGAGTATCTGCTCGCGTGGCGAGTGTTTCCAGATTGCAATTTCCATTGTTTCCTTCATTCCTTGGACTCCAAGTCAACCTGAAAACATGAAATAGCCATAAGTGCTTTATTTGACTCAAAAACTGACTAAATAACCCTAAAACTACTTAAGGGACTCAAAACCTTGCTTGAGGACAATCAAGCCTAATTTGGGTGAAAACGAGATATAATTGGCACAAAACCACGATCATACTAGTCATAAAACTAGATGAGCCAGAGGCTTATCAAAATACCCCAAACTTGAACTTTGCTTGTCCCCAAGCAAACTAAAACTCAAAACGACTCAAGACTTGGCAAGCTAGAAGGATTTCAACCAATTCCGCACAAATTTCAAGCAATTCATCAAAACAATTTTCCTTCAATGTTCCCCCCTTTTCAACAATGTAATCCCCACAATCATTTATTCTGAACATCTGAGAATTTCATCGATCAAACAATCATTAATCTAAGTAGGGGATCTAAGTTACACACAAGAGGGAGATCACCAAATTCAAACAATCGCCTTCCTCACAAAGGGGTTTAGTGTTCACTCAATCTCTCAGTTTGTCTAGGCTAACAACATTTCACTCAGTTTCACTTTTAAGAGCACTTCCCATGAATTTGATTTTCATCTCAAAATGGTTCCCACGGAGAACATGCACGCAACATCAAAAGGTCTTTCAAGGTTGTAATGGGGCCTGGCTAAGGGAAGGATATACAAAGGTACTGGGCTGAAGTCCCTAGGAACTAAGAGAGCATGAAGCTGTTTACACATTGAATTCCCTACTCAAGTTCCTATTCTTATTCTTCTCTTTGCCTTGGGTGGCTACAACCATTTTTCTTCTAATACCCTTCTTGACATTTTGCAAATTTTTATTTTTATTTTTGAAAGATTTATTTTTGCCCTTTGGCTCCAACCTTTATTTTTTCTTTTTCTCAATCCCCAACAACACATCATATCCCTGTAGCCACCCCAAACTTAGTTTCTTGCAACCATTCTCTTGCTAAGCTTCCATGCTCTCCTAATCCTAAGATCGGGTTAACATGGTTTTTCCAGATTCAGGCTCATAACATAAGGTCATCATGAAACAATAGGCTAATTAGGCTCAAAGGGGCTAACTAGGGAACATGCATTAGGGACTGGTTCAATTTAGGCAGGGTAGTTAATTTAAAGAAAATTGCCTAAATCATTTGATGCAAACACATAGACATGCAAACCATGAAGAGATTCAAGCAAATTCGGGAAAGTGCAACTCGAAAGTGATTCACACAATCAAAAACATGTTGGAGGCTCAAATCCTCACCCGGACATTCATGCAAATTGTTTGACCGAGATTCTATCCCTAGTGTGTGCACCCTATCACCCCAAACTTATCATAAATCATGCTCTCACAACAAAATATCTCAAAGTTCAGTTTTCAATTTTTCAAATGGGGATCACAATTTCCAAATTTCAAAAACCTAGGGGGAATCATCAACATAAATCATGCCATCAATCTGTGCTAAATCAACCAAAACCTACCAAGCTTGCCGACACAAGACACACATGCTCTTGAGCTTCTCAAATTATTCAAGAGCGAAAAGAAAACACAACAACACACAAAACACAACAAAACAAATGGTTCCCTCCCCCACACTTAAAACATACATTGTCCCCAATGAACAACACAATTATCAAAACAGAGTGAGGGAGAGGAAAGGGTGCTCCCTGATCAGGTTGCAGTGTAGGTGGGCTCCCCCAAAGAGAGCTCCTCAACAGTAGCATCCACAGGTCCCGAGCTCTCATGAAATAGCTTCAGCCGCTGCCCGTTGACTTTGAATGCCTTGTTGCTACCTGCACTTTTAATCTCTACTGCACCATGAGGAAAAACATTAGTAACAACAAATGGTCCAATCCACCGGGACCGAAGTTTCCCAGCCATCAATTTCAGGCGGGAGTTAAACAGTAAAACCCGCCACCCACAGAGAATTCCTTCCTAGCAATCAACCTATCATGAAAGTGCTTGGTTTTCTCCTTATAAATCCGAGAGCTCTCATAGGCTTCTAGCCTAAGCTCTTCAAGTCAGAATCGGAGTTTCCTTTCAATACCGGATTTTTGCATTTCCAGATTACAGCACTTGACCGCCCAATAAGCACGGTGCTCAACTTCCACAGGGAGATGACATGCCTTGCCGAATACAAGCCTAAAGGGGGACATCCCTATCGGCGTCTTGAAAGCGGTCCTCTGAGCCCAAAGTGCGTCTTCTAGACGGCGGCTCCAATCCTTCCTATTCGGCTGCACAACTTTCTCTAGGATTTGTTTTATCTCCATGTTGGAGATCTCACCGCCATTGGTCTGAGGATGGTAAGCAGTGGAGACTCTGTGCACAACCCCATACTTCCGGAGTAGAGCCTCCATGGTGCGGTTGCAGAAATGAGTGCCCTGGTCACTGATGATGGCACGAGGTATGCCGAACCTGCAAAAAATATTGGACCTAACAAAATTTGCAACAACTTTAGAATCGTTAGTCCTAGTGGGGATAGCTTCCACCCACTTTGAAACATAGTCAACAGCCAAGAGAATGTAAAGAAAGCCAAAAGATGCAGGGAAAGGACCCATAAAGTCGATCCCCCACACGTCAAACACCTCACGGAAGAGCATGGGCTGCTGTGGCATTTCACTCTTGCGAGTGATGGCTGTACCTGCTGTCCGACACTCCTTACAAGTCCGATACACCTCATAAGCATCTCTAAAGATGGTGGGCCAATAAAAACCAGAATCTAGGACCTTTCTCGCAGTCCTCTGTGGCCCAAAGTGTCCCCCTACTTGAGAGGCATGAGAAAAGTGCAAAATAGATTCAATCTCATAGTCGGGGACACATCGCCTAATCACCTGATCACTACAAAACTTCCAAAGAAATGGATCGTCCCAAACATAATACTTGGCGTCGCTCTTTAGTTTGTGGATTTGTGACCTAGTTGCTCCTGTCGGAAAGACACCAGCATCTAGGTAATTCACAAGGTCGGCAAACCAAGGGGTAACGTCATGCAACTGTAAAAGCTGCTCATCAGGAAAGTCATCCTGAATGGGGGAAGGGTCCTCATCCCTCTCTATCCTACTCAAGTGATCAGCCACTAAATTTTCAGCTCCACTCTTGTCCTTTATCTCTACATTAAACTCTTGGAGCAACAACATCCACCGAATCAACCTCGGCTTTGCTTCAGGCTTCTTCAATAAGTATTTCAGAGCTGCATGGTCAGTGAAAACAATAACCTTGGAACCTAGCAAATATGATCTAAACTTATCGAGAGCAAAAACAACAGCTAGGAGTTCCTTTTCAGTGGTGGTGTAATTACATTGTGCAGCATCTAAAGTCCTAGAAGCATAGTAAATGACATGTGCAGACTTGCCTACCCTGTGTGCCGGACCGCCCCCACAACATAGTTAGAAGCATCACACATGAGCTCAAAAGGGAGGGTCCAGTCAGGGGGCTGGATGATGGGGGTAGAGGTCAATGCCTTTTTCAAGAAGTCGAACGCCTTCTTGCAGTTATCATCAAAGCTGAATATGGCATCATTCTTCAGCAAGTTCGACAGAGGGAGAGTTATCTTGCTGAAGTCCTTAATAAAGCACCTGTAGAAACCTGCATGACCAAGAAAAGAACGAATCTCGCGAACGCAAGATGGGTAAGGCAATGTGGAAATCACATCAATTTTAGCAGGATCTACTGAGATACCCTCTCTAGAAATAACATGCCCCAAAACAATCCCCTGTTCAACCATAAAATGACACTTTTCATAGTTCAACACAAGATCAGTTTCAATACATCTTTCCAAAACCAAATTCAGACTATGCAAGCATGCATCAAATGAGGAGCCATATACTGTGAAATCATCCATGAACACTTCCATGCAATTCTCAATAAATTCAGTAAAAATGCTAATCATGCATCTCTGGAAAGTGCCAGGAGCGTTGCAAAGGCCAAATGGCATCCTCCTATAGGCAAACGTGCCGAAGGGGCACGTGAAAGTGGTCTTCTCCTGATCCTCCGGTGCAATGTGGATCTGGAAGTATCCGGAGAAGCCATCAAGAAAACAGTAGTGGGATTTACCGGCCAGCCGTTCGAGCATCTGATCGATGAACGGCAAAGGAAAGTGATCCTTTCGAGTGGCCTGGTTCAACCTCCTATAGTCAATACAGACTCTCCAGCTATTCTGAACTCTAGTGGGGACAAGCTCATTGTTCTCATTTCTTACCACTGTGAGGTCAGATTTCTTGGGCACAACTTGCACTGGGCTCACCCAAGTACTATCAGAGATGGGGTATATGATACCCGCATATAGGAGTTTTGTTACCTCCTTCTTTACCACATCCAGAATCAATGGATTTAGCCGCCTCTGCGGCTGCCTAACTGGTTTAGCCCCATCCTCCAATAGAATCCTATGCATACATCTAGAGGGGCTAATTCCTGGAATGTCAGCCAAGGTCCATCCAATTGCTCTCTTGTGCTTCTTCAAAACCTCCAAGAGTTTAGCTTCCTGGTCAGAGTCAAGGTTGGAGGAAATGATAACTGGGAGTTTTTCATTCCTCTCCAAGTAAGCATACTTCAGATTGCCAGGAAGTGGCTTAAGCTCCAAGGAGGGTGGCTGTTCCACAGATGGTATGTTTGGAGCAGTCGGGCTGTCAAGAATTCCAGCCAATGCATACGACTTCACTTACACTATCACCCTGCAAAGTAGAATCAATCTCAGCACAAACAACACAAGGGTTAGTGTTAGTACAGTCATTACATGAATAAACATCATTAAAATCAGAAATGGATGGAAAATCAGCAACCAAGTCATCATAGGTGTCATCAACAATTTGGAGAGCAACTCTATTTGGAAAACAGAGTGCTTCTTCCAATGGATGCTTCATAGCATCAAAAATGTTGAACCTTGCAATAATGTCACCGAACTCCATGGACATGGTTCCATCATCAACATCTATCTTCGTCTTTGCAGTCTTAATGAACGGCCTGCCCCGGATGATTGGTGATCTACTTGAATTGGTTTCCCCTTCCATGTCCAGGATGTAAAAGTCGGCAGGGAAAATCAAATCATCAACTAGTACCAACACATCTTCTACAACTCCCATGGGGCGAGCATTGGTCCTGTTGGCCAACCGTATGGTAAGTCCCGTATGTTGCAAAGGGCCCAGATCAAGGTTGTTGAAAATGGAGGTGGGCATGACATTTATGGAGGCTCCCAAATCCAACATGCAATTGTTGAATTTGCTGTCCCCAATGGTGCATGGAATAGTGAAAGTGCCCGGATCCTTGCACTTCTGTGGCAGTGCCTGAGTGAGGGCTGAAACTGTAACCTTCTCAGGGGCAAGTTTGGGCTGAATGAGGGCTGAAACATTTCGCCCTAAGTTAACTCTCTCATTACCCTTCATCCTCCTCTTGTGGGTACACAAATCCTTCAGAAACTTTGCATACCTTGGGACTTGCTTAATCACATCTAGGAGTGGAATGTTTACCGCCACCTTTCTGAACACATCTAAGATCTCCTTCTCCTTGTCTTCCCCATCAACCTTCTTATGTTTCTGCACTCTTTGTGGGAAGGGAATCGGGGGCACATACACTCTCTCAGTTTCAACAACAACAGAGGGCTCAGGAATGGCCTCAACAGTTTCTTCATCTTTCTCAGGGGCTCCCTCTACTACTTTCCCGGATCTCAAAGAAATGGCACTTACATTGGGATTGGGGGCATTGGGATTCACCACTGTCTGTGCAGGTAGTTGGCTCGATCCCTGAGCTTGCTGTAAGTTGTTTATGGATGTGGCAAGCTGTCCAATCTGTGTCCTCAAATCCTGAATGCTAGCATCTGTTCGCTGCTGAGACTGTCCAACTTGATGCTGAAACTGGAGATTTTGTGCAGCCATTTACTTGACCAAGTCTTCTAATGAAGGTCCGGAAGGTGCAGAAGTGGTCACTTGAGGAGGATTCGGTGGTGGTGCCACCGGTTGTTGTTGGGATGAGTTCCCATATCGCAGATTAGGGTGATTCCTCCAGTTGGGATGGTACCTATTTGTGGAGAGGTCAGGAGTACCATACCGGTTCTGATTATTGCCTTGATTGTAGAGATTAGCTGCATAAGCTTGAGGCATATCAGTGATTGACCCATCCTTCAGAATAGGGCACGTGTCGGTCGGATGCTCGGGAGAACTACACATGCCACACAACCTTGCCTACCTGAACCTTT
The DNA here is from genome assembly GCA_030762895.1 of Sophora flavescens. Lineage (NCBI taxonomy): Eukaryota > Viridiplantae > Streptophyta > Magnoliopsida > Fabales > Fabaceae > Sophora > Sophora flavescens. Next base: position 19,673,257 of record CM061067.1, read on the forward strand.
TCCATTGCCAGTTGCTTCACCAAACAAGTGAGCTCATCGATTCTGGTTTCGAGTGCCTTGTTGGAAGATGAAACTTGGATCTCATTTACACCCCTTGTCTCGACAGAGTTGCTCCTGGTTGTGAACTGCTGGGAGTTTAATGACATATTCTCAATCAATTGCTTCGCAGCAGCTGGAGTTTTATCGACGAGTGCTCCTCCACTAGCTGCATCCAAAATATTTCTGTCCATTGGGAGCAATCCCTCATAAAAATACTGAATAAGGAGCTGCTCAGAAATCTGGTGTTGAGGGCAGCTAGAAACCAACTTTTTGAACCTCTCCCAGTACTCAGCCAATGACTCATTGCTTTGCCTGATGCCACATATCTCCTTTCTGATGGAAGCAGCTCTGGAGGCAGGGAAGTATCTTTCCAGGAAAACCTTCTTCAGATCATTCCAAGTTGTAACAGAATTTGGCTCCAAATAATATAGCCAATCCTTTGCAGCGCCTTCAAGGGAGAATGGGAAGGCTCGCAATTTGATATGGTCTTCAGTAATGCCTTCCGGCCTCAAGGGTGTAGAACAGACCACCTGGAATTCCTTCAAATGCTTATGTGGATCCTCACCTGCAAGACCACTAAATCTTGGCAACAAGTGTATTAAACCAGATTTAAGTTCAAAAGGAGCAACCACACCAGCATACTCAATACACAACCCATTGTAATTAACATCAGGGGCAACAAGCTGCCTCAATGTCCTTTGGTCACCCATGTTATTAAAAACAGGTTCGAAATCAGAATTACCACTAGTGCTTGCCCGTATTGCCCTAAGGCGTGTGTGCAGTGTTCTTTCAATTTCAGGATCAAAATCACACAAGTCAGGACAAGTAGACCTAGTGGCCAGTCTAATTCAAAACAAAAACGAAAAAAAGAAAAAAAAAAGAAAGCGAGAACAACAAACAAGAGTCCCCGGCAACGGCGCCAATTTGACGCGCTGTCGCGCACGCGTCAAAAGATGAGCGGTTAGTAAAAATGTAGTTTAGTGTGCGACAACTCGGGTATCATATCACAAGGACTCTTGTAGTGCTATTATCGCAGAAAATCAGTTTTCTTGGGGGGGTGTTTGGTTTGAAATTGATTGGAAAACAGAATGAAAACAGAGCATAAAAACAGAGCAAATTACGTGATTATCAAATAAGACTAAGACGATCAATCTGCTGTTTCGTTTCCCACTATCATCGGTTCATGTAATTTCATGCCCTAAGCGGAGTCTAATCCCTTTTCGATTGTAGCATCGATTAACAAGCGAAACCGACGCTACGGGACATATATTCCTAATTCCGAATTAAGCAAACGGATGAAGCCCTTCGTGAATTAAGCAAACACGAATTGAACGCACGCGAATTAAGCAAACGCGATTAAGTTTAGGAATATAAAATCATCGAAAATAAATCAACACTAATTCGATAGAAACTGAATTAAGCAAACAGAGAATAACGAATATCATTGAAAGAGAGAAGAGAATTAAATCAGAAATTACAAGACCTCAAGTGTTGGCGGAAGCCGATTATAGCAGATCAACCTAGGGAGATTAGTTCTCCATCAAAAACGCAATACAACCAGAGAAATTCGAAAACAAGGATTAGCGAAAAGATCCTCCTGTTCTGCCCTAAACAGCTATTTATAACTTTCAGAAACTGCGCAGTCTCGCGAGGCGAGTGGCCTCTCGCGAGGCGAATATTAAAATGGCGCCTTCTTGAATTTGTATTCTCGCGAGGCGAACGTGATTCTCGCGAGGCGAGTCTTCAAAACCTGGGTTGTCACAGCCGTGATGCCTATCACGGCCAGGCCGTGATGGTCTCTGTCTTCGGGTGCTTATCTGTCATGGCCGTGACCTTCATCACTGCCAGGCCGTGATGGTCTCTGTCTTCCAGGGGTTTCTCTTCACGCCCGTGATGGGTGTCACGGGATGACCGTAATGCTTGCTGACTTCAGGCTCGCGAGGCGAGCAATAGCTCGCGGGGCGAGGCAGAGAACATGACTTTTCTGGCACTGACTGGTCCTCACTCTCGCGAGGCGAGTATCTGCTCGCGTGGCGAGTGTTTCCAGATTGCAATTTCCATTGTTTCCTTCATTCCTTGGACTCCAAGTCAACCTGAAAACATGAAATAGCCATAAGTGCTTTATTTGACTCAAAAACTGACTAAATAACCCTAAAACTACTTAAGGGACTCAAAACCTTGCTTGAGGACAATCAAGCCTAATTTGGGTGAAAACGAGATATAATTGGCACAAAACCACGGTCATACTAGTCATAAAACTAGATGAGCCAGAGGCTGATCATCGGCCAGATAGGCCGACAATCTTCTCAAGTGGGTTTCAAGACTCATTGTCGGATTCTGGCCGAGTCTTGTCGGCCTCGCACTGTATTGAAACTCCAATCTGGCTGAGAAGGCTTGCTTCCAACGTGTCCTTGTTGATAACCCCTTCAGTAGCAGTTATAGGCTTCACATCTGGAGAATATACCCGGAAGTCAATATGTGACTGCTGAGCATAGCAAGCACTATCATCTGCCTCCACAATCTCCACTTGATCTTGTTCATTCCATAAAATCACCTTTTGATGAACCGTTGATGGAACTGCCCCTACAGTGTGGATCCAATCCCTACCAAGCAAAATGTTGTAGCTTGACTTGGCTGGAATTATGACGAACAATGTCATTCTTTCGACAGTGCCAATTTATATGTTTAATAAAGTGACACCATCCGACGGAGATGTTTTGCCACTGAAGTCAGTGACAACCATATCAGTTGGGATTAGATCTGACTGATCCTTTCCTAATTTTTTAAACATCGCTCTAGGCATCAAGTTTACAGCAGCTCCTCCGTCAATTAAGACCCTTGATGAGCCTCTGTTTGACTGGTTTTATAACTAGTAAAGACCTTGGCTTTGTGCTTATTTTATACCATTTTTACCCAAATTAGACTTGATTGTTCCTAAGTAGTATTTTAAGTCTGTAAATTGTTTTTATGTTAATTTAGTTGTTTTAGAGTTGAATAATTATTTACTTTTATTTTCTATTTTCAGGTTAATAAAAAGTAATAAATCTGGAGCCACTCGCCCCGCGAATAATCTCTCGCCCCGCGAGTATTGCAACCATGAAAAAGTCAGAGACGATCACGGCTTGCCCGTGTTGAAGATCACAACCGTGGTAATTCTGAAGTTGAAGCGTTCGCCCCGCGAGCATTCCTTCGCCTCGCGAGTCTTGGAAGATCGGAAGCCATCACGGTTTAGGCGTGTTGAATGCCACGGGCGTAATAGTTGGAAGTCAAGAGTTCGCCTCGCGAAGGATGTGCTCGCCTCGCGAGAAGACAAAGAGTTGCAGACCTTTCATGTAATTCGCCTCGCGAGCAAGTGCTTCGCCTCGCGAGTACTCGACTCCGAAACGTGTATATAAGCGGTCTTAGGCGAGAAATGAAGAGAATAGTCGAAATTAGCCGGTTTTGGCTAGTTTACGAACTTGTTAGCTATTGTTTTCCTTTTAGTTTGTTGTCTTTCTTTTGTAATGGAGAACTAGTCTCCTAGATTAATCTACTGTAATTGGTTTTGTTAACACTTGAGGTTCTTGTATTTCCTGTTTTCACTTACTTTTCTCTGTTCAATATGATGCTATACGTCTCTGTTTGTTTAATTCAGGAATGTATAGTATTGTATTGATTCATTTCGGTGATGCTATGTTCTTATACTTAATCGCGTTTGTTTAATTCGCGTGTGTTCGTTTCGTGTTCGTTTAGTTCACGAAGGGCTTAACCTCGTTTGTTTAATTCGGGAATAGGAACATACATCCGTAGTAGTGGTTTCGTTTGTTAACTATTGCTACAACCGGGAGGGGATTAGTATCTGCTTAGGATTTGCATGAACCAATGATAGTGGGAAACCAAAAGCAGTAGGTTAATCGCTTTAGCTTATTTGGTAACTGCTCTATTTTCTTGCCTTGTTTTTCTGTTTTACTTCTTTAATTTAGTTTCCAATCTCAAAACCCCCATTTCTAACTTTTATTAATTTTCTGTTAATAATAACAACACCTAAAGAGTCCTTGAGAGACGATCCGAGTTGTCGCACTATACTGCATTTTTATAATCGCTCGTTCTTTTTGGCGCGTGGCGACAGCGCGGTCAAAAATTGGCGTCGTTGCCGGGGACTCTTGTTTGTTGTTATTAGTAGAAAGTTACATTTAAAAAAAAAAAAAAAAAAACTTTTTGCTTTGCTAATTAGTTTTGTCTGCATTGTCTGGTTGTGAATATTGCCCCATGGATAATCACATATATGGGTACATGCCTAATGCTTACTATAAACCACCACCATGCGTATATTTTCCTGATTATGTTGGTTTATCACACTGGTTGCCAAGGTTTAGTGGTTTTACAGGTGAGAATCCGCAGGAGCATCTGAGGGAATTCCAGATTGCTTGTACTATAATGCTGAGACCTGCAGGAATAACAGAAGATGATATCAAGATGGAAGCTTTCCAGTTCTCGCTTGAAGGTGCTGCTAGAGATTGACTGAATTGTCTTGACGAGAACTCCATCTTCAGCTGGTTTGACTTGAAGAACGCCTTCTGTTGAGTCGGGGAAACTATCCACCGAACCCTCCCCAAGTAACCACCGCTGCACCTTCCGAACCTTCCCTAGAGGACTTGTGCAAGCATGATGACTGCACGAGATAAGTGCAAATATGGAAGGATCGAGGCAACAAATGGCCGAGCAAACTCAACGGATGATAGAGGAATTTCAACAGAAGATGGATGCTTTGAATACCATAGAAGCCAAGCTGAATCTCGAAAGTTGTGGGCTCTAATTGATCAAGTTACCGCCAACTCGGTTGCAATGCTAGCTCCACAGACCCATTGAAGAACCTACAGAGGCACAATTTATTCTTGAAAATACCTCCGAGGATGAGTCCGATCATCGATACTTCATTCTTGAATTGTGTGTTGAATCCCCTGATGATTGTTATTGTGATGGCAATGCTTTGTGTGTAGATTGCTATTTTGAAAGGTATGTTAAGCAAAGCATCCATATGGATCAGGAGGATCAGGAGAACATTTGCTCCACCGTGCTTGAGGATAAAGAAGACTCTTTGGTCTTAGATGCACGTGTTGAGAGTAGAGGGGTGGATGATGAACTAATTGCAGAATTTCCAGACATTGTAGATTTTTCTGATTCATTTTCTTGTAATATGTGTACTGACTCTAACCTTTGTGTGGTGTGTGCTGAAATTTCTGCGTGTATAGCAGGTGAAAAATTTGTTAGTGCAGTGGATGAAGACATTGCAGAAGTTGAAGCAGCACCAGTAACATTAACTAACTGTTTGTCACCTCCCCCTGAGGAGCCATCAGTTCTGGATTTTACACCCTTGGATTTTGCACCATGGCCGGTCCAAGAGGTTGAGCCCCGATTCTATTGGGGAGACTTTATTGAGAAGGAGGTCATCTGTGACCCGAGAGGTAGTGAGAAGTCCGCCGCACTGGGTGGAGTTATTATAATTGTCAAGTGCTCACCTCCGCATCAAAGCTGCAAGCTAGGAGACCATGGAACAAATTTCAGTCCTTTGGCTACCACGTGGGACTTATGCTACAAGCAGTGGGATCCTGGTGGAACCACCACCTGCAATGAGTTTTCTTTACCTTTCCTCTTTTTAATTTTCTTTTCCTTATTTTATTTCTGTTTTTATTGTCAATAATGCTCTCGAATAATTTGAGAAGCTCAGGAGTTGTGTTTGTGTCTTGGTTATGGCAAGTTTATTGGTTTGATTGATTTTGCATAGATTGATTGCATGATATGTTTTGACTGTTTCCCCCTAGGTTGAAAAAAAAAAAATTTGTTTTAAAAAAAAAAAAAAAAAAAAAAATTCCCCATATGATTGAAAACTGAACTTTGAGATTTTGTTATGATGACATGATTTATGATAAGTTTGGGGTGATAGGAAGCACACACTAGGGATAGAATCTCTTTCAAATAATTTGCAAAAATGTCCAGGTGAGGTTTTGAGCCTCCAACATGTTTTAAATTGTGTGGAAATCATTTTTTAAGTTGCACTTCCCTGGATTTGATTGAATCTCTTTTTGGTTTGCATGATTATATGTGTGTAGCAAATGATTTAGGCATTTTCTTTGTAAATAGCTACTTGGCCTAAAATAACCAATTCCTAATGCATGTTCCCTAGTTAGCCCCATTGAGCCTATTAGCCTTTAATTCTTGATAACCTAATGTTATAAGCCCAAAAATCTGGAAAACCATGTTAACCCGATCTTAGGATTAGGAGAGCATGTAATCTTAGAATGGGTGCAAGAAACTAAAGTTTGGGGTGGCTACCTGGTGCAATGTGTTGTTTGGGAATGGGAAAAAAAAAAAAAAGAAAAGAAGGAAAGTGTAAAAACGAAAAAAAAATGTGAAAAAAAAAAGAAAAAAAAAATAAAAGTGCAAAAATGCCAAAAAGAAATAAAAAGGCTGTAGCCACCCAGAAGCATAAAGAAAAAAATTAAGAAAGGAACTTGATTTAAATTCAAAGTGTAAATAATGTTCATGCTCTCTTAGTTCCTAGGGTCTTCAGCCTAGTTCCTTTGTATATCCTACCCTTAGCCAGGCCCCATTACAACCCATAAAAGACCTGTTGATGTTGCTTACATGTTTTCTGTGGGAATCATTTTGAGATGAAAATCAAATTTATGGGAAGTGCTCTTAAAAGTGAAATTGAGTGAATTGTTAATAACCTGACAAAAACTGAGCGATTGAGTGAACATAAATTTCCCTTGTGAGGAAGGCAGTTGTTTGGATATGGTGATCTCTCTTTTGTGTTGTAACTTTGACCCCCTGCTTTGATTAATGATTGTTTGAATTATGAAACTCTCAATTGTTTGGAATAAATGAATGTGGGGATTGTTTTGTTTAAAAGGGGGGAACATTGAAAGAAAAAAATTCTTTTGAAAAAAAAAAAAATTGCTTGAAATCTGTGTAAAGTTAATTGAGTCCTTAAGCTTGCCATGTTTTGCCAGGTCATGAGTCTTTTTAAGTTTTTGAGTGTAGTTTGCTTGGGGACAAGCAAAGTTTAAGTTTGGGGTATTTTGATGAGCCTCTGTTTGACTGGTTTTATAACTAGTAAAGACCTTGGCTTTGTGCTTATTTTATACCATTTTTACCCAAATTAGACTTGATTGTTCCTAAGTAGTATTTTAAGTCTGTAAATTGTTTTTATGTTAATTTAGTTGTTTTAGAGTTGAATAATTATTTACTTTTATTTTCTATTTTCAGGTTAATAAAAAGTAATAAATCTGGAGCCACTCGCCCATGAATAATCTCTCGCCCGCGAGTATTGCAACCATGAAAAAGTCGAGAGACGATCTCGTCTTGCCGGTGTTGAAGATCACAACCGTGGTAATTCTGAAGTTGAAGCGTTCGCCCCGCGAGCATTCCTTCGCCTCGCGAGTCTTGGAAGATCAGAAGCCATCACGGTTTAGGCGTGTTGAATGCCACGGGCGTAACAGTTGGAAGCTGAAGAGTTCGCCTCGCGAAGGATGTGCTCGCCTCGCGAGAAGACAAAGAGTTGCAGACCTTTCATGTAATTCGCCTCGCGAGCAGTGCTTCGCCTCGCGAGTACTCGACTCCGAGAACGTGTATATAAGCGGTCTTAGGCGAAATGAAGAGAATAGTCGAATTAGCCGATTTTGGCTAGTTTCGAACTTGTTAGCTATTGTTTTCCTTTTAGTTTGTTGTCTTTCTTTTGTAATGGAGAACTAGTCTCCTAGATTAATCTACTGTAATTGGTTTTGTTAACACTTGAGGTTCTTGTATTTCCTGTTTTCACTTACTTTTCTCTGTTCAATATGATGCTATACGTTTCTGTTTGTTTAATTCAGGAATGTATAGTATTGTATTGATTCATTTCGGTGATGCTATGTTCTTATACTTAATCGCGTTTGTTTAATTCGCGTGTGTTCGTTTCGTGTTCGTTTAGTTCACGAAGGGCTTAACCTCGTTTGTTTAATTCGGGAATAGGAACATACATCCGTAGTAGTGGTTTCGTTTGTTAACTATTGCTACAACCGGGAGGGGATTAGTATCTGCTTAGGATTTGCATGAACCAATGATAGTGGGAAACCAAAAGCAGTAGGTTAATCGCTTTAGCTTATTTGGTAACTGCTCTATTTTCTTGCCTTGTTTTTCTGTTTTACTTCTTTAATTTAGTTTCCAATCTCAAAACCCCCATTTCTAACTTTTATTAATTTTCTGTTAATAATAACAACACCTAAAGAGTCCTTGAGAGACGATCCGAGTTGTCGCACTATACTGCATTTTTATAATCGCTCGTTCTTTTTGGCGCGTGGCGACAGCGCGGTCAACCCTATTGGTGGGTCTTCCATCGATTATGGCCTTCACATGTAAAGGCCTTAAATGATTTTTCTGTTCGTCGGTAGGTTTCTCCAACTAAGCCACGTTGTCAAATACAGTAACTAAATTCTCTTGAACACACATCCAGTGGTCACTTGGGTCTCCTGCATTATTGACGACATCACTGTCGTCATCAGAGAGATCAAACTCAAAATATCCCTCGTATTCTGTTGGGATGAAAGAAATCAAACCTATCTTCATTCTCATTCCAGGCTCCAGTATAACCTCATTGTCTGGATCCTCATCCAAGAATGCACCTCCGATCGTTCTGCCGTGATTTCTTTTTTAAATCACTCTCGTCATCGACCACGACCTATCGGACAAAGTAGGGCAATTCTCGCGCCACGCTTTGTCTAGTGCTTCCATAATGTCGGCCCAATCCTCATTCTGGCCGTCCGTGTCCATGGCTCCACTGATGTTTATGTCATCATTCGGATCATTCAATGTTTCAAAGACAGCGTCGAATGACAACTCCTCTTTGGTTAAATCGCATTCAGGCTTGAACGTAGTCAGTTGTTGCTCTTATATTCTGGCCTCAACTTTCTTCTCGAGCCCTGCAACCTTCTCCACTTCTGTCAGCCCGACAGGCCATTTGCCTCTGGGTTTTATTGGTGAGGATGATTGGCCTGAAGTCTTCTTTTCTATGAAAACCTGGGATGCAGGTTTACTTTACTTGGTCCCGATTCATCGGGTTTTTTCACATCAGCTTCCATGGGGTGATTCACTATTACGCTCTTCATCTTGGTATCTCCTCTCTTATCAACTTTGTTGTCAGTTGTAGCAACCAAGCAACCAGCATCGTGGGAAGTCATCTCTTTTATAATGACGCCTCCCTGTCTGGCAAGCTTCTTTTTTTGAGCCTGTCGGAGTCTCTGCAGCCTCCTCTTTTGGCTCTTGGAGATAGCCAATTGAGTCGAGGGTCCTGAAAGACCAGGCCCTGCCATCTGAGCATTCTGAGCCAATTGGCCCTTTCGGTAATTTTCATTCCAAAAGGGTGGCCCCCGTTCATTGACCTTGCTTCTCCGAGTCCATGTCTGTTTTTTCAATTCTGGGTACTGTGTCATGGCTGAATTCCTCACCCATTGATCCACCATTACGTTGGATGGGGGTGTCCTGGTCTTGACAGGATTAAATTTGCCACAGTTACCTACTGCTGATCCTCTGACTGGTTCTTCTAACCAACCGTCGGTCTTTGTCTTTGTCCCGGATCTTGAATGGTGCATGTGTTGCTGACGGCTATTTGCCTGTCTTACTGCTGATCCTCTGATTGGCTCTTCATGCCAACCTCCAGTGTTGTGATGTCTGGATCTTGATTGGTGCATGTATTGCTGACGGCTATTTGCCTGTCTATTTACAGCAGATGCAACACTCCTCCTCCATTACATCGTTGGACCCAAAGATGGCTATTTGAGTGTGAAAACCTGCTCTGGTTATCTTGTGGACGATGCGATGGTGGTTTCTTCCCCCTAGCTTTCTTGGCGGCTACTTCATCGTAAAACGCTTCGCATCTTGGGCAAACTTTAATTATGCCCCCATCTTTCTTTCGTGTCATATAGTCGACAAGTGGTTCTCCTGGCTTCGGATAAACATCGAATGGATCCGACAAATCCATTTGGATATTCTGTCCGGCCGTGATGTTGACCATGCCTACTCCCATAGGGACTTGGCGGTCTGCTTTGTTAGCTTCAGGACCGAAGGGTTCTGTATCAATCTTCATTTCCGGTCGCTTGTCTGAAAATTTCAACCTTCCGTCTGTCAAACCCTTTTGAATGATATCCCTGAAATGCATACAGTCGTTTGTCACATGACCAAAAGTATTATGATATTTACAATATTTCCGATCTTTAATTTCATGGGCTTTTAAGAGCCTATGATCATCTGACAATTTTAATTGCTTATCTCTAAGTAATATGTCAAATATTTGATCGGCCTTGGTCACGTCAAATGTGTATACTTTCTTATTAATGAAAGGGATTCTTTCTTTGGCCCTTGCGGGCTTCAAAGCTTGACATATATAAGGTGGACCATTTTTTAGTTCGACATAATCTACCTCATACTCTTCAGAATCATTACTCTCCTCGTCGGATTCATTGCATCCGACAAAATTAACCCTTTCCCTCTTAAGGAATCTCTTTTGCTTAAAAATCTTCTCAGCTCTTAATTGTTCAATCTGTCGAACCTTGTCCCCTAACTGGGCAAGATCTATCAAATGTTGGTTGACCAGTTTCTTTCTGATATGGTAATCTAGACCTCCGGCAGCAATTTTCACTATTTCTGCCTCTGGAATAGGGGTGAAACACCGACTCCTCATTTGACGGAATCGAGCCAGGTAGTCGTCAACAGATTCGTTATTTATTCTTTTAATTCCAAATAAATCTGTCAACCCTATTTTCAAGTCACCCCTAAAGAATTGGTCATGAAAACTTCTTTCCAATTGATTCCAGGAGTGGATAGAATTAGGCCTTAATGTTGAAAACCAAGAAAAAGCATTCTTAGTTAACGAACTAGGGAAGAATTTCATTTTTAATTCCTCCTCTAAAGCCAAATCTCCTAACTCAATGGTATATCGGGCAATATGCTCGACTGTCGACTCTCCACTTTCTCCTGAGAATTTTGACAACTTGGGTATTTTATATCCTCGAGCCATTTCTGCCTGTTGGACCCAATCAGGAAATTCTGATGCAAAAAATGGTTGGTTGGCATAACCAATGTTAAAACCAAACCTATTTAATGCTTGTTCGACAACTTGGTTGACGTTTTGATTTAGAACATTCTGACGGAATGCTCCAACAGCACCCTGGTTTATGATCAAATCCTCGTCTTCCTCTGGTCGTAGAATATGTACATTTCCACGTCTCAAAGGAATCCGGCGATGGGGCTGTTGCCGCTCATCATCTTGTTCAAATCCGTCAAGTTGTGGTTGTTCAACTTGTGGTTGATTAATCCTGTTGACATTCGCATTGAGATTTCTACCAGTATTTTGGTTTTCACCTGGGGTTACAACACCCAAGGCTCTATTTAACCTTCGTATCTCATTTTTCAACGCCAAACATGCATTGTTTATGCTTTCCATTAATGGCGAAATTACTGTACTCATTTGTTGAGTAAATGTATTCACCATGTCATGGTTACTAGAATCAATCTGTTGTCGGACATTGGCTAATGTAGCCTCCGACAGACCAACAATACTTTGTGGGAGTTGTCTTAATGGGGATATGTGTGGCCTTTCTACCGGTTGTTCTTGTCGAGAATGGGTAATTATCATTGACCCTGTTATTCCATTTGCATGACTGGGGATTTGCCCCCCAGTCGATAGTCCTGCCTGTCCAGATGTATGGGCAGCCATCGTTATTCCATTGAGATATGGTATGTATGCAAATGAGGTATTTGGGTTGACGGTTGTTGACCCATAAGGCATCCCATACAAAGGTTGTGAGAGAGGCTGTGTAGTCCCTCTTGGGTTTGAATTCACAACACTTTGTGACGACAATCCAGTAGTTAATGTATTTACTTGTTGTAAAACAGGGGAAGTTGGTGACGGGAGTGTTCCTTGACCAACTTCATCAAATCTATTGACCACTTGGACGTAAGAAACGCCTCTTCTTACTCCTAGACCATTAGTACCATTTACCTCTGCATTAGTAGCATTAGCCCCGTTTGCAGGAATATTGTCAACTGATGCAATAGCATCCACTGTTGACACAGCGGCGTTAGTGTCTATTACGCCTGCATCACTTGCACTGCTCATATTTACAGAGTTCTGGGAAATAGATGATGTTTGAACCACCTTTCCGCTCCGTAAACGTATACAAATAAGTTTGTATGGCAAATTCCTGACACTATACGAGTTACTCTAAACTCGTCCCACTGGGCGTGCCAATTTGTTGACGCTGGTTTTTGGTTGGTGTCCAAAATCCTTATCACAAATAATTTAAGATCAGACGAGTGTAGGGACAGACGAGTTATGCGGTAATCTCGTAAGGATGTGTATACGTGTCTGCCAAGTACGAATTTGACAAATCAGTCAAATCTAGTAAATACTGGCAAGGACTTGAAGTATTTAACGAGAAAAGTTGCTTCCTTAAATAAGAGTGACTTCCTACTTGTATTTATAGAAATTCACGGATTTAGAGGAAAACATGTAAGTTACAGGGAAATTGACAGAAAATAAGTAAAGAACATGAAATTAAAGAAAAGGCAATAAACAACAGGAAATTTAAAGGAAAGCATGTAAGTTGCAGGAAAATAATTGAAAGCTTGTAAATGACAATGGAAGATAAATGACGGTAAATTAAAGGAAGAAAGCAAATAAGGAAAAATATTTAAATGGTTGAAAAGTAAAAGAAAGCACTTAAAGACGTGAAAGATAAATGGGACGAAATGAAGAATGTATAAAAGAAACTTGGATAAAGAACATGAAAGAAATGCTGAAAGTAAAGAAGAACATGTAAAGGAAAATCAAATAATCAGTACTGTATTGTAAATTGAACTGAAAATGAAAAAAAAGAGATGGAGGGAGTACTTGAGTATAATCCTTAAATCTGCTGTGTGATCGAGATATGTAGGGTATCGCATCAAGTAACCTCCTCTATTACATCATGATTAATAGTATTTATAAGCAAATAAAATAACTACCTAAAGATAACTTCCTATCCTTAACATTGTCACCTGTATGGCGGTTTTGCTATATTCAGATTCAAACTATTTGACAATCAAAATTCTCTAAATGCTCATTCTTTTGAATTGCTTTATGCCAGTCTTGCTTGTTGTCCACGGTTTGGTTGTTTGACAGCTTATCTTGCTGATGCTGTCATCCTTGAAGACTTGGCCATTTCTATACTTCGTCAATTTGACAATTCTTATTACCAACTGTCAAAAGTTGGGTTTTACCTTTGTCACTATTTTGACTTCTCCGTCAGTCAGCTAAATATATTCGTCGGGAATTTTACTCTTGACAAATGTCTCATTTTTATTTCTTGACGGCTTTATCTGTCTGACATACCAACTTGTCAATTTTCTAATCTGTCAATTCTGTTGAATTTGACTCTTCATGGTGGTTATCTGACCATTTTTCCTCAATTCTTCTGTCATCTTGTCGGAACCATTTCTGTCAAGAATTTGAAATTCTTCCATTAACAGGTTCTTCACCCAAATCTTCGTCCCCCACCGAGCCCAGTACCCAGATCTCCTCCACGTTCAGAGTCTCCACCTCCGGCCATCAGATTTAGACAGCGTCTCCGCCACGTCGCTCTTCTCTCCGGTCGGCCCGAACCTGTTCTCCGATCTGATGGTCTATTCGAGTGGCCAACAGAGAAAGAAGGGTCATGGACAGTCCTCTTGCGTGTTTGTTGTTCTATCTTGACAGGAGGGTAGCGATGATGGTGAGAGAGAAGGGTGGGGGATGATGGTGGTGGTGAGGGAGAAGTGGGGGTCGGGAAGAAGGGAGGAGAGATTTTTTTTTCCAATAATATTTTTTAATAAATGTTGAAAAAATAATCTATAATGGTATAATGATGGTTAAGATTGTTTTGTATTAAGGTTCACTCATGTACCACTATTTGGCAGGGTGTACCTTAGTCCACACTCATGCTTTGACCAGGAAAATATATTTTGACCAAGAAAAATCCAATAAACCCAAGTGGTAATCTGGATGGTTCATATAGGGTGCGTTTGGATAAACAACTTAATTAATAGCTTATCATATAAGACCTTATTGCATGAGAGTTAATGTCTTAAGTATTTAAAGAAAGAAAAAGAAATAAAGGGACATAAGATAATTCGAATAGTGAAAAATATGAAGAGGGTGTTTAGTTAATGCTTTTTATGATAATTTCAAAAGCTTCTTTCAGTGACTTATGAAAATAAGTCAAAAACTCTTTATGGGATGTCATAAGTTATTTTTATAAACTCTGTCAAACATATTACATAAGAGTTTATGTCATCAGATAAATTAAAAGAAACTTAAATAAATCCTTCCAAATATTATTATAATATTACTTAAATGATACATCATTATATCACTTTGATGGTTAACACAGAGCTTACGATATACTGATAATGAATCTAAGATGGAACCAATTCTAGAAGTACTTTTGGATATATCTCAACGTGGATTCAAATAGTTACCACCGGTAGAAATAGTAGAAAAAAAAAATATAGTTTACTTTTGATATTTAACGTAAACTTTTTTATGTTTTCATTTATTCATAAATTATTTTATGAGATTTTTAAGATTGTTATTATAAGTTTTGTAAAAAAAAAATGGTATTATAAGAATTAAAAAAAATCATAATATGACAATTTTTTTTTGAAATAGACAATTTATTATTAATTACTGATATAAAAATTTGGATTAGGGATGATCATTTATACCATATTCATTGGATATCCGCAAAAATTATCCACGATGGATAGAGTAATTATCTATACAATGAATAAAGATTTTGGTACGAGTAATTATCCGTAAATTTGAATGGATATGGGTCGGGTACATATATTATAATACATACCCTTCCTCACACCCACACATATGTATATGTATATATAATTATTTTTTTTACTATTAAAATACGGATAACGAATATAGATACAAGTGCAGAGAGTACGGTAAGAACAATATTAAAATTGTTCTTACAAGAATATGGTCAAGATATGAGTAATCTTTTTAAATAGGGATATAAAAAGACTACTATGATATCATATTCATAACCGCACTCTCTCCATTATCATCGGATAAACATCAAATCCAACAAAATATCTAAGGACAGCGGTGGAATTCGGGCAAATAAAAGACGACAAAAAAGATGGAGCCCTGTCCACATCTACTATTACTGATAAAGGAATCCAAGATAAATTTTATGATAACTTTTATTTTTTAAGTATGTTGATGTTGGAAATATAGTTTACTTTCGACAGTGAATGCAGAGATTTTTATACTTTTATTTAATCATAAATCATTTTATCTATAATTTTTAAGATAATTATTAAAAAATTAAATATTTTCAATAATTTGATAGTTATGATTAATTAACTCTATAAAAATAATGAATTTAATTTTTATAAACTATCAATATAAAGATTTTTATATTGATAACCAATTGAAAATCATGAAATTAAAATTTTTTAAGATGATTAAAATATAAAACAAACATACAAACATTTTAAATGGTGTGATAATTTCTGATTAATTGAAAGTATAAAAATTATATTATCAATGTATATCAATTAAGCCCAAAAAAATTGGATAAACATTAAATCCAGTTTTTTATATTTTTGTTGAATCATAAATCAATTATTTATAATTTTAATGATATAATAGTTTATATTGATTCGCATTATAAAAAAAAATTGATTAAACATGACAGGGCATCGATGGAATTTTCGGAAAATAAAAAATGATAGAAAAGAGGGAGGCCATGTCCATGTATATATAAGGTGTCAAGTCTCTCTACACTGGCACACACTCACTTTCTAAGATTGCAATGGATCCTTACAAGGTACATCACCGATTCTCACACTCTTATTTTATTGCTTCCGATTTTACATATTTTCTAATTTCACTCTTCTTCTTTTTCCTTCACATTTAAAAAAAAAATTATTGAATTAGAATTCAAAAGATTGTTTTGAAATGAAAAGGTAATGTGGATTTTAAAAACTTATTGAAAAATATAATGGCTTATAAGAGTTTTCTTTTGTTTGTTTTTTTTAAAGAGGCTTATAAGATTTTATTAAAAAACTATAATTAACATTTTGTATTTTTGAATTTTGAGAGATTTATATCATAAAAATTTATAAGATTTAAAAATAGTATATGAATTTATAAGATTTGAAATGAATACATGATTTATGAACAAACATTCAACGTTACAAGAATCAATGAAAGGACAATTTTAACAAAGGAAAAGAAAAAATCAAAAGAAATTTTCCAGTTTTTTAATGGCTGATTCGAGATTAAAATAACTCAAATGTGAAATTTAGCAATCCACATATAGGAAAGCTTGAAATCAGATATCAAACAGAAATTTTTTTTCTTTTGTGAATTGTAGAGAAGTGAAGAAATTTAGCAATCCACATATAGGAGAGCTTGAAATCAGAAATCAAACAGATTTTTTTTTTCTTTTGTGAATTGTCAAATAGAGAAGTGAAAGTAGTTGAAAGAGATAAATAATTACGTGCAATGAGATGAAAAATGAAAGATATGATTGAGAATATGAAGGATTGAAAGATAAAACTATTATGTTTTTTGAACTGGATTTGAATAATTGTATACATATCGTATATTGATGTGAGTGTGTGTGAGATAAAAGTATATCATATTTCAAAATAAAATTGATATAAAATATGTAATTATAAGTGTGAGTGTCAATAATAATTATATAAATAACATGGCTCAAGATAAAAATAGCGGTCTTTTGTGGTATATGTGATGAGGTTTTTGTTATTACAAAGGACTATAGCTTAGAAAGAAAGAGAGTAAATAAAGCTTGAAGTATTCAATCATAGAGAAAAGTCTTGGTTTGGTATTTATACCTTCCAATAAAAAGTCACATAAAACCCACGTTTAAAAAATTCATCGGAATGAGCAAATTTTTAAATAATAAAAGTATTTAATAATTATTTGCAGTATTGATTGAATATCATTATATTTAGACAACCTTTTTAAAAAAATCCTAATAGTTACAATGGAATATCATAAGAGTTATTTAGAGTATATCCAATTCTACAACCCACGGGACTTACTTAAATCATATTTTCATGGGTTGTATTATGTCATATTATCATTTTTTACTTTATAATATTCTAAACAACTCTATATTTCAACGGTATCATTTTTCAAAGTTCACCAAATGCATCTCACAAGTCATAAGTTATCACATATCTTTATTTATATTATTAATTTAAAATATTAGCTCTTTATCTTCCGTTGGTATTAATATTCATTTAATACTATTATTTTTCCCTCCCTTAATTTTATTGACAGTTCTTATATAAGAAACAATTGATTCTATAAGTAAACATCCTTAAATGTGACATCCACATCATTTTGCTTTAATGGTGAAATCCAATCAAAACTTGTCATTGATTTTAAGAATCCTTAGAGCAACTCCAACTGAAGTTGCTTAACATGCTCCTAAATGACGAGTTCTTAGTGGGTTGTGCTGTTAGAGTAATCTGATGTGGATGTCACATGTGAGAACTTTTGCTTCTACAAGCTATTGATTCTTATATAACGACGACCAATAAAAAAGAGATCGAGAACACAATATTCAGTAACTCAATCACAAATGCATTAATATTTTAAATCGAAAAAAAAATATAAATAAAGATATGAGATAACTTGTGAGATCCATTTAATGATTTTTTAAAAGTTGTATTATTAAAATATATAATTACTTAAAGTAATATAAAATAAAAATGGGCTATATTACATAATACCCATAAAGAAGCAAGACCAACAAATTGCACCCTTCGATTAAAAAAAAAAACACATATTGTACCGTTCGAGATGCTTTTAGATTATTTAAAAGTCGAGTAAGGTTATTTGTACATCTGGATTTTCGACATCTGAATGACACATGCAATATCTAGTTAATGCAATTTAAATATGTGGTTAATCACGTTGAGTGGATGGTTAATGAGTTGTGACATATTGTTACATGTATTCACTGAACGTGATTAACCACATATTTGAACTGCATTAATCAGATTTCGTAGGTGTCGCCATGTCCAAAATCCAGTTATACAAATAACATTCCTCTTAAAAGTCAAATTTAAATATCATAAAACTTATTTGTTCCGAAATATTTAAAACGTTTAGAAATCATATGATTGAATACAGCCCACAAAATTTCGATTCAATAAGATAACTATCCCTTCATCATTCCTGTGCTTCAAGCGTTTCATTTTCATGTAACTGTTTTACGTGAGTGCAGCACCGGCCTTCTAGCGCTTTCAACTCTCCCTTCTGGACCACGAATTCTGGTACTCCTGTTTGGAACAATGACTCATCTCTCACTATTGGGTCCAGAGGTAACGACTTACTCCCTCCTCATATTCTTGATTCACCATCCTTGTGTAATTTCATGTAGGAATGCATTTCTAATGGTTTAGTTTTTTTAAATTTTCTATTCAAAAGAATTTGCTTTTTAACATAATTTGATTTCATGTCCGTGAAGTACAATATGTCAAAATAAATCTAATTTCAAGGGTATCTTATTGTCAAGTTAAAAGTTATGGTATGGACTGTGTGTGGAGTAGTGACTGTTATCAATCCAGAAAGAATTCCCATGTTTGTATAAAACACTGACCGTACTTAGTTGAGCATAGCAGACAATGTATTTATAACATGCTCAATATTCTGAATGCAACAACAAGCGGCACAAATTGATTTTTTTTTGGTTTATTCATACCATAGAAATTATGTATGTTCATGCGTAGGTTAATTTTTTCTCCCATTTATCTGTGTTGAAAGCATGTCAGTTGTCGCTTTATGCAGAAAAAGAAACTTCGAGCCTCTCCTAAGTTATCATTTTGGTTAATTCCAACACCTTGAACATTTTTTTCTTGGATATTTTTTGGAATTTGGTGGGGAAAGCGCTTCACTATCTATCTATTTGTTGTGTAAAATTTAAAGAGTGAATTTGGTTGAATGTGATTTAATCAGAAGATTTATATTATTTTATCCCATTTGGCAGGTCCAATCCTACTGGAGGATTACCATCTTGTGGAAAAGCTTGCAAACTTTACCAGGGAACGAATCCCTGAACGTGTTGTCCATGCTAGGGGAGCTAGTGCAAAGGGTTTCTTTGAAGTCACACATGAAATTTCGCATCTGTCATGTGCAGATTTCCTTCGAGCCCCTGGAGTTCAGACACCCGTCATTGTCCGTTTCTCAACTGTTATTCATGAGCGTGGTAGCCCAGAAACCATAAGGGATCCTCGAGGTTTTGCTGTGAAATTCTACACTAGAGAGGTAAAGATTCAGGAGTATATAACATACTTGATTGATGATTCCTACTCTTATCTTGTGAACACAGTCTTATACCATACTTGATTGATGATTCCTACTCTTATCTTGTGAACACAGGGTATCTTTGACCTTGTTGGAAACAACTTTCCTATCTTTTTCATACGTGATGCGATGAAGTTTCCAGATGTGATCCATGCTTTTAAACCCAATCCAAAGTCCCACATCCAGGAGTATTGGAGGGTCCTTGACTTTTTATCCCATGTTCCTGAAAGCCTTCACACATTTGCCTTCTTATTTGATGATGTGGGTGTTCCAACAGATTACAGGCATATGGAAGGTTTTGGAGTTCACACATTTACCCTGATCAACAAGGCTGGGAAAGTACAATATGTAAAATTTCATTGGAAGCCCACATGTGGTGTAAAGTGTCTATTGGAGGAAGAGGCCATTAAGGTGGGGGGAACCAACCACAGCCATGCCACTCAAGATCTTTATGATTCAATTGCTGCTGGTAACTATCCTGAATGGAAACTATACATTCAAACAATGGATCCTGACCATGAAGACAAATTTGACTTTGATCCACTTGATGTAACTAAGACTTGGCCTGAGGACATTTTGCCCCTGCAGCCTGTTGGTCGCTTGGTCTTGAATAAGAACGTAGATAATTTCTTTGCTGAGAATGAACAACTTGCATTTGACCCTGCCCATGTGGTACCTGGTATATACTTCTCTAATGATAAGATGCTTCAAGGTAGGATATTCGCTTATGCTGATACACAGAGGTACAGACTTGGAGTAAACTATTTACAACTTCCTGTTAATGCTCCCAAGTGTGCTCATCACAACAATCACAATGATGGTTTCATGAATTTCATGCACAGGGATGAAGAGGTCAGTTATTTTTTTTTTCCTTTTCATTCCTATCTTTTTTAAGTATAACAATTCGGTTGCCATGTTCCTTGTATTGTTACATTATTCCTACACATCCTTAGTAGGTCTTAACTCTTAATGTTATTCTTTAGTTGTATACATTCCATTATTCCTGATTGGACAATGCTTCCAATTTATAGGTTGATTACTTTCCTTCAAGGCATGATCCTGTTGGTCATGCAGAAAGGTTCCCTATTCCTCCTACTATCTGCAATGGAAGGCGGGAAAAGGTTAGTTTTGATCAATTGCTTATTGTGAAGATACAGAACATCAATTAGTGAATGGATCCACTAGCCATGGGCTTCAATTTAGATTGCATTAGTTTGTTTCTCTATGAAACCCCACATTTTAGAATTGAACCAAATTTTCTGAAAAATTCAACGAACTAGACAAATTAACCATCTTTTTTTGATATACTTTTCTGATTTATTTAATTAGTTAGATAAAAGTAAAACAATGTTTTTGAGCAAATATGACATTAAAAACTGACTTGACTAGTATGGAAGCAAAGGAATGGACCCGATGTGCAGGTTAAATATTTCATAGTTTTTTTGTAAAGTTAGGCGTCAATAAATACAAATGCTAGGTGGTATTTATTTTTACTTTGCTTTTGGATAGAAGAGATTGTTGATTGATGACGAAAAATTGCACTCATAAAACTATTGAGATGCTGTCTTTATTAGGTCATGAATGTATGAACAACTATAATTCTTAATGCAGCGCGTAATTGAGAAGGAGAACAACTTCAAGCAAACTGGAGAGAGATATCGTTCATGGGCACCTGACAGGTTCATGTTATAAACTAATAAACTAATGATATGATCAATATGGGATATGCAATATGTTAGATGGTGTCTAATGTTGGGTTCTCTATTGTTTTCTAATTTCTTTTTAGGCAAGAGAGATTTATCCGCCGATGGGTTGACGTTTTATCTAATCCACGTGTCACCCATGAAATCCGTAGTATCTGGATATCATACTTGTCTCAGGTGAGATTTAAACCATCTAATTTATCACTGTAGGGACCATTTGGTCAAGATTGTTAAATGAATCTGCACTAGTTTGGTCATGTGGTTTACATTGTTGCTATTGCTACACAGGCTGACCGTTCCCTTGGTCAAAAGATAGCATCTCATCTGAACGTGAGGCCAAACATCTAATGTTGTTGTCTATCCTGGAATGTTCTACGAATAAGGGCGCGAGTCCGTATAATTTGAAATGGTTAAATCTTTTGTTGCAATTTTATATTGTGTGCCAATAATTCCATGTATGCAACTTGTTGAGGTGTCTCAACATAATAAATGTCGTTAAGAAAGTTTTAAAATTGTACTATTATTCAAGTTTCCTGGCACTAATGTACATATACTAGCCTTTCATGTTGTTAATCATTTTCATTTATCCATACTCTGACGTTATCGGCTTGAATTTTAGAGTAGAAGCCCAATGGATGGTTTTAGGTCAAAGGAAGCAGATTCATGTTTCTTTTGTTTTGTTGGCATGTTCCAAAAAACAAGGTGTAGTGTGGTTTATAACTTCAATATTTCTAACCATGAAGGTTCGAGTCATGGACTCGTGACCATTAATTATACCCGTTGGTATTGATTGGGGCATTTTGCTATCTACGTATTTATGCCTTAACATGCTTTCTCCAACAAAGTACGGGTGATTAACAAGTATTTTGATAGCAAGATCGCGGTTCTTTTAATCAGTCTGATAAACCTTGTTTTGGCCCTCTTTATGTTTCTCATTCAATTTGGCTTTGTACTGGCTTATCTGGAACACCCCCTATCTCTTTCTCTTTGTTACAAATATAACAGTTAACAAGAATATAGATTTACTTTGGGGCAAAAGGAATTCACCAAATTTGAACCGAAAGCGTAGTGAATAATCTAGAATAATAAGAAGAAATAAGCGGGATTTTGTAAAGCATAAGAGTGCACGTATCAATAAAACACAATCTTTATTATAGGCTACAATATGACTCTTAGTGCATGTTTGGAAGTGGGTTCATTGGTTCAAAAGGTATAAAATCACGTTAGGTACACAGCAGCTACGTGGGTGTTTGGATTGGAGGTGTGCACTCTTGAACGTGCGTTTGATCATAGTAATCGCGGTTTGACCAAATTTTCATGATGTTTGGCTCAGAAGTTAGAATCACTTTCTAGCCCCAGAATCACGTCTGGATTGAAGCTCCATTTTGTAGCTTTCACGTCAAATGAAAATTGATTATGCTAAATAAGTATCCGCTTACCTGTTTCAAACATAATAAAGGACAACCACCCACTAAAAAAGAAACCCAATCGTGTATCTGCTTACATGATAAAAAAAATTACGTGAGTTTAATTTGGTTCATAGATTTTTCTTACAATTTTGGTTTGATTACAACAATGAAGTACATATTTTTGTTTGGTTCAACAATAACAAAACATATATTTTACTTTCAGTTAAATCAACCATATAAAGTATATCCGTGTCATTTATCCAACAGTAAAAATATTATTAAACTTTAGATTACTTAATATGTATATATTTATTTTTTTTTGGGTGCAGAATATGTATATATATAATTGAAAATTTATAATACTTTCATCAAAATTTAAGTTTTATTATGGTATGCATTTTTTTAGTTTCGTAATTTAACACAAATTAAAATTATATATATATTAAAACCCATTTTGGTAATTACACATCAAAAAACAATTTTGATTCAAACTATCCAAACAACAAGAATTGATAAGAATGACTTTTATCATGAATGCATCCAAACATAAATCACTTTATATTGAACTCACTTTTAACAAAATCAATTATGTAAAATCAATTCTTTCTAAAATCACGTTTGTCAAACACTCACCCAAACACACACTATATATATATATTTGCTTTTGAATGGACGTGCTTATGGTGCATTAATACGTCGATCCAAACATATTATTTGTCCTCATATTCTCTCATTCATAGTGTGTTTGGATAGACGTTTGATAAAAGTGATTTTGAATGTAATTGATTTTGTAAAATTGATTGATTTAAAATTGAGTTTAAAGTAAAGTGATTTATGTTTGAATGTTTTTATTTTGAAAGCATGTAAAATTTTGTAAATTTTTCAACTCAAAAGCTACTATTTGTACATTCTAATCAGAATCGTTCTTGGAGGCAAGATCAATTTTAACTAAAAGTAACTAAACATTTCACTTTTACTAAAATCATATTTAACAGGGACGGAATCAATTCCGAAGTTTTCAATGTGAAATCAAACACCTAATTTAGATGCTTAATTCATTACCACTAGGCGTGTGGGAAAAAAAAAACGTAGAAACAAAATCAATCGTGAACCAACCTAAGCATTATCGGATCTAAAACCACGGTCTTAATTCCATGGTCTCTCAGTCATCAACCATCTCCATCATGGAACTATTGTTGAGGTCGTAGTTTTGGTTGGCGTTAATAATGGAGGAGTGATTTTGAGAACTTTAAGATTTTAAATTGATAAACGCCTTAAACGGGGAATACACGCGGTAAGAATGAGAAAGCTTCCGTTATCTAATTTATTTATCTTCTCTTACGTAATCACTTGATTTATGTATAATGAAGGTTTCAACTTTCAATAATGGCCCTTATCAAATATTTATTTGAATTAAATAAAATAAAGATTTAATTAATATATACTATCCATGTAAAGATAACTATAATAATTTTGAGTCGCCTCTTTCTCGACCTTTCCTCTGCTCCTTTTTTCCTTCTTCCTCATCTATCGAAAGGGGTGGTTTTGGGTCATCTTTTGACTTGGAATCACCCCTCTACGTCGTTTTTTTTCTCTTTTTATCTATATAAGCAGTTGTTCCACATAGATCTGGTTTTTCTTTCGTATTTCTCCATGTTTTCGTCGTCTGCGTGCGGTGTGTTTTGTTCGTCGGCTTGTTGCTGTGTCATTTGGTTTCTCATCTTGTCGTGCTTTCGCCATTACAGATTCAATCAAGATTTGGGCATCAACGTTACAGATCCGGAGGCATGGGCATTCAGGTCACTTTGATTTTGTCACATTTGTAGGCATTGTGCCGTGTTACGCTATTAACCTGAGTGTTGTGAGTTTTTTTGCAGATTTATCCTTTTTGGTTTTTTGCGATGTTGAATGAACGAATATCCTTTATTAGTCAAAAAAAAAATCCATGTAAAGATTTTTCATACGGTCGATCAATCATAAATTATTACATCATTAAAATAATTTGACTTTTATCAATTATCATGATTACTTCAAAAGTTAATGATATCATGATTTATAATTGGTTGACAGTGTAAAAATCTTCACATGGACTGTATATCAAAATGGAACTCTAAATAACTAAATACTACTAACTCATTCCAGTCATTTCATTTTTATATACATTATCTTTTAATATATATTACAAAATAATTTAATCGATATGCATTATCAACAAATTATAAATTGTATGTCACATCGTTAAAATTATTTATTTTTATCGTAACTACCTTACAAGTAGAGGTGATAAAGTGGGTTGGGCTCGTCGGGTTCGCCCGTTTAACCCACATTTTTGACGGGTTGGGTTAAGGTTCCTAACCCATCAACCCGCTTTGACCCACACCTCCAAACCCACAAAAAATATGGGTTAAACGTGGGTCGGGTCGGTTTGACCCGCCAACTCGTTTGCCTTTTTAGCAAAAATAAATAAATAGTTTTTTTATTTTCTAATTTTGTTATCTCATCTTAGTTGAGTAAAAAAAATATCTCATCTAAGTGAGTGCATGTTCGTGGCATGTAACTAAATATATACAAAGAGATAGCATACGAAGAGTCTCTTCAATGATACATGATTTAAATTTTAAATGAGCAATCTTGATTTTTTTTAATCCTAATATGATTCAAGTTAAATATTTGATGTTTCAAAATCGATATCACCGATTTAAGGATATTTTATTATTGCATTGTTTATTTATCTAGCAACCCACAACCTATTTATTATATTTCCCTCCTTGACGGGTCAACCCGCCAACCCACCAGAAAACGAGGTGGGTTGGGGTGTTCAACCCAACTCCAGATGGTGGGTCAACCCGCCCCGCTTAACGGCGGGTTTGTGGTGTAGTGGGGTGGGCCGACCTCTTTTGTCACCCCTACTTACAAGTTTCACATAAGATGATTTGTGATTTGCTAACAATATGTATGAAAATTTTTATACTACCAGTGTATTAAAATTAAAATTAAACTCACTATACTTTACCAAAAAAAAATTAAATATTATAAAATAATGTTGTGTTTTGTTTTTAATTTTATGAATTAATTATGTATGACATGCAATTTTAGGCATAAAAATGAATAAATCGAGCTTTGATTCGATCATTAATTAAGTTATAAATAGGTCAAATTTAAATTAAAAAAGACTTTGTTAATGAATATCTTAAAGATATTATTTAAGACATCCAAACAAAATACGTATTCATTGAAAATTTAAGTATATATCTCTCTAATATATTGATTAAATAATTTTTCAGCATGTGCGCTCAGTTTATCAAATCAGAATCGAATCCATCGTCAGGGTGACACCAAGACCCATGCAATCTTCCAAACTAAAATGGCTGATGGGCATATATCAAAGGATAAGCAGACAAGAAATTTTGGTGTTGGTGGGAGTGGGACACACGTCACAAGACTTTAGCATAAGTGTCGGACAATATGTTGATAGATATAGTTCTTGGCCTGGTGTCCCGCTCACATGTCATTTTAGTAGGCGTGCTTGCTGCTATCCACTACAAATCGTAATCCTACGAAAATTGAGGAGCAGACAAAAACGGCCATAGGGGGGTAAAAATCAATAAGGTAATCAAGGGAAATCTGTCTGATAAAATTCAAAGTTAAAGATAATACGAATTCCATTTCATACTATCTATCATTGTCCTTTTAGCAATGGTGCAGGTCGGACACGTCTCAAGATGCATACGTGTCATTTCAGTAACGGTGCATGTCGCCCTTATCACAAGGGGCTCTGGCCAAATTAGAAGAAAACGCCACAAACAAACAAGATAAGGAACCATGAATGTTGGACGCTTTCAAATATTTTTTATAATTTTAATTCTCTCTAATCAATAGCAGTATATATATATATATATATATATATATATATATATATATATATATATATATATATATATATATATAAAACTAAAAAGATATTCATCCATTCAAATTGATAAAATACATCAAACAACACAAATCCAATATCGCTAAAAACCGAAAAGGATGAATCTGCGAACAAACTCACAGTATCCAGGTTAATAGCATAACACGGCAAAATCAAAATGCCTACAAAAGTGACAAAATCAAGGTCACCGAAATACCCATATCTTCAGATCTGTAACATTGACGCCCAATTCTTGATCAAATCTGTGATGGATCGAAGCAAATCTATCAATCTGAACCAAACGAACACCGCACAAAGACCAGAAATCAAACAAACACCGTACCAAGATCAAACAACGTCTCACCAAGACGACGAACAACAATACCGCCGCCCACAGAAGACGAAAAACATGAAAAACACGAATAAAAAAAAACTAGATCTATGTGAAAAACCACTTATTTAGATAAAATGGGAAAAATCAAAGTAAAAGGTGATTCCAAGCCAAAAAATGACTCAAAACCACCCCTTTAATGATGGCACGTGACTATATATAAAGAGAAGGGATATAACCGTCAATGTTTGAATCACGGAAACAATTTAAATCAATTATTTAATAGCAGTATATTTTTAACATCTTTATAATTAGATGAATTTATACAAAATTTATTAAATTACATAAGACCATTCTCGAATATTGATAGTTGATAGTCAATATCCAAAAATAATAAACTCCAACTAATCTAAATCGAGTTATAAGTATCTATTTAAGAGATAAAAATTCATTAGAGCCTATTTTTTCATTCATAAATATTCGAATCTTAGACATTATATAAGCAAAATTAAGTTTCTTATCACTTGGACTAGCCAACATAATTGGTGGATCTTCACCGAAATTTTTGTGGGAGCTATTAGCTACTAACTAAAATAATATAATTAAAATTCATATGAATTATATATAAATTTATCAAAGGTTGTTCATCATGTTGAACTATTTGATCATTAGAAGGATGTTTTTAAAATGAGATGTTAAAACTATACAATTTTCATCTAGCTTAACACTTTTCTTTTGGAAAAATGATTTAATTGATATGCATCGTCAGTGTAAAAAAAAATCACAAACGATTAATCAAAAATTGACACATTATAAAAAATGTTTGATTATTATCTTAACTCACATGCCATGATTTCTAATTGGTTGACATTGTAAAATCTTTACACTGTACAAAAAATTTATACCGTTAATACATAACAATTGAACTCTTTTGAAAAAATACATCAACTTTTTTACGTTTAACATTTTTTCTTTTCAAAAAATTTGTACCAATCAAATAAAAAATGTATATGCTAAATAATCAAACCCAAAAACAAGGAACTTCCGAAACACAGTGAAAAAGATTGTAAAAGAAAAATAAAGAATACATCTTAAATTATAAAAGAAGCCTAAAAAATTCAATAGAGTTCTTGATGGAAAGTATCCTATATTGCATTCATGAAACAAGAACACTTGCCTGTCTTAGAGTGTGTTTGGGAAAACTGGAAAAAAAAGATTATGCTGATAATCTGTTTTCAAATAATCGATTATTATGATAATCGATTATAATCATAATCTATTTTCGTTTGGGTATGTTTACTGAAAAGCTATTTTAAGATAATCTATTTTGTTTGGGTGATGTAAAAATAATCATTTGTTGATAGTAAATTACCAAAAAGGGTATGAAGCCATTTGTTTAAAATATTTGTTTTTCTTTTAACAATAGATTTTTTAATATCTTGTCTTCAAAGAGGTTCCAGGGTTATTACAGGAATGAAATGTGCAAGTGCAAAACAATCAAAGCTGAAACATCAAAACAGTCCTACGGCTGAGATGGTAAAAAAACAGCTGAAAATTGATTAAAACAGCTTTTTACAATATTAAGCTACTTTCCCAAACACAGATAATTAGTTACAAATCAGCTGAAAAGCCTAAAATAGCTGAATGGGAAAGATTATAATCTTTCCCAAACATGCTCTTAATAGAATAAAAGTGCCATTGATTTTTTCTTTAAAACGGAGGAGCGAGTCATTATTTTTTTCTTTACAAAAAAATTGTATTTTTTTTTTGGGAGCAAACACTAAGGCTTCGTTTGGATTGATGGAATATAATGAAATGGAATGCAACATAATGGAATGAAACGGAATAAAAATACCACTCCATTGTTTGAATATTTTATGATGGAATGGAACAAAGTTCACATTCCATCGTTTGGAAAGTGGACGGAACAAAATGAGTTATAATTTTTTTTTCCATATATTACCCTCATTTTAAAAACACTTTTCTTTTTTTATCACATCCCTTTAACACTAGTTAGGTTTTGATTTCTGACTTAGTTATCGTCTTTCAGATTGTTGTGTGGTTGGTATATCGTAGGGGGCAGTGTTGTGAGATTTGATCCAAGAGACTGACTGGTATGGTGTGTTAGAACAACTTTCTTTTCTCTTCTTTTCTTTTTTAATTCTATAGTGTGTTAGAAGAGGGGTTGCTTGTTTCTCATAGGGAATGATAGAAATAGCTATACATTGGTGATCGCAGATAGTTTTATGTATGAAAGATAATGAGTTGTGCTTGCGGTCCTTATAGCATTTCAATAATTGGATGTAAGATTCCTAATTTGATGCTATTTGCTTCACTTTTGCCGTTCTTTACAACAAAACCTTATGCTTGTGAACCTTCTAGCCTATCAAAATATCCTCCCGGCAAGGAGATGGATGCAAAGCTACGGGATGAAGAAGCTAGAAGATGACTGAAATTACTTTTAAGATCTCAACAATCATCTCGACACTAACTTCTCTGCTCAAATTTTAAAATATACATGATGGGAAAACTTCGAACATAATTTTACTGAAACTCTGATGACACCCCTTTTCTGCAAATTTTTTCCAAAGCTTGCATGTTGGTTATGTTTTAACCATGTTACACTTTAATTGGTTCTGCTTTTGTGCCTTTTCAATTTTATTTCTACCACGATGCACTTGCTCATTCCACTTCTCTCTCTTTACGTTTGAGTGAGCTGTGTATATAATGTGAAATAGAATTGGGGTAAATGAGTAATTAAAAAGTTAGAAGAAATGATTCCATCATATACCTCCCAAATTGAAGGGGAAGAAAAATAGGAAGAATCGAATGGGATAGAAAGCATCTCATCAGGTTCCATTCCATTCCCTCCATTTTTTTTTAAATCCAAACAATGGAATATTGCTCCATACCACTCCATTCCATTCCATTCCACCTAGTTCCATCAATCCAAACATACCCTAAGGTCCGCCTCTGGCTCACATTGTTATATTGAAGAGTATGCTGAAAATAAGTAGTCTTTTGTCTCGAAAATAAATCTATAAAATAAAGAGTTTAATTGGTATATATTGTCAGTGTAAAGGTTTTTTACACTGTTAATCAATAATAAATCGTCATATCATTGAAAATCTTTGATTCTTATCTAAATCACCTTAAAAATCATTCGATCCATAATTTGTGATTAGCTGACAGTGTAAAAAACTTTACACTAACATTACATAGCAATTAAACTCTAAAATAAAAGCTACAAAACTATCAAATATTTTTATAAGATTAGATTATTAGTCTTAAAATTTTTACATTACCAATCAATCATATATTGACACACTATACAAAAATATTTTATTCTTATAAGGATTTAATTTGTATGCACTGACAGTGTAAAGATTTTTTACACCGTCAACCAATCATATAATTTTTGTTAAAAAAACAATATGCTAAAATTAAGCTAAAAAAACTAATGGGTATCTACTTCTTTGTTAATGCATTATTATTACTAATAAAAGAATTTAAGGTGGAGCATTTCTCTTTGGTTATAATAATTGGGAGGGGGTGTTTGCAGGGCCACCCGTTTATGGCTGGGAAACGATATATTATTTGGTAAAAGAAAATAGAGTTAAATTTTAATACTTGATATATAGTGTTTTATACTTTTATTTAATCATGAATCATTTTATATATAATTTTAAAATAGATATTATAAAATTTGATCAAAAAAATAGATATTATAAAAGGTAAATATTTTTAATACTATAATAATTTATGATTAATTAATAGTAAAAAAACAAAATTGACATTAACTCAAGAAAATATTTGAGGATAGAAAATGATAGAAAAGGCAGAGGCCTTGTCCATATATATAAGGCACCAGCAACCCAAGACTCCGCTCCACCCAGTCTCGCTATTGCCATGGATCCTTACAAGGTACATCTCCAACTCTTATCCTCTTATTAATTGCTTCCATTTTCCATTTTCTAATTTTACTCTCCATCTTCCTTGGCTTTGTTTTAAATATTAAATTAGGATTTCAAAAGATTATTTTCAAAAAAAAAACCGCATGACTTTTAAAAAATTATTTAAAAATATAATGATTTATAAGGTTTTATGAAAAAAATTATAATCAAAATTTTGTATGTCTGGACTATAAAATATTTAAATCATAAGAATTTATAAGATTTGAAAGTAGTAATATATTTATAAAACTTGATAGGAATACATGATTTATTAACAAATATTTAAAGTTATAAGAGTCGATATATAAAAACAATATTTTAATTAAAAAAAAGGTAAAATCCAAAACATTTTTACCAATATTTTAACGATTGAATCAGGATCAAAATAACTCAAAAGTTAGATTTAACAATCCACGGATATGCCAGTAAAAAAAACAGACAAATTATATTTGAATTTGAAAAACAAAATTGGGACACCATGGGGTGTTCCTTTGGTTTTTGTGTATTTTGGGATGCGTATATACAAAGAAGATAAATAAATAAATGAGAGATATAGATAAATATATACGGTATCATATACGATATCTAAAATTAAATGTTCAAATATCATAACTCGAAAAAACAATCCACATATATGAAAGCAAATACCTTAATGATGACTATTGTGGATTGGAAAAAAGAAATCAAACAGAAAAATAAAATCGAATTGTAAAACAAAGAGATGAAGATAGCTAATAAAGAGAAAGAATTGCTTATGGAGAAGTGAAAAGTGAAAGATATGGTCAAGAACGAAGGATTGAACGATAGAAAAAGTGGTGTTTTGCGGTTTACTATACATAATGAGGTTTTTGTTGTTACAAAGAAAGATAGCTTCAAGAGAGAAAGAAATATAGAGTAAAGAGAGCTTGAAGAACCAATATGGTATAATTGATAGATAAATGGATTCTTTAAGCATGTATTTAGGGGTTCGATTCATGACTCATGCATATGGAAAAGCATCTCTTGGGAGAGCCCAACCCCTTAAATGGATTTTAGAACCTCAAGGGATTAGTCTTTGGCTCTCGGTCGGAGAATACCCAGGTTTACCAAAAAAAAAGAGAGCTTGAAGAAATCAACGAGAGAAAAGTTTTGGATTTGGTATTTATATATTCCACTAAAAAGTTACAAAATCGACATTAAAAGATTCATTGAAATTAGCATCTTTTTTGAACGCGAAAGCACTTTTGATTACTTATGTAAAGACTTGACTGAATAATAATCAGTGTTTTAAAAATTGCACCAGACCGGTCGATTCAACCAGTTGAACGGGGAACCGGTTGTGGCAACGGTTCGGTTTGGTCATTAAATCCGGTGGTCCTGAAAAACCGGAGAAAAACCAAAAAAACGCTTGAACCGGGTTAAAATCGGACCCGATTATGGAAAATCGGTCGGTTAATGTGCCAACCCCTTGCAGCAACGCGAACCACCGCGCCAGATCCTTACAGTCACGTGAACCACCGCTTCTTGCTGCATTATCTCCCGTCGCTACGTTTGAAGAACTGCTGCCGCACTGGTCCATCGCGTTGCGGCCATATGCGAGCTTCTGTTGTCTATCGCGCATGGTCCGTCGAGCTGCTGCCATGGTTTTCCCACCGGTCCGTGGAGCTGCTCTAATGTGAGCTTTAATCTGCCATTGTACACCAAGTGTTGCTATTGTTTTGTGCAGTGCATATGAGGAAGAAAAGATGCGCACATTGTATTGCCACTAGGGTTTCTATTTTTAGTAGGGTTCATACCACCCATTTATCATCCTCCCACCTCCCCATTTCAATTTGTTTTTTCTCAATTCCCCTAAATACCCTAATCCCACTCACACTCTATCCTCTAACCGACCCCACCGCCCTCTTCCATTCAATCCACTTCATTCCTCCCACCCCACCACTCTTACTCATTTCCCACTCCCTTTCACTCGACATCCTTCCTCTACGCATCCAATTCTTCCTTCATACGTCCTGTTACTCCCTCCCATTCCTCCTGGAAGACCCATGGTGGCGGACGTGGACATTGCGGTAACAAGACAGATGAAGAAGAGGGTCAATCGAGACAACGCTTTTCTCCATTTTTTTTAATTCGTCAAACTGCATGGAAACACGGTTTCTGTGGTTAGTAGGTTATTAAAAAAAAGTAATACACACGGAAACTTAGTTTTCGCGTGTATTAAAAATGTTTTAATACGTGCGGAAACTAAGTTTCCATATGTATTTAAAAATATTTTAATACGTGCGGAAATTTAGTTTTCATGTGTATTAATAAAGTTTTAATACATGCGGAAATTAAGTTTCCGCGTGTATTAAATTTTTTTAACACGGAAACTAAGTTTCCGCATGTATTAGGAAAGATTTAGTACGTACGGAAACTTGTTTTCCGTTAGATTTAAGAAAACAAGAAAAAAAAAACTTAACCTTGAGTCGCGTATGTACATTTGTCTGCTGCGTGGTTTCTCTTCGCCGCCTCACACTGTCTTGAATAGAGGAAAAATAGATGGATATATCTTTGGAGTATTGTGTGATCAGGTGGGAGGTAGGAGAATAACAAATAGAGTGATGGATTGAGGGGCTAAGGGTGGGGTAAATATTTTTTTGGTTCAGAGGGTCTTTGATCCCCGTTCCGATATCCAGAGTCGTTGACCCTGACTAATTCGGGATGCAGACGGGAGGTGGGGTAGGGTAAAATATTAAAATAATAGATAAGGGTATTCATGGAATAAAACAAAGAATTAAAGAAAGTGGGAGGTGGGAAGATACATTTATGAGGTATTAAAAATAAACCTTTTTAGTACGGGGGCTTTTAGTATCTATAACTATAAGAATTGAATTTGAGCTTAAGATACTTCGGCCCAATAATAAATCATTGAAGTAAAAATATCTCATTCCAACAATTTATAACAACTGATTTAGGCTCAATTATATTATTTTTATTGATTAAGTTGAGTTATAATATTTTTTATAGTACTAATTAAATTGAGTTATACGAAAAAATATGAATTTTATAATTAAATTTTTGTATGTATATATATATATATATTATATATAATTTATTTAACCGGTTAAATCAATTGAACCATTATCGAAGATCTTGTCGATTTGATCTCTAATTCAATTTTTAAAATATTGATACTAATTGATTTGGACACACTCTCTAAAATTTTTGAATAGTTAAGGTTGAATACCGTAAGATTTATTTAGATTATTTAAAAAATATCACAAGACTTATTTGTTCCAAAATATTTAAAATCCTTAAAACTCAAAATTGAATACATCCGCTAAATTTTGATGGAATAGTGCGCTTCAAAATTGTAACTCTAGCCCTTGTTCCTTTCTGCTTCTAGCATTTCGTTTTTCTATAACTGTTTTATGACATGGCGTGTCGCGTGTAGTACCGGCCTTCTAGCGCCTTCAACTCTCCTTTCTGGACCACAAATTCCGGTGCCCCTGTTTGGAACAATGACTCATCTCTCACAGTTGGCTCCAGAGGTAACAACTTACCCCCTCCCTTATTACTGATTATCCTTAATTTCATGTCGGAGTGCATTTTTAATTTCTTAGTTTGTTTAACTTTCTACTCAAAAAAGCTTGTTTTAATTTTAACATACTTTGATTTCATTCCTATGAAATAGAATCTGCTAAAAAAATTAAATCAAATTTCAAGGGTATCTTATTGTCAAGTTAAAAGTGATGGTGTGGACCGTGTGTGGAGTAGTGAGCGCTATTAGTCCACAAAGTGATCTCGTGTTTATATAGAACATTGAACGTATTTAGTTGAGTATGACAGACTGTGATTTTTACACACAACTATCACCCTTTGTATTTATAACTCACTCAATATTCTGAATGCATATGTATTACAAAGGGGTACTCGAATCGAACCCATATACAATAGGAAAAACCTAGGGGCAGAACAAAACTGTAACTAACATACAGCTACTAAAAAGAGTAGACAGTATATGCATTACAAAGCCCTACACCCAAGACCAAGGATAAGTAAAAAATTAGTTATACAGCAACCAAGAGAAGACGTCTATGGTATTAGAACAATGAATCGTTTATTTCATTTATCGGTGCTCAGAGCATTAATCGTTTATTTCATTAATCGTCAGGGGAGGAATATCTTGGTTAATTTCAAACTCCTCTAAATTTTCTTCCAGGACTTTTTTGGATTATGGTGGGGAAAGGGCTTATCTATATGCTTATTTCTTGTGTAAAGTTAAAAGATTTAATTTGGGTAAATTATTATTTAATCAGAAGATTTATAATATTTTACCCTTTTTGACAGGTCCAATCCTCCTTGAGGATTATCATCTTGTGGAAAAGCTTGCAAACTTTGCTAGGGAACGGATCCCAGAACGTGTTGTCCATGCTAGGGGAGCTAGTGCAAAGGGTTTCTTTGAAGTCACACATGAAATTTCTCATATGACGTGTGCAGATTTCCTTCGAGCCCCTGGAGTTCAGACACCCGTCATTGTCCGATTCTCAACCGCTATTCATGAGCGTGGTAGCCCTGAAAACTTAAGGGACATCCGAGGTTTTGCTGTCAAATTTTACACCAGAGAGGTAAAGATTCAAGAAAAAATATATAGCATAATTTAAAATAATCTTCAAGTGACTAAACACAATTCCTGTTGTAACTATGGGTGCTAGTTAAGTTGTTGAAATGCTCATAAATTTTTTAAATAGAGCTGATAAATGGATGTAGTCTTGTACCATACATGATTCCTATTCTTATCTTGTGAACACAGGGTAACTTTGACCTTGTTGGAAACAACTTTCCTGTCTTTTTCGTACGTGATCCGATGAAGTTTACAGATACAGTCCATGCTCTTAAACACAATCCAAAGTCCCACATCCAAGAGTATTGGAGGATCCTTGACTATTTCTCCCACCATCCAGAAAGCCTTCACACGTTCAACTTCTTATTTGATGATGTGGGTATACCACAAGATTACAGGCATATAGAAGGTTTTGGAGTTCACACATTTACCTTGATAAACAAGGCTGGGAAAGCGCACTATGTAAAATTTCATTGGAAGCCCACATGTGGTGTGAAATGCTTGTCGGAGGAAGAGGCCATTAAGGTGGGAGGATCCAACCACAGCCATGCCACTCAAGATCTTTATGATTCAATTGCTGCTGGCAACTATCCTGAATGGAAACTATACATTCAAACAATGGATCCTGACCATGAAGACAAATTTGACTTTGACCCACTTGATGTAACTAAGACATGGCCTGAGGACATTTTGCCCCTACAGCCTGTTGGTCGCTTGGTCTTGAATATGAACATAGATAATTTCTTTGCTGAGAATGAACAACTTGCATTTGGTCCTGGCATTGTGGTACCTGGTGTATACTACTCAGATGATAAGTTGCTTCAAGCTAGGATATTCGCTTATGCTGATACACAGAGGCACAGACTTGGATCAAACTATCTGCAACTTCCTGTTAATGCTCCCAAGTGTGCTCACCACAACAATCACTATGATGGTTTCATGAATTTCATGCACAGGGATGAAGAGGTCATTTAATTTTTTTTAAAGTATTTCTACACATCCTAACTAGGTCTTAACTCTTAATGTTGTATTGGACCTTATTCTTTAGTTGTATACATTCCTTTTTTCCGAATCGGTTATTGCTACCAATTTACAGGTTGATTACTTCCCTTCAAGGCATGATCCTGTTCGTCATGCAGAAAGGTTCCCCATTCCTCTTGCTATCTACACTGGAAAACGTGAAAAGGTTAGTTTTGATCAATTGCTTGTTGTGAAGATGGGGAGCATTTGTTAGTGAATGGATCCACTGGCCATGTGTTTCAGTTTAGATTGCATTAGTTCATTTCAGTGTTTGTCTGTCTAAGAAACCCCAAATTTTAGAATTCAACGAATCAAAGAAAATATCTTTCTTTGACATACTTTTCTAATTTAATTAGTCGGATGAAATAATGATGTTGAGCAAATACAATGTTAAAAATCGACTCAACAAGTAAAGAAGTAAAGGAATGGACCCAATACATAGGTTAAATGTTTCTTAGTTTTTTTATAAAGTTAAGTGTCAATTAATATAAATGTTAAGGTTGTGTTTATTTTTTCTTTACTTTTGGATAGAAGAAATTGTTGATTGATGACAAAAAATTGCACTCAAAAAATTGTTATAGATGCTGTCTTTATTAGGTTATGAATGTATGAACTATGAACAACTCTTCTTAATACAGAGCGTAATTGAGAAGGAGAACAACTTCAAGCAACCTGGAGAGAGATATCGTTCCTGGGCACCTGACAGGTTCTTGTTATAAACTAATGATATATGATCAATATGGAATATGTTTGCTAGTGTCTAATGTTGAGTTCTTTGTTGTTTCATGATTTCTTTGCAGACAAGAGAGATTTGTCCGTAGATGGGCTAAGGTTTTATCCGACCCTCGTGTCACCCATGAAATTCGCAGCATCTGGATATCATACTGGTCTCAGGTGAGATTTAGACATGTTAATTTATCATCGTCGGGACCATTTCATTGAGATTGTCAAATGAATCTGCACTAGTTTGGTCATGTGATTTACTTTGTTGGTATTGCTACACAGGCTGACCGTCCTCTTGGTCAAAAGATAGCTTCTCATCTAAATATGAGGCCAAGCATCTAATGTTGTTGCTTATCTTGGAATGGTTGTAAGAGTTGCAGATGTTCTGTGAATAAGGACTTGAGTCCGAATAGTTTTGAAGGACTGAACTTTTTGTTGCATTATTATATTGTGTGCCAATAACTCAACATATGTAAGTATTTGAGATGTCTCAACATAATAAATACTGTTAAGAAAATTTTAAAATTGTATTATTATTCAAATTTTCGAGCACTAATGTACATATATAGCCTTTCACATCGTTAATCTTTTTGGTTTATTATGCATACTCTGATGTGATCGGCTTGAAGTTTAGAGTATAAGCCCAATGGATGGTTTTAGGTCAAAGGAAACAACTCCATATTTCTTATGTTTTGTTGACTTCGCAGTGGCGGATCTTGAGTAAAAAAATTGGGGGAGCCATTAAATACTAGACAAAATGATGCACTTAAATTTATAATTATTAATGCATAATTAATCATGTAAATTTACACTATGTGGATGACACGATATTGGTTGGCAAAGCTACTTTTGAGAGCCTTTGGGCGATGAAGGGTGTGCTCCGTGGATTCGAATTGGTGTCAGGCCTCAAAGTCAACTTCCACAAGAGATGCCTATTTGGTGTAAATGTGGGAAGTGACTTCCTTTCGGCTGCGGCAAATTTCCTGTGCAGCAACTTTGATCAGCTACCGTTTACTTACCTTGGCCTACCGATTGGGGCAAATCCAAGGAAGGTGTCCACTTGGCAACCAGTCATTGATGTTATGAGGAAAAGGTTATCAAGGTGGAAGGGTAAGTATTATCCTTGGGAGGAAGAATAGTCCTAATCAAATCAGTGCTCTCTAGTCTCCCTTTGTTTTTGTTTTTTTTTATCATTTTACAGGGCTCCAAAGAAGATCATTAAAACTCTATCCTCTATCCAAAGAAATTTTTTGTGGCAAGGTGTGGTGAGAAAAGGAGGATATCTTGGGTGAGTTGGAGGAAGGTTTGCTATCCGAAGTCATTGGGAGGATTGGGCTTGAAGGACTTGGATCTATTCAACTTGAGTTTGTTAGGGAAGTGGGGGTGGCGGCTACTCAATGATGTAGGAGCATGTTGGCAGGAAATAGTACGTTTTAGATATGGAGATGGGTTTAATTTTGATCAATCTAGGAGCTGGTCCCCGAGTAATTCGTTTCAATGGTGGAGGGATCTTAGTGGGCTTGAAACAAGCAATACATCTAACACACTATGGTTCTCTAAGGAAGTTAGGAGGAAGGCTGGCAATGGGGAGGATACTTATTTTTGGAATCAAATATGGTTTGGGACTTCAACCATCAAAGAGGCCTTTCCTAGGCTTTTCTCCTCGTCGAATCAAAAACAAGCAACAATCTGTGAGTTAGGTCGATGGGATGGTGAAGTGTGGACTTGGGATTGGAGTTGGAGGAGGGTTTTTTTCACTTGGGAGGAAAAACTTTATCAGGTTTTCCATGATACTATGCGAAGTGCGTGCCTCAACAAATATGAGGGATATATGGGTGTGGATGGCAGATGGGTCGAAGGCTTACACGGTTAACTCAGCCTATAAAACTCTCCAATCTCAGCAGCAGATTTTATTCTCTAATCCGGCTTTGGAACAGGTGTTTGCCGAATTCTGGGTTTGTTGTGCACCTTCAAAGGTCTTAGCATTTTCATGGCAACGGCAACTTATCCTAGATAGGTTGCCATCAAGGGTAAATCTATTTCATAGATCGGTAATTACAGATTCTTCTCAAATTCTGTGTGTGCTGTGTGGGTTACAAATTGAGACAGCAACTCACCTCTTTCTTGAATGCTCTTTCTCTGCACAAGTCTGGGATTATGTGTTCAGCTGGTTAGGTTTCCAACAATCAGTCTGTGGTGATATTGTTCAACATTATAATCAGTTTAGGGAGAATTTTAGAGGCATTAAAAAGAAAAGGCTGTGGCAGATTATTTGGCATGCAACTATGTGTTCTATTTGGCTCTTGAGGAATGAGATTATCTTTAGCAATGGTAGAGCTGATTTCTTGGTGGTTACTGAGCTCATAAGGTCGCGTTCTTGGTACTGGTTTTCGGCTACATAAAATATTCAGGTGTATGATTTCTCTAATTGGTGCCAAAGTCCTGTGTGCTGTTTGTCTGCTGCTAAATAGGTGTTTTATAATTTGGTCGTGCTGTTAGACATACAAAACTTTTCAAGGCTAATTTTGCTCAAGGTTTTGTCTCCATCCTGCTTCTTGGATGCGTTAATGTGCTTGCCTAATGAAAGTTTTTTGGTCTTGCTGCACTAGATATGCTGTCAGCGGCTTTTATTGCCTTATTAGGATAAATGTTTTCATTGGTTGATTATGCTGGTTGATCATCCTGTGACGTTTAGTTATTCTGGCTGTATTTCTAGGGGCTTTTGTTTGCTGCTAGATTTGCTTTGGCTAGGTTCTAAGTTTTAGGTGTTTTTTGACATGTAACAGTAAGTTGTTTCCTTTATAGATTGAGTGTTGTCTAGTAAATGGGTTGAGTATTCCTTCTATTCTTATACTACACATTTTGCTTATTAAAAAAAAAAAACCCTGCGAGACTAGACTAACAGAAAAATAAAAATTGGCAAGCATCAACAGATCTTTGCAACATGATCAAAGGTGTCAGAATAGTCATATCACATAATGATGGAAATTACATGATCATCCTTATTAATAGAAGTGTAAAAAGAGACAAGGTGAGTGATCTGAACATCTCATCGAATAGGTAGAGTGCAATGATGGTGCCTTCTACCTTGCTCCATCACCTGGAGCAAGCTTACTCCTTATTGACCAATAGCTGTAGACCAATAGTTAAGCCACAGTCTATTTTTACAATTTTGTCTTTTAGTGGTCAAAGGTATACGGGTATATCTTGCTCCATCACCTAAGTTGGATTTCCTTTTCCTCCTTTTTTTTTCTATTGATTAAAGCTTATTTTCATTGATGTATTTTTAAGTATTATTATCGTATTTGTTTATTATTATTTGTACTTATACAAAAATAAAAATTTCATCTTCCCTGTAACATGAGTATTCCCCTTGGTCACCATTGCGCCCCCTCCCCTCGCCGTCATTATCACCATTGCGCCCCCACTCTCAACAAGGAACCAGATCCAGATCCTTGTAGCCAAACCCCGTTGTACAGTAGAGTTACCTCGCCGTCACAGCAAACAAGGATCGTCGTCATACCGCAACCGTTGCATCTCGCCGTAGCAGCTCTGCCATCCCTCCACGACAACCGCCACCAACCAGTCATCCAGATCCGGCAGCACCGCAACCGCCGCGCCACCGTGCAGAACCGCACGTTGCCACGGAGTCCCGCCGCATGCCGTACCGCCCGATCACCCTTCTCTTTGTTCTCTTCCCTGATGGAGGCATTCTTCCCATGTTTACCAGATCTAGTTAATAAGGATCATATTGCTTATAAAAAAATGAAACACCCAATGATCAGAGTGATTTCTATTAATATAGCTAAAAAAATACACAAACAATTGTCCAAATACTGGAAAATAAAGTATTATGCTTACTTGACCCTATTTGGTGACATGTCAAGTGAAATCACCCCATTGGTTGGTCATAGAGCAAGGTTGTACCAACAACCGTGTTGGTGCAATTTAGACAGAACCGTCCAATGAGTGCAAATCACGTTTTCGAAAAGATGTTTTCACTCTTCATAACACGGGTTACCCATACATAATCCAACCAACACAAAAAATTAGCAGTCTCTAATACAAAAATTAAAACATGAAACAGAGAATTAACTAATACCGAGTTGCTTCTGAAAAAGATTGAATTGAATCTGGAACCTATATCACCAGCGTAGGCAAGGTGCTCGTCTCCGCGTTACTTGTTTTACTCCCTCTGTTTGTTGGGTGTTAAATCTGGGTCATGCGTTTGGGGGAAGAAAATGGGTTTGGACTTGGTTTTTGGCCCAATGACTTCTTTTTCTTTTCTTCTTTCTTTATTAATACTAGCGGCAAGACAGACACTCACATACCTGCCTGGTCGTATTTATATTGCTTTTATTCGTTTTTATTGTATAGATTTATCCAATTTTACAATGTGACGTAATAATGGAAACACACATTATATACATCACTGCATTAATAATATCATGTTACAAATAAATATAAAAATAAATAAGTTACATATTCTAATAAAAAACAAATCCAAGGTATCAAATATAATTTAGTAGCGACTATTATATTTGACCTCGACATCTCAAAGCATTTAGATTTATAAGAAGATTAAATATGGATCGATTTTCAGTAGCTTTTTGCATTTCCCGCATTACAAACAAAATAAATTTATAATGTTAATTTTTGTTAGATAAAAAGTAACAAATCATATAATTTTTTTTTTAAAAATAATTTAATTCTAATAGTCGTTTCCCTTGTCACGATTCTCAAAAAATCTTCATACTTTTTATCATCTTTAATGTTTTTTTGTTTAATAAACTACAAATTAAATAAAAAATGTAAGACTAAAATTTGGAACATTCATTATCATAATCATTCATAACAAATATAATGTATTATTAAAAGAACATATTACATCCTCAAGTAAGACCGTTTTTTGTTTCAAATGTATTGAACTATCACGACTTCTTTTGCTTGGTAATGTAGCTTCTAGTTTCCTAATAATTTTTTAAAAAAAGATAGTATTTTAATAAATTGTGGAAATAATAAAACTTATTATATAGTAAATATGTATATTATCATATCAAATACAATACATAATACATTACTTTTCTAACCTTTGAGCCCACAATTCTCTTTTTACCATGTTCCATAGCTGAGTCTTATCTGTTTATTCTTGTGGAACCCCACCCAAAAGAGTATATCTTTAGATGATGTACCTGATTATCAAAAGATTAGAATATCAGTT
Organism: Sophora flavescens; assembly: GCA_030762895.1. Classification (NCBI taxonomy): domain Eukaryota; kingdom Viridiplantae; phylum Streptophyta; class Magnoliopsida; order Fabales; family Fabaceae; genus Sophora; species Sophora flavescens. The sequence continues at coordinate 19,715,547 of CM061067.1, forward strand.
TTTTATACAACGATATAATATGAAGTATTCTAATAAAATTTAAAAAATCACCTTGTTGTCAACTGGGCATAAAGATGCGATTGATCGCTAAGCCTTCAATATTTTCCCTAGTTTTTGAAAGTCGTGATCCTATCATTTTTTTAGTCGAATTGTTAATAGATTGATATGGAAAAATGTTTAAATAAAAGTTGTTCACGTGAACCTACCTGCTTATTACAGCACATGCCCGAAATATTTGTCATCATCTCTTGCAATAAACGGTAGCTCTCCTTGAAATCTAGTTCAACTGTACATTTTAAATTTATAAGATGATTTTTGGCTTTTCTGGGTAATATTAGTGTAATGCATTATATGTATAGACGATTTAATAAATTTAAAAATACAATACCAGAGTCTGAGATAACAAAATATCCTTGAAGACAACATTTCTGGTGAAGTGCCCATCTTCCCCTTCAATTTTTCCTTCTTTTATCAGGGGTTTTGTGTCATTTTGAGATACACCTCTTGATAATGCCACATATAATTGACCATGACTGAACACATGTCGTGGAAGATAAATCCCAACATTGGGAATAGTTTCTCCCTGTGCCTTATCTATACTAATAGATAATGGCAATCCTCACTTTTGGTGTCCATTTTTGAACTTTCCTAAAATGCCCCTGTTATATAAAGGCCATATTCCTTTTTGGTCTCATCCGTGTGTATCATAATGTAATTTGCATAGGCAGTTAAACACACACACACACAAACTGTACTTCTTCTCATATTACTTTCTCAAACAGTAATTCACATATTATAATGTGAACAAACAGCAATTCGTATATTATAATACGAGGGAGTAGTTACACCCATGCAGTTACTGAAGTGCAGAAACATGTTGCATCAATCCTTCTTGTCGGTTACTATTAGTTTTTGTTTAAACATTGAAAAGCAAATATTCCAATCCAATTTACACTACAAAAAAAAGGTTGTTTAGCGACCGAAAATAGTGACCGAATTTTTCGGTTGCTTTTTGCGACCGAACTAGCGACCGATTGTAGGATCTACATGAAATAGTGATTAGAGATAATACTGCTACCGAAATAGCGACCGAAATAGAGCGTAGCAGGGCTATCGGTCGCTATTTCCGTCGCTATATGAAGGAACTTAAAAGTCAGTAATTTTATCCCTTCTTAGCGACCGAAATAGCGACCGACTTAAATGCAACGGTTGAAAGCCAGAAATTTTATGTATTCTTAGCGACCGAAATAGCGACCGAATTAAATGCAACGGTTAAATTTTATTTACATTTGCGACCGATATTAATTCGGTCGCTAAACGGCGTGGAAAAAAATTAAAATCGCGCGTGTTAGCGACCGATTGAGTTCTCCGTCGCTAAATTTATGAATTCAAATTTCAAATTAACTCATCCCGCGACCGAATTTAGCAACCATTTTTTATTTAAGTGATTGGCGACCGATTTAGCGACCGATTATTTCGGTCGCTAAATTATAAATCCATAAAATCGTGAAATCTTCCCCTTCTTCCTCATTTCTGCCTTCTCTTCCTTCCTCCCTCACCCATCTTCGATCTTCTCCCTCGCGTTCAGGCCGCCACCACCGTGCAGTGGGCACCGCCACCACCGCTGTCTCCGGTAAGCCTCCGTCCTCCTCCTCCTCTTCTTCCATCTCTTCCCTCTTCCTCTCCTCTCTTCCTTTCCCCTCTTCCTGCTCTGTTTTTAATCCCCCCCTTTGTTTCAGGCCGCCATACTCCGCCCCCTCTGTTTCAGGCCGCCATACGCAGCTCTCCGGTCACCACGCACGGGCAGAGCTCCTCCTACCCTCTTCTCTCCTCAGTTTGTGCATTCCCTGCTCTGCCTTGAGGTAACCATGCATGGACTCTCTATGTATAATTTTTTATTTTGCTTCATTGTTTCATTGCTTGCTTTATTGCTTACTACTGAGAAGAGCTACTTGTGTATTTCATGTGAGTTGTGATATAGGTGACTGTGATTGAGTAGAACACCTTACCATTGTTTCTAATGTAAGTTGTGATTAATGTTGATGTAAATTCCTATTTAAAAATTACTGTGGTTTTCAATTTTCATTCATATATTTATATCATGTAATGAATATTAAGATACATATAATAGATGTCATTATATGAGATGTGAGATTTGTTTAAAATAAGACCTTACCATTGTTTCTAATGTACACGACTTGCTTGTTTATAAAAAAAAATTATGGTGGTTAGTGGTTACTTGTTAAGTTTAATTCTTATGGATTATAAATACTTGTTTGGGGGAATTGGTAAAGGTATATGAAGGGGTGACATTAATTGAGATGTGTTGTAGAGATGTAGAGATAATGGCAATAAATTGTGGATAAAAGAGATTGAGACTGATATTACAGACATTAATTTGTAATTAATCTTGTTAATAGATTCATATCTTATATTTAATACTGAGATTTGTGGAAGATATGTTTTGATATGAGATATGTGAGATTTGTTTGAACTAGAAAATTAAGAATATGATACGGGTTGCTTAAGAGAAGGTAAAATTACAGGGAGAGCAAAGAGTTTTGACAGGAGAGTAAGTGTGGCTACTTTGCCAATTACGTTTTTTTGCTTGAGTATTGGTAATTGTTTCCTATTTATTACCCATCTCATTTTTTTGTTTCGTTTTGTGAGAGAAGTCATAAGATTAATTGTTGCACGGTTGCGAATATGAGGGGTATATATGGTTATCAAGCTTTATCTATTAATTTAATTTAACATTTGTTACTTGAAGTCTATAACTTTATCTAAGTAATTTAAACCATGCTATTGATAGGCTATTCACCCATGGTTCTTCGATTTCTGAATCACTTCTTTTTGGTGATTGATGATTTCAGAAAGCACATGAAATGACCATGGTCTATTTCATTGTATTTGAGTGTACCTTATTTGATGTAAATTTATTGAAGGCTGGTACTTATATCCGAGCATGTTCATACATTTGGATTGCTATGAAGAATAGTTTATTCTCTTTAAAATAAAAATCTTTCAATAACAATGAATCAATGTAATTAGAATAATTTGATATGTATTTATTGATAACTTGTTTGGAAATGATTATGGAATCATATTTGTATATATTTACATTATAAGCATTGGAATGAATTGATAAAGTGTTATTAGTTCGTAAATGGCATGACTTTGTTGTTGTTAATATTCATTTACTAATTTAAAGTCCATGAGCTTAATTAGAAAGTCTCTTCTTGAAGCCAACAAAAGCGAGTCTCTTAGATAATGAAGGATTAAGTATAGGGTTAGATAAAATGAAGGGCTAGGCACGGTTTGCCAGGCACATGCATGACGGGCCGTCATCATTAAAACATTATTCACATTAGAAAGCAGCTTTGTACACAATATTATGAAAACAACTCTGGTTTTTTACTCATTTGTTTTATTAGGAAATGGAGCTTTCCAGAAATAGTTGTTGATGACCATCCTTACTAGGTTATCTAGGCACTTCCGGTAGGAAAAGTCCTCTCTATGACCATCCTTCAAAACGACGTAAAAGCATCTGCTTTCGAGAAAACTACTATGTTTGCTAATATGTAAAGTTGCATGTGAAGTTGCATTTCTTTGTTCTATTTTAACATGATAGTATGCTACATGGATCTTTCCATCTTTTCTTATTATCACTACTATATATCTTGTTGTTTGTTAGTGGAGAGCTGAGCTCAATAGGAAGGTATCCTGCCTAAAAGGCAAGATGCTGATTGTGTGCTGATAATTTAATATTTATGCATGCATTTGCAATTATGTGTTGTTTGCATGTGTATTATAATTTGGTTTTGATTTTGTGATGGTGTTGATATGCCAATATGTGAGAATAGATATGTTAAAGGATCTTGCTTGACAGGTGTTTGTTATATTGTTTACAAGGAGATGTTATAGTTGCTGTCGTGAAAACCCGTATGGACATAGGTTCAATGTTTTCCTTATAACTGTTTCTGTAGAACTATTTTGTTTATGATTCTTATTTTATGTCATTAGTTGTTAAGCGATAGATTGAGAGATTATAGAATGCTCATGTGAATGGTTTATGTGTTTTGTTTTATGTCATTAGTTGTTAAGCGATAGATTGATTTATGAGTTAAGTTATTCAATCTTATGATTAAATGATTGTGAAACACCATTTGGCATCCAAAGGTAGTAACCATGCTAATCGTCTCTATGACCATCCTTCAAAACGACGTAAAAGCATCTGCTTTCTGAAAACTACTATGTTTTCTAATATGTAAAGTTGCATGTGAAGTTGCATTTCTTTGTTCTATTTTAACATGATAGTATGCTACATGGATCTTTCCATCTTTTCTTATTATCACTACTATATATCTTGTTGTTTGTTAGTGGAGAGCTGAGCTCAATAGGAAGGTATCCTGCCTGAAAGGCAAGATCTTGATTGTGTCTTGATAATTTAATATTTATGCATGCATTTGCAATTATGTGTTGTTTTCATGTGTATTGTAATTTGGTTTTGATTTTGTGATGGTGTTGATATGCCAATATGTGAGAATAGATATGTTAAAGGATCTTGCTTGACGGTGTTTGTTATATTGTTTACAAGGAGATGTTATAGTTCTTTGTCATCCGAAAACCCGTATGGACATAGGTTCAGTGTTTTCCTTATAACTGTTTCTGTAGAACTATTTTGTTTATGATTCTTATTTTATGTCATTAGTTGTTAAGCGATAGATTGAGAGATTATAGAATGCTCATGTGAATGGTTTATGTGTTTTGTTTTATGTCATTAGTTGTTAAGCGATAGATTGATTTATGAGTTAAGTTATTCAATCTTATGATTAAATGATTGTGAAACACCATTTGGCATCCAAAGGTAGTAACCATGCTAATCCTCTCTATGACCATCCTTCAAAACGACGTAAAAGCATCCGCTTCCTGAAAACTACTATGTTTGCTAATATGTAAAGTTGCATGTGAAGTTGCATTTCTTTGTTCTATTTTAACATGATAGTATGCTACATGGATCTTTCCATCTTTTCTTATTATCACTACTATATATCTTGTTGTTTGTTAGTGGAGAGTGAGCTCAATAGGAAGGTATCCTGCCCGAAAGGCAAGATGCTGATTGTGTGCTGATAATTTAATATTTATGCATGCATTTGCAATTATGTGTTGTTTTCATGTGTATTGTAATTTGGTTTTGATTTTGTGATGGTGTTGATATGCCAATATGTGAGAATAGATATGTTAAAGGATCTTGCTTGACAGGTGTTTGTTATATTGTTTACAAGGAGATGTTATAGTTCTTTGTCACGAAAACCCGTATGGACATAGGTTCAGTGTTTTCCTTATAACTGTTTCTGTAGAACTATTTTGTTTATGATTCTTATTTTATGTCATTAGTTGTTAAGCGATAGATTGAGAGATTATAGAATGCTCATGTGAATGGTTTATGTGTTTTGTTTTATGTCATTAGTTGTTAAGCGATAGATTGATTTATGAGTTAAGTTATTCAATCTTATGATTAAATGATTGTGAAACACCATTTGGCATCCAAAGGTAGTAACCATGCTAATCCTCTCTATGACCATCCTTCAAAACGACGTAAAAAGCATCTGCTTTCTCGAAAACTACTATGTTTGCTAATATGTAAAGTTGCATGTGAAGTTGCATTTCTTTGTTCTATTTTAACATGATAGTATGTTACATGGATCTTTCCATCTTTTCTTATTATCACTTGATGAAGTTTAGACATATGACTTGTTTTCCTTATCGTTTTATCAAAAAAATGGATCCGACTAAATGTTTTGAGACAGCCATCCATATAGACCAGGTACAGTATCTCATCAACTTAAGAATAACGATCGGATTCACGTAATGATGGTTAAGGCATAAACTAATCATTTACTAAATTGTTCTTGTGTATTTGCAGGATTTGATTTCAATCCCGCGATCATTCTACCGTCGTTGGGGACAACAAATATCGCGTGTTGTGACTATTGAAGACAAAAGCGGAAATCTGTTCAATGGGAATATAGTAATCCATGAGGATCACCCATATTTTGCAACAGATACAAATGGTATCAGGGAGTTGTATTTGTTGTCCACTGGTGCATTGGCAAAGTTTAAGTACCTTGGGGGTTCTCGTTTCTACATGTTCATCCCTTTGGAAGATTGACAAGTTTTGATATTTTGATTAGTACTTATTGACTGTGGTGTATTTTTATGTTTTGATCGTTAATTAATACTTATTAAACTTTTTTTTATAAACCATTATTAAACTTGCGTTAATTAATGTATATGTTTTCTTGATCATATTGACTGTGGTGTTTTGGATCGTTAGTACATCATATTTATGTTTTCTATTTATTTAAAAAAAATATTGGTGTATTTTGTTTATATCAGAAATTAAAAATCAATGGGGTAATAGTTAAAAAACTATATTTGGTCGACAGGATCGTTACAGGAAAAAAAAAATCAAAATTTTGCGACCGAAATAGCGACCGAATATCGGTCACCAAATTAGGCGAGCTGGTATGCGACCAACTATACGGCGACCGAAATATATACTTTTGCAACCGAAATATCGGTCGCAGATTTGCGACCGAAATATAATTTCGGTCGCTAAACATTTAGCGACCAGGGTTTCTGCTACCCCCTTAATTCGGTCGCTAATTCGGTCGCTATACAGTATAGCAACCGAATTATCATGTTTAGCGACCGAAATCTTCGGTCGCTAAATAGGTTTTTTTTTGTAGTGTTATCCTCATGTGTGATCATTCTCTTACCCTTACACCATTCTAAGATATTTTCCAACAATCCCTGCAAGTGTGTCTTCGCTTCTTCTTGCAACTATTCAGACATAATCACAAATTTTATTTTATTTTATCTTGAGTTCAACTTTTGATTTTCTCATTTGTGCTTTGACCTATCGCTGTTTTTCTAGGTAGTGGAGAAATGCGTTAGAAGGAAGGAGATTGAATTAATTTTTTAATCAATGTTTTGTCTTACTGGGGTTTTGGGTAGCAGATATTTGATGTCATTTTTTTATCCTTTTTTTTTTGCAGGCTAGAGGTGTTAAAGTTTCTGTTTAAAGTTTCTGAGGGAGTAGAACCTATAGAAAAACAAGAGTATCTGACTCCTGCCATTTGCTACCGTGCTTTGAGATGTAGTGTTCATTTACTTTCTATAGAAAGAGAGAAAAATGATATTTTTGAGAACACAACCTATCTAAACCCATAGAAAAAAAATATTTGCGAGAGGTGGTATGAAAAAGATAGGGCTTGGTTAAATTAGTTGTCATATAAAACCCATTTCCAAGATTTAATTTTCATACCTTCATCTCACTCAGAGAGAGAAATTTGTGTGTTTATGCACTGACTTATGTGTTATTTTCAAATCATACCTGTCTTTCTGCACACAATGGTGGAACTGAATAGGATATGATGAAACTGTTGGATTGAGCGCTAGGGAAACATCCATTTGTGACCATTACCTACACCGATGTCCTTGATTGTTGCATTTGCTATGAACCTTGGAGTGCCCTCCATGTTAATCACCTTCCCTTTATCGCAAACCCTTTTTTTTAAAAAGAAGAAGAAATTCAGTATGTTTGTTTTGATTTTTTGACTTGAAAATGGAATGGTTTCATGTGAATATTTGGTTTTTAGTTTGGTGCAGTGATTCTGGAGTAAGTGTCCAGAGAATTCAAGTGTGCAGATATGAGTGAAAAGTTATCATATTGAAAAAGAATTGACATAATAAGGACATATAACATTAACAGGATCCAAACTTTATTTGTTTTAAACCCATTAGTGTGGTTCCTCATCAAGTCCATGTGGATTGCAGAGGTCAAACAGTTTTCCAAAAATTGCATCAATGAATTGAGCGGCTTGAGAGGGAGAGAAATAGGGTGACATAACATTTAGAAATTGGTTATCTTTGGTATTTGTTTATGGACCCTGACCCCTGAAACTATAATGGGTATACTTAATTTTGTTGGAAAAATTGTTGCTTTATATGACTCAGGGATGCTCATCTTATAGTCCAATTACTTTATTTTGTTGGAAAAATTGTTGTGTTATATTCATATCATCCATTTTGTTTGCTTACCTGCGACTGCCAGCATTCATATCAATTTGAAGAATTGTCTTAATATATTTGTTTGATTATGTATTCGTATATGTATGTATTTTTCTCTCAGATTAATCAATTTGAAGGGATGTTTAAATGAATTAAAGATAATTATTATATTTAACTTGAAATATTTTGTTAACCTTTAAAGCAAATCATGTCATCCAATAATGAATAAATGATTTGGAGGCCATGGTAAAGGAAAAACTCTAAAAATGTGAATATCATTACCATATCCCATTGTAGTAAATTTTCCATTTAATCCTTGTAAAAAAAAATTCCCATTTAATCAATAGTAAATGTGAGAAAAATAGTTTTTTTTTTAAGTGAGAGAAATACTTGAACACCTGAGAAATAGTAGTTGTAATTTTATGATAGTCTTATTAATGATTTTAAGTGTAATATTATTATTAACATTAGTATAGATTATTAGGAGAATGCAAATCATTGCTGAACATTAGTTAACAAAAAAAAAAAATAAAATGAAATTTTGCATTAGAAGTGTTGTACTAAGAATTTTGAAAAGTATTATCTTTAGTTTTCCAATGATAACTTGATTTTATTGGATCCATTATCTAGTGTTTTTAGGATACAATTTAGCAAAACTATTATCTTCTATCTATATAATAATGCATCAGAATATACATAAATTTGAAACCTATATATAACGTGTAACACCGTGTTTTTCCTATATTTTCTGTAGCAATAAATACATATTTAAATGTGTTTATTAAACTCAGAGGATGATTTTAATTAAACTAAAATCATTTCCTTGTGTTGTTATACATATGAAGTCACGGTAAAAATTTTGGTTGAAAATTCAGACGGAAGCCGGTCTGCGTTTTCACTGCCGGTACAAGTTTACTGTGCATAAAACCTAATTTTGACCCGTGAATGAAACAATTAGTGTTTTTATTAGGTTTCCTTCAACCTTGGTTATTTTGAAAATTTTCGTGCAAAAAAAAATATATTTTATTCGGGCGAAACGTCGGAAAAATTACGATCGGAAATGCAACCGTGTATCAAATGAAGCAGATTATGGGCCATAAAAGAAGTAAGGAGACATGATGGAAAGGGCTATGACACACTCTAAAAGTACCATCATCACACTTTTCAAATTATAATACTATTCTAATCCAAAAGTCTTTTCTCTCTCTTCTTCCATCCAATCAAGCATTAAGGGCTCGTTTGATGGTCAGGATATGAGAGACATGATAGGATAAGCTATCATATCCTGTCTGAAACTATTGTTTGGTGAGCCAGCAGGACAGGATAAACCAATCCTGTCACTTATCATATCATGTCCACCTAGTTAAAATTCTATCCTGAGGGGGAGCTAGGTTAGAACTCAACAGGATATGATAAGGTGATTTATAGGATAATAAAGTATAAAAATATTTTATATAAAAAATAATTAAAGTATAATAAAATATAATATGGTTACCAAAAAAGGTATAATAAAACATAAAATAATAAAAATATTAATAATTAATTTTAAAAATTATTTTAATTTTGTCACAAGGCTAATTTTGTTACTTCACATTATTTTTAAAAACTGAAAAATAAATAAAAATATTCGAATAATTTAACTATATGTAAAGTAAAAACTTTAAAATGAATATTTAAAATTATAACAAAATTAATTTAAGCTAAACAATATTTTAAAAATTTAAAATATAATATGTAATTTTATCACAAGGACATTTTTGTCTTTTTATATAATCTTAAAAAATAAAATTATAAAAAAATAAAATCTAATAAAATATGAAAACATTTCGAACAAAAACGAAAATTTTAAAATTCGTACTAAAATTACAATGCTATCCAGTTGGTTATCTAGTGGACACCAAACGTCGGATAGGATAACAACTTATCCTGCTCATATCATATCCTGCTCCTATCCTTTTCTCTTATCCTATCCGCCCCTATCCTATCCTGACCATCAAACGAGCCCTAAACCACCAAGCTTGCTCAACAAGCTCTCCCTAGCCGTGAACTCCCCTCCCTCTCCCTATATATACCCCTTTCATTTTCAGTTCATCATCTTCCTCCTTCAACCTCCATTAAAGTTCATCCTCTTCCTTTCTTCTTAAAGTTCAAGCTCTTAAACATTTAGTTTTTATTCATCTTTTCTACTTAAGTTCTTCATTAAAGTTCTTCCTTATACTAAGGGTAATGCTCTCATATTAATCTTTTTGCAAGTTTCATCTTTTATTTCTTAGTTTACTTTATGTGTTATTTATATGCTTTAAACTTCTAAATCTCTCTAAAATGGTAGAAAACTCTTTTTGAGTTGAAACCACTTTCTATAGTCTTGTATTAACTTATATTTTCACATACTAAGAGGTTGTGTAAAACAAAAATCTCTATCCATCTCTTCCAATGAAGGCCGAATGCTTGCATTTGTGACCTAGGAAGTTTTTATTTCAACTTTTGGAATATGATCATGTGTTTGAGTTTCTAACTATCCCTTGATCTTGAATCTATAAATCTTGGAAGTTTTGAAAGCTTGTTCCAATGATGACTGAAAAATATGAATAAGTAGGCCTAGGATACTATGTTTCAACTTTCCAAGTATTGATCATGGATTTAGAACTCTTTATAACTTGTTTATTTCATGTTATTAAAGATAGTATGTGTTACTTTGATTTTTCTAAGATGATAATGGACTTGAGATCCATAAGATATTTGGATGCTAAGTCTAAGAGATTGGAAAGTTTAAGGATTTATAACTTGTTTATTTCATGTTATTAAAGCTAGTATGTGTTACTTTCATTTTTCCAAGATGATCATGGACTTGAGCTAAGATATTTGGATGCTAAGTCTAAGAGATTGGAAAGTTTAAGGATTTATAACTTGTTTATTTTATGTTGTTAAAGCTAGTGTGTGTTACTTTCATTTTTCCAAGATGATCATGGACTTGAGCTCCATAAGATATTTGGATGCTAAGTCTAAGAGATTGGAAAGTTTAAGGATTTATAACTTGTTTATTTTATGTTGTTAAATCTAGTATGTGTTACTGCCATTTTTCCAAGATGATCATGGACTTGAGCTCCATAAGATATTTGGATGCTGAGTCTAAGTGATTGGAAAGTTTAAGGATTTATAACTTGTTTATTTTATGTTGTTAAAGCTAGTATGTGTTACTTTCATTTTTCCAAGATGATCATGGACTTGAGCTCCATAAGATATTTGGATGCTAAGTCTAAGAGATTTGCAAGTTTAAGGATTTATAAGTTGTTTATTTTATGTTATTAAAGCTAGTATGTATTATTTTCATTTTTCCAAGATGATCATGGTTTTGAGCTCCTTAACACATATGGATGCTAAACCTAAGAGATTGGAAAGTTTAGTGAATGCTAACCTATTTTACCAGCCTTGGCCGAATGCCCTATGTTTTTAACTTAGTGGAATTTTAATTCAACTTTGTTAAAAGATAATTGTTTATGAACTCCTAACACTTAAGGATCCTAAGTCCATGAGTTGTATAATTTTTGGGAATCTCTAACCCTAAGAACTAGTCTTGGACAAACCTATACCTTGTGGTTTAGTGTTATTGTTTTGATTTTAACTTGTGATTTTGTGTTCATAACCTTAGACTTCTATCGAGGAGGAAACGAGAACGTTCGTGACTTACCTCGTCGAGCATCTAACCTTCTTACCTTTAAAGAAAGTAAGAGGGGATTGCCTAGGGATATTCAATGACTATATGCATGTGTGTATGTGTTTACTTGAATGATTTGAATATTATTATGATGTGGAGCAAACACTTGAATGACTTGTTTACTTGAACTATGGTGATTATTACTTGCCTTAAAGTATTGTGAGTTGTAAATATGTGATGAACTGTCATTAACTGTGATATTATTGTTGAGGATATTACTGTTGATTGAAGTTTGAGAAGCCGGACTTGAGTCCGTGCACAATGATTATATGGATTAAAAGCCTTAATAAGCCTTGAATAGAACTTTGAAAGTAATGGTTTCATTCATGAAAGTTCCTTGTTTAAAATGCCTACTTCAAGAAAATGAGATTCTTATTTTGAAAAGAAACGTTGAAGTGTTTTTTTTAAGACAATAGAAACTACCTTTTTATGATCCAAAGATGGTACGAGAGAAAACCTTTTTCGAACTATGTGTTTTATGAAGGAAAAACCCCTTTGAAAATATTTGACCTTATTTTATCAAGGATTTCAAAAGCAAACGAATTTCCTAAATGTTTTATAAAAGAATTTGTAAAGGAAAAGATTTTCTCCTAAATGATTTAGAAACATTCCGGTTACTTGGATAAGTGACCGAGGTTTTGTTTTGGTTTTGATTTTCACTGAGCGAAAAGTAAACATATGCGAAAGAGAATCTAGTTCGCGAGACGTCGCCTCTAGTATTCAGTTATAAGCACGCAATCTGGGATTTGTGTCAAGAATTATGGGCCAAAGGTCCAAGTTGTGATATTATGGGCTGGGAGTCCAAATCTTGGAATTGAGGACCGTGTGTTCTAATTTCATTGTTATGGGCTAGGAGTCCTTATATATCATGTTGAAATAAAACATGGATAAAATGATGATTGTTTCTACGACCACAACCTTGGACTGCGGCCTCGGTCTAAGGTGTTGTGATTGAGCACTCGGACTGTACGTCCTGTGTTATAAATTTTCAAGTGATGGAAATTGTGAATAGTCGTTAGCTTTGGGCTTCGACAACGGAAAAGAAAGAACACAAAGAAAAGTGTCGTTAATGAAAATTATTTTATTCATATGCATTTCCCCTTAGTAGACGTGCTTGAGTTACCGAATACCCGCTTAATATGTGGTATTTGATGATGTATACATCCGAATGGCCGTTATAAGGGATTCGTGATGGTGTTGATCCGGGTACATGAGGTGACAGAGTCAACTTGCCAAACATGGCGTATGAGCTTGATCAAATCTTTCTTTCTTAATGATAAAACGGTGATGATATCTCATGATATTAAGATTAGAGCCTGATGATTGAAGTGTCATGCATTATCTTTATAAAATTGATTGATTCGGGCATGAGACCCACTGAAATAATACTTGTTGTTTGCCTATGAGTAATATTTGAAATGTCAATATGCCAAGGTGTTGTATGTATCATGTATATGGTTGTTGTGCGATATATCCGTTGTCGGTATCTCACTCTTTCATTTCTACTTGTTATTCTCTCTTCTTTTTGGTATCGCCATATGTACATGAGTCCAGATGGATCCCAATATCCTGCTGGTGCCGACAACATCGAAGACTGAGGTCTTCGACGACGCAGGGGGTGCTGGGGCATGGCAGATACACCAAGGGGCGACATCTGCCACATACCAAGGAGCCATCACCACGACCGATCTAAATGCTGACGGAGACCCAATCCGTAGAAGCCACACTGTGGAAACTAGGAGGGTAGCTCTGCCTCCGATTAGGTTTTGTTTTCCATAGTTGGTATCTTGGATTATTTAACAATCCAAATTTGGTGTCATGCCCCAGATCGTTCGTGGGGCATGACACCAAGAGAACATGTAATAAAAAAAAGATCAAAACCATTTCTCCTACTTATTTTCCATAGTTGGTATCTTGGATTTGTTTTTTATTAAAATATGTATCTTATTTATATTTTTTTTTTGAAGAATTTGAATTTCAAATATTGAGAAACATATTCTTGACAAAAAGAGTTAATGGTTCCGAGTGCTTATATTTTTTTCATTTATATCATTCGTGATAGCTCAAAGTCGTGATAGATATAGAAATTATTACTTGTTCTGATAACTATTTAGTTGGGTGTAGATAATAGAACCTCTTTGGTGTCATTCAAACGATCTAACTGTATCCTGGAATCTTTCATGCTTTTGATTATTTAACAATCCAAATTTGGTTTTAAAATATTTTTCCATATCAATCTATTAACAATTCGACTAAAAAAATGATAGGATCATGACTGTCAAAAACTATGGAAAATATTGAAGGCTGAGCAATCAATCGCATCTATATGCCCAGTTGACAACAAGGTGAATTATAAATTTATATTAGATACTTCATATTATGTCGTTGTATAAAAAACCAATATTCTAATATTTTGATAATCAGGTACATCATCTAAAGATATACTCTTTTGGGTGAGGTTTGACAGTAACAGCAGATAAGACTCAGCTATGGAACATAATAAAAAGAGAATTGTGGGCTCAAAGGTTAGAAAGGTAATGTATTATGTATTGTATTCAATATGATAATATACATATTTACTATATAATAAGTTGTATTGTTTCCACAATTTATTAAAATATTATCTTTTTTTAAAAAAACTTGTTAGGAAACTTGAAGCTACATTACCAAGCAAAAGAAGTCGTGATAGCTCAATACATTTGAAACAAAAAATGGTCTTACTTGAGAATGTAATATTTTATTTTAATAATACATAATATTTGTTATGAATGATTACGATAATGATTGTTCCAAATTTTAGTCTTACATTTTTTATTTAATTTGTAGTTTATTAAATAAAAAAACATTAAAGATGAAAAAAAGTATGAAGATTTTTTGAGAATCGTGACAAGCTAAGCAACTGTTAGAAGTAAATGATTTTTTTTTTTTTTAAAATTGATATGCTTTGTTACTTTTTATCTAACAAAAATTAACATTATAAATTTATTTTGTTTGTAATGCAGGGAAATGCAAAAAGCTCCTGAAAATCGATCATTACTCAATCTCCTTATAAATCTAAATGCTGAGATGTCGATGTCAAATAATAGTTGTAACCAAATTATATTTGGTATCTTGGATTTGTTTTTTATTAAAATATGTATCTTATTTATATTTTTTTTGAAGAATTTGAATTTCAAATATTGTAGAAACATATTCTTGACAAAAAAAAAATTATATTGAGAAACACATCATAAATTATATTATATTATATTACATACATTTCAAATTACGTTGAGTGTGAGTTTAAGAAGATTCTCATGAATGAAAACATAATTTTACTTTTTTTTTGTATCATTATTTATTTCTTAATATACAATATCTTATATTATTAATAAGTTATTGAATTAAATTTGTCTCATTGGTTTTTTTTTGAAGGAGGATTTGTCTCATTGTTATTATTATTATTGTTTTCCAGCGCCAATATTATATTTGAATGATTAGTAATATTAATTTAAATAATAAACTATAAAAATTGAATGTAGAAAAACAAGCTCAATTGTCAAATTTGATTATTCTTAACATTATTTCATTATATTTTCTCAAAAAAATATTCATTATTTATTGAAAGAATAACAATATTTTGAAAGAAAAATATCCATTTAAGATACCAAATTTATTATACTATTAGTATAGATTAAAGAATGGTTCAGGTTAGTTTATAACTTAGTGGTAACTTTCTCTCAACAGTCTGGCAGGAAAGATTCCCCAACAACGATAGAAGTCACCTTTCTGGAGTTCTTCAATAAGTTTAATGTGTCCGTTAATGGTGTCTATCCTGTTAAAATTAAGCTCCCATAGAACAGTCTCGAAACTACAGTCATGTACTTTCTTGGTATGATGCCTTCCTTTGATCATTTCAGGTGACATCCAACAACCTTTTCCCAGTAAATCCTTTTGCACTACCACACTGAGATAAGCATGAGATCTCATGTTTTCACTTTATTGTTTCCATCACTTTGACCTGTAACAACAGTACCAACCCTACCATATCAATATTAAACACTACCAATTTACATTTTGTCATATAGGAGCATAGCAACATAGCAATCTAATGTCTTTTTAATCAAATTTCCGAAATAAAATTCATCATGCAGAGAAAGCGATAAGAGACAGTTAGAAAAATATAATACATAAATGAATCATCAGCAACAAACAACTTCAACACACGATCTGATAATAATAAAAAAGAAGAAGAAGTGGTTCTTGTTGAACTTTAGGGAAGCTAACCTTGCAGGGTATGCTTTTGATAACTCTTTGTTTCCATTCATATTGCCCATAATATGCTCTGTTCGTATTGAAAAAACTAAGTGTTACATCCTTCGAAATGCTAAATACATCATTTCCCATACAAATTTTCCTCTTTTGATTCCTTAAACAATACCCTAAGAACACATGTTAGCATTCTCTTAATAAATATTATCTGGAAATCCACAATAAGGTTGGTTTTGGTGCAATAAGAAAAATTGTGGGCAATATGAATGGGAAGATATGGAGCTTTCAAAGTCTGTTATGGTATGGGTTTGAATGTTTGATAGATTCTTTCCTTTGCGCGGGGTTTGACCGTACACCCATGCTAATGGTCCCCAATTGGTGCCCTCGCCGGGAAGATGGACCACAAAGTGGGGCATAAGAATAGGGCTGCCTACAGCCATGCATGGAGGCTGTGGTTGTTAATTGTTACGTTAACCGTCCCACTTCGTTGGGAAAGCAACATTCTTTTTTCAATTAAATGTCTTTATTTCATAGTTAAATTGTTACCAACTCAGGACAATATAATATTATTGGGTAATGTTATTTGTAAACCTCGATTTTGGACAACTGGACGATACCTGTGATTTAATGTAATTCAATGGATGATTAACGATGAATTGTGACCACTTGTATCCATTAACCGAGTTCAAGACACCATTAACCATGATTGTGAACATTGTTAACCAAGTTTGAAGGTGTAAAAAATTAACATGCACCAATGTAGGATGCATGAGTGGTTAACACCATTCACAGTCATGGGTTAATGATGTGTTGAATTTGGTTAATGGGTACAAGGGTTCACAATTTATCGTTAATCATTCACTGAAATGAATTAACCAAGAATTTGTACACCATTAACTAGGTGTCGTTCAGATGTCCAAAATCCAGGTGTACTAACATTACTCATATTTTTAAGGTGACGTAGGGAGTATATTTAGAATGGTCAATCTGCTAGCTTAAAGCATATAACTTATAGCTGATGAAAAATTAATCCAGTTTGGTAACAATTTTTCTAACTAGTTTATAACGTTTTTTCACTAACTTATAACGTTTCTTTCAGACACTACTTGAAATAGAGTTTGAGCTTATAATTATAACTTATCATTTTTTCTTCTATTTTTATCCCTACTATTTTATTTAAATTCCTCATTTATCCTAGCTAAATAAAAAAAACTACCTAAATATATACTTAGGATAAAAAATAGAAAATATACTTTTATGTTTTATCTGTAAACAAATAAATTTCATATAAAAATCATATCAACATATCATTTAATTTTTATTATCTCATTTTATTTATTTAAAATAATTTAAATTTAAAATTAATATTTTAATTTTTAAAATGATAATAGTTCAAAATACATTAAAGTATTAAAAGTTATAATTATTTTAAAATAAACAATAAATAATATATATACATAAATAGAATTTATTTTAGAAAATATATAAATAGGTAATTTTGTGTCATTTACATTTATCAGTTAGTTCAATCGCTAGATCAATGAAATTAGGTCTCCAGGACAAATGTGACGAATACCCTAAGTTTATAACTTAGTGAGATTTTAATTCAACTAAATCCCACTTGTGTGATTTACTAGCTGAACCATTAAGTTATAAACTAACCTGAACCATTCTTTAATCTATACTAATAGTATAATAAATTTGGTATCTTAAATGGATTTTTCTTTCAAAATATTGTTATTCTTTCAATAAATAATGAATATTTTTTTGAGAAAATATAATTAAATAATGTTAAGAATAATCAAATTTGACAATTGAGCTTGTTTTTCTACATTCAATTTTTATAGTTTATTATTTAAATTAATATTACTAATCATTCAAATATAATATTGGCGCGGTAAAACAATAATAATAATAACAATGAGACAAATCCTCCTTCAAAAAAAAAAAAAACACAATGAGACAAATTTAATTCAATAACTTATTAATAAGATAAGATATTTTATATTAAGAAATAAATAATGATACAAAAAAAAGTAAAATTATGTTTTCATTCTTGAGAATCTTCTTAAACTCACACTCAACGTAATTTGAAATGTATGTAATATAATATAATATAATTTATGATGTGTTTCTCAATATAATTTTTTTTGTCAAGAATATGTTTCTCAATATTTGAAATTCAAATTCTTCAAAAAAAATATAAATAAGATACATATTTTAATAAAAAACAAATCCAAGATACCAAATATAATTTAGTTACAACTATTATTTGACCTCGACATCTCAGCATTTAGATTTATAAGGAGATTAAGTAATGATCAATTTTCAGGAGCTTTTTGCATTTCCCTGCATTACAAACAAAATATAAATTTATAATGTTAATTTTTGTTAGATAAAAAGTAACAAAGCAAAACAATTTTTTTTTAAAAAATATCATTTACTTCTAATAGTTGCTTAGCTTGTCACGATTCTCAAAATATTTCCATACTTTTTTTCATCTTTAATGTTTTTTTATTTAATAAACTACAAATTAAATAAAAAATGTAAGACTAAAATTTGGAACAATCGTTATCGTAATCATTCATAACAAATATTATGTATTATTAAAATAAAATATTACATTCTCAAGTAAGACCTTTTTTTGTTTCAAATGTATTGAGCTATCACGACTTCTTTTGCTTGGTAATGTAGCTTCAAGTTTCCTAACAAGTTTTTTTTAAAAAAGATAGTATTTTAATAAATTGTGGAAACAATACAACTTATTATATAGTAAATATGTATATTATCATATCGAATACAATACATAATACATTACCTTTATAACCTTTGAGCCCACAATTCTCTTTTTACCATGTTCCATAGCTGAGTCTTATCTGCTGTTACTGTCGAACTCCACCCAAAAGAGTATATCTTTAGATGATGTACCTGATTATCAAAAGATTAGAATATTGGTTTTTTATACAACGACATAATATGAAGTATCTAATATAAATTTATAATTCACCTTGTTGCCAACTGGGCATATAGATGCAATTGATTGCTCAGCCTTCAATATTTTCCATAGTTTTTGACAGTCATGATCCTATCATTTTTTAGTCGAATTGTTAATAGATTGATATGGAAAAATATTTTAAAAAAAGTTGTTCACGTGAACCTACCTGCTTGATATGCACATGCCCGAAATATTTGTCATCATCTCTTGCAATAAACGGTAGTATATTTGAAACGGTAATTTAGTCGAATTGTTAATAGATTTAGGCATGTTAAAAAAGTCAGTCAACTACAACAATTTCTTTCTATATGCATAATAATATATTAAGCAATTAGAGAAACCAATAGCTTGATACGGTAATAACTTAAATCCATTCATTGATATGGAACAATTCGACATAATAGATTGTTAATATCTTAAATCCATTTAAGATACCAAATTTATTATACTATTAGTATATAAATAGGTCATTTTGTGTCATTTACATTTATCAGTTAGTTCAATCGCTAGATCAATGAAATTAGGTCTCTAGGACAAATGTGACGAATACCCTAAGTTTATAACTTAGTGGGATTTTAATTCAACTAAATCCCACTTGTGTGATTTACTAGCCTTGGCCGAATACCCTAAGTTTATAACTTAGTGGGATTTAATTCAACTTTGTTAAGTAATCATTGTTTATGAACTCCTAACACTTAAGGATCATAAATCCATGAGTTGTATAATTTTCGGGAATCTCTAACCCTAAGAACTAGTCTTGGCCGAACCTATACCTTGTGGTTTAGTGTTCTTGTTTGATTTTAACTTGTGATTTTGTGTTCATAACCTTAGACTTCCATCGCGGAGGAAACGATGACATTTGTGGTATACCTCTTTGAGCATCTAATCTCCTTACCTTCACAGAAGGTGGAGTTAGTACGTTGTGGTGTGACAATGAGGAGCTTCGAGTTCGGGAGTCCGGTGATAACCCAGGTAGGGGAAATAACCAACCTATCGTCGAAATGGATAAGTAGTAGATTATATAATAATTGTGTAGGGCACCTAAACCTTACTAGTAGTCGAGTAATCGACAAGACCAAAATCACATTGGAAACCTTTTTTGAAAAACCAATGGCGATTCGGGGATTGTAGGTTTATCGATATTAGTTTGATTTTATATTCTTGATGGTTGATTTGAGCTTATTACCTTTATTGAATTGATTTTTGTACTATGTTGGTGATATTGGAATATTTTGATTGATATTGTGTTATGCATCATCTGCCTGGTTTTTATTATTATGCTTAGTGGATTTTATGCAAAGATATATATGTTGTCTACGAGATGATTGTTTTGGGTGTGAGGATAATGATGATTTAGAAGTGCCTAACTTAGATGATGTATGTTAAAGAGGTGTTATGGCATAGAATATGTGTCAAGTTCTAATGGAAGGTTAAGGCACTAGGATATTGTAAAATCGGGTTAGTGGGATTCAAGTATAGGTGTTGTTGTCCATGACCGTGTATTGGTAATATAATACACAAGGACAAAAGTGTATTGGTAATATAATAAACCAAGACAAAAGTGTATTGGTAATATAATACGCAAGGACATCTGTGTATTGGTAATATAATATACGTAAAACACTTCTGTGTATTGGTAATATAATACACCGTGTATTGGTAATGTAATACACGTAAAACATTTCTGTGTATTGGTAATATAATACATCGTGTATTGGTAATATAATACACGTAAAACACTTCTGTATATTGGTAATATAATACACCGTGTATTGGTAATATAATACACATAAAATCAAGAGTTCTCACAAGACCACTTCCACCTTGACAGGAATGGGGGTGGAACACCTTCACGGGAATGGAGGTGTGAACTAGGTGGAACATCCTAACGGGAATGAGGGTGTGCCCCGATGCAAATGAGGGATGGTGACAGGAGTGGTAGTGGCCATGATAACGTAAAGACATGGTGACAGGGTTAGAGAGGTTACGTTAAAATAATGTGTTAGATTACTTGAGAGTAAGGGTAGAGGATGATATATATTAACCCGAGGATGATTCGTTAGTTATGTGTGTTGATTGTCTGTGACAATTACTATATAATTTACTATGACTCTTTTACGCTTTTTGATGATAGAACTGTTTCTTATCCCCTGTATATTTCTGTATGTTGTATTTTATCTCATTGTGGAATCGTACGAGAAGACCTTGTGGATGAGCGTAACCAGGAGGAGTTGGATGGAACTCCCTACGAACCGGAGGCTAGAGGACGAGCTGTGACCCATGGTGGTTAGGGCCTAGTTAGTTATTGCCAATGCGTCTCGTAAGGCGTATTCTCTTAATATGTTTTCCGCTGTTTAACACTTTGTCTAAGTATATGCCTGTGAGGGATCCTACTGATAGGATATCATCAACAGTGTTTTGTAATATGCATAATATACTTATATTGTGATATGTCATTCTATATGAAGTTGTATACTTTATAAGTTAAGTTTTTAATTTTTACGTATTTTCACGTTAAGCGTGCGATTAAGTAATTAAATATTGAGGTTTTAATCTAATGACACAAAGGGGCACAACGGGGTGTCTCACCCCTCAACATCAACTCCAATGCTCTATGCAAATGGCACAACAACACACAAGGCAACCACCTCCTTTGCTTGGGCCTAAAAGCACCCAAGACTTATCACCAACATCAACATTAACACCTTCGACCCACGCCGTGGGGTCAAGGTCCCCTTGGCCAAAAATCACCAAGGTCCAACATAACAACATCTCAACCAAAAAGCATCGATAGCACTTTGGCCAAAAAGCACCAAGGCGTGACAACGTGCGATAACCCATTGGGTACCGGCTTAACCAGCTTATCAGTCTTTGTTATCTTAATTAATCTTTAATTAAGTTATATAACTTGTTATCATTTGATTAGTGTATTATTACATCATCTGGGGATAATTGGGGTAAACACCCATTTAATTCATTAATCTTAAGTCCTGACTAGTAGGGGGAAGCCCGAGCATACTAAACCCCCAGCACGGTCGTGCTGCCACTTAAGTGGAGCACGGTCGTGCTCAATGCGCGGTCGGTTTTCCAGAATTTAACTGGGAGCACGGTCGTGCTCCCTGTTCAGCACGATCGTGCTCCTGGGCAGGGCCATACTATTATGGGCAGAATTTAACGTGTTTTTGGAGTTTATGCTCCCTAATTCTCTCAAATCGGATCCTAGGGACTTAACTAAAACATTCGGTATGAAACTTCATCCCTCACTAACACAGTTCATGTCTTATGAAGCTTGGGGAATTTATCCCTTAATTGCTATGTTAACTAAGAGTCCTAATTAAGTCAATTAGAGTCTTATTAACATATTCAACATAACGGTAACATCATCATCAACAACGTATCCAGTCAATGTGATCAACATAATTCATGTTATAACAACAACATTCATAATCATGGGTAAACATACCAATTCAACCAAAACTCATGGCATAAGACAATTCAATAGGCATACCACATCACGAACAACTCAACAATTATAACAAATAGGCATACCAATTAATCCAATTAAACATATAAACAATTCAGTCATACAACCAGGCAGATCATGGCATTAATACATTAAAACAACAATAAACGGGGCTATGGGAACCCCTCATATTACGATAATACCTAGCCTAGTGTATACACTATCCTTCTCCCATACCTGGTACGAGATTCACGTTTCAAAAGAAGAAAGAAGATCCACTAGAGTCCCATCTCACTAGCGCTTATCTACGACCTCAAGGACACCAAAGAGACACTTTGGTTCAACTCTAAGATCAAGAAATAAAAAAGGAAGAGATCAAGAACTTGAAAGGAAGAACACAAGGGACAAGGTGCACGAATTTTACCTTTTCTAAAGTCCCAAACAGCAAGCACAACGAACCCCTATTCGTAGCGATGTTCTCTTATCAAGAAGCAGTGAAGAATGGTGCAAGAACGGGTTCCCTAGAGAGAGTTTTAGGGAGAAAAACCATAAGGATTCAAAGAGGAAGGAGGGAGGCAGTTTTCTGAGTGTTGGGGTCATGTAAACTAGGTTTAGGTCGAGTCTAATGGTATATATATGAGTTTGGGTCATAACGGGTTCCTATTTCAACCCAAACTGTATACAGTTCGGTATTTTGACCATAACTCAAGCTACAAGTTTCTGATTGAGGAGTTATTGGTGTAGTTAGAAATCTCAGAGATATATCTACAAATTAATTTCTAATGATCGAATCCTAAATCGGACTCTAAGATGGTCAAAAGTTCGATGGAAGTTTAGCGACAGATTTGATAGTTATTCCTAGATAGGATCCTTAGGAGATTATGATAAGATCTTAAGATATAAACAAAAAGAGGATGATCCTATATTTATAAGGACTCAAATCAGATTGGTTGGGGGACTAAAATCTAAGAATAACACTCTCTCTATTTAAATACTAAATCACGCGATATCTTATCATATCATTCTTAATCACTTATTATTAATAAAACAACATTTCATATATTAACATATAAAATCAAACATTAAGAGACACAATCTCATATTAATGCAAATAATCATATATTAATATACATATTATCATATGCAATAATATATACACATATATATAAATATCAAACATTAATATGCCCGAACTAACACATATAAACATAATGGTGAATCTTGAGGTGTTACGGCTGACATTTCCCAACAAGAATATCATTTTCTCAATTGGTTTTGCCAATTAAAACAATATATTGAATATCACTACATCGTGTAGCATCTATTTAAGCACAACAAAGGAAGGTAGTCCACAAGCTAGAAGAAGCAATAACAAATTTGATATTCTTTACAATCTGAGACAAGCATAATCAAATAAGAAGCTAATGTGCAAATTCTTTGTACCCAGGTGATTTTTCTATAAGTCAGTTTAAATAAAAGATATGTAAGTAAAAACCTTCTATTGTGCTATGCAAGCTACCCAAAGCCACAAAAGCAGAAATACCAAAGAATCTGATAAGAGTACATTTTTTTATCTTACTGATTAGATCATTCCAATATTTAATTATTCTCATTTATCTTTCTAGGTAGGATTTTGATTTTCTTCACGGGCTTTACTAGAATATCAAAATCACAGTCTCACGTTTAACAAAGCTACCAAACAACTTCTATAGAATCTTAGTATCAGGAAACTTCAGTTAAGTAGTCTCTTTGCTCTCGTACTTGGTAATTAGTCATTATGAAGAAGAGATTGCATATTATGTGATTCTTCAAAGAAGAAATTGGGATGAGGCAAAAAAACCAAATCATGGGATGATAGACCATTAGAGATAGAATTTCATTCTCCCACTGCTCTTTAACCTCTATTACTACATAGACAATTAGAGATAGAATATTATCAATGTAGATAAAAGGCCAAATAAGTATAAATTAAGTTCCAAGACATGTATGCATAAGAGAGAACTAAACTGAAAATTTCATGTGAAAATGACGCAGAAGATTCCCAAATTGTAGTGTAAAGTGAATAAGTGCAACAGGTAAAGATAGTGAAAATAATGTTGATGCTGTAACTGCATCCTATAAATGTTTTAAATAAATTGGACAAAGAGAAGCTGAAATAGGGCACATGGTCACCAAATTAAGCTACACACAATCAAGGAGAGATATGAAACCAAAATAAGAGTAGTTGAACAAAATTATAATTGAAGCCTACAATAATTCCTAAGTAAGAAATAAATTCGTTATGCAATTCAAACATATATTTAGGATAAATATATGAGATTACATTTAAGTAAATCAGCAAGATGTATGCTCATTAAGTGCAACATGAATGTGAAAAGTCAAATAAAGCTAAATTTCTCAGCATGGAGGAACAAATCTGGAATCATACTGATTAACAGAAATCATATAGCTTCTATGTCTAAATTTCGCTACATGAAAATGCATAGACGAGATGAACTACCCCTCTTATAGTATACAATATTAAGCAAGTAGTATGCAATATCAGACACTAATCACAATATCAAGCAATATTGAAGGAGCATGCCAATGATCCCTACAAAGAAGTAGCACTTCGAAAACACCAGACAACGCTGCATCCAAGGCTCCTCGTTCGAACAATGGTGAACGGCTACCACATCCATGAGAGGTGGAACAAGTAGATCATTCAGAAGGATAATGAGGAAAATAAGGTGTAAATTCAATAGCTATGAAGAAGGATGGTATTCTTCTACTTTTGTTAACATGAAATTTTTTATAAGTTTGTTCATATACAAGATGAATAATTCTAGATCTTATAAGTAATATTTGATATCAAATTCTGGATTTATCTCTGCCTACTTTGAAAGCTTGTTCATATATATTCTTGCTTCTTGTTGTGATTATTTTACCAAATAACATATGTAAAATTGCATGCCTATTTCTTTAACATAGATTGATATTTTTGAATTGAGATTTTGGTCTTCAATGAAAAAAATATTTGAGTTGAGATAAAGTTACAAATTTATTTGATTTGAAAAATTAATTTATATGATATTCACTGCATATTATATTTGACTTTGGTACTTGTAATGGTGTGGTATTTCATACCAAATACTTCCTTGTATCTTATTTTATCAACATGATGTTTTCTACACCTATACTTCCATAACTAATTTGTTAAGAATATATATAATTTGACAATTAAACATTTATGATAGTGGTTGCTCATGAGTTGTCCTTTTAAAGAATTACTCAATGATGCCAATATGAATAGTGCTTGGTTGATTATCCTTAATGGATTGCTTGTTTGAAAAACATAACAAAATGTTTCGAATTCTCTTGAAAGATTTTAGAGAGCAACTAGTTTTCAAAAGAAAGTTATGGAGATACTTGATCAAATGTGACTGTGGTTATGGTTATTACCTTGCTCATTAGAAAAACATTTTATGGCTAAATGTGTATGGACATCATGAGAACATGATTATTTTAAAAAATAAATCATCATGACAATTATTGTCGTTTATATGTGAACTCGATGTTGTTTGATTTAGGATTTTATTCTTGAATATGTGTATATGACACTTAATTGTGAAATTTTTTATGGTGAACCCCTATATATAGTACTTGCCTTTTTTTTTTACTCAAGTACTTGACTGAAGTATACATATAATTGTATACTTGATGAATAAATTGAGAAATGCAATAATGAAAAAAAAAATCGAGGTAAGCCTAGGGTTTCTCTTCTCTGTGAGAGTCTGGTGGCCTTTTTTTCGGTGTCCTTGGGCTTTGTTTCTTGGTGAATGGAAGGCAAGGAAGGAAGGATGGAGGATTTACTAGTGGATGATGAAGATGATAATCTGGTTTTTAACGCTGATAGGGTGCAGTAGGGTGATATAGATTTGCGGCAGTGTCTAATAGGAAGATTTCTCACTGATAGGAGTATTCGGGTCAATGCTATGAAGGATCGAATGGCTAAGGTATGGAGACCAGCGAAGATCGTGATGATCAAGGATGTGGAGGGAGGTACCTTTATGTTCCAATTCTACCATAAGTTGGACATGAAAAGCATGCTTGAAGGTGGACCATGGTCTTTTGATAACGATATGTTATGCCTTGGTCAGTTTCATCTTGGAGATATTCTTGATCAAGTGACATTGTTCCATATCCCCATGTGGGTTCAAGTCCATGACCTACCAGTGGGTTTTATGACAACAGTGGTGGGCAAAGCTCCGGGAAACTTTATTGGCGAGTTCTTGGAATATGACAAGAACAACAACACAAGTATTTGGAGAGCCTACATGAGAATCAAAGTGAATATTGATACGCGGGTACCTCTGAAAAAATAGAAAAAAGTGAAAAACCAGGAGGTGAAAGCAGGGTTGTCCACTTTAAGTATGAAAAGTTAGGAGTCTTTTGCTTTATGTGTGGTATCATAGGCCACACCGAGAGATACTGTGAAAAACTGCTTCAAATGGAGGAAGACAATGGAGTTCGTGGTTAGGGCAGAAATACGGGCGGAGCCAAGGCGTGTGGGTGGTAACGGCGGTAATAGGTGGTTAAGGGATGAAGGAAGAAGTCAACAAGGTAGGGATTCTGAAAATTCAGATTATGCAAATCCCGATTCTTCAGCTAACGGTAGCAACAATCAAGGATGTGAGGGGATTGGAGGATCTGCGGCTATTAATAAGGCCATGAGAGATTTGGGGAAAGCCTTAATGATTGGGACAGACTGAAGCTGACATAGGCAAACACAAGAAGGGGGTTGAATTGTGTTTGTTAATAATTTTCGAAAACAACCTTTAAAACTATTTTTCACACAAGAAGATTAAATCAGAAGCAAGCACAGAGAAATAGATCTTTTAAAAAGAAAGCTTTAACAAAAGCAATATAAAAACCTCTCAGTTAGTAAGAAACAAATAAAACTGCAAGAGTTTAGGAATAGAAGATGTAACACCCCCACTAGGGCATTACTTACGTAGCACATGCGGAATTTAAATTAAAAGATAATTTGCTGGTGCTTTCGAAAAATAATTTATATAAGTACATACGTGTCTGAAATTGAGAATAAAAATTTGTCACGACTCCAAACCTAAGCCTTGATTGGCACTCAGACTTACTATCATAGCCTGGCAAGCCTATTTAATTTAAAGAATATACTTGAATAAAGGCTAGTATTTTTACGAAAATTTCAATAGAGTTTCATCTGTAATTCTTACATCCCAGGTAAAAGAACACCTGCTAAAATAATTACATTTTCATTCCAAAATTCTAGTTACATCAAATACAACCAGGCAATAATATGCAAAAAAATATAGTTATAACAATAAGCTTTACAAGACCAAAAGGAACAACTTAGGTTTTCATTCAAAAGATATGCTCTCCAAGCCATAAACATTCCATTTTAAAATAAAGGCTCTCTGAGCCATACTCATACATACTACCAAAAATAATCTAAGTCTCAAACCCTAAGCTGGTCATCCTAAAAGTTATTCCTGAGGAAAACTCACGTGATCATTCCACAATCAAATAATTCATCAAACAACCAGATCCGAGTCTCTGAGGGACTTAGGAAGACTCCTCTGCACCATCTGTACTAAAGTACCTAGGGTACGATAGCGAACCAGAAGAAACCTGATATATCTGTAAGGGTGAGATACCGACAAATGGATATATCACACAACAACCATATACATGATACATACATCACATAATCATATAAGCAGTTAAATCAGGCATACACATAACATAGCAGTGTTATATCAAAGGGTCTCAAACCCGAACAATCAGTTTTATAAAGAGAATACATGACACTTCAATAGTTAGGCTCTAAACTTAATCTCATGAGATATCCCAACACGTGGTGAGTTGATCAGGCTCAATTGCCACACTAGGCAAACAAGCACACAGCCAAAACCCATCGCACACTGTCCACACTCAGGGCATAGTGATAACAACGTAGATGGGGTCTCATTGTCCAACCCAGGCACAATGAAGAAAATCATAGTATGAAATACCTGACGCCGCAAGGTAATCACACATAGAACCATGGGCACGTCTGCCAAATGCATGCAAAACACTTTTACTCATAACCCTTTTCTTTGTGTTCAATCTTTCTTTGCCGAAGCTCAAAATGGCTTACGACTCGCATAGTTTTAACATCTTTAAAACTTTCACTACAACACAGGACCTCACAGTCCGAGTGCTCAATCACGACACCTCTCGACCGATGCACCAATCATAGGTTTGTGGTAATAGAAAACAACATTCACCTTTAACAACGTTCATCACAACATGATTAGGACACAGTCCACAACAACGTGATTAGGACACACAGTCCACAACAACGTGATTAGGACACACAGTCCACAACAACGTGGCACGGATCAAGGATCAACGTGCATATTACAGAATACTAGAAGCGACGTCTCGCGAACTAGATTCAATTCACATGTGTTTACTTTTCGCTCAGTGAAAATCCAATCCAAAACAAAACCTCGGTCACTTATCGAAGTAACCTGAACGTTTCCAAATCATTTAGGAGAAAATCCTTTTCCTTTGCAAAATCTTTTCTAAAACATTTAGGAAATTTGTTTGTATTTGAAATTCCTTGATGTAATAAAGTCAAATATTTTCAAGGGTTTTTCCTTCATAAAACACAGTTCGAAAAGGATTTTTCTCTTGTACAAAACTTTTGATCATAAAAAGGTGGTTTCCTTCAACTTAAAATCACTTCAACATTTTTCTAAAAACAAAGATCTTATTCTCCTGAAGTAAGCACTTTAAATAAGGAACTTTTATAAGTGAACCCAAAACTTTCAAAGTTCTATTCAAGGCTTATTAAGACTTTTAATCCTTATAGTCATTGGGCACAGACTCAAGTCCGGCTTCTCAAACTTCAATCAACAGTAATATATTCACAACAATAATAATATCGCCCTTACTGACAGTTAATCACAAATATATAATTCATAACACTTTAAAGCAAGAAATGTTCTACTTCAAGTAATAACCACAATAGTTCAAGTAAACAAGTTATTCAAGTATTGGCTCAACATCACAATAATATTCACAACACTCAATTACACACATACACATATGCATATAGTTATTGAATATCCCTAGGCAAACTCCCCTTACCTTTGAAGACAAGTAAAGGATCCTCGTCTTAATGCTCACGCTAGCTCATATCTACTCCATCAAGGAAGCATAGCCGTGTCAAACGTCTCAGAGAGGGAATCCAACAACGCGCAACAACCAGAAATCAAGAAATCAATTAGACATGGCAAAACGCACATTCTAATTTGATCTAAACACTTAATCTTATTACCAAACAAGGTTATTTTCAAAGAAAATCATGTTTGGAGCTTACGCTTCACAATACCCTTTGAGGAAACTTTGTTTTGATTAAAGGATCATGAAAATGAACTTAGGAATTATCAATTAAGAGTCCTAATTGCACTAAATCATAATTAATTTCACAAAAATAGAACCAAATTCAAATAAAATCAAATTGGGGTTTAGGGCTCCTAAATACAATTTGGGGAAAACTCATTTTAACTAAAGAATAATGAAATTGGTTTAGGGAAACACCAATTCACAGTTCCAATTTCATAAAACAAGGTTTAATTTTAAGATTAAAATATGAAATCATAGGGTTAGGGTTTCAAAATAAATTTGGGGATTTTTCAACTAGAAGAGATTATGGGTAAAACACTTACCCAAGATGACTAGGAAGAGAGAAAGCGGCGGTTGGGACGGCGGCGGCACGGAGGACAACGACGGTTCTACAGTGAACAAGGACAACAGAGATGAAAGAGAGCATAAAAGAATAAGAGGGAAGCTTAACCAACGAGTTGGGTTCGAAACCACCATGGAAGGCGGCTGGTCGGACTTACCGCGACTAGGAACGATGGTGGGTGGCGGTGATGAGCTCCGTTTCGAACTGGTCGGCGTGAAGCAATCGCGTATCTCCTCCTTCTCACGTCGGCGAGCTGTCGACGGTGGTGCAGGGCACGTGGGGTACGCGGTTCCGGTGGCTGGCGGCGCGAACCAGACAGGAAGGAAGAGGGAGGAGCTGAGTTTGGGGGGGGGGGGGGGGAGAAGAAGTGGGGAAGAAGAAGAAGACGAAGAGAGAAAGAAAGGGAAATAAGAAGAAAATAAAGAAAGAAAAGAGAGGGGGTGGTTTTTTTTACGGGTCTGATAGTAGAAGTAGGAGAGAGAAATTCATGTTTTTAACTTGATATTTAGTAATAGGTACAAAAAATGAGTGATAAAAGTTAAGCCTGAAATAAACATATTTTTACTTTTAGGAATCTAAAAATAAAGATTGATAAATATATGATTTCAAAATTCAAATTAGAGTAAAGATTAATAGTTGAACTGATCAACTAAGAAAATACTCGGTTCAAAATTTAATCTCCGATAAATGTCAAACCAGTTTATTTTCAACTCTAAAATTAAATAGAATGAAAATATGAAAA
The DNA here is from genome assembly GCA_030762895.1 of Sophora flavescens. Lineage (NCBI taxonomy): Eukaryota > Viridiplantae > Streptophyta > Magnoliopsida > Fabales > Fabaceae > Sophora > Sophora flavescens. The sequence goes on from CM061067.1 coordinate 19,746,545, forward strand.
TGCTTTTCTCTTAATCATATTATTTAAAACATTTTTATGTACCGGTAATGATAGTGACAATAACGTAAATTATTGTCTAGTAAGCGTGCATTCACTGAAATAAGTCAGTGCTAACGCACCCAATAAAATAATTTGAAGAGGGTAATTTAATTACTCAAACTAAACCACATAACAAAATAAACATAAACATCCAAATAAAATAATTAATCATATGTGTAAAAACTAGGGTGTTACAGAAGATTCACACAAGATGTTTTATCCTGGTTCACTCTCTTCCAACCAAGAGCTACATCCAGCCCCTTCTACTTGAAGGTTTTTCTCCACTATTTTCCAAAATAAATTACAACCAAGTATTCGACACCTTTCCAGGCTTACAAGTATTTTTTTCTTACCAAGCCTCTTCAGGCTCTCACTCTAACAAAGAGATTTAATGTTTGATCTTCTTAACTCACTATGTGTGAGGATATGAAAGTTTAAGATCGGATGAATATTTTCACAATATTCAAACTAAATAATACAAACTCTTGCTCTTAAAGAAATATGAGAATGAGTGATGAGTGATTATTGAATGGCAAAATTCGTTCTTCAGAACTTGAGGTCTTCTATTTATAGTGACCTTCTTCTTCACTTGTATTTCAACGGTTATTTTGAATAATCCCGTTTAGAGATAGCATTTAATGCATGATATCCGTTGTGACTGATAGCTTGATTGTGACAAGCTGAATAGTACTCTTGGTTATCGAGGTAGCATCAAATTGGAGGCTCACTGCTATGAGAATTGCAGCTTGGGAACTTGTTGTTCCTCCTTTGTATACGATTCAGCTTTTTCCAACCATAAAGATGTCATCGTATAGATCGTTTTGCAGTATCTCATTGTACGATTCTGTTTTTTGCATTTCTTGATGGTACTATGTTTCTTTTACAAGGTAAAACATTAAAGCAGATAAAACAAATGTGAAGAGAAAAAATTCTATTGAAATAAATATCAATCATTTGAAATAAATTCAAGAGATTTGGATTGCATTTATTCATTCAAAGATGGAGCTCGTTTAAGTTTATTCAATTCTACCAATTTTTTCGTCTGCTGACATGGCAGTTAGAGCTTATCTACTATCAAGTCTTTCGACTTGCTGAATCTAAGAGGTTACTTTGATTTCTGTCTAATAAGCATTTAGAGCCTCGTCTACTTAAGAAAACCAGTCTACTCAAATAAGTAAATAAATAAGTTTTATCAAAACATTGAGCATCCCATCTACAAGGGTGGACGCGTATTTTTCAATGAAAACTTATCCCAAGTTTCTATTACGTATAAATAAATATTCCTGCATAATTGAAGGCACATGTTAGATCTCAACTAACACTTTACCAAGTAAATTTAATCCTTTTGTTAACATCAAAATGTAGAGATTATTTAGTCCAAAACCACTTTGGTTCCAACACGGATTTGGCGGCTAGTGCAGCTAGTGGGGGACCAAATTTGTTAACTTCGGGACCCAATATTAATTGCGCAGATATGATTATTGATGAACCTCAAAGTGACAAAAAAAGGAGACGCGCACAGCTTTTGGTCAGTTCTCATGCAAGTGTCTTGAATGTGAACAGTAAACAATTTGAAGCGTTGTCTGTGAATAAAGATAATGGGCATTTTTTATCGGCAGGCTCTGGTTCCTAGGCCTGCCAGAAGCCATGAATTTTATTAGTTGGAACTGTCGAGTCCTGGGTAACCTGCATGTAGTTCCTGCCCTTAGAGACCTGGTCTGGTCTAATAAACTGGATATTATTTTTTTGTTTGAGACTTTTGTTCACGCGAGGATAATTGAGGAAATTCGTGTTAGTTTGGGTTTTGATAATGCGTTCTTTGTTGATGTAGATTGTAGAAGTGGGGGTGTTCCAGTTCTCTGGAAAAATAAAATTCAGTGAAGTGTCACTAATTACTCCCTGAATTTTATTAATCTGGATATTTTGGATGATGCTAGAGGTAATTGGAGGTTAAGTGGTTTCTATGGCTTTCTGGAGCATAATAGGAGGAAAGATTCTTGGGACTTGCAGAGCTATCTTGCCTTCCCTGGTGCATTATTGGAGGCTTTAATGATTTACTGTCTCTAGATGACAAATGTGGTAGAGTGCCCCATCCGAATTGGTTGTTTAATGGCTTCCGTATTGCTGTTCTAGATTGTAATCTTATTGATATTGATTTAGAAGGTTACCCGTTTACTTGGTCTAAAAGGAAAGGAAAAGTGGATGGTGTGGAGGAGAGGTTGGATAGGGCTATGGCGAATGAGGATTGGTTGGCGATTTTCCCGAATGTTAGATTGAAGAACCTTTTGGCATCTATCTCAGATCATAGTCCAATTCTCTTGTGTTGTGATGTCCAGATCCGTGTTCCTCTCAAGAGAAGATTCAAGTTTGAGAATTCTTGGTTGGTGGAGCCGGAGTTGGATGAGGTGGTCGAGAGAGGTTGGGCTAAACACGTTGGTGCTAATGTTTTATTGAATTTGGAAGGATGTTAAGAGGAGCTTTGCAGTTGGGGTAGAAAGATTCACATGAGGTACAAATATGATATTGATGACTTGAAACTGAAGTTAGAAAGGCTTAGAGACCGTGGGGATAATGAAACTGTCGAGTCTTCTTTGGTTCTTATGGAGAAACTCACGTTTCTCTTGGTTCAGGAGGAGAAGTTTTGGAAGCAAAGGGCAAAGACGCATTGGCTTCAAGAAGGGGACCGCAATTCAAAGTGTTTTCACAGCATGGCCACAATGCGCAAGAGGAGAAATGCTATAGGCTCACTTCTAAATGATGATGGTGGGATAGTGGAGTCCCAGCATGACATTAAAGGAGTTGTGAAAACTATTTCAGTGTGCTTTTTACAAGGAACAGTGGGCATTATGAGGTGGTTACAAATACTATTAGGCCTCGCTTGAGCGGGGAAGATAACAATAGGCTACTTGCTCCTTTTAAAATTGAAGAATTTAGAGCTGCCCTTTATCAAATGCATCCTGACAAAGCCCCGAGCCCGGATGGTTTTAATCCCGCTTTCTATAGAAGAGTTTGGAGTTTGCATGGTGAGGCCATTTTTCGTGAATGTTGTAGGTGGTTGGAAGACGGCAATATTCCTAGGATGTCTAACGCTACAAACATTGTTCTCATTCCTAAGTGTGATCACCCGAGCTCGATGAATGATTGGAGGCCCATATCCTTGTGCAATGTTATTTACAAGCTCTTGTCAAAAGTGCTTGCTAATAGGCTCAAGAAGGTGCTTCCTAAGTGTATTTCTGTGGAGCAATCGGCTTTTGTCTCAGGTAGATCTATTCTTGATAGTGTTTTAGTTGCCAATGAATTAATTCACCAAATGAAATGTAAAACCAAAGGGAAACAAGGGGAAGTGGCTCTTAAAATTGACATTAGCAAAGCCTATTAAAAGGTGGATTGGGGGTACATTCGTGCTGTTATGGTTAAGCTGGGCTTTCATAAGCAGTGGATTAACTGGATTATGCTTTGTATTAGCTCAGTCTCTTATTCTATCTTGGTTAATATATAATGAGCCTGTTGGTCCTATTATTCTAGGAAGAGGTTTGAGGCAGGGTGATCCTTTATCTCTGTATCTTTTTATCATTTGTACGGAAGGTTTGTCAGTGCTAATAAAAAAAGAGAAGGCTAAAGGTGGTGTTCATGGGATTAAGATTTGCAGAGGAGCTCCTATTATCTCCCATATGCTATTTGCGGATGATAGTTTTCTCTTCTTTCGTGCTAATGAGGGAGAAACTATGGTTATGAAAGGTATTTTATCTGACTATGAGAAAGCTTCTGGCCAAGCTATTAACTTACAGAAGTCGGAAATTTCTTTTAGTAGAAATGTTGAGCAGGGTGTCCGTGAGTCCTTGGTTGATTTATTGGGTGTGAGGATTTGCCTTGACGCTGGAAAATATTTAGGGCTCCCTTCTATACTGGGTCGTAACAGGAAAGCCACGTTCAGTTACCTGAAAGATCGAATGTGGAAGAAGGTTTCATCTTGGAATGGTAGGTTCTTGTCTACGGGTGGGAGGGAGATCCTTGTCAAATCGGTGTTGCAGGCTATTCCCTCTTATGTTATGAGTAGTTTTTTGATTCCCCCCGATGTGTGCGATGAGCTGGAAAAAATGATGAATTCTTTTTGGTGGGGTAAAATTAACAGAGGCACCAGAGGGATTCATTGGCTTAGTTGGGACAAATTTCTGTTAGTAAAGAGCAAGGAGGTTTGGGCTTTCACAATCTCCAAAATCTCAATCTTGCTATGCTAGGGAAACAAGGTTGGAAATTAATTTCCAACCCAGATGCTATCTTATCTCGTATTTTCAAAGCAAAATATTATCCGCATGTGGATTTTGTAGAGTCAAATCTTGGTAGTAATCCAAGCTACTCTTGGCATAGTATCCGGAGTTCCCGGGTGGTAGTGAAGGAGGGTATCCGTTGGAGTATTGGTTACGGTTCTAAAATCCATGTTTTTTCTGATCCCTTTTGAGAGAACCAAATTATAGACGCATACAAGATCCAATTCATTATTCCCTTTTGAATCTAATGGTGAAAGATTTACTGCTAGCTGGCCAGAAAAGGTGGAGCTCTGAGGTTATTCAGAATGTGCTCTCCCCATATGATGCGCAGCTTGTTATGTCCTATCCTTTGTTTGAGGCCGTTAAGTCTGATAGGATTTTGTGGTGGCCAAACCCAAAAGGCTCATACTCAGTCAAGTCCGCATATTTTCTTATTCTCAACAACATCCTGGATGTGGAGCACCTATGTAAAGATGGTGAGTGGATGGCCATTTGGAGTTTAGACATTCCTCAAAAGATCAAGGTGTTTTTGTGGAAGGCTCTTAGAGAGTGTCTCCCCATGAGAAAAAGTCTGCGTCATAAGCATGTTAACTGTCCTGTGGAATGTGTTCATTGTGACGCTGATATGGAGAACTGCTGGCATAGTTTTATCTCTTACCTTTTTATCCAAGCATGTTGGTAGCAAGTGCAACTCTGGGACGTCATTAACAGGGCCATGGATGCTATGGATGGGTTCTCAGAGCTCGTGTTTTTGCTGCTGGAGAAACTCAGCTATGTGAATAAGCATCTCTTTGTGTGGGTGTTGTGGAGTCTTTGGAGAAGGAGAAATTTGAAGCATTGGGAAAACCAACGGGAAACCCATTCACAAGTCATCATGAGAGCTTCTGCAGCAATCAGTGACTGGAAGCTAGCAAACGCTGCAAGGGTGGAGAAACCCCCCTTCCCTGCTTGTTCTGATAGGTGTACTTGGGAGAAACCAAGTACCGACCACCTTAAATGTAACTCAGACATAAGGTTTGATAGGGAAAATGATGTTGTGGTCATGACTTGTTGCGTCAGGAATGAGAGAGGCGAGTTTTGTTTTGCTAGAACCTCATGGCTCAAGGGTTCTCTTTTGGCTGCTGAGGGTGAGGCTCTAAGCTTATTGCATGCTTTGGAGTGGCTCAGAAACAAGTATACCCAGATAGTTACTTTTGAGACAGACCGCAAGACAGTAGCTGACCTTGTCAACTCCAATTGTGAGGATCATTCAGAGTATGGAACCATTATTTCTCAATGTCGTGATATCCTTCTTTTGTGTCCAAACTTTGATGTTAAGTTTGTTAGAAGACAAAGAAATGTCGTTGCTCATTCATTATCTAGGGCAGCAACTAATTATCCTAGTCCCCATTTCTTTGATGTCATTCTATCTTGTATTGAACCTTTGATTTATCATGAAATAAAGTAGTTTGTTTCCTCTCAATTTTTTTTTTATATAAAATTGGAAGAAGCTATTTTTTATTTGATCTTTATCTACTTAAAAATATATGATACCATGATTCTCTTGAAGCGTTGGAATTTTGGATATCTGCTATATATTTTTAGCACCTTAATCATGAACAATTTGGTAGAGAAAAAAAAATCTGGTATATACTATTTTATGATGATGGAAAAATATGGAAAATATTTTAATGCTTCTTTCAAGCACTTATGGTAATTTGATTGATAGATTAGCTTCTGACCTATGGCTATTATATATCTTAATTGTGATGTCATAATAACATCAATATAATCGATATAAAGTTTTTATATAGTTAGTGTGATGAGTAACTAGATAAGTCTGGTGGCCTTTTGTTGCTCTTGAAGTCTTTTAGAGAAAGGAGCCTAGTTATTGGTATTATTACATTATTATCTTCTTGCACTGTTTGAAGAATAATATGTTGTGGCTATCTGCTAGATGTGGATAAAGAAATTCATGGTTTATTTTAACGGGCCTTTGGCTTCAAGTCCATTTTAACAAAAAATAAGGAAAGTTTTATATTTGTTGGTTTTAAACCAAAGTTGCATGTATCTTGCGGAAATAAGGTCCAAACTGTATGGTGACAAATATTTTATTATATTTTACGGCCATTGCATCAAAATTATGTGGGTGTTAAATTTTCTATAAAAAGAAATGGTGATGGTTATGAGTGTTAAAATCATAAGGAAGGTGATAGTATAAAGCTATCACAAGGATGTGATGTTGAGAAGCTTCTTTGAAGTTTGGACACTTTGAAGCTAAACTAGTGAGAATCCCTTATGATGTTAATTAACACTCGGTTAGAGAGAACATAACAAAGTGAGAGGCACCATGGATTACGATTCTCTCTGTAGTGGTTTTTCCATTGTATTAAAAGGATAAAGTGATGCTAACATTGTTGGTTATTCTATTTTTAAATAATAATTCAATTTGAGTCTAAATTTGAAAGGTGTTAACTTTTGATTTTATTACAATTTAATTCTTCTTTTCAGTTAATGTTTTAATTACTTTAATTGCTCCTCAATGATTTTTGATGTTTAGTCCTTTGAATTAAAAGGAATATTAACTGTCAGCCTTTAAAAGGCTATTAATGTTGACATGTGTTCATTTGGCATTTTATGACACTAAAATACTTTAAATAAGTTTTGAAATTATTTAAATAAGATTTTTAAGCCAGGAATTTATTTGGTGTAAATTTTGAATGATATATCTTTAGTGAATAACTATTATTTCTCTTTGAATTCAAATTAAATGTGATGATAAACTTTTGTGTCTTGGCCTTGGGGTGTTACGGTGGAGAAGAGTAGAGGTGGCTCTTTATTTTCTATAAATTGCAAAGATTGAACAATAAGTTTAAGAATCTAAGTAAAAAGTGGAAGGCAGATTATTATGCATATCTTTGTATATGTGGAAAAAAAAATCTTTGAACTCTATTTCAAGAAGATGTGTGTGTTTTTTCAATAATTTGTCTCAGTATGCTTGAATACATTTGATTTGAATTATACATATATGTTTCAATTTTTGTGACTAAAATTGCCCTGTGCGGTGGAAGTATTTCGGGAATAGCTTTCTAGAATAACCATGCATATTATGTTGCACACGGCTGTTGTGTACATGAAAAAAGCTAAGATGCTTTGATTGATGTAGTCATAATTCATTTGTTGATGATGGTAGGATCAATATGTTTGATCTGTGGGGGGTTATAATTTGTAAGTGAAAAGTCACGTGATCATGCATTTCAATGCATGTGTATGAAGATGAATGTTAATCCTCCTAAGACCGAAGGCAAACTTGGTCTAAGGAGATGATATAATTGTTGGAATTATTCTCGGATTATTCTTGTGGCAAATGAAAAAATGGATGGTAGACTTTGGGGCTACCAGAGTATTTGTGCAAATAAATATATTTTTTGCCTCCTATATTTTTGTAGGGGATAAACTGGATTTCTCATTGTATAAAAAATACAGTGATTCTAAACTGAATTTCATGTTCAAAGTTGATATGTTCACCCTTTTGTGGTGTAATTACTTTGAGATCAAGAACAAAAAAATTATTGTAAAATATACAATGGGGTTAGAGTTTATACTCTGAAATTGGTTGATAATGAGGCTAAGTGGTTGAAAAACTTCTTAGTAGATATTTTATTGTGAGTTAAATTAACTCCTTATATGTTTACATATTGTGATTGCCAAGTGGCAAAATGAATATATTTTATAGACATATGTATGTGTTACAATTCCAGAAAGTAGCTACCGAAAGATCTAATTATTGTGAGGTCAAAAATGAATTTGACCGACTTGCTCACAAAGCAAAAAGCTAGTGAGTAAAACATCGAGGGGAATATGGGACTTAAGCCAATGTGAAATTAACAGTGATAATAACCCAATCTTTGTGATTGGAGATCCCATGAAGAAGGTTCATATGGGTAAAAACAAGTGTCACTTGTTAGTTCTGCTAGCACAACTAATGTTGTCCCTTACTAAGGTGTTAGAAGTGTTAGACTGTATTTTATTGAGGGATAAGCTAACAGCTTTTAGTGAATTTCATATCCCATATGAGTGATGTATGAAGTGCAGCATATACTTGATGAAATCACCTATATGAGTGTCAAGTGGGGCCACTTGTATGAGATTGTGGCATAATCTCTAGAGCACTCATGAATTACCAGGCACGTGCATGACCTATTAGCGCAAAACAGCGTTAATAGCAAGAATTGTGGGGGGTGTGGTGTGATTGGTAGACCTCTATCATACACCAAAGTGTTTTTGGTTCATAGAAGTTTACCTTCACTAACTCACTTGTATGATAAGTCTTATCAGTGTAGGTTTGGTTCATAGTCTAAAAGACACCAGATTCGATGTGCTTACACCCATTATGTTAACCCAAGAAAAATTTATTTCAAAAATTTGTTTTTCTTAATTTTTGAAATATGTGGGGGATTGTTGTATATTTAATATATTTAAAAAATTTAATTTGGAATTTTTTTAAAAGAAAAAATTAAAGGTTTTTAATCTCTTTCATTACCATTTATTACCTTTATTATTTCTTATTACTCTTTATTTTCTTTAATTATTTTGAATGTACTTAAATGACTTAACGTGCAAAATTTATATTTGCACAGACTACATATAATTCAATTGAATGTACAGTTTTTAATGATGTTGAATAATTATAAATGGCTAGCTGTATAGAAACGTGATAAAATCTTGCTATTTGATATTCCATGAAAATGTGCAGAAACTAGAGACTTCAGTTTCAAAATTGAATTTTGTTTTAAAGCCTTTAATGACTTAAAGACAATTTATGTCTTGGTTTTATTTTTACGGTACAATAGAATGACATTTTGTAACGGGCACCATTAAAAGTTTGTATAAAAATTTTGAGTGAGGTGCATTGGTGGACAAATATATTTTTTGGTTCTTGCTTGCTTTGCTACAATAAAAATATTTGAGTGCTATTTTTCTCTTTACCGGCTTAAACACTTTTATCTTCTCCTGCTGTTGTTGCACCTCGGTTTCAATCGGAAACAACCTATTAAATTTTGAGGGATTTTCGTCCTAGGAGAATAAATCCTTGAGGACTGTGATTCCACGCGTCTCGGGTTTTTATGTTGCTACTCATCTACACAGGTTCGTGATTTGTTGCGTTGCTTGAGGACATTTCGCCAACAATTACAACTTACACCTAATGTTTATCTGCTATGGGACCTTAAATAGCTGCAGATTTGGGAGCTGCTACCTACACCCCCATACAAGAGCATCCACCATGCACAACATTTTAAAACTTTTTTATTATTGGACTGTTCTAATAAACCTATTTACTCCCTTCTGTCCTTATTATAAGAGGCAAATGACTACTTTTTTTTGGTCCAAAATATAAGAGACATGCATATATCTTGACAAATATTAAATACTCATTTCCAATTTTACCCTTATTTATAATAGGGTTTATATTTACAAGACAATGCAACTTTCAATACAAGTAGGATTGTTCATTAATTATTAGAAGGGGTAATTTTGTAAATTTATATAAATATTAATTACAAATAGTTTATTTCAATACATTTCCTTTATGTGTGTTTTAAGAGTTTGCCTCTTACATATAGGACCAGACGAAGTACTCGTTAAAATTTACCACCTACCCCATCTTCTCTCTCATCTCCCTCCACCCCTCTCTTCCTATTTTTTTAATTTTTATACAAAAAGTTTAAACAAAAACAGAGAAAGTATAATGGATAAAGTGTCACAAGAAACAACACAGGATAATAATTTGTTTCTTGATCCAGCTTCAAAATTTAATGGTCATTTTTATCACTTTTAACAAAAAGAAATAAGCTTCAAAATTTTGATATTTCCATTAGATAAAGGAAATGGCTTGCTTGAGGAGACAACAACGAGGTTTTTTGATTAAAATGGGTTTCTTTTAGCAACTATTTAGCAGTTTAGGGTTATTCTGAAACTATTTATTAATGGGGGTCCTTTTGGACACGTGGCATATTTTATTTTTTTTTCACTCTGACGGGTCAAAGGCGCCAGTCAGACTGGCGTCTTCCAGAGTCAAAGGCGCCAGTCTACCATTATTAAAAAAAAAGACAATTGATAGAAATAACAAGAGGCATAAAAAAATAATAGCAATAACAATTTACACCAATAAATATTGATCAAGAAATTGCTGCAGTGTTTCATTAAAATTGCATGTAACTTTCTTTTAATTCTTACAAGATAAATTTTTGTTTTACTACTATAATAGTTGATGAATATTTATTGGTGGAAATTGTTATTGCTATTATTTTTTTATGCCTCTTGTTATTGCTATTAATTGTCTCTGTTTTTTTTTAATAATAGTAGGCGTTGAAGGCACCAGTCAGACTGGCGCCTTCGACTCTGGAAGGCGCCACTCTGACTGGTGTCTTTGACCCGTCAGAGTGAAAAAAAATAAAATATGCCACATGTCCAAAAGGATCTACCATTAATAAATAGTTTCAGAATAATCCTAAACTGATAAATAGTTTCTAAAACGAACCTATTTTAATCAAAATGCCCAACCACCGCGAATACAAACCATTTCTGTTGCACAAAGTTTGAATCTTTGGCCTCAAAATAATGGACAAAGATGACCCCTTCGCCTTCGTCTTCGTCATCGACCTTTCTCCAATTTCACCCTCTCAGAAGAACTCTTGCATCGTTGTGCTTTCGTCAGAGACACCGACACCGGCGATCAATCGCTGCCGTGTTCCGTCGTAGTCCCGGAGACCTCTGCCGGAATCCTCATGATAATGCTACCGGAGACCCAGGAAAAGATGCTACTGCCCTTTGTTCTGGTCCTCAACATCAAACAACTGCTTGCAGCATAAGAGAAGATTGGGTAGGGGTGGGGTGCGCGTCGTATTAAGGGACATGAGGAGGGGAAGAGGTTTTCAAAACTTTAAGGGAATTCATTAGGGGTGGAAGTAGGCCAGGCCGCCTGACAGGGGCCAATGGCCTGACCTGACCTAGCCTATTTAATAAAAAGGCCGGGTATAGTCTTTTTCAAAAGCCTTTTTAGATAAATAGGCCAGGCTTGAGCTTCAGAAAAAGCCTACGAAGCCTGATAGGCCAGCCTGATTAACATTACTTTTAAATAAATATTAAATATATATAATATAATATATAATATATAAAAATAATCAAATTAGACTAAACATATAGTGGAAAGATAGAAAAAACCTAATCAGATTAAACCCTAAGTTAGAAAGTCTGCTTCACTAGTAAGTTCACTCTTTCTTCTTCATTCCTCACTCCTGACAGCACCGAGCTCTGCCTCACCGGTCGTCGAACGTGCTCTGCCTCACCGGTCGCCGGCCATGCTCGATCGTTCGACTCGTTCGTTCAACTCGTTCGCCTCGCCTCGTTCGTTCTCCTCGTTCGCCTCGCCTCGTTCGTTCGTTCGCCTCGCATCAACGGGCGGCCTCGCCTAGTTCGTTCGCCTCCTTTATTGCCACACTCCTCGTTCGGTCATCACTTCACCGTCGCTTCGCCGTCCCTCGTCAGGTAAACCTCTGTACCTTTGGTCTCAAATTCTCAATGAAGTTGGTTATGATGATATGGATGTTTCTGTAAATGCTATGTCTACTACTCCAATTCCCGTTGTCTCTGTTTCAAAGCCTGAATAGACTTCTGGGTTGCCAATGACCCCTTTGCAGTTTGAGGGGACACTTGGATGGAAAGGATCAACTGCCACCAGTGCCTTTAGCCCAGCATCACCTCATAAAAATTTTGATACTGAGAAGAATGTTTTTGTTTGTGGGAGCTCTGATAATTCCAAGCAGAGGCAGGTTGCCTTGATATTGATTTGAATGGGGATGATAGATTTATTGGAGGTGTGGAGAAGATCATGCTAGATACATTCTCTTTTAACATCATTTGTTTCTTTAGTCCAATGGCTTGTTCAGACATGTTTAATCTGTAGTTTATAAGCATCTTATTTAAGCAGACACCCGTTAATCTTCAATTACCATGACAATCATTCTTACATAAAAATGTGGTGCAAATTTTATAACTGTTAACTGAGGTGGTTTGATGTTGCCTTTTGCTAAATATTTCAAGAGTAAATGCTAGTTTCTGATTACTTGAGGTTAAAGAACACATTGGTATGGAATATGCTTAATGCCGATGGTATGCATTGTTATTTTTTAGGCCAATGGTACAATATGATGTCTGCATTCTGTTTTACAGGTCCACAAAATGTCTTCTCCATTTGGGGGCAGCAATGAAACAATTTCATGTACTCCTGCTTGTACTAATGAGGTGAGTGAACGTGCACCAACAAATTCAAGTCAACCAGAAGATAACACACAAGGATATGCAAAAGGCAAAGATCAAGTAGCTGAAGAGGTTGTCATTAAGAGGAAGAGGCAGAAAATGTCAGTTGTATGGAAAGATTTTGATGAGGTTGAATTGCTGGAGGTGCAAGGAAAGCTGTTTGCAAATTTTGTAAAGATAAATTCGCTACTGGTGGGAAAGGGTCTAGCACTAGCCATCTTAAGAGACACTCCGAGAATTTCTTGCAAAGGAGGTTGCAAATGGCTCAAGAAAAGAAGCAAACAGTCATTCATTTCAGCCTTCTAATCTAGGTAATCCATTTGTGAGTTCTAGTGTTAGATACTCTAATGAGAAGATGAGAGAAATAATTGCCACTGCTATTATGGTTCATGAACATCCTTTTAGTATTGTTGAGGATGAGGTTTGGATGTGGGCTTTCCAATATGCAAACCCGGATTTTCAAAAAGTTGGTCGTAAAACTGCTAGAAATGATTGTTTAGCAATATATGAGGCGGAGAAGAAAAATTTGAAGTCGTTGTTGAAAAGTGTGAGTAAGATTAGTTTAACAACAGATATATGGAAATCAAGCCATCAAGTAGCAGAATATATGGTTATCACTGGCCATTTCATTGACGCGGTGTGGAAACTTCAAAAGAGAGTGTTGAGTTTTGTGAAAGTGCCTACTCCAAGATGTGGAACTGATGTAGTTGATGCAATTTTTAAATGTTTAAAAGCTTGGGGAATTGAAAATAAAGTTTTTTCAGTTTCTGTTGATAATGCTGCTTATAACGATTCATGCCTAAGAAATCTTAAGGAGAACTTGTCTCTTAGTAATAAGTTATTCCTTGGTGGTACCTTGTTTCATGTTAGATGTTGTGCACACATACTAAATTTGCTAGTGCAAGATGGACTTAGTAAGATCAAGGATATCATTTTCAACATTCGTGAAAGTGTGAAGTATATTAACTATAATCATGCAAGGCTAAAGTCTTTTTGTGATGTTGTTGAGCAGAAAGGGTTGAAAGATAGGAAGCTTATCATTGATTGTCCAACAAGATGGAATTCAACATTTCATATGTTATCAACTGCTTTAAAATTTAAGATTGTTTTTGCTTCTTATAAGGAAAGAGAGTCGCACTATGATTATGCACCTTCACTTGAAAATTGGGACAAAGTTGAGAAAGTTTGTAAACTTCTTGAGGTGTTTGATCTAGCTACTCATGTGATCTCAGGTAGTGAGTATCCTACTGCTAATTTGTATCTTGCTGAAGTTTGGAGGGTGAAACAAGTGATTGACAATGCGGCTGAGGATCGAGATCTCTTCATGAGAGAATTGGCATCTCCAATGAAAATAAAGTTTGACAAGAATTGGGGGGAATGTAATTTGCTTATGGCGATTGCTAGTGTTTTGGATCCCAGGTGCAAATTTCACATTGTTGACATATGTTTTCCCTTGATATATAAGCCTGACGAAGTAGCAAAAGAGAATATAAAGAAGGTACGAAGTTCATTGGAAGAGTTATATGATGAGTATGTGTGTCTAAGTCTGGAAGAGTCATCCTCAACAGAAGGAAATAATGGTGGCAACAATCCAACATCTTCCACTGAGCCTAAATCTTCAGTCATAACTGGATTTGACCAAATTATGAGCGTTGTGCGTGAGAAGGAAGCAGTTCCTCCAATGAAATCAGAATTACAAGCTTACTTTGATGAAGGCGTTTATATTCCTGATGGTAATAACCCTTTTAGTGCCTTGGAGTGGTGGAGGAGTAACAGCCTAAAATACAAGATTTTGTCAAAGATGGCTGCTGATATACTAGCCATTCCAATCTCAACCGTGGCTTCAGAGTCTACATTTAGTGCTGGAGGTAGACTGATTGATGAATATCGCTCTAAATTAAATGAGGAATCTATTGAGGCACTCATTTGTGGTGGGGATTGGCTTCGTCATAAGTTTAATTTGAATAGAAAGTTAAAGGTTAGAACTTTTGCATTGTGACATGTGTTATTTCTTATATTTGTTAACATAATTATTTTAGTCTAATGACATGAATTGTTTTATTATTTTGAAGGTGAATGAAGGACGTGAAGAGATTACCTTGAAGATTTGATGTGTTTGCTACTTTTTGCATTTGTTATTGTTTTGTGTTTTTGTTATAGACCTTGAATATCTATTGGTTGTATTTTGTATTTTATGGCCTGAGGCCTATTTGACTATGGTTGTATTTTGATTTTATGGCCTGAGGCCTATTTGTTATGGTAGTATTTTGTATTTTATGGTCTGAGGCCTATTTGCTACAATTTTGTGTTTTTGTCATAGACCTTGAATATTTAGTGGTTGAATTTTATATTTTATGGCCTGAGGCCTATTTAATCATTGCCCTATTTGCTTCAGCCTATTTAGCACCAGGCTTGTGGCCTTCTTAAGGCCTTCACAAGAAATAGGCCTTTAAAAAGGCTTTCAGGCCAGGCTAGACTTTTAAAAAGGCCAGGCCAGGCCTTAAAAAAAAACCTATGTCAGGTAATACGTCAGGCTTAGGCTTGATATTTTTGAAACAGGCCAGGCCTATTTAGCTAAAGCGTGGCCTGGCCTGGCCTACTTCCACCCCTAGAATTCATACATTAAATTCAGATGTGTCGGGGTGGATGACAAATATGTGGAGTGTAAGTAACATCTCCCTGCAGATTTTCGGTGAGAAGCATTGAGCCCTTACATATGTATGTGGTTCGGCCCACTTAGTTTTAGTTTATCTCATTCGATAGTTTATTCCTCTGATACTCCCTTGTCACTCTCCCTCTTCGTTTTGCGCCGTTCTCTCCCAGCGGCCAGACAGGCACTTACGTGCCTGTCTGAACGCACTTCTAATGCTTTTAATCGTCTTTATCGTATAGATTTATCCAACTTTACAATGTGACATAATAATGTAAACACACATTATATACATCACTGCGTTAATAAGATCATGTTACAAATAAATGTAAAAATAAATAAGATACATATTTTAATAAAAACCAAATCGAAGATACCAAATATAATTTAGTTACAACTATTATTTGACCTCGACATCTCAGCATTTAGATTTATAAGGAGATTAAGTGTAACACCCCGATTTTCGCTGCTTCATAATATCGGTAAAAAATATATAAATATATATTTTTATCCGGGACTTAGAAAATGATTTTAGGATAAACCAAAGTCATTTCCATGTTATACTTATTATCATAGGGTTACTGGGAAGTTTTTGGTTGAAAATTTAGATGGAAACCAGTCTGCCGTTTTCAACGTTTTCACTGACAGTACAAGTTTACTGCCCATAAAACCTAATTTGAATTCGTGAACGAAGTGAAAAATGTTTTTATCATATTTACTACGATACTGGAAGTTTTGAAAAATTTAGTGAAAAAAATTAAAATATTATATTTGTTGCGGGCTAATACGTCGAGATATCTCTAGGAAAAACCTGCGTCAGATGAACCAAGGAGTCAGCAACGGGGCTGAGGTGACGGATTTGACTGATGTGACAGGCATTTATGACGAGCTTATCCGCGTCATAATGGCCATAATGGCGCATTTATGACAAAGGAATATTTTGCCTGGAAAGGACGATTTTACCCTTGGCTCTTCATGAAAATTACAAGCCATGCCATTAAGAATTTTGACCAAATCAACCCAAAATCCACGGCTTCCTCATCCATTCCAAGCACTTGGACATCACTTTTCCTAATCCATAAATGAACATTTATGTTAAGTGGATGAGTTATAAGGCAAAGTCATTCTCTCATCAATCACCCGAAACTGCCACGAAATTCTGACCAATTTCTGCTCTGAATCTTGGAAAACTTTAAACATGAAAGTTGTTCATCTTTCTCTCTTATTTCCAACGACATAAATATCATCCAAAACGGACAAGTATGTTGAGAGATAAGCCCAAATTACTAAAACTGTTCTAAATCCTCATCATGTTCATCTTTCTCTCTAAGTTTCTCAAGAACACCATGAGAAATTTGTGAAGAACATCATCCAAATCATCCTTTTATTTGATCATCAAGAGGTAGTCTCTCTTAATCTTTCTATTCTAAGCTTTTCTCTTCACGAGATTCTTGAGTTTATGTCTTTGATCATCATGTTCTTCATATGATTCAAAGTTCTTGAAGCTTTCTTCAAAAATTCATAACTAATTCTAGAAAAATCCTTTTGACATGAAACCAATTGCTATGATCTCATAATCATCTCTATTTTCATCATCTAGAAGCATATGATCATGAGAAATTTCTTTCCTTAATTTCTGGACTTGGCCGAATCCATTGAAAAATGATGTTCATGGGTTTTGTTTCATTTTCATGTCTTGATTCATGATTCAATCTTCTAGTACCTTGATAGTTCTTGTATGTAAGTACATAGAAGATCAAAAATAAAACCCTAACCTATTTGTTTCATAAAGTCCGAAACCCTAGCTATGAATATTTGATGGATTTTTGATTCAAATGTTGTCTAGTAACACTTTAATCCAACTCTAGGTTTTGTATGTTGGTTAAATCCAAGAGTTGAGAAAATTTTAAAACCTCTAGCCTAAAATCTTGAGAAAAACAGAAAGCCTAGTTCTTGGAACTACATGAGTTTCATTCAAAGTTCTTAGTTCATGATTTTGGATTAAGTGTCTAATCATGCTTAAGTTGCTTAAGGATCATAAATCCCTAAGTTAACAAAATTTTAATTTTCCCTAACCTAGAAAAGTTGTTGAGGCCGAACCTTAACCTCCATGAGTCAAGTATGTTTTTGTTTGATTTGATTTATTTTGGTTGCAATTCGTTATGAAGGAATCGATCGGATTGGTTTGACCTAAAGCCAACGGAGGAAACCGGATCAAATCGGGAGATTATTTGAAACCGTTAGTTTGAGTCTTCAAGAGGTAAGGGGAGCTTACCTGAGGGATTTTTCTCAATAACTATTTGCGTATAGTGTGATTTATATGATTTATATGTGGTTGGGGTTATTTGTTTATGTTGTTTACGTTGTGTTGTTTATCTGTGTATCAATGATTTATCTGTTTTTAATTTATTTAATTATCTGCAGTAGTATATTATATTGCTATGATGCATGATCTGCCTGATGATATAATTCTGATAATTGTTGTTGAATGTTGTTTGTGAGTGTTGTTTGAGAGGCCTGACAGTGGTCAGTGCACAACCGATTAATCAGATAAAAGATTTAATAAGCTGTGAAAATTATATTCAATGTTTTATGGGAAATGTTGGAATATAATAATGGTGGAAAATATTATTTTGGAAAAATAATGAGTTTTTGAGAAATATTATTATTTTAATGATTTATTAGTGTAAAAGTAATTTATGAGTCGCGATGAGAGCGTAACCGTGAAATTTTTTTAGTACTGCTAATTTTTACGCAAGAAATTCCGAAATATTATAAAAATTTATTTTGAGAAACTAATATTCAAAAATACTTTATAAAAATAAAAATAAAAATAAAAATAAAAATAAAATAAAATAAAATAAAAAGTCAAAGTTTGACTTTAAAAACATTTTCTTGGAAAATGATAAACGACGGCAAGTTTCGAAATTATTTATGGTCGGAGTTTGAAAACAGCAGTACTTATTTTGATAAGAGATTTAATCTCAATTGATTTATTCTTTTTTTTAGAGTTGAAGTCTTAGGAAAAGAGTTCTTGATGATTTGACGTTATTTTGGAAAAAATGAGTTTCCAAAGGAAAGTGGATCTGCTATGATTTGACGTTTTACAAACGAATTTCAAGTAGAAAGGATTTTCTGTAAATAAGTTTACTCAATGACGTATTTCCGGTAACTTGGATAAGTTCCGGAGATCTTATTTTGGATTTGTTTTCAAAGACGAAAAACGACGTAAAGGACGATATAGAACATAGTAACCGAGATGTTGGGGTACTAGTGTTCTTATGGCGTTATCCTATTTTGGATTTGTTTTTTGTAACACCCCGATTTTCGCTGCTTTGTAATATCGGTAATAAATATATATTTTTATCCGAGACTTAGAAAATGATTTTGGACAAACCAAGGTCATTTCCTTGTTATACTTATTATCATAAGGTTATGGGGAAGTTTTTGGTTGAAAATTCAGATGGAAGCCGGTTTGCCGTTTTCTACATTTTCAATGACAGTAAAAGTTTACTGCTCAGAATACCTAATTTCAACTCGTGAACGAGATGAAAAATGTTTTTATCGTATTTACTACGATACTGGAAGTTTTGAAAATTTTGGTGAAAAAAATTAAAATATTATATTTGTTTCGGGCGTATACATCGAGATTATCTCTAGGAAAAGCTTGCGCCAGATGAACCAAGGAGTCGGCAACGAAGCTGAGATGATGGATTGACCGACTTGACGAGCATTTATGACGAGCTTATCCGAGTCATAATGGTCATAATGGCGCATTTATGACAAAGGGAATTTTTGCTATGAAATGACCATTTTACCCTTGTCTTTTTATGACAATTACAAGTCATGCCATTGGAAACTTTGACCAAATCCTATCCAAAACTCACGTCTCACTCTTGTCTTCTTCATTAAGGCACTTTTTCTTCCATTTCCATGTTCTTCTTCTTCAAAAACCTAAGCTTTTGCCTTAAGAACTCCAAAGTGTTCATATTCGTCATATTTTGCCTAACGATTCTGACACTTTTATATTCTGAATCTCGGAAAACTTTCAACATGAAAGTTGTTCATCTTTCTCTCTTATTTCAAACGACATAACGATCATCCAAAACGGACAAGTATGTTGAGAGATATACCCAAATTACTAAAACTGTTTTAGACCCTCACCATGTTCATCTTTTTCCTTAAGTTTCTCAAGAACACCATGAGAAATTTGTGAAGAACATCATCCAAATCTTTCTTTCCTTGGATCATCAAGAGGTAAAAGTTTTTCTCTTGTCATTTAAATCCTTTCTCTTCACAACCTTTGTAGATTCATGGCTTAGATCAACATGTTCTTCATTTTACTTAAAGTTCATGGAACTAGATTCAAAAATTCATAACTAATTCTAGAAAAATCCTTTTGACATGAAACCAATTGCTATGATCTTATAATCATCTATAATTTCATCATCTAGAATCATAAGATCATGAGAAATTTCTTTCCCTAATTTCTGGACTGGGCCGAACCTAGGTCAATATTGTGTTCATAGGTTTTGTTTCATTTTCATGTCTTGATTCATGATTCAATCCTTTTGTATCTTGATAGTTCTTGTATGTAAGTACACAAGATCAAAAATCAAAATCTAACCTATTTGTTTCTTCAAAAACCGAAACCCTAGGTATGAGCACTTGATGGTTTTGTGATTCAAAAGTTGTTTGTAACACTTGAATCTAACTCTAAGTCTAGTATGTTGATTAAGTCCAAGATTTGAAGAAATTTTAAAATTTCTAGCCTATGAATCTTGAGAAAACCGAACCCTAGTTCTTAGAACTAGATGAGTTTTAGTTCATGTTCTTGGTTCATAATCTTGGTTTAAGTGTTTAATCATACTTAAGTAACTTATGGATCATTAATCCCTAAGTTAACCAAATTTTAATTTTCCTAACCTAGAAAATTGGTTGAAGCTGAACCCTAACCTCCATGAGCCAAGTGTATTGTTGTTTGATTTAATTTATTTTGGTTGCAATTCGTTTGAAGGAAACAACTGAGTTAACTGATTTACGCTAACGGAGAGAAAAATCGGATCGGGATCAGGAGATTAACAGGAACGGTTAGTTCAATCTTCAAGAGGTAAGGGGAGCTTACCTGAGGGATTTTCTCAATAACTATTTGCTTGTAGTGTGGTTGATATGATTTATATGTGGTTGTGGTTATTTGTTTATGTTGTTTACGCTGTGTTGTTTATCTGTGTATCGGTGATTGATATGCTTTTAATTGATTTAATTATCTGCAGTAGTATATTATGTTGCTATGATGCATGATCTGCCTGGTGATATAATTATGATGATGTTGTTTAATGATGAATGTTGGATGTTGTTTGAGAGGCCTGACAGTGGTCAGTGCACAACCGACTAATCAGATAAAAGATTTAATGAGTTGTGAAAATTATATTCAACGTTTTATGGGGAATGTTGGAATATAATAATGGTGTTGGAAAAATAATGAAATTTTTGAGAAATATTATTATTTTAATTATTTATTAGTGTAAAAGAAATTTACGAGTCACGGTGAGAGCGTAACTGTGAAATTTTTTTAGTACTGCTAATTTTTACGCAAGAAATTCCGAAATATTATAAAAAGTTATTTTGTGAAATTAATATTCAAAAATACTTTATAAAAATAAAAATAATATAAAATAAAAAGTCAAAGTTTGACTTTAAAAATATTTTCTTGGAAAATGATAAACGATGACAAGTTTTGAAATTTTTTTATGGTGAAAGTTTAAAAATAGCAGTACTTGTTTTGAGAAGAGGTTTAATCGGAATTGATTTAATTTTTAAAGTTGAAGTTTCAATAAAAGAGTTTTCAAGTAGAAATTATTTTCTGTAAATGAGTTTTACTTAACGACGATATAGAACTTAGTAACCGAGATGTCGGGGTGCTAGTGTTCTTATGACGTTGCCTTATTTTGAATTTGTTTTTCACAGAAAAAACGATGTAAAACGATGTTATGGAACTTAATAACCGAGACGTCGGGGTATTATGGTTCGTTGTGTTGTAGACTGGGTATCTACGTAAAGAAGTTAACACGTTTTGAGATGTTTTCTATTACCACGAACCTAAGACTGATTGCAACGGTCTAAGGGCTTCATGATTGAGCACTCGGACTTTGAGGTCCTGTGTTGTTAATAAAAGTTGTAAAGATGTTAAAACGATGATGCTTTTGAGAGCATTCGATGTTTAAAACGATGATGCTTTTGAGAGCATTCGATGTTTAAAATGATGATAAGTTGAAAGCTTTTGAGAGCTTTGATGTTTAAAAACGATGATGGGTCGAAAGCTTTTGAGAGCTTTGACAAATAAAGATATAACACAAAGAAAAGTGTTGAGAACAAAATGTTTTTCTTGCATGCATTTGGCAGAAGTGCCATGATCAAACGAGTGATTACCTTGCGGTGTCATGGTAGATCATAAAGATGTTCTTATTATGCCTGGTGGACAATGAGGCCCCATCTACGTTGTGACACCTGTGCCACAATGTTGGACAGTGTGTGATGGGTTTTGGCTGTGTGCCGGTAACTATCGAGTATGATCAACTCACCGCGAAGTTGGAGATATCTCATGAGATTAGGTATGGATGTTTAGATGATATTTTGAAGTGTTCATGCATAGTTTTTCAACGTTGATGTTTGGGGTGTGAAACCCATTGACAAACGATGTGATATAATATGAATGAGTATGTTGTTATAAATATGTATATGTGTATGTGCCTTCTTTTGTGTTGCGCATTTAGTTATGGTGATAAATCCATATATTGGTGTCTCACCCTTACAACACATCTCAGAGACGTACAAGGGGTATGATCCCTACAAGAAGAGGAAGGCTATCTAGTTGGAAGCGTGCTGTGCTGCTCCTATTGGAAGTTGTGTCGGTTAGTTACGACCATCTTAGGTCCTATTATGTTTTGAGGATAAAACTGAAAATGATTTAGGTATGAAAACATATGAGGCAGTATAGTTGTATGACTTGTATACATTGTGTATTTAAGTGTAATTTGATTACGTTGTTGTTATGAGGTTAAAAAAAAAAATTATCACCATATTTTGAAAAGATGAACGTTGAGAAAACATTATTTTTCGAAAGTAACCAGCAAATTAAGTTTTATTTCTGCAAACGGGTAACCATGTGACGACCCGAGTTTAGGGTGTCACATTTTTCACAGACAAAAACGATGTAAAACGACGATATGGAACTTAGTAACCGAGACGTCGGGGTACTAGTGTTCTTATGACGTTATACACTTGGTGTCTAGTAGGTAGACGGTGTGTCTACTTCACGACGTAATAAACGACGGTGAAAGATTTATGATGTTTTCTATTACCACGAACCTAAGACTGATTGCAAGGTCTAGAGACTTCGTGATTGAGCACTCGGACTTTGAGGTCCTGTGTTGTTAATAAAAGTTGTAAAGATGTTTAAAATGATGATGGGTCATAAGCTTTTGAGAGCTTTGACAAATAAAGATATAGCACAAAGAAAAGTGTTGAGAATAAAATATTTTTCTTGCATGCATTTTGGAAGACGTGCCTACGAGGTTAATCATGATATCTTGATGAGGTTCACGTCTCGACGTATTTGTTAATCATGGTATCTTTATGATATTCCTGAAATCGACGTGTTCATTGTGCCTTTGGGCAATCGATGTACAATGAAATTCATTGTGCCCAAGGCAATCGACGTACAATGAAATCAGGATATTTTATGATATTCATGTAATCGACGTATTCATTGCGCCTTTAGGCAATCGATGTACAATGAAATTCATTACGCCTTGGGCAATCGACGTACAATGATATTCATTGCGCCTTTAGGCAATCGACGTATAATGAAATTCATTACGCCTTGGGCAATCGACGTGCAATGGAAAAATCCATAAATCGACGTTCTCACTGTTCCGGACAGTGGGCTATGGTAAAATCGATGTGCCTCTGTTGGCAAAAATCGACGTGCCACTTTTGGCAATCGAGCCTGATCAGCTCATTTTAAATGACGTTGGGGGTCTCCGGAGATTAGGTGTGAATGTTTAGATGATATATTGAAGTGTTCATGCATAGTTTTCCAACGTTGATGTTTGGGGTGTGAAACCCATTGATAAATGATGTGATATAATATGAATGAGTACGTTGTTATAAATATGTATATGTGTATGTGTCTTCCTTTGTGTTGCGCTTTTAGTTATGGTGATAAATCCATATATTGGCGTCTCACCCTTACAAACATATCAGAGTCGTACAAGGGGTATGATCCCTACAAGAAGAAGAAGGTTGTCTAGTTCGAGGCATGCTGTGCTGCTCCTATCGACTGTAGTGTCGGTTAGTTACGACCAGCTTAGGCCCTATTATGTTTTGAAGATAAAATTGATGTTGATTTAGGTGTGAAAACATATGAGGCAGTATAGTTGTATGACTTATATTCCTTATGTATTTAAGTGTGGTTTGATTACGTTGTTGATGTTATGAGGTTAAAAAGAAAAAAAAAATTTATCACCATATTTTGAAAATATGAACGTTGAAAAAACATTATTTTCCAAAATCAACCAGCAAATTAAGTTTTATTTCCGCAAACGGGTAACCATGTGATGACCCGAGTTTAGGGTGTCACATTAGTGGTATCAGAGCTGGTCGAGTCTTTCGGGAATGTTGGGGAATGGGTCTGTTAGGTTTTTGTTGTGTGATCTCTGGTCAGAACTTGTTTGAATTGTTTCTTGGTTGAAACAATGTGTGTTGACACACAAGTAAGTAGGTTTTGGTGGGTTCTGATTGGGTTGAGACCTTGTGAGAGCTCATGTTTAGTAAAGGGTACTTGTGTTCATGTTGATACATTCGTTTATCCCTTAGGACGGTATCAAACATTTGAATAAGGTACCTGTCATTGAAAGTTTTTGGGGAAAATTTTCTGAGAATGTCCCAAGTTTGTACGATATAGAACTTAGTAACCGAGATGTCGGGGTACTAGTGTTCTTATGGCGTTATCCTATTTTGGATTTGTTTTTTGGAACACCCCGATTTTCGTTGCTTTGTAATATCGGTAATAAATATATAAATATATATTTTTATCCGAGACTTAGAAAATGATTTTGGACAAACCAAGGTCATTTCCTTGTTATACTTATTATCATAAGGTTACGGGGAAGTTTTTGGTTGAAAATTCAGACGGAAGCCGGTTTGCCGTTTTCTACATTTTCAATGACAGTAAAAGTTTTCTGCTCAGAAGACCTAATTTCAACTCGTGAACGAGATGAAAAATGTTTTTATCGTATTTACTACGATACTGGAAGTTTTGAAAATTTTGGTGAAAAAAATTAAAATATTATATTTGTTTCGGGTGTATACGTCGAGATTATCTCTAGTAAAAGCTTGCGCCAGATGAACAAAGGAGTCGGCAACGAAGCTGAGATGATGGATTGACCGACTTGACAAGCATTTATGACGAGCTTATCAGAGTTATAATGGTCATAATGGCGCATTTATGACAAAGGGAATTTTTGCTATGAAATGACCATTTTACCCTTGTCTTTTTATGACAATTACAAGTCATGCCATTGGAAACTTTGACCAAATCCTATCCAAAACTCACGGCTCACTCTTGTCTTCTTCATTAAGGCACTTTTTCTTCCATTTCCATGTTCTTCTTCTTCAAAAACCTAAGCTTTTGCCTTAAGAACTCCAAAGTGTTCACATTCGTCATATTTTACCTAACGATTCTGACAATTTTCTATTCTGAATCTCGGAAAACTTTCAACATGAAAGTTGTTCATCCTTCTCTCTTATTTCCAACGACACAACAATCATCCAAAACGGACAAGTATGTTGAGAGATATACCCAAATTACTAAAACTGTTTTAGACCCTCACCATGTTCATCTTTTTCCTTAAGTTTCGCAAGAACACCATGAGAAATTTGTGAAGAACATCATCCAAATATTTCTTTCCTTGGATCATCAAGAGGTAAAAACTTTTTCTCTTGTCATTTAAATCCTTTCTCTTCACAACCTTTGTAGATTCATGGCTTAGATCAACATGTTCTTCATTTTACTTAAAGTTCATGGAACTAGATTCAAAAATTCATAAC
The DNA here is from genome assembly GCA_030762895.1 of Sophora flavescens. Lineage (NCBI taxonomy): Eukaryota > Viridiplantae > Streptophyta > Magnoliopsida > Fabales > Fabaceae > Sophora > Sophora flavescens. Next base: position 19,771,910 of record CM061067.1, read on the forward strand.
TAATTCTAGAAAAATCCTTTTGACATGAAACCAATTGATATGATCTTATAATCATTTATAATTTCATCATCTAGAATCATAAGATCATGAGAAATTTCTTTCCCTAATTTCTGGACTGGGCCGAACCTAGGTCAATATTGCGTTCATAGGTTTTGTTTCATTTTCATGTCTTGATTCATGATTCAATCCTTTTGTATCTTGATAGTTCTTGTATGTAAGTACATAGAAGATCAAAAATCAAACTCTAACCTATTTGTTTCTTCAAAAACCGAAACCCTAGGTATGAGCACTTGATGGTTTTGTGATTCAAAAGTTGTTTGTAACACTTGAATCTAACTCTAAGTCTAGTATGTTGATTAAGTCCAAGAGTTGAAGAAATTTTAAAATTTCTAGCCTATGAATCTTGAGAAAACAGAACCCTAGTTCTTAGAACTAGATGAGTTTTAGTTCATGTTCTTGGTTCATAATCTTGGTTTAAGTGTTTAATCATACTTAAGTAACTTATGGATCATTAATCCCTAAGTTAACCAAATTTTAATTTTCCTAACCTAGAAAATTGGTTGAAGCCGAACCCTAACCTCCATGAGCCAAGTGTATTGTTGTTTGATTTAATTTATTTTGGTTGCAATTCGTTTGAAGGAAACAACTGAGTTAACTGATTTACGCTGACGGAGAGAAAAATCGGATCGGGATAAGGAGATTAACAGGAACGGTTAGTTCAATCTTCAAGAGGTAAGGGGAGCTTACCTGAGGGATTTTCTCAATAACTATTTGCTTGTAGTGTGGTTGATATGATTTATATGTGGTTGTGGTTATTTGTTTATGTTGTTTACGCTGTGTTGTTTATCTGTGTATCGGTGATTGATCTGCTTTTAATTGATTTAATTATCTACAGTAGTATATTATGTTGCTATGATGCATAATCTACCTGGTGATAAAATTATGATGATTTTGTTGAATGATGAATGTTGGATGTTGTTTGAGAGGCCTGACAGTGGTCAGTGCACAACCGATTAATCAGATAAAAAGATTTAACTAGTTGTGAAAATTATATTCAACGTTTTATGGGGAATGTTGGAATATAATAATGGTGGAAAATATTATTTTGGAAAAATAATGAAATTTTTGAGAAATATTATTATTTTAATTATTTATTAGTGTAAAAGAAATTTACGAGTCACGGTGAGAGCGTAACCGTGAAATTTTTTTAGTACTGCTAATTTTTACGCAAGAAATTCCGAAATATTATAAAAAGTTATTTCGTGAAATTAATATTCAAAAATACTTTATAAAAATAAAAAAAAAATAAAAAAAAAATAAAAAAAAATAAAAAGTCAAAGTTTGACTTTAAAAATATTTTCTTGGAAAATGATAAACGATGACAAGTTTTGAAATTTTTTTATGGTGAAAGTTTAAAAATAACAGTACTTGTTTTGAGAAGTGGTTTAATCGGAATTGATTTAATTTTTAAAGCTGAAGTTTCAGTAAAAGAGTTTTCAAGTAGAAATGATTTTCTGTAAATGAGTTTTACTTAACGACGATATAGAACTTAGTAACCGAGATGTCGGGGTGCTAGTGTTCTTATGACGTTGTCTTATTTTGGATTTGTTTTTCACAGACAAAAACATTATAAAACGATGTTATGGAACTTAATAACCGAGATGTCGGGGTATTAAGGTTCGTTGTGTTGTAGACTGGGTATCTACGTAAAGAAGTTAAAACGTTTTGAGATGTTTTCTATTACCACGAACCTAAGACTGATTGCAACGGTCTAAGGGCTTCATGATTGAGCACTCGGACTTTGAGGTCCTGTGTTGTTAATAAAAGTTGTAAAGATGTTAAAACGATGATGCTTTTGAGAGCATTCGATGTTGAAAACGATGATGCTTTTGAGAGCATTCGATGTTTAAAATGATGATAAGTTGAAAGCTTTTGAGAGCTTTGATGTTTAAAAACGATGATGGGTCGAAAGCTTTTGAGAGCCTTGACAAATAAAGATATAACACAAAGAAAAGTGTTGAGAACAAAATGTTTTTCATGCATGCATTTGGCAGAAGTTTCATGATCAAACGATTGATTACCTTGCGGCGTCATGGTAGATCATAAAGATGTTCTTATTATGCCTGGTGGACAATGAGGCCCCATCTACGTTGTGACACCTGTGCCACGATGTTGGACAGCGTGTGATGGGTTTTGGCTGTGTGCCTGTGGCTGTGTGCCGGTAACTTTCGAGTCTGATCAACTCACCACGAAGTTGGAGATATCTCATGAGATTAGGTATGGATGTTTAGATGATATTTTTAAGTGTTCATGCATAGTTTTTCAACGTTGATGTTTGGGGTGTGAAACCCATTGACAAACGATGTGATATAATATGAATGAGTATGTTGTTATAAATATGTATATGTGTATGTGCCTTCTTTTGTGTTGCGCATTTAGTTATGGTGATAAATCTATATATTGGTGTCTCACCCTTACAACACATCTCAGAGACGTACAAGGGGTATGATCCCTACAAGAAGAGGAAGGCTATCTAGTTGGAAGCGTGCTGTGCTGCTCCTATTGGCTGTAGTGTCGGTTAGTTACGACCAGCTTAGGTCCTATTATGTTTTGAGGATAAAACTGAAAATGATTTAGGTATGAAAACATATGATGCAGTATAGTTGTATGACTTGTATACATTGTGTATTTAAGTGTAATTTGATTACGTTGTTGTTGTTATGAGGTTAAAAGAAAAAAAAAATTTATCACCATATTTTGAAAAGATAAACATTGAGAAAACATTATTTTTCGAAAGTAACCAGCAAATTAAGTTTTATTTCCGCAAACGGGTAACCATGTGACGACCCGAGTTTAGGGTGTCACATTAGTGGTATCAGAGCTGGTCGAGTCTTTCGGGAATGTTGGGAAATAGGTCTGTTGTGTGGATGTTGTGTGTTCTCTGATTAAGATCTGTTTCGAATTACTTCTTAGAAGTAATGTGTGGTAATGACTATGTTTACGTTTCAATTTCTGGTTTTGGTTTAACTGATTGTGGTTTATAGGTCAGTTATGGAACCAATTGTTGAACCAGAAGCTGGATGTGGACGGGGACGAGGTCGTGGACGCGGCCGTGGAAGAGGCCATAGAGGCGGTCGTGTTGGCGGTCTTGGTGAAGATTATGAAGAAGGAGTGGATTATGCAGCTCAGGCAATGAAAAATGTAGCAGCTGCGATTGCTAATCAGACTGCATCCATGAATGCCCAGAACCAACAGGCACAGATTCGAGCTGAACAAGCTGTTGAAGGCAAGAATTTAACTGCTTTTAGGCGTCAAGATCCATCACAGTTTCATGGAGATGTGGATCCTGTGAAAGCTAACTTATGGATTCAGGAGTTAGAGAAAATTTTTAAGCTGATTCATAGTCCTGAGGGAGTGAAGGTATCTTATGCCACTTTTCTGTTGGTGGGCGATGCTGAGTATTGGTGGAAGGGCACCGAACAGCTGTTGGAAGCCGAGAATCAGGAGATTACTTGGGAAGTATTTCGAACCAGCTTCTTAAACAAGTATTTTCCTCAAAGTGCACTAGCTGAGAAGGAGCAAGAATTTTTGCAACTTCAACAGGGGGATTTAACTGTTGGAGAGTATGCGGAGAGGTTTGAATCACTTGCTAAGTATTTTCGCTTTTTCCAGAACAATCCAAGCGAAGATTGGAAGTGCGAGCGTTTTGAAATAGGATTGCGTTTCGAGATTAAGGAATCAGTACTACCATTGGAAATCCGGAATTTCGAAGCCTTAGTCGAGAAGTGTAGGAAGGTGGAGCTAATGAGGAAAGAAAGAGACAATGAAGGAACTGTTGGAGGACCCTCCCGTTCCAAGAACCAGAATCAGAATCGGAAAGAGGAACGAAATCATCAAAAGCCTTATTTCCGTCCATTAGGAAATGACCAGAATCGACAACAACATCATTCAAATTTTGTTGCATCGGGGAGTGGTGGCCAAACGAACCAAAGTCAAGACCAACTTAGAAGATGCTATAGATGTGGAGATCCAAGTCACATGATGAATACTTGCCCTGAAAAGGGGATTAAGTGTTTCAATTGTAATCAAGTGGGACATTTGGCGAGAGATTACAATGCGCCAAGGCATGGATCGACTGTCAATAACACCAATGCTGTCAAGCCAAAGACTACGTGCAGAGTATATAATGTGTGAGGAGCTGAGACTTCAAACCAAGACGGTAACCTCTTAACTATACTATTTTAAACTTGGGTACAATTCATACTTGTTTCGATGGATTGTGTGTGGATATGTTGAAATTTTCTGTTTCTTTTAAACTTCATGGTGGAATTCTATATGTTTAGACTATCCTATTGCTGTTCGGGATAGACACTTTCTTGATAAAAGGAGTTTCTTGATGAGACTTAGTCTAGTCACTTTTACGTTTGGTAGAAAGTGATTCTGTCCGAATTCTTGACGGACCATCGTTCTTTTAAATTGTTGGCAAGGATATTCTTGTGAGGGAAGAAATTTTCTTAGATTCAAGTTTGTAAACATGTACCGATCATACATTTTTACTTCCCTGAATTTGTTAAAGAATCTTTATGTACAAAATGTTCTTGTATTCTTATCAGATTGATGAAATTCTTTTATATACTTTCTTGTGAGAGTATTATCTTGGGATTAAAAGATCCTATTCAGTTTCGAGTCACGAAATTTCGAGGACGAAATTTTTTTAAGTGGGGTAGTAATGTAACACCCCGATTTTCGCTGCTTTGTAATATCGGTAATAAATATATAAATATATATTTTTATCCGAGACATAGAAAATGATTTTGGAGAAACCAAGGCCATTTCCTTGTTATACTTATTATCATAAGGTTACGGGGAAGTTTTTGGTTGAAAATTCAGACGGAAGCCGGTTTGCCGTTTTCTACATTTTCAATGACAGTAAAAGTTTACTGCTCAGAAGACCTAATTTCAACTCGTGAACGAGATGAAAAATGTTTTTATCGTATTTACTACGATACTAGAAGTTTTGAAAATTTTGGTGAAAAAAATTAAAATATTATATTTGTTTCGGGCGTATACATCGAGATTATCTCTAGGAAAAGCTTGCGCCAGATGAACCAAGGAGTCGGCAACGAAGCTGAGATGGTGGATTGACCGACTTGACGAGCATTTATGACGAGCTTATCCGAGTCATAATGGTCATAATGGCGCATTTATGACAAAGGGAATTTTTGCTATGAAATGACCATTTTACCCTTGTCTTTTTATGACAATTACAAGTCATGCCATTGGAAACTTTGACCAAATCCTATCCAAAACTCACGTCTCACTCTTGTCTTCTTCATTAAGGCACTTTTTCTTCCATTTCCATGTTCTTCTTCTTCAAAAACCTAAGCTTTTGCCTTAAGAACTCCAAAGTGTTCATATTCGTCATATTTTACCTAACGATTCTGACAATTTTCTATTCTGAATCTCGAAAAACTTTCAACATGAAAGTTGTTCATCTTTCTCTCTTATTTCCAACGACATAACGATCATCCAAAACGGACAAGTATGTTGAGAGATATACCCAAATTACTAAAACTGTTTTAGACCCTCACCATGTTCATCTTTTTCCTTAAGTTTCTCAAGAACACCATGAGAAATTTGTGAAGAACATCATCCAAATCTTTCTTTCCTTGGATCATCAAGAGGTAAAAACTTTTTCTCTTGTCATTTAAATCCTTTCTCTTCACAACCTTTGTAGATTCATGGCTTAGATCAACATGTTCTTCATTTTACTTAAAGTTCATGGAACTAGATTCAAAAATTCATAACTAATTCTAGAAAAATCCTTTTGACATGAAACCAATTGCTATGATCTTATAATCATCTATAATTTCATCATCTAGAATCATAAGATCATGATAAATTTCTTTCCCTAATTTCTGGACTGGGCCGAACCTAGGTCAATATTGTGTTCATAGGTTTTGTTTCATTTTCATGTCTTGATTCATGATTCAATCCTTTTGTATCTTGATAGTTCTTGTATGTAAGTACACAAGATCAAAAATCAAACTCTAACCTATTTGTTTCTTCAAAAACCGAAACCCTAGGTATGAGCACTTGATGGTTTTGTGATTCAAAAGTTGTTTGTAACACTTGAATCTAACTCTAAGTCTAGTATGTTGATTAAGTCCAAGATTTGAAGAAATTTTAAAATTTCTAGCCTATGAATCTTGAGAAAACCGAACCCTAGTTCTTAGAACTAGATGAGTTTTAGTTCATGTTCTTGGTTCATAATCTTGGTTTAAGTGTTTAATCATACTTAAGTAACTTATGGATCATTAATCCCTAAGTTAACCAAATTTTAATTTTCCTAACCTAGAAAATTGGTTGAAGCTGAACCCTAACCTCCATGAGCCAAGTGTATTGTTGTTTGATTTAATTTATTTTGGTTGCAATTCGTTTGAAGGAAACAACTGAGTTAACTGATTTACGCTGACGGAGAGAAAAATCGGATCGGGATCAGGAGATTAACAGGAACGGTTAGTTCAATCTTCAAGAGGTAAGGGGAGCTTACCTGAGGGATTTTCTCAATAACTATTTGCTTGTAGTGTGGTTGATATGATTTATATGTGGTTGTGGTTATTTGTTTATGTTGTTTACGCTGTGTTGTTTATCTGTGTATAGGTGATTGATATGCTTTTAATTGATTTAATTATCTGCAGTAGTATATTATGTTGCTATGATGCATGATCTGCCTGGTGATATAATTATGATGATGTTGTTTAATGATGAATGTTGGATGTTGTTTGAGAGGCCTGACAGTGGTCAGTGCACAACCGATTAATCAGATAAAAGATTTAATGAGTTGTGAAAATTATATTCAACGTTTTATGGGGAATGTTGGAATATAATAATGGTGGAAAATATTATTTTGGAAAAATAATGAAATTTTTGAGAAATATTATTATTTTAATTATTTATTAGTGTAAAAGAAATTTACGAGTCACGGTGAGAGCGTAACTGTGAAATTTTTTTAGTACTGCTAATTTTTACGCAAGAAATTCTGAAATATTATAAAAAGTTATTTTGTGAAATTAATATTCAAAAATACTTTATAAAAATAAAAATAATATAAACTAAAAAGTCAAAGTTTGACTTTAAAAATATTTTCTTGGAAAATGATAAACGATGACAAGTTTTGAAATTTTTTTATGGTGAAAGTTTAAAAATAGCAGTACTTGTTTTGAGAAGAGGTTTAATCGGAATTGATTTAATTTTTAAAGCTGAAGTTTCAATAAAAGAGTTTTCAAGTATAAATTATTTTCTGTAAATGAGTTTTACTTAACGACGATATAGAACTTAGTAACCGAGATGTCGGGGTGCTAGTGTTCTTATGACGTTGCCTTATTTTGGATTTGTTTTTCACAGAAAAAACGATGTAAAACGATGTTATGGAATTTAATAACCGAGACGTCGGGGTATTAAGGTTCGTTGTGTTGTAGACTGGGTATCTACGTAAAGAAGTTAACACGTTTTGAGATGTTTTCTATTACCACGAACCTAAGACTGATTGCAACCGTCTAAGGGCTTCATGGTTGAGCACTCGGACTTTGAGGTCCTGTGTTGTTAATAAAAGTTGTAAAGATGTTAAAACGATGATGCTTTTGAGAGCATTCGATGTTTAAAATGATGATGCTTTTGAGAGCATTCGATGTTTAAAATGATGATAAGTTGAAAGCTTTTGAGAGCTTTGATGTTTAAAAACAATGATGGGTCGAAAGCTTTTGAGAGCTTTGACAAATAAAGATATAACACAAAGAAAAGTGTTGAGAACAAAATGTTTTTCTTGTATGCATTTGGCAGAAGTGCCATGATCAAACGAGTGATTACCTTGCAGTGTCATGGTAGATCATAAAGATGTTCTTATTATGCCTGGTGGACAATGAGGCCCCATCTACGTTGTGACACCTGTGCCACGATGTTGGACAGTGTGTGATGGGTTTTGGCTGTGTGCCGGTAACTATCAAGTATGATCAACTCACCACGAAGTTGGAGATATCTCATGAGATTAGGTGTGGATGTTTAGATGTTATTTTGAAGTGTTCATGCATAGTTTTTCAACGTTGATGTTTGGGGTGTGAAACCCATTGACAAACGATGTGATATAATATGAATGAGTATGTTGTTATAAATATATATATGTGTATGTGCCTTCTTTTGTGTTGCACATTTAGTTATGGTGATAAATCCATATATTGGTGTCTCACCCTTACAACACATCTCAGAGACGTACAAGGGGTATGATCCCTACAAGAAGAGGAAGGCTATCTAGTTGGAAGCGTGCTGTGCTGCTCCTATTGGCAGTAGTGTCGGTTAGTTACGACCAGCTTAGGTCCTATTATGTTTTGAGGATAAAACTGAAAATGATTTAGGTATGAAAACATATGAGGCAGTATAGTTGTATGACTTGTATACATTGTGTATTTAAGTGTAATTTGATTACGTTGTTGTTATGAGGTTAAAAAAAAAATTTTATCACCATATTTTGAAAAGTTGAACGTTGAGAAAACATTATTTTTCGAAAGTAACCAGTAAATTAAGTTTTATTTCCGCAAACGGGTAACCATGTGACGACCCGAGTTTAGGGACTTAGTAACCGAGACGTCGGGGTACTAGTGTTCTTATGACGTTATAGACTTGGTGTCTAGTAGGTAGACGGTGTGTCTACTTCACGACGTAATAAACGACGGTGAAAGATTTATGATGTTTTCTATTACCACGAACCTAAGACTGATTGCAAGGTCTAGAGGCTTCGTGATTGAGCACTCCGACTTTGAGGTCCTGTGTTGTTAATAAAAGTTGTAAAGATGTTTAAAACGATGATGGGTCATAAGCTTTTGAGAGCTTTGACAAATAAAGATATAACACAAAGAAAAGTGTTGAGAATAAAATATTTTTCTTGCATGCATTTTGGCAGACGTGCCTACGAGGTTAATCATGATATCTTGATGAGGTTCATGTCTCGACGTATTTGTTAATCATGGTATCTTTATGATATTCCTGAAATCGACGTGTTCATTGTGCCTTTGGGCAATCGACATACAATGAAATTCATTGTGCCCAAGGCAACCGACGTACAATGAAATCAGGGTATTTTATGATATTCATGTAATCGACGTATTCATTGCGCCTTTAGGCAATCGACGTACAATGAAATTCATTACGCCTTGGGCAATCGACGCACAATGATATTCATTGCGCCTTTAGGCAATCGACGTATAATGAAATTCATTACGCCTTGGGCAATCGACGTGCAATGGAAAAATCCATAAATCGATGTTCTCACTGTTCCGGACAGTCTGCTATGGTAAAATCGATGTGCCTCTGTTGGCAAAAATCGACGTGCCACTTTTGGCAATCGAGCCTGATCAGCTCATTTTAAATGACGTTGGGGGTCTCCGGAGATTAGGTGTGAATGTTTAGATGATGTATTGAAGTGTTCATGCATAGTTTTCCAACGTTGATGTTTGGGGTGTGAAACCCATTGATAAATGATGTGATATAATAAGAATGAGTACGTTGTTATAAATATGTATATGTGTATGTGTCTTCCTTTGTGTTGCGCTTTTAGTTATGGTGATAAATCCATATATTGGCGTCTCACCCTTACAAACATATCAGAGTCGTACAAGGGGTATGATCCCTACAAGAAGAAGAAGGTTGTCTAGTTCGAGGCATGCTGTGCTGCTCCTATCGACTGTAGTGTCGGTTAGTTACGACCAGCTTAGGTCCTATTATGTTTTGAAGATAAAACTGATGTTGATTTAGGTGTGAAAACATATGAGGCAGTATAGTTGTATGACTTATATTCCTTATGTATTTAAGTGTGGTTTGATTACGTTGTTGATGTTATGAGGTTAAAAAGAAAAAAAAAATTTATCACCATATTTTGAAAATATGAACGTTGAAAAAACATTATTTTCCGAAAGCAACCAGCAAATTAAGTTTTATTTCCGCAAACGGGTAACCATGTGATGACCCGAGTTTAGGGTGTCACATTAGTGGTATCAGAGCTGGTCGAGTCTTTCGGGAATGTTGGGGAATGGGTCTGTTAGGTTTTTGTTGTGTGATCTCTGGTCAGAACTTGTTTGAATTGTTTCTTGGTTGAAACAATGTGTGTTGACACACAAGTAAGTAGGTTTTGGTGGGTTCTGGTTGGGTTGAGACCTTGTGAGAACTCATGTTTAGTAAAGGGTACTTGTGTTCATGTTGATACATTCGTTTATCCCTTAGGACGGTATCAAACATTTGAATAAGGTACCTGTCATTGAAAGTTTTTGGGGAAAATTTTCTGAGAATGTCCCAAGTTTGTACGGACAGATGAATGTTGAGTTTCTGATTGATCTAGTTTCTAGATTTAGCCAGATCTCAACCGCTTTGTGTAGGATATCGCCAATGAAGTTAGTTGGGTTAGACTTCAAGAAATGGAATTTTCGTCCATTTCTCGATAAGTTAGTCATCATCTTCATCGATGAAGTTCTCGTTTACTCTAAGAGTCACGAGGAGTATGAGCGACCTCTGTATCAAGTGTTACAGATCCCTCGTAAGGAGTTGTTATATATTCAAGGATCGACTTGTGAACAAGTTTGTAAACTTGTATTAGCTATGCACTTTTACACTCACGAACCTATTGAAGAATCTTTTTACATATTGGACACTTGTATCTTTCATATTGGTCAAATTATTTTTGTGCTTTCTTGAGAAAGCGAAATCAAGAAATTTATTGTCTTGAAAATCTCTTTTCAAATTATTGTGAGTAGATTGACGAAGTCGACATCTTTTTACTACTTAGGTCCACGGTGTAATGGAAAAACTAACAGAGGTATGTATCAGAGGACTGACCCAACGTGATAAGGAATTAATCCTTAGAAGGTTAGTTGAGAGTAAGTGTAATATCTAAGCACGACAAGAGGTGAGTGGATTTTTATGGAGGTGTAGATGTGACTAGTAAGCTGAGAATTTCTAGAATTAACATCAGTAAATAAGATGATTTTGGCAGATTTTGTTATGATCAAGGTAGAGTTTGCTAAGGAACTCTAGGATAATGATAAAATGATCATCACTAAGATTTAATCGTATGATTGGAAGGAATTACAGAAAAGTGTCTATGGTAGTTTTACCTAAGTTGAATGTGAGCGGAAAAGAGAAGTTCTTGAGTAAAATTAAGTTGATAGGAAAGTTCGAAAGCTAAGGATTAGACAATTCTATTCTGTAATCCCTTTTGGTTTAATTGCATTAAGATATGCAATGAAGTTATTTTGAGGATGAGATGTGTGAGGTGATATTAAATTGGAGTAGTGAATTATAATCAAGAGGAACTAAGACTATGATTAAATATTTTGAGTAGGGAGTTGATGCGTGGTGCTGTGTAGATATTGTTGGTATTAGTGGTAATATTCAGAATTAGATGATTTGAATAAGGTTTCTGGTGGAACCATGTAGATAAGAGAAGTGATTAAGTTTTGATCTTGTTTTTCGAGTGTGATAGACTCTGATGAAATTTTGAGGATATTACGGATATGTAGAAATGACAAAAGAATGAATTGTGTTATGGAATAAGAGGAATGAAGTGATGTGAAGGGCAATGTAAAATCTTAAGGTTTAGATGAGATTACAAAATCCTGTTTAGTTTCGAGTGACGAAATTTCGAGGACGAATTTTTTTTTAGTGGGGTAGTAATGTAACATCCCGATTTTCGCTGCTTCGTAATATCGGTAATAAATATATAAATATATATTTTTATCCGGGACTTAGAAAATGATTTTTGGATAAACCAAGGTCATTTCCATGTTATACTTATTATCATAGGGTTACTGAGAAGTTTTTGGTTGAAAATTTAGACGGAAACCGGTCTGCCGTTTTCTGCGTTTTCACTGACAGTACAAGTTTACTGCTCAGAAAACATAATTTGAATTCGTGAACGAAGTGAAAAATGTTTTTATCGTATTTACTACAATACTGGAAGTTTTGAAAAATTTAGCGAAAAAATTAAAATATTATATTTGCTGCGGTCTAATACGTCGAGATATCTCTAGGAAAAACCTGCATCAGATGAACCAAGGAGTCGGCAAAGGGATGAGGTGATGGATTTGACCGATGTGACAGGCATTTATGACGAGCTTATCCGCGTCATAGTGGCCATAATGACGCATTTATGACAAAGGAATATTTTGCCTAGAAAGGACGATTTTACCCTTGTCTCTTCATGAAAATTACAAGCCATGCCTTTAAGAATTTGACCAAATCCACCCAAAACCCACGGCTTCCTCATCCATTCCAAGCACTTGGACATCACTTTTCCTAAGCCATAAATGAACATTTATGTTAAGTGGATGAGTTATAAGACAAAGTCATTCTCTCATCAATCACCCGAAACTGCCACGAAATTCTGACCAATTTCTGCTTTGAATATCGAAAAACTTTCAACATTAAAGTTGTTAATATTTCTCTCTTCTTTCCAACGACATAAAGATCATCCAAAACGGACAAGTATGTTGAGAGATAAGCCCAAATTACTAAAACTGTTCTAAATCCTCATCATGTTCATCTTTCTCTCTAAGTTTCTCAAGAACACCATGAGAAATTTGTGAAGAACATCATCCAAATCATCCTTTTCTTTGATCATCAAGAGGTAGTCTCTCTTAATCTTTCTATTCTAAGCTTTTCTCTTCACAAGATTCTTGAGTTTATGTCTTTGATCATCATGTTCTTCATATGATTCAAAGTTCTTGAAGCTTTCTTCAAAAATTCATAACTAATTCTAGAAAAACCCTTTTGACATGAAACCAATTGCTATGATCTCATAATAATCTCTATTTTCATAATATAGAAGCATATGGTCATGAGAAATTTCTTTCCTTAATTTCTGGACTTGGCCGAATCCATTGAAAAATGATGTTCATGGGTTTTGTTTCATTTTCATGTCTTGATTCATGATTCAATCTTCCAGTGCCTTGATAGTTCTTGTATGTAAGTACATATAAGATCAAAAATCAAACCCTAACCTATTTGTTTCATAAAGGCCGAAACCCTAGCTATGAATATTTGATGGATTTTTGATTCAAATGTTGTCTAGTAACACTTTAATCCAACTCCAGGTTTTGTATGTTGGTTAAATCCAAGAGTTGAGAAAATTTTAAAACCTCTAGCCTAAAATCTTGAGAAAAACAGAAACCCTAGTTCTTGGAACTAGATGAGTTTCATTCAAAGTTCTTAGTTCATGATTTTGGATTAAGTGTCTAATCATGCTTAAGTTGCTTAAGGATCATAAATCCCTAAGTTAACAAAATTTTAATTTTCCCTAACCTAGAAAAGTTGTTGGGGCCGAACCTTAACCTCCATGAGTCAAGTATGTTTTTGTTTGATTTGATTTATTTTGGTTGCAATTCGTTATGAAGGAATCGATCGGATTGGTTTGACCTAAAGCCAACGGAGGAAACCGGATCAAATCGGGAGATTATTTGAAACCGTTAGTTTGAGTCTTCAAGAGGTAAGGGGAGCTTACCTGAGGGATTTTTCTCAATAACTATTTGCGTGTAGTGTGATTTATATGATTTATATGTGGTTGTGGTTATTTGTTTATGTTGTTTACGTTGTGTTGTTTATCTGTGTATCGGTGATTTATCTGTTTTTAATTTATTTAATTATCTGCAGTAGTATATTATATTGCTATGATGCATGATCTGCCTGGTGATATAATTCTGATAATTGTTGTTGAATGTTGTTTGTGAGTGTTGTTTGAGAGGCCTGACAGTGGTCAGTGCACAACCGATTAATCAGATAAAAGATTTAATAAGCTGTGAAAATTATATTCAATGTTTTATGGGAAATGTTGGAATATAATAATGGTGGAAAATATTATTTTGGAAAAATAGTGAGTTTTTGAGAAATATTATTATTTTAATGAATTATTAGTGTAAAAGTAATTTATGAGTCACGGTGAGAGCGTAACCGTGAAATTTTTTTAGTACTACTAATTTTTACGCAAGAAATTCCGAAATATTATAAAAAGTTATTTTGTGAAACTAATATTCAAAAATACTTTATAAAAATAAAAATAAAAATAAAAATAAAAATAATATAAAATAAAAAGTCAAAGTTTGACTTTAAAAACATTTTCTTGGAAAACGATAAACGACGGCAAGTTTCGAAATTATTTATGGTCGGAGTTTGAAAACAGCAGTACTTATTTTGAAAAGAGATTTAATCTCAATTGATTTATTCTTTTTTTTAGAGTTGAAGTCTCAGGAAAAGTGTTCTTGATGATTTGACGTTATTTTGGAAAAAATGAGTTTCCAAAGGAAAGTGGATCTGCTATGATTTGACGTTTTACAAACGAATTTCAAGTAGAAAGGATTTTCTGTAAATAAGTTTACTCAATGACGTATTTCCGGTAACTTGGATAAGTTGCGGAGATCTTATTTTGGATTTGTTTTCATAGACGAAAAATGACGTAAAGGACGATATAGAACTTAGTAACCGAGATGTCGGGGTACTAGTGTTTTTATGGCGTTATCCTATTTTGGATTTGTTTTTCATAGACAAAAACGATGTAAAACGACGATATGGAAATTAGTAACCTAGACGTCGGGGTACTAGTGTTCTTATGACGTTATAGACTTGGTGTCTAGTAGGTAGACGGTGTGTCTACTTCACGACGTAATAAACGACGGTGAAAGATTTATGATGTTTTCTATTACCACGAACCTAAGACTGATTGCAAGGTCTAGGGGCTTCGTGATTGAGCACTCGGACTTTGAGGTCCTGTGTTGTTAATAAAAGTTGTAAAGATGTTTAAAACGATGATGGGTCATAAGCTTTTGAGAGCTTTGACAAATAAAGATATAACACAAAGAAAAGTGTTGAGAATAAAATGTTTTTCTTGCATGCATTTTGGCAGACGTGCCTACGAGGTTAATCATGATATCTTGATGAGGTTCATGTCTCGACGTATTTGTTAATCATGGTATCTTTATGATATTCCTGAAATCGACGTGTTCATTGTGCCTTTGGGCAATCGACGTACAATGAAATTCATTGTGCCCAAGGCAATCGACGTACAATGAAATCAGGGTATTTTATGATATTCATGTAATCGACGTATTCATTGCGCCTTTAGGCAATCGACGTACAATGAAATTCATTACGCCTTGGGCAATCGACGTACAATGATATTCATTGCGCCTTTAGGCAATCGACGTATAATGAAATTCATTACGCCTTGGGCAATCGACGTGCAATGGAAAAATCCATAAATCGACGTTCTCACTGTTCCGGACAGTGGGCTATGGTAAAATCGATGTGCCTCTGTTGGCAAAAATCGACGTGCCACTTTTGGCAATCGAGCCTGATCAGCTCATTTTAAATGACGTTGGGGGTCTCCGGAGATTAGGTGTGAATGTTTAGATGATGTATTGAAGTGTTCATGCATAGTTTTCCAACGTTGATGTTTGGGGTGTGAAACCCATTGATAAATGATGTGATATAATATGAATGAGTACGTTGTTATAAATATGTATATGTGTATGTGTCTTCCTTTGTGTCGCGCTTTTAGTTATGGTGATAAATCCATATATTGGCGTCTCACCCTTACAAACATATCAGAGTCGTACAAGGGGTATGATCCCTACAAGAAGAAGAAGGTTGTCTAGTTCGAGGCATGCTGTGCTGCTCCTATCGACTGTAGTGTCGGTTAGTTACGACCAGCTTAGGTCCTATTATGTTTTGAAGATAAAACTGATGTTGATTTAGGTGTGAAAACATATGAGGCAGTATAGTTGTATGACTTATATTCCTTATGGATTTAAGTGTGGTTTGATTACGTTGTTGATGTTATGAGGTGAAAAAGAAAAAAAAAATTATCACCATATTTTGAAAATATGAACGTTGAGAAAACATTATTTTTCGAAAGCAACCAGCAAATTAAGTTTTATTTCCGCAAACGGGTAACCATGTGATGACCCGAGTTTAGGGTGTCACATTAGTGGTATCAGAGCTGGTCGAGTCTTTCGGGAATGTTGGGGAATAGGTCTGTTAGGTTTTTGTTGTGTGATCTCTGGTCGGAACTTGTTTGAATTGTTTCTTGGTTGAAACAATGTGTGTTGACACACAAGTAAGTATGTTTTGGTGGGTTCTGATTGGGTTGAGACCTTGTGAGAACTCATGTTTAGTAAAGGGTACTTGTGTTCATGTTGATACATTCGTTTATCCTTTAGGACGGTAAACACACACTATATATATCACTGTGTTAATAATATCATGGTACAAATAAATGTAAAAATAAATAAGATACATATTTATTCTAATAAAAAACAAATCCAAGGTACCAAATATAATTTAGTAAGGGGCTATTATTTGACCTCGACATCTCAGCATTTAGATTTATAAGGAGATTAAGTATGGATCGATTTTCAGTAGCTTTTTGCATTTCCCTGTATTACAAACAAAATAAATTTATAATGTTTTTTTTTGTTTGATAAAAAGTAACAAAGCATATAATTTTTAAAAAAAAAAACATAATTTACTTCTAATAGTCGCTTCCCTTGTCACAATTCTCAAAGAATCTTCATACTTTTTATCATCTTTAATGTTTTTTTAATAAACTACAAATGAAATAAAGAATGTAAGACTAAAATCTGGAACATTCATTATCATAATCATTCATAACAAATATAATGTATTATTAAAAGACATATCACATCCTCAAGTAAGACCATTTTTTGTTTCAAATGTATTGAGCTATCACGACTTCTTTTGATTGGTAATGTAGCTTCAAGTTTCCTAATAATTTTTAAAAAATATAGTATATTAATAAATTGTGGAAATAATAAGTGTTATTATATAGTAAATATGTATATTATCATATCGAATACAATACATAATACATTACCTTTCTAACCTTTTAGCCCACAATTCTCTTTTTACCATGTTCCATAGCTGAGTCTTATCTGCTGTTACTGTGGAACCCCACCCAAAAGAGTATATCTTTAGATGATGTACCTGATTATCAAAAGATTAGAATATCGATTTTTTATACAACAACATAATATGAAGTATTCTAATTTAATTTTATAATTCACCTTTTTGTCAACTGGACATAAAGATGCGATTGATCGCTAAGCCTTCAATATTTTCCATAGTTTTTGAAAGTCGTGATCCTATCATTTTTTTAGTCGAAGTGTTAATAGATTGATATGGAAAAATGTTTAAACAAAAGTTGTTGACGTGAACCTACCTGCTTGTCACGGCACAGGCCTGAAATATTTGTCATCATCTCTTGCAATAAACGGTGCCTCTCCTTGAACTCTAGTTCAACTGTACATTTTAAATTTATAAGATGATTTTTGGTTGTTCTGGGTAATATTAGTGTAATGCATTATATGTATAGACGATTTAATAAATTTAAAAATACAATACCAGAGTCTGAGATAACAAAATATCCTTGAAGACAACATTTCTGGTGAAGTGCCCATCTTCCCCTTCAATTTTTCCTTCTTTTATCAGGATTTTTGTGTCATTTTGAGATACGCCTCTTGATAATGCCACATATAATTGACCATGGCTGAACACATGTCGTGGAAGATAAATCCCAACATTGGGAATAGTTTGTCCCTGTGCCTTATTTATAGTTATTGCAAAACTCGGTTTAACAGGAAACTGCTTTCGAATAAGCACAAAGGGAAGTCCCGTGCTCTCAGTTGTCTTTAGTTTAATCCTTGGCAAGAAAGCTCTCCTTCCAGCATGGTTGCCTGTTATGATTTCTACATCCAACAGATTCATAAATACACCCCGACATAGTAATCGTGAACCATTACAGAGGCCAGATTTAGGGTCAATGTTTTGTAACAACATCAGCGGTGTTCCTTTTTTTACCTTCAGAATATGCGGTGGCAAACCACCTGGAGTAATGGAATTTAAGTATTGCTGTTGATATAAGTTTCTTGTGTCCCCTTGGACCTCATCAAAAGACAACAAATTTTGCTCTTCACCTGGGAAATGTTCGATAATAATGTCATTTAGTTTCTAAATATCCTCATTTTTTGGTGTTAGTATCGCTCTTTCCACCATATAAGATGCATCCCAACCATGATTTTCTAATTTGGGGAATGTTTGCTGTATAAGTATACGTATCGAACTTTCTCCTTCCCATGGAATTGCAATTTGTTGGGGTACCCTCACCATATCATTATCCTTTGTAGGTTCAACACCATCTCCTATCCGCATAAGATAGTCGGCAAAATCTCGATCTTGTAATGCATTCATGTTTTGGCATAGATGCAATACCTTTGTATTAACCCATAGATGAGATTTAATGATACATGCAGAAATCGTCTGTGCCTTAGTCCCTTTTGGAACAACAGGAAGTACTTGGCGGAAATCCCCTCCCATAATCATCACTTCCCCCCGAATGGAGCATCACAGTCAAGAATATACTTCAAGGTGCAGTCTAATGCTTATGTAGCATATCTACTTGTCATGGGTGCCTCATCCCAAATGATTGTCGTTGTTTCTCTTATTAGCTTCGCGAGATCAGATTGTTTACTTATTGAACAAAAGGACCCTTCTTCTGTATTGATGGGTATCTTAAACCGGGAATGTACCGTCCTACCACCGGGTAATAATGTAGCTGCTATACCAGATGAGGTTGTCGCTAAGATACTTTGATCCAAATGTCTTAATTTTCCAATTAATGTGCGATAAATGAATGTCTTACCCGTTCCTCCTGGCCCATCCACAAAGGAAACCTGACTATGCTTACGTTGGATAACATCCATAATGGTATTGTAAGAAAACAACTGGTCATCATTCAACTTCTCAACGAAACTCAAATCTTCAATAGGAACTTGGACCGATAGCTCTTCCTGTATACCTCTTGGAACATGATTACCTTTAGCGGTCTCCAATGATAATTCAAGCAAAGCATAATCTGTGATTTGTTTTCCATGTTGAAGTAATAGGTCAATCAAATCCCTTAATAGCATGTTAGTCAATGATGGCCAATTCACAATAGATGTTGAAGGATAGTCCTCTACCATGTGGGTGTAAAACTCATCCCACAGGCTTCTTACATCAGTTGGTTCACAAAAGACTAATATAGTAGCAAACAATCTCCGTAAAGCATATGGCATTCGTAGACTCGATGCTTCAAGTAAGCATTCGCGAATACTGTTGTCTTGTTCTAAAAAGTCCCATTGCTCGGCTGCTTTTTGGAATGTGGTGTAGCATGTGTTGTTTATTGTGAGCAAGTAATCCCAACAGGTTGGTCCTCTTATATGAGATAATAATACACGCAAATAGAATTTCTCCCTGTCTGAAGGTGACACTATATAGATTCGTCCAATAACTTTCCTTTCTATTCTTCGTCTGGCCCATTCTTTATTTCCTTTTTTCCATAAATAGTGTTCTGGAATCTCCCTGTACAGATAACACCTTGCTTGTGGATTTCTCCGATTCAGGGCAAAGAATTGTGTGAGCATTGTTATGGAGTTACGCGCATCATTTAGTAAAAGTAAATGTGAGAAAAGTAGTTTTTTTAAGTGAGAGAAATAGTTGAACACCTGGGAAATAGTAGTTGTAATTTTATGATCGTCTTATTAATGATTTTAAGTGTAATATTATTATTAACATTAGTATAGATTATTAGGAGAATGCAAATCAGTGCCGGACATTAGTTAACAAAAAAAAAATGAAATTCAGCATTAGAAGTGTTGTTCTAAGAATTTTGAAAAGTATTATATTTAGTTTTCCAATGATATCTTGATTTTATTGGATCCATTATCTAGTGTTTTTAGGACACTGGTTAGCAAAACTATTATCTTCTATCTATATAATAATACAACATAATATACATAAATTTGAAACCTATATATAACGTGTCTGTCTGGCCGCATTTCTAATACTTGTACACAATATATTTTTGGGTGCTTATATGTTTGAATACTTTGGTTAAATTAATTATTTCATTGGATGCAAATTAAGGGGTTACCACGGAACAATATTGAGAATACTACTTTTTCTTACTAAAATGTATAAGGTAATATTTTGTAATATATTTTTTTAAAACAAAAATTTTTTTTGATTAAAAATAAAAAATAGATGTTTTTGTTCACGTATATCATATGTAACAGTTACAACAAATAATTTTTATACAAAAAAAAGTTAAAACCGATAATTGATATTTTTTGTTGACAAAAACTAATAATTGATATTGGTAATGATTGTTATATAATGTAGTCTGAACCATGATTTTGATATAATTATTTAATATTATTGTTAATTTTAATAAGATATTATCAATGATTTTTTTTTTTTGCCAATCTTATTAATGATTTTAAGTGTACTATCTTTATTGATACAATTTAGCCTTACAATATATAGGTGCAGTAGAATAATTACATATTTAAATGATCTAAATATTTGGTTATTGAATACTGTTGTGTATGTGCTTTCTTGCTCCCCTTGTGAGTTTGTGTTTTGGGTAACATTCTTAAAGCGTGTCTCTGCAAATCAATACAAAATATTTAGAGAGACAAAGTTTATTGTAAAAAAAAATAAACAATACTAAATCACTGATTTAGAAAGTGTGAAAGTGTGAAGGTGAACGTAGGTGCAATAGATCAAATGGAAGAGGTAGTAAAAAGTTGCATACCAGAACGATCAAATGACAATGACAAACAACGTTGTTTTCTGATGGAGAAAGTGAAGGTTTGAGAAAGTGTAGAATTGAGATTTTTAATTCAATTGCATCAGTTATAGAGTGAGGGATTGAGCAGTATGTTTGAATATATAGGAAAAAGGCTTATCCAATATCTCTTTGCAGTTGTTATATTTTCAACTGGTTTTGCTCTTTTTATGTTAGTTATCGTTTTAGAATTTTGCATCAATTCTGTATAGTTTTATATTAAAAAATTAAATTTAAAAAATTGCGTCAGTTTTGATAACCAACACTCAAAAATTTACGTCATTTTTACGTGTTGGGTAAGTTAGAGTAGTCATTTTTTGTATTTATGTCAACTGCCATTTATTGTAAAGTTTGTAGGGTTAATTTTTTAATATTAAAAACTTGACACCAAAAACAGTTTTTTTATATCTCTCCCATTATATATACTAGAGGCAAGACAGGCACTCACGTGCCTGTCTGGCTGCATTTCTAATGTTTTTACTCGTCTTTGTTGTATAGATTTATCCAACTTTACAATGTGTCGTAATAATATAAACACACATTATATACATCATTGCGTTAATAATATCAAGTTACAAATAAATGTAAAAATAAATAAGATACATATTCTAATAAAAAACAAATCCAAGGTACCAAATATAATTTAGTTACAACTATTATTAGACATCGACATCTTAGTATTTAGATTTATAAGGAGATTATGTATGGATCGATTTTCAGGAGCTTTTTGCATTTCCCTGTATTACAAACAAAATAAATTTATAATGTTATTTTTTGTTAGATAAAAAGTAACAAAGCATATAAAATTAAAAAAAGAAAAACATAATTTACTTCTAATAGTTGCTTACCTTGTCACGATTGTCAAAACATCTTCATACTTTTTATCATCTTTAATGTTTTTTTGTTTAATAAACTACAAAATAAATAAAAAATGTAGGACAAAAATTTGGAACATTCATTATCACAATCATTCATAACAAATATAATGTATTATTAAAAGAACATATTACATCCTCAAGTAAGACCATTTTTTGTTCCAAATGTATTGAGCTATCACGACTTCTTGTGTTTGGTAATGTAGCTTCAAGTTTCCTAATAATTTTTGTTAAAAAAAGATAGTATTTTAATAAATTGTGGAAATAATAAAACTTATTATATAGAAAATATGTAAAGTATCATATCGAATACAATACATAATACATTACCTTTCTAACCTTTGAGCCCAGAATTCTCTTTTTACCATGTTCCATAGCTGAGTCTTATCTGCTATTACTGTGGAACCCCACCCAAAAGAATATATCTTTAGATGATGTACCTGATTATCGAAAGATTAGAATATCGGTTTTTTATACAACGTCATAATATGAAGTATTCTAATATAATTATATAATGCACCGTGTTGTCAACTAGGCATAAAGATGCGATTGACCGCTCAGCCTTGAATATTTTCCATAGTTTTTCAAAGTCGCGATCCTATCATTTTGTTAGTCGAATTGTTAATAGATTGATATGGAAATTTTTTTAAATAAAAGTTGTTCACATGAACCTACCTGCTTGTCACAGCACATGCCCGAAATATTTGTCATCATCTCTTGCAATAAACGGTGCCTCTCCTTGAACTCTAGTTCAACTGTACATTTTAAATTTATAAGATGATTTTTGGTTGTTCTGGGTAATATTAGTGTAATGCATTATATGTATAGACGATTTAATAAATTTAAAAATACAATACCAGAGTCTGAGATAACAAAATATCATTGAAGACAACATTTCTGGTGAAGTGCCCATCTTCCCCTTCATTTTTTCCTTCTTTTATCAGGATTTTTGTGTCATTTTGAGATACGCCTCTTGATAATGCCACATATAATTGACCATAACTGAACATATGTCGTGGAAGATAAATCCCAACATTGGGAATAGTTTGTCCATGTGCCTTATTTATAGTTATTGCAAAACTCAGTTTAACAGGAAACTGGTTCTTAATAAGCACAAAGGGAAGTCTCGAGCTCTCGGTTGTCTTTAGTGTAATCCTGGCGAAGAAGGCTCTCCTTCCAGCATGGTTGCCTGTTATGATTTCTACATCCAACAGGTTCATAAATACACCCCGACATAGTAATCGTGAACCATTACAGAGGCCAGATTTAGGGTCAATGTTTCGTAACAACATTAGCGGTGCTCCTTTTTTTTTACCTTCAGAATATGCGGTGGAAAACCACCTGGAGCAATGGAATTTAAGTATTCCTGTTGATATAAGTTTCTTGTGTCCCTTTGGACCTCATCAAAAGACAACAAACTTTGCTCTTCACCTGGGAAATGTTCGATAATAATGTCATTTAGTTTCTGAACATCCTTATTTTTTGGTGTTAGTATCGCTCTTTCCACCATAAAAGATGCATCCCAGCCATGATCTTCTAATTTGGGGAATGTTTGCTGTATAAGTATACGTATCGAACTTTCTCCTTCCCATGGAATTGCAATTTGCTGGGGTACCCTCACCATATCATTATCCTTTGTAGGTTCAACACCATCTCCTATCCGCATAAGATAGTCGGCAAAATCTCGATCTTGTAATGCTCGCATGTTTTGGCGTAGATGCAATACCTTTGTATTAGCCCATAGATGAGATTTAACGATACATGCAGAAATCGTCTGTGCCTTAGTCCCTTTTGGAACAACAGGAAGTACTTGGCGGAAACCCCCTCCCATAATCATCACTTTCCCCCCGAATGGAGCATCACAGTCAAGAATATCCTTCAAGGTGCGGTCTAATGCTTCTATTGCATATCTACTTGTCATGGGTGCCTCGTCCCAAATGATAGCTGTTGTTTCTCTTATTAGCTTCGCGAGATCAGATTGTTTACTTATTGAGCAAAAGGACCCTTCTTCTGTATTGATGGGTATCTTAAATCGGGAATGTGCCGTCCTACCACCGGGTAATAACGTAGGTGCTATACCAGATGAGGTTGTCGCTAAGACAATTTGATCCAAATGTCTTAATTTTCCAATTAAGGTGCGATAAAGGAATGTCTTACCCGTTCCTCCTGGCCCATCCACAAAGAAAACACGACTATGCTTACGTTGGATAACATCCATATTGGTATTGTAAGCAAACAACTGGTCATCATTCAACTTCTCAACGAAACTCAAATCTTCAATAGGAACTTGGACCGATAGCTCTTCCTGTGTAACTCTTGGAACATGATTACCTTCAGCGGTCTCCAATGATAATTCAAGCAAAGCATAATCTGTGATTTGTTTTCCATGTTGAAGTAATAGGTCATTCAAATCCCTTAATAGCATGTTAGTCAATGATGGCCCATTCACAGAGGATGTTGAAGGATAGTCCTCTACCATGTGGGTGTAAAACTCATCCCATAGGCTTCTTACATTTGTTGGTTCACAAAAGACTAATATAGTAGCAAACAATCTCCATAAAGCATATGGCATTCGTAGACTTGATGCTTCAACTAAGCATTCTGAATACTGTTGTCTTGTTCTAAAAAGTCCCATTGCTCGGCTGCTTTTTGGAATGTGGTGTAGCATTTGTTGTTTATTGTGAGCAAGTAATCCCAACTGGTTGGTCCTCTTATATGAGATAATAATACACGCAAATAGAATTTCTCCCTGTCTGAAGGTGACACTGTATAGATTCGTCCAATAACTTTCCTTTGTAATCTTCGTCCGACCCATTCTTTATTTCCTTTTTTCCACAAACAGTGTTCTGGAATCTCCCTGTACAGATAACACCTTGCTTGTGGATCTCTCCGGTTCAGGGCAAAGAATTATGTGATCATTGTTATGGAGTTACGCGCATCATTTAGTACATCGTCGATTCTTTGATAAAGTCAAACACAATCGAATATAGCACATCTAAAATTATGAGGAAAAATTGTTGCCTTATAGACATTGCTATGGCGATGAACAACATCAATCCCATAAAACATTGGAATTCCCATCCTATAAATTAAGCACCCTTTTGAAATTATTCATGGTCTTAATCCAATTCTTTGCAGAGGCCTGTTGCTTTGGAACACTCAACAACTTGGCACACACTCTGCACCAAAAAAATAATTAAATTTTGAGAAAACATACATTATATCCCCTTCTATTTTACCCATATATTTAATTTTAACCAAAGAAAAATGAAGTGCAACTTTACCAAGAAAGTACTTTTTTATCACATCAACAGATGCAACACATGATCTATCTGCACCATTTGGCCAATTTTATCTTCCAAAAGTCATCCTGTTAATAAGATCCTTGATTTATTCAATGGTTGTTTCAACTATTTATATTTCAAATACTTTTACCAAGAAAGTACTTCTTTATCACATCAACAGATGCAACACATGATCTATCTGCACCATTTGGCCAATTTTATCTTCCAAAAGTCATCCTGTTAATAAGATCCTTGATATATTTAAATGGTTTTAAGATATTTGGATGCTAAGTCTAAGAGATTGGAAAGTTTAAGGATTTATAACTTGTTTATTTTATGTTATTAAAGCTAGTATGTGTTATTTTCATTTTTCCAAGATGATCATGGTTTTGAGCTCCTTAACACATATGGATGCTAAACCTAAAAGATTAGAAGTAATTTAATGGCTTTGTTAATTTATTGTGCAGGTCTTTTGATATAATATGAACAAACAGTAATTCGCATATTATAATATGAGGGAGTAGTTACACCCATGCAGTCACTGAAGTGAAGAAACATGTTGCATCAATCCTTCTTGGAGGTTACTATTAGTTTTTGTTTTAAACATTGAAAAGCAAATATTCCAATCCAATTTATCCTCATGTGTGATCATTCTCTTACCCTTACACCATTCTAAGATATTTTCCAACAAACCCTGCAAGTTTGTCTTCCCTTCTTCTTGAAACTATTCAGACATAATCACAAATTTTATTTTCTTTATCTTGAGTTCAACTTTTGATTTTTTCATTTGTGCTTTGACCTATCATTGTTTTTCTAGGCAGTGGAGAAATGCGTTAGAAGGAAGGAGATTGAATTAATTTTTTAATCAATGTTTTGTCTTACTGGGGTTTTGGGTAGCAGATATTTGATGTCATTTTTTTTATCCTTTCTTTTGGTGTTAAAGTTTCTGTTTAATCTCTAGGTTGCTCTTTGAATATCTGTTTTCTGAGGGAGTAGAACCTACAGAAAAACAAGGGTATTTGACTCCTGCCATTTTCTACCGTGCTTTGAGATGTAGTGTTCATTTACTTTCTATAGAAAGAGAGAAAAATGATATTTTTGAGAACAAAACCTATCTAAACCCATAGAAAAAAAATATTTGCGAGAGGTGGTATGAAAAAGATAGGGATTGGTTAAATTAGTTGTCATATAAAACCCATTTCCAAGATTTAATTTTCATACCTTCATCTCACTCAGAGAGAGAAATTTGTGTGTTTATGCACTGATTTATGTGTTATTTTCAAATCATACCTGTCTTTCTGCACACAACGGTGGAACTGAACAGGATATGATGAAACTGTTGGATTGAGCGCTAGGGAAACATCCATTTGTGACCATTACCTACACCGATGTCCTTGATTGTTGCATTTGCTATGAACCTTGGAGTGCCCTCCATGTTAATCACCTTCCCTTTATCGCAAACCCTTTTTTAAAAAAAGAAAAAGAAATTCAGTATGTTTGTTTTGATTTTTTGACTTTTTTTTTACTTGAAAATGGAATGGTTTCATGTGAATATTTGGTTTTTAGTTTGGTGCAGTGATTCTGGAGTAAGTGTCCAGAGAATTCAAGTGTGCAGATATGAGTGAAAAGTTATCATATTGAAAAATAATTGACATAATAAGGACATCTAACATTAACAGGATCCAAACTTTATTTGTTTTAAACCCATTAGTGTGGTTCCTCATCAAGTCCATGTGGATTGCAGAGGTCAAGCAGTTTTCCAAAAATTGCATCAATGAATTGAGCGGCTTGAGAGGGAGAGAAATAGGGTGGCATAACATTTAGAAATTGGTTATCTTTGGTAATTGTTTATGGGCCCTGACTCCTGAAACTATAATGGGTATACTTAATTTTGTTGGAAAAATTGTTGTTTTATATGACTCAGGGATGCTCATCTTATAGTCCAATTACTTTATTTTGTTGGAAAAATTGTTGTGTTATATTCATATCATCCATTTTGTTTGCTTACCTGCGACTGCCAGCATTCATATCAATTTGAAGAATCGTCTTAATATATTTGTTTGATTATGTATTCATATATGTATGTATTTTTCTCTCATATTAATCAAATTGAAAGGATGTTTAAATGAATTAAAGATAATTATTATATTTAACTTGAAATATTTTGTTAACCTTTAAAGTAAATCATGTCATCCAATAATGAATATTTGATTTGGAGGCCATGATAAAGGACAAACTCTAAAAATGTGAATATCATTACCATATCCCATTGTAGTAAATTTTTCATTTAATCCTTGTAAAAAAATATCCCATTTAATCAATAGTAAATGTGAGAAAAATAGTTTTTTTTAAGTGAAAGAAATAGTTGATGTGACACCCTAACTCGGGTCATCACATGTTTACCCGTTTGCGGAAATAAAACTTAAATTTGCTGGTTACTTTCGGAAAATATTGTTTTCTCAACGTTCATCTTTTCAAAATATGGTGATAAAATTTTTTCTTTTAATCCTCAAGACAACAACAACGAAATCAAACCACAGTTAAATACATACTGTATATAAGTTATACAACTATACTGCCTCATATATTTTCACACCTAGATCCTTACCAGTTTAATTTATTCTTAAAACATAATATAACACAATAGGACCTAAGCTGGTCGTAACTAACTGACACTACCACCCATAGAAGCAGCAACAACATGCCCCGAACTAAACAGGCTCCTCCTTCTTGTAGAGATCTTATCCCTTGTGCGACTCTGATATGTTTGTATGAGTGAGACGCCAATATATGGATTTAACACGATAACTAAATGCTCGCACAAAAGAAGACACATACACATATACATATTTATAACAACATAAGCAATCCATATTATAACATACAGTTTATCAATGGGTTCCACACCCCAAACATCAACGTTGGAAAACTATGCATGAACACTTCAATTCATCATCTAAACATTCACACTTAATCTCATGAGATATCTCCAACATTGTGATGAGTTGATCAGACTCGATAGTTACAGAGCCCACGACCCACGTATACCACGCGATCCACAGACGCACGATCACGAGACGCACAAGATCACGAACACGCAGTCACAGACGCGTAGTCACAGACGCTCATCATAGACGCTCGATCACAGAGATGCACGATCCACGAGACGCTCGATCCACAGACGCACGATCCACAGACGCTCGATCCACAGACACGACAGTCAGAACACTAGGCATGTCTGCCAAATGCATGGAAAACACTATGTTCTTAACGCTTTTCTTTGTGTTCAATCTTTCTTTTCCGAAGCTCAAAATGGCTTACAACTCACACAATTTTAACCATCTTTAAAACTTTCATTAAAACACAGGACCTCACAGTCCGAGTGCTCAATCACGACACCTCTCGACCGATGCACCAGTCTTAGGTTCGTGGTAATAGAAAACATCTTCAAATGTTTCAATACGGTATACACCACGTATACGGTATAGGACCTCAAAGTCCAAATGACCCCGAGTCCATCACAACACAGAACCTTAGTACCCCGACGTCTTGGCTACTAAGTTCCACACCACTTTCAACACGGTTGAATTAATTTTTGGTTTTCAGAAATTCTTTTCAAATTGGAAATTCATTAGTAAAATCTTTAAATAATACAACTTAGTTTTTCACAAACCAATGAGTCACTTGAGGTTTTAACTTCTTCAAAATATGCACCGCCGTTTCGAAATACTTGCCGTCTACATTATTCCAAATTTGCCGTCAAATATTATTTTTAAGGCTTTTTAAGAAAAATTTAACTTTTTCCTCCTAATTAATTTTCTAAAATCATAATTAACTTATTTTCACCAATTAATTTCATAAAATAACATTTTCTAATATTCCAGAATTTCTTATGTAAAAATTAGCAGTGCAAAAATATTTTCACGGTTTCGCTCTCATTGTGACTCATAAATTACTTTTACACTAATAAATCATTAAAGTTTTTATCTGATTAATCGGTTGTGCACTGACCACTGTCAGGCCTCTCAAACAACATTCAACAACATCATTCAACAACATCATCATAATTATATCACCAGGCAGATCATGCATCATAGCAACAAAATATACTACTGCAGATAATTAAATAAATTAAAAGCATATCTATCACCAATACACAGATAAACAACGCAGCGTAAACAACATAAACAATTAACCACAACCACATATAAATCATATCAACCACACTACAAGCAAATAGTTATTGAGAAAATCCCTCAGGTAAGCTCCCCTTACCTCTTGGAGACTTGAACTAACGGTTTCAAATAATCTCTCGATTTGATCCGGCTTCCTCCGTCGGCTTTAGGTCAAACCAACCCGATCGATTCCTTCATAACGAATTGCAACCAAAATAAATCAAATCAAACAAAAACATACTTGACTCATGGAGGTTAAGGTTTGGCCTCAACAACTTTTCTAGGTTAGGAATGTTAAAATTTTGTTAACTTAGGGATTTATGATCCATAAGTAACTTAAACAAGATTAAGCACTTATACCAAGATTATGAACCAAGAACATGAACTAAAACTCATCTAGTTCCAAGAACTAGGGTTTATGTTTTCTCAAGATTCATAGGCTAGAAATTTTAAAATTTCTTCAACTCTTGGATTTAATCAACATACAAAACTTAGAGTTGGATTCAAGTGTTACAAACAACTTTTGAATCACAAAACCATCAAGTGCTCATACCTAGGGTTTGGGTTTTTGAATAAAAAAATAGTTTAGAGTTTGATTTTTGATCTTCTATATACTTGAATACAAGAACTATCAAGATATAATCATGAATCAAGACATGAAAATGAAACAAAACCTAAGAACACAAATTTGACCTAGGTTCGGCCCAGTCCAGAAATTAGGGAAAGAAATTTCTCATGATCTTATGCTTCTGGATGATGAAAATAGAGATTATTATAAGATCGTAGCATTTGGTTTCATGTCAAAAGGATTTTTCTAGAATTAGTTATGAATTTTTGAAGTTAGCTTCATGAACTTTGAATCTTATGAAGAACATGATGATCAAAGGCATAAACTCAAGAATATTGTGAAGAGAAAAGCTTAGAATAGCAAGATTAAGAGAGACTGCCTCTTGATGATCAAAGAAAATAATGATTTGGATGATGTTCTTCACAAATTTCTCATGGTGTTCTTGAGAAACTTAGAGAGAAAGATGAACATGATGAGGATTTAGAACAGTTTTAGTAATTTGGGAATATCTCTCAACATACTTGTCCGTTTTGGATGATCTTTATGTCGTTGGAAAAAAGAGAGAAAGATGAACAACTTTCATGTTGAAAGTTTTCCGAGATTCAGAGTAGAAATTGGTCAGCATTTCGTGTCAGTTTCGGGTGATTGATGAGAGAATGACTTTGCCTTATAACTTATCCTCTTAACATAAATGCTCCTTTATGGCTTAGGAAAAGTGATGTCCAAGTTCTTGGAATGGATAAGGAAGCCGTGAGTTTTGGATAGGATTTGGTAAAATTTCCAATGGCATGGCTTGTAATTGTCATAAAAAGACAAGGGCAAAATGGTCATTTCATAGTAAAAATTCCCTTTGTCATAAATGCGCCATTATGGCCATTATGACTCGGATAAGCTCGTCATAAATGCTCGTCAAGTAGGTCAAATCCATCATCTCAGCTATGTTGCCGACTCCTCGATTCATCTGGCGCAAGCTTTTACTAGAGATATGTCGACGTATACGTCCGCAACAAATATAATATTTTAATTTTTTTACCAAAAATTTCAAAACTTCCAGTATCGTAGTAAATACGATAAAAACATTTTTCATCTCGTTCACGAGTTAAAATTAGGTCTTATGGAAGTAAACTTTTACTGTCAGTGAAAACACAGAAAACGGCAGACCGGTTTCCATCTGAATTTTCAACCGAAAACTTCCCCGTAACCTTATGAAAATAAGTATAACAAGGAAATGACCTTGGTTTATCCAAAATCATTTTCTAAGTCTCGGATAAAAATATATATTTATATATTTATTACCGATATTATAAAGCAGCGAAAATCGGGGTGTTACAGTTGAACACCTGGGAAATAGTAGTTGTAATTTTATGATAGTCTTATTAATGATTTTAAGTGTAATATTATTATTAACATTAGTATAGATTATTAGGAGAATGCAAATCAATGCCGGACATTAGTTAACAAAAAAAAAATGAAATTATGCATTAGAAGTGTTGTTCTAAGAATTTTGAAAAGTATTATCTTTAGTTTTCCAATGATAACTTGATTTTATTGGATCAATTATCTAGTGTTTTTAGGACACTGGTTAGCAAAACTATTATCTTCTATCTATATAATAATACATCAGATTATACATAATTTTGAAACCTATATATAACGTGTAACACCGTGTTTTTCCTATATTTTCTGTAGCAATAAATACATATTTAAATGTGTTTATTAAACTCGGAGGATGATTTTAATTAAACTAAAATCATTTCCTTGTGTTGTTATATCATATGAAGTCACGATAAAATTTTTGGTTGAAAATTCAGACGGAAATCGATCTACGTTTTCACTGTCGGTACAAGTTTACTGTGCATAAAACCTAATTTTGAGCCGTGAATGAAACAATTAGTGTTTTTATTATGTTTCCTTCAACCTCGGTTATTTTGAAAATTTTCGTGCAAAAATAAAATAAAATATTTTATTCGGGCGAAACGTCGGAAAAATTAAGATCAGAAATGCAACCGGGTACCAAATGGAGCAGATTATGGACCATAAAAGAAGTAAGGAAATGTGATGGAAAGGGCTATGACACACTCTAAAAGTACCATCATCACACTTTTCAAATTATAATACTATTATAATCCAAAAGTCTTTTCTCTCTCTTCTTCCATCCAATCAAGCATTAAGGGCTCGTTTGATGGTCAGGATAAGAGAGACATGATAGGATAAGCTATCATATCCTGTCTGAAACTATTGTTTGGTGAGCCAGCAGGATAGGATAAACCAATCCTGTCACCTATCGTAACCTGTCCACCTAGTTAAAATTCTATCCTGAGGGGGGAGCTGTGTTAGAACTCAACAGGATATGATAAGATGATTTATAGTATAATAAAGTATAAAAATATTTTATATAAAAAATAATTAAAGTATAATAAAATATAATATGGTTACCAAAAAAGGTATAATAAAACATAAAATAATAAAAATATTAATAATTAATTTAAAAAAATATTTTTATTTTTTCACAAGGCTAATTTTGTTACTTCACATTATTTTTAAAAACTGAAAAATAAATAAATAATATTCGAATAATTTAACTATATGTAAAGTAAAAACTTTAAAATGAATATTTAAAATTATAACAAAATTAATTTAAGCTAGACAATATTTTAAAATTTTAAAATATTATATGTAATTTTATCACAAGGACAATTTTGTCTTTTTATATAGTCTTATAAAAATAAAATTATAAAAAACTAAAATCTAATAAAATATGAAAACATTCAGAACAAAAACGAAAATTTTAAAATTCGTACTAAAATTACAATGACATCCAGTTGGTTATCTAGTGGACACCAAACGTCGGATAGGATAACAGCTTATCCTGCTCATATCGTATCCTGCTCCTATCCATTTCTCTTATCCTATCCGCCCATATCCTATCTTGACCACCAAACGAGCCCTAAACCACCAAGCTTGCTCAACAAGCTCTCCCTCTCACTCCCTAGCCGTGAACTCCCCTCCCTCTCCTTATATATACCCCTTTCATTTTCACTTCATCATCTTCCTCCTTCAACCTCCATTAAAGTTCATCTTCTTCCTTTCTTCTTAAAGTTCAAGCTCTTAAAGCTTTAGTTTTTATTCATCTTTTCTATTAATCTTTCTGCAAGTTTCATCTTTTATTTCTTAGTTTACTTTATGTGTTATTTATATGCTTTAAACTTCTAAAATCTCTCTAAAATGGTAGAAAACTCCTTTTGAGTTGAAACCACTTTCTATAGTCTTGTATTAACTTATATTTTCACATACTAAGAGGTTGTGTAAAAAAAATCTCTATCCATCTCTTCCAATGAAGGCCGAATGCTTGTATTTGTGACCTAGGAAGTTTTTGTTTCAACTTTTGGAATATGATCACGTGTCTGAGTTTCTAACTATCCCTTGATCTTGAATCTATAAATCTTGGAAGTTTTGATAGCTTGTTCCAATGATGGCTGAAAAATATGAATAAGTAGGCCTAGGATACTATGTTTCAACTTTCCAAGTATTGATCATGGATTTAGAACTCTTTATAACTTGTTTATTTCATGTTATTAAAGATAGTATGTGTTACTTTCATTTTTCCAAGATGATCATGGACTTGAGCTCCATAAGATATTTGGATGCTAAGTCTAAGAGATTGGAAAGTTTAAGGATTTATAACTTGTTTATGTCATGTTATTAAAGCTAGTATGTGTTACTTTCATTTTTCCAAGATGATCATGGACTTGAGCTCCATAAGATATTTGGATGCTAAGTCTAAGAGATTGGAAAGTTTAAGGATTTATAACTTGTTTATTTTATGTTGTTAAAGCTAGTATGTGTTACTTCCATTTTTCCAAGATGATCATGGACTTGAGCTCCATAAGATATTTGAATGCTAAGTCTAAGAGATTGGAAAGTTTAAGGATTTATAACTTGTTTATTTTATGTTGTTAAAGCTAGTATGTGTTACTTTCATTTTTCCAAGATGATCATGGACTTGAGCTCCATAAGATATTTGGATGCTAAGTCTAAGAGATTGGAAGGTTTAAGGATTTATAACTTGTTTATTTTATGTTATTAAAGCTAGTATGTGTTATTGTCATTTTTCCAAGATGATCATGGTTTTGAGCTCCTTAACACATATGGATGCTAAGCCAAGAGATTGGAAAGTTTAGTGAATGCTAGCCTATTTTACCAGCCTTGACCGAATGCCCTATGTTTTTAACTTAGTGGAATTTTAATTCAACTTTGTTAAAAGATCATTGTTTATGAACTCCTAAAACTTAAGGATCCTAAATCCATGAGTTGTATAATTTTTGGGAATCTCTAACCCTAAGAACTAGTCTTGGCAGAACCTATACCTTGTGGTTTAGTGTTATTGTTTTGATTTTAACTTGTGATTTTGTGTTCATAACCTTAGACTTCTATCGCAGAGGAAACGAGAACGTTCATGACTTACCTCGTCGAGCATCTAACCTTCTTACCTTCAAAGAAAGTAAGAGGGGATTGCCTAGGGATATTCAATGACTATATGCATGTGTGTATGTGTTTACTTGAATGATTTGAATATTATTATGTTGTGGAGCAAACACTTGAATGACTTGTTTACTTGAACTATGGTGATTATTACTTGCCTTAAAGTATTGTGAGTTGTATATATGTGATGAACTGTCATTAACTATGATATTATTGTTGAGGATATTACTGTTGATTGAAGTTTGAGAAGCCGGACTTGAGTCCGTGCACAATGATTATATGGATTAAAAGCCTTAATAAGCCTTGAATAGAACTTTGAAAGTAATGGTTTCATTCATGAAAGTTCCTTGTTTGAAATGCCTACTTCAAGAAAATGAGATTCTTATTTTGAAAAGAAACGTTGAAGTGTTTTTTTTAAGACAATAGAAACTACCTTTTTATGATCCAAAGATGGTACGAGAGAAAACCTTTTTCGAACTATGTGTTTTATGAAGGAAAAAACCCTTTGAAAATATTTGACCTTATTTTATCAAGGATTTCAAAAGCAAACAAATTTCCTAAATGTTTTATAAAAGAATTTGTAAAGGAAAAGATTTTCTCCTAAATGATTTAGAAACATTCCGGTTACTTGGATAAGTGACCGAGGTTTTGTTTTGGTTTTGATTTTCACTGAGCGAAAAGTAAACATATGTGAAAGAGAATCTAGTTCGCGAGACGCTGCCTCTAGTATTCAGTAATAAGCACGCAATCTGGGATTTGTGTCAAGAATTATGGGCCAAGGGTCCAAGTTGTGATATTATGGGCTGGGAGTCCAAATCTTGGAATTGAGGACTGTGTGTTATAATTTCATTGTTATGGGCTAAGAGTCCTTATCATGTTGAAATAAAACATGGATAAAATGATGATTGTTTTTAAGACCACAACCTTGGACTGCGGCCTCGGTCTAAGGTGTTGTGATTGAGCACTCGGACTGTACATTCTGTGTTATAAATTTTCAAGTGATGAAAATTGTGAATAGTCATTAGCTTTGGGCTTCGACAACGGAAAAGAAAGAACACAAAGAAAAGTATCGTTAATGAAAATTCTTTTATTCATATGCATTTCCCCTTGGCAAACGTGCTCAAGTTACCGAATACCCGCTTAAGATGTGGTATTTGATGATGTATACATCCGAATGGCCGTTATAAGGGATTCGTGATGGTGTTGATCCGGGTACATGAGGTGACGGAATCAACTTGCCAAAATGGCGTATGAGCCTGATCAACTCTTTCTTTCTTAATGATAAAACGGTGATGGTATCTCATGAGATTAAGATTAGAGCCTGATGATTGAAGTGTCATGCATTATCTTTATAAAATTGATTGATTCGGGCATGAGACCCACTGAAATAATACTTGTTGTTTGCCTATGAGTAATATTTGAAATGTCAATATGCCAAGGTGTTGTATGTATCATGTATATGGTTGTTGTGCGATATATCCGTTGTCGGTATCTCACTCTTTCATTTCTACTTGTTATTCTCTCTTCTTTTTGGTATCGCCATATGTACATGAGTCCAGATGGATCCCAATATCCTGCTGGTGCCGACAACATCGAAGACTGAGGTCTTCGACGATGCAGGGGATGCTGGGGCATGGCAGATACACCCAGGGGCGACATCTGCCACATACCAAGGAGCCATCACCACGACCGATCTAAATGCTGACGGAGACCCAATCCGTATAAGCCACACTGTGGAAACTAGTAGGGTAGCTCTGCCTCCGATCTGATATTACCTTCACACACTGCGAGCTCACGGACTGCTACATGAGCCACTACCTCTTGACGTAGACCCGACAGCTCCGATTGAGGAGGACCCCGAGGAGGATCTTGAGGAGGACCCTGAGGAGGACTTCGATGACGTCATGGAGGAAGATGAGCCGCATGATCACGTTATGGATCATGATGATGACGGCGATTCCGTTGATTAGGGCGGCGACGTTATAGACCCATTACCTGAGGGCTCGTCTCGTGGGAGCCCTTGTGGAGACCCTGCTTGCAGTCAGTGTCAGTAACCAGTTTGGAGCATTTTGTGGAAAATCTTCCGTCATCTGACTTTTAGAGTTATCTTTTGGATGTGGTTCTGGACCCTCTTTCCCTGTGTCTTACTTACTCTTTTTTTAAAGTTGTAACACCTAGATTCCTACATCTGTTGAAATGGCCATTGATAAGGCCCTATCTTATGTACTGAAACTTGGCTTTCATTAGGACATGTTATATATGTATGCTGTCTTCAATTCATGATCTGAGTGTTCATCACCTTTATCCTCCTTCATCTCAAAAAAAAAATTTAACTACCGTTTTTAGTGTACTCATCCATCGAGAAAATGATACTTTCATAAAGTAACCAGCATTGTAAATCGGGAATATTTCCGCAATTGGGTAACCATGTGACGCCGGGTTTAGGGTGTCATATTGTGTAAGTTGCCTTAATGTGTGCACATATGGATTGCAACCATGGAGCATTTGTTGCAGCTTTTGAACAATATTTTGTTGAAGTTAAGGGTTTTCAAGCATCTTGTTTTGTAACTCATGCTCTGTATTGTAGATGTACATTTGCAAGAATCGTGGTCTTGAACCCTCAGTTGGATAGAATCCTCCTATCTTTAGATAAATTGCACCTTGAGCACGAAAACTATATATGCCACGTCCAGTTGCAGCGACATTCTCATCAATATGTACACCCATTGAAGTGAAAGAGAGCACATGATTGTTACTCCTAATGTGTTGTCGAAAATATCTTCCTTCGACTGAACTGTCTGAAAATATTTCTAGCAACTCTGGAGGTGCATCTACTTGTTCTAACGATATCATCCCACCAGAGCAGCACATGTCACGTGATTGATGATAAAATAATCGTGCATTGCAACGGTACATGTGCTTGGGGGTGGCAAACAGGAAGCGGTCATTGTTGAAGTATTAAGAAAATCTCTAGCACTATTATGTTTTGGTCGGAAATAAAACTGCAAATCCGCGTTTAAAACAAATACATAACAATTTTTTAAATGTGCATATTATTTTGTTTTTTTAGTCATATAAGGACAATGTTCAAGATCCATTTTCATCAAATTTAGAAATTAAGATCACTGAATTTACATAATAATTTATTTTCAATGTATGAAATTCAATAATATCGTACAAATTACCAAAAATTTATAAATTAATATTTCTGAATGTCCATCACTAACCGTGTACATCACTTGTTCCATCTTCATGGTCATGTGCTCCTTGAAACCACAATAAAGGCAATATTAGGTTCTGCATTATTTATTGGAGAAAAAAGAATTATTAAATAACAAAAGGTAATAATTTTTTTATGTATAGAGACATTCAAAAGCATTAGAAATGCGGACAGACAGACACGACGGTAGTAATTAATTAATATATAAAATTTAAATATAAATATAAAATATAAAAAGGTACAAACCGCCAAAAATTTAAATATTAAAATTTATAAAAGTCCACAACTAACCATGTCCACCACTTGTTCCAGCTTCATTGTCATGTGTTCCTTGAAACGGTGTTGAGGCAATAATAGGTTCTACATTAGTTATTGTTAACAAAAAAATAATTAAATAACATAAGGTAATCAAACTTTTGTGTATAGAGACATTCAAAATGAGAATCAGAGATATCACATTTATTTATTACAAATATAGAAACTTTGTTGATAATGATAAGTTTTAAGCTT
The DNA here is from genome assembly GCA_030762895.1 of Sophora flavescens. Classification (NCBI taxonomy): domain Eukaryota; kingdom Viridiplantae; phylum Streptophyta; class Magnoliopsida; order Fabales; family Fabaceae; genus Sophora; species Sophora flavescens. Next base: position 19,809,743 of record CM061067.1, read on the forward strand.
CCAAATTTTATAGATAATTCATTTTTACTTATTTATAATTTAATAAAAGTTATCTATACTAATATATATTTTGTTGGCAAATTATGATATGTAAGTGTTAATAATTATTTGAAAAAGGAATAATAATCAAGTTTCAAAATTTTAATATAAAATACTAAATTCAAAGTTGGCATAAAATTTCAAGTTTATATTTTCTAAATGTCCATCACTAACCATGTCTACATCCTGTTCCGGCTTTATGGTCATGTGTTCCTCGAAACCTCGTTGAAGCAATATTAGGATCTGCATGATTTAGTTTTGAAAAAAGAATTATTAAATAACATAAGGTAAGCAAATGATTATATATACGGACATTAAAAATTGAGAATGATAAAATATCACATCATTTGACGAGCAAAAATAGAAACTTTGGTGATAAGAATAAGTTCTAGGCCAGAACTTTTTAGATAAACCATTAATATAAAGTAATATAGTTGCTAATTACCTTGATGATTAATTTAAATAATATTAATAAATGACTAAATTATTATATTCCTTTTCTCATATATATATATATATATATATATATATATATATTATACCTGTACTATTTTGTTGATCACTGGTTGATCGTGCAAGATGTCGCATAGTTGTCAATCTCATTGTTCTTGACTCCATAGCAACTATATTCCTTCCACGTCTATAATTTTCTCGTCGTCTAGCTGATTGTTCTTGTGGTTGCTCTGCGGTCATTCTCTGCCTTCTCCTTCTTGTAAATTGCATCCACATCTCTCGTTGATGCTCTTGAGATCGTTGATTGTTAATATTTTCCATGTCGAAATAAAACCTAATTATTTATAAAAAGGCATTAATTAAATCTTTTAAAATAATTATGTTTTATATTTTTTTAATTAATTTTTTTACTTATGAAAATAGTTTTACAGAAACTTCAATATGGTAAAGTGATTAAGTAGGAGTTAGCTAAGCACATTACAAAACAATTTAGTAAAATGGCAAAAAACGACCACAATATTATCTGGAGTATTTTTTGAGGCAAATATTTTATAGAAATATTAAAATATTAATGTATTTGCATTTAAAAAAACTATTGATGTAATGTGAGTTAGTGTTTTTAGTTATATTGTGTATATCTATTTATTCAAAAAAAATAAAAATAAGATAAATATACACACATATAATATATATATATATATATATTATCTATATATATATATTATATATAAATATCATGTAGATTGAAAAAAAAGGAATGCTCCGTAGGATGGTGAACGGCGCTCTGCTAGGGTTTGTTGTTGCATGAAAATCTAGGGTTTGCATGATCATGGCTGTTCATGGCCCCGTCTGCCCATGGCCCTTCCTTCAGCCTCTTGCCCCCTCACCCTTGCCTTCTACTTCATCTCCATCTTCTCTTCCTGCACAAAAGAAATCCTTTGCCCAGGCACTTTCTAATTCTTTCGACATCCCTATAAGTTAGTTGCCCAAGCCACGACTGATAGGAGACACGATCTCAATAAAAATCTCTGAAGAGGAATACAAGCTCGGATTAGAAAGTAGCAAAAATAGTTTACATGGTCGTTTGATCCTTCAGAAAGGCAATCAGCCAATCAAGTTCCAAGACTTGAGAGACAAGCTATCGAAACTATGGAATCCAATTGGTCATTGGCGCATGATTCCTTTGGGTAAAGGATATTATGAATTCAATTTCGCTTCCTTAGAAGATCTGCGTAGTGTTTGGACTGTTGGATCTTGGAATTTACAACTAGGCATGCTTAGGCTTTATCAATGGAGTCCAGATTTTAATCCAAATCTTCAAAAACAAACTCACGTTCAATCTTGGGTTCGAATTTATGATCTGCCTATGGAGTATTGGAGGCCGAAAATTCATTTTGAGATTGCAAATGGAATAGGCACTCCAATTGCTCTAGATGAATCCACAAAAAACAAAGTCTTTGGCCACTATGCCAGAATCCTAGTTGATATTGATCTCTCCGGTCCTATCCCAAATGGTATCAGGGTGGAAAGGGAGACTCATGCATTTTATGTTACTTTTGACTATGAAAAACTCCCCTCCTTTTGTTCTTGTTGTCTTTCGATAGGGCATGCTGCTGGGGAATGCAAGAGAAATATTAACAGTATTGAATCCCGAAAGGAACAACCTTTATATCAGAAAACAAGAACTGCATATGTTCCTAAGCAGCCTACTGTCAAGAAATCAGATGTTGCAGATATGATTACTTCTGATCACGTGATTGGTGGCAAGGAAGATTCTGATCATGATCCAGTTAATGGTGGAAAACATGCTCTAAACCACATTAAGGCTGTTACTACTGGATGTATTCCAGAAAAGGATAATGTAGTAGTGCAACAGATTGTTAATGATGAAGTGAGTCCTCAAAGAATTCAGGATGATGGTGCCGAGAATTCCTCTGAATATGATGAATCAATACATCCGGAATCTCCTCAGGCAGCTAGAGTTTTAACTGATCCTGGATTTCAGACTCCAATTGATGGTGCAGAAAATATTGAAATTGGAGTGCAATTCATTAGTCATGTCTCTGAATCAATGGGAGGCATAGAAAACAACATGCAGGTCAACTCCATACCTCAGAGAGTTAATGCAATTGTACCTTCTCAGGTGGATATGCTTCCTCATCAAGCTCAGCAAGATGTCAGGATTGTGCCTAAATTCTGGAGCAATGGTATTGAGGAGGAAGAGACTGATGTGGAAGAGGAATGTCTTGATGCTAATGTAGTTCTTCCAGAACAAGGTAATTTTGAAGTGTTCCTCTCAAAATCTCAAAAGAAAAAACTGAGGAAAAAACAGATAGCTCTTGCAAAAGCTGGTAAGTCAAAAGCCCGACACAGGGCTGGACCTGTTAACTTTGCATGATGAAGTTCCTATTTTGGAATGTTAGAAGAATTGGCAACCTAGATACTAAGTTAGTTTTGAAGAAATTTCTGGTTTCTAATAAGCCTGAGCTAATCTTCATTGCTGAGCCTTGGATTAGCATTGCTCAATTTCCTGACAGGTTTTGGACAAAACTCAATCTTAAAGTTTTTGCAGTTAATGATAGGAATCCTCTCTTGCCTAATCTTTGGTGTATCTGTCATGCATCCTTGCATCCGACTGTTCTTGCTTGCTCTAATCAGCAGGTCTCATTCTCATTAAAGATAGAATCTCAAGAAATTTTCATTTCAGCTATCTATGCCAGCACAAATTACCAGAAAAGAAGAGAGTTGTGGGCTGAACTGTTGGCACTGCAGCAAGTCAATGATGGCCCCTGGTGTTGCATTGGTGATTACAATGTGGTCCTTGGTGCTCATGAGCAAAGGGGTGGTTGCTTACCTTTGAGGATTGCTTCGGAGGAGTTTAAGATATGGTCAGACAGTTGCAATCTTTCTCATATGATGACCCGTGGTGCTCAATTCACCTGGTCTAATGGCAGAAGAGGTAATGCTTTAACAGAGAAAAGGCTTGATAGAGTTGTTTGCAATGACAAATGGTTGAGCTTTTGGTCTAGTGTTGCTTGCTGCACACTCCCTAGAAGTAAATCTGATCATTATCCCTTTCTTTTGTCATTGAAAAAAGAGGATAAGAACTTTAGTTCTTCCTTCAAATTCATGAAAATGTGGGCTTCAAATCCAGACTGCACTAGTATAATTGAAGAGGTTTGGAACTCTGAGGTAACAGGATGTCCTATGTTCATATTGTCTCAGAAATTAAAACTGTTAAAAGGGAGACTCAAAAGCTGGAATAAAGATTCTTTTGGAAATGTGAACATCAAAGTTGAGTCTGCTATGGCAAAGGTTGACAGCATTCAGCAAACAATCTGTTCTACAGGAATGACGGATTTGCTGTTTGAGCAAGAAAAGCAGGCCCAAACTGAACTGCAATATGCTTTGCATTGTCAAGAAGAATTCTGGAGAGAAAAATCTAGAATTGATTGGCATACTCAAGGTGATAGGAACACTGATTTTTTTCATAGGATCACCAAGATAAGGAATGTCTCTAAACAAATCTCTTTGCTCAGAAAGGATGATCAACTTCTACTTGATGCAAAGGATATAGAGGATCATATATTGAATTATTACACTGGGCTGTTCAGTTCTGAAAATCAATGCAGAAACAATGACCGAGTTGACAGAATTGTAACTCGAATGGTCTCCAGAGAGGATAATCTAATGTTAACCAACCTGCCCTCCCTTGAAGAGGTGAAGAATGTTGTGTTTTCCTTGAATGGCAGTGGTGCCCCGGGGCATGATGGGTTTGGGGGCTTCTTCTTTCAAAATTATTGGGAGATTGTTCAACATGATGTTTGCAAAGCTGTCATTCAGTTTTTTGAGCAGGGTTGGTTGCTGCCCAACCTAAACTCTAACTTGGTGGTTCTAATCCCTAAAACTCAAGGTGCTGATAGAGTGGAGGACTTTAGGCCTATTGCCTTGGCTAACTTCCAATTCAAAATCATCACTAAAGTCATTGCAGACAGGCTGGCTAGGGTAGCTCCTAAGATCATCTCTAAAAATCAAAAAGGATTCATCCAAGGTAGGTATATTACTGATTGTCTTTGCACTGCTTCTGAATGTGTAAATATGTTGGACAAAAGGGCTTTTGGTGGCAATATAGCCTTGAAGATTGATGTCAAGAAGGCTTTTGACACCATGGATTGGACTTTCCTTTTGAAGGTTCTCCACTCTTTTGGCTTTGATGACAATTTCTGTCAGTGGATAGAGACCATTCTGAAATCAGCCAAGCTCTCTATTGGTGTCAATGGCAAGTCAGTTGGATTTTTCTCTTGTAAGAGGGGGGTTAGGCAGGGAGATCCCTTGTCCCCCCTTCTATTTTGTATTGCTGAAGATGTATTGAGCAGGGCTATTTGCATGCTAGTCCAAGAAGGAAAGCTCAACACAATGGCTGGCCCTAGAGGCTTCAGACCTCCAAGTCATATCTTGTAAGCTGATGATATCCTCATCTTCTGCAGAGCTTCCACACAGAATTTGTCCATCCTAATGTCTCTCTTTAAGGAGTATGGGGAGGCTCCTGGCCAAATGGTTAATCTTCAAAAGTCCAAGTTTTATGCAGGTAACATTTCGACCAACAGAATGTCTTCCATTGCTAATGCATTAGGTTTCACTGCTGGTAGGTTTCCCTTCACTTATCTTGGTTTGCCTTTGTTTAAAGGTAAGCCAATGAAGTCCTACTTGCAGTCCATGGCAGATAGGATCAAATCTAAATTAGCCACATGGAAAGGTTGTATGTTATCAATCATGGGAAGAGTTCATGGTTATCGGTATGATGATGTATAGCTTTCAGGTTTACTCATGGCCTTCAAGCTTGTTGAAATCTATTGATGGCTGGCTGAGAAATTTCATCTGGTCTGGTAATACAGATATTAAGAAAACTGTGACAGTTGCTTGGCACAAATTGTGCAAACCAGAAGCTGAGGGAGGTCTTAAAGTTAGATCTTTAAGAACTGTTAACAATGCTTCTATGTTTAAATTATGCTGGGACTTCATTTCTTCATCTGAGCAGTGGGCCTGTCTTCTGCGAGCAAGAGTAATGAGGGGAAACTCAGTTGTACAATATTCTATATCCTCCTCAATCTGGACAGGGATTAAACCTCATCTGAATTCGGTTCTTGAAAACTCTTCATGGTTGCTTGGAGATGGTACTGACATAAACTTTTGGAATGATGTATGGTTATCCAAGCTATTGAACTCCTTGCTATCTCTTCCAGCACACTTACACTCCTCCTTAAATGCTAAGGTCAAGGACTTCCTGCATAATAACTCTTGGTTCATACCAAGTATTATACTACAACACCTTGCCTGACTATTCTTTGAAGAACTCAAGCATATCAGTATCCCTTCCTCCCCTAGTAAGGACACTCGTGTGTGGTGCAGAAATGAATCGGGCTCTCTAACTTTGAAGGATGCTTTTCAGTTCCTCAATAGCAATGGACAAGTTGTTTCTTGGGCCAAACTCCTTTGGAATAAATGTGTTCCTCCTTCCAACTCCTTCCTGGTTTGGAGGATCCTTCATAACCGTATGCCTACTGATGAAAATCTATGGGCTAACGGCTGCATGGTGGTATCTAGATGTAACTTATGTGGATGTAGTTATGAAACAACTGCTCATCTTTTCTTTCAATGCGCCTTTCCTAAGGATTTATGGTCCTGGCTGAGCAACTCAGTTAGCATGACAATTGATTCAGCCTCTATGCTTACTGTTTTATCAATCTGTGAGCATCAATGGAGCTCTCAAGTCAAGGATCTTCTGATTGCTGCTATATCCAACATCATCTGGGCAATTTGGCACTGCAGGAATAAATCCAGGTTTGAAGACAGGCTTATTCCCTTGCAAGTTGCCAAAAGCCTGATCCTTGCTAAGGTTAGCCTTGCGGGTAACCTAAGTAAAGGCACAGCTTCATCTTCTTTGCAGGAGTTTAGGTTATTAAAGGCGTTTAGAGTCAGCTGCCATCCCAACCGAGCTCCCCAAATTATAGAAGTTCTATGGCATCCTCCTCCCTGTTACTGGGTCAAGTGCAATACTGATGGGGCAGCTAGAGGTGCTCCAGGCCCTTCTGCTTGTGGTGGCATTTTTCGCGATCATAGTGCTGCCACTCTTGGTTGCTTTGCAGCCAACCTTGGTGTCACTACTGCTTTTTATGCTGAGCTAATGGGTGCAATCTTGGCAATTGAAATTGCTCATAAAAAAGGGTGGTCGTTATGGCTGGAATGTGACTCAAGACTAGTACTCTCGGCAATCTCCTCTCCCTCAATGGTTCCTTGGAAAATTAGGAATAGATGGATTAACTACATGACCATTATAAAGGAAATGCGTTTCGGCTACTCTCATATTTTTCGCGAGGGCAATATCTGTGCAGATAAAATTGCCAATCATGGACTGTATATTCATGGATTCTTTTGGTGGGATTTAATCCCTAATTTCATTAGGGATGATTTTTGTAAGAATAGGGTAGGTCTCCCTAATTTTCGCTTTAGGTGACTTCATGGGTTAGGTCCATGCCCCCCATGCTCTTGTATTGTTTTGTTTTCTTATTTTTGAATAAATTGGGGTGTGCTGCATATGATGGATAGTGGCTAAGGTGCCAACCTAGTTGGGATGTTAGCCTCTATTGTGATGCTTTTGCACGCCTCCTTATTTAAAAAAAAAATCATGTAGATTAAAGCATTTTAAGTTTTTAGTTTACCACCATTTAAAAGAAAAGTTTTAAGTGTACTATTTTTATTGCTACAACTGAGGTATACAATTTGGTTATTTTAAACTCAGATCAATCAATTTGAAGGGGTGTTTAAATGAATTAATGATAATTATTATATTTAACTTGAAATATTTTGTTAACCTTTAAAGTAAATCATGTCATCCAATAATGAATATTTGATTTGGAGGCCATGATAAAAGACAAACTCTAAAAATGTGAATATCATTACCATATCCCATTGTAGTAAATTTTCCATTTAATCCTTGTAAAAAAAAATCCCATTTAATCGATAGTAAATGTGAGAAAAGTAGTTTTTTTTTTAAGTGAGAGAAATAGTTGAACACCTGGGAAATAGTAGTTGTAATTTTATGATAGTCTTATTAATGATTTTAAGTGTAATATTATTATTAACATTATTATAGATTATTAGGAGAATGCAAATCAGTGTCGGGCATTAGTTAACAAAAAAAAATGAAATTTTGCATTAGAAGTGTTGTACTAAGAATTTTGAAAAGTATTATCTTTAGTTTTCCAATGATAACTTGATTTTATTGGATCCATTATCTAGTGTTTTTAGGACACTGGTTAGCAAAACTATTATCTTCTATCTATATAATAATACATCAGAATATACATAAATTTGAAACCTATATATAACGTGTATGTCTGGCCGCATTTCTAATACTTGTACACAATATATTTTTGGGTGCTTATATGTTTGAATACTTTGGTTAAATTAATTATTTCATTGGATGCAAATTATAGGGTTACCACGTAACAATATTGAGAATACTAACATTTTTTTGCTTACTAAAATGTATAAGGTAATATTTTGTAATATATTTTTTTAAAACAAAAAAAATTGATTAAAAATAAAAAATAAATGTTTTTGTTCACGTATATCATATGTAACAGTTACAACAAATAATTTTTATACAAAAAAAAAGTTAAAACCAATAATTGATATTTTTTGTTGACAAAAACTAATAATTGATATTGGTAATGATTGTTATATAATGTAGTCTGAACCATGATTTTGATATAATTATTTAATATTATTATTAATTTTAATAAGATATTATCAATGCTTTTTTTTTGCCAATCTTATTAATGATTTTAAGGGTACTATCTTTATTGATATAATTTAGCCTTACAATATATAGGTGCAGTAGAATAATTACATATTTAAATGATCTAAATATTTGGTTATTGAATACTGTTGTGTATGTGCTTTCTTGCTCCCCTTGTGAGTTTGTGTTTTGGGTAACATTCTTAAAGTGTGTCTCTGCAAATCAATACAAAATATTTAGAGAGACAAAGTTTATTGTAAAAAAAAAAATAAACAATACTAAATCACTGATTTAGAAAGTGTGAAAGCGTGAAGGTGAATGTAGGTGCAATAGATCAAATGGAAGAGGTAGTAAAAAGTTGCATACCAGAACGATCAAATGACAATGACAAACAACGCTGTTTTCTGATGGAGAAAGTGAAGGTTTGAGAAAGTGTAGAATTGAGATTTTTAATTCAATTGCATCAGTTATAGGGTGAGGGATTGAGCAGTATGTTTGAATATATAGGAAAAAGGCTTATCCAATATCTCTTTGCAGTTGTTATATTTTGAACAGGTTTTGCTCTTTTTATGTTAGTTATCATTTTAGAATTTTGCATCAATTCTGTATAGTTTTATATTAAAAAATTAAATTTAAAAACTTGCGTCGGTTTTGATAACCAACACTCAAAAATTTACGTCATTTTTACGTGTTGGGTAAGTTAGATTAGTCATTTTTTGTATTTATGTCAACTGCCATTTATTGTAAAGTTTGTAGGGTTAATTTTTTAATATTAAAAACTTGACACCAAAAACAAATTTTTATATCTCTCCCATTATATATACTAGCGGCAAGACAGGCACTCACGTGCCTGTCTGGCCGCATTTCTAATGCTTTTACTCATTTTTATTGTATGGATTTATCCTACTTTATACTGTGACGTAATAATGTAAACACACATTATTTACATCACTGCGTTAATAACCTCATGGTACAAATAATGTAAATGAGAGAGAAAAATACATACATATACGAATACATAATCAAACAAATATATTAAGATGATTCTTCAAATTGATATGAATGCTGGCAGTCGCAGGTAAGCAAACAAAATGGATGATATGAATATAACACAACAATTTTTCCAACAAAATAAAGTAATTGGGCTATAAGATGAGCATCCCTGAGTCATATAAAACAACAATTTTTCCAACAAAATTAAGTATACCCATTATAGTTTCAGGAGTCAGGGCCCATAAACAAATACCAAAGATAACCAATTTCTAAATGTTATGTCACCCTATTTCTCTCCCTCTCAAGCCGCTCAATTCATTGATGCAATTTTTGGAAAACTGCTTGACCTCTGCAATCCACGTGGACTTGATGAGGAACCACACTAATGGGTTTAAAACAAATAAAGTTTGGATCCTGCTAATGTTAGATGTCCTTATTATGTCAATTCTTTTTCAATATGATATTTTTCACTCATATCTGCACACTTGAATTCTCTGGACACTTACTCCAGAATCACTGCACCAAACTAAAAACCAAATATTCACATGAAACCATTCCATTTTCAAGTCAAAAAATAAAAACAAACATACTGAGTTTCTTTTTCTTTTTTTAAAAAAGGGTTTGCGATAAAGGGAAGGTGATTAACATGGAGGGAACTCCAAGGTTCATAGCAAATGCAACAATCAAGGACATAGGTGTAGGTAATGGTCACAAATGGATGTTTCTCCAGCGCTCAATCCAACAGTTTCATCATATCCTATTCAGTTCCACCGTTGTGTGCAGAAAGACAGGTATGATTTGAAAATAACACATAAATCAGTGCATAAACACACAAATTTCTCTTTGAGTGAGATGAAGGTATGAAAATTAAATCTTGGAAATGGGTTTTATATGACAACTAATTTAACCAAGCCCTATCTTTTTCATACCAGCTCTCGCAAATATTTTTTTTTTATGGGTTTAGATAGGTTTTGTTCTCAAAAATATCATTTTTCTCTATTTCTATAGAAAGTAAATGAACACTACATCTCAAAGCACGGTAGCAAATGGCAGGAGTCAAATTCCCTTGTTTTTCTGCAGGTTCTACTCCCTCAGAAAACAGGTATTCAAAGAGCAACCTAGAGATTAAACAGAAACTTTAACACCTCTAGCCTGCATTAAAAAAGGATAAAAAAATGACATCAAATATCTGCTATCCAAAACCCCAGTAAGACAAAACATTGATTAAAAAATTAATTCAATCTCCTTCCTTCTAACGCATTTCTCCACTGCCTAGAAAAACAATGATAGGTCAAAGCACAAATGAGAAAATCCAAAGTTGAACTCAAGATAAAGAAAATAAAATTTGTGATTATGTCTGAATAGTTGCAAGAAGAAGCGAAGACAAACTTGCAGGGATTGTTGGAAAATACCTTAGGATGGTGTAAGGGTAAGAGAATGATCACACATGAGGATAAATTGGATTGGAATATTTGATTTTCAATGTTTAAAACAAAAACTAATAGTAACTGCTGATGCATCATGTTTCTGTACTTCAGTAACTGCATGGGTGTAACTACTCCCTCATATTATAATATGAGAATTACTGTTTGTTCATATTATAATATGCGAATTACTGTTTGAGAAAGTAATATAAGGAGAAGTACAGTTTTTGTGTGTGTGTTTAACTGCTTATGCAAATTACATTATGATACACACGGATGAGACCAAAAAGGAATATGGCCTTTATATAACAGGGGCATTTTAGGAAAGTTCAAAAATGGACACCAAAAGTGAGGATTGCCATTATCTATTAGTATAGACTAGCGGCAAGACAGGCACTCACGTGCCTGTCTGGTCGCATTTCTATTGCTTCTACTCGTCTTTATTGTATAGATTTATCCAACTTTACAATGTGATGAAATAATGGAAACACACATTATATACATCACTGCATTAATAATATCATGTTACAAATAAATGTAAAAATAAATAAGATACATATTCTAATAAAAAACAAATTCAAGGTACCAAATATAATTTAGTAAGCGACTATTATTTGACCTCGACATCTCAGCATTTAGATTTATAAGGAGATTAAGTATGGATTGATTTTCAGTAGCTTTTTGCATTTCCCTGTATTACAAACAAAATAAAATTTATAATGTTAATTTTTGTTAGATAAAAAGTAACAAAGCATATAAAATTTAAAAAGAAAACATAATTTACTTCTAATAGTCGCTTCCCTTGTCACGATTCTCAAAAAATCTACATACTTTTTATCATCTTTAATGTTTTTTTTTAATAAACTACAAATTAAATAAAAAATGTAAGACTAAAATTTGTAACATTCATTATCATAATCATTCATAACAAATATAATATATTATTAAAAGAACATATTGCATCCTCAAGTAAGACTGTTTTTTGTTTCAAATGTATTGAGCTATCACGACTTCTTTTGCTTGGTAATGTAGCTTCTAGTTTCCTAATAATTTTTTTAAAAAGGATAGTATTTTAATAAATTGTGGAAATAATAAAACTTATTATATAGTAAATATGTATATTATCATATCAAATGCAATACATAATACATTACCTTTCTAACCTTTGAGCCCACAATTCTCTTTTTACCATGTTCCATAGCTGAGTCTTACCTGCTGTTACTGTAGAACCCCACCCAAAAGAGTATATCATTAGATGATGTACCTAATTATCAAAATATTAGAATATCGGTTTTTTTATACAACGACATAATATGAAGTATTCTAATAAAATTTAAAAAATCACCTTGTTGTCAACTGGGCATAAAGATACAATTGATCGCTAAGCCTTCAATATTTTCCCTAGTTTTTGAAAGTCGTGATCCTATCATTTTTTTAGTCGAATTGTTAATAGATTGATATGGAAAAATGTTTAAATAAAAGTTGTTCACGTGAACCTACCTGCTTGTCACAGCACATGCCCGAAATATTTGTCATCATCTCTTGCAATAAACGGTAGCTCTCCTTGAAATCTAGTTCAACTGTACATTTTAAATTTATAAGATGATTTTTGGTTGTTCTGGGTAATATTAGTGTAATGCATTATATGTATAGACGATTTAATAATTTAAAAATACAATACCAGAGTCTGAGATAACAAAATATCCTTGAAGACAACATTTCTGGTGAAGTGCCCATCTTCCCCTTCAATTTTTCCTTCTTTTATCAGGATTTTTGTGTCATTTTGAGATACGCCTCTTGATAATGCCACATATAATTGACCATGGCTGAACACGTGTCATGGAAGATAAATCCCAACATTGGGAATAGTTTGTCCCTGTGCCTTATTTATAGTTATTGCAAAACTCAGTTTAACAGGAAACTGCTTCCTAATAAGCACAAAGGGAAGTCTCGCGCTCTTAGTTGTCTTTAGTTTAATCCTGGGCAAGAAAGCTCTCCTTCCAGCATGATCGCCTGTTATGATTTCTACATCCAACAGATTCATAAATACACCCCGACATAGTAATCGTGAACCATTACAGAGGCCAGATTTAGGGTCAATGTTTTGTAACAACATCAGCGGTGCTCCTTTTTTTACCTTCAGAATATGTGGTGGCAAACCACCTATAGCAATGGAATTTAAGTATTCTTGTTGATATAAGTTTCCTGTATCCCCTTCGACCTCATCAAAAGACAACAAACTTTGCTCTTCACCTAGGAACTGTTCGATAATAATGTCATTTAGTTTCTTAACATCCTCATTTTTTGGTGTTAGTATCGCTCTTTCCACCATATAAGATGCATCCCAACCATGATCTTCTAATTTGGGGAATGTTTGTTGTATAAGTATACGTATCGAACTTTCTCCTTCCCATGGAATTGAAATTTGTTGGGGTACCCTCACATATCATTATCATTTGTAGGTTCAACACCATCTCCTATCCGCATAAGATAGTCGGCAAAATCTCGATCTTGTAATGCACGCATGTTTTGGCGTAGATGCAATACCTTTGTATTAACCTATAGATGAGATTTAATGATACATGCAGAAATCGTTTGTGCCTTAGTCCCTTTTGGAACAACAGGAAGTACGTGGCGGAAATCCCCTCCCATAATCATCACTTTCCCCCCGAATGGAGCATCATAGTCAAGAATATCCTTCAAGGTGCGGTCTAATGCTTCTATAGCATATCTACTTGTCATGGGTGCCTCATCCCAAATGATTGCCGTTGTTTCTCTTATTAGCTTCGCGAGATCAGATTGTTTACTTATTTAGCAAAAGGACCTTTCTTCTGTATTGATGGGTATCTTAAACCGGGAATGTACCGTCCTACCACCGGGTAATAATGTAGTTGCTATACCAGATGAGGATGTCGCTAAGACAATTTGACCCAAATGTCTTAATTTTCCAATTAATGTGCGATAAATGAATGTCTTACCCGTTCCTCCTGGCCTATCCACAAAGAAAACCCGACTATGCTTACGTTGGATAACATCCATAGTGGTATTGTAAGCAAACAACTGGTCATCATTCAACTTCTCAACGAAACTCAAATCTTCAATAGGAACTTGGACTGATAGCTCTTCCTGTATAACTCTTGGAACATGATTACCTTCAGCGGTCTCCAATGATAATTCAAGCAAAGCATAACCTGTGATTTGTTTTCCATGTTGAAGTAATAGGTCATTCAAATCCCTTGATAGCATGTTAGTCAATGATGGCCTATTCACAGTAGATGTTGAAGGATAGTCCTCTACCATGTGGGTGTAAAACTCATCCCACAGGCTTCTTACATCAGTTGGTTCACAAAAGACTAATATAGTAGCAAACAATCTCCGTAAAGCATATGGCATTCGTAGACTTGATGCTTCAAGTAAGCATTCGCGAATACTATTGTCTTGTTCTAAAAAGCCCCATTGCTCGGCTGCTTTTTGGAATGTGGTGTAGCATGTGTTGTTTATTGTGAGCAAGTAATCCCAACTGGTTGGTCCTCTTATATGAGATAATAATACACGCAAATAGAATTTCTCCCTGTCTGAAGGTGACACTATATAGATTCGTCCAATAACTTTCCTTTCTATTCTTCGTTTGACCCATTCTTTATTTCCTTTTTTCCATAAATAGTGTTCTGGAATCTGCCTGTACAGATAACACCTTGCTTGTGGATTTCTCCGGTTCAGGGTAAAGAATTGTGTGAGCATTGTTATGGAGTTACGCGCATCATTTAGTACATCGTCGATTCTTTGATTTGTACGGTAGCGAACTTGATGGTGATTTGGTAGGTGGATTTGTAATCTTTCAACACTTGGATACATTCGGTACATGGTGAATGAAAATATTCTCCATAACGTCTCTGGAGCACAAATCCATCTTGCATCAATATACTGCTCGACCTCATCCATATGAACCTCGATGGCAACTCGATCAGGACCTTTATAGACATATTTATACAGGTACTTGATACTCTTGATACTACTACACACTTCAACATTTATATGACAGTCATACTTTAACATCAACCATGGGTTATAAGGGACCACCCATCTATTATCTATAGATATATGCCTATTCAAAGTTACTGGACCATCATTCCGTCTTCTATACCGTGGATATGAGTCAATACCTTGTCGTGTCTCTTGGATGAACTCTTTTGGGAACCCCTTCTTACATTGGCCATCCTTCATATATGGTGATCTTGGATTCAGTCTACCGCACGGTCCATGAATCATGTGTTTTAGCACCGCGGCATGTAATTGTGGTTCTTCTTCAAATTTTGGTATTTCCGCTCTAACAACGCTATCATATTCTTCTGGGTTACGTAATCTGTTATTAGGTTCCATGATCAGTAGCATATGCACGTGAGGCAATCCTCGTTTTTGGAATTTAGTTACATACATATAACTTTTGACCTTTCCTAAGGCGCCTTTTTTAATTAGATCATGCTTCAATCGCTTGAACTTTGAACGGAAGATTCTTGTCAGCAAGTTTGGACGATCTTGTGGAGTTTGAAATGGGCCAATTTCAGATGATATTTCAATCCATGAAGGATTGCATGTCATGGTAAGAAAAATATCAGATTTGCCGTCGTGAAGCACAATAGCCATACCATCTTCATGCTATTGTGTCATGTCTCGACGGCTACCAATAAATGATGAAGGCAATATGGTTCTCCGTCCGATATTTTCTACAAAGAGTAATTGTACGTGTTGATGGTGTTTGATGTATTCGACATATATTTTTGTATAAATAATTTTGATATTTACTATGAAGAGTACCTGTAGCAGTTTCTCCCACATGCAAAGCATCTTGCAAGCCTTGATGCAATTCAGAGCGAATTTTACTTTGTTGAGTTTGGACCCACCTTAACCTTGCTGCTTTGATCTTGACATAGTTGTCTACAACATATTGTTGTAGTAGTTGTCATGATTTTAGCAATATGAAATAATCATTGGAACGAATCTACAATCCATGAAACAATTAATGACTAATGAAAATTAATTTGTGCAAATTATTATATTTTATAAATCAAAATATTGTAGAAATTACATTATGTACCTGAAGCATGTAACTGTAATATTCTAGACATGTTATAGGTTGTCCTTCATCATTTGTGGTTTCGCGATCCCATCCAAACATTCCATAAGGGAATAATAGAGGATATTGTAATGGATCATAATATCCTGTAGTTTCTTTAACATGTATTAGATTCCCAACATGACTCATCACGATGATATCCCTTTCAGTTGAGATTGATACCGCGTCTCCACCAACACAATTGCTGCGACTTGGGATGCAGTTGGCATATTATACTGTGGTTGATTAGCAGGGCACTCCTTGATGAGTAGACTACAATCATTTACATCTGGACGTTGTGCAAGTTGCCTTAACGCATGCACATATGGATTGCAACCATGGAGCATTTGTTGCAACTTTTGAACAATATTTTTTTGAAGTTGAGGGTTTTCAAGCATCCTGTTTTGTAACTCATGCTCTGTATCGTAGATGTACATTTGCAAGAATCGTGGTCTTGAACCTTCAGTTGGATAGAATCCTCCTATCTTATGATAAATTGCACCTTGAGCACGAAAACTATATATGCCACATTCAGTTGCAGCGACATTCTCATCAATATGTACACCCATTGAAGTGAATGAGAGCACGTGATTGTAACTCCTAATGTGTTGTCTAAAATGTCTTCCTTCGGTTGAACTGTCTGAAAATATTTCTAGCAACTCTGGAGGTGCATCTACTTGTTCTAACGATATCTTCCCACCAGAGCAGCACATGTCACGTGATTCATGATAAAATAATCGTGCATTGCAACGTGTACATGTGCTTGGAGGTGGCAAACAGGAAGCGACCATTGTTGAAGTATTAAGAAAATCTCTAGCACTATTATGTTTTGGTCGGAAATAAAACTGCAAATCTGCGTTTAAAACAAATACATAACAGTTTTTTAAATGTGCATATTATTTTGTTTTTTTAGTCATATAAGGACAATGTTCAAGATCCATTTTCATCAAATTTAGAAATTAAGATCACTGAATTTACATAACAATTTATTTTCAATGTATGAAATTCAATAATATCGTACAAATTACCAAAAATTTATAAATTAATATTTCTGAATGTCCATCACCAACCGTGTACATCACTTGTTCCAGCTTCATGGTCATGTGTTCCTTGAAACCACAATAAAGGCAATATTAGGTTCTGCATTATTTATTGGTGAAAAAAGAATTATTAAATAACAAAAGGTAATAAATTTTTTATGTATAGAGACATTCAAAAGCATTAGAAATGTGGACAGACAGACACGACAGTAGTAATTAATTAATATATAAAATTTAAATATAAAATATCAAAAGGTACAAACCGCCAAAAATTTAAATATTAAAATTTCTAAAAGTCCACAACTAACCATGTCCACCACTTGTTCCAGCTTCATTGTCATGTGTTCCTTGAAACGGTGTTGAGGCAATAATAGGTTCTACATTATTTATTGTTAACAAAAAAATAATTAAATAACATAAGGTTATCAAACTTTTATGTATAGAGACATTCAAAATGAGAATCAGAGATATCACATTTATTTATTACAAATATAGAAACTTTGTTGATAATGATAAGTTTTAAGCTTCCAAATTGTATAGATAATTCATTTTTACTTATTTATAATTTAATAAAAGTTATCTATACTAATATATATTTTGTTGGCAAATTACGATATGTAAGTGTTAATAATTATTTGAAAAGGAATAATAATCAAGTATTAAAATTTTAATATAAAATACTAAATTCAAAGATGGCATAAAATTTCAAGTTTATATTTTCTAAATGTCCATCACTAACCATGTCCGCATCCTGTTTCGGCTTCATGGTCATGTGTTCCTCGAAACCTCGTTGAAGCAATATTAGGATCTGCATGATTTAGTTTTGAAAAAAGAATTATTAAATAACATAAGGTAAGCAAATGATTATATATACGGACATTAAAAAATGAGAATGATAAAATATCACATCATTTGACGAGCAAAAATAGAAACTTTGGTGATAAGAATAAGTTCTAGGCCAGAACTTTATAGATAAACCATTAATATAAATTAATATAGTTGCTAATTACCTTGATGATTAATTTAAATAATATTAATAAATGACTAAATTATTATATACCTTTTCTCATATATATATATATATATATATATATATATATATATATATATATATATATATTATACATGTACTATTTTGTTGATCACCGGTTGATCGTGCAAGACGTCGCATAGTTGTCAATCTCATTGTTCTTGACTTCATAGCAACTATATTCCTTCAACGTCTATAATTTTCTCGTCGTCTAGCTGATTGTTCTTGTCGTTGCTCTGCGGTCATTCTCTGCCTTCTCCTTCTTGTAAATTGCCTCCACATCTCTCGTTGATGCTCTTGAGATCGTTGATTGTTAATATTTTTCATGTCGAAATAAAACCTAATTATTTATAAAAAGGCATTAATTAAATCTTTTAAAATAATTATGTTTTATATTTTTTTAATTAATTTTTTTTACTTATGAAAATAGTTTTACAGAAACTTCAATATGGTAAAGTGATTAAGTAGGAGTTAGCTAAGCACATTACAAAACAATTTAGTAAAATGGCAAAAAACGACCACAATATTATCTGGTGTATTTTTTGAGGCAAATATTTTATAGAAATATTAAAATATTAATGTATTTGCGTTTAAAAAAACTATTGATGTAATGTGAGTTAGTGTTTTTAGTTAAATTGTGTATATC
Source organism: Sophora flavescens (assembly GCA_030762895.1). Classification (NCBI taxonomy): domain Eukaryota; kingdom Viridiplantae; phylum Streptophyta; class Magnoliopsida; order Fabales; family Fabaceae; genus Sophora; species Sophora flavescens. The sequence goes on from CM061067.1 coordinate 19,828,282, forward strand.
TATTTATTCAAAAAAATAAAAATAAGATAAATATACACACATATAGTATATATATATATATATATATATATATATATATATATATATTATTTTTAACTAATTTTATTTTGTGTCTAAAAAGTAAATAAATATCATTTAGATTCAAGCATTTTAAGTTTTTAGTTTACCACCATTTAAAAGAAAAGTTTTAAGTGTACTATTTTTATTGCTACAACTGAGGTATACAATATGGATATTTTAAACTCAGATTAATCAATTTGAAGGGTTGTTTAAATGAATTAAAGATATTTTGTTAACCTTTAAAGCAAATCATGTCATCCAATAATGAATATTTGATTTGGAGGCCATGATAAAGGACAAACTCTAAAAATGTTAATATCATTACCATATCCAATTGTAGTAAATTTCCCATTTAATCCTTGTAAAAAAAATCCCATTTAATCAATAGTAAATGTGAGAAAAACAGTTTTTTTTTAAAGTGAGAGAAATAGTTGAACACCTGGGAAATAGTAGTTGTAATTTTTTGATAGTCTTATTAATGATTTTTGTAACACCCCCCTTGGGCATTACCTTATAAACACGTGCAGAAATAAAATTAAAAGATAATTGACTGGTGCTTTCGGAAAATAATTTATATAGTACATAAGTGTCTGAAATTGGGTATAAAAATTTTGTCACAACTCCACACCTAAGCCTTGATCGGCACACAGACTTACTATAATAGCCTGGCAAGCCTATTTAATTTAAACTAAAAGCTAGTATTTTTACGAAAATTTCGACAGAGTCTCCTCTGTAATTCGGACATCCCCGGTAAAAGAACACCTGCTAAAATAATTACATTTTCATTCCAGAATTTCAGTTACACCAAATACAACCAGGCAGTAATATGCTAAAGAAAAATAGTTATAACAATAAGCTTTACAAGACCAAAAAGAAATAGCTTAGGTTTTTATTCAAAAGATATGCTCTCCGAGCCATAAACATTCCATTTTAAAATAAAGTATCTCTGAGCCATAAACATTCCATTTTAAAATAAAGGCTCTCTGAGCCATACTCATACATAGTTATCAAAATAATCTAAGTCTCAAACTCTAAGTTGGTCATTCTAAAAGTTATTCCTAAGGAAAACTCACGTGATCATTGCACAATCAAGTACCTCAGCAAGCAACTAGATCTAAGTCTCTGAGTGACTTAGAAAGACTCCTCTGCACCATCGGTACTAAAGTACCCAAGGTACAATAGCGAACCAGAAGAAACCTGAAATGTCTGTAAGGGTGAGACGCCAATATATGGTTTTAACACAATAACTAAATGCGCGACACCACATAACACATATACATTTACCACACAAGCATTTATAAGCTAATAGTTTATCAATGGGTTCAACACCCCAAACATCATCGTTTAAAAATTATGCATGACACTTCATATTCATCATCTAATTTTCGTCCTAATCTCATAAGATATCCCAACATAAAATGAGTTGATCAGACTCCATAGCCACACTGGCTAACTTGGCATTCTGCCAACAGGTGCGCAACCTCTTCCCATCCACACAGGCACACAAGGCCAGGCACACAAGGCCAAATGCATTGCTAATGTCCACACTCAGGGTACCAATAGCAAGTAAGATGGGGGCTCCATGTCCTCACTAGGCACATGAGAAAATGCACGTCGTAATTACCTTTCGCCGTTGGTAATTGATGCATTAAACCACAAACCGCAGGCACGTCTGCCAAATGCATGTAAAACACTTTTGTTTTGTTCTTTTCTTTGTGTTCAATCTTTCTTTGTCGAAGCTCAAAATGGCTTACGACTCACATAGTTTTAAAACATCTTTAAAACTTTCATCACAACACAGGACCTCACTGTCCGAGTGCTCAATCACGACACCTCTCGACCGGTGCACCAGTCTTAGGTTCGTGGCACTAAAAAAAACATCTTCAATGTTTCAACACGGTATACCTCACGTATACGGTACAGACCCTCAAAGTCCAAATGACTGAGTCCATCACAACACAGAACCTTAGCAGTACAGAAACATTTTCACGGTTTCGCTCTCATTGTGACTCATAAATTACTTTTACACTAATAAATCATAAAAAATAATAATATTTCTCAAAACTCATTATTTTTCCAAAATAATACTTTCCACAACTATTATATTCCAACGTTTCCCATAAAACATTGAATATAATTTACACAGCTTGTTAAAGCTTTTATCTGATTAGTCGGTTGTGCACTGACCACTGTCAGGCTTCTCAAACAACACTCACAAGCAACATTTAACCACAGTTATCAGAAATATATCACCAGGCAGATCATCAAATAATTTAAAAACAGATCAAACACCGATATTCAGATAACAACACAACATAAACCACATACACAGATAACTACAACCACATGACTTATACAGACTACACTACAAGCAAATGGTTATTGAGAAAAATCCATCCGGCAAACCCCCCTTACCTTTGGAGACAAGTAAAGGATCCTCATCCTAATGCTCACATTAGCTCATATCTACTCCATCAAACAAGCATAGCCGTGTCAAACGTCTCAGAGAGGGAATCCAACAACGCGCAACAACCAGAAATTAAGAAATCAATTACACATGATCAAACACACATTCTAATTTGTTCTAAACACTTAATCTTATTACCAAACAAGGTTATTTTCAAAGAAAATCATGTTTAAAGCTTACGCTTCACAATACCCTTTTAGGAACTTTGTTTTGATTAAAGGATCATGAAAGAGAACTTGGGAATCATCCATTAAGAGTCCTAATTACACTAAATCATAATTAATTTCACAAAAACATACCAAATTCAAATAAAATCAAATTGGGGATTTAGGGCTCCTTAATACAATTTAGGGAAAACTCATTTTAATTAAAGAATAATGAAATTGGTTTAGGGAAACACAAATTCACAGTCCCAATTTCATAAAACGAACTTAAATTTCAAGATTAAAATCTGAAATCAAAGGGTTAGGGTTAGGGTTAGGGTTTCAAAATCAATTTGGGGGTTTCGAATCTAGAAGAGATTAGAGGGTAAAACACTCACCCAAGCTTGAAGGCAGAGGACACAGTGACCAGCCATGGGTACGGCGGCGGCGTCACGCAACTCCGGCGAGGTGGCAGTGGCGGTGGAACACTCCCCTACAACAACCATGATCCATAAAGTGAAGCTAAGCTTCATAAAAAGGAAGAAGAAAGCTTAAAATACTATGAGAATGATGGAACCAGCATGGAGGCGGCGGCGCGTGGTGCTTACCGCGGAGGAGCGACGATTGCACGGCAGCAACACGTGCAAGCGGTGGCACCATTTCATCTCCTCCTCCCTACGTTGAACGACGACCGGCGAGCTTCCTGGTGGTGTGGGCGGCACTGCTATGGTGAGAGGAAGGAGGAAGATGAAGTTGAGGTGGGAGGAAGAAGAAGAAGAGAGAAAGAAGGAGAAAGAAGAAAAAGAAAGAAAGAGAAAAAGAAGACAGCAGAGAAAGAAAAGAGAAAGTGAGGGGTAGGGGTGGGTTTACGGGTTACTTAAAAAGAGAGGAGAGAGGATTTTCATATTTTTGTACTAGTGGGTACAAAATGAGTGATAAATATTAGGCCTAAAATAAACATGTTTTTACTTTTTGGAATCTAAAAATAAAGATTGATAAAGATATGATTTGGAAGTTCAAATTAAAGATTAATAGTTGAACTGATCAACTAAGAAAATACTCGGTCCAAAATTTAATCTCTGATTGATGTCAAACCAGTTTATTTTCAACTCTAAAATTAAATAGAATAGGAATATGAAAATGTTTTTCTCTTAATCATATTATTTAAAATATTTTTCTGTACTGGTAATAATAGTGACAATAACGTAAATTATTGTCTAGTAAGCGTGCATTCACTGAAATAAGTCAGTGCTAACGCACCCAATAAAATAATTTGAAGAGAGTAATTTAATTACTCAAACTAAACCACATAACATAATAAACATAAACATCCAAATAAAATAATTAATCATATGTGTAAAAACTAGGATGTTACATTACTACCCCTCTTAAAAAAATTTCGTCCTCGAAATTTCGTAGCTCAAAACTAAACAGGATGTTGTAATCATACCTTAACTCTAAAATCTTGCTTTGTATTCTCGTTGCTTCATTCCTTTCATCTATAACTCTATAACAGGATCGATTCTTATGCCATTATATTTATCCTTGAGACTTTTCACTACCGCATTATCTCCACTACCTTCGATATTTTACCTTAGTCTATTACAATTTAAAGAACAAAATCAACGCTTAATCTCTTCACTTCTCAATATAGATCCATTAGAAAAACTTTCTCCAATATCTAACTTTCACAGCTAACATCAAAACCAACACTAACTTTACCATAACATCAATTAACCTTCTACTCAAGAGATGCAATCATAGTCTTAGTCCATTTGGGCTTAGTCTACTCTTCTAGTCATATCAAATTCACACTTTTCAAGTCTCCAATCAAAGCGTCATAACATTCCCAAGCTGCACACGATAAACTTTGCGCCAAAAACCTAAGAAATTCAATCTTCTTAATCTTACCACATCCAACATAGTCCGTTCTCTTATGAATTCCTCTCGAATCTTTTGCCTACTTCGATTTCATATCCTTCATTTGCCTCTCATTTTCAATTTGGTTCTCAAGCCCCGTTAGTATCCCTGGTTTAAGAAATTTCCCATGCACATCTACCCCATTTGTCCAAGGAAAATACACAACTCCTAACAATTCCTCCATCTAAAGACATAGCTCTATCACTTATGCAAGGAAGTGCTTGTATCATATCTGCCCTTATCTTATATATTTGCAGCCGAGAAAAGAGATTATAAAACAGAGTTTCTCTAAGGCCATTACCCCTAGGAGTTGCACCAAAACAAAGCCAAGAAATCCAGGTGGACACTCCCCAATGACAATCTTGGATTTAAAATATCCAGTTTCCACTATGGATCATCAACCACATTTACCAGAATAAGACCTCAAAGATTATAAACATTTCACCATAGCTTATCACACTCGAAAGACACAATCAAAACTTAATCACTTTTTGCCTCAAAATTGGTCTGCTAGCAAAACTTCTTCAACACCTTATCCTCACAACGAACATCAAGTTCAACCTTAACTCTATCACATATATCAACTTTCCACCCAAAGCACACAATTATAGTCTTAGTTTCCTTTGGACATATTTCACCACTCCAAATTATATCATAGTCATTTATTTCAATCTTAAAGAATACGATTACATTCCTCCATGCAACTACGACCAAAAGGAATCACTTCAGTTTGAATTATCCAAAACCATAATTCTTAAACTTTTCTAACAACTTAGTTTCACTCAAGAACTCCTCTTTACTATTTCCGTTCAGCTTGAGGAAAACTACCATATATATTTTTCCGTTAATCCTTGGACTCACTAAGTCTACATTAACCCTAAACGTTGATCACTACTCTAAATTCCTTTAATGATATATCTGCCTCGATCATGATAAGGTCCATTGTAATCATCTCACTCATTGATGTTGAACTTAAGGGTCCTCATAGTACCATTCGCATCTATACACTAACGAAACTCCTATCAACTCTGGTTCGTACTACCATAGAGATGACAAAAACTTAGGTACCATACTATCTCCCAACTAACCCGCTAAGGATAGGTCATCTCATTACTTATCCATCCCGCTGAGGATGATTAGTTGGACTTAGCCTCAACTTAGTCCTCCACATTTAAAGCAAACTTTACCGACACACGTTGATAAACTTCCGTTTTTCATCTGAAACAACACTTGAAGATACTCCATGAAGTCTGAACAATCCTCTGATACATTAGTCAGTTCACTAACTCTGCATAGTGGATCTTGACTTGCAAAAAGGGTGTAGACTTCACCAGTCGATCAACGATCACTTGAATTCAAACAAGACTCATGTAGGTCTTCAGAAAACTCATAACAAAGATTCATGGCAATGCCAATATTTTAACAAGGAAGGTCTCAATTGTTAAACTATCCCTTTTTCATTGTACTCGACTAACTCTTACATCTTGATGTAGAGATATCCAACTCATGACTGAGGAGATAGGTCACACATTGACGACATTTGGAAAATAACTAGAACTAAGATGATCAACGACGACAAGTACTTTTGAACCGCAATAAGACATGACCTTGGTGATCATAAAAGAATTTCTCAAGAAAAGAAATTTTTCTTGATTTCACTTTCACATAAGCATAGAAAAGAATGTCACTAATTGAAGGATACCGGAACATCCAGTATGGAAAAAGATCCTTCCATCAGGTTCGTGAGTGTAAAAATGCATGATCAATACACATTTACAAACATGAATATAATAAAGTTCATTCTTCCACAAGAATCTTCCAACGGGTTTAAGGAATCAAAGAGTGAATAATGTCTAATCCAAAGAGGATTAATTCTTATTCTTAGAACAAGGAATTTACCAATTGATGACTTTCACCTCTAACAAAAATAGAAGTGACGAAACTAAGTTTCACCAAGAAACTTCTGCTATCACTAAATTATCTGGGTTATAACTCAAGAAATAGTCATAACCACTTTTCTCAACAAAATGTGAAAGCATCCAGACCAATGGATTCCGTTGAATCAATTCACTCAAATGTCTAATACATCGAGGATTATTTAGAAGTTCATGAGTCCTGACAGACTGCAAATTAAGATCAGAAAATATGTCTGACACATACCAACTTCACCGTTGTGATTATTTAATACAATCATAGGATTTGAGAAATAAATGTCAACTGACAAACAGAAGAGAATCAAAGGGTACAGTGAAGAGTTCCTTAATCACGAGACACTCACCCAAGATCGAAAATCCACTCGATTCGTCTTAGTTCCAACCAATATACAAATCTTTCTAGCCAAGCTTAGTATAACCACCTTGAATTGGGTACAATCCCGGACAACTTAATCAATCAATCAAACATGCAAAGAGTTGATCTTTCTGCATAAACTGAATTGACGACGCAAAACCTTAGATAGGTCATCGCTCCAATCTGGCACTAACTCGTCTTCAAGTCGATCTTTGAGTAGTCGACAACTCCTTGAAATAAATTTGCCAAATCAACTACGCAAGTTAGAGAATACTTATTCATAATTCATTCTTTTACCTAGCTATCAGAAATCCACCCGGTAACACAACCTCCACACAACAATTGGTGCTTCACAAGGAAACACTCGGTCTAACAAACAATTCAGGCCAACGATCTTTCAGTTGAATCGAGTCGTCCAACTCGTTTCAACTTTGTAGGCAACATCCTACACAAAGCGACATAAATATGACTGAATCCAGAAACTAAATCAATCAAAAATCAATGTCCTTTGCTAACCATAAACCTAGAATATTTTCAGAGAACACTCCCGGAAAACCCTTTACACAAGCACCTTGTTTCGAATGTCTGACACGATTCGCAAGGATAATCGAATGTCATATTCGAACCCAAGTAACATTCAAGATCTACAGTCTCCCAGGACATAAAACCCTTGGAAAACCATCAAGAAAACCTATACTTGTGCGTCAACACACATTGCTTCAACAAGAAACAATTCAAACAAGAGCAACCCAGAGATCACACAACAAAAACTTAATAGACTTATTCCCCAAAGATCCTGAAAGACTCTACCAGCTCCGATACCACTATGTAACACCCCTCTTGGGCATTACCTTATAAACATGTGCAGAAATAAAATTAAAAGATAATTGGCTGGTGCTTTCAGAAAATAATTTATATAGTACATAAGTGTCTGAAATTGGGTATAAAAATTTTGTCACGACTCCACACCTAAGCCTTGATCGGCACACAGACTTACTATAATAGCTTGGCAAGCCTATTTAATTTAAACTAAAAGCTAGTATTTTTACGAAAATTTCGACAGAGTCTCCTCTGTAATTCGGACATCCCCGGTAAAAGAACACCTGCTAAAATAATTACACTTTCATTCCAGAATTCCAGTTACACCAAATACAACCAGACAGTAATATGCTAAAGAAAAATAGTTATAACAATAAGCTTTACAAGACCAAAAAGAAATAGCTTAGGTTTTTATTCAAAAGATATGTTCTCCGAGCCATAAACATTCTATTTTAAAATAAAGGCTCTCTGAGCCATAAACATTCCATTTTAAAATAAAGGCTCTCTGAGCCATACTCATACATAGTTATCAAAATAATCTAAGTCTCAAACTCTAAGCTGGTCATTCTAAAAGTTATTCCTGAGGAAAACTCACGTGATCATTCCACAATCAAGTACCTCATCAAGCAACTAGATCTAAGTCTCTGAGTGACTTAGAAAGACTCATCTGCACCATCGGTACTAAAGTACCCAAGGTACAATAGCGAACCAGAAGAAACCTGAAATATCTGTAAGGGTGAGACGCCAATATATGGTTTTAACACAATAACTAAATGCGCGACACCACATAACACATATACATTTACCACACAAGCATTTATAAGCTAATAGTTTATCAATGGGTTCAACACCCCAAACATCATCGTTTAAAAATTATGCATGACACTTCATATTCATCATCTAATTTTCGTCCTAATCTCTTGAGATATCCCAACATAAAATGAGTTGATCAGACTCCATAGCCACACTGGCTAACTTGGCATTCTGCCAACAGGTGCGCAACCTATTCCCATCCACATAGGCACACAAGGCCAGGCACACAAGGCCAAACACATTGCTAATGTCCACACTCAGGGCACCAATAGCAAGTAAGATGGGGGCTCCATGTCCTCACTAGGCACATGAGAAAATGCATGTCGTAATTACCTTTCGCCGCTGGTAATTGATGCATTAAACCACAAACCGCAGGCACGTATGCCAAATGCATGTAAAACACTTTTGTTTTGTTCTTTTCTTTGTGTTCAATCTTTCTTTGTCGAAGCTCAAAATGGCTTACGACTCACATAGTTTTAAAACATCTTTAAAACTTTCATCACAACACAGGACCTCACTGTCCGAGTGCTCAATCACGACACCTCTCGACCGGTGCACCAGTCTTAGGTTCGTGGCACTAAAAAAAACATCTTCAATGTTTCAACACGGTATACCTCACGTATACGGTACAGGCCCTCAAAGTCCAAATGACTGAGTCCATCACAACACAGAACCTTAGTACACCGACGTCTCGGTTACTAAGTTCCACACCACTTTCAACACTGTTGAATTAACTTTTGATTTTCATAAATTCTTTTCCAAATTGGAAATTCATTAATAAAATCCTTAAATAATAAAACTTAGTTTTCACAAAGGTGAGTCACTTGAGGTTTTAACTTTCTTAAAATATGTACTGCCGTTTCAAAACTCTTGCCTTCTACACTTTTCCAAATCTACCATCAATTATGACTTTTAAAGCTTTTTAAGCCAAAACTTAGCTTTTTTCACTTAAACAATTTTTTAAATCATCATTAACTTCTTTTCAACAATTAATTTCATAAAATAACTTTGTATAATATTGCAAACTTTTTTACATAAAAATTAGCAGTACATAAACATTTTCACGGTTTCGCTCTCATTGTGACTCATAAATTACTTTTACACTAATAAATCATCAAAAATAATAATATTTCTCAAAACTCATTATTTTTCCAAAATAATACTTTCCACCACTATTATATTCCAACGTTTCCCATAAAACATTGAATATAATTTACATAGCTTGTTAAAGCTTTTATCTGATTAGTTTGCCAGTGCAATCGACCACCATCAAGCTTCTCAAACAACACTCACAAGCAACATTTAACCACAGTTATCAGAAATATATCACCAGGCAGATCATGCATCATAGCAATATAATATCCAACTACAAATAATCAAATAATTTAAAAACAGATCAAACACCGATATTCAGATAACAACACAACTTAAACCACATAAGCAGATAACGACAACCACATGACTTATACAGACTACACTACAAGCAAATGGTTATTGAGAAAAATCCATCAGACAAGCCCCCCTTACCTTTGGAGACAAGTAAAGGATCCTCGTCCTAATGCTCACATTAGCTCATATCTACTCCATCAAACAAGCATAGCCGTGTCAAACGTCTCAGAGAGGGAATCCAACAACGTGCAACAACCAGAAATTAAGAAATCAATTACACATGATCAAACACACATTCTAATTTGTTCTAAACACTTAATCTTATTACCAAACAAGGTTATTTTCAAAGAAAAACATATTTGAAGCTTACGCTTCACAATACCCTTTTAGGAACTTTGTTTTGATTAAAGGATCATGAAAGAGAACTTGGGAATCATCCATTAAGAGTCCTAATTACACTAAATCATAATTAATTTCACAAAAACATACCCAAATTCAAATAAAATCAAATTGGGGGTTTAGGGCTCCTTAATACAATTTAGGGAAAACTCATTTTAATTAAAGAATAATGAAATTGGTTTAGGGAAACACAAATTCACAGTCCCAATTTCATAAAACGAACTTAAATTTCAAGATTAAAATCTGAAATCAAAGGGTTAGGGTTAGGGTTAGGGTTTCAAAATCAATTTGGGGGTTTCGAATCTAGAAGAGATTAGAGGGTAAAACACTCACCCAAGCTTGAAGGCAGAGGACACAGTGACCAGCCATGGGTACGGCGGTGGCGTCACGCAACTCCGGCGAGGTGGCAGTGGCGGTGGAACACTCCCCTACAACAACCATGATCCATAAAGTGAAGCTAAGCTTCATAAAAAGGAAGAAGAAAGCTTAAAATACTATGAGAATGATGGAACCAGCATGGAGGCGGTGGTGCGTGGTGCTTACCGCGGTGGAGCGACGATCGCACGGCAGCAACACGTGCAGGCGGTGGCGCCATCTCATCATCTCCTCCTCCCTACGTTGAACGACGACCGGCGAGCTTCCTGGTGGTGTGGGCGGCACTGCTATGGTGAGAGGAAGGAGGAAGATGAAGTTGAGGTGGGAGGAAGAAGAAGAAGAGAGAAAGAAGGAGAAAGAAGAAAAAGAAAGAAAGAGAAAAAGAAGACAGCAGAGAAAGAAAAGAGAAAGTGAGGGGTAGGGGTGGGTTTACGAGTTACTTAAAAAGAGAGGAGAGAGAATTTTCATATTTTTGTACTAGTGGGTACAAAATGAGTGATAAATATTAGGCCTAAAATAAACATGTTTTTACTTTTTGGAATCTAAAAATAAAGATTGATAAAGATATGATTTGGAAGTTCAAATTAAAGATTAATAGTTGAACTGATCAACTAAGAAAATACTCGGTCCAAAATTTAATCTCCGATTGATGTCAACCCAGTTTATTTTCAACTCTAAAATTAAATAGAATAGGAATATGAAAATGTTTTTCCCTTAATCATATTATTTAAAATATTTTTATGTACTGGTAATAATAGTGACAATAACGTAAATTATTGTCTAGTAAGCGTGCATTCTCTGAAATAAGTCAGTGCTAACGCACCCAATAAAATAATTTGAAGAGATTAATTTAATTACTCACACTAAACCACATAACATAATAAACATAAACATCCAAATAAAATAATTAATCATATGTGTAAAAACTAGGATGTTACAATTTTAAGTGTAATATTATTATTAACATTCGTATAGATTATTAGGAGAATGCAAATCAGTGTCGGACATTAGTTAACAAAAAAAAATGAAATTTTGCATTAGAACTGTTGTTCTAAGAATTTTGAAAAGTATTATCTTTAGTTTTCCAATGATAACTTGATTTTATTGGATCCATTATCTAGTGTGTTTAGGACACTGGTTAGCAAAACTATTATCTTCTATCTATATAATAATACATCAGAATATACATAAATTTGAAACCTATATATAACGTGTATGTCTGACCGTATTTCTAATACTTGTACACAATATATTTTTGGGTGCTTATATGTTTGAATACTTTGGTTAAATTAATTATTTCATTGGATGCAAATTAAGGGGTTACCTCGGAACAATATTGAGAATACTACTTTTTCTTATTAAAATGTATAAGGTAATATTTTGCAATAAATTTTTTCAAAACAAAAAATTTTTTGATTAAAAATAAAAAATAGATGTTTTTGTTCACGTATATCATATGTAACAGTTACAACAAATAATTTTTATACAAAAAAAAGTTAAAACCAATAATTGATATTTTTTGTTGACAAAAACTAATAATTGATATTGGTAATGATTGTTATATAATGTAGTCTGAACCATGATTTTGATATAATTATTTAATATTATTGTTAATTTTAATAAGATATTATCAATGATTTTTTTTTGCCAATCTTATTAATGATTTTAAGTGTACTATCTTTATTGATACAATTTAGCCTTACAATATATAGGTGCAGTAGAATAATTACATATTTAAATGATCTAAATATTTGGTTATTGAATACTGTTGTGTATGTGCTTTCTTGCTCCCCTTGTGAATTTGTGTTTTGGGTGACATTCTTAAAGTGCGTCTATGCAAATCAATACAAAATATTTAGAGAGACAAAGTTTATTGTAAAAAAAAAAAAAACTAAATCACTGATTTAGAAAGTGTGAAGGTGAACGTAGGTGCAATAGATCAAAAGGGAAGAGGTAGTAAAAAGTTGCATACCGGAACGATCAAATGACAATGACAAACAACGTTGTTTTCTGATGGAGAAAGTGAAGGTTTGAGAAAGTGTAGAATTGAGATTTTTAATTCAATTGCATCTGTTATAGAGTGAGGGATTGAGCAGTATGTTTGAATATATAGGAAAAAGGCTTATCCAATATCTCTTTGCAGTTGTTATATTTTGAACTGGTTTTGCTCTTTTTATGTTAGTTATCGTTTTAGAATTTTGCATCAATTCTGTTTAGTTTTATATTAAAAAATTAAATATAAAAAATTGCGTCAGTTTTGATAACCAACACTAAAAAATTTACGTCATTTTTACGTGTTGGGTAAGTTAGATTAGTCATTTTTTGTATTTATGTCAACTGCCATTTATTGTAAAGTTTGTAGGGTTAATTTTTTAATATTAAAAACTTGACACCAAAAACAGTTTTTTTATATCTCTCCCATTATATATACTAGCGGCAAGACAGGCACTCACGTGCCTGTCTGGCCACATTTATAATGCTTTTACTCGTCTTTGTTGTATAGATTTATCCACCTTAAAATGTGTCGTAATAATATAAACACACATTATTTACATCACCGCGTTAATAATATCAAGTTACAAATAAATGTAAAAATAAATAAGATACATATTCTAATAAAAAACAAATCCAAGGTACCAAATATAATTTAGTTACAGCTATTATTTGACATCGACATCTCAGCATTTAGATTTATAAGGAAATTAAGTGTGGATCGATTTTCAGGAGCTTTTTGCATTTCCCTGTATTACAAACAAAATAAATTTATAATGTTAATTTTTGTTAGATAAAAAGTAACAAAGCATATAAAATTAAAAAAAGAAAAACATAATTTACTTCTAATAGTTGCTTACCTTGTCACGATTGTCAAAAAATCTTCATACTTTTTATCATCTTTAATGTTTTCTTGTTTAATAAACTACAAAATAAATAAAAAATGTAAGACAAAAATTTGGAACATTCATTATCACAATCATTCATAACAAATATAATGTATTATTAAAAGAACATATTACATCCTTAAGTAAGACCATTTTTTGTTCCAAATGTATTGAGCTATCACGACTTCTTGTGTTTGGTAATGTAGCTTCAAGTTTCCTAATAATTTTTGTTAAAAAAAGATAGTATTTTAATAAATTGTGAAAATAATAAAACTTATTATATAGAAAATATGTATAGTATCATTTCGAATACAATACATAATACATTACCTTTCTAACCTTTGAGCCCACAATTCTCTTTTTACCATGTTCCATAGCTGAGTCTTATCTGTTGTTACTGTGGAACCCCACCCAAAAGAATATATCTTTAGATGATGTACCTGATTATCGAAAGATTAGAATATCGGTTTTTTATACAACGTCATAATATGAAGTATTCTAATATAATTATATAATGCACCTTGTTGTCAACTGGGCATAAAGATGCGATTGACCGCTCAGCCTTGAATATTTTCCATAGTTTTTCAAAGTCGTGATCCTATCATTTTGTTAGTCGAATTGTTAATAGATTGATATGGAAAAATGTTTAAATAAAAGTTGTTCACATGAACCTACCTGCTTGTCACAGCACTTGCCCGAAATATTTGTCATCATCTCTTGTAATAAACGGTAGCACTCCTTGAACTCTAGGTCAACTGTACATTTTAAATTTAAATGATGATTTTTGGTTGTTCTGGATAATATTAGTGTAATTCATTATATGTATAGACGATTTAATAAATTTAAAAATACAATACCAGAGTCCGAGATAACAAAATATTCTTGAAGACAACATTTCTGGTGAAGTGCCCATCTTCCCCTTCAATTTTTACTTCTTTTATTAGGATTTTTGTGTCATTTTGAGATACGCCTCTTGATAATGCCACATATAATTGACCATGACTGAACACATGTCATGGAAGATAAATCCCAACATTGGGGATAGTTTGTCCATGTGCCTTATTTATAGTTATTGTAAAACTCAATTTAACTGGAAACTGCTTCCTAATAAGCACAAAGGGAAGTCCCAAGCTCTCGGTTGTCTTTAGTGTAATCCTGGGCAAGAAGGCTCTCCTTCCAACATGGTTGCCTGTTATGATTTTTACATCCAACAGGTTCATAAATACACCCCGACATAGTAATCGTGAACCATTACAGAGGCCATATTTAGGGTCAATGTTTCATAACAACATCAACGGTGCTCCTTTTTTTACCTTCAGAATATGCGGTGGCAAACCACCTGGAGCAATGGAATTTAAGTATTCCTGTTGATATAAGTTTCTTGTGTCCCCTTTAACCTCATCAAAAGACAACAAACTTTGATCTTCACCTGGGAAATGTTCGATAATAATGTCATTTAGTTTCTGAACATCCTTATTTTTTGGTGTTAGTATCGCTCTTTCCGCCATATAAGATGCATCCCAGCCATGATCTTCTAATTTGGGAAATGTTTGCTGTATAAGTATACGTATCGAACTTTCTCCTTCCCATAGAATTGCAATTTGCTGGGGTACCCTCACCATATCATTATCCTTTGTAGGTTCAACACCATCTCCTATCCGCATAAGATAGTCGGCAAAATCTCGATCTTGTAATGCTCGCATGTTTTGGCGTAGATGCAATACATTTGTATTAGCCCATAGATGAGATTTAACGATACATGCAGAAATCGTCTGTGCCTTAGTCCCTTTTGGAACAACAGGAAGTACTTGACGGAAATCCCCTCCCATAATCATCACTTTCCCCCCGAATGGAGCATCACAGTCAAGAATATCCTTCAAGGTGCGGTCTAATGCTTCTATTGCATATCAACTTGTCATGGGTGCCTCGTCCCAAATGATTTCTGTTGTTTTTCTTATTAGCTTCGCGAGATTAGTGATAAGCCTCTGGCTCATCTAGTTTTATAGCTAGTATGACCAGGGTTTTGCGCAAATTATATCGTATTTTCACCCAAATTAGATTAGATTGTCCTCAAGCAAGGTTTTGAGTCTCTAGAGTAGTTTTAAGTTAATTTAGCTAGTTTTAAGTCAAAATAATACACTTATGCTTATTTCCTTGTTTTCAGGTTAAGTAGAAGTTGAGAAAATAAAGAACAGGGGATTCGCCCCGCGAAGGACTCGCTCGCCACGCGACCCCGAAGCCTGACTGTTCCAAGAAATTGCTAAGTCTCTGGGTCGCCTCGCGAAGAAGGTCTCGCCCCGCGAGTCTTCCAAACCTGAAAAAGTCAGAGACGATCACGGCTTGCCCGTGTTGAAGGTCATGGCCGTGGCAGTTTTGAAGCTGAAGAGTCTCGCCTCGCGAGAATCCCTTCGCCTCGCGAATCTGAAAGTCAGAGAGCATCACGGTTAGGCCCTGATGGCCATCACGGGCGTAAGGAGGAAACTCTTCATATCCTCGCCTCGCGAGCGACACTTCGCCTCGCGAGAATGCCAAGGGTTGCTGACAGTTCATGAAATTCGCCTCGCGAATGTTTGTTCGCCTCGCGAGCCATTTGAATTCTGATTGTGTATAAAAGGCTGTTCTGAACATTTTGTAAAGATTTTTGCTACTTCAACTTTCTGATATACATTTTTCTCTGCGATTTCATTTTTTGCCATGGAGCACTAAGTCCTAGGATTAGTCTACTGTTTGAGGATCCTATATACTTGAGGTTATGTAATCCCTATTTTAATTGCTTTTCCCTTTTCAATACCATATTTCATATTTCTGTTTGTTATTTCAGGAGTGTGTAATATTGTATTGATTTGTTTCAGTGATGTTAATTTCCTATACATAATCGCGTTTGTTAATTCGCGTGTGTTCATTCATGATCGTTCGATCATGAGCGCTTAATCCCGTTTGTTATTTCGGGAATAGGAATTTGCATCCATAGTAGCAATTACGTTGTTAGTTGTTACTGTAACTGAAAGGGGATTAGAATCTGCTTAGGGCTTGGGATTGCATTAACCAAGGATAGTTGGGAATTCTTGACAGTAGATTAATCGTTGTTTGATATTTGATAATCTCTCTTCAACTGCCCTGTTTTTAATTGCTCTGTTTTGTTTGTTTCTTATTTGCACTCCAATCCAAACCCCCCCCAAAACTGATTTTTGTGTAAGATAATATTCTCAGAGTCCTTGAGAGACGACATCCGAGTTGTCGCACTATACTACAGTTTTAAACCCGCTCGTCCTTTTTGGCGCGTGCACGACAGCGCGACCAAAAAATTGGCGCCGTTGCCGGGGATTCTGAGTTGTTATTTTTCGCAATTTATTTTTATTTTATTTTCTTTTCTTTCTTTTATTTTCTGTTCTGTTTTGAATTGGTCTGGCTACTAGGTCTCATTGCCCTGAACTGTGTAATTTTGACCCGGAAATTGAAAGAACATTGCATACACTCCGTAGGGAATTGCGGGCTAGCACTAGTAGTAATTCCAATTTTAAAACTGCTTTTGAAAACATGGGAGCCCAGAGGACATTAAGGCAGCTTGCTGCCCCTGATGTCAACTATAATGGATTATGTATTTCTTATCCTGGTGCTGACACCCCTTTTGAACTGAAATCTGGTTTTATTCACCTGTTGCCCAAGTTTAATGGTCTTGCAGGTGAGGATCCACACAAGCACTTGAAAGAATTCCAAGTTGTATGCTCCACAACCTCGAGAGCAGAGGGAGTCACTAAGGACAGTATCAAGCTGAAGGCTTTTCCATTTTCACTCCAGGGAGCTGCAAAGGATTGGCTATTTTACCTTGAGCCTAACTCCATCACAACTTGGAATGATTTGAAGAGGGTGTTCCTAGAAAGGTATTTTCCTGCTTCAAGAGCTGCTTCCATAAGGAAAGAGATATGTGGCATCAGGCAAGGGAACGAGTCACTAGCTGAGTACTGGGAAAGGTTCAAACATTTGGTATCTAGTTGCCCCCAGCATCAAATTTCTGAACAACTCCTGATCCAATACTTTTATGAAGGATTGTTGCCTATGGATAGGAACCTGTTGGATGCTGCTAGTGGGGGAGCATTAGTTGATAAGACCCCAGCTGCTGCTAAGCAACTTATTGAGAACATGTCGTTGAATTCCCAGCAGTTTTCTACAAGAAGAAATTCAGTTGATCCAAGAGGTGTGCATGAGATTCATAGTTCATCTTCTAACCAGGCCGCCCTTGAGAATAGATTGGATGAGCTGACCTCCTTTGTAAGACAGTTGGCAATAGACAAGGTTCAGCCGGCAAAGTTATGTAGCATGTGCAATGCACCTGAGCATCCATTTGATCCATGCCCAATCCAGAGAGAAGAGTTTGTCAGAGAAGTACCTCAGGCTTATGCAGTGAACCCCTATAATCAAGGAGGCAGTCAGAATCGGTGACAAGATTCCGCACCTCTCTACCAATAGGTACCATCCTAGCTGGAGAAATCACCCTAATCTGCGGTATGGGAATTCTTCCCAACAACAGCCGATGGCACCTCAGAATCATCCTCCAGTGACCACTTCTGCACCTTCTGGACCATCATTAGAAGACTTGGTAAGGCAAATGGCTGCATCTAGTGTACAGTTTCAGCAGAGGACAGATGCTAGTATTCAAGATTTGAGGACACAGATTGGACAGTTGGCTACATCCATGAATAGCATACAACAAGGTCAAGGGACAAACCAGCTGCCTGCACAGCCAGTGATAAATCCTAATGCCTCCAACCCTAATGTGAGTGTCATCTCTCTGAGATCTGGAAAGGTTGTTGAGGCCACTTCTGGAAAGGATGAAGATACTGTTGAGGCTACTCCTGAGCCTACTGTTGAGGCTACTCCTGAGCCTGTGGTTGAAGTTGAAACTGAAAGAGTGTATAGACCACCCATTCCATTCCCACATAGAATTCAGAAAAATTTGAAGATGGGTGGTGAGAATAAAGAGAAGGAGATTCTTGATGTTTTCAGAAAAGTAGCTGTTAATATTCCACTGTTGGATGTGATCAAGCAAGTGCCCAGATATGCTAAATTTCTGAAGGACCTATGCACTAACAAGAGGAAGATGAAGACTAATGAGAGGGTTGACTTGGGCATGAATGTCTCGGCGCTTATCCAGTCAAGAATAGAGAGAGTTGCCTCTATAGCCCCTAACCAAGTACTGCCACAAAAGTGCAAGGATCCAGGCACCTTCACTATCCCATGCACTATTGGGGACAAGAAGTTTGAGAACTGTATGTTGGACTTGGGAGCATCAATCAATGTCATGCCTACCTCCATCTTTAATAACCTTGATCTGGGGCCATTGCAAGATACAGTGTCTTACCATCCAGTTGGCTAACAGGACCAGTGCCCGACCCATGGGGATGGTAGAGGATGTCCTAGTGCAAGTTGATGATTTGATATTCCCTGCGGATTTCTATATCCTAGATATGGCAGGAGAGACTCAGTCCAGTAGATCACCCATAATCTTGGGGAGACCGTTCATGATGACATCCAAGACCAAGATTGATGTTTATGATGGGACTATGTCCATGGAGTTTGGTGGTATTGTGGCCAAATTCAAGATTTTTGATGCTATGAAGCACCCAGTAGAGGAGCACTCTGTATTCCACTTAGAGTTGCTGTCTGAACTCATTGAGGACACTCATGATGACCTTATTTCTGATTTTCCTGTTATTTCTGGTTTTGATGATGTATATACTTGTACTAACTGCACTAACACTAACCCATGTTCTGTTTGTTCTGAGTTTTTGGATTTAACCTTGCAGGGTGAGGATGATAGTGATAGTGATAATGAGAGTGGAGTCATCAACTCAGCAGAAATCCTTGACCCTATGGCTGCTCCCGATGGCACCATCTCGTTGAGCAGCCCACCTCCTTTGGAACTCAAACCACTTCCCGAGAACTTAAAGTATGCCTACTTGGGGAGGGATGCAACATTGCCATCATCATTTCCTCCACCTCACCTCGATCGGGAAGCCAAGCTTTTAGAAGTTCCGAGGAAGAACAAGAAGGCCATTGGGTGGACATTGGCCGATATTCCCGAATTAGCCCCTCCGGATGCATGCACAGAATTTTCTTCGGAGGATGGGGCTAAGCCATCGAGGTGCCCAAAGGCGACTTAACCCACCGATTCCGGATGTGGTAAAGAAAGAGGTGACCAAGCTTCTACAGGCAGGTATTATCTATCCCATCTCCGATAGTTCTTGGGTAAGTCCTGGTTCAGGTTGTACCAAAGAAGTCCGGTCTAACAAAGAGTTAGGAATGAGAATAATGAACTTGTGCCTACTAGAGTCCGAGAATAGTTGGAGAGTTTGTATAGACTTTAGGAAGCTAAACCAGGCCACCCGAAAGGATCATTTTCCTTTGCCGTTCATAGATCGGATGCTAGATCGGTGCTGGGCTGGTCATCCCATTATTGTTTTCTAGATGGCTTTTCCGGTATTTCCAGATTCATATTGCCCCTGAGGATCAGGAAAAGACCACCTTCACGTGCCCCTTCGGTACGTTTGCTTATAGGAGGATGCCATTTGGCCTCTGTAATGCTCCTGGCACCTTTCAAAGATGCATGCTTAGTATTTTCTCTGATTTTATTGAAAATTGCATAGAGGTGTTTATGGATGATTTCACTGTGTATGGCTCCTCTTTTGATGCTTGTTTGCATAGTTTAGATCTAGTTCTTCAGAGATGCATTGATACTGATTTGGTTCTGAATTATGAGAAATGTCATTTCATGGTAGAACAGGGGATAGTATTGGGTCATGTAATTTCCAAAGAGGGTATTTCTGTGGATCCTGCAAAAATAAATGTAATTGCTTCATTGCCTTACCCATCTTGCGTACGCGAGATACGTTCCTTTCTTGGACATGCAGGTTTCTACAGGCGCTTTATAAAGGACTTCAGCAAGATAGCACTACCATTGTCAAATCTGCTGAAAAATGATGCCCTGTTCCAGTTTGATGAAAAGTGCAAAGAGTCATTTGACTATCTGAAGAAGGCGTTGACTTCTGCCCCTGTCATCCAGCCCCCAGACTGGACACTCCCGTTTGAAATGATGTGTGATGCCTCAAATTTTGCTGTGGGGGCAGTTCTGGTACAAAGGGTGGGCAAGGTTGCCCATGTAATTCACTATGCTTCTAGGACCCTAGATGCCGCACAGGCAAATTACACAACCACTGAGAAAGAGCTGCTAGCTATTGTATTTGCACTTGACAAGTTTAGGTCTTATTTGCTAGGTTCTAGGGTGACTGTTTTTACTGACCATGCAGCTTTGAAATATCTGCTGAAGAAGCCAGAAGCTAAGCCAAGACTGATCAGGTGGATGCTCTTGCTCCAGGAATTCAATGTGGAGATAAAGGATAAAAGTGGAGCTGAAAATCTGGTAGCAGATCATTTGAGCAGGATAGCAAGGGATGAGGATCTTTTTCCCATCCAAGATGATTTCCCTGATGAGAGATTGTTGCATATGTATGGGGTAACCCCCTGGTTTGCTGACATTGTAAATTTTCTAGTTGCTGGTGTTGTTCCTGCAGGTACAAGCAGACAAAAGTTCCACAAGCTGAAGAGCGATGCAAAGTATTATGTGTGGGATGACCCCTATCTGTGGAAGTTTTGCAGTGACCAAGTCATTCGGAGGTGTGTACCCGATCATGAGACGGAGTCCATCCTGCATTTCTCACATGCCTCTCCAGTCGGAGGACACTTTGGACCTCAAAGGACAGCAAGAAAAGTCCTGGACTCTGGGTTTTATTGGCCCACACTTTTTAGGGATTCATATGAGGTATATAAAAGTTGTAAAGAATGTCAAATAACAGGCCCGGCAATCACTCGTAGGAGTGAGATGCCCCAACAGCCCATGCTCTTTTGTGAAGTTTTTGATGTGTGGGGGATGGACTTCATGGGTCCCTTCCCTCCTTCTTTTGGTTTTGTATATATTTTGTTGGCTGTAGATTATGTTTCAAAGTGGGTGGAAGCAATCCCCACTAGGACTAACGATGCTCAGATTGTTTCAAAATTTGTTAGGTCCAACATCTTTTGCAGGTTTGGCATACCCAAGGCCATCATCAGTGACCAGGGCACACATTTTTGCAACAGAACCTTGGAGGCCTTACTCAGAAAATATGGGGTTGTACATAGAGTGTCTACTGCTTACCACCCCCAAACCAATGGCCAAGCTGAAATATCCAACAGGGAGATCAAGCAAATTATGGAGAAGATGGTGCAGCCTAATAGAAAGGAATGGAGCCGCCGTCTGGAAGACGCACTGTGGGCACAAAGGACTGCTTTCAAGACCCCTATAGGAATGTCCCCATTTCGGCTAGTTTTTGGTAAGGCATGTCACCTCCCGGTGGAGGTTGAGCATAGAGCATATTGGGCAGTTAAGTGTTGTAATATGGACATGAATAAATCTGGTGTTGAAAGAAAGCTACAGTTGCAGCAACTTGAGGAGCTTAGGCTTGAAGCCTATGAAAGCTCCAAGATTTATAAAGAAAAGACAAAACAATTTCATGATAGAATGATTGTTAGGAAAGAATTTTTTGTGGGCCAGCTAGTATTATTGTTTAACTCCCCTTTGAAATCGATGGTGGGAAACTTAGGTCCAAATGGGATGGCCCCTTTGTCATTACTAATGTGTTTCCTTATGGTGCAGTAGAGATTACACGTGCAGGTACACACAAGC
The DNA here is from genome assembly GCA_030762895.1 of Sophora flavescens. Taxonomy (NCBI): domain Eukaryota; kingdom Viridiplantae; phylum Streptophyta; class Magnoliopsida; order Fabales; family Fabaceae; genus Sophora; species Sophora flavescens. The sequence continues at coordinate 19,850,551 of CM061067.1, forward strand.
CCTTCAAGGTTAATGGGCAGAGGTTGAAGCCATTCCATGGTGTGGATGCTGCTGACCCTGCGGATGCTAATGTTGAGGAGCTATCTTTGGATGCTCCAACCTACACTGATGCTTGATCAGGGAGTTTCTTTTCCTTTCCCTCACTCTGATTGTAAAGTCTGTTGTTGTTCATTGGGGACAATGCATGTTTTAAGTGTGGGGGAGGGAACTAGTTGTAGTTTTTCTCTTCTTTGAATAAAGTTTTCTTTTCTTTGAATAAAGCTCCTGAATAATTTGAGAAGCTCAGGAGCATTTGTGTGTTAAGTTTTTAGTTGGCAAGTTTGCTAGATTTTGATTGATGTTGCACAGATTGCTTGCATGATTGATATGTAATGATTTCCCCTAGGCTGAAAAACTTGAAAAATTTTGTGATTCCCATGTGAAATTGAAAACTGAACTTTGGGATTTTGTTATGATAGCATGATGAATGATAAGTTTGGGGTGATAGGAAGCACACACTAGGGATAGTATCTCTTTCAAACAATTTGCATGAATGTCCAGGTGAGGTTTTGAGCCTCCAACATGTTTCAAACTGTGTGTAAATCGCTTTCAAGTTGCACTTCCCTGGATTTGATTGAATCTCTTTTTGGTTTGCATGATTATATGTGTGTAGCAAATGATTTAGGCATTTTCCTTGTAAATAGCTACTTGGCCTGAATAAACCAATTCCTAATGCATGTTCCCTAGTTAGCCCTTTTGAGCCTATTAGCCTGTTAGTTCTTGATAACCTAATGTTATTAAGCCCAAATATCTGGAAAACTATGTTAGCCCGATCTTAGGATTAGGAGAGCATGTAATCTTGGAATGGGTGCAAGAAACCAAAGTTTGGGGTGGCTACTCGGTGCAATGTGTTGTTTGGGATTGAAAAAAAAAAAAGAGAAAAGAAAAGAAAAACAAAAACAAAAAAAATAAAAGTACAAAAATGCAAAAAAAAAAAAAGAAATAAAAAGAGCTGTAGCCACCCAGAAGTGTAAATAAAAAAAAATAATAATAAAGAAAGGGACTTGAGTGAATTGCAAGGTGTAAATATAGTTCATGCTCTCTTAGTTCCTAGGGTCTTCAGCTTAGTTCCTTTTGTATATCCTACCCTTAGCCAGGCCCCATTACAACCCAATAAAGACCTTTTGATGTTGCTTGCATGTTTTCTGTGGGAGCCATTTTGAGATGAAAAGCAAATTTTTGGGAAGTGTACTTGAAAAGTGAAACTGAGTGCAAATTGTTAGCCTGACATAAACTGAGTGACTGAGTGAACAACTAATGCCCTTGTGAGGAAGGCAGTTGTTTGGATTTGGTGATCTCCCTCTTGTGTGTGACTTAGATCCCCTGCTTAGATTTCTGATTGTTTTCATGATGAAACTCTCAATTGTTTGGAATAAATGAATGTGGGGATTGTTCTGTTTGAAAAGGGGGAAACAATGAGGAAAAACTGTTTTTGATGTATTGCTTGAATGTGTGCAATGTTGATTGAATCTTTTGAGCTTGCCAGGTCTTGAGTCTTTTTGTTTTTTGAGTCTTAGTTTGCTTGGGGACAGGCAAAGTTTAAGTTTGGGGTATTTTGATCAGCCTCTGGCTCATCTAGTTTTATAGCTAGTATGACCAGGGTTTTGCGCAAATTATATCGTATTTTCACCCAAATTAGATTAGATTGTCCTCAAGCAAGGTTTTGAGTCTCTAGAGTAGTTTTAAGTTAATTTAGCTAGTTTTAAGTCAAAATAATACACTTATGCTTATTTCCTTGTTTTCAGGTTAAGTAGAAGTTGAGAAAATAAAGAACAGGGGATTCGCCCCGCGAAGGACTCGCTCGCCACGCGACCCCGAAGCCTGACTGTTCCAAGAAATTGCTAAGTCTCTGGGTCGCCTCGCGAAGAAGGTCTCGCCCCGCGAGTCTTCCAAACCTGAAAAAGTCAGAGACGATCACGGCTTGCCCGTGTTGAAGGTCATGGCCGTGGCAGTTTTGAAGCTGAAGAGTCTCGCCTCGCAAGAATCCCTTCGCCTCGCGAATCTGAAAGTCAGAGAGCATCACGGTTAGGCCCTGATGGACATCACGGGCGTAAGGAGGAAACTCTTCATATCCTCGCCTCGCGAGCGTCACTTCGCCTCGCGAGAATGCCAAGGGTTGCTGACAGTTCATGAAATTCGCCTCGCGAATGTTTGTTCGCCTCGCGAGCCATTTGAATTCTGATTGTGTATAAAAGGCTGTTCTGAACATTTTGTAAAGATTTTTGCTACTTCAACTTTCTGATATACATTTTTCTCTGCGATTTCGTTTTTTGCCATGGAGCACTAAGTCCTAGGATTAGTCTACTGTTTGAGGATCCTATATACTTGAGGTTATGTAATCCCTATTTTAATTACTTTTCCCTTTTCAATACCATATTTCATATTTCTGTTTGTTATTTCAGGAGTGTGTAATATTGTATTGATTTGTTTCAGTGATGTTAATTTCCTATACATAATCGCGTTTGTTAATTCGCGTGTGTTCATTCATGATCGTTCGATCATGAGCGCTTAATCCCGTTTGTTATTTCGGGAATAGGAATTTGCATCCATAGTAGCAATTACGTTGTTAGTTGTTACTATAACTGAAAGGGGATTAGAATCTGCTTAGGGCTTGGGATTGCATTAACCAAGGATAGTTGGGAATTCTTGACAGTAGATTAATCGTTGTTTGATATTTGATAATCTCTCTTCAACTGCCCTGTTTTTAATTGCTCTGTTTTGTTTGTTTCTTATTTGCACTCCAATCCAAACCCCCCCCCCCCCCCCAAAAACTGATTTTTGTGTAAGATAATATTCTCAGAGTCCTTGAGAGACGACATCCGAGTTGTCGCACTATACTACAGTTTTAAACCCGCTCGTCCTTTTTGGCGCGTGCGCGACAGCGCGACCAATTAGATTGTTTACTTATTGAGCAAAAGGACCCTTCTTCTGTATGGGTATCTTAAATCGGGAATGTGCCGTCCTACCACCGGGTAATAACGTAGCTGCTTTACCAGATGAGGCTGTTTCTAAGACAATTTGACCCAAATGTCTTAATTTTCCAATTAAGGTGCGATAAAGGAATGTCTTACCCGTTCCTCCTGGCCCATCCACAAAGAAAACCCGACTATGCTTACGTTGGATAACATCCATAATGGTATTGTAAGTAAACAACTGGTCATCATTCAACTTCCCAACGAAACTCAAATCTTCAATAGGAACTTGGACCGATAGCTCTTCCTGTATAACTCTTGGAAGAGGATTACCTTCAGTGGTCTCCAATGATAATTCAGGCAAAGCATAATCTGTGATTTGTTTTCCATGTTGAAGTAATAGGTCATTCAAATCCCTTAATAGCATGTTAGTCAATGATGGCCCATTCACAGAGGATGTTGAAGGATAGTCCTCTACCATGTGGGTGTAAAACTCATCCCATAGGCTTCTTACATCTGTTGGTTCACAAAAGACTAATATAGTAGCAAACAATCTCCGTAAAGATTTTGGCATTCATAGACTTGATGCTTCAACTAAGCATTCGCGAATACTGTTGTCTTGTTCTAAAAAGCCCCATTGCTCGGCTGCATTTTGGAATGTGGTGTAGCATGTGTTCTTTACTGTGAGCAAGTAATCCCAACTGGTTGGTCCTCTTATATGAGATAATAATACACGCAAATAGAATTTCTCCCTGTCATAAGGTGACACTGTATAGATTCATCCAATAACTTTCCTTTGTATTCTTCGTCTGACCCATTCTTTATTTCCTTTTTTCCACAAATAGTGTTCTGGAATCTCCCTGTACAGATAACACCTTGCTTGTGGATCTCTCCGGTTCAGGGCAAAGAATTGTGTGAGCATTGTTATTTAATTACACGCATCATTTAGTACATCGTCGATTCTTTGATTTGCACGGTATCGCACTTGTGGTGATTTGGTAGATGGATTTGTAATCTTTCAACACTTGGATACATTCGGTACATGGTGAATGACAATGTTCTCCATAATGCCTCTGGAGCACAAATCCATCCTGCATCAATATATTGCTTGACCTCATCCATATGAACCTCCATGGCAACTCTATCAGGATCTTTAGACATATTTATACAGGTACTTCATACTCTCGATACTACTGCACACTTAAACATTTATATGACAGTCATACTTTAACAGCAACCATGGGTTATAAGGGACTACCCATATATTATCTATAGATATATGTCTATTCAAAGTTACTGGACCATCATTCCGTCTTCTATACCGTGGATATGAGTCAATACCTTGTCGTGTCTCTTGGATGAACTCTTTTGGGAACCCCTTCTTACATTGGCCATCCATCATACATGGTGATCTTGGATTCAGTCTACCGCACGGTCCATGAATCATGTGTTTTAGCACTGCGACATGTAACTGTGGTTCTTCTTCAAAATTTGGTATTTCCGCTCTATCATATTCTTCTGGGTTACGTAATCTATCATTAGGTTCCATGATCAGTAGCATATGCACGTGAGGCAATCCTCGTTTTTGGAATTCAGTTACATACATATAACTTTTGACCTTTCCTAGGACACCTTTTTTAATTAGGTCATGCTTCAATTGCTCGAACTTTGAACGGAAGATTCTTGTCAGCAAGTCTGGACGATCTTGTGGAGTTTGAAATGGGCCAAGTTCAGATGATATTTCAATCCATGAAGGATTGCATGTCATGGTAAGAAAAATATCAGGTTTGCCATCGTGAAGCACAATAGCGATACCATCTTCATACCGTTGTGTCATGTCTCGACGGCTACCAATAAATGATGAAGGCAATATGGTTCTCCATCTGATATTTTCTACAAAGAGTAATTGTACGTGTTCATGATGTTTGATGTATTCGACATATATTTTTGTATAAATAATTTTGATATATGCTATGAAGAGTACCTGTAGCAGTTTCTCCCACATGCAAAGCATCTTGCAAGCCTTGATACAATTCAGAGCGAATTTTACTTTGTTGAGTTTGGACCCACCTTAACCTTGCTGCTTTGATCTTGACATAGTTGTCTACAACATATTGTTGTAGTAGTCGTCATGATTTTAGCAATATGAAATAATCATTGGAACGAATCTACAATCCATGAAACAATTAATGACTAATGAAAATTTAATTTGTGTAAATTATTATATTTTATAAATCAAAATATTGTAGAAATTACATTATGTACCTGAAGCATGTAACTGTAATATTCTAGACATGTTATAGGTTGTCCTTCATCATTTGTGGTTTCGCGGTCCCATCCAAACGTTCCGTAAGGGAATAATAGAGGATATTGTAATGGATCATAATATCCCGTAATTTCTTTAAAATTTATTAGATTCCCAACATGACTCATCACGATGATATCCCTTTCAGTTGGGATTGATACCGCGTCTCCACCAACGACAATTGCTGCGACTTGGGATGCAGTTGGCATATTATACTGTGGTTGATTAGCAGGGCACTCCTTGATGAGTAGACTACAATCATTTACATCTGGACGTTGTGCAAGTTGCCTTAACGCATGCACATATGGATTGCAACCATGGAGCATTTGTTGCAACTTTTGAACAATATTTTTTTGAAGTTGAGGGTTTTCAAGCATCCTGTTTTGTAACTCATGCTCTGTATCGTAGATGTACATTTGCAAGAATCGTGGTCTTGAACCTTCAGTTGGATAGAATCCTCCTATCTTATGATAAATTGCACCTTGAGCACGAAAACTATATATGCCACGTCCAGTTGCAGCGACATTCTCATCAATATGTACACCCATTGAAGTGAATGAGAGCACATGATTGTAACTCCTAATGTGTTGTCTAAAATGTCTTCCTTCGGCTGAACTATCTGAAAATATTTCTAGCAACTCTAGAGGTGCAGCTACTTGTTCTAACGATATCTTCCCACCAGAGCAGCACATGTCACGTGATTCATGATAAAATAATCGTGCATAGCAACGTGTACATGTGCTTGGGGGTGGCAAACGGGAAGTGGCCATTGTTGAAATATTAAGAAAATCTCTAGCACTATTATGTTTTGGTCGGAAATAAAACCGCAAATCTGCATTTAAAAAAAATACATAATAGTTTTTTAAATGTGCATATTATTTTGTTTTTTTAGTCATATAAGGACAATGTTCTAGATCCGTTTTCATCAAATTTAGAAATTAAGATCACTGATTTTACATAATAATTTATTTTCAATGTATGAAATTCAATAATATTGTACAAATTACCAAAAATTTATAAATTAATATTTCTGAATGTCCATCACTAACCGTGTACATCACTTGTTCCAGCTTCATGGTCATGTGTTCCTTGAAACCACAATAAAGGCAATATTAGGTTCTGCATTACTTATTGGTGAAAAAGAATTATTAAATAACGGAAGGTAATAAATTTTTTATGTATAGAGACATTCAAAAGCAATAGAAATGCGGACAGACAGACACGACACGACAATAGTAATTAATTAATATATAAAATTTAAATATAAAATATCAAAAGGTACAAACCGCCAAAAATTTAAGTATCAAAATTTCTAAAAGTCCAAAACTAACCATGTCCACCACTTGTTCCAGCTTCATTGTCATGTGTTCCTTGAAACGGTGTTGAGGCAATAATAGGTTCTACATTATTTATTGTTAAAAAAAATAATTAAATAACATAAGGTAATCAAACTTATATGTATAGAGACATTCAAAATGAGAATCAGAGATATCACATTTATTTATTATAAATATAGAAACTTTGGTGATAATAATAAGTTTTAAGCTTCCAAATTTTATAGATAATTCATTTTTACTTATATATTAATTTAATTAAAGTTTTCTATACTAATATATATTTTGTTGACAAATTACAATATCTAAGTGTTAATAATTAGTTGAGAAGGAATAATAATCAATGTTTTAAAATTTTAATATAAAATACTAAATTCAAAGATGACATAAAATTTCAAGTTTATATTTTCTAAATGTCCATCACTAACCATGTCCGCTACTTGTTCCGGCTTCATGGTCATGTGTTCCTCGAAACCTCGTTGAAGCAATATTAGGATCTGCATGATTTAGTTTTGAAAAAAGAATTATTAAATAACATAAGGTAAGCAAATGATTATATAAACGGACATTAAAAAATGAGAATGAGAAATATCACATTATTTGACGTGCAAAAATAGAATTAATAAATGACTAAATTATTATATAACTTTTCTCAAATATATATATATATATATATATATATATATATTATAGCTGTACTATTTTGTTGATCACTGGTTGATCGTGCAAGACGTCGCATAGTTGTCAATCTCATTGTTCTTGACTCCATAGCAACTATGTTCCTTCCACGTCTATAATGTTCTCGTCGTCTAGCTGATTGTTCTTGTCGTTGCTCTGCGGTCATTCTCTGCCTTTTGGTTCTTATAAAATGCCTCCGCATCTCTCGTTGATGCTCTTAAGATCGTTGATTGTTAATATTTTCCATGTTGAAATAGAACCTAGTTATTTATAAAAAGGCATTAATTAAAGATTTTAAAATAATTATGTTTTATATTTTTTTTTTAAAATTATGAAAATATTTTTACAGAAACTTCAATATGGTATATTGATTAAGTAGGAGTTAGCTAAGCACATCACAAAATGTGACACCCTAAACTCGGGTCATCACATGGTTACCCGTTTGCGGAAATAAAAATTTATTTGCTGGTTACTTTCGGAAAATAATGTTTTCTCAACGTTCATATTTTCAAAATATGGTGAAATAATTTTTTTTTCTTTTAACTTCTCAACCACAACAACAACAACATAATCAAATTACATTTAGATACACAAAGTATATAAATCTTACAACTATACTGCCTCATATATTTTCATACCTAAATCAACATCAGTTTTATTTTCCTAAAACACAATATATCAAAATAGGACCTAAGCTGGTCGTAACTAACAGACACTACCGCCAACTGGAGCAGCACAGCATTCCTTGAACTAGACAGCCTTCTCCTTCTTGTAGACATCCTACCCCTTGTACGTCTCTGATATGTGTTGTAAGGGTGAGACACCAATATACGGATTTATCACCATAACTAAATGCGCAACACAAAAGAAGACACATACACATATACATATTTATAACAACATACTCATTCATATTATATCACATCGTTTATCAATGGGTTTCACACCCCAAACATCAACGTTGAAAAACTATGCATGAACACTTCAAAACATCATCTATCATTCATACCTAATCTCATGAGATATCTCCAACATCGTAATGAGTTGATCAGACTCGATAGTTACAGGCACGCAGCCACAGACACGCAGCCAGAACAGAACACCAGGCACGCAGCCAGAACAGAAAACCCAGGCACGCAGCCAGAACATAAAACCCAGGCACGCAGTCAGAACAGAACACCAGGCACGCAGCTAGAACAGAAAACCCAGGCACGCAGCCAGAACAGAAAACCCAGGCACGCAGCCAGAACAGAACACCAGGCACGCAGCCAGAACAGAAAACCCAGGCACGCAGCCAGAACAGAACACCAGGCACGCAGCTAGAATACAGGCACGTCTGCCAATGCATGCAAAACACTTTTGTTTCATTCTTTTCTTTGTGTTCAATCTTTCTTTGCCGAAGCTCAAAATGGCTTACGACTCACATAGTTTTAAAACACTTTTAAAACTTTCATCACAACACAGGACCTCACTGTCCATAAAACTTTTATCAAAACATAGGACTTTACTGTCCATAAAACTTTTATCAAAACATAGGACCTTACTGTCCGAGTGCTCAATCACGACACCTCTCGATCGGTGCACCAGTCTTAGGTTCGTGGCACTAGAAACATCTTCAATGTTTCAACATGGTATACCTCATGTATACAATATAGGCCCTCAAAGTCCAAATGACTGAGTTCATCACAACACAGAACATTAGTACCCCGACGTCTCGGTTACTAAGTTCCACACCACTTTCAACACTAAATCAGTTTTGCTTTCATAAATTCTTTTTTTCAAAATTTGAAATTCATTAATAAAATATTTAAATAATCAAACTTTCACAAAGGTGAGTCACTTGAGGTTTTAACTTCCTTAAAATATGTACTACTGTTTCAAAATACTTGCCTTCTACGTTTTTCCAAATCTGTCATCACACTTTTCCAAATCATTCATCAATTATCACTTTAAAGCTTCTTAAGCCAAAACTTAACTTTTTCCACTGAAACAACTTTCTAAAATCATCATTAACTTCTTTTCAACAATTAATTTTATAAAATAACTTTGTATAATATTGCAACTTTCTTACATAAACATTAGCAGTACTTAAACATTTTCACAATTTCGCTCTCATTGTGACTCAAGTTACTTTTACACTAATAAATCATCAAAAATAATAACATTTATCAAAACTCATTATTTTTCCAAAATAATATTTTCCACCACTATTATATTCCAACGTTTCCCATAAAACCTGGAATATAATTTACACAGCTTATTAAAGCTTTTATCTGATTAATCGGTTGTGCACTGACCACAGTCAGGCTTCTCAAACAACACTCACAAATAACATTCAACAACAATTATCAAGATTATATCCCCAGGCAGATCATGCATCATAGCAATATACTATACAACTGCAGATAATTAAATAAATTAAAAGCAGATCAAACACCGATACACAGATAAACAACACAACGTAAACAACGAAAACAAATAACCACAACCACATATAAATCATATAAATCACACTACACACAAATAGTTATAGAGAAAAATCCCTCAGGTAAGCTCCCCTTACCTGTTGAAGACTCGAACTAAGGGTTTCAAATAATCTCCCGATTTGATCCGGTTTCCTCCGTCGGCTTTAGGTCAAACCAACCCGATCGATTCCTTCATAACGAATTGCAACCAAAATAAATCAAAATCAAACAACAACACACTTAAATCAATGGGGGGTAGGGTTCGGCTTCACCCAATTTTCTAGGTTAGGAAACTTAAAATTTTGTTAACTTAGGGATTTATGATCCTTAAGCAACTTAAGCATGATTAAGCACTTAACCCAAGATTATAAACCAAGAACATGAACTAAAACTCATCTAGTTCCAAGAACTAGGGTTTCGGCCAAGGTCTGAGTTTGGGGTTAGAAATCTCTAAAATTTCTAAACTCTTGGATTTAATCAACATACAAAGCTTAGAGTTGGATTCAAAGATTACAACAACTTTTGAATCACAAAATCATTAAGTGATCATACCTAGGGTTTCGGTTTTGATGAGATCAATAGGTTAAAGTTTGATTTTTGATCTTCTATATACTTGAATACAAGAACTATCAAGATATAATCATGAATCAAGACATGAAATTGAAACAAAACCTAAGAACACAAAGTTAACCTAGGTTCGGCCCAGTCCAGATTTTAGGGAAAGAAATTTCTCATGATCTTGTGCTTCTAAATGATGAAAATAGAGATGATTATAAGATTATAGCAATTGGTTTCATGTCAAAAGGATTTTTCTAGAATTAGTTACGAATTTTTGAATCTAGTTCCATGAACTTTGAACAAATGAAGAACATATGAATCTTAGCCATGAATCTACAAAAGTTGTGAAGAGAAATTATTCAAATGACAAGAGAATAAGTCTTTACCTCTTGATGATTCAAGGAAATCAATATTTGGATGATGTTCTTCACAAATTTTTCATGATGTTCTTGATAAACTTAAGGAAGAAGATGAACATAGTTAGGGTTTAGAACAGTTTTAGTATTTTGGGTGGATGTCTCAACATACTTGTCCGTTTTAGATGATCTTTATGTCGTTGGAAAGAAGAGAGAAATATGAACAACTTTCATGTTTAAAGTTTTTCAAGATTCAAAATAGAAACTGGTCAGAATTGCCAATCAAAATCTGACGAATTATGAACTTTTTGGAGCAAAAGAACATGAAAATGGAAAAAATGGCTTAAGGAAGAAGACAACCTATTTAAATGAAGAAGAAACCAACTTAATGAAGAAGAAACCAATACTTAATGAAGAAGAAACCAATACTTCATGAAGAAGAAACCAATACTTGATGAAGAAGAAATCAATACTTGATGAAGAAGAATTGGGAGCCGTGGGTTTTGGGTAAGTTTTAGTCAACTTTTCCAATGGCATTTGCTTGCAATTGTCATATAAAGACAAGGGCAAAATGGTCATTTCATAGGAAAATTTCACTTTGTCATAAATGTGCCATTATGGCCATTATGACTCAGATAAGCTCGTCATAAATACTCGGCAAGTCGGTCAATCCAACATCTCTGCTACGTTGCCGACTCCTCGATTCATCTGGCGCAAGCTTTCCTAGAGATATCTCGACTTATACTCCCGCAACAAATATGATATTTTAATTTTTTTACCAAAATTTTCAAAACTTCCAGTATCGTAGTAAATACGATAAAAACATTTTTCATCTCGTTCACGACTCAAAATTAGGTCTTCTGAGCAGTAAACTTTTACTGTCAGTGAAAACACAGAAAACGGTAGACCGGCTTCCGTCTGAATTTTCAACCAAAAACTTCCCCGTAACCTTATAAAAATAAGTATAACAAGGAAATGACCTTGGTTAATCCAAAATCATTTTCTAAGTCTCGGATAAAAATATATATTTATATATATTTATTACCGATATTACAAAGCAGCGAAAATCGGGGTGTTACACAAAACAACTTAGTAAAATGGCACAAAACAACCACAAATTATCTGGTGTAAGTTTTGAGGCAAATATTTTATAGAAATGTTTTATATTTTTTTAAATTATGAAAATATTTTTACAGAAACTTCAATATGGTATATTGATTAAGTAGGAGTTAGCTAAGCACATCACAAAACAATTTAGTAAAATGGCACAAAACAACCACAATATTATCTGGTGTATGTTTTGAGGCAAATATTTTATAGAAATATTAAAAAAAACTATTAATGTAATGTGAGTTAGTGTTTTTAGTTAAATTGTGTATATCTATTTATTCAAAAAAAAAAGATAAAATATACACACATATAATATATATATATATATATATATATATATATATATATATATATATATACAATATTTTTAACTAATTTTATTTTGTGTCTAAAAATTAAATAAATAGCATGTAGATTAAAGCATTGTCTTAGTTGTATCAAGCTGCTACATTTCTAAAACGGCATGCTGCATTCATTGTTCCTCCCCCATTCCCCAAAACTCCATCCTTAGAATTCAAGATTTCTCTGGTTGTTTGGTCTGTGCTACTTTAACTTCCCAGTGTCAAGTCCTTATTTTGTTGCATGAGTCAGTACATTCTTAAAGTGGGAAGAGTGATAGCACAATGCGTGAGTGGATTTATAGCTTTAGACATTGTTCCTCCTCGTGTTCTCAAAGTTTATCTCACTTATTCCTTTACATGCAACTCTATATTATAATCTAACAGGTTAGCATAATGGTCCTGTGTTGTTCTGTTTGACAGGTTATTTAACAGGTTAAGCCTTATCTTTATTCGACTGGTCATGAACTTATTTTTCACAATACTTCCACTCTTTATTAAAAAAAAAGGATGAAAGTGGAAAAGGAAGGGAAAAAAACCTCTTTTGATTGTGTGCTTGTGTGTCACTTGTGTGCTTCGACTCTTCCGTCACTTAAGGAAATCTGAACAGTGAGCATATACAATACCTCCATGGGTGTTAAAACATTATATCAAATAGTTTGTATGCACGAAGTAGATTCAAAAAAGAAAAACATATAGGTTGTCTCCACCTTACGTGTTAGTTCGCTCCTTTGTGTATCTATCATTGTTGTTCCTTCGCCCTTTGCTGTAGTGGAGGATTTGCTGTAGTTGATATCTCAACGTGCTTGTCTCACTAAACATATGTCACTTTTATGATTCTTCAAAATGATATGTTAGAATAATTGGGCCTAACTCCACTCAAAAAGCTAGCTCATAGAGGGAGGGATGTCCATGTTATTATAAATGGTTCTTGGCTCATATACTCAACCAATGTGGGACTTAGACACTTGATAATATGAATGCTGGCAGTCGCAGGTAAGCAAACAAAATGGATGATATGAATATAACACAACAATTTTTCCAACAAAATAAAGTAATTGGGCTATAAGATGAGCATCCCTGAGTCATATAAAAAAGCAATTTTTCCAACAAAATTAAGTATACCCATTATAGTTTCAGGAGTCAGGGCCCATAAACAAATACCAAAGATAACCAATTTTTAAATGTTATGTCACCCTATTTCTCTCCCTCTCAAGCCGCTCAATTCATTGATGCAATTTTTGGAAAACTGCTTGACCTCTGCAATCCACATGGACTTGATGAGGAACCACACTAATGGGTTTAAAACAAATAAAGTTTGGATCCTGCTAATGTTAGATGTCCTTATTATGTCAATTCTTTTTCAATATGATAACTTTTCACTCGTATCTGCACACTTGAATTCTCTGGACACTTACTCCAAAATCACTGCACCAAACTAAAAACCAAATATTCACATGAAACCATTCCATTTTCAAGTCAAAAAAAAAAGTCAAAAAATCAAAACAAACATACTGAATTTCTTTGTCTTTTTTAAAAAAGGGTTTGCGACAAAGGGAAGGTGATTAACATGGAGGGCACTCCAAGGTTCATAGCAAATGCAACAATCAAGGACATCGGTGTAGGTAATGGTCACACATGGATGTTTCCCTAGCGCTCAATCCAACAGTTTCATCATATCCTATTAGGTTCCACCGTTGTGTGCAGAAAGACGGGTATGATTTGAAAATAACACATAAATCAATGCATAAACACACAAATTTCTCTCTCTGAGTGAGATGAAGGTATGAAAATTAAATCTTGGAAATGGGTTTTATATGACAACTAATTTAACCAAGCCCTATCTTTTTCATACCACCTCTCGCGAATAATTTTTTTTCTATGGGTTTAGATAGGTTTTGTTCTCAAAAATATCATTTTTCTCTCTTTCTATAGAAAGTAAATGAACACTACATCTCAAAGCACGGTAGCAAATGGCAGGAGTCAAATACCCTTGTTTTTCTGCAGGTTCTACTCCCTCAGAAAACAGGTATTCAAAGAGCAACCTATTGATTAAACAGAAACTTTAACACCTCTAGCCTGCAAAAAAAAAGGATAAAAAAAGGACATCAAATATCTGCTATCCAAAACCCTAGTAAGACAAAACATTGATTAAAAAATTAATTCAATCTCCTTCCTTCTAACGCATTTCTCCACTGCCTAGAAAAACAATGATAGGTCAAAGCACAAATGAGAAAATCAAAAGTTGAACTCAAGATAAAGAAAATAAAATTTGTGATTATGTCTGAATAGTTGCAAGAAGAAGCAAAGACAAACTTGCAGGGATTGTTGGAAAATATCTTAAAATGGTGTAAGGGTAAGAGAATGATCACACATGAGGATAAACTGGATTGGAATATTTGCTTTTCAATGTTTAAAACAAAAACTAATAGTAACCGCCAAGAAGGATTGATGCAACATGTTTCAGCACTTCAGTAACTGCATGGGTGTAACTACTCCCTCATATTATAATATGCGAATTACTATTTGTTCATATTATAATATGCGAATTACTGTTTGAGAAAGTAATATGAGGAGAAGTACAGTTTTTGTGTGTGTGTGTGTTTAACTGCCTATGCAAATTACATTATGATACACACGGATGAGACCAAAAAGGAATATGGCCTTTATATAACAGGGGCATTTTAGGAAAGTTCAAAAATGGACACCAAAAGTGAGGATTGCCATTATCTATTAGTATAGATAAGGCACAGGGACAAACTATTCCCAACGTTGGGATTTATCTTCCACGACATGTGTTAAGCCATGGTCAATTATATGTGGCATTATCAAGAAGCGTATCTCAAAATGACATAAAAATCCTGATAAAAGAAGGACAAATTGAAGGGGAAAATGGGCACTTCACCAGAAATGTTGTCTTCAAGGATATTTTGTTATCTCAGACTCTGGTATTGTATTTTTAAATTTATTAAATCGTCTATACATATAATGCATTACACTAATATTACCCAGAACAACCAAAAATCATCTTATAAATTTAAAATGTACAGTTGAACTCGATTTCAAGGAGAGCTACCGTTTATTGCAAGAGATGATGACAAATATTTCGGGCATATGCTGTGACAAGCAGGTAGGTTCACGTGAACAACTTTTATTTAAACATTTTTCCATATCAATCTATTAACAATTTGACTAAAAATGATAGGATCACGACTTTCAAAAACTAGGGAAAATATTGAAGGCTTAGCGATCAATCGCATCTTTATGCCAAGTTGACAACAAGGTGATTTTTTAAATTTTATTAGAATACTTCATATTATATCATTGTATAAAAAACCGATATTCTAATCTTTTGATAATCAGGTACATCATCTAAATATATACTCTTTTGGGTGGGGTTCCACAGTAACAACAAATAACACTCAGCTATGGAACATGGTAAAAAGAGAATTGTGGGCTCAAAGGTTAGAAAGGTAATGTATTATGTATTGTATTCGATATGATAATATACATATTTACTATATAATAAGTTTTATTATTTCCACAATTTATTAAAATACTATCTTTTTTTTAAAAATTATTTGGAAACTAGAAGCTACATTACCAAGCAAAAGAAGTCATGATAGCTCAATACATTTGAAACAAAAAATGGTCTTACTTGAGGATGTAATATGTTCTTTTAATAATACATTATATTTGTTATGAATGATTATGATAATGAATGTTCCAAATTTTAGTCTTACATTTTTTGTTTAATTTGTAGTTTATTAAACAAAAAAACATTAAAGATGATAAAAAGTATGAAGATTTTTTGAGAATCGTGACAAGGGAAGCGACTATTAGAAGTAAATTATGTTTTTTTTTTAAATTTTATATGCTTTGTTAATTTTTATCTAACAAAAATTAACATTATAAATTTATTTTGTTTGTAATGCAGGGAAATGCAAAAAGCTATTGAAAATCGATCCATACTAAATCTCCTTATAAATCTAAATGCTGAGATGTCGAGGTCAAATAATAGTCGCTTACTAAATTATTTTTGGTACCTTGGAATTGTTTTTTATTAGAATATGTATCTTATTTATTTTTACATTTATTTGTAACATGATATTATAAATGCAGTGATGTATATAATGTGTGTTTCCATTATTACATCACATTGTAAAGTTGGATAAATCTATAGAATAAAGACGAGTAAAACCAATAGAAATGCGGCCAGACGGGCACGTGAGTGCCTGTCTTGCCGCTAGTATTAATAAAGAAAGAAGAAAAGAAAAAGAAGTCATTCGGCCAAAAACCAAATCCAAACCCATTTTCTTCCCCCAAACGCATGACCCAGACTTAACACCCAACAAACAGAGGTTGTTAAAATCCAGAAAGCTTACTCCCAAATTCATTAGACCCTACCAAATTCTTCGTCGCGTAGGTCCAGTAGCGTACAAAATATCTTTACCTCCTTTTCTTTCCAACATTCATGATGTTTTCCATGTCTCTCAGTTGAGAAAGTATATTCCTGATCTATCACATGTTATTAAACCTGATAAAGTACAATTAAAAGAGAACCTATCTTTTGAAACTTCGCCGGTACGAATCGCGGATAAGATACTGGAGCAGCTCAGAGGTAAACAAATCCCTTTAGTCAAAGTCATCTGGAACGAGACAACCGGAGAAGCTACATGGGAAGCGTAGGACAACATGAAATTGCAATACCCTGAGTTATTTCAAGGTGCGTAATTTCGAGGACGAAATTCTTTTTAGAGAGGTAGTATTATAACACCGTGTTTTTCCTATATTTTCTGTAGCAATAAATACATATTTAAATGTGTTTATTAAACTCAGAGGATGATTTTAATTAAACTAAAATCATTTCCTTGTGTTGTTATATCATATGAAGTCACGGTAAAATTTTCGGTTGAAAATTCAGATGGAAGTCGGTCTGCGTTTTCACTGCCGATATAAGTTTAGTGTGCAGAAAACCTAATTTTGACCCGTGAACGAAACAATTAGTGTTTTTATTATGTTTCCTTCAACCTTGGTTATTTTGAAAATTTTCGTGCAAAAATAAAATATAATATTTTATTCGGGCGAAACATCGAAAAAATTACAATCGGAAATGCAACCGGGTACCAAATTGAGCAGATTATGGACCATAAAAGAAGTAAGGAGACATGATGGAAAGGGCTATGACACACTCTAAAATTACCATCATCACACTTTTCAAATTATAATATTATTCTAATCCAAAAGTCTTTTCTCTCTCTTCTTCCAACCAATCAAGCATTAAACCACCAAGCTTGCTCAACAAGCTCTCCCTCTCACTCCCTAGCCGTGAAATCCCCTCCCTCTCCCTATATATAACCCTTTCATTTTCACTTCATCATCTTCCTCCTTCAACCTCCATTAAAGTTCATCTTCTTCCTTTCTTCTTAAAGTTCAAGCTCTTAAAGCTTTAGTTTTTATTCATCTTTTCTACTTAAGTTCTTCATTAAAGTTCTTCCTTATACTAAGGGTAATGCTCTCATATAAATCTTTTTGCAAGTTTCATCTTTTATTTCTTAGTTTACTTTATGTGTTCTTTATATGCTTTAAACTTCTAAAATCTCTCTAAAATGGTAGAAAACTCCTTTTGAGTTGAAACCACTTTCTATAGTCTTGTATTAACTTATATTTTCACATACTAAGAGGTTGTATAAAACAAAAATCTCTATCCATTTCTTCCAATGAAGGCCGAATGCTTGCATTTGTGACCTAGGAAGTTTTTGTTTCAACTTTTGGAATATGATCATGTGTTTGAGTTTCTAACTATCCCTTGATCTTGAATCTATAAATATTGGAAGTTTTTATAGCTTGTTCCTATGATGACTGAAAAATATGAATAAGTAGGCCTAGGATACTATGTTTCTACTTTCCAAGTATTGATCATGGATTTAGAACTCTTTATAACATGTTTATTTCATGTTATTAAAGATAGTATGTCTTACTTTCATTTTTCCAAGATGATCATGGACTTGATCTCCCTAAGATATTTGGATGCTAAGTCTTAGAGATTGGAAAGTTTAAGGATTTATAACTTGTTTATTTCATGTTATTAAAGATAGTATGTGTTACTTTCGTTTTTCCAAGATGATGATGGACTTGAGCTCCATAAGATATTCGGATGCTAAGTCTAAGAGATTGGAAAGTTTAAGGATTTATAACTTGTTTATTTCATGTTATTAAAGCTAGTATGTGTTACCTTCATTTTTCCAAGATGATCATGGACTTGAGCTCCATAAGATATTTGGATGCTAAGTCTAAGAGATTGGAAAGTTTAAGGATTTATAACTTGTTTATTTCATGTTATTAAAGCTAGTATGTGTTACTTTCATTTTTCCAAGATGATCATGGACTTGAGCTCCATAAGATATTTGGATGCTAGGTCTAAGAGATTGGAAAGTTTAAGGATTTATAACTTGTTTATTTTATGTTATTAAAGCTAGTATGTGTTATTTTCATTTTTTCAAGATGATTACGGTTTTGAGCTCCTTAACACACATGGATGCTAAACCTAAGAAATTGGAAAGTTTAGTGAATGCTAGCCTATTTTACTAGCCTTGGTCGAATGCCCTATGTTTTTAACTTAGTGGAATTTCAATTCAACTTTGTTAAAAGATCATTGTTTATGAACTCCTAACACTTAAGGATCATAAATCCATGAGTTGTATAATTTTTTGGAATCTTTAACCCTAAGAACTAGTCTTGGCCGAACCTATACCTTGTGGTTTAGTGTTCTTGTTTTGATTTTAACTTGTGATTTTGTGTTCAGAACCTTAGACTTCCATCACGGAGGAAACAAGAACGTTCGTGACTTACCTCGTCGAGCATCTAACCTTCTTACCTTCAAAGAAAGTAAGAGGGGATTGCCTAGGGATATTCAATGACTATATGCATGTGTGTATGTGTTTATTTGTTTGATTTGAATATTATTGTGATATTGAGCCAATACTTGAATAACTTGTTTACTTGAACTATTGTGGTTATTATTTGAAGCTGAACATCACTTACTTTATAGTGTTATGAATTATATATATGTGATGAACTATCGTTAACTGTGATATTATTATTGAGAATATGTTACTATTGATTGAAGTTTGAGAAGCCGGACTTGAGTCTGTGCACAATGATTATAAAGGATTAAAAGCCTTAATATGCCTTGAATAGAACTTTGAAAGTATTGGTTTCATTTATAGAAGTTCCTTATTTAAAACGCTTACTTCAATAAAATGAGATTCATATTTTTAAAAGAAACGTTGAAGTGTTTTTAATACAATAGAAATTACCTTTTTATGATCCAAAGTTGGTACGAGAGAAAACCTTTTTCGAACTATGTGTTTTATGAAGGAAAACCCCTTTGAAATTAGTTGACTTTATTTCATCAAGGATTTCAAAAGCGAACGAAATTCCTAAATATTTTATAAAAGAATTTGTAAAGGAAAAGATTTTCTCCTAAATGATTTAGAAACATTCCGGTTACTTGGATCAGTGACCGAGGTTTTGTTTTGGTTTTTGATTTTCACTGAGCGAAAAGTAAGCACATGTGAAAGAGAATATTAGTTCGCGAGACGTCGCCTCTACTATTCAGTTTATGCACGTGATCTGGGATCCGTGTCAAGAATTATGGACCAAGGGTCCTAATCGTGATATTATGGGCTAGGAGTCCTAATTTTGGAATTGAGGACTGTGTGTCCTAATTTCGTTGTTATGGGCTAGGAGTCCTTATCATGTTGAAATAAAACATGGAAAAAATTATAATTGTTTCTACGACCACAACCTTGGACTGCGGCCGCGGTCTAAGGTGTTGTGATTGAGCACTCGGAAAGTGTGTCCTGTGTTATAAATTTTCAAGTGATGGAAATTGTGAATAGTCGTTAGCTTTGGGCTTCGACAAACGGAAAAGAGCAAACATAGAAAAGTCTCGTCAATGAAAAGTATTTTATTCATATGCATTTCCCCTTGGCGGACGTGCTTGAGTTACCGAATACACGCTTAAGATGTGGTATTTGATGATGTATACATCCGAATGGCCGTTATAAGGGATTCGTGTTGGTGTTGATCCGGGTACATGAGGTGACGGAGACAACTTGCCAAATGTGGCGTATGAGCCTGATCAAATCTTTATTTCTTAATGATAAAACGGTGATGGTATCTCATGAGATTAAGATTAGAGCCTGATGATTGAAGTGTCATGCATTATCTTTATAAAAATTGATTGATTCGGGTGTGAGACCCACTGAAATAATACTTGTTGTTTGCCTATGAGTAATGTTTAAAATGTCAATATGTCGAGGTGTTGTATGTATCATGTATATGGTTGTTGTGCGATATATCCGTTGTCGGTATCTCACTCTTTCATTTCTACTTGTTATTCTCTCTTCCTTTTGGTATTGCCGTACGTACATGAGTCCAGATGGATCCCAATATCCCGCCGGTGCTGACAACATCGAAGACTGAGGTCTTCGACGATGTAGGGGATGCTGGGGCATGGCAGATACACCCAGGGGCGACATCTGCCACATACCACAGAGCCATCACCACGACCGATCTAAATGCTGACTAGGAGGGTAGCTCTGCCTCCGATCTGGTATTACCTTCACACACTGCGAGCTCACAGACTGCTACATGAGCCACCATCTCTTGACGTAGAGCCGGCAGTGCCGATTGAAGAGGACCCCGAGGAGGATCCTGAGGAGGACCCTGAGGAGGACTTCGATGAGGTCATGGAGGAAGATGAGCCGGAGGATCACGTTATGGATCATGATGACGATGACGATTCTGTTGATGAGGGCGACGATGTTATAGATCCATTACCTGAGGTCTCGTCTCGTGGGAGCCCTTGTGGAGACCCTGCCTGCAGCCAGTGTCAGTAACCAGTTTGGAGCATTTTGTGGATAATCTTCTGTCATCTGACTTTTAGAGTTATCTTTTGGATGTGGTTCCGGACCCTCTTTCCCTGTGTCTTACTTACTCTCTTTTAAGTTGTAATTCCTAGATGTCTAAATCTGTTGCAATGGCCATTGATAAGGCCCTACCTTATGTACTGAAACTTGGTTTTCATTGGAATATGTTTTATATATATATATATATATATGTTGCCTTCAATTCATGTTCTGAGTGTTCATCCCCTTTATCTTCCTTCATCTCAAAAAAAAAATTAACTACCGTTTTTAGTGTACTCATCCATCGAGAAAATGATACTTTCAGAAAGTAACCAGCATTGTAAATCAGAAATATTTCCGTAATTGGGTAACCATGTGACACCGGGTTTAGGGTGTCAAATTAGTGGTATCATAGCGAGTCGAGTCTTTCGAGAATGTTTGGGTTTAGGTCTGTCGTGTCGATGTTGTGTATTCTCTGATCGAGTCTTGTTTGAATTACTTCTAAGAAGTAATGTATGTTATCCGACGAGTTACCTTTTATTTTCTGGTTACCATCTCACTAATTGTGTCTTACAGGTCAGTATGGAACCAGGAGGAGCGCGCGGGCGTGGCGGGCGTGGCCGAGGCAATGGCGGGATGGACTTCGCTGCCCAAGCATTGTCTGACGTTGCTGCTGCAATAGCTTTCCAAACTGCCAACGCGACTGCCCAAAATCATCAGGAGCAGCTAAGAGCTGAACAGGCTGCGGAGGGGAAGAATCTGAGCAGTTTGACGGGGACGTAGACCCGACTAAAGCCGATCTTTGGATCCAAGAGCTGGAAAAGATCTTTGAGCTGGTGCACACCCCAGAGGAAGCAAAGGTGCCTTACGCAACATTCCAACTGATTGGAGATGCTGAATACTGGTGGAAGGGCACCAGACAACTACTAGTAGTTGAGCATCAGGAAATCACCTAGGGAGTATTTCGCAACAAATTTCTAGACAAATATTTTCCCCAAAGTGCTCGGACAGATAAAGAGCAGGAATTCCTGAGGCTGAGTCAGCGAGACATGACGGTGGGGGAATATGCGGCAAGGTTTGAGTCCCTTGCCAAATACTTCTGCTTTTTCCAGAACAACCCCGATGAGGAGTGGAAGTACGAGAAGTTCGAAGCCGGTCTGTGCTTCGAGATCAAGGAATCTGTGATGCCCTTGGAAATCAGGAATTTCCAAGCCCTGGTAGAGAAATGCCGAAAGGTAGAACTGATGAGCAAAGGGCAAGATAGCAGGGGAAATGTTGGAGGACCCATCCGTCCCAAGAGTCAATATCAGGGACAGAACCAAAATTGGAAGCAGAACCAGAGGAAGCCATATTACCAATCACCTAGTAACAATCAGAAACAACAGCAACAACATCGTTCCAGTACTTCGGGAACGGGAAGTGGAGGCCAGAGAAATAATAATCAAGGCCGAGAGAGAAAGTGTTACCGGTGCGGAGGTCCCAGTCATCTAGCTGATACGTGCCCGAGGAAAGAGATGAAGTGCTTTAACTGCGATCGTATGGGACACATAGCCAGGGACTGTAGAGCACCGAAAAGAGAACCAGCTACCAATCATGCCCAAGCAAGCAAGCCGACTGCTAAAGGGTGAGTGTATACGATGAGTGGAGCTGAAGCATCGAATTCCACCGATCTGGTGCAGGGTAAGTGTGATTTAGCCGGTAATCTTTTAACTGTACTTTTCGATTCAGGTGCAACTCATTCTTTTATCTCAATGGATCGTGTGAAACTTCTAGACTTGCCTGTTTCTTCCTTACCATATAACTTGATTGTTTCTACCCCAACTGCTGAGCCAGGAACTGTTAATTCTGTTTGCTTGAATTGTCCTATCATCAGGATAGGCACTTCCTTGTAGATTTAATCTGTTTAGCTTTAATACAACTAGATGTAATTCTAGGCATGGATTGGTTATCTTCCAACCATATCCTGATAGATTGTGCTCAAAGAACCTTAGTCTTTAGGGATGAGATTTCAGGATTACTATCTGCTAGTTACATGTTACATGCTGCTATTTGTAACATCCTAAAATTCTAACATAATTAAATTGAAAAAAAAATTTAAATAAATAAATAAATAAATAAATAAAATAATAATAGTACTATTAAGTTATTAAAAAGTATAGTGCAAATAAAATATAAATAAGAGATTTAGTGTAAAGAAGTGATAGTATAAGGATTTATTGAAATTTATTAACTATTATAAAGAATGCAAATATATATATATATATATGTGTGTATATAAATATATATATATATATATAAAAAGGGAGGAATTACAGAACAAGGACGTTAAGCCCAAGGCAATTCCTAATCAAAAATAAAAATAAAAAAATGTAAAACCCTGAAAAGCGCACAGTATATATATATACTTTAGAAAAGCGCACAGTATATATATATATATATATATATATATATATATATATATATATATATATATATATATATATATATATATATATATATATATACTTTAGTCGCTGTACTAAAAGGGGGAACGTCGCCACACGGTGAGTGAGTATAGCGAGCGAGAGATTTCAATTCCTTGGTAGTGCAATCGTTGTAATACATAGATCCAAAAACACCAGTGAACGGAAGAAGAATTTTTAGAGAAGCACTACCTTCTATCATAAATAATTTTTAGAGCATCTTGGAGTCTTCGAGAGGTGAGTAACAGTACTTTTTGCGAACACTTTCCATGACATTTTTATGTGTTTATGCTGAATTTAAAATTGATGAACTCATATTTCAATTCATTGTTTTCCTTACAAAATTTAGGACTGTATTCCTCATTTGTATGTGTGTGGAAGGGTCTACCTTATAGTTTTTTTTTTTGAAATTTGAATTGAATACATGATTGATATTTGTACTAGTTGAATGATATGCTTGATGCCATATGTTATGTCTTGATGCTCGTAATTGTCATAGTGTAATTATAAATTTACTTGGAGACATGACATAAGTCTATTTAGTATGCATGATAGGATTAAATATTTAATTTATGTTAAATGAATTGTTACATGTATGAGACATGAAATTCATGCCTTATGATGAGTTGTATGATGTTTGTCGTAATACCACCTATGATAGGGGTATCGAAGAGAAATACCGCCTTAATGGGGTATCGAAAGTAACATCGCCATGTGGTTGGGGTGTCGAAAATGAGTAATACTACCTAAAAAGGAGTATCGAAAGTAACACCACCACAGGATGGGGTGTCGAAAAAGGAGAAATACCACCATGTGCACATGGGAGGTATCGAAATGGAAATGTCCCCGGCAGGAGGGCAACATCGAAACACTCCTCATGAGTAAGGGTGGGCAACGGGACGCCATTGTCGTGTGATGTGTGAATTTATGGCATGCCGGCAAGAGACCAATTTAATTAGGAGGTCTTCGGGCCGCTTGGGTTAATCTAGAATTTATGTGGTATATGGAATGTGATGTATTGAGAGAAGTCATTGCTACGTTATATGCTATTGAGTAGTTGTGATTATTGTTGATATTAAAAGTATTCTTTATATATATATTATTTTGGAAAATTAGCGGGTGCCATGGAAAGTTTTTCCGGTTACCGCGCCGGCTGAGAACAATACTATTTTCGAAAATATTTTATAAAACTGTATTGTTGATCACTGGGATTTTATATCTCATTATAAGTATTGTTTTCAGAGACTGAGGACATCATCGTTGAGGACCCAAAGGCCTGAGGAGACATCTTCTCATCACTTAGTTGGTTAGTAATGCAGCATGGTTGAGGGTGCTGACGACGTTCTTTTTGTTTACGTATTGTTTTTCTCGGATTGTAATTAGACACCCGATTTTGAGGCTTGTGGTTTTTCAATTATATTTATATTCATTACATGGATATTTTATTACTATATTATTTAATATGAGGTATTTTCAGACTTTAAACATTTTTTTAATTTTTCTTTATCAGATATATGTTTTAATTAAATGTTTTAAAGGATTTTTTATTGATTTTATCTTGGGATTACTAATGTGACAAAGGGCATTACATTTATGGTATCAGAGCAGTTCGATTCTAAATCGGACTGTGGTAGTGGGGCTTTTTCAAAAAACAAAACTTGGGCGCATAGGATGCTTGTTAGAGTTATAATTCTACATTCTATTCTTTTGGATATTGGACTTGATCAACCCACTGTTTGATTGGTGGTATGCAGATTATGGCAGCGAACAGGCGAGGGAGAAATGATGCGCTTGCAGCGACTTTGGCTCGAATGGCCAGAGTTATGCAGGATCACACGGAGACTCTCCGTCAGATGAGGGATAAGGGGGACGTGCTTAACGTGGTACCGGTTGCAGCTCCAGATCCACAGTATAGGGGTCTGTTGGAGTTTAGGAATAATAATCCACCAGCTTTTCGAGGAACCGCCGATCCTATTGAGGCTGAGGAATGGTTACTGAAATTAGAGAAGATCTTCCGGTCCATGGGGTGCTCTGATGCTCAGAAGGTGGATTTTGCCACCTATATGTTAGAGTCGGATGCAGAGGACTGGTGGAACTGTGCCAGGGGCGGGTTGCTTGCTTCGGGCGCCCCTATCATGTGGGACAGATTCAAGGAGGTATTTCTGGAGAAGTACTTTCCGCACAGCGTCCGGATACAAAAAGAGATGGAGTTTCTACATCTTCGTCAGGGGAGTATGACGGTAGCAGAATATGTGGCCAAGTTTGAGAGGCTTGCAAGGTTCTCCACACA
Source organism: Sophora flavescens (assembly GCA_030762895.1). Classification (NCBI taxonomy): domain Eukaryota; kingdom Viridiplantae; phylum Streptophyta; class Magnoliopsida; order Fabales; family Fabaceae; genus Sophora; species Sophora flavescens. The sequence continues at coordinate 19,876,313 of CM061067.1, forward strand.
GGTGAGGGATAATCCTGATGGTCCATGGAAAGCAATTAAGTTCGAGCAGGGTTTGAAGCCAGAGCTGTAGAGCCTTATTGGGCTCCTAGAGATTCGAGACTACCCCACTTTAGTGAACAAGTGTAGGGTGGCGGAGCAGAATATGCAAGTTGTGCTGGCTGAGAGGTCGAAGGAGAAGAGCTTCAGTGACTGCAAGAGGTTCCATGGGAAAGGGGGTAATTTCCAGAAGAGCCTATGACCTGTGCCCACAATCACGAAGGGTAAGCAGGTTCAAGGTGCTCAAGGTGAAAGGGGGACTGCATGTTACAAGTGTGGGTGGCAGCATGGAGATCGTGTGTGCCCCGCGGCACAAACCACTTGCCACTAATGCGGGAAGATGGGACTCTTTGCTAGGATGTGCAAGTCAGGAGGACAATCTCAAACCAGATCATTGAACCACGGAAGGGTCTTTACCATCCAAGGAGAGGAGGTGAAGGAGTCCGACGGTTTGATTCAAGGTAAGGGCTTTATTAAAGGTCATGATGTTATCATATTGTTCGATTCGGGAGCAACACATTCATTCATTTCATTTATATGTACTCAATTCTTAGAGTTACCTGTTACTAAACTGTCATATGATTTTTGTGTTTCTACTCCTGCTAAAGATAGATTGATTACTTCTTCTGTCTGCCTGCAATATCCTTTATTGTGTCAAGACCTGACTTATATTGTTGATCTGATATGTTTACCTATGTCTGGTATGGATATTATTTTGGGCATGGACTGGTTGTCTCGTAATAATGCTATTATTGATTGTGCTAGTCGAACTATTTCTTTCATTCCCCAGTCCATGTCTGTTGACTCTCCTGGGACGGAACACCTTATCTCTACTGCCTCATGTCATAAGTGCTTAGTTGAGGGAGCTCAGGGATATATACTTCTCTTTTCTGCTAAGATAGAGGCTGAGAGTGATTTAGCGGCGTTGCCTATTGTGTGTGAGTTCCCAGATGTGTTTCCTACGGATGTGTCTAGTTTACCTCTAGATAGAGAGATTGAGTTTACCATAGATCTAGTACTTGGGAGTGGACCTGTATCAGTAGCACCCTATAGGATGGCACCTCTAGAGTTGAGTGAGCTCAAGAAACAGATAGAGGATATGTTACAAAAGGGGTTCATTAGGCCTATGTGTCACCTTGGGGAGCACCAGTACTTCTAGTGAAGAAAAAAGATGGGAGTATGAGGTTGTGTGTTGATTATAGGCAACTGAATAAGGTAACCATCAAGAACAAATATCCCTTGCCTAGGATAGATGATCTCTTAGTTCAGTTAAGGGGAGCGTCAGTGTTTTCCAAAATAGATCTAAGATCGGGATACCATCAAATTAGAGTTAGAAGCGAGGACATCCCTAAGACAGCCTTCAGGACAAGGTATGGCCACTATGAGTATGTAGTGATGCCCTTTGGTGTGACCAACGCCCCAGCCGTTTTCATGGACTACATGAATCGGATCTTTAGGACCTTTTTGGACAGGTTTGTGATGGTGTTCATAGATGATATTTTAATATACTCTAGGACCCCAGAAAAGCATGGAGAACACTTAAGGTTAGTGTTGCAGATCTTGAGGGACGAGCATCTTTATGCCAAACCGGAGAAGTGTGAGTTTTAGCTAGACGAGGTAAAGTTTTTAGGACACACAATCTCAAAGGATGGTGTAGCGGTTGATTCCTCTAAAGTTGGTGCGGTGTTGGGATGGGAACAACCTAAGACAGTAACCGAAGTGAGAAGCTTCTTAGGCCTAGCTGGTTACTATAGGAAGTTCATAGAGGGTTTCTCTAGATTATCCTTACCTTTGACTCAGTTGACTAGGAAGGGGAAACCTTTTGTGTGGGACCAGGAGTGTGAGGACGGGTTCCAAGAGCTTAAGAGGAGATTGGTGTCATCACCAGTCTTAACTATACCGGATCCCTTAGTGAGTTTTGTGGTATACTGTGATGCATCTAAGAATGGCTTGGGATGTGTCTTAATGCAGGAGGGCAAGGTGGTAGCATATGCCTCTAGGCATCTTAGGCCACATAAGGGGAATTACCCTACCCATGACCTAGAGCTAGCAGCTGTGGTTTTTGCCCTTAAGATTTGGAGGCATTACCTTTATGGGGCGAAGTTTGAAGTTTTTAGTGACCATAAAGGCCTTAAATATCTGTTCGACCATAAGGAGTTGAACATAAGACAACGAAGGTGGATGGAGTTCCTTAAGGACTATGACTTCGAGTTGAAGTACCATCCGGGAAAAGCCAATGTGGTGGCAGATGCTTTGAGTAGGAAGTCCCTACAGGTGTCGAGCTTGATGGTGCAAGAGCTGAACCTCATGGAGGAGTTTAGGGACATGAATCTGGAGGTGTTGGATGTGTCCTTAAATGCCTTAAGTTTGAAGCTGAATAGGTTGGAAATTAATAGTGACCTTAGAGATGAAGTTAGGCGGGAACAACTTTTAGACCAAGAGTTGCAGTCTCGGTTGGGACAAGAGGGTTATGAGTTGTCTGTTGATGGGCTAGTGAAGTTTAAGAATAGGATCGTTGTTCCTAAGGAGGGGAGCCTTAGAGAGAAGATATTAGAGGAAGCTCATAAGGGAAAGTTTACTATACATCCTAGAATAACTAAGATGTACCAAGACCTTAAGAGGATGTATTGGTGGCCAGGAATGAAAAAGGATGTGGCTAGCTTCGTAACTAGGTGTTTAGTGTGCCAAAAGGTTAAGAGAGAACATCAGAAGCCTTCGGGGTTGTTGCAGCCCTTGGAGATTCAAGAATGGAAGTGGGAGAGAATTTCTATGGACTTTGTGATGGGGTTACCTAAGACACGTTTAGGCTTAGACGCCATTTGGGTGATAGTGGATAGGTTGACCAAGTCTGCCCACTTCTTGCCAATTAAGGCAATCTATAGCTTAGACAAGTTGGCATACCTCTATATCAAGGAAATAGTCAAGCTTCATGGGATACCCACATCTATAGTGTCGGATAAAGACACGAGGTTTACCTCTAGATTTTGGAGAGTTTCTCATCAGGCCCTTGGGACTAAGTTGAACCTTAGCACGGCCTATCATCCCCAAACGGATGGTCAGTCAGAGCGGACCATTCAGACCCTTGAGTACATGCTTAGGGCGTGTGTCTTGGATGAAGGAGGGAGTTGGGATAGATTCCTACCTCTCATTGAGTTTGCGTATAACAATAGTTATTACGCTAGTATAGGCATGGCACCCTATGAGGCCCTATATGGGAGAAAGTGTAGGTCCCCTTTATGTTGGTGTGAGGTGGGTGAGAAAACCTTGATAGGACCTGAATTGGTCCAGGAAACCTACGAGAGAATAAAAATCATTAGGGAGAGGATGTGCACGGTGCAAAGTAGACAAAAGAGCTATGCCGGCAAAAGGAGAAAGCCTCTAGAATTCCAGGAAAGTGAGCATGTATTTTTGAGAGTCACTCCTAAGACGGGGGTAGGGAGGTCGATGAAAGTCCGCAAGCTAAATCCTCGTTTCATGGGACCTTTCCAAATCCTTAAAAGAGTCGGGCATGTTGTTTATCAATTGGCTCTTCCGCCACGGTTGGCAAACCTTCATGATGTTTTCCATGTGTCGCAACTCAGAAAGTATGTGCCTGATGAATCTCATGTGATAGCTCCCGAGTCTTTACAATTGAAGGATAATTTGATCTATAAGCCAAAGCCTAGTCAAATCATGGACAAGAGCACTAAGACTCTGAGGAACAAGACGATTCCATTGGTGAAAGTGTTATGGGAAGGATTGACCCCTGAGGAAGTCACTTGGGAGATGGAGGAGGACATCGTCCGTCAGTACCCAGATTTTATTATCTAAGGTATGGTAACCTTTTAGTTTTGAATATGACATATGTTACAAAGGGTGCGTGTGTATGAGATGAATTTCGGGGACGAAATTCTTTAAGGAGGGGAGAAAATGTAACATCCTAAAATTCTAACATAATTAATTTGAAAAATAAATAAATAAATAAATAAAATAATAATAGTACTATTAAGTTATTAAAAAGTATAGTGCAAATAAAATATAAATAAGAGATTTAGTGTAAAGAAGTGATAGTATAAGGATTTATTGAAATTTATTAACTATTATAAAGAATGCAAAATTATATATATATATATATATATATATTTATGTATATATATAAATATATATAAATATATATATAAAAAAAAGGGATGAATTACAGAACAACGGCGTTAAGCCCAAGGCAATTCCTAATAAAAAAAATAAATAAATAAAATGTAAAACCCTGAAAAGCGCACAGTATATATATATATAGATAGATATATATATATATATATATATATATATATATATATATACACTTTAGAAAAGCACACAGTATATATATATATACACACACACTTTAGTCGCTGTACTAAAAGGAGGGACGCCGCCGCACAGAGAATGAGTATAGCGAGTGAGAGATTTCAACTCCTTGGCAGTGCAATCGTTGTAATACATAGATCCAAAAACACTAGTGAACGGAAGAAGAATTTTTAGAGAAGCACTACCTTCTATCATAAATAATTTTTAGAGCATCTTGGAATCTTCGAGAGGTGAGTAACATTACTTTTTGCGAACGCTTTCCATGACATTTTTATGTGTTTACGCTGAATTTAAAATTGATGAACTCATATTTCAATTCATTGTTTTGCTTACAAAATTTAGGACTGTATTCCTCATTTGTATGTGTGTGGAAGGGTCTACCTTATAGTTTTTTTTTTTAATTTGAATTGAATACATGATTGATATTTGTACTAGTTGAATGATATGCTTGATGCCATATGTTATGTCTTGATGCTCGTGATTGTCATAGTGTAATTATAAATTTACTTGGAGACATGACATAAGTCTATTTAGTATGCATGATAGGATTAAATATTCAATTTATGGTAGAAAACTCCTTTTGAGTTGAAACCACTTTCTATAGTCTTGTATTAACTTATATTTTCACATACTAAGAGGTTGTGTAAAACAAAAATCTCTATCCATCTCTTCCAATGAAGGCCGAATGCTTGCATTTGTGACCTAGGAAGTTTTTGTTTCAACTTTTGGAATATGATCATGTGTTTGAGTTTCTAATTATCACTTGATCTTGAATCTATAAATCTTGGAAGTTTTGATAGCTTGTTCCTATGATGGCTGAAAAATATGAATAAGTAGGCCTAGGATACTGTGTTTCAACTTTCCAAGTATTGATCATGGATTTAGAACTCTTTATAACTTGTTTATATCATGTTATTAAAGATAGTATGTGTTACTTTCATTTTTCCAAGATGATCATGGACTTGAGCTCCATAAGATATTTGGATGCTAAGTCTAAGAGATTGGAAAGTTTAAGGATTTATAACTTGTTTATTTCATGTTATTAAAGATAGTATGTGTTACTTTCATTTTTACAAGATGATCATGGACTTGATCTCCATAAGATATTTGGATGCTAGGCCTAAGAGATTGGAAAGTTTAAGGATTTATAACTTGTTTATTTTATGCTATTAAAGCTAGTATGTGTTATTTTCATTTTTCCAAGATGATCATGGTTTTGAGCTCCTTAACACATATGGATGCTAAACCTAAGAGATTGGAAAGTTTAGTGAATGTTAGCCTATTTTACTAGCCTTGGCCGAATGCCCTATGTTTTTAACTTAGTGGAATTTCAATTCAACTTTGTTAAAAGATCATTGTTTATGAACTCCTAACAGTTAAGGATCATAAATCCATGAGTTGTATAATTTTTGGGAATCTCTAACCCTAAGAACTAGTCTTGGCCGAACCTATACCTTGTGGTTTAGTGTTCTTGTTTTGATTTTAACTTGTGATTTTGTGTTCATAACCTTAGACTTCCATCGCGGAGGAAACGAGAACGTTCGTGACTTACCTCGTCGAGCATCTAACCTTCTTACCTTCAAAGAAAGTAAGAGGGGATTGCCTAGGGATATTCAATGACTATATGCATGTGTGTATGTGTTTATTTGAGTGATTTGAATATTATTGTGATATTGAGCCAATACTTGAATAACTTGTTTACTTGAACTATTGTGGTTATTACTTGAAGTTGAACATTACTTGCTTTAAAGTGTTATGAATTATATATATGTGATGAACTGTCGTTAACTGTGATATTATTGTTGAGAATATGTTACTGTTGATTGAAGTTTGAGAAGCCGGACTTGAGTCTGTGCACAATGATTATAAAGGATTAAAAGCCTTAATAAGCCTTGAATAGAACTTTGAATGTATTGGTTTCATTTATAGAAGTTCCTTGTTTAAAACGCTTACTTCAATAAAATGATATTCTTATTTTGAAAAGAAACGTTGAAGTGTTTTAAAGACAATAGAAATTACCTTTTTATGATCCAAAGTTGGTACGAGAGAAAACCTTTTTCGAACTATGTGTTTTATGAAGGAAAACCCATTTGAAATTAGTTGACTTTATTTCATCAAGGATTTCAAAAGCAAACGAATTTCCTAAATGTTTTATAAAAGAATTTGTAAAGGAAAAGATTTTCTCCTAAATGATTTAGAAACGTTCCGGTTACTTGGATAAGTGACCGAGGTTTTGTTTTGGTTTTTGATTTTCACTGAGCGAAAAGTAAGCACATGTGAAAGAGAATATTAGTTCGCGAGACGTCGCCTCTAGTATTCAGTTTATGCACGTGATGTGGGATCCGTGTCAAGAATTATGGACCAAGGGTCCTAATCGTGATATTATGGACTAGGAGTCCTAATTTTGGAATTGAGGACTGTGTGTCCTAATTTCGTTGTTATGGGCTAGGAGTCCTTATCATGTTGAAATAAAACATGGATAAAATTATAATTGTTTCTACAACCACAACCTTGGACTGCGGCCGTGGTCTAAGGTGTTGCGATTGAGCAATCGGACTGTGTGTCCTGTGTTATAAATTTTCAAGTGATGGAAATTGTGAATAGTCGTTTGTAACACCCCGATTTTCGCTGCTTTGTAATATCGGTAATAAATATATAAATATATATTTTTATCCGAGACTTAGAAAATGGTTTTGGATAAACCAAGGTCATTTCCATGTTATACTTATTTTCATAAGGTTACGGGGAAGTTTTTGGTTGAAAATTCAGACGAAAAACGGTCTGCCGTTTTCTGTGTTTTCACTGACAGTAAAAGTTTACTGCTCAGAAAACCTAATTTTAACTCGTGAACGAGATGAAAAATGTTTTTATCATATTTACTACGATACTGGAAGTTTTGAAAAATTTAACATAAAAATTAAAATATTATATTTGCTGCGGGCGAATACGTCGAGATATCTCTAGGAAAACCTGCGTCAGATGAACCAGGGAGTCAGCAACGGGGCTGAGGTGATGAATTTGACTGATGTGACAGGCATTTATGACGATCTTATCGGCGTCATAATGGCCATAATGGCACATTTATGACAAAGGAATATTTTGCCTGGAAATGATGATTTTACCCTTGGCTCTTCATGAATTTTCAAGCCATGCCATTGTAAATTTGGGCCAAATTACCCCTAAATCCACACGGCTTCCTCCTCCATTCAAAGCATTTGGACATCACTTTTCCTAGACATAAATGAGCATTTATGTTAAAGTGGATGAATCATTCAAATTTCATTAATGTCAACAAGTGAGTCATAGGCAAAGTCATTTTCTCCTCATTCCCCCGAAACTGTCACGAAATTATGACTCTTTTCTGTTCTTAATCTCAAAAAACTTTATACATGAAAGTTGTTCATCTTTCTCTCTTCTTTCCAACGACATAAAGATCATCAAAAACGAACAAGTATATGGAGAGATATGTCCAAATTACCGAAACTGCTCTAAATCTTCATCATCTTCATCTTTCTCTTTAGACTTCTCAAGAACACTTAGAACACCAAGGTGATTTTGTGAAGAACATCATCCAAATCATCATGGTGAGTCATGGTGATAATTTACTCTAGTCTTCATGACAAAAAAAAAAGAATATACCTAGATATTTTAAACGTTAACCTAACCTACGTCTGGTTAAATCTAACCGAGGTTAACTAACCATGATTTGCAACCCAAAATATCTTCTCCCTAACATGTGGTGTAGGAGGCAGCCACATCTCTTCAAATTTTATGATCACATGTTTTATTAACCATGATTATAAATAAACCCTAGTTAAGTTATTATTAACTATGGTTAAGTTATTATATTATTTTCTAACTTAACCTTGATCAAATAAACTCAACCATGGTTCTTTTATCTCATTAAACCACATATTTTCTCCTTACACCCACCTCTAGGCCGCACCCATCTTCCACACTTGAACCATTTTCACTCATTTTCCTACTTCATCATTTTGTTTCTCCAAAACTTCATGTTCTTCATTTTCTCTCACACTTCACTTGTTCTTCATTTGTTCTTCACTTATTCATCATTTTTCTCTAACTTAGAAACATAATCTCATGATTCTTCATTCATGAAACTTGTTCCTTAGATCGATTACCATCACTTAATCCATTTTTTTCTTGAATCCATGAACTTTCAAGTTCATCCTTTCTCTTCTCAAAATTCGGCCCATACCCATACATAACCATCCAAACCTTGTTTTGATCTTCTTTGATCATATTCTCACTTATCTAGATGATCTAAACAGTTTCTATTTCTCATCTCAAGTCATTTCCCCACAAAACACAAAGAACTCCTTAGTGTTCTTGCAAAGATCATCTTTTTTCTTCAAGTTCTAGAATAAATCTTTTATTCCAAGGTGAGGAAGCTCTCTCTAATCTTCATATCTTTATTAATCATCCATAAAATTCCATTTTTGATCAATTATTTCATGAAATGCAATTCTTAGATCTATAACTTTAAAGATTTCTAGAAAATTGTAGAAAAATCCATTTGGCATGAAACCAATTTCTATAAACTCACTATGATCTCTATATTCATGATATAAGAACGTGAATCAAGAGAAAATTTCTTTCCTATTCTTCCATAGTGGACCGAATCTAGGTCTTAGAGGGACTAGATGAATTTGTTTCAATTCCTATGATTGATACTTGTTTTGATCTCTCTAGTACCTATGATTGTTGAATCCAATAGTTGATAAAATTTCAAAATCCCTAGCTTTTTATTTTGTGAAAAACCGAAACCCTAGTCTTGGAACTAGATGGGTTTTATTCAAAGTTCTTGGTTTATGATCATTGATTAAGTCTCCATCATGTTTAAGGATCATAAATCCATAAGTTAGAAAAATTTTAACATCCTTAGCCTAATGATCTTGAGTAGGCCGAACCATTACCATATGGTTTAGAAAGTTTTTTGTTTGATTTTCATTAATTTTGTGATGATTTGTTGTGAAGGATGAATCGTTGTTGATTATCCTGAGTGTACGAAGGAAACAGAGATCAAATAGGGAAATCGTTCGGGAAATAATTATTCGAATCTTCAAGAGGTAAGGGGAGTATGCATGAGGAGTTTAAGATAATCACATGCTTATTGTTGGAGTCATTTATTAATTTTCTGTAGGAAATATTTTATTATCTTGCATTGTTTACTGTTGACTGTTGGATTGATGTGATATTTATCTGAGTAACTGAATTGATGTGATGTGTGGATTTACATGATTATAATTATTTGGTTATATTATAATTGTGATGCATGTCATGAATTGATATATGTCATGCTATTCTGTGATTGAAATTTATCTGGTATTGAGTGTTGGACTGAGAAACCTGACATTGGTCAGTGGTAAAAAAATTAATTAAGGAAAAAAAACTTAATAAGCTTGGATAATTAATCAGAGGGATTAATTTGAGAGATTTTGAGAAAAATGAAAAAAAAAATTATTATTTTAATAATATTTTGTGGAAACTGTACAAATAAGCGACAATAAGGGCGAAACCGTGAAATTTTTTACAGGCTCTAATTTTTATAAAATAAATTCAATTTTATTATAAAATGTTATTTAAAGTGATTAAGTTCCGAAAATAATATTTTATAGCAGTCAGAACAATTACTTCTGACGGAAAAGTGATTTAAGTTATAAAAAATAATAATAATAATAATAAATAAATAATATTAAATATTTAATTATTTAATTATTATAAATTAATTTATTGATTTTTTTTTTTAAGTTGACCTTTATTGAGAATTAATTTCAGAAATGAAACAATTAGAAATGCAAGAAATTTATCAATGATTTTCAGATTTTATCAACGTTTTAACAGAAAAATGATTTCTGTAAAAGTATTTTATTCAGCGAAATTATTCCGTTAAACTTGGATAAGTTTTCGGAGCTTTTTTTTTGTATTTGTTTTTCACTGAGTGAAATGTTTTACAAGCAGATAAATAAACCTAGGAACCGAGACGTCGGGGTTCTAGTGTTCTATGGACACGTAGATCAAGGATCTGTGTCATTGGACGGAGTGTCCTGCAATGATTTTGTTTTTGGACTGTGTGTCCTAATTTGATGTGGAAAGTGTGAGTTCCATATCCGCGAGCCTAAGACTGGTGCATCGGTTTAAGGGCCTCGTGATTGAGCACTCGGACTGTGTGTCCTGTGTTGAGTTTAAAACATTTGGGCTGTGTGTCCTGTGTTTGTTTAAGGGGAAAGTCTTAATAAGAAATTAAGCATGGTCGTTAGCTTTGTGCATCGACAAGGAAGGATTTTTACGACAAAGAAAACAAATCGAGAATAAAAATTTTCTCAAGCATAAATGGCAGTTGGGTCATGTGATTGTGATCATTGAGTCCAGAATGGATCAATGTATATGGCAGACGTGTCAGGGGATGTGATCATTGAGTCCGGAGTGGATCAATGTATCTGTTATGGACTATGTTCCATTTAAATATTGGGCCTCTGTACATGTGTGAGCCAATATATTTTATAGGATTGTGTGTCCAAGTTTATGCGTTAACTATTGTAATCTGTGTGAAGCAATAGGTTATGGACAATGAACTCCATAATTCGAAGCGACCATTGTGCCTCTGTTCAGTGACACAATGAGTCAAACTTTTGAATAATAACCCTGGTGAAACTGTGTGTGGCCAGTGTGTTATGTGATTTCTTGGGCATTGTTTTATTCGTTTTTACAATGCGCCATGTGCGGAGCTTGATCAGCTCGAAACGAAACAGAAAGTTGTGGGATCTCCGGAGATTAGGCATTAAAATAGAGCCTGAATATTGAAGTGTCATGCATTTTTATAAAATGATGATGACTGCCGGGTATCAAACCCTTTGAATTAAATTATTTTGCTGTTTCGAAATAATTTATTAAGCTATGAATATATGGTAATTGTTATTTGAGTGTCGTGCAAGGTGTTGTCTTATCAAAACTCATATATTAGAAACTCACCCTTACAAATATATCAGGTTTATTTTAGACTAAGGTAGTACTTGGGTATACTACTACTGATGAAGCGAAGGAATTCACTAGGTCGTTCGAGGACTTAACTTCTAGATGCTTGAAGAGGTATGCGTTAGTGGGAATGTCACAAGGGTATTTCCAATAACAGTGATTACTAGTATTGACCTGTTATGTGAAGGTCTAAGTGTAAATCTCTTATGATACCTATTGATATTATGTTAATGGTATTGGATTGTATAAGGAGAAAAATAAAAAAATTTATCACTAATTTTGAAAGGGATAAGTAACTAGAAAATTATATTTTTCGAAAGCAACCAGCAACACTATTTTATTGAGTGTATTTCCGCAACAAGTTACTTAAATGTGATACCCTGAAAATGGGGTGTCGTATCAGTGGTATCAGAGCTGGTCGAGTCTTTCGGGAAACCTTGGGGAATAGGTCTGTTAGGTTTTTGTTGTGTGATCTCTGGTTGAACCTTGTTTGAATTGCTTCTTGGTTGAAACAATGTGTGTTGACACACAAGTAAGTATGTTTTGGCGGGTTCTGATTGGGTTGAGACCTTGTGAGTTCTCATGTTTAGTAAAAGTTACTTATGTTCATGTTGATACATTCGTTTATCCCTTAGGACGGTATCAGACATTTGAATAAGGTACCTGTCATTGAAAAATTTTGGGAAGATTTTCTGAGAATGTCCCAAGTTTGTACGGACGGACGGATGTTGAGTTTCTGATTGATCTAGTTTCTAGATTTAGCCAGATCTCAACCGCTTTGTGTAGGATATCGCCAACGAAGTTAGTCGGGTTAGACTTCAAGAAATGGAATTTTCGTCCATTTCTCGATAAGTTAGTCATCATCTTCATCGATGATATTCTCGTTTACTCTAAGAATCACGAGAAGCATGAGAGACCTCCATGTTTGAGTGTTACAGATCACTCGCAAGGAGTTGTTATATATTCAAGGATCGACTTGAGAACAAGTTACCACCAAATTGGAGTAAGGACTTATTAACGATTTTGTACTGTAAACTCAGCTTATGAGGCAAGATCAACTGTTCGTGTGTCTGAGAGATTGACCAAGTTATCAGAAATCGTGCCGATTCAGGGTGACCATACTAAGCGCGTCATAAAAGACCTTTATGCTTGTGAGAAACCAAGGCGAATAGATTTAAATTTTCAACCTTAGGTGAGGGTCTCGGGATTAAGAAAAATTATTCCTTATTGGCAGATTGCTTTTAAAATTCCTATGGTTGTATTAGACAATCATAGCGGTACATTTTGTACAGGCCAAATTCATTTTTCTGACCTTGATTTAAAATCTATCCTGACTTTGGTTCTGACAGTCTGGATATTTTCATACTTCTTTGGAAGTGTATTATGAGTATTTCTTGAGTTGTGTGACATATGTGAATTCTTGATGATAGAAGTTTCTTGATGAGACTTAATCGATTCACTTTTACTTTTGGTGGAAGTGATCCAGTCTAAATTTTGTCGGACTAATGATCTTTTAAACCGTTGTGTAGTAAAGCTCTTGTGAAGGAAGAAAATTTATTAGAGTCATGTTTGTAAACATGTATTAGCTATGTATTTTTACACTCACGAACCTATTGAAGAATCTTTTTACATATTGGATATTAGTATCTTTCAGATTGGTCAAATTATTCTTTGTTCTTTCTTGTGAAAGCGAAATCAAGAAATTTCTTGTCTTGAAAATCTCTTTTCAAATTATTGTGAGTAGGTTGACGAAGTCGACACCTTTTTACTGCTTAGGTCCACTGTGTAGAGGAAAAACTAACAGAGGTATGTATCAGAGGACTGATCCAACGTGATAAAGAATCTTCCAACATCGTTCTGAATGAAGCCCGAAAAACATACTTCGAGTGTTGGGCTAAAGTTACATCTAGCGTTAAGAGCCCGGTTGAAGTTAATGTTCAGCTTATCATCCTAAGTTAAATGGATGAGTAAGAAAGGAATTGATCCTTAGAAGGTTAGCTGAGAGTAAGTGTAATACCTATGCACGACAAGAGGTGAGTAGATTTTTATTGAGGTGTAGATGTGACTAGTAAGCTGAGAATTTCTAGAATTAACATCAATAAATAAGATGATTTCGGTAGATTTTGTTATGATCAAGGTAGAGTTTGTTAAAGGAACTCTAGGATTATGATAAAATGATCATCGTTAAGATTTAATCGTATGATTGGAAGAAATTACAGAAAGATGTCTATGGTAGTTTTACCTAAGTTGAATGTGAGCGGAAAAGAGAAGTTCCTAAGTAAAATTAAGTTGATAGAAAAGTTCGAAAGCTAAGAGTTAGATAATTCTATTCTATATAATCCCTTTTGGTTTAATTGAATTAAGATATGCAATGAAGTTATTTTGAGGATGAGATGTGTGAGGTGATATCAAATTGAAATGGTGAATTATAATCAAGAGAAACTAAGACTATGATTAAATATTTTGAGTAGGGAGTTGATGCATGGTGCTGTGAAGACATTGTTGGTATTAGTGATAATATTCAGAGTTATATGATTGGAATAAGGTTTCTGGTGGAACCATGTTGATAAAAGAAGTGATTAAGTTTTGATTTTGTTTTTCGAGTGTGATAGACTTTGATGAAATTTTGAGGATAGTATGGATATGTAGAAATGACATAAGAATGAATGGTGTTATGGAATATGGAATAAGAGGAACGAAGTGATGTGAAGGGCAATGTAAAATTTTAAGGTTAAGATGAGATTACATAATTCTGTTTAGTTTCGAGTCACGATATTTCGAGGGCGAAATTTTTTTAGTGGGGTAGTAATGTAACACCCCGATTTTCGCTACTTTGTAATATCGGTAATAAATATATAAATATATTTTTATCCGAGACTTAGAAAATGATTTTGGATAAACCAAGGTCATTTCCATGTTATACTTATTTTCATAAGGTTACGGGGAAGTTTTTGGTTGAAAATTCAGACGGAAACCGGTCTGCCGTTTTCTGTGTTTTCACTGACAGTAAAAGTTTACTGCTCAGAAAACCTAATTTTAACTCGTGAACGAGATGAAAAATGTTTTTATCATATTTACTACGATACTGGAAGTTTTGAAAAATTTAGCGTAAAAATTAAAATATTATATTTGCTGCGGGCGAATACGTCGAGATATCTCTAGGAAAACCTGCGTCGGATGAACCAGGGAGTCAGCAACGGGGCTGAGGTGATGGATTTGACTGATGTGACAGGCATTTATGACGATCTTATCCGCGTCATAATGGCCATAATGGCACATTTATGACAAAGGAATATTTTGCCTGTAAATGATGATTTTACCCTTGGCTCTTCATGAATTTTTCAAGCCATGCCATTGTAAATTTGGGCCAAATTACCCCTAAATCCACACGGCTTACTCCTCCATTCAAAGCATTTGGACATCACTTTTCCTAGCCATAAATGAGCATTTATGTTAAAGTGGATGAATCATTCAAATTTCCTTAATGTCAACAAGTGAGTCATAGGCAAAGTCATTTTCTCCTCATTCCCCCGAAACTGTCACGAAATTCTGACTCTTTTATGTTCTGAATCTCGGAAAACTTTCTACATGAAAGTTGTTCATCTTTCTTTCTTCTTTCCAACGACATAAAGATCATAAAAAACGAATAAGTATATTGAGAGATATGTCCAAATTACCGAAACTGCTCTAAATCTTCATCATCTTCATCTTTCTCTTTAAACTTCTCAAGAACACTTAGAACACCCAGGTGATTTTGTGAAGAACATCATCCAAATCATCATGGTGAGTCATGGTGATAATTTACTCTAGTCTTCATGACAAAAAAAAAAGAATATACCTAGATATTTTAAACGTTAACCTAACCTACGTCTGGTTAAATCTAACCGAGGTTAACTAATCATGATTTGCAACCCAAAATATCTTCTCCCTAACATGTGGTGTAGGAGGCAGCCACATCTCTTCAAATTTTATGACCACATGTTTTATTAACCATGATTATAAATAAACCCTAGTTAAGTTATTATTAACTATGGTTAAGTTATTATATTATTTTCTAACTTAACCTTGATCAAATAAACTCAACCATGGTTCTTTTATCTCATTAAACCACATATTTTCTCCTTACACCCACCTCTAGGCCGCACCCATCTTCCACACTTGAACCATTTTCACTCATTTTCCTACTTCATCATTTTGTTTCTCCAAAACTTCATGTTCTTCATTTTCTCTCACACTTCACTTGTTCTTCATTTGTTCTTCACTTATTCATCATTTTTCTCTAACTTAGAAACATAATCTCATGATTCTTCATTCATGAAACTTGTTCCTTAGATCGATTAGCATCACTTAATCCATTTTTTTCTTGAATCCATGAACTTTCAAGTTCATCCTTTCTCTTCTCAAAATTCGGCCCATACCCATACATAACCATCCAAACCTTGTTTTGATCTTCCTTGATCATATTCTCACTTATCTAGATGATCTAAACAGTTTCTATTTCTCATCTCAAGTCATTTCCCCACAAAACACAAAGAACTCCTTAGTGTTCTTGCAAAGATCATCTTTTTTCTTCAAGTTCTAGAATAAATCTTTTATTCCAAGGTGAGGAAGCTCTCTCTAATCTTCATATCTTTATTAATCATCCATAAAATTCCATTTTTGATCAATTATTTCATGAAATGCAATTCTTAGATCTATAACTTTAAAGATTTCTAGAAAATTGTAGAAAAATCCATTTGGCATGAAACCAATTTCTATGAACTCACTATGATCTCTATATTCATGATATAAGAACGTGAATCAAGAGAAAATTTCTTTCCTATTCTTCCATAGTGGACCGAATCTAGGTCTTAGAGGGACTAGATGAATTTGTTTCAATTCCTATGATTGATACTTGTTTTCATCTCTCTAGTACCTATGATTGTTGAATCCAATAGTTGATAAAATTTCAAAATCCCTAGCTTTTTATTTTGTGAAAAACCGAAACCCTAGTCTTGGAACTAGATGAGTTTTATTCAAAGTTCTTGGTTCATGATCATTGATTAAGTCTCCATCATATTTAAGGATCATAAATCCATAAGTTAGAAAATTTTTAACATCCTTAGCCTCATGATCTTGAGTAGGCCGAACCATTACCATATGGTTTAGAAAGTTTTTTGTTTGATTTTCATTAATTTTGTGATGATTTGTTGTGAAGGATGAATCGTTGTTGATTATCCTGAGTGTACGAAGGAAACAAAGATCAAATAGGGAAATCGTTCGGGAAATAATTATTCGAATCTTCAAGAGGTAAGGGGAGTATGCCTGAGGAGTTTAAGATAATCACATGCTTATTGTTGGAGTCATTTACTAATTTTCTGTAGGAAATATTTTATTATCTTGCATTGTTTACTGTTGACTGCTGGATTGATGTGATATTTATCTGAGTAACTGAATTGGTGTGATGTGTGTATTTACATGATTATAATTATTTGGTTATATTATAATTGTGATGCATGTCATGAATTGATATATGTCATGCTATTCTGTGGTTGAAATTTATCTACTATTGAGTGTTGGACTGAGAAACCTGACATTGGTCAGTGTTTAAAAAATTAATTAAGGATAAAAAAAATTTAATAAGCTTGGATAATTAATCAGAGGGATTAATTTGAGAGATTTTGAGAAAAATGAAAAAAATTATTTTAATAATATTTTGTGGAAACTGTACAAATAAGCGACAGTAAGGGCGAAACCGTGAAATTTTTTACAGGCTCTAATTTTTATAAAATAAATTCAATTTTATTATAAAATGTTATTTAAAGTGATTAAGTTCCGAAAATAATATTTTATAGCAGTCAGAACAATTACTTCTTAACGAAAAGTGATTTTAATTATAAAAAAATAATAATAATAAATAAATAATATTAAATATTTAATTATTTAATTATTATAAATTAATTTATTGGTTATTTTTTTTTAAGTTGACCTTTATTGAGAACTAGCAGTAACACAGGCACGTGCGCATTTCTAATTCTTTTATGTGTCTTTATCCATGTTCTTGCCACATCAATTGTTATAAAGATGGTTTGAAGTGAAATATATGTAATAGTTTGATTTTGATTATTTTGTCTTTAATGATCTGATATTAAAAATGACACCTTTAATATCATCATCCCTATAATCCTTTCAAAGCTTGAGTCAAATTTTAAAAAAAGACAGTTTTTAAGTGCAAGATAAAATTGCATTGCAGAAAATAGGAATAAGTTAAATATGTAAGGCGAAATTAAATATGTGGTGACGACTCTTAGTTGTAATAGAAACAGTTACTTTTTCCTACCGTGCCACCTAAATTGTGGTATATCCACACCATGTGTTGCATTGTTACTGACTCAACATGAGTTCTTATTGACTCAAAATATCTAAAAAAAATTAGAAGATCATCAGTCAAAGAACAATGCAAGTAACGGAAGACAACATACTGTAAAGGACAAAATAGAACTAACCATAACTTGTGCATAGTCAAACTTATGCAAGAGTTAAATTAGTTCAACCATATGCAGAAACATCCAGTAATATTGAAATTCCCAAAAGGACAAAAATTGATGGTTATCATATGAGAGAAGCAAATAAAGATCAATTAATGGAACTTGTTCATTTGTAGAAAGATAAAGCAACAAAGAGGCAGAGAAAGAGTAACGGAGGCAGAAGCAAAAGAGGAGTGTCCATGAGTAGATGCCTCACAGAAGACCCCTATCTAGTATCTGCAACCATGTTTGTTTTTTTATGAGCACCAGCATCATGAATAATTATATTGTCTTTGAGGGAATCATCATGATTGCTGAAACAACAATTAATATAGAATATAGAATATAAACACACCAGTAATTAATATAGAACATCTAAGATAATCAAAAAAAGACATGTAAGGTGAAGTTAAATATGTGGTGAAGTCTCTTTTCTAGCAGCAAGACAGGCACGTCGGCACTGACGTGCTTGTCTGGCCATATTTATAATGCTTTTACTCATTTTTATCCATATTTTTGGTATATAATATTGTGTAGATACCCTTTTGGTCCCTTAAAATTTTTTTCGGATTCCATTTATGTTCGTGAAAAAAAAAATCTCATCTGTTGGTCCCCTAAATTTCATTCTGTAACCCTTTTAGTTTATCCGTCAGTCAATGTGCGTTGACCATCGTTAAGTATATGACGTGTCACATTATCTATCTAGGTGTCTTGTTAGTATTTTCCAGCATGACGTTGAATTTAAAAAAACCCAAATATGAGGCATTTAATTATATATATATATATATATATATGTGTGTGTGTGTGTGTGTGTGTGTTAAAAACCAACGGCTCATTATATGTCATCTTCTTCCCCAAATACTGAAACCCTAACTCCATTGCTGCCCTTTATTGAGCTCGAAATTTTGTTGGTTTTTAACACACATCTATATTTTTTGTTTTAATTAAATGTCTCATATTTGGGTTTTTTTTTAAGTCAATGTCATGCTAGAAAATACTAACAATACACCTAGATAGATAACATGACATTTCAGACACTTAATGGTGGTCAACACACATTGACTGACAGAGAGATTAAAAGGACTCACAGAATGAAATCTGAGGGACCAATCGTGAGGTTTTTTTTCCAGGGACTTAAATGGAATCCGAAAAATAAAATTAAGGGACCAAAAAGGGTATTCACTCTAATATTTTATTTGTCACTTATGTATGTTTGGTATTTTTAATCAGTATTTTTTGTGACTTTATAATGTAACTTCTTAATGTAAACACATATTATATAATTATATCATCACATTAATAAGATTATTTATTTACATGCATAGTTGCAAGGGAATATAATTGTGAGGAAAAAAGGAGAAACTCCTTCAAAATTAAACAAACACAATAAATGAAGTCACTATAAATATAGTTATCATAGTTACTCCTTTAACCATAATACTGTCAACAGTTTCAATACTTAAATTACTTTAACCATAATCCTGGCAAAATTTTCTTAAGTTCCCTTACACCCCAAAGAAGCATAATCCAATAACCAATCAAGTTATAAAAATAAAAAAAAAGAACCCTCTGAAAGATAGCGGAGGGAGTTATATAGTTGCATTTATCAAATCTTTTGGTGTCTGAGGTTTGAATCTACTCATTGCCACCAACACCTTTTGTTACCTGCAGCGTATTTGCCTATTTTCAAGCCACTTACTTGAAAAGAATAGACAGCACATCATCAGTTCATTATCTATACTTATATTACTTCTTTGCTTTGGGTTTTCCTCCACCCACAGTTCAACTTCAACAGGGAAGCACTACATTTTGGTTTAACAACAACTGTACAAAGCCACATTACACATAATCAGACGTGCCTTTAGATAACAAATCCATAAAAGGAAAAGGAAGCAAAATGGTAAATAAATGGTAATGTTGAGGGAATACAACCATTGTATGATATGAGTTACAGCAAAATTGACATTACAAAAAATCCAAACATGAACTAACATTAAGGCTTAAAAGATCAAAGCATGATAATTCCACCAAATCAGTATCCCATAATTCAAGGCTCAAATTTGGTCTTGCTTAAAGTTGACGTTTAAAAAAGAAAAGAAAAAAAAGAACATGTAAGAAATCTTGCTACTGGCACTGTAAATAAATTTTTTGTACAATAAAAAGAAAAAGGACAATCATCCATTAGAAAGTTATTTTCCATAAAAATGTCGGATGGAAAGATGGATGATACACAAAAATTAACTTACTCTGGGATTTAACCATTGAAGCATCTGGATGAAAGCTACATAAATGTACAACTAACCAATGTTCCCAAACCTAAATACACAATAAAGTATTAATCCGCCATTCACAATACACAGAGGGAATGATGAGGTTGCAAAATCGCAGCAACCATCTGATAGTATCAGTGGACTCATCTCGGTCACTATTAATACAACTTAAAATCAATTTTTTTGTAACTTTTATCAATCAACTATTTTAACAATATAAAAGCAATGCAATAAATTAAAGGCTCGATATAAAATCAGTCAAGACTGGTAATTTTTAAATAAATTGTTAATTTCATAAAATGTTATGAAATGATGAGTTTTTTTTTATCAGCTAAAATCCTTGTAAATGGATATGACAGTCAAAATAATGAATAACAAATACATTATACACGTCATGTAAAGATTTCATTAAATCTTTTTATATTTACATACAGAATTTGATGCGACACCATTTTTTACATGATCCAAGAAGCTTAAATTTGTAGCCTCGCCCATTTATTGTAAATGATTTTCCTACTAAATGAAGAAGGAAGTCAACAGAATCATTAACAAATAAAAAATACACTTCCAATAAAATTTTAGTCTTAATTCTCATAGTTACAAATAAAATTCTTAATCAACATTTATGTCCTACAACAATTTTGCATGGCCCCAACCACACATGAGCATGCACACACATGGAAAAAGAAACAACATCAACTTCTCTAAAATGTCAAGGAAATTAACCAGTGACACCAGCTTGATTTTCCAAGCATAATATCGAACATGGGGATGTTAAGGCATGCATATATTACAATTAATATATGGTTTTGCATAAATTACAACTTCAGGACAATAACACCACACCAAGTGCTTACTATAACATAAAGCATAGAATTGAACATGGAGACTCTTAAGGCACACACACATATTACAATTTACATTTGAATTTGCTCAAATCACAACTTCAAGTCAATAACATCGTTTTATCAGAATTCAGTTTTAAAAAAAAAAATCAGAAAGAAAGAGTGGCAAATACAATTAAGTGCAATGACATTCAGGTTTTTTATCAAATAGATTGAGTGCAAGTCACATACCCATCTCCATCCCGCACAGAATAAGTCCCAAATTGTCATCGTCGAGATCTCTAATATCCGTCAAGAAATTTGCCCAAATAAAAGTCAAGGATTTGCAGTAAATAAATTAATTCACAAAATTAATAAAACTGTGAGAGGCAAATAAATAAAATAAAATAAAAAAAGGAAGATAAGAGGATATTAAAATAAA
The DNA here is from genome assembly GCA_030762895.1 of Sophora flavescens. Lineage (NCBI taxonomy): Eukaryota > Viridiplantae > Streptophyta > Magnoliopsida > Fabales > Fabaceae > Sophora > Sophora flavescens. Next base: position 19,897,710 of record CM061067.1, read on the forward strand.
AAAGGAAGAGAAGAGGATATCATAAATATCAAGGGGATCAACGGCGTCAGGGCGAGCAATCCTGCCTTTGTTTGCATTGATCAAACGTCATCTTTTTCCACTATCACTACTGTCATCTTTCATCCATTTGAAATCGAGAGCCAAATAGAAGATTCCTATATTTGAAAACTGTAATGGCACACTTTCATCGTATTATGACTCTCTCTCGTTCTTTCTCCCTCCCACTCTCTTTCACCCTTTATAAATCTCTCCTACTCCTTTCGCTCTCTCTCTCTCCCTCCTTCCTTGTCTCTGCGGCGCTCCATGTCGTGACCGGTGTGGTTATGTTATGTTACTCTGAGTGGGATGGTAATAGCCGGTTATGTGGTGCACTTCACAACTGCCGTCAGTTTTTTTTTTCCTTCTCCCCTTACACGCGCATAGAATTTTTTATCACTTTGTATATTTGGGCAGGATACATAGGAACTGTCATATATTGTAAAGTTGTCAAGGGTAGTTAAGTAATACAAAAAAAAATTGACACTAAATAACTGTCTTTTTCTCAACTTTAGTATTATCTATTAGTATAGATTAATTTCAGAAATGAAACAATTAGAAATGAAAGAAATTTATCAATGATTTTCAGATTTTATCAATGTTTTAACAGAAAAAAGATTTCTGTAAAAATATCTTATTCAGCGAAATTATTCCGTTAAACTTGGATAAGTTTTCAGAGCTTTTTTTTGTATTTGTTTTTCACTGAGCGAAATGTTTTACAAGCAGATAAATAAACCTAGGAACTGAGACGTCGGGGTTCTAGTGTTCTATGGACACGTAGATCAAGGATCTGTGTCATTGACCTGAGTGTCCCCGCAATGATTTTGTTTTTGGACCGTGTGTCCTAATTTGATGTGGGAAGTGTGAGTTCCATATCCGCGAGCCTAAGACTGGTGCATCGGTTTAAGGGTCTCGTATTGAGCACTCGGACTGTGTGTCCTGTGTTGAGTTTAAAACATTTGGGTTGTGTGTCCTGTGTTTGTTTAAGGGGAAAGTCTTAATAAGAAATTAAGCATGGTCGTTAGCTTTGTGCTTCGACAAGGAAAGATTTTTACGACAAATAAAACAAATCAAGAATAAAAATTTTCTCATGCATAAATGGCAGTTGTGTCATGTGATTGTGATCATTGAGTCTAGAATGGATCAATGTATATGGCAGACGTGTCAGGGGATATGATCATTGAGTCCGGAGTGGATCAATGTATCTGTTATGGACTATGTTCCATTTAAATATTGGGCCTCTATACATGTGTGAGCCAATATATTTTATAGGACTGTGTGTCCAAGTTTATGCGTTAACTATTGTAATCTATGTGAAGTAATAGGTTATGGACAACGAACTCCATAATTCGTAGCGACCATTATGCCTCTGTTCAGTGAGACAATGAGTCAAAACTTTTGAATAATAACCCTGGTGAAACTGTGTGTGGCCAGTGTGTTATGTGATTTCTTGGGCATTGTTTTATTCGTTTTTACAATGCGCCATGTGCGGAGCTTGATCAGCTCGAAACGAAACATAAAGTTGTGGGATCTTCGGAGATTAGGCATTAAAATAGAGCCTGAATATTGAAGTGTCATGCATTTTTATAAAATGACGATGACTGCCGGGTATGAAGCCCTTTGAATTAAATTATTCTACTGTTTCGAAATAATTTATTAAGCTGTGAATATATGGTAATTGTTATTTGAGTGTCTTGCATGGTGTTGTCTTATCAAAACTCATATATTGGAAACTCACCCTTACAAATATATCAGGTTTATTTTAGACTAAGGTAGTACTTGGGTATACTACTATTGATGAAGCGAAGTAATTCACTAGGTCGTTCGAGGACTTAACTTCTAGATGCTTGAAGAGGTATGCATTAGTGGGAATGTCACAAGGGTATTTCCAATAATAGTGATTACTAGTATTGACCTGTTATGTGAAGGTCTAAGTGTAAATCTCTTATGATACCTATTGATATTATGTTAATGGTATTGGATTGTATAAGGAGAAAAAGAAAAAAAATTATCACTAATTTTGAAAGGGATAAGTAACTAGAAAATTATATTTTCCGAAAGCAAGCAGCAACACTATTTTATTGAGTGTATTTCCGCAACAAGTTACTTAAATGTGATACCCTGAAAATGGGGGGTGTCGCATCGTTAGCTTTGGGCTTCGACAAACGGAAAAGAGCGAACACAAAGAAAAGTCTCGTCAATGAAAAGTCTTTTATTCATATGCATTTCCCCTTGGCAGACGTGCTTGAGTTACCAAATACCCACTTAAGATGTGGTATTTGATGATGTATACATCCGAATGGCCGTTATAAGGGATTCATGATGGTATTGATCCGGGTACATGAGGTGACGGCGACAACTTGCCAAATGTGGCGTATGAGCCTGATCAACTCTTTATTTCTTAATGATAAAACGGTGATGGTATCTCATGAGATTAAGATTAGAGCCTGATGATTGAAGTGTCATGCATTATCTTTATAAAAATTGATTGATTCGGGTATGAGACCCACTGAAATAATACTTGTTGTTTGCCTATGAGTAATGTTTAAAATGTCAATATGCCAAGGTGTTGTATGTATCATGTATATGGTTGTTGTGTGATATATCTGTTGCCGGTATCTCACTCTTTCATTTCTTCTTGTTATTCTCTCTTCCTTTTGGTATCGTCGTACGTACATGAGTCCAGATGGATCCCAATATCCCGCTGGTGCCAACAACATCGAAGACTGAGGTCTTCGACTTGCGAGGATCTTTGGGGCATGGCAGATACACCCATGGACGACATTTGCCACATACTACGGAGCCATCACCACGACCGATCTAAATGCTGATGGAGACCCAATCCGTAGAAGCCACACTGTGGAAACTAGGAGGGTAGCTCTGCCTCCGATCTGGTATTACCTTCACACACTGCGAGCTCATGGACTACTACATGAGCCACCATCTCTTGACGTAGATCCGACAGCGCCGATTAAGGAGGACCCCGAGGAGGACCCTGAGGAGGACTTCGATGAGATCATGGAGGAAGATGAGCCGGAGGATCATGTTATGGATCATGACGACGACAACGATTCTGTTGATGAGGGCGGTGATGTTATAGATCCATTACCTGAGGTCTCGTCTCATGGGAGCCCTTGTGGAGACCCTGCCTGCAGCCAGTGTTAGTAACCAGTTTGGAGCATTTTGTGGATAATCTTCCATCGTCTGACTTTTAGGGTTATCTTTTGGATGTGGTTCCGGACCCTCTTTCCCCGTGTTTTACTTACTCTCTTTTAAGTTGTAATTCATAGATGTCTAAATCTGTTGCAATGGCCATTGATAAGGCCCTACCTTATGTACTGAAACTTGGTTTACATTGGAACGTGTTATATATATATGTTGTCTTCAATTCATGTTCTGAGTGTTCATCACCTTTGTCTTCCTCCATCTCCAAAAAAAATTAACTACCGTTTTTAGTGTACTCATCCATCGAGAAAATGAAACTTTCAGAAAGTAACTAGCATTGTAAATCAGAAATATTTCCGCAATTGGGTAACCATGTGACGACGAGTTTAGGGTGTCACATAACACAAAAAAATTTCGAACAAAATAAAGTAATTGGACTATAAGATGAGCATCCCTGAGTCATATAAAACAGCAATTTTTCCAACAAAATTAAGTATACCCATTATAGTTTTAGGAGTCAGGGCCCATAAACAAATACCAAAGATAACCAATTTCTAAATGTTATGTCACCCTATTTCTCTTCCTCTCAAGCCGCTCAATTCATTGATGCAATTTTTGGAAATGGGTTTTATATGACAACTAATTTAACCAAGCCTTATCTTTTTCATACCACCTCTCGCAAATATTTTTTTTCTATGGGTTTAGATAGGTTTTGTTCTCAAAAATATCATTTTTATCTCTTTCTATAGAAAGTAAATGAACACTATATCTCAAAGCACGAAAGCAAATGGCAGGAGTCAAATACCCTTGTTTTTCTGCAGGTTCTACTCCCTCAGAAAATAGGTATTCAAAGAGCAACTTAGAGATTAAACAGAAACTTTAACACCTCTAGCCTGCAAAAAAAAAAAGGATAAAAAAATGACATCAAATATCTGCTATCCAAAACCCCAGTAAGACAAAACATTGACTAAAAAATTAATTCAATCTCCTTCCTTCTAACGCATTTCTCCACTGCCTAGAAAAACAATGATAGGTCAAAGCACAAATGAGAAAATCAAAAGTTGAACTCAAGATAAAGAAAATAAAATTTGTGATTATGTCTGAATAGTTGCAAGAAGAAGCAAAGACAAACTTGCAGGGATTGTTGGAAAATATCTTAGAATGGTGTAAGGGTAAGAGAATGATCACACACGAGGATAAATTGGATTGGAATATTTGCTTTTCAATGTTTAAAACAAAAACTAATAGTAACCGCCAAGAAGGATTGATGCAACATGTTTTTGCAGTTCAGTAACTGCATGGGTGTAACTACTCCCTCATATTATAATATGCGAATTAATTTTTGTTCATATTATAATATGCGAATTACTGTTTGAGAAAGTAATATGAGAAGTACAGTTTGTGTGTGTGTGTTTAACTGCTTATGCAAATTACATTATGGTACTCACGGATGAGACCAAAAAGGAAATGGCCTTTATATAACAGGGGCATTTTAGGAAAGTTCAAAAATGGACACCAAAAGTGAGGATTGCCATTATCTATTAGTATAGATTAGTAAGTATAGATTAATGAGAGAGAAAAATACATACATATACGAATACATAATCAAACAAATATATTAAGACAATTCTTCAAATTGATATGAATGCTGGCAGTCGCAGGTAAGCAAACAAAATGGATGATACAAATATAACACAACAAGTTTTCCAACAAAATAAAGTAATTGGACTATAAGATGAGCATCCCTGAGTCATATAAAACAACAATTTTTCCAACAAAATTAAGTATACCCATTATAGTTTTAGGAGTCAGGACCCATAAACAAATACCAAAGATAACCAATTTCTAAATGTTATGTCACCCTATTTCTCTCCCTCTCAAGCCGCTCAATTCATTGATGCAATTTTTGGAAAACTGCTTGACCTCTGCAATCCACATGGACTTGATGAGGAACCACACTAATGGGTTTAAAACAAATAAAGTTTGGATCCTGTTAATGTTAGATGTCCTTATTATGTCAATTCTTTTTCAATACGATAACTTTTCACTCATATCTGCACATGTGAATTACTCTAGACACTTACTCCAAAATCACTGCACCAGACTAAAAACCAAATATTCATATGAAACCATTCCATTTTCAAGTCAAAAAAATGTCAAAAAATAAAACCAGACATACTGAATTTCTTTTTCTTTTTTAAGAAAAGGGTTTGCGATAAAGGGAAGGTGATTAACATGGAGGGCACTCCAAGGTTCATAGCAAATGCAACAATCAAGGACATCGGTGTAGGTAATGGTCACAAATGGATGTTTCCCTAGCGCTCAATCCAACAGTTTCATCATATCCTATTCAGTTCCACCGTTATGTGCAGAAAGACAGGTATGATTTGAAAATAACACATAAATCAGTGCATAAACACAAAAATTTCTCTCTCTGACTGAGATGAAGGTATGAAAATTAAATCTTGGAAATGGGTTTTATATGACAACTAATTTAACCAAGCCCTATATTTTTCATACCACCTCTCGTAAATAATTTTTTTCTATGGGTTTAGATAGGTTTTGTTCTCAAAAATATCATTTCTCTCTCTTTCTATAGAAAGTAAATGAACACTACATCTCAAAGCACGGTAGCAAATGGCAGGAGTCAAATACCCT